>OX451736.1:673549130-674863392 GCA_948472305.1 Vicia faba
CAAATTTTGTCAAATGGGCCCATTCTTTTCCACTTTATTTGAGCTTGCATAGTTGCCCACGTGTCCTAGCTTCAGCCATGAGCCCATATTTCATTTTTATTATTTAATTTGATTTTTAATTGAATTTATTCATTTTAAATCAAATAAAATCATAGAAAATCCAAATAATTAATAACTCTTGATTTTTTGATTGTTTTAGGCTTTGTTTACAGCTAGCACCACCATCAAATTCGTATCAAGACTAATAATGTGCAAAAAGATTGAATCAAATCAAATTTGGAAGGTTTAATAATGGAGAATCATCAAATATGGCATTTTTTTCAAATCTTGATCATGGTCTTAAAACACAACATTATGAGGGAGATTCTTTCCATGATTTCTTGTCTCCTCATTCTCCTCTATAAATATAGATCCATACAAGGTTGAAAGGGACGAAAATCCTCTCTAAAAATCTCTCAAAAAGCTCTTCAAAAAGTTCTCTAAAAGCTCTTCAAAAAGCTCTCCAGAAATCAAAGAATTGGTGCAAGTCATATCTCGAGATTCCGGCCTCTCGCAATTGACATCAAGCCTCAAACCATCCTCTTGAAGTCCTCATGAGTCTTACAAGTTCCAAGAGCAATCCATCACACGCCTAGCACGCCCACCGGTTTGGTAAAATTTTAAATTTCGAATCTCTAATTTTAATCACATTTTATGGTATGCTAACGTCTGTTTGAGTTTATATAGAACAATTATGGATGGTTGAATGATAGGTACCACACAAGAATAAAAAAACACCATAGTTAGAACATGAAGCTTTCGAAGATCCAGGCTCAAGAATGCTCTTTACACCTCCCAAAAGTGTTGTTTCAGGCCCATTTCTCACTCTTTATTTATTTTTTATATTTTCAATTTATTTATTTCTTATTTATTTTACTAACCAAATAATTAATCTTCTTTTCATCGAAAAAATCACAAAAATATTTTATGTCCAATTAAATTTCAGAATTTTATTTTTTATTAATAAATATTAATTAATTTAATTAGGATATTAATGTTAGATAACTTTAAATGATTTTTACAAATATTTAAAATTAATTAGAAATCAATAGGTTTTAACACTAATTTAATCACTTTATTTTCTTTCCTAAATTAACAAAACTCCAAAAATATGTCATTTAATATTTTTCATTAATTAATTAATTTAATAATTAATTTAGCATTTAACTTTTAGGACTTAATTTCTTTTCTTAAAAAAATAAATAAATAAAAACAACAAAACATTTTCTTTATCAAATTAAATTCTAACTTTTATTTTTGTTAATAAACATTAATTAATTGATTTAGAATTTTAATTAGAATAACTTTCACATTTTTGTAAAATAATTAAAATTAACTTAGACATAATTAGGTTTTTATTAACATTGATTAATCTTATTTTATTTCTTTAAATATCAAAAATCCAAAAAATATTTATTTTAATTAATTAATTAATTAATTAATTAATTAATTAATTAATTTATTAATTTAATAATTAATTTAGGATAGTTTCTTTCTTAATTCAAAAATAACAAAAAAAGATACTTTCTTTCAAAAAGGGTCAAAACCCTAAACTTGCACCCGATTTAATTTCCGCACGCGATTACTTTCTTTTATCCAATATTGTATTTGTTCCCGGAATGTAATAGATAATTAGGACCATTTAATTATTTTATCGCTTTATTTATTTTCCGCATTTAAATTTCAAAGGGTTGCTTTTGGCGATGTAAATACCCGACACCTTGTAATAGTTAGTTAAATTTCCGCAATTTAATTTCCGTAACTTATATAACTGTTAGATGATTGATAATATGTATGCATGACAAGATTGAATGTTTAACCTAAAATCAACATAGATAACCATTAACATGTACAAAGACAAAAATTAACTGAAAATGACACACTCGCACATGCGCGCACTCTTAGGGTACACCCCACTTGGTTGCCTTCGTACGCGGTCATTAAGTATAGGTCACTTTAGAGGTCGCCCTCTTGTCCAAAGATCATAGTCGCCTCGAAACGGTTGCCTCGGATATTGTTGCCTCAAAACAAATGATCTAAGACATTAGGGTTACCGCTAAGGCGTCCTAACATTGCTTTGGTGACCGTAAGTCCCTAAATTCGAATTGACCCTTAAAATCCAACGACGATGCTACCTACTCATCAATAGTGGGATGGCATTGTCTAAAGGAAGATAGCATAGAACAATTCTTTTTTTTCGAGTAGGTAGATGGTTCTTAAGTACTTGCTCTTTCAAAAAAAAAAACTTTTCACACTTACACCTTTCAAACAAAAAAACTTTTTCAAACCCACAAACACAAAGAAAAGCAAATTTTGAAAACAATATGAGCAAGTACCTAAGAGCCCGTGGATAACCACAAATAGAAAGGGTGCTAACACCTTCCCTTTCTATAATCTACCCCCCGTACTCAGAGAATATCTCGAAAAAGGATTTTTTCTGTGCTTTTTTCCTTTCCATGTTGGATAAAATAAAAGTCGGTGGCGACTCTTGCTTACCGCGACATTTTGCAAAAACAAACGCAAAACGCAAACCAGCATTCCAAAAAAACAGTCAGTTCTTCCCACCGTATCACAGTGATCCTTTGAGAAATAATAGGCAAATTTTGGGGTACAACAATGGTCATGCAAGAAGAAAGTATGTGTGGATCTTAGCACGACTGAAGCAGAATACATTGCGGGTGGAAGTTGTTGCGCTCAAAATCTATGGCTAAAATAAAAACTATGTGACTATGGAATTAATCTTGGATGCGTCCCGCTAAAATGTGACAATACAAGTGCAATCAACATCACGAAGAATCCAGTCATGCATTCTCGGACAAAGCATATTGATATTCGACATTATTTAATCCGAGATCATGTGCAAAATGGTGACGTAGAAATCTCATTTGTTGATTTTTGTACCCTAAAATTTTCCCTCTCATTTCTCAAAGGATCATCCTGGACCCTCAGGTTTGCTTCTGTCAATTTTCAAGTCTCGGATTACAATTTTCCAAGAAAGTCATTCACAAGGGCAAAATGGTCAAAAGCACACTCAAAAGTCAAACTTTGACTTTTGGATCAAAATCAAGTTTCAACAATCATATTTCATCAAGACAGGAAATTGGTTCATCAAAAAATCAAAAGTCAGAAATTACTTTGAAAAAGTCAAATTTCTAAACACTTCGAAAATTTTCTAAGTGTTAAGAAAATATGATAATTTCATAACTTCTGGGCCAGTTTTTATATAAGTACAATCAGAATTTGCAAAAATGATTCAGAATATGACTCTTCGATCAGAACATGTGGAAGCTGTATTCTTCGATCATAACATGACTCTTCAAATTTCATTCATCAGCATATGGAGACTATGTTCTACTCTTCGACCAGAACATCACCCTTCGAATCTCACTCTAGTCTTTCCACTCTTCGATCAGAACATCACCAAGCCCCAAAACCTCGTTTTGAACAGTCTGCTACACTGCTATGACACAGTCCTGCATCCAGCTTCCACAACACTCCAAATTTTTATTGATCCAGTCCACGCCTGCATTTTTCTCAAACCCCATATTTGCACAAAATAAGCATGTAAAAGCTGTATTTAAAAAGAAATGAAACAGTGTGCCAAAATGGTTCAAATCCCATTTGTTTTTCCCCCCAAAACCACATCAAACTCATATATAAATAAATGGTTCCACCACACGTCTAAGGGGTTGGCTTTTGGAAGGAGAGAGTTATCAAATACAAAAAAGAGAGAAAATAAAACATTCAAACATTCTTGAACCCAAAGTTCTCAAAAACAATACCTTTGTTCTTCCCTTTGAATCAAAGAACATAACATTTCTGGTCTATTTCTTTCTAACTCCAGAACATTTGAAGGCAACAGCTCAAGTCCCAAACACACGCTTCAGATTTAAGGTAAGTCATCCTGACTTTGAACTTTTCATTCAGAACATCATTAAAAATGTAGATATCATAGTGTTGAGACTGTATATATCATTGCCCAAGTAGAAAAGTTATGGATCAGAACTTCTTGAAGAAAAATAGGCTCATAATTAGGAATAGAACTTCTATAAATTGTTGTGCTTTTATTTTTCTATTTTTCTGTTGTTGAGAACTGAATAAGTTGCAGATGCTCTGGCTAATGTAAGGAAGGAGGTGAAGTGTAACACAAAACTTCTAGGTATTTCTCACTATTGTAAAACATCACACAGAACTTCTAATATTTGTCTCACTGTTGTAACACAACACACATAACTTCTAGGATTTGTCTCACTATTGTAACACAACACACATTACTTCTAGGTTTTTCTCACTGTTATAACACAACACACAGAACTTCTAGGCCTTTCTCACTATTGTAACACAACACACATAACTTCTAAGTCTTTCTCACTGTTTTAACACCACAGAGAACTTCGAGGTCTTTCTCACTATTGTAACACAACACACAAAACTTCTAAGTCTTTCTCACTATTGTAACATAACACATAGAACTTCTAGGTCTTTCTCACATTTGTAACACAACACACATAACTTCTAGGTTTTCCTCACTGTTTTAACACCCAGAACTTCAGTGCGCAACAACCTAGAACTTTTGGTTTCCTCTAACATTTCTTTCTGAACTACAGCGTGCCTAGCATCAGAACTTCTGGTTTCCTCTAACGTTTCTTTCTAAACTACAGCGTGCCTAGCATCAGAACTTCCGGTCCCCCTCATTTTTGTTTTCAGCAACGTGCTGATCCTGTTTTCGTTATTCCTCCTTTTCTTTCTTATTCTTATTATTTTCAGCATTAATACTATTTTTATCAATATAAAAAATACATAAAAAATATTTTCTTTTTATTAACTAATTATTTTTTCTTTTAATTTATTAAGACAAAAAACCATTTTCATAACAAATCCTTTCCATTTTCTTGTATTGTACAATTCAATATGGTTGTAATAGATAATTAGGATTTAAATTCTTGCAATCCCTATTTGTAAATATGTATCCCCATCCCTGAAATGATGTAATAGCTTAGGATTTATTTCCGCACTTTTATTTCTTTCATACATTGTTAGTAATTAGGGTGTATGGAAAGATAAAATCAATAAGTAGATAACCTTTAAATGCAAGACAAAATGCACGCAATCAAACACACTTGCACACTAGCACCTATAGGGTAATCTCACTTTGTTTCCTTTCAGAAAATAGTCATGTCCCTCGAATATGGGCATTTTAACAAAGACCCTCGATAAAATATCATAGTCCCTCGATGACTCTCAATGTTTCCTTCGGTAAAACGATCTAGTCCCTAAACAACATTGCTAAAACGTCCCATAGGTTGCCTTCAATGACTATACAAATGTCCCACGCTCGTCCCTTCACATCCAATGATGGGGCTTCTTACCAAATCAATGGTAAGATAGCAACATCTAAAGGAGAAGGAAAAAAACATTTAAGACCTTTTGAGTATGTATGATGCTCCTAGTTGCTCGCTTGCTCACAACAAAACCATTTTATACACCCACAATTTCAATTTGAAACATTTCAAAAGACAAAAAAATTTGTACGCGTTCTTATAGAGACGAGAACTATTACAAAGAAATTCCTTTTCAAAATACTTTCAAAACCCACATCACAAACACACTTTAAAATAAAAAAGAAAGTAATCTAGCAAGCAACTAAGAGCCCGTAGATAACTATGGATGAAAAGGGTGCTAACACCTTCCCTTTTCATAACCTACCCCCCAAACTCAAGAAATAATCTCGAAAGGTCTTTCCTGTTCTTTTTAACCTTTCCTTATTGGATAAAAGAAAAGTCGGTGGCGACTCTTGCTATCCGCAACAATTGCGATCAAACGCAAAACACCCAAATCAGTTCTCCCACCGTGTTACAGAACTGGCGACTCTGCTGGGGAATGTACTTAAAAGTGGGGTTACCTTAGGGCTAGATCACCTTTATTTGCTTTTCTTTGTTTGACTTGCTTGCTTTACATTATGGTTCCTTGTTTGGGTTTGTTTAGATACTCTACCCGTATCTGGGGAACCTTTTTAGGTAAGTAGCAATAAGTTGTGGAAACTGTGCGGGGTATACCGACATGGCCTAAGCAATAGCTACGTTAGTGTGACACATTTGTTGGTACCGGTAGCCCTTGAGTAGTCAAGGAGAATACGGGGCCGCTGTGTGGTGTCATGAAGCACTAATTGACTTTAGAACCTTTACTTGAACAACTTGGCCATTAGGATGTAGTGAGGTAGCCTGCTTTGGTGCAACTCGAAGTTGGTTGATACTCGATACTACGCTCATTGAGATCGGACTTTCAAGATATTTCAGTCGCCAATAAAGAGGCTTGCGCTGAAACAATGCCCGATGAAGAAAGATCAGTGATATTGAGATTTCCTGGAACCCGTTACTTTCTAGTACATGTTGAACCAACTAAACTTCAAGAGGGTACTTACCTATAAACTTCATGCAAGCCTAAACCTAAAGACTTGTTTGATTTAACTTGTGCATATGCTTGTACATAACATCATGATATCATGCCATAGCATTTTATACTAACCATTTCAAGGATTTTGAGATTCATCTTTATTCTATTTAGTAGGATATGACTCTCACTCGCAGGAACACAATCCAAGTCAACCTTGTACGAGTACCTATTCAGCTCAAAGAGTTAGCATCAATGGTCCCTGAGAGTTCTCCGTTCACCAAAAGACATGGATGACTTCTCAACTTGGTTACCTCAAGCTTTGATGAATATATGATGAAGGTGCTTTTCCAGTTCTTTGACCCTTTACACCATTGCTTTACCTTCCCCGATTACCAGCTTGTACCAACTATGGAAGAATTCTCTCAACTCTTGGGAACCCCCATTCTCGATCAACTACCTTTCAACGATAATGAAAGGGATCCAAGCCCTGAAGAGGTTTCCCGAGCTTTACACTTACAACAATCCGATGTCGGCTAATTGGGAAACAAGAAGTGGTGTCAAAGGGTTCCTAGCCAAGTTCCTGTTGAAAAAAGCTCAAGACTGTTGTAACACTCTATATTTACAAGATTTCGAAGAAATTTTGGCTCTTCTCATCTATGGGTTGGTACTATTTCCAAATCCTGACCAACTTATATATGTGAATGCTGTTAAAATCTTTTTATCTTACAATCCAGTGCCTACCTTGTTGGGAGATATCTTGCATTCTCTCCACTCTCGCACCATGGAGAGAAGAGGAACCCTCATGTGTTATACTCCTCTGTTGGTTAGATGGTTTGTTTCACATCTCCCCCAATTCATTATGAAGAACGAGCAAGGTTTGAGATGGTCTAATAGGTTAATGTCACTCAGACATTCGGACATCCACTGCTGTTATCGATCCTTGGAGGACATTACTATCATCGAACATTGTGGGGAATTCCCTAATGTCCATCTGCTTGGCATTAGATGAGGTATCACTTATAACCCTTGCTTAGCTCTGCGACAGTTTGAATACGCACGAAGAGATGTCCACATGATGCGCTCATCCAAGGTGTGGTGTTCCACTTTGAAAGCGACGACCAAGGCTACCGTCAGAGGTTTATACGAGCTTGGAGGATGGTAAACAAGGTCGATAGTAGGACATTGGGACACAAAAATTCCATTCCCCTTGAGCCTTACCTTAGGTGGATATGAGCTCGTGCTCAGAGTCTCGTAATGCCTTACCCCTCCATTCTCCCTGTTATCATAAAGCCTGTTGTTGAAGGAGATGTCCCGTATACTGTCCTTCATCCCAACATGCCTACCTCTCTCGAAGACTTGCAAAGGGATTGGATACAGCTAAAGGAAGAGAGAGACACTTTTGAAGCCCAATTCTACCCCAATGAGAAGAAATTTCTGGAACTCACCAAACAACTTCATGAAGAGCGGAGTTTGAACGCCTACATCGCTCCAAAGAGGATGCGTTCAACCTTTTTGTCTTAGGAGTTTTTGTATTTTATTTCTTTCATTGTAAGCCCAAAAAGGCATGATGTACTCAAACTTGGATTTATTAATGCAACGTGTGTTTCCTTTTTGTCTAAATAAATTTAAATCTCTAATTTCCTTGAAATCATTTGCATGTGAATTTTCATTCATCATAACACAAACAAGTTTCTTACAACAGGTCTCCTTATCTTTCTACTGTTTATTTCAGTGAGATGGATATTGAACAGATAATAAAGGATCTTCAAGTGTAGAACGCTCAATTCTAACAAATGTTTTTGGCTCTGGAAAAAGGACAATATGACTTGAAAACTTTATTGATCAAAGAGAAGAAGAAGAAAGAAAAGAAACCAGTCAGTGTTTTGAATCTGGGAAGAATGTTCAAAGGACCAGCCAGACGAACTCTAGATTTTGCAACCTCGTTGGGTGAAGGAGATAATCAAGAAGGGAAAAACAAGGAAGTAAATGAACACCCAGAGTCTGAAGAAGAGGAAGAAGTGGACTACTCTGAAGAACAATATCCCCCAGCTGACGATAAATACAAGCAGCTGGAGGATCGCCTCAATGCTATGAAGATCTAGAGGGTACCCGGATTGGATTTTGAAGAGCTAGGACTTGTATCAGGGGTTGTCATCCCACAGAAATTCAAGGTCCCCACTTTCTCTAAATATGATGGTGTCTCTTGTCTAAAGATGCATTTAAGGTCATACGTTAGGAAAATTTAACCCCATACTGCCGATAGGAACCTATGGGTGCATTTCTTCCAAGAAAGCTTATCAGGGACTCAGTTGGATTGGTTCTATCAGTTGGAAGGGACCAACATTCGTAATTAGGAAGATTTGGCTGCCGCTTTTTACAAGAAATACCAGTATAATGCTGACTTAGCTCCAACTCGAACACAATTGCAAGGCATGTCTATGGGTGCTGGTGAAGGTTTCAAAACCTTTGCTCAAAAATGGATGGATCTCGCGGGAAGAGTCCAACCCCCTCTATCTGACAGAGAATTGGTGGATATGTTCTTAGGCACGTTATCTGGTCCATTCTTTAACCATCTGATCAGAAGCTCCTCAGATGGATTTACTGAACTAATCATGACTGGTGAACAGGTAGAAGCCAGTATAAAAAGTGGCAAAATTCAAAGATATGTATCCTCGAGCACGATGAAGAAACCCTTTTACCGAAAAGAAAGAGGTCAGTGTTGCATATGACCACATAAATCAAAACAAAATGGAATGTTTCCCGACGGTAGGGGATGTTATGATTTCCAATCCTGTACCAACTCAGCAACGAAACTATCAACGCAGGCTAGAGGCGCCCATGAGACGATTCACCCAGATCAACATGACCTTGTCCCAAGTTTTTCCACATATTTTGAAGTCCAATCTGGTGACCCTAAAGGAAGCTCCCAAGAACCCCAATACTTCTTCTCCTCTCTACAACCCGAATGCTCGATGCGCCTATCATTCTGAAAGCCCGGGGCATGATATAAACGATTGTTGGACCTTGAAGAATAAGGTACAAGACCTTATCAAATCGAAAGAGATGGAGTTTGACCCCCCAGAAACACCTAATGTGATAACAACACCAATGCCCAAACACGATCAAGGTGTCAACGCTGTTGATGATGATTGTTTTGTTTCCTCCATGAATGATTTAACTACTCCCCTTTTGACTATTAAACATAATCTATTGCAAGTCGGTCTATTTCCGGGCTCTAATGAAAGTTGTCGATTATGTATGTCTCTACCAAATGGTTGTTTGTTACTGAAGATGGGCGCCTAGCGCCCGATGGATAACAAAGAAATCCTGTTTGAAAAAGTTCTTCTCACCAGAAATTCCTGCGAAGATGTCTCAATAATCACCATTTCTGACAATCCTCTCAGGGTCTCCACCAAAAGACCCGTCAGGATTACATCTGTTCCAAAATCTGATCCCCTAATCATCACCATGCCAGGGCCAATACCATATTCTTCGGATAAAGATGTTCCCTGGAACTATGGGGATGACGTCTATTATCATGGCGTCAGACAAGATCTATTGGCTATCAAAGACAAAGTTGCGAAAAACACTGATTCTGACGTCGATAATATCGTTAGGACAAGTAAGATAATAAGAAGTGGAAGAGTCTTCTCACTCGAGATCTCTCCAAAGACCGTTGCTACTCCTGTAATTATTCCTGCTACCGCTCCTACCAGTATTCCCAATGAAACACCTGTTGATAATCCTACTGTTGTCCCTGCTGCCAAGACAAGGGGCAAGGAGGTATTATTTGAGCCCGTCCAGAAGAAGGCACGTCCAGAGGTCATTCTTGAAGCTTCTAGCCAAGAGATGGAAGAAATACTAAAGATAATCAAGAAAAGTGACTACAACATCGTGGAACAGTTGGGGCATACCCCCTTGAAAATATCAATGTTGTCTTTACTTTTATGTTCCGAGGCTCATGCCAAGACCTTGGTAAAGTTTTTAAAGACCACCCAAGTACCCCAAGAGACTTCCATTGATCAATTTGAGAATTGTGTGGCCAGTCTAACTGCTGATAACGGATTGGGTTTTTCTAACGCCAATTTAACTCCCAAAGGAAGGAAACACAATGATGCCTTGCACGTTTCCATTGAGTGCAGGGGCACTACGTTAGCCCATGTTCTGGTGGATACGGGTTCATCGCTGAACGCCTTGCCCAAAAATGATCTTGACCGGCTAGATTGCGAGGGACTCACTTTAAAGCCTAGAAACATTGTGGTGATGGCCTTTGATGGTTCTAAGAGAATAGTGCACGGAGAAGTTGACATCCCTATAAAAGTTAGGACTCAGACCTTTGATTCAACTTTCTATGTGATGGATATCTGCCCTTCCTATTCCTGTTTATTGGGCCGACCCTAGATCCATGGCGTGGGTGCCGTCACTTCTACCCTACATCAGATGTTGAAATACCCAATTAAGGGAAAGATCATCACTGTCCATGGGGAGGAGGAATACATGGTTAGCCACCTGAACTCTTTCAGGTATGTGGAAATGGATGGTGAGTTCATTGAGACCCCGTGTCAAAATTTTGAGGAGGTCCCACAAACAGTTGCGACAACCAAGACTACTACCAAGACTCCAAAAGTTACCAGACCCCCATTGAAAATAGCCTCTCTGAAGAATGCTAGAGCAGTAGTTGAGGAAGGTGGATGTACCATCTGGGGTCAACTTCCGGATATTCCCTACAAATCCAAAAAATTTAGTTTAGGTTTTACTGCGGAGGCCCAAAGAGCTGTTCGACGTTCTCGCGTCGGGGAACCACCTTTACGCATCAGAAATCAGGAAGTCAATGCATTGGAAGACAGTGATAGCAGCTGTGACATGGACGAGTGGATTTTTCCAACCATCAGCGGAGGACTCAACAATTGGGAGACCAAAGAATTTGTCCCTATTACTTTTATTCAAGAGTAATTGTCTTTTAATTTTTTTTATCAGACTTGTAATAATTAAACAATTTAGACTTTAAAACCTTGTGTCTTATCCAAGGCACAATGGTCCATTTGTGAGGGTTGTTACTTCATCTTCATATGTCATAAATAAATCATGGACGTATTTTCATGCAAAATTTTATGCTCTTTGTTCTTCTTTTTCTACCTTTTTATTTTATTAAAGATAGTTATGCTCTTACACACACTCACATATTGAAATGCATATCCATATCCACTCAGGATCCCATGGGTAACAATTCTGCTATGGCCTATTGTGAATTTGAAAATCCGATCTACAAAGCTGAAGCCGAAGGTGAGGAAGATTGTGAGGTACCAGGGGAGCTAGCCAGGATATTGCAATAGGAAGAAAGGACCATACAGCCCCATGAAGAGCCGATTGAAACAATTAACTTAGGTACTGAAGAGGACAAGAAAGAAGTCAAGGTAAGTGCCAATTTGGAGCCTAGTGTCAAGAAGCACTTAACTCAGTTATTACAAGACTATGTTGAGGTCTTTTCCTAGTCATACGAAGACATTCCAGGACTTGACACTGATATCGTGGTCCATCGTTTGCCGACAAAAGAAGACTTCCCTCCGGTAAAACAGAAGGTCTGTCGCATGTGGCCAGAAATGTCAGAAAATCAAGACTGAAGTCATGAAGCAGTTCAACACTGGATTATTAGTTATCACCTCCTATCCACAATGGGTTTCCAACGTTTTTCCAGTACCTAAAAAGGACGGTAAGGTACGTATGTGTATGGACTATGGAGACTTGAATAGGGAAAGCCCCAAGGATGACTTCCCGCATCCCCACATCGATATTCTGGTTGACAACACCGCACATCATAAAGTATTTTCCTTCATGTATGGTTTCTCCGGATACAACCAGATCAAAATGGAACTTGAGGACATGGAGAAAACGACCTTTGTCACACAGTGGGGCATGCACTGTTACAAAGTTATGCCATTTGAGCTGAAGAACACCGGGGTAACCTATCAGCGTGCCATGGTAGCTTTGTTTCACGATATGATCCATCACGAGATAGAGGTCTACGTGGATGACATGATAGCCAGATCTCAGACTAAAGTGGAACACCTTGACCATCTACAAAAACTGTTTGAAAGACTGAAAAAATACAAACTAAGGCTGAATCCGAATAAATGCACTTTTGGAGTGAGGTCCATTAAACTCTTAGGCTTCGTTGTCAGCGACAAAGGTATTAAAGTGGACCCTGCAAAGGTGAAAGAAATACAAGAAATGCCTCCTCCTTGTACTGAGAAGGAAGTCAGGGGATTCTTAGGACGACTAAACTACATCGCCAGGTTCATTTCCCATCTAACCGCTACTTGTGAACCAATCTTTAAATTGCTAAAGAAAGATCAAGTGGTGGAATGGAACGAAGACTGCCAGGCTGCCTTTGATAGAATCAAAGAGTACCTTCAAGAGCCTCCCATTTTGATGCCTCCAGTTGAGGGAAGACCTCTGATCATGTATCTAACTATCCTAGAAAATTCAACGGGGTGTGTGCTGGGGCAGCATGATGAGTCTGGCCGAAAAGAGCGTGCAATATACTACCTGAGCAAAAAGTTTACCGACTGTGAAACCAGATACTCACTGCTCGAGAAAACTTGCTACGCTCTGGCATGGGCTGCTTGCCGGCTAAGATAGTATATATTGACTCACACTACCTTATTGATATCCAAGATGGATCCAATTAAGTACATATTCGAGAAACCTGCCCTCTCTGGGAGAATAGCAAGATGGCAGATGGTCCTGACTGAATACGACATTCAATACACTACCTAGAAAGCAATAAACAGAAGTGTGCTAGCCGATCACCTTGCTCATCAGGATGTGGATGACTATCAATCCATGAATTTCGAATTTCCAGCTAAAGACATCATGGTGGTAAACAATTGTGAAGAACTCAGACCATATGACGGACCTCAACAAGGATCCCGATGGATCATGGTTTTTGATGGAACTTCCAATGCACTCGGCAACGACATCAGCGCTATAAGTATATCCCCTGAAGGCTGTCATACTCCCTTCACTGCTAGACTGTGTTTCAATTGTACCAATAATATGGCAGAATATGAAGCGTATATTATGGGTCTCAAAGCTGCCATAGATTTGGGAATCAAGTCCTTAAGTGTATCTGGAGATTCAGCCTTTATCATCAGTCAGATCAAAGGAGAATGGGACACAAAACATCCTAATATCATCCCTTACAAAGAACATGTGTTGACATTAATCCCACATTTTGAGGAAATTACCTTTGAGCATTTTCCGTGAGAGGAAAATCAACTAGCAGATGCGCTAGCCACTATGTCATCCATGTTTAAAGTTAGGTGGGATAATGAGGCTCTTCAGATCACCATAGAGAGGATAGACGAAGCAGCTTACTGTCACGAGGTTGATACTGAAGAAGTAGTGGACAAGCCTTGGTTCCATGAAATTAAGATATATCTCGAGGCCCAAGAGTATCCGGAAGGAGCTTCAGTCAATGACAAGAAATTCCTGAGAAGATTCTCTGCTAATTTCTTCCTCAGTAACAAAGTTCTCTATAAGCGCAACCACGACTCTACTTTGCTTTGGTGCATAGAACAGAGTGAGGCAGACCAGATCATGGTTGATCTACATGAAGGCACCTTTGGCACCCATTCTTGTGGGAATACGATGGCTAAAAAGATCCTACGGGTAGGATACTATTGGTCCACCATGGAAGCAGATTGTCATCAGCATTCACGAACCTGTCACAAGTGAAAGATCTATACGGACAAAGTACATGTGCCTCCGGTTCCTCTAAACGTCCTGACCGCTCCTTAGCCATTCACAATGTGGGGCATTGACATGATTGGAGAGATCAAACCTACAGCTTCTAATGGACACCGCTTAATCTTGGTTGCCATTGATTATTTCACGAAGTGGGTCGAGGAAGCTTCATTCGCTTCAGTTACCAAGAACATTGTGGCCCAATTCATCAAACGAAATCTTATCTGTCGGTATGGTATTCCAGAGAGAATCATTACAGATGATAGTACCAATATCAACAATACTATGATCACTGCACTATGCGCACAATTCAAGATCCAACATCATAACTCTTCTCCTTACCGACCGAAGATGAATGACACTGTAGAAGCCTCTAACAAAAACATCAAGAAGATCATACAAAAAATGATAGTGACCTACAAGGACTAGCATGAGATGTTACCATTTGCTCTCCACGGTTACCGTACCACAACGCGTACATCAACATGGGCAACTCCTTTCTCCTTGGTATACGACATGGAAGATGTCCTACCAATTGAAGTCCAAATACCTTCTCTGAGAATCATAAAGGATGTGAGGTTAAATGAAGATGATTGGATTCAAACTCGATTTGACCAATTGAACTTGATTGATGAGAAGATACTTACAGCTGTTTGCCATGGCCAGATGTACCAAAAACGTATGATTAAGGCTTTTAACAAGAAAGTCAGACGTTAGGTATATTAGGTTGGTGACTTGGTAATCAAGTGTATCATACTGCCACAGGGTGATCCCAGGGGCAAATGACTCCTATATACGAAGGACCGTTTGTGATTAAAAACATATTTTCTGGTGGGGCAATGATCTTAACCACTATGGACGACGATGACCTTCCGCACCCTGTAAATACAGACATAGTTAAAAGATAATACGCATGAAAAACAATCGCTAGGTCGACTGGCCTAGGAAAAAATTAGGGATAAAACACAAAAAAATATGTACACCCGGCAAGCTGAAAACCTGAAAAGGCGGCTTGGGCAAAAAAGGGTATCCCGATGGACTGAAAACCCGAAAGGACGGTCCAGACAAAATTTAGGGATTTAAAGCGTATGATTATGTCCCTTGGATCACCTTACAACCAATCTTTAGCATCGATCGTCAAACTCAAACGGTTCTAATCAATCCAATCAGCTTCGGACAAAGCAACAAGTGGATGAGACGCTCAGAGACATGAAGGCTATAGCATAGTGGGTGTTGTACCCCAAAATTTGCCCTCCCATATTCTTCAAGGTTTATCAAGAATCATCTTCAAATGGTTCAAGATTGTTCAAGGGTTGCACAATCCAAATGCCTCCTAAGCCAGTCAAAATTAGGGTTTTGGTTCTTGCAAAGAATTTGAGGTTTTCAAGGGCTCAATCAAGTCATATAGGCCTATATACATTGTCAAGCATCCTGTGATACGATGGGAGAACTGACTTGAGGTTTTGCGTTTGTTCGCAAATGTTTCGGTTGAGCAAGAGTCGCCACCGACTTTTTATTTTATCCTAAGGAAAGGTTAAAAAGCACAGCAAAAACCTTTGAGACGTTTTCTTGGGTTCGGGGAGTAGATTATAGAAAGGGAAGGTATTAGCACCCTTTCTATCCATGGTTATCCATGGGCTCTTAGTTACTTGCTTAGATCAACTTGCCTTGATTTTCAATTGTTTGAAATGGTGCTTTGTGTGTGGGTTTTGAAAATGTTTTGAAAAGAGGCCAATGTGGTGGCAACCTTTGTAATGACCCATGTTTGGATGTATACAAAGATATATGTCTTTTGAAAAAGTTTTCAATGTTTTTGAAAGTTGTTTTGAAAATGTGTTGTGATGTGTGTTTTGAAAAATAGGCAAGTGTTTTCGTTTTGCAAGTTGGTAAGCAACCAAGAGCTATCTACCCTAAGTTTCTCAAAGATCTTTGCTATGTTTTAACCCTTTTAACAATTTTGTTCCACCATTGTATTTGGTGGACAATCTTGTGTTAGGATGTTAACGGGACGGGCGCGGGTCATCGTTTAGACCATGATTGCAATGGTGCCAAGTATCTTTGGGCAATTTTTTTCTTTAAGGGACTTGATCATTTTTAGGCAACTTTCGAAAGCGTCATCGAGGGACTATGATCATTTGATTGTTTTGTTTTTTCCAAAGATACCTAACATGCAATATGTCCCATTATTGAAGGCAACAAGTGGAATACCATAGGGGTGCAAGTGTGATTAGTGTTGTCCATTTTCATGCTTGTTTATCTTGAATTTAGGTCAAACTATTTGTTGTTTTTGATTCGCATACAAAACCCTAATTCTAACATGGCATAATTAGAAAGCTTTTAAATGCGAAAAATAAAAGGTCCTAAGTTATTACAACACAAATATGGGATGGGGGGGTACAAATGTTCAAATGGGGATATTTTAGCAAGAAATTTAACCCTAAACTATTACATCCAAATTGAATTACACAAATTAATTAATTGCACAATACTTAAATAAAACAAAATAAATATGTAAGATGCAAAAAATGATTTTTATGTGTATGTAAAAAGTATTTTTTATGTGTTAAATAAACAAAAATAAAATGAATTAATTTTTGGTATTTTTATGTATTTAGGGCAAAACCCTAATTTTGTTAAATAAAATGTATTAATTACTTATTATATGCAATATTTATTAATTGTGTGCAAAAAATAAATAAAAAGAAAGTATATTGTCAACAAGTGATTTTTTAAGTTAAATATTAATAAAAAATAAAATGTATTATTTTTGTATTTTTAACCTAAATATACTAATAAATATATAAGTATTTATAATATTTACTAAATATATTAAATATGTACAAAAAATAAAATATTTAATATTTACAAAAAAAGTATATTTTTTATAAAATGTTTTCAGAAGATAAAATAAAATAAAATTAGAAAATAAATGTATTTTGTATTATTTTTTTGTATTTTAAAATAAAAGTATCTATATTTATTTATTTACATATATCAAGTTAGAACAAATAAATGCCTAAAAATGCAAAAAAAAGTGAAAAAAATAATTTTAATATTTTTTATGCTTTGACAAAAATAAATAAGTCAGAAACAAAAATCAAAAGTCAAAAATAATGAAAATAAAATGCAATGGGCCAAGGAGGTGCAAATGTAAAAACATGGTACAAAAAAGGAAAAATATCACAGGCCCAGCCCATGAAAGGTTGTCTTCAACCTTCAGACAAAAATGTCAAAAAAAGCGCGCCTCTTCCTCCTGGTTCAAACATCCTGATTCCTGGACTTTTAGCACAAACTTATAACATGAAAGATGTCAAGCATCAAGCCACGATTCTATACATATAAAAAACTTAACTTAACTCTCAGAAATGAGAGAGAATTTCTCCATCCCTAATTCTTAACCTAAGTTTTTATCAATGTTCAGGTCTTAAATTCTCTCAGCATATGCAATATAAATGGAAAGTGAGGATATGTATAGCTTCAGGGCCATGAGTATAACATTTTTCATTCATAAACTTAAAGCTAACTCTTCCTAGATTGAGAGATAGAAGTCCATGAACTTACCTGTTCAGCTTGGATCGTGTCTGGCAATGGAGGCACTTTCAAGGCAAGGTGAGGATTGGTACAACTTGCTTGAAGTTCAGGGATGCTATTCCAACCTTTAGCTTGCTTTGAAACCAAGTGAATCAAGCTATGGCAAT
Source organism: Vicia faba (assembly GCA_948472305.1). Classification (NCBI taxonomy): domain Eukaryota; kingdom Viridiplantae; phylum Streptophyta; class Magnoliopsida; order Fabales; family Fabaceae; genus Vicia; species Vicia faba. The sequence goes on from OX451736.1 coordinate 673,567,007, forward strand.
CAACCTGTAAAACAGAAAAAGTGAAAATGGTGAAGTTGGTTAGAGGTGTTACAGGTCGTGTCCAATGCTTGGGATAGCTTGTATATGTGGTATGGAGTGTGTATGAACTGGTTTTAGCAAGAATGCACGAGTGGATTGAGTTATGGAAGTCCAACTGCAGAGGTGACTCTGTTTTCTGCAGTAGGATGGTGTTTTGATGAATGATGAGGTTTGGAAGGTGTTTTGGTCGTGCCTTAGCTCAGTTATGTTGTTTGGGATGTGTCTAACAAGTTTGCTTAAGCTTCTCTTGGCAGAAAAATGAGATGTTGTACAAAATGCAAGGTTTCTTCTCACTTAAGCAAAAAATGTCAACTTGGTTTCTAGACTTGTGCAGGCCCCTCAAATGTGCTGCAACCATACCTCTTGATCAGTGTGATATGCTTCTGAACTTGTGCCAAAAGGATTTGCATTGTACTTCAAAGATTGCAATCTTGACATAAAGTTCAACTTTTCAAAAATGGATAAATTGCTTTTTCCATTTATGGCTCAATCTTGTATGCAATGGTTAAACACACAAGATAAGGCTTAAACACAAAGGATTGGCATTAAATTTATGAGTGTAAATGAGATTAGAGGCCTGTAATGTAGCTTGCATATGCTGAGTTTGAAAATGCACAAGTTATGAACATGCCTTTGGCCATGAATCAAAGTGACTTTTGCTCATATTGTCAAATTCGATTCTCCCTAACCATAAGGTTGTTTGATGAGTTCTTGAACATTTTGGAAAGCTTGGAATGTGTAATACAATCCATATTTGTAATGAAAATTGAAATTCCAAGTGGAAGCATGTGAAAAGTAGCCATGAAGTTAGGCAAAAATCCTGCCTAGAATAGGTCAAAAATTTTCTAAGTTAAGAATGTTTTGCACCCCTATTCCAAAAATTGTAACTTGAGCTACAAGCTTCTTTTGAGGAAACTTTGTGAATCAAAGTTGTAGATTTTGCAATGGACTACAACTTTCATTTTTTGACTTTTGTTTGAATCCAAATTCATCTTGGTGAAAATATGGGACAAAGTTAGGAAAAAATTAGGGATTTTCATAACTTAGAAAAATCTAAGTTATGAAAATTCTTCATTTCAAACCCTAATTTGTGATTTTTGATTTCTTGATGAACAAGTTTCATAATTTGACATGTTTTGATGAAAAATGAATCTTGACACTTGATTTTGACCAAAAAGTCAAAGTTTGACTTTTCAGTATACAGTCAAATTTGGCTCAGTTGACTGGAAAATTCATCTGTCAATCTTGTGCATTTGGGATCTTTTGAACTTGTTGAACATGTCAAGACAATTCCATGGGATCCTTGAGTCCATATGTGAGCTTGGTTTGCCATTGGCTAGGTCAAACAGTCAAAAATTGCCTTTGTGCAGTCAAAACCCTAAAAATGACCATTTTGCCCTTTTGGTGATCTGATCAAATTTCTTGTGGAATTGTGATCCAAACTTGACCAAATGGTTCATATGATTTCATAATGTTTATGTGGGTCAAATTTCATGAGGTTTGACTGTCAATTGACCACAATTGACTTTTTCCCCAATACAGTTGATTTCTAGGTCAACTGTCCAATTGACTGGGCAAAGATTGGAATCAAGGCTTGAAACTTGGTATGGGTAAACTTGAGATTCCAACATGAAGCATGAAAGTCATTTTGGGCACTTTAGGTCAAAACATCTTTGTGCAAACTCAAACCCTAATTTGGGTCAACAGTGCAAGGAGGAGTCTTGAGCAGAGCAAACCCTAACTGGATCTTGAGCTCCAAGGGTCTTGTGGTGAGAAAATGTTGAAGAAATGAGAGGGCAAATTTTGGGGTACAACAGTTGCCCCTGTTCAATCTTCTTGCACCTGAAAAGTTAGATTGGCAGGTTTGCCTTTCGCGTCTCGAAGGTGAAAGGAGATTGGACACTAGAGTGCCCTTAAATTTGCACTCATCAGAACAATGGATATGAGAATGGGCTTAGAGATGCCATTTAGAGGGTGACAGAATCTTGTCGGAGATGGGCTTAAAAGATGCCATCTGGAAGGTTTGTTGAACTGCAGCGTGATGGGTCAGAAGAATGAGAATCAAAATGGTATCCGTGTCTGGAATATATTTGAACTGCATCTAAGGACTGAGTTTGTATGAGCAGGAGAATGGCCTCCTATCTGAGCTGTAACTGTGTTTGAGTGTAGAACGAATATCAGAATGACTGTCGTGTCTGGAGTGTATCTGTATTGTATCTGGGTAACAGAGAAACATCTGTATGGAGCAACTGCGTGCTGGGGACAAATTCTTAATGAGTGACAGAATGGCAACCATGTTTGGAGCGTATCTGGACTGTATCTGAAGTTGAAAGTTGTATGAGTAGCAGAATGACTTCCGTGTCTGGAGTGTATCTGAAGTTGAAAGTTGTATGAGTAGCAGAATGACTTCCGTGTCTGGAGTGTATCTGAAACTGTAACTAGGATTGAGATCCGTATGAGTAATAGAATGACTTCTGTGTTTGAAGTGTATCTGAAACTGTAACTAGGATCTAGATAAATGACAGAATGACTTTCGTGGCGAACGCACTGGAGAGAATCAAACCGCTGTTGTAAGGGTTAGAATGGCATTCGTGTTTGGAATGCATTGAACCTTGAGGTGGATAAATGAATCTGAATGAGAGATAGAATGGCTGCCGTGTCTGGAGCGTATCTAGTCTGTATCTGATTGTTGTAGTCTGAATGAGTAGTAGAATGACCGTCGTGTCTGGGGTGTATTCATACTGTATCTGACTTGAGATTCTGGATGAGTGATAGAATGACCGCCGTGTCTGGGGTGTATCCACACTGTATCTGAATAATTGTTAATGATAGCCTTTTAATTTTATCCTGAAAAAGGGTGAAATGTTAGCTAAAACACAAGGTTATGTTGCATGATATGTATGATGCAAAATATGTTATATCAATGTTTATGATATGAATGTAAATGAATGCACATGCAAGATGAAGAGTTGTCTTGCTGAGGATAAATAAATCCTAGATGGCTGGAGACAAAAGAATCTTGACTGCTGCCGGGGAAAATAATTCCTGACTGCTGCCGGGGAGGGCAAGAATCTTTGATTGCTGAAGAGGAGACATCTCTGTGGACTACTTCTAGAGAAATAGGAGCTTGGGTTATATACCAATCTTCTGGGGATTCTTGTCTTGAGGAGATCTTCACCGGAGAACCTCTGATCATCCTGTGAGGAACTGAGAATGAGAGTCTTCATTCTGCTTGGGGACATGCAAAACCTTCAATTGTTGAGGGACCTTAGGGCCACTGCTGGAGAACTGGTATTCCTTGGTGACTTGCGGGGAATGAGAATTCCTGAAGATCTCTACTGGGGAAGTTCAGAATCTGATAGACTCATGCTGGAGAGGTATGATTGAGAATATTCAGTTTGGGTGGCAAGTATCTCTGTGGGGAGAAGGTCCACTAGCCTGGTTTAGCTGGGGCTTGATGGCTGGAAATCTTAGCTCCGCTGGGGATTGGATTTTCAGATTTTTAAGGCTCCACTGGGGATTCTGAAACTTAACTCTGAGGGGAATCGAGTTCTGGAAGGCTCCCTGACCGGGGAAATTAGTGTTGGGAAAACTTTCTCTGTTGAGGATCCTGAAGTCTAATTAAGTTCTGACCGAGGAAGTTGGATTTCAAATCTGCTGGTGATTTCTCCTGAAAGGGCATCCAGACATCTATCCGTACCTTTAACCTATCAGTAATCAACTTTCTCGATTCATAAGGAAATGATTATGTTCAAAAGCATATGCCTATTTAACAAAACATTGGACGTTTCTCAAAATAAAACATAAATGTAGAAAAGAAAAGAGAAAAGGAAGACAACGCAACTTTCTGTATTTGGAAAAGTATTTGTATTAACTTTCTATGAATATATTTGTACAAAGGAGACAGTCATCCTAGTAAGAGGATGCCGTCGTAAAAAATTGAAAAATTTATACAAAAGAAAGATGGCTATGTGAAACAATTCCATGGGATTTCATTCTGCTATAGCCTTCACAACTCTGAATATCTGTCCATTCACTGCTTCGTCTGCCGATGACTGGATTGATTAGAAGCTTGGAGCTGGTTGATGAAGAGATTGTCCTTAAAGTGATCCGATGAGACATAGTCATACGCTTTAATTCCCTAACTTTTGCCTGAATCGCCCTTTCAGGTTTTCGATCCACCGGGAAACCCCTTTTTGCCCAAGTCACCCTTTCGGGTTTTCAACTTGCCGGGTGTACAGATTTTTTTTGTTTTATCCCTAATTTTTGCCTGGACCGCCCTTTCGGGTTTTCGGTCCACCGGGAAACCCCTTTTTTCCCAAGTCGCCCTTTCGGGTTTTCAACTTGCCGGGTGTATAGATTTTTTTTGTTTTATCCCTAATTTTTGCCTGGACCGCCCTTTCGGGTTTTCGGTCCACCAGGATGCCCATTTTTTGCCCAAGCCGCCCTTTCGGGTTTTCGACTTGTCGAGTTATTTATGCGTAGTATCTTTTGACTATGTCCGCGTTCGCAGGGTATGGCAAATCGTCGCTGTCCATGGTGGTCAAAATCATTGCACCACCAGAAAATACGCTCTTGATCACGAATGGTCCTTCGTATGTAGGAGTCCATTTGCCCCTGGGATCACTTTGCGGCAGGATAATCCGCTTGATTACGAGATCTACGACTTGATATACTTGACGTCTGACTTTCTTGTTGAAGGCTTTGATCATCCGTTTCTGATACGTTTGACCATGGCACACAACAGTGAGTCGCTTCTCGTCGATCAAATTGAGTTGGTCAAGTCGGGTCTGAATCCAATCATCTTTACTCAAACCAGAGTCCTTCATAATCCTTAAAGAAGGAATCTGAACTTCCATGGGCAAAACAGCTTCCATGCCATATACCAAAGAAAATGGGGTTGCCCCGGTTGAAGTACGTGCCGTCGTACGATATCCATGCAGAGCAAACGGTAACATCTTATGCCAGTCCTTGTAAGTGACTGTCATTTTCTGAATGATCTTTTTAATGTTTTTGTTCGCAGCTTCAACAACACCGTTCATCTTCGGCCGATAAGGAGATGAATTGTGATGATAAATCTTGAACTGTTTGCACAATGCGGTGATCATAGTATTATTCAGATTTGTACCGTTGTCTGTGATGATTCTGTCTGGAACACCATACCGGCATATAAGGTTTTGCTTGATGAAGCGGGCAACCACATTTTTAGTGACAGAGGCGAAAGAAGCTGCTTCGACCCATTTGGTGAAGTAGTCAATGGCAACCAGGATGAAGCGATGTCCGTTGGAAGCCGTGGGCTTGATCTCTCCAATCATGTCAATGCCCCACATTGCGAATGGCCAAGGAGCTGTCAACACATTGAGAGGAACCAGAGGAATATGAATCTTGTCAGCGTAGACTTGACACTTGTGGCAAGTACGGGAGTGCTGATGGCAATCTGCTTCCATGGTAGACCAGTAATAGCCTGCCCTTAGGATCTTTTTAGCCATAGTATGCCCGCTCAAATGGGTGCCAAATGTACCGTTGTGCATCTCTGTCATGATTAACTCCGCTTCAGCTTTGTCAACACATCGGAGTAAAACACAATCATGGTTGCGCTTATAGAGGATACCATTGCTCAGGAAGAACTTGGCAGCAAATTTCCTTAGGAACTTCTTGTCATTTACAGAAGCTCCTTCGGGATATTCTCTAGTCTGGAGATACCTTTTGATTTCGTGAAACCAGGGTTGTTCCACTACTTCTTCGGTATTAATCTCGTGACAATGCGCAGGTTCATCCATTCGCTCGATGGTGATTTGGGGAGCCTCGTTATCCCAGTTGAGTTTAAACATAGAAGACATTGTAGCCAGAGCATCTGCTAGCTGATTCTCTTCTCGCGGGAAATGCTCGAAGGTAATTTGCTCGAAATGAGGCAACAATGTTAAGACATGTTCTTTGTATGGGATAAGATTAGGATGTTTGGTATCCCACTCTCCTTTGATTTGACTGATAATCAAAGCCGAGTCCCCAAACACGATCAAAGATTTGATCCCCAAGTCTATAGCAGCCTTGAGACCGAAGATGCAAGCTTCATATTCCGCCATGTTGTTTGTGCAGCTGAAGCAAAGTCGGGCCGTGAAGGGTGTGTGACAACCTTCCGGGGAAATGAGTACCGCACCAATACCGTTTCCAAGTGCATTTGAAGCACCATCAAAGTACAGGGTCCATCGGGATCCCTTTTCGGGCCCGTCATACGGTCCGTTACCTTCAATGTTGTCCAAATTCATGATGTCCTCGTCTGGGAAGTCAAATCTCATGGTTTGATAATCTTCGATATTTTGATGAGCTAGATGGTCAGCTAGTACACTCCCTTTTATAGCTTTTTGGGTGGTGTACTGGATGTCATACTCAGTTAGGATCATTTGCCATCTAGCTATTCTTCCAGATAAAGCAGGCTTCTCGAAGATATATTTGATAGGATCCATTTTGGAAATCAACAAGGTGGTATGAGTCAGCATATACTGCCTTAGTCGGCGAGCAGCCCATACCAAAGCGCAGCAAGTTTTCTCGAGCAGTGAGTAGTGAGTCTCACAGTCGGTAAACTTTTTGCTAAGGTAATAAATAGCATGCTCTTTTCGACCAGACTCGTCATGTTGGCCCAAAACACACCCCATTGAGTTATCCAAGACGGTTAGATACATGATCAATGGTCTTCCTTCGACGGGAGGCATCAGAATAGGAGGTTCTAGCAAATACTCCTTGATCTTATCAAAAGAAGCTTGGCAATCGTCGTTCCATTCGACTACCTGATCTTTCTTTAATAATTTGAAAATTGGTTCACAGGTAGAAGTCAGATGAGAGATGAACCTGGCAATATAGTTCAAGCGCCCCAAGAACCCTCTAACCTCCTTTTCAGTACGAGGAGCAGGCATCTCTTGTATTGCTTTCACTTTTGCTGGATCGACCTCAATGCCTTTGTTGCTGACAATAAACCCTAGAAGTTTACCAGACCTAACTCCAAAAGTACACTTACTTGGATTCAGCCTGAGTTTGTACTCTTTCAACCTGGCAAACAGCTTTTCTAGATGTTCAAGGTGTTCCTCCTCTGTTTGTGACCAAGCTATCATATCGTCTACGTAAACTTCGATCTCATGATGTATCATATCATGAAATAAAGCTACCATGGCGCGTTGATAAGTTGCCCCTGTGTTCTTCAGTCCGAACGGCATCACCTTGTAACAGAAAGTACCCCATTGTGTAACAAAGGTTGTTTTCTCCATGTCCTCAGGGGCCATTTTAATCTGGTTGTAGCCCAAGAATCCATCCATGAAGGAAAACACTTTGTGCTGAGCTGTGTTGTCAATCAAAATGTCAATGTGCGGTAGCGGAAAATCATCTTTGGGGCTGGCCCTATTCAAATCCTGGTAGTCTACACACATCCTGACCTTGCCATCCTTTTTAGGAACTGGCACGATGTTAGCAATCCATTGTGGATAGGATGTAACAGCCAGAAATCCAGCGTTGAATTGTTTCATCACTTCTGCTTTAATCTTCTCAGACATGTCGGGCCTCATTCGGCGGACCTTTTGCTTGATCGGTGGACAATCCTCCCTTGTAGGGAGACGGTGAACCACGATATTTGTGTCTAAACCCGACATGTCTTCGTAATACCAGGCGAAGATTTCAACGTACTCATTTAACAGCTGTATTAGGCGCTCCTTGACCCTTGGTTCCAGATTGGCACCCACTTGCACTTCCTTCCGGTCTTCCTCTGTTCCTAGATTGACAGTTTCCAACGACTCTTCGTGAGGCAAGATGGCCCTTTCCTCTTGCTGTAGAAGTCTGGCTAGCTCCCCTGGTACTTCACAACCTTCGTCATCTTCATACTCAGCCTGATTGACCAGATCTTCAGAGTTATTGAAGGACATAGCAGAATAGTCACCCATAGAATCCAGAGTGGATGGGTACCTGCATTCGTGAGTGTGGGTGTGTGTAAGGGATAGCCACCTTTAAACAAAAAATGCAAAAAGGAAGAAAAATGAACACAACAGTTTATCGATGAAAAACGTCCAATGAATCATTAAACATGGCATATGGATATGAAGGTAATCAAAACCCTTACAAATGGACCTACATGCCCCGGGCAAGGCATGAGGTGAAAAAGTAGTGCACGGATTGTTCAAAAGTAATTATTACAGACCATAGGAAATGTTTGACAGATAATTACTGATTAATAAAAGTAATGGGGACAAAGTCCTTTGCCTCCCAGTTGCGTAGTCCCCCTTCGATGGTTGGGTAGATCCAATCTTCAATGTTGGCTTCTTCGCCTTCACCTTCCAAAGCATTGATCCCATAAGGAGAGATCTTGATGGGTGCTCTTCAATCTTTGAGCGGCGCATAGCTTTCTGCCCCGCAGCGGTGAATCCTAAACCAAACTTGTCTGTTTTGTGAGGAATATCCGGCAACTGCCCCCATGTTGAGCTCTTTCCTTCCTTCATTGCGGCTTTCGCGTCTTTTAGTGATGCCATCCTGGCCATCTGCTTTGGTACCTCCGCTACCACTTTTGCTACTTCTACCTCAGGAGAGACTTCATCGAAGTGCTGGAATGGTGTCTCAATGAATTCACCTTCTACCTCTACATATCGGAAGGAGTTCAGGTGGCTGATCATATATTCCTCTTCACCGTGGACGGTTACGATCTTTCCCTTGATAGGGTATTTCAACATTTGATGTAGGGAGGAGGTGACTGCCCCAGCATTGTGTATCCATGGTCTCCCCAATAAGCAAGAGTACGACGGACGGATGTCCATCACATAGAAAGTTGAGGGGAACACCTTTGTGCCAACTTTAATGGGAATGTCTACCTCCCCATGTACCATTCTCTTTGACCCGTCAAATGCCCTTACAATGATATTACTTGGCCTTAACTCCAAGCCTTCATAGTCTAATCAATCGAGGGCCTTCTTAGGCAGCACGTTCAGAGAAGAACCAGTGTCGACCAGAACATGGGCCAGAGTAGTTCCTTGGCATTCTACTGACACATGTAATGCGTCATTGTGTTTTCTTCCTTTTGAGGTTAGGTCAGCATCAGAGAAACCTAAATTGTTGTCTGCTGTAAGACTGGCTACACAGTTTTGGAATTGGTCGGCAGAGGTTTCCTGGGGTACATGGGCGGTCTTCAGGAACTTTATCAATGCTTTGGCGTGCGCCTCCGAACAAAGTAGCAATGCTAACATGGAGATTTTCGAGGGGGTTTGCCCCAGTTACTCTACCATGTCATAATCACTCTTTTTAATTATCTTCAAGATCTCCTCCACCTCTTTCTTAGAGGTTTCCGGGATGACCAAAGGTTGAGCCCTCGTCCTGACGAGCTCATCTTGGATCCCTTTACCCTTATCAGCAGAAGTAGGAGGGATAATAACAGGAACAGCAGCATCTTCAATCAACGGGGCTCTAGCAGAAAGTTTTATTGGTGCAGGAATAACTTTGGCAGCAGATGAGGTTCCAAAGATTGCCTTTGGGGGGGCAATCTCTGGAGAAAATATTCTCCCACTTCGGGTGATCTTGCTTGTGCCGACAATGTTTCCAATGCTGGCATCTTCTTCATCAGAGCTTCCTTCGGTTACTTCAACTTGTTTGATACCATGATAGTAGATTTCTCCACCGTAATTCCATGGTATTGACTTTTCAGAACTGTAGGGGCCAGGCCCTAGCATAGTTATCTTCAGAGGAACAGACTTTGTAGCAAATGTAATCTTAACAGGCTTTCTGACGGCGTTGGAAAGATTGGCGTGAATGGTGATAATTGAAACATCTTCAGTAGGGGTTGGAATAGCAGGAACCTTTTCAAACAAAATCTGTTGACTGTCCATCAGGCCTTGGATGCCTTTCTTCAGTAACGGGCAGTCAATTGGTAGAGAGTAACAACAGTAACAATCTTCTTTGCATCCCGGGAAAATCCCGGCCTTTAACAGATTTAACTTGATGGTTAACAGCGGAGTTATCAGGTCATTGACATCAAAAACATACAAATCTTCCTCAATAGCATGGACATTTTGACCGTGCTTCGACATCGGAGCAGATATCACGTTTGGTTTCTCTGGAGCATCGAACTCCACCTCTTTTGCATCTATCAAGTCTTGAATTTTATTTTTCAGCGCCCAACAATTATTTGTGTCATGTCCGACGCTATCGGAATGGTAGGCGCATTTGGCATTGGCATTGTAAGCTGGTGAGGTCGTATTCACATTTTTCGGCGCTTCTTTGATATTTGTGAGATTCAGCTTTAATAAGTGTGGAAGAACTTGCGCGGGCGTCATATTAATGCGGGTGAACTGCCATGGTGGCTGTTCTCCCCATTGCTGTTTAGGTCTGGACAGGTTATTGCGAGGCTGATCATTTGGTGGATTTTGGATCATTACGGACCCCACAGTCGGCCTGCGCTCACTTCTTCCTGCTCCTCTTTGAGAATACACAACAGCTGTTTCTTTCTTCACCGGAAATGATTTCTTAGCAGTTGTAGATGTAGAGGCATCCTTCTGAATCTTCCCATTCTTGATACCGGCTTCTACCCGCTCGCCAGTCAAAATTAATTCAGTAAACCCCGAGGAAGAGCTACCGATCAGATGATTAAAGAATGGACCAGACAGGGTCCCCAGGAACATATCAACAAGTTCTCTATCGGAAAGAGGTGGCTGCACCCTCCCGGCCAGATCGCGCCACTTCTGGGCGTATTCCTTAAATCCCTCACCTGAGGCCATTCCCATACTCTGTAGCTGAGTACAGGTTGGTTCCAGGTCAGAGTTATACTGATATTGGCGATAAAAAGCAGCTGCCAGATCCTCCCAACTACGTATCTCCGACCTTTCCAGCTTGTAAAACCAGTCTAGCTGAGTGCCAGACAAGCTATCTTGAAAGAAATGTACCCAAAGGTTTCTGTCAGATGTGTGAGGTTGGATTCTTCGAACATATGACCTTAGGTGCATTTTTGGGCAGGACAGTCCGTCATATCTTGCAAAAATTGGCACTTTGAACTTCGGGGGGATCACAATTCCAGCAATTAATCCCAAATCTTCGAATTCCAAACTGGGAACTCTCTGCAGCTCCATAGCTGCCAACCTGTCTTCCAAGCTTTTGTACTTATCATCGGCGGGTGGGTATTGTTGCTCTGAGTAGTCTTCGTCTTCTTCAGCCTCTTCTTCTTCAACCTCGGATTCGGAAGGTACCGCAGCCGCATTCCCCTTACTGGTTCCTTCTTCAGATGTAGGGGAAATTCAAGGACTCTTCTGGCTTCACCCTCAAACCTTCTTCCCAGGGTAGCCACCCCGACTCTCTTCTTCTTTTTTTTCACTTGGTCTTTGTTCCCCAGCAGGGCTTTCAGATCCTCCTGACCCTTAGCCAAGGTCATCAGGAGTTGTTGAAACTGTGCGTTCTGAGACTGCAAGTCCTTGACCGTCTGTTTGAGATCCATCTTACTGAAATAAACAGCAGAAAGATAAGGAAACCTGGTGTGGAGACCTGCTTATGCACATGATGAATGGTATGCTTATGTATGCAATGCATTCAAGGATTTAGAAAGTTCAAAATTGTTGCAAACAAAAAGAACGCACGTCATATTAATAAGAAGAAATTTATCAGTACATAAATGCCCCATGGGCCAAATATTACAAAAACTTCTCAAGGTAAAAAGACGTTGCGCATCCTCTTTGGTGCGATGTAGGTGTTGAGGGTCTCTTCCTCATGGAGTCGGCGGGTAAGCTCCAAAACCTTCTTCTCACTGGCATAGAAGCTGGCCTCAAAAGTGTCCCGTTCCTCCTTGAGTTGGATCCAACTCTTCTGCATCTCCTCCCATGATGTTGGCATGTTAGGATATAGGATGGTGTAGGGAACCTCTCCTTCCTTAACGGGCTCTTTAATCACAGGGAGAACATGAGGGTAAGGCATCATTAGACTCTGGGCTCGGGTTCGTACCCATTTGAGATAAGGCTCAAGAGGGATGGAGTTTTTGTGTCCCAGTGTCTTGTTATCTACCTTGTTAGGCATCCTCCAAGCTCTGATGAATCTTTGGCGAAGTCCTTGTGCATCGTTGTTGAAGTCAAAAACTAGGTCAGGAATCAACATGTCATGAGGGCCATCCCTCCGTGCATATCCAAATTGTCTCAAAGCTAGACAAGGATTGTAGGTAATGCCTCCTCTAATGCCAAGCAATGGAACATTAGGGAACTCTCCACAACGATCGACGATGATGACATTTTCTCTGGACCGAGAACACCAATGTACATCAGAGTGAGTAAGGGTCATCAACCGTTGTGACCACCTTAGGCCTTGGTCATTCTTCAAGACAGATTGTGGAAGGTGCGAAATAAACCACCTTGCAAGGAGAGGAGTACATCACATGAGAACACCCCTCTTTCTCATTGTTCGTGTGTAAAATGAGTGAAGAATGTCCCCAAGCAATGTTGGTATTGGATTTTTGGATAAGAAGATTTTGACGGGGTTGACATCTACAAGCTGGTCAGGATTTGGGAACAAGACCAACCCATAAATGAGGAGTGCCACAATTTCTTCAAAGGCTTGTAGGTCCAATGAATTCCAACACTCTTGTGCCTTCTCAAACAAGAATTTTGCTAAGAAGCCTTTGACACCGCTTCTAGTTTCCCAATGCCCCTTGATGTCAGATGGTTGCAAGTGTATTGCTTGAGCAACATCTTCAGGCTTTGGTTCCTTTTCCGTACCGTTGTAGGGTAGTTGATTAAGGATAGGAATTCTCAGGAGTTGAGAAAACTCCTCCAAAGTGGGCACTAATTGGTAGTCGGGGAAAGTAAAACAGTGGTGAAGGGGGTCAAAGAACTGAAACAACACCTTTACCATGTCCTCTTCAATGCTAGTGTTGACTAGGCTGAGCAATCTACCATGTCTTTCACTGAAGGGAGAGCTTTCCGGAATCCTGGATGTGAGCTCTTTGAGTTGAGGAGGGATTCTCACAAGGTTGACTTGGATAGTTTTCCTGCGAGGATTTTCCATGACCTACAAAACAAGAACAAAGATGAAGATCTAAACCCTTGAAATGGTTAGTGCATGCATATGATGCTTCATGATGCTTATGCTGTATGTACAAACACATGTACAAGCAAATCACACAAAACCCTAGTTTCAAGCTTGCATGAGGTTTCATAGGTAAGTACCCTCTTGAGTGTAGTTGGCTTAAAAACCTGTCCTATAAATGGTAACTGGGTTCTAAGGAGCTCAATATCACTGGATTATTTTCATTGTTCATTGTTTTGGTTTAGCCACTTAACTAGCGACCAAAATATTCCAAGAAAACAACCCTCAATGAGTGTAGTATCGAGTATCTACCAACTTCGGACTGCACCAAAGCCGGTCATCTCACTACCCCTAATGAAAGGCCAAGATGGTCAAGTAAGGTTCTAGGTCATTAGTGCTTAGTGACATCACTCAGCGGCCCTGTACTCTCCTTGATTGAACTTAAGGGTTATCGGTACTCACAAATATGTCACACTAATATAGCTATTGCTTCAACTGTGTCGGTATACCCCGCACAGTTTCCACAACGTATTGCTATCTATGAATGTTTCCCCAAATCCGGGTGTAGGATTACAAACCCAAACAAGAGAACCAAAATGTAAAGCAATCAAAACAAACAATTAGTCATGCAAGAGGGTGATCTAAGCCCTAAGGTTACTCCACTTTTAAGTTCCTCCCCAGCAGAGTCGCCAGTTCTGTGATACGGTGGGAGAACTGACTTGAGGTTTTGCGTTTGTTTTCGCAAATGTTTCGGTTGAGCAAGAGTCGCCACCAACTTTTTATTTTATCCTAAGGAAAGGTTAAAAAGCACAGCAAAAACCTTTGAGACGTTTTCTTGGGTTCGGGGAGTAGATTATAGAAAGGGAAGGTATTAGCACCCTTTCTATCCATGGTTATCCATGGGCTCTTAGTTACTTGCTTAGATCAACTTGCCTTGATTTTCAATTGTTTGAAATGGTGCTTTGTGTGTGGGTTTTGAAAATGTTTTGAAAAGAGGCCAATGTGGTGGCAACCTTTGTAATGACCCATGTTTGGATGTATACAAAGATATATGTCTTTTGAAAAAGTTTTCAATGTTTTTGAAAGTTGTTTTGAAAATGTGTTGTGATGTGTGTTTTGAAAAATAGGCAAGTGTTTTCGTTTTGCAAGTTGGCAAGTAACCAAGAGCTATCTACCCTAAGTTTCTCAAAGATCTTTGCTATGTTTTAACCCTTTTAACAATTTTGTTCCACCATTGTATTTGGTGGATAATCTTGTGTTAGGATGTTAACGGGACGGGCGCGGGTCATCGTTTAGACCATGATTGCAATGGTGCCAAGTATCTTTGGGCAATTTTTTTCTTTAAGGGACTTGATCATTTTTAGGCAACTTTCGAAAGCGTCATCGAGGGACTATGATCATTTGATTGTTTTGTTTTTGCCAAAGATACCTAACATGCAATATGTCCCATTATTGAAGGAAACAAGTGGAATACCCTAGGGGTGCAAGTGTGATTAGTGTTGTCCATTTTCATGCTTGTTTATCTTGAATTTAGGTCAAACTATTTGTTGTTTTTGATTCGCATACAAAACCCTAATTATAACATGGCATAATTAGAAAGCTTTTAAATGCGAAAAATAAAAGGTCCTAAGTTATTACAACACAAATATGGGATGGGGGGGTACAAATGTTCAAATGGGGATATTTTAGCAAGAAATTTAACCCTAAACTATTACATCCAAATTGAATTACACAAATTAATTAATTGCACAATACTTAAATAAAACAAAATAAATATGCAAGATGCAAAAAATGATTTTTATGTGTATGTAAAAAGTATTTTTTATGTGTTAAATAAACAAAAATAAAATGAATTAATTTTTGGTATTTTTATGTATTTAGGGCAAAACCCTAATTTTGTTAAATAAAATGTATTAATTACTTATTATATGCAATATTTATTAATTGTGTTCAAAAAAATAAATAAAAAGAAAGTATATTGTCAACAAGTGATTTTTTAAGTTAAATATTAATCAAAAATAAAATGTATTATTTTTGTATTTTTAACCTAAATATACTAATAAATATATAAGTATTTATAATATTTACTAAATATATTAAATATGTACAAAAAATAAAATACTTAATATTTACAAAAAAAGTATATTTTTTATAAAAAAATTTCAGAAGATAAAATAAAATAAAATTAGAAAATAAATGTATTTTGTATTATTTTTTTGTATTTTAAAATAAAAGTATCTATATTTATTTATTTACATATATCAAGTTAGAACAAATAAATGCCTAAAAATGCAAAAAAAGGTGAAAAAACTAATTTTAATATTTTTTATGCTTTGACAAAAATAAATAAGTCAGAAACAAAAATCAAAAGTCAAAAATAATGAAAATAAAATGCAATGGGCCAAGGAGGTGCAAATGTAAAAACATGGTGCAAAAAAGGAAAAATATCACAGGCCCAACCCATGAAAGGTTGTCTTCAACCTTCAGACAAAAATGTCAAAAAAACGCGCGCCTCTTCCTCCTGGTTCAAACATCCTGATTCCTGGACTTTTAGCACAAACTTATAACATGAAAGATGTCAAGCATCAAGCCACGATTCTATACATATAGAAAACTTAACTTAACTCTCAGAAATGAGAGAGAATTTCTCCATCCCTAATTCTTAACCTAAGTTTTTATCAATGTTCAGGTCTTAAATTCTCTCAGCATATGCAATATAAATGGAAAGTGAGGATATGTATAGCTTCAGGGCCATGAGTATAACATTTTTCATTCATAAACTTAAAGCTAACTCTTCCTAGATTGAGAGATAGAAGTCCATGAACTTACCTATTCAGCTTGGATCGTGTCTGGCAATGGAGGCACTTTCAAGGCAAGGTGAGGATTGGTACAGCTTGCTTGAAGTTCAGGGATGCTATTCCAACCTTTAGCTTGCTTTGAAACCAAGTGAATCAAGCTATGGCAATCAACCTGCAAAACAGAAAAAGTTAAAATGGTGAAGTTGGTTAGAGGTGTTACAGGTCGTGTCCAATGCTTGGGATAGCTTGTATATGTGGTATGGAGTGTGTATGAACTGGTTTTAGCAAGAATGCACGAGTGGATTGAGTTATGGAAGTCCAACTGCAGAGGTGACTCTGTTTTCTGCAGTAGGATGGTGTTTTGATGAATGATGAGGTTTGGAAGGTGTTTTGGTCGTGCCTTAGCTCAGTTATGTTGTTTGGGATGTGTCTAACAAGTTTGCTTAAGCTTCTCCGCAGAAAAATGAGATGTTGTACAAAATGCAAGGTTTCTTCTCACTTAAGCAAAAAATGTCAACTTGGTTTCTAGACTTGTGCATGCCCCTCAAATGTGCTGCAACCATCCCTCTTGATCAGTGTGATATGCTTCTGAACTTGTGCCAAAAGGATTTGCATTGTACTTCAAAGATTGCAATCTTGACATAAAGTTCAACTTTTTAAAAATGGATAAATTGCTTTTTCCATTTATGGCTCAATCTTGTATGCAATGGTTAAACACACAAGATAAGGCTTAAACACAAAGGATTGACATTAAATTTATGAGTGTAAATGAGATTAGAGGCCTGTAATGTAGCTTGCATATGCTGAGTTTGAAAATGCACAAGTTATGAACATGCCTTTGGCCATGAATCAAAGTGACTTTTGCTCATATTGTCAAATTCGATTCTCCCTAACCACAAGGTTGTTTGATGAGTTCTTTGACATTTTGGAAAGCTTGGAATGTGTACTACAATCCATATTTGTAATGAAAATTGAAATTCCAAGTGGAAGCATGTGAAAAGTAGCCATGAAGTTAGGCAAAAATCCTGCCTAGAATAGGTCAAAAATTTTCTAAGTTAAGAATGTTTTGCACCCCTATTCCAAAAATTGTAACTTGAGCTACAAGCTTCTTTTGAGGAAACTTTGTGAATCAAAGTTGTAGATTTTTCAATGGACTACAACTTTCATGTTTTGACTTTTGTTTGAATCCAAATGCATCTTGGTGAAAAGATGGGACAAAGTTAGGAAAAAATTAGGGATTTTCATAACTTAGAAAAATCTAAGTTATGAAAATTCTTCATTTCAAACCCTAATTTGTGATTTTTGATTTCTTGATGAAAAAGTTTCATAATTTGACATGTTTTGATGAAAAATGAATCTTGACACTTGATTTTGACCAAAAAGTCAAAGTTTGACTTTTCAGTATACAGTCAAATTTGGCTCAGTTGACTGGAAAATTCATTTGTCAATCTTGTGCATTTGGGATCTTTTGAACTTGTTGAACATGTCAAGACAATTCAATGGGATCCTTGAGTCCATATGTGAGCTTGGTTTGCCATTGGCTAGGTCAAACAGTCAAAAATTGCCTTTGTGCCGTCAAAACCCTAAAAATGACCATTTTGCCCTTTTGGTGATCTTATCAAATTTCTTGTGGAATTGTGATCCAAACTTGACCAAATGGTTCATATGAGTTCATAATGTTGATGTGGGTCAAATTTCATGAGGTTTGACTGTCAATTGACCACAGTTGACTTTTTCCCCAATATAGTTGATTTCTAGGTCAACTGTCCAATTGACTGGGCAAAGATTGGAATCAAGGCTTGAAACTTGGTATGGGTAAACTTGAGAGTCCAACATGAAGCATGAAAGTCATTTTGGGCACTTTAGGTCAAAACATCTTTGTGCAAACTCAAACCCTAATTTGGGTCAACAGTGCAAGGAGGAGTCTTGAGCAGAGCAAACCCTAACTGGATCTTGAGCTCCAAGGGTCTTGTGGTGAGAAAATGTTGAAGAAATGAGAGGGCAAATTTTGGGGTACAACAGTTGCCCCTGTTCAATCTTCTTGCACCTGAAGAGTTAGATTGGCAGGTTTGCCTTTCGCGTCTCGAAGGTGAAAGGAGATTGGACACTAGAGTGCCCTTAAATTTGCACTCATCAGAACAATGGATACGGGAATGGGCTTAGAGATGCCATTTAGAGGGTGACAGAATCTTGTCGGAGATGGGCTTAAAAGATGCCATCTGGAAGGTTTGTTGAACTGCAGCGTGATGGGTCAGAAGAATGAGAATCAAAATGGTATCCGTGTCTGGAATATATTTGAACTGCATCTAAGGACTGAGTTTGTATGAGCAGGAGAATGGCCTCCGTGTCTGGGGCGTATCTGAGATGTAACTGTGTTTGAGTGTAGAACGAATATCAGAATGACTGCCGTGTCTGGAGTGTATCTGTATTGTATCTGGGTAACAGAGAAACATCTGTATGGAGCAACTGCGTGCTGGGGACAAATTCTGAATGAGTGACAGAATGGCAACCATGTTTGGAGCGTATCTGGACTGTATTTGAAGTTGAAAGTTGTATGAGTAGCAGAATGACTTCCGTGTCTGGAGTGTATCTGAAGTTGAAAGTTGTATGAGTAGCAGAATGACTTCCGTGTCTAGAGTGTATCTGAAACTGTAACTAGGATTGAGATCTGTATGAGTAATAGAATGACTTCTGTGTTTGAAGTGTATCTGAAACTGTAACTGGGATCTAGATAAATGACAGAATGACTTCCGTGGCGAACGCACTGGAGAGAATCAAACCGTTGTTGTAAGGGTTAGAATGGCATCCGTGTTTGGAATGCATTGAACCTTGAGGTGGATAAATGAATCTGAATGAGAGATAGAATGGCTGCCGTGTCTGGAGCGTATCTAGTCTGTATCTGATTGCTGTAGTCCGAATGAGTAGTAGAATGACCGCCGTGTCTGGGGTATATTCATACTGTATCTGACTTGAGATTCTGGATGAGTGATAGAATGACCGCCGTGTCTGGGGTGTATCCACACTGTATCTGAATAATTGTTAATGATAGCCTTTTAATTTTATCCTGAAAAAGGGTGAAATGTTAGCTAAAACACAAGGTTATGTTGCATGATATGTATGATGCAAAATATGTTATATCAATGTTTATGATATGAATGTAAATGAATGCACATGCAAGCTGAAGAGTTGTCTTGCTGAGGATAAATAAATCCTGGATGGCTGGAGACAAAAGAATCTTGACTGCTGCCGGGGAAAATAATTCCTGACTGCTGCCGGGGAGGGCAAGAATCTTTGATTGCTGAAGAGGAGACATCTCTATGGACTACTTCTAGAGAAATAGGAGCTTGGGTTATATACCAATCTTCTGGAGATTCTTGTCTTGAGGAGATCTTCACCGGAGAACCTCTGATCATCCTGTGAGGAACTGAGAATGAGAGTCTTCATTCTGCTTGGGGAGATGCAAAACCTTCAATTGTTGAGGGACCTTAGGGCCACTGCTGGAGAACTGGCATTCCTTGGTGACTTGCGGGGAATGAGAATTCCTGAAGATCTCTACTGGGGAAGTTCAGAATCTGATAGACTCATGCTGGAGAGGTATGACTGAGAATCTTCAGTTTGGGTGGCAAGTATCTCTGTGGGGAGAAGGTTCACTAGCCTGGTTCAGTTGGGGATTGATGGCTGGAAATCTTAGCTCCGCTGGGGATTGGATTTTCATATTTTTAAGGCTCCACTAGGGATTCTGAAACTTAACTCTGAGGGGAATCGAGTTCTGGAAGGCTCCCTGACCGGGGAAATCAGTGTTGGGAAAACTTTCTCTGTTGAGGATCCTGAAGTCTAATTAAGTTCTGACCGAGGAAGTTGGATTTCAAATCTGCTGGTGATTTCTCCTGAAAGGGCATCCAGACATCTATCCGTACCTTTAACCTATCAGTAATCAACTTTCTCGATTCATAAGGAAATGATTATGTTCAAATGCATATGCCTATTTAACAAAACATTGGACGTTTCTCAAAATAAAACATAAATGTAGAAAAGAAAAGAGAAAAGGAAGACAACGCAACTTTCTGTATTTGGAAAAGTATTTGTATTAACTTTCTATGAATATATTTGTACAAAGGAGACAGTCATCCTAGTAAGAGGATGCCGTCGTAAAAAATTGAAAAATTTATACAAAAGAAAGATGGCTATGTGAAACAATTCCATGGGATTCCATTCTGCTATAGCCTTCACAACTCTGAATATATGTCCATTCACTGCTTCGTCTGCCGATGACTGGATTGATTAGAAGCTTGGAGCTGGTTGATGAAGAGATTGTCCTTAAAGTGATCCGACGAGACATAGTCATACGCTTTAATTCCCTAACTTTTGCCTGAATCGCCCTTTCAGGTTTTCGATCCACCGGGAAACCCCTTTTTGCCCAAGTCGCCCTTTAGGGTTTTCAACTTGCCGGGTGTACAAATTTTTTTTTGTTTTATCCCTAATTTTTGCCTGGACCGCCCTTTCGGGTTTTCGGTCCACCGGGAAACCCCTTTTTGCCCAAGTCGCCCTTTCGGGTTTTCAACTTGCCGGGTGTACAGATTTTTTTTGTTTTATCCCTAATTTTTGCCTGGATCGCCCTTTCGGGTTTTCGGTCCACCGGGATTCCCATTTTTTCCCCAAGCCACCCTTTCGGGTTTTCGACTTGTCGGGTTATTTATGCGTAGTATCTTTTGACTATGTCCGCGTTCGCAGGGTGTGGCAAATCGTCGCTGTCCATGGTGGTCAGAATCATTGCACCACCAGAAAATACGCTCTTGATCACGAATGGTCCTTCGTATGTAGGAGTCCATTTGCCCCTGGGATCACTTTGCGGCAGGATAATCCGCTTGATTACGAGATCTCCGACTTGATATACTTGACGTCTGACTTTCTTGTTGAAGGCTTTGATCATCCGTTTCTAATACGTTTGACCATGGCACACAGCAGTGAGTCGCTTCTCGTCGATCAAATTGAGTTGGTCAAGTCGGGTCTGAATCCAATCATCTTCACTCAAACCAGAGTCCTTCATAATCCTTAAAGAAGGAATCTGAACTTCCATGGGCAAAACAGCTTCCATGCCATATACCAAAGAAAATGGGGTTGCCCCGGTTGAAGTACGTGTCGTCGTACGGTATCCATGCAGAGCAAATGGTAACATCTTATGCCAGTCCTTGTAAGTGACTGTCATTTTCTGAATGATATTCTTAATGTTTTTGTTCGCAGCTTCAACAGCACCGTTCATCTTCGGCTGATAAGGAGATGAATTGTGATGATAAATCTTGAACTGTTCGCACAATGCGGTGATCATAGTATTATTCAGATTTGTACCGTTGTCTGTGATGATCCTGTCTGGAACACCATACCGGCATATAAGGTTTTGCTTGATGAAGTGGGCAACCACATTTTTAGTGACAGAGGCGAAAGAAGCTGCTTCGACCCATTTGGTGAAGTAGTCAATGGCAACCAGGATGAAGCGATGTCCGTTGGAAGCCGTGGGCTTGATCTCTCCAATCATGTCAATGCCACACATTGCGAATGGCCAAGGAGCTGTCAACACATTGAGAGGAACCAGAGGAATATGAATCTTGTCAGCATAGACTTGACACTTGTGGCAAGTACGGGAGTGCTGATGGCAATCTGCTTCCATGGTAGACCAGTAATAGCCTGCCCTTAGGATCTTTTTAGCCATAGTATGCCCGCTCAAATGGGTGCCAAATGTACCGCTGTGCATCTCTGTCATGATTAACTCCGCTTCAGCTTTGTCAACACATCGGAGTAAAACACAATCATGGTTGCGCTTATAGAGGATGCCATTGCTCAGGAAGAACTTGGCAGCAAATTTCCTTAGGAACTTCTTGTCATTTACGGAAGCTCCTTCGGGATATTCTCTAGTCTGGAGATACCTTTTGATTTCGTGAAACCAGGGTTGTTCCACTACTTCTTCGGTATTAATCTCGTGACAATGCGCAGGTTCATCCATTCGCTCGATGGTGATTTGGGGAGCCTCGTTATCCCAGTTGAGTTTAAACATAGAAGACATTGTAGCCAGAGCATCTGCTAGCTGATTCTCTTCTCGCGGGAAATGCTCGAAGGTAATTTGCTCGAAATGAGGCAACAATGTTAGGACATGTTCTTTGTATGGGATAAGATTAGGATGTTTGGTATCCCACTCTCCTTTGATTTGACTGATAACCAAAGCCGAGTCCCCAAACACGGTCAAAGATTTGATCCCCAAGTCTATAGCAGCCTTGAGACCGAAGACGCAAGCTTCATATTCCGCCATGTTGTTTGTGCAGCTGAAGCAAAGTCGGGCCGTGAAGGGTGTGTGACAACCTTCCGGGGAAATGAGTACCGCACCAATACCGTTTCCAAGTGCATTTGAAGCACCCTCAAAGTACAGGGTCCATCGGGATCCCTTTTCGGGTCCGTCATATGGTCCGTTACCTTCAATGTTGTCCAAATTCATGATGTCCTCGTCTGGGAAGTCAAATCTCATGGTTTGATAATCTTCGATAGCTTGATGAGCTAGATGGTCAGCTAGTACACTCCCTTTTATAGCTTTTTGGGTGGTGTACTGGATGTCATACTCAGTTAGGATCATTTGCCATCTAGCTATTCTTCCAGATAAAGCAGGCTTCTCGAAGATATATTTGATAGGATCCATTTTGGAAATCAACAAGGTGGTATGAGTCAGCATATACTGCCTTAGTCGGTGAGCAGCCCATACCAAAGCGCAGCAAGTTTTCTCGAGCAGTGAGTAGCGAGTCTCACAGTCGGTAAACTTTTTGCTAAGGTAATAAATAGCATGCTCTTTTCGACCAGACTCGTCATGTTGGCCCAAAACACACCCCATTGAGTTATCCAAGACGGTTAGATACATGATCAATGGTCTTCCTTCGACGGGAGGCATCAGAATAGGAGGTTCTAGCAAATACTCCTTGATCTTATCAAAAGCAGCTTGGCAATCGTCATTCCATTCGAATACCTGATCTTTCTTTAATAATTTGAAAATTGGTTCACAGGTAGAAGTCAGATGAGAGATGAACCTGGAAATATAGTTCAAGCGCCCCAAGAACCCTCTAACCTCCTTTTTAGTACGAGGAGCAGGCATCTCTTGTATTGCTTTCACTTTTGATGGATCGACCTCAATGCCTTTGTTGCTGACAATAAACCCTAGAAGTTTACCAGACCTAACTCCAAAAGTACACTTACTTGGATTCAGCCTGAGTTTGTACTCTTTCAACCTGGCAAACAGCTTTTCTAGATGTTCAAGGTGTTCCTCCTCTGTTTGTGACCGAGCTATCATATCGTCTACGTAAACTTCGATCTCATGATGTATCATATCATGAAATAAAGCTACCATGGCGCGTTGATAAGTTGCCCCTGCGTTCTTCAATCCGAACGGCATCACCTTGTAACAGAAAGTACCCCACTGTGTAACAAAGGTTGTTTTCTCCATGTCCTCAGGGGCCATTTTAATCTGGTTGTAGCCCGAGAATCCATCCATGAAGGAAAACACTTTGTCCTGAGATGTGTTGTCAATCAGAATGTCAATGTGCGGTAGCGGAAAATCATCTTTGGGGCTGGCCCTATTCAAATCCCGGTAGTCTACACACATCCTGACCTTGCCATCCTTTTTAGGAACTGGCACGATGTTAGCAACCCATTGTGGATAGGATCTAACAG
The DNA here is from genome assembly GCA_948472305.1 of Vicia faba. NCBI lineage: Eukaryota > Viridiplantae > Streptophyta > Magnoliopsida > Fabales > Fabaceae > Vicia > Vicia faba. The sequence goes on from OX451736.1 coordinate 673,590,571, forward strand.
CCAGAAATCCAGCGTTGAATTGTTTCATCACTTCTGCTTTAATCTTCTCAGACATGTCGGGCCTCATTCGGCGGACCTTTTGCTTGATCGGTGGACAATCCTCCCTTGTAGGGAGACGGTGAACCACGATGTCTATGTCTAAACCCGGCATGTCTTCATAATACCAGGCGAAGATTTCAACGTACTCATTTAACAGCTGTATTAGGCGCTCCTTGACCCTTGGTTCCAGATTGGCACCCACTTGCACTTCCTTCTGGTCTTCCTTTGTTCCTAGATTGACAGTTTCCAACGATTCTTCGTGAGGCAAGATGGCCCTTTCCTCTTGCTGTAGAAGTCTGGCTAGCTCCCCTGGTACTTCACAACCTTCGTCATCTTCATACTCAGCCTGATTGACCAGATCTTCAGAGTTATTGAAGGACATAGCAGAATAGTCACCCATAGAATCTAGAGTGGATGGGTACCTGCATTCGTGAGTGTGGGTGTGTGTAAGGGATAGCCACCTTTAAACAAAAAATGCAAAAAGGAAGAAAAATGAACACAGCAGTTTATCGATGAAAAACGTCCAATGAATCATTAAACATGGCATATGGATATGAAGATAATCAAAACCCTTACAAATGGACCTACATGCCCCGGGCAAGGCATGAGGTGAAAAAGTAGTGCACGGATTGTTCAAAAGTAATTATTACAGACCATAGGAAATGTTTGACAGATAATTACTGATTAATAAAAGTAATGGGGACAAAGTCCTTTACCTCCCAGTTGCGTAGTCCCCCTTCGATGGTTGGGTAGATCCAATCTTCAATGTTGGCTTCTTCGCCTTCACCTTCCAAAGCATTGATCCCATAAGAAGAGATTTTGATGGGTGCTCTTTCAATCTTTGAGCGGCGCATAGCTTTCTGCCCCGCAGCGGTGAATCCTAAACCAAACTTGTCTATTTTGTGAGGAATATCCGACAACTGCCCCCGTGTTGAGCTCTTTCCTTCCTTCATTGCGGCTTTCACATCTTTTAGTGATGCCATCCTGGCCATCTGCTTTGGTACCTCCGCTACCACTTTTGCTACTTCTACCTCAGGAGAGACTTCCTCGAAGTGCTGGAATGGTGTCTCAATGAATTCACCTTCTACCTCTACATATCGGAAGGAGTTCAGGTGGCTGATCATATATTCCTCTTCATCGTGGACGGTTACGATCTTTCCCTTGACAGGGTATTTCAACATTTGATGTAGGGAGGAGGTGACTGCCCCAGCATTGTGTATCCATGGTCTCCCCAATAAGCAAGAGTACGACGGACGGATGTCCATCACATAGAAAGTTGAGGGGAACACCTTTGTGCCAACTTTAATGGGAATGTCTACCTCCCCATGTACCATTCTCTTTGACCCGTCAAATGCCCTTACAATGATATTACTTGGCCTTAACTCCAAGCCTTCACAGTCTAATCGATCGAGGGCCTTCTTAGGCAGCACGTTCAGAGAAGAACCAGTGTCGACCAGAACATGGGCCAGAGTAGTTCCTTGGCATTCTACTGACACATGTAATGCGTCGTTGTGTTTTCTTCCTTTTGAGGTTAGGTCAGCATCAGAGAAACCTAAATCGTTGTCTCCTGTAAGACTGGCTACACAGTTTTGGAATTGGTCGGCAGAGGTTTCCTGGGGTACATGGGCGGTCTTCAGGAACTTTATCAATGCTTTGGCGTGCGCCTCCGAACAAAGTAGCAATTCTAACATGGAGATTTTCGAGGGGGTTTGCCCCAGTTGCTCTACCACGTCATAATCACTCTTTTTAATTATCTTCAAGATCTCCTCCACCTCTTTCTTAGAGGTTTCCGGGATGACCAAAGGTTGAGCCCTCGTCCTGACGAGCTCATCTTGGATCCCTTTACCCTTATCAGCAGAAGTAGGAGGGACAATAACAGGAACATCAGCATCTTCAATCAACGGGGCTCTAGCGGAAAGTTTTATTGGTGCAGGAATAACTTTGGCAGCAGATGAAGTTCCAAAGATTGCCTTTGGGGGGGCAATCTCTGGAGAAAATATTCTCCCACTTCGGGTGATCTTGCTTGTGCCGGCAATGTTTCCAATGCTGGCATCTTCTTCATCAGAGCTTCCTTCGGTTACTTCAACTTGTTTGATACCATGATAGTAGATTTCTCCACCGTAATTCCATGGTATTGACTTTTCAGAACTGTAGGGGACAGGCCCTAGCATAGTTATCTTCAGAGGAACAAACTTTGTAGCAGATGTAATCTTAACAGGCTTTCTGACGGCCTTGGAAAGATTGGCGTGAATGGTGATAATTGAAACATCTTCAGTAGGGGTTGGAATAGCAGGAACCTTTTCAAACAGAATCTGTTAACTGTCCATCAGGCCTTGGATGCCTTTCTTCAGTAACGGGCGGTCAATTGGTAGAGAGTAACAACAGTAACAATCTTCTTTGCATCCCGGGAAAATCCCGGCCTTTAACAAATTTAACTTGATGGTTAACAGCGGAGTTATCAGGTCATTGACATCAGAAACATACAAATCTTCCTCAATAGCATGGACATTTCGACCGTGCTTCGACATCAGAGCAGATATCACGTTTGGTTTCTCTGGAGCATCGAACTCCACCTCTTTTGCATCTATCAAGTCTTGAATTTTATTTTTCAGCGCCCAACAATTATTTGTGTCATGTCCGACGCTATCGGAATGGTAGGCGCATTTGGAATTGGCATTGTAAGCTGGTGAGGTCGTATTCACATTTTTCGGCGCTTCTTTGATATTTGTGAGATTCAGCTTTAATAAGTGTGGAAGAACTTGCGCGGGTGTCATATTAATGCGGGTGAACTGCCATGGTGGCCGTTCTCCCCATTGCTGTTTAGGTCTGGACGGGTTATTGCGAGGCTGATCATTTGGTGGATTTTGGATCATTACGGCCCCCACAGTCGGCCTGCTCTCACTTCTTCCTGCTCCTCTTTGAGAATACACAACAGCTGTTTCTTTCTTCACCGGAAATGATTTCTTAGCAGTTGTAGATGCAGAGGCATCCTTCTGAATCTTCCCATTCTTGATACCGGCTTCTACCCGCTCGCCAGTCAGAATTAATTCAGTAAACCCCGAGGAAGAGCTACCGATCAGATGATTAAAGAATGGACCAGACAGGGTCCCCAGGAACATATCAACAAGTTCTCTATCGGAAAGAGGTGGCTGCACCCTCCCGGCCAGATCACGCCACTTCTGGGCGTATTCCTTAAATCCCTCACCTGAGGCCATTCCCATACTCTGTAGCTGAGTACAGGTTGGTGCCAGGTCAGAGTTATACTGATATTGGCGATAAAAAGCAGCTGGCAGATCCTCCCAACTACGTATCTCCGACCTTTCCAGCTTGTAAAACCAGTCTAGCTGAGTGCCAGACAGGCTATCTTGAAAGAAATGTACCCAAAGGTTTCTGTCAGATGTGTGAGGTTGGATTCTTCGAACATATGACCTTAGGTGCATTTTTGGGCAGGACAGCCCGTCATATCTTGCAAAAATTGGCACTTTGAACTTCGGGGGGATCACAATTCCAGCAATTAATCCCAAATCTTCGAATTCCAAACCGGGAACTCTCTGCAGCTCCATAGCTGCCAACCTGTCTTCCAAGCTTTTGTACTTATCATCGGCGGGTGGGTATTGTTGCTCTGAGTAGTCTTCGTCTTCTTCAACCTCTTCTTCTTCAACCTCGGATTCGGAAGGTACCGCAGCCGCATTCCCTTTACTGGTTCCTTCTTCAGATGTAGGGGGAAATTCAAGGACTCTTCTAGCTTCACCCTCAAACCTTCTTCCCAGGGTAGCCACTCCGACTCTCTTCTTCTTCTTTTTCACTTGGTCTTTGTTCCCCAGCAGGGCTTTCAGATCCTCCTGACCCTTAGCCAAGGTCATCAGGAGTTGTTGAAACTGTGCGTTCTGAGACTGCAAGTCCTTGACCGTCTGTTCGAGATCCATCTTACTGAAATAAACAGCAGAAAGATAAGGAAACCTGGTGTGGAGACCTGCTTATGCACATGATGAATGGTATGCTTATGTATGCAATTCATTCAAGGATTTAGAAAGTTCAAAATTGTTGCAAACAAAAAGAACGCACGTCATATTAATAAGAAGAAATTTGTCAGTACATAAATGCCCCATGGGCCAAATATTATAAAAACTTCTCAAGGTAAAAAGATGTTGCGCATCCTCTTTGGTGCGATGTAGGTGTTAAGGGTCTCTTCCTCATGGAGTCGGCGGGTAAGCTCCAAAACCTTCTTCTCACTGGCATAGAAGCTGGCCTCAAAAGTGTTCCGTTCGTCCTTGAGTTGGATCCAACTCTTCTACATCTCCTCCCATGATGTTGGCATGTCAGGATATAGGATGGTGTAGGGAACCTCTCCTTCCTTAACGGGCTCTTTAATCACAGGGAGAACATGAGGGTAAGGAATCATTAGACTCTGGGCTCGGGTTCGTACCCATTTGAGATAAGGCTCAAGAGGGATGGAGTTTTTGTGTCCCAGTATCTTGTTGTCTACCTTGTTAGGCATCCTCCAAGCTCTGATGAATCTTTGGCGAAGTCCTTGTGCATCGTTGTTGAAGTAAAAAATTAGGTCAGGAATCAACATGTCATGAGGGCCATCCCTCTGTGCATATCCAAATTGTCTCAAAGCTAGACAAGGATTGTAGGTAATGCCTCCTCTAATGCCAAGCAATGGAACATTAGGGAACTCTCCACAATGATCGACGATGATGACATTTTCTCTGGACCGAGAACACCAATGTACATCAGAGTGAGTAAGGGTCATCAACCGTTGTGACCACCTTAGGCCTTGGTCATTCTTCAAGACAGATTGTGGAAGGTGCAAAATAAACCACCTTGCAAGGAGAGGAGTACATCACATGAGAACACCCATCTTTCTAATTTTTCGTGTGTAAAATGAGTGAAGAATGTCCCCAAGCAATGTTGGTATTGGATTTTTGGATAAGAAGATTTTGACAGGGTTGACATCTACAAGCTGGTCAGGATTTGGGAACAAGACCAACCCATAAATGAGGAGTGCCACAATTTCTTCAAAGGCTTGTAGGTCCAATGAATTCCAACACTCTTGTGCCTTCTCAAACAAGAATTTTGCTAAGAAGCCTTTGACACCGCTTCTAGTTTCCCAATGCCCCTTGATGTCATATGGTTGCAAGTGTAGTGCTTGAGCAACATCTTCAGGCTTTGGTTCCTTTTCCGTACCGTTGTAGGGTAGTTGATTAAGGATAGGAATTCTCAGGAGTTGAGAAAACTCCTCCAAAGTGGGCACTAATTGGTAGTCGGGGAAAGTAAAACAGTGGTGAAGGGGGTCAAAGAACTGAAACAACACCTTTACCATGTCCTCTTCAATGCTAGTGTTGACTAGGCTGAGCAATCTACCATGTCTTTCACTGAAGGGAGAGCTTTTCGGAATCCTGGATGTGAGCTCTTTGAGTTGAGGAGGGATTCTCACAAGGTTGACTTGGATAGTTTTCCTGCGAGGAATTTCCATGACCTACAAAACAAGAACAAAGATGAAGATCTAAACCCTTGAAATGGTTAGTGCATGCATATGATGCTTCATGATGCTTATGCTGTATGTACAAACACATGTACAAGCAAATCACAAAAAACCCTAGTTTCAGGCTTGCATGAGGTTTCATAGGTAAGTACCCTCTTGAGTGTAGTTGGCTTAAAAACTTGTCCTATAAATGGTAACTGGGTTCTAAGGAGCTCAATATCACTGGATTGTTTTCATTGTTCATTGTTTTGGTTTAGCCACTTAACTAGCGACCAAAATATTCCAGGAAAACAACCCTCAATGAGTGTAGTATCGAGTATCTACCAACTTCGGACTGCACCAAAGCCGGTCATCTCACTACCCCTAATGAAAGGCCAAGATGGTCAAGTAAGGTTCTAGGTCATTAGTGCTTAGTGACATCACTCAGCGGCCCTGTACTCTCCTTGATTGAACTCAAGGGTTATCGGTACTCACAAATATGTCACACTAATATAGCTATTACTTCAACCGTGTCGGTATACCCCGCACAGTTTCCACAACGTATTGCTATCTATGAATGTTTCCCCAAATCCGGGTGTAGGATTACAAACCCAAACAAGAGAACCAAAATGTAAAGCAATCAAAACAAACAATTAGTCATGCAAGAGGGTGATCTAAGCCCTAAGGTTACTCCACTTTTAAGTTCCTCCCCAGCAGAGTCGCCAATTCTGTGATACGGTGGGAGAACTGACTTGAGGTTTTGCGTTTGTTTTCGCAAATGTTTCGGTTGAGCAAGAGTCGCCACCAACTTTTTATTTTATCCTAAGGAAAGGTTAAAAAGCACAGCAAAAACCTTTGAGACGTTTTCTTGGGTTCGGGGAGTAGATTATAGAAAGGGAAGGTATTAGCACCCTTTCTATCCATGGTTATCCATGGGCTCTTAGTTACTTGCTTAGATCAACTTGCCTTGATTTTCAATTATTTGAAATGGTGCTTTGTGTGTGGGTTTTGAAAATGTTTTTAAAAGAGGCCAATGTGGTGGCAACCTTTGTAATGACCCATGTTTGGATGTATACAAAGATATATGTCTTTTGAAAAAGTTTTCAATGTTTTTGAAAGTTGTTTTGAAAATGTGTTGTGATGTGTGTTTTGAAAAATAGGCAAGTGTTTTCGTTTTGCAAGTTGGCAAGCAACCAAGAGCTATCTACCCTAAGTTTCTCAAAGATCTTTGCTATGTTTTAACCCTTTTAACAATTTTGTTCCACCATTGTATTTGGTGGACAATCTTGTGTTAGGATGTTAACGGGACGGGCGCGGGTCATCGTTTAGACCATGATTGCAATGGTGCCAAGTATCTTTGGGCAATTTTTTTCTTTAAGGGACTTGATCATTTTTAGGCAACTTTCGAAAGCGTCATCGAGGGACTATGATCATTTGATTGTTTTGTTTTTGCCAAAGATACCTAACATGCAATATGTCCCATTATTGAAGGAAACAAGTGGAATACCCTAGGGGTGCAAGTGTGATTAGTGTTGTCCATTTTCATGCTTGTTTATCTTGAATTTAGGTCAAACTATTTGTTGTTTTTGATTCGCATACAAAACCCTAATTCTAACATGGCATAATTAGAAAGCTTTTAAATGCGAAAAATAAAAGGTCCTAAGTTATTACAACACAAATATGGGATGGGGGGTACAAATGTTCAAATGGGGATATTTTAGCAAGAAATTTAACCCTAAACTATTACATCCAAATTGAATTACACAAATTAATTAATTGCACAATACTTAAATAAAACAAAATAAATATGCAAGATGCAAAAAATGATTTTTATGTGTATGTAAAAAGTATTTTTTATGTGTTAAATAAACAAAAATAAAATGAATTAATTTTTGGTATTTTTATGTATTTAGGGCAAAACCCTAATTTTGTTAAATAAAATGTATTAATTACTTATTATATGCAATATTTATTAATTGTGTGCAAAAAATAAATAAAAAGAAAGTATATTGTCAACAAGTGATTTTTTAAGTTAAATATTAATAAAAAATAAAATGTATTATTTTTGTATTTTTAACCTAAATATACTAATAAATATATAAGTATTTATAATATTTACTAAATATATTAAATATGTACAAAAAATAAAATATTTAATATTTACAAAAAAAGTATATTTTTTATAAAATGTTTTCAGAAGATAAAATAAAATAAAATTAGAAAATAAATGTATTTTGTATTATTTTTTTGTATTTTAAAATAAAAGTATCTATATTTATTTATTTACATATATCAAGTTAGAACAAATAAATGCCTAAAAATGCAAAAAAAGGTGAAAAAAATAATTTTAATATTTTTTATGCTTTGACAAAAATAAATAAGTCAGAAACAAAAATCAAAAGTCAAAAATAATGAAAATAAAATGCAATGGGCCAAGGAGGTGCAAATGTAAAAACATGGTGCAAAAAAGGAAAAATATCACAGGCCCAGCCCATGAAAGGTTGTCTTCAACCTTCAGACAAAAATGTCAAAAAACGCGCGCCTCTTCCTCCTGGTTCAAACATCCTGATTCCTGGGCTTTTAGCACAAACTTATAACATGAAAGATGTCAAGCATCAAGCCACGATTCAATACATATAAAAAACTTAACTTAACTCTCAGAAATGAGAGAGAATTTCTCCATCCCTAATTCTTAACCTAAGTTTTTATCAATGTTCAGGTCTTAAATTCTCTCAGCATATGCAATATAAATGGAAAGTGAGGATATGTATAGCTTCAGGGCCATGAGTATAACATTTTTCATTCATAAACTTAAAGCTAACTCTTCCTAGATTGAGAGATAGAAGTTCGTGAACTTACCTGTTCAGCTTGGATCGTGTCTGGCAATGGAGGCACTTTCAAGGCAAGGTGAGGATTGGTACAGCTTGCTTGAAGTTCAGAGATGCTATTCCAACCTTTAGCTTGCTTTGAAACCAAGTGAATAAAGCTATGGCAATCAACCTGCAAAACAGAAAAAGTGAAAATGGTGAAGTTGGTTAGAGGTGTTACAGGTCGTGTCCAATGCTTGGGATAGCTTGTATATGTGGTATGGAGTGTGTATGAACTGGTTTTAGCAAGAATGCACGAGTGGATTGAGTTATGGAAGTCCAACTGCAGAGGTGACTCTGTTTTCTACAGTAGGATGGTGTTTTGATGAATGGTGAGGTTTGGAAGGTGTTTTGGTCGTGCCTTAGCTCAGTTATGTTGTTTGGGATGTGTCTAACAAGTTTGCTTAAGCTTCTCTTGGCAGAAAAATGAGATGTTGTACAAAATGCAAGGTTTCTTCTCACTTAAGCAAAAAATGTCAACTTGGTTTCTAGACTTGTGCAGGCCCCTCAAATGTGTTGCAACCATCCCTCTTGATCAGTGTGATATGCTTCTGAACTTGTGCCCAAAGGATTTGCATTGTACTTCAAAGATTGCAATCTTGACATAAAGTTCAACTTTTCAAAAATGGATAAATTGCTTTTTCCATTTATGGCTCAATCTTGTATGCAATGGTTAAACACACAAGATAAGGCTTAAACACAAAGGATTAGCATTAAATTTATGAGTGTAAATGAGATTAGAGGCCTGTAATGTAGCTTGCATATGCTGAGTTTCAAAATGCACAAGTTATGAACATGCCTTTGGCCATGAATCAAAGTGACTTTTGCTCATATTGTCAAATTCGATACTCCCTAACCACAAGGTTGTTTGATGAGTTCTTTGACATTTTGGAAAGCTTGGAATGTGTACTACAATCCATATTTGTAATGAAAATTGAAATTCCAAGTGGAAGCATGTGAAAAGTAGCCATGAAGTTAGGCAAAAATCCTGCCTAGAATAGGTCAAAAAATTTCTAAGTTAAGAATGTTTTGCACCCCTATTCCAAAAATTGTAACTTGAGCTACAAGCTTCTTTTGAGGAAACTTTGTGAATCAAAGTTGTAGATTTTACAATGGACTACAACTTTCATGTTTTGACTTTTGTTTGAATCCAAATGCATCTTGGTGAAAAGATGGGACAAAGTTAGGAAAAAATTAGGGATTTTCATAACTTGGAAAAATCTAAGTTATGAAAATTCTTCATTTCAAACCCTAATTTGTGATTTTTGATTTCTTGATGAAAAAGTTTCATAATTTGACATGTTTTGATGAAAAATGAATCTTGACACTTGATTTTGACCAAAAAGTCAAAGTTTGACTTTTCAGTATACAGTCAAATTTGGCTCAGTTGACTGGAAAATTCATCTGTCAATCTTATGCATTTGGGATCTTTTGAACTTGTTGAACATGTCAAGAAAATTCCATGGGATCCTTGAGTCCATATGTGAGCTTGGTTTGCCATTGGCTAGGTCAAACAGTCAAAAATTTCCTTTGTGCAGTCAAAACCCTAAAAATGACCATTTTGCCCTTTTGGTGATCTGATCAAATTTCTTGTGGAATTGTGATCCAAACTTGACCAAATGGTTCATATGAGTTCATAATGTTGATGTGGGTCAAATTTCATGAGGTTTGACTGTCAATTGACCACAGTTGACTTTTTCCCCAATACAGCTGATTTCTAGGTCAACTGTCCAATTGACTGGGCAAAGATTGGAATCAAGGCTTGAAACTTGGTATGGGTAAACTTGAGAGTCAAACATGAAGCATGAAAGTCATTTTTGGCACTTTAGGTCAAAACATCTTTGTGCAAACTCAAACCCTAATTTGGGTCAACAATGCAAGGAGGAGTCTTGAGCAGAGCAAACCCTAACTGGATCTTGAGCTCCAAGGGTCTTGTGGTGAGAAAATGTTGAAGAAATGAGAGGGAAAATTTTGGGGTACAACAGTTGCCCCTGTTCAATCTTCTTGCACCTGAAGAGTTAGATTGGCAGGTTTGCCTTTCGCGTCTCGAAGGTGAAAGGAGATTGGACACTAGAGTGCCCTTAAATTTGCACTCATCAGAACAATGGATACGGGAATGGGCTTAGAGATGCCATTTAGAGGGTGACAGAATCTTGTCGGAGATGGGCTTAAAAGATGCCATCTGGAAGGTTTGTTGAACTGCAGCGTGATGGGTCAAAAGAATGAGAATCAAAATGGTATCCGTGTCTGGAATATATTTGAACTGCATCTAAGGACTGAGTTTGTATGAGCAGGAGAATGGCCTCCGTGTCTGGGGCGTATCTGAGCTGTAACTGTGTTTGAGTGTAGAACGAATATCAGAATAACTGCCGTGTCTGGAGTGTATCTGTATTGTATCTGGGTAACAGAGAAACATCTGTATGGAGCAACTGCGTGCTGGGGACAAATTCTGAATGAGTGACAGAATGGCAACCATGTTTGGAGCGTATCTGGACTGTATCTGAAGTTGAAAGTTGTATGAGTAGCAGAATGACTTCCGTGTCTGGAGTGTATCTGAAGTTGAAAGTTGTATGAGTAGCAGAATGACTTCCGTGTCTGGAGTGTATCTGAAACTGTAACTAGGATTGAGATCCGTATGAGTAATAGAATGACTTCTGTGTTTGAAGTGTATCTAAAACTGTAACTGGGATCTAGATAAATGACAGAATGACTTCCGTGGCGAACGCACTGGAGAGAATCAAACCGTTGTTGTAAGGGTTAGAATGGCATCCGTGTTTGGAATGCATTGAACCTTGAGGTGGATAAATGAATCTGAATGAGAGATAGAATGGCTGCCGTGTCTGGAGCGTATCTAGTCTGTATCTGATTGCTGTAGTCCGAATGAGTAGTAGAATGACCGTCGTGTCTGGGGTGTATTCATACTGTATCTGACTTGAGATTCTAGATGAGTGATAGAATGACCTCCGTGTCTGGGGTGTATCCACACTGTATCTGAATAATTGTTAATGATAGCCTTTTAATTTTATCCTGAAAAAGGGTGAAATGTTAGCTAAAACACAAGGTTATGTTGCATGATATGTATGATGCAAAATATGTTATATCAATGTTTATGATATGAATGTAAATGAATGCACATGCAAGCTGAAGAGCTGTCTTGCTGAGGATAAATAAATCCTGGATGGCTGGAGACAAAAGAATCTTGACTGCTGTCGGGGAAAATAATTCCTGACTGCTGCCGGGGAGGGCAAGAATCTTTGATTGCTGAAGAGGAGACATCTCTATGGACTACTTCTAGAGAAATAGGAGCTTGGGTTATATACCAATCTTCTGGGGATTCTTGTCTTGAGGAGATCTTCACCGGAGAACCTCTGATCATCCTGTGAGGAACTGAGAATGAGAGTCTTCATTCTGCTTGGGGAGATGCAAAACCTTCAATTGTTGAGGGACCTTAGGGCCACTGCTGGAGAACTGGAATTCCTTGGTGACTTGCGGGGAATGAGAATTCCTGAAGATCTCTACTGGGGAAGTTCAGAATCTGATAGACTCATGCTGGAGAGGTATGACTGAGAATCTTCAGTTTGGGTGGCAAGTATCTCTGTGGGGAGAAGGTTCACTAGCCTGGTTCAGCTGGGGATTGATGGCTGGAAATCTTAGCTCCGCTGGGGATTGGATTTTCAGATTTTTAAGGCTCCACTGGGGATTCTGAAACTTAACTCTGAGGGGAATCGAGTTCTGGAAGGCTCCCTGACCGGGGAAATCAGTGTTGGGAAAACTTTCTCTGTTGAGGATCCTGAAGTCTAATTAAGTTCTGACCGAGGAAGTTGGATTTCAAATCTGCTGGTGATTTCTCCTGAAAGGGCATCCAGACATCTATCCGTACCTTTAACCTATCAGTAATCAACTTTCTCGATTCATAAGGAAATGATTATGTTCAAATGCATATGCCTATTTAACAAAACATTGGACATTTCTCAAAATAAAACATAAATGTAGAAAAGAAAAGAGAAAAGGAAGACAACGCAACTTTCTGTATTTGGAAAAGTATTTGTATTAACTTTCTATGAATATATTTGTACAAAGGAGACAGTCATCCTAGTAAGAGGATGCCATCGTAAAAAATTGAAAAATTTATACAAAAGAAAGATGGCTATGTGAAACAATTCCATGGGATTCCATTCTGCTATAGCCTTCACAACTCTGAATATATATCCATTCACTGCTTCGTCTGCCGATGACTGGATTGATTAGAAGCTTGGAGCTGGTTGATGAAGAGATTGTCCTTAAAGTGATCCGACGAGACATAGTCATACGCTTTAATTCCCTAACTTTTGCCTGAATCGCCCTTTCAGGTTTTCGATCCACCGGGAAACCCCTTTTTGCCCAAGTCGCCCTTTCGGGTTTTCAACTTGCCGGGTGTACAAATTTTTTTTGTTTTATCCCTAATTTTTGCCTGGACCGCCCTTTCGGGTTTTCGGTCCACCGGGAAACCCCTTTTTGCCCAAGTCGCCCTTTCGGGTTTTCAACTTGCCGGGTGTACAAATTTTTTTTGTTTTATCCCTAATTTTTGCCTGGACCGCCCTTTCGGGTTTTCGGTCCACCGGGATGCCCATTTTTTGCCCAAGCCGCCCTTTCTGGTTTTCGACTTGTCGGGTTATTTATGCGTAGTATCTTTTGACTATGTCCACGTTCACAGGGTGTGGCAAATCGTCGCTGTCCATGGTGGTCAGAATCATTGCACCACCAGAAAATACGCTCTTGATCACGAATGGTCCTTCGTATGTAGGAGTCCATTTACCCCTGGGATCACTTTGCGGCAGGATAATCCGCTTGATTACGAGATCTCCGACTTGATATACTTGACGTCTGACTTTCTTGTTGAAGGCTTTGATCATCCGTTTCTGATACGTTTGACCATGGCACACAGCAGCGAGTCGCTTCTCGTCGATCAAATTGAGTTGGTCAAGTCGGGTCTGAATCCAATCATCTTCACTCAAACCAGAGTCCTTCATAATCCTTAAAGAAGGAATCTGAACTTCCATGGGCAAAACAGCTTCCATGCCATATACCAAAGAAAATGGGGTTGCCCCGGTTGAAGTACGTGCCGTCGTACAGTATCCATGCAGAGCAAACGGTAACATCTTATGCCAGTCCTTGTAAGTGACTGTCATTTTCTGAATGATCTTCTTAATGTTTTTGTTCGCAGCTTCAACAGCACCGTTCATCTTCGGCCGATAAGGAGATGAATTGTGATGATAAATATTGAATTGTTCGCATAATGCGATGATCATAGTATTATTCAGATTTGTACCGTTGTCTGTGATGATCCTGTCTGGAACACCATACCGGCATATAAGGTTTTGCTTGATGAAGCGGGCAACCACATTTTTAGTGACAGAGGCGAAAGAAGCTGCTTCGACCCATTTGGTGAAGTAGTCAATGGCAACCAGGATGAAGCGATGTCCGTTGGAAGCCGTGGGCTTGATCTCTCCAATCATGTCACTGCCACACATTGCGAATGGCCAAGGAGCTGTCAACACATTGAGAGGAACCAGAGGAATATGAATCTTGTCAGCATAGACTTGACACTTGTGGCAAGTACGGGAGTGCTGATGGCAATCTGCTTCCATGGTAGACCAGTAATATCCTGCCCTTAGGATCTTTTTAGCCATAGTATGCCCGCTCAAATGGGTGCCAAATGTACCGCTGTGCATCTCTGTCATGATTAACTCCGCTTCAGCTTTGTCAACACATCGGAGTAAAACACAATCATGGTTGCGCTTATAGAGGATGCCATTGCTCAGGAAGAACTTGGCAGCAAATTTCCTTAGGAACTTCTTGTCATTTACGGAAGCTCCTTCGGGATATTCTCTAGTCTGGAGATACCTTTTGATTTCGTGAAACCAGGGTTGTTCCACTACTTCTTCGGTATTAATCTCGTGACAATGCGCAGGTTCATCCATTCGCTCGATGGTGATTTGGGGAGCCTCGTTATCCCAGTTGAGTTTAAACATAGAAGACATTGTAGCCAGAGCATCTGCTAGCTGATTCTCTTCTCGCGGGAAATGCTCGAAGGTAATTTGCTCGAAATGAGGCAACAATGTTAGGACATGTTCTTTGTATGGGATAAGATTAGGATGTTTGGTATCCCACTCTCCTTTGATTTGACTGATAACCAAAGCCGAGTCCCCAAACACGATCAAAGATTTGATCCCCAAGTCTATAGCAGCCTTGAGACCGAAGATGCAAGCTTCATATTCCGCCATGTTGTTTGTGCAGCTTAAGCAAAGTCGGGCCGTGAAGGGTGCGTGACAACCTTCCGGGGAAATGAGTACCGCACCAATACCGTTTCCAAGTGCATTTGAAGCACCATCAATGTACAGGGTCCATCGGGATCCCTTTTCGGGTCCTTCATACGGTCCGTTACCTTCAATGTTGTCCAAATTCATGATGTCCTCGTCTGGGAAGTCAAATCTCATGGTTTGATAATCTTCGATAGCTTGATGAGCTAGATGGTCAGCTAGTACACTCCCTTTTATAGCTTTTTGGGTGGTGTACTGGATGTCATACTCAGTTAGGATCATTTGCCATCTAGCTATTCTTCCAGATAAAGCAGGCTTCTCGAAGATATATTTGATAGGATCCATTTTGGAAATCAACAAGGTGGTATGAGTCAGCATATACTGCCTTAGTCGGCGAGCAGCCCATACCAAAGAGCAGCAAGTTTTCTCGAGCAGTGAGTAGCGAGTCTCACAGTCGGTAAACTTTTTGCTAAGGTAATAAATAGCATGCTCTTTTCGACCAGACTCGTCATGTTGGCCCAAAACACACCCCATTGAGTTATCCAAGACGGTTAGATACATGATCAATGGTCTTCCTTCGACGGGAGGCATCAGAATAGGAGGTTCTAGCAAATACTCCTTGATCTTATCAAAAGCATCTTGGCAATCGTCGTTCCATTCGACTACCTGATCTTTCTTTAATAATTTGAAAATTGGTTCACAGGTAGAAGTCAGATGAGAGATGAACCTGGCAATATAGTTCAAGCGCCCCAAGAACCCTCTAACCTCCTTTTCAGTACGAGGAGCAGGCATCTCTTGTATTGCTTTCACTTTTGCTGGATCGACCTCAATGCCTTTGTTGCTGACAATAAACCCTAGAAGTTTACCAGACCTAACTCCAAAAGTACACTTACTTGGATTCAGCCTGAGTTTGTACTCTTTCAACCTGGCAAACAGCTTTTCTAGATGTTCAAGGTGTTCCTCTTCTGTTTGTGACCGAGCTATCATATCGTCTACGTAAACTTCGATCTCATGATGTATCATATCATGAAATAAAGCTACCATGGCGCGTTGATAAGTTGCCCCTGCGTTCTTCAGTCCGAACGGCATCACCTTGTAACAGAAAGTACCCCACTATGTAACAAAGGTTGTTTTCTCCATGTCCTCAGGGGCTATTTTAATCTGGTTGTAGCCCGAGAATCCATCCATGAAGGAAAACACTTTGTGCTGAGCTGTGTTGTCAATCATAATGTCAATGTGCGGTAGCGGAAAATCATCTTTGGGGCTGGCCCTATTCAAATCCCGGTAGTCTACACACATCCTGACCTTGCCATCCTTTTTAGGAACTGGCCTGATGTTAGCAACCCATTGTGGATAGGATGTAACAGCCAGAAATCCAGCGTTGAATTGTTTCATCACTTCTGCTTTAATCTTCTCAGACATGTCGGGCCTCATTCGGCGGACCTTTTGCTTGATCGGTGGACAATCCTCCCTTGTAGGGAGACGGTGAACCACGATGTCTGTGTCTAAACCCGACATGTCTTTGTAATACCAGGCGAAGATTTCAACGTACTCATTTAACAGATGTATTAGGCGCTCCTTGACCCTTGGTTCCAGATTGGCACCCACTTGCACTTCCTTCCGGTCTTCCTCTGTTCCTAGATTGACAGTTTCCAACGACTCTTCGTGAGGCAAGATGGCCCTTTCCTCTTGCTGTAGAAGTCTGGCTAGCTCCCCTAGTACTTCACAACCTTCGTCATCTTCATACTCAGCCTGATTGACCAGATCTACAGAGTTATTGAAGGACATAGCAGAATAGTCACCCATAGAATCCAGAGTGGATGGGTACCTGCATTCGTGAGTGTGGGTGTGTGTAAGGGATAGCCACCTTTAAACAAAAAATGCAAAAAGGAAGAAAAATGAACACAGCAGTTTATCGATGAAAAACGTCCAATGAATCATTAAACATGGCATATGGATATGAAGATAATCAAAACCCTTACAAATGGACCTACATGCCCCGGGCAAGGCATGAGGTGAAAAAGTAGTGCACGGATTGTTCAAAAGTAATTATTACAGACCATAGGAAATGTTTGACAGATAATTACTGATTAATAAAAGTAATTGGGACAAAGTCCTTTGCCTCCCAGTTGCGTAGTCCCCCTTCGATGGTTGGGTAGATCCAATCTTCAATGTTGGCTTCTTCGCCTTCACCTTCCAAAGCATTGATCCCATAAGGAGAGATCTTGATGGGTGCTCTTTCAATCTTTGAGCGGCGCATAGCTTTCTGCCCCGCAGCGGTGAATCCTAAACCAAACTTGTCTGTTTTGTGAGGAATATCCGACAACTGCCCCCATGTTGAGCTCTTTCCTTCCTTCATTGCGGCTTTCGCGTCTTTTAGTGATGCCATCCTGGCCATCTGCTTTGGTACCTCCGCTACCACTTTTGCTACTTCTACCTCAGGAGAGACTTCCTCGAAGTGCTGGAATGGTGTCTCAATGAATTCACCTTCTACCTCTACATATCGGAAGGAGTTCAGGTGGCTGATCATATATTCCTCATCACCGTGGACGGTTACGATCTTTCCCTTGACAGGGTATTTCAACATTTGATGTAGGGAGGAGGTGACTGCCCCAGCATTGTGTATCCATGGTCTCCCCAATAAGCAAGAGTACGACGGACGGATGTCCATCACATAGAAAGTTGAGGGGAACACCTTTGTGCCAACTTTAATGGGAATGTCTACCTCCCCATGTACCATTCTCTTTGACCCGTCAAATGCCCTTACAATGATATTACTTGGCCTTAACTCCAAGCCTTCACAGTCTAATCGATCGAGGGCCTTCTTAGGCAGCACGTTCAGAGAAGAACCAGTGTCGACCAGAACATGGGCCAGAGTAGTTCCTTGGCATTCTACTGACACATGTAATGCGTCGTTGTGTTTTCTTCCTTTTGAGGTTAGGTCAGCATCAGAGAAACCTAAACCGTTGTCTGCTGTAAGACTGGCTACACAGTTTTGGAATTGGTCGGCAGAGGTTTCCTGGGGTACTTGGGCGGTCTTCAGGAACTTTATCAATGATGTGGCGTGCGCCTCCGAACAAAGTAGCAATGCTAACATGGAGATTTTCGAGGGGGTTTGCCCCAGTTGCTCTACCACGTCATAATCACTCTTTTTAATTATCTTCAAGATCTCTTCCACCTCTTTCTTAGAGGTTTCCGGGATGACCAAAAGTTGAGCCTTCGTCCTGACGAGCTCATCTTGGATCCCTTTACCCTTATCAACAGAAGTAGGAGGGACAATAACAGGAACAACAGCATCTTCAATCAACGGGGCTCTAGCGGAAAGTTTTATTGGTGCAGGAATAACTTTGGCAGCAGATGAGGTTCCAAAGATTGCCTTTGGGGGGGAAATCTCTGGAGAAAATATTCTCCCACTTCGGGTGATCTTGCTTGTGCCGACAATGTTTCCAATGCTGGCATCTTCTTCATCAGAGCTTCCTTCGGTTACTTCAACTTGTTTGATACCATGATAGTAGATTTCTCCACCGTAATTCCATGGTATTGACTTTTCAGAAATGTAGGGGACAGGCACTAGCATAGTTATCTTCAGAGGAACAGAGTTTGTAGCAGATGTAATCTTAACAGGCTTTCTGACGGCCTTGGAAAGATTGGCGTGAATGGTGATAATTGAAACATCTTCAGTAGGGGTTGGAATAGCAGGAACCTTTTCAAACAGAATCTGTTGACTGTCCATCAGGCCTTGGATTCCTTTCTTCAGTAACGGGCAGTCAATTGGTAGAGAGTAACAACAGTAACAATCTTCTTTGCATCCCGGGAAAATCCCGGCCTTTAACAGATTTAACTTGATGGTTAACAGCGGAGTTATCAGGTCATTGACATCAGAAACATACAAATCTTCCTCAATAGCATGGACATTTCGACCGTGCTTCGACATCGGAGCAGATATCACGTTTGGTTTCTCTAGAGCATCGAACTCCACCTCTTTTGCATCTATCAAGTCTTGAATTTTATTTTTCAGCGCCCAACAATTATTTGTGTCATGTCCGACGCTATCGGAATGGTAGGCACATTTGGCATTGGCATTGTAAGCTGGTGAGGTCGTATTCACATTTTTCGGTGCTTCTTTGATATTTGCGAGATTCAGCTTTAATAAGTGTGGAAGAACTTGCGTGGGCATCATATTAATGCGGGTGAACTGCCGTGGTGGCTGTTCTCCCCATTGTTGTTTAGGTCTGGACGGGTTATTGCGAGGCTGATCATTTGGTGGATTTTGGATCATTACGGCCCCCACAGTCGGCCTGCGCTCACTTCTTCCTACTCCTCTTTGAGAATACACAACAGCTGTTTCTTTCTTCACCAAAAATGATTTCTTAGCAGTTGTAGATGCAGAGGAATCCTTCTGAATCTTCCCATTATTGATACCGGCTTCTACCCGCTCGCCAGTCAGAATTAATTCAGTAAACCCCGAGGAAGAGCTACCGATCAGATGATTAAAGAATGGACCAGACAGGGTCCCCAGGAACAAATCAACAACTTCTCTATCGGAAAGAGGTGGCTGCACCCTCCCGGCCAGATCGCGCCACTTCTGGGCGTATTCCTTAAATCCCTCACCTGAGGCTATTCCCATACTCTGTAGCTGAGTACAGGTTGGTGCCAGGTCAGAGTTATACTGATATTGGCGATAAAAAGCAGCTGGCAGATCCTCCCAACTACGTATCTCCGACCTTTCCAGCTTGTAAAACCAGTCTAGCTGAGTGCCAGACAGGCTATCTTGAAAGAAATGTACCCAAAGGTTTCTGTCAGATGTGTGAGGTTGGATTCTTCGAACATATGACCTTAGGTGCATTTTTGGCCAGGACAGCCCGTCATATCTTGCAAAAATTGGCACTTTGAACTTCGGGGGGATCACAATTCCAGCAATTAATCCCAAATCTTCGAATTCCAAACCGGGAACTCTCTGCAGCTCCATAGCTTCCAACCTGTCTTCCAAGCTTTTGTACTTATCATCGGCGGGTGGGTATTGTTGCTCTGAGTAGTCTTCGTCTTCTTCAGCCTCTTCTTCTTCAACCTCGGATTCGGAAGGTACCGCAGTCGCATTCCCCTTACTGGTTCCTTCTTCAGATGTAGGGGGAAATTCAAGGACTCTTCTGGCTTCACCCTCAAAACTTCTTCCCAGGGTAGTCACCTCGACTCTCTTCTTCTTCTTTTTCACTTGGTCTTTGTTCCCCAGCAGGGCTTTCAGATCCTCCTGACCCTTAGCCAAGGTCATCAGGAGTTGTTGAAACTGTGCGTTCTGAGACTGCAAGTCCTTGATCGTCTGTTCGAGATCCATCTTACTGAAATAAATAGCAGAAAGATAAGGAAACCTGGTGTGGAGACCTGCTTATGCACATGATGAATGGTATGCTTATGTATGCAATGCATTCAAGGATTTAGAAAGTTCAAAATTGTTGCAAACAAAAAGAACGCACGTCATATTAATAAGAAGAAATTTGTCAGTACATAAATGCCCCATGGGCCAAATATTACAAAAACTTCTCAAGGTAAAAAGACGTTGCGCATCCTCTTTGGTGCGATGTAGGTGTTTAGGGTCTCTTCCTCATGGAGTCGGCGGGTAAGCTCCAAAACCTTCTTCTCACTAGCATAGAAGCTGGCCTCAAAAGTGTTTCGTTCCTCCTTGAGTTGGATCCAACTCTTCTGCATCTCCTCCCATGATGTTGGCATGTCAGGATATAGGATGGTGTAGGGAACCTCTCCTTCCTTAATGGGCTCTTTAATCACAGGGAGAACATGAGGGTAAGGCATCATTAAACTCTGGGCTCGGGTTCGTACCCATTTGAGATAAGGCTCAAGAGGGATGGAGTTTTTGTGTCCCAGTGTCTTGCTGTCTACCTTGTTAGGCATCCTCCAAGCTCTGATGAATCTTTGGCGAAGTCCTTGTGCATCGTTGTTGAAGTCAAAAACTAGGTCAGGAATCAACATGTCATGAGGGCCATCCCTCCGTGCATATCCAAATTGTCTCAAAGCTAGACAAGGATTGTAGGTAATGCCTCCTCTAATGCCAAGCAATGGAACATTAGGGAACTCTCCACAACGATCGACGATGATGACATTTTCTCTGGACCGAGAACACCAATGTACATCAGAGTGAGTAAGGGTCATCAACCGTTGTGACCACCTTAGGCCTTGGTCATTCTTCAAGACAGATTGTGGAAGGTTCGAAATAAACCACCTTGCAAGGAGAGGAGTACATCACATGAGAACACCCCTCTTTCTCATTGTTCGTGTGTAAAATGAGTGAAGAATGTCCCCAAGCAATGTTGGTATTGGATTTTTGGATAAGAAGATTTTGACGGGGTTGACATCTACAAGCTGGTCAGGATTTGGGAACAAGACCAACCCATAAATGAGGAGTGCCACAATTTCTTCAAAGGCTTGTAGGTCCAATGAATTCCAACACTCTTGTGCCTTCTCAAACAAGAATTTTGCTAAGAAGCCTTTGACACCGCTTCTAGTTTCCCAATGCCCCTTGATGTCAGATGGTTGCAAGTGTAGTGCTTGAGCAACATCTTCAGGCTTTGGTTCCTTTTCCGTACCGTTGTAGGGTAGTTGATTAAGGATAGGAATTCTCAGGAGTTGAGAAAACTCCTCCAAAGTGGGCACTAATTGGTAGTCGGAGAAAGTAAAACAGTGGTGAAGGGGGTCAAAGAACTGAAACAACACCTTTACCATGTCCTCTTCAATGCTAGTGTTGACTAGGCTGAGCAATCTACCATGTCTTTCACTGAAGGGAGAGTTTTCCGGAATCCTGGATGTGAGCTCTTTGAGTTGAGGAGGGATTCTCACAAGGTTGACTTGGATAGTTTTCCTGCGAGGAATTTCCATGACCTACAAAACAAGAACAAAGATGAAGATCTAAACCCTTGAAATGGTTAGTGCATGCATATGATGCTTCATGATGCTTATGATGTATGTACAAACATATGTACAAGCAAATCACACAAAACCCTAGTTTCATGCTTGCATGAGGTTTCATAGGTAAGTACCCTCTTGAGTGTAGTTGGCTTAAAAACCTGTCCTATAAATGGTAACTGGGTTCTAAGGAGCTCAATATCACTGGATTGTTTTCATTGTTCATTGTTTTGGTTTAGCCACTTAACTAGCGACCAAAATATTCCAAGAAACAACCCTCAATGAGTGTAGTATCGAGTATCTACCAACTTCGGACTGCACCAAAGCCGGTCATCTCACTACCCCTAATGAAAGGCCAAGATGGTCAAGTAAGGTTCTAGGTCATTAGTGCTTAGTGACATCACTCATCGGCCCTGTACTCTCCTTGATTGAAATCAAGGGTTACCGGTACTCACAAATATGTCACACTAATATAGCTATTGCTTCAAACGTGTCGGTATACCCCGCACAGTTTCCACAATGTATTACTATCTATGAATGTTTCCCCAAATCCGGGTGTAGGATTACAAACCCAAACAAGAGAACCAAAATGTAAAGCAATCAAAACAAACAATTAGTCATGCAAGAGGGTGATCTAAGCCCTAAGGTTACTCCACTTTTAAGTTCCTCCCCAGCAGAGTCGCCAGTTCTGTGATACGGTGGGAGAACTGACTTGAGGTTTTGCGTTTGTTTTCGCAAATGTTTCGGTTGAGCAAGAGTCGCCACCAACTTTTTATTTTATCCTAAGGAAAGGTTAAAAAGCACAGCAAAAACCTTTGAGACGTTTTCTTGGGTTCGGGGAGTAGATTATAGAAAGGGAAGGTATTAGCACCCTTTCTATCCATGGTTATCCATGGGCTCTTAGTTACTTGCTTAGATCAACTTGCCTTGATTTTCAATTGTTTGAAATGGTGCTTTGTGTGTGGGTTTTGAAAATGTTTTGAAAAGAGGCCAATGTGGTGGCAACCTTTGTAATGACCCATGTTTGGATGTATACAAAGATATATGTCTTTTGAAAAAGTTTTCAATGTTTTTGAAAGTTGTTTTGAAAATGTGTTGTGATGTGTGTTTTGAAAAATAGGCAAGTGTTTTCGTTTTGCAAGTTGGCAAGCAACCAAGAGCTATCTACCCTAAGTTTCTCAAAGATCTTTGCTATGTTTTAACCCTTTTAACAATTTTGTTCCACCATTGTATTTGGTGGACAATCTTGTGTTAGGATGTTAACGGGACGGGCGCGGGTCATCGTTTAGACCATGATTGCAATGGTGCCAAGTATCTTTGGGCAATTTTTTTCTTTAAGGGACTTGATCATTTTTAGGCAACTTTCGAAAGCATCATCGAGGGACTATGATCATTTGATTGTTTTATTTTTGCCAAAGATACCTAACATGCAATATGTCCCATTATTGAAGGAAACAAGTGGAATACCCTAGGGGTGCAAGTGTGATTAGTGTTGTCCATTTTCATGCTTGTTTATCTTGAATTTAGGTCAAACTATTTGTTGTTTTTGATTCGCATACAAAACCCTAATTCTAACATGGCATAATTAGAAAGCTTTTAAATGCGAAAAATAAAAGGTCCTAAGTTATTACAACACAAATATGGGATGGGGGGGGTACAAATGTTCAAATGGGGATATTTTAGCAAGAAATTTAACCCTAAACTATTACATCCAAATTGAATTACACAAATTAATTAATTGCACAATACTTAAATAAAACAAAATAAATATGCAAGATGCAAAAAATGATTTTTATGTGTATGTAAAAAGTATTTTTTATGTGTTAAATAAACAAAAATAAAATGAATTAATTTTTGGTATTTTTATGTATTTAGGGCAAAACCCTAATTTTGTTAAATAAAATGTATTAATTACTTATTATATGCAATATTTATTAATTGTGTGCAAAAAATAAATAAAAAGAAAGTATATTGTCAACAAGTGATTTTTTAAGTTAAATATTAATAAAAAATAAAATGTATTATTTTTGTATTTTTAACCTAAATATACTAATAAATATATAAGTATTTATAATATTTACTAAATATATTAAATATGTACAAAAAATAAAATATTTAATATTTACAAAAAAAGTATATTTTTTATAAAATGTTTTCAGAAGATAAAATAAAATAAAATTAGAAAATAAATGTATTTTGTATTATTTTTTTGTATTTTAAAATAAAAGTATCTATATTTATTTATTTACATATATCAAGTTAGAACAAATAAATGCCTAAAAATGCAAAAAAAGGTGAAAAAAATAATTTTAATATTTTTTATGCTTTGACAAAAATAAATAAGTCAGAAACAAAAATCAAAAGTCAAAAATAATGAAAATAAAATGCAATGGGCCAAGGAGGTGCAAATGTAAAAACATGGTGCAAAAAAGGAAAAATATCACAGGCCCAGCCCATGAAAGGTTGTCTTCAACCTTCAGACAAAAATGTCAAAAAACGCGCGCCTCTTCCTCCTGGTTCAAACATCCTGATTCCTGGACTTTTAGCACAAACTTATAACATGAAAGATGTCAAGCATCAAGCCACGATTCTATACATATAAAAAACTTAACTTAACTCTCAGAAATGAGAGAGAATTTCTCCATCCCTAATTCTTAACCTAAGTTTTTATCAATGTTCAGGTCTTAAATTCTCTCAGCATATGCAATATAAATGGAAAGTGAGGATATGTATAGCTTCAGGGCCATGAGTATAACATTTTTCATTCATAAACTTAAAGCTAACTCTTCCTAGATTGAGAGATAGAAGTCCATGAACTTACCTGTTCAGCTTGGATCGTGTCTGGCAATGGAGGCACTTTCAAGTCAAGGTGAGGATTGGTACAGCTTGCTTGAAGTTCAGGGATGCTATTCCAACCTTTAGCTTGCTTTGAAACCAAGTGAATCAAGCTATGGCAATCAACCTGCAAAACAGAAAAAGTGAAAATGGTGAAGTTGGTTAGAGGTGTTACAGGTCGTGTCCAATGCTTGGGATAGCTTGTATATGTGGTATGGAGTGTGTATGAACTGGTTTTAGCAAGAATGCACGAGTGGATTGAGTTATGGAAGTCCAACTGCAGAGGTGACTCTGTTTTCTGCAGTAGGATGGTGTTTTGATGAATGATGAGGTTTGGAAGGTGTTTTGGTCGTGCCTTAGCTCAGTTATGTTGTTTGGGATTTGCTTAAGCTTCTCTTGGCAGAAAAATGAGATGTTGTACAAAATGCAAGGTTTCTTCTCACTTAAGCAAAAAATGTCAACTTGGTTTCTAGACTTGTGCAGGCCCCTCAAATATGCTGCAACCATACCTCTTGATCAGTGTGATATGCTTCTGAACTTGTGCCAAAAGGATTTGCATTGTACTTCAAAGATTGCAATCTTGACATAAAGTTCAACTTTTCAAAAATGGATAAATTGCTTTTTCCATTTATGGCTCAATCTTGTATGCAATGGTTAAACACACAAGATAAGGCTTAAACACAAAGGATTGGCATTAAATTTATGAGTGTAAATGAGATTAGAGGATTGTAATGTAGCTTGCATATGCTGAGTTTGAAAATGCACAAGTTATGAACATGCCTTTGGCCATGAATCAAAGTGACTTTTGCCCATATTGTCAAATTCGATTCTCCCTAACCATAAGGTTGTTTGATGAGTTCTTGGACATTTTGGAAAGCTTGGAATGTGTACTACAATCCATATTTGTATTGAAAATTGAAATTCCAAGTGGAAGCATGTGAAAAGTAGCCATGAAGTTAGGCAAAAATCCTGCCTAGAATAGGTCAAAAATTTTCTAAGTTAAGAATGTTTTGCACCACTATTCCAAAAATTGTAACTTGAGCTACAAGCTTCTTTTGAGGAAACTTTGTGAATCAAAGTTGTAGATTTTGCAATGGACTACAACTTTCATGTTTTGACTTTTGTTTGAATCCAAATTCATCTTGGTGAAAATATGGGACAAAATTAGGAAAAAATTAGGGATTTTCATAACTTAGAAAAATCTAAGTTATGAAAATTCTTCATTTCAAACCCTAATTTGTGATTTTTGATTTCTTGATGAACAAGTTTCATAATTTGACATGTTTTGATGAAAAATGAATCTTGACACTTGATTTTGACCAAAAAGTCAAAGTTTGACTTTTCAGTATACAGTCAAATTTGGCTCAGTTGACTGGAAAATTCATCTGTCAATCTTGTGCATTTGGGATCTTTTGAACTTGTTGAACATGTCAAGACAATTCCATGGGATCCTTGAGTCCATATGTGAGCTTGGTTTGCCATTGGCTAGGTCAAACAGTCAAAAATTGCCTTTGTGCAGTCAAAACCCTAAAAATGACCATTTTGCCCTTTTGGTGATCTGATCAAATTTCTTATGGAATTGTGATCCAAACTTGACCAAATGGTTCATATGAGTTCATAATGTTGATGTGGGTCAAATTTCATGAGGTTTGACTGTCAATTGACCACAGTTGACTTTTTCCCCAATACAGCTGATTTCTAGGTCAACTATCCAATTGACTGGGCAAAGATTGGAATCAAGGCTTGAAACTTCGTATGGGTAAACTTGAGAGTCCAACATGAAGCATGAAAGTCATTTTGGGCACTTTAGGTCAAAACATCTTTGTGCAAACTCAAACCCTAATTTGGGTCAACAGTGCAAGGAGGAGTCTTGAGCAGAGCAAACCCTAACTGGATCTTGAGCTCCAAGGGTCTTGTGGTGAGAAAATGTTGAAGAAATGAGAGGGAAAATTTTGGGGTACAACACATCCACAAGCCAAGTTTCAAGATTCACAATGCCAGTTTACACAGTCAAAAGCCCTATTGGTTCACAATCAACTACAGGGGTAAAATGGTCATTTTACAGTCAAAAGTCAAAAATTTTGGTCAACATCTTATTTTGAAGCCACAATCATAATTTGATCAAGTCTTGATCATGATTCCACAAGCATGGCTCAAAAATTATCAAGATGCAAAAAGTTTCTATTTTGGGACAGTAGAAAAGTCAACTGTAACTTGACCAAGGCATAACGTTTTCATGGTTCATCATAAAAATCCCATCCAATGCTCATTTTGAAGGGGATGACATTTCCTACAACTCCTCTTCACATTCCAAGTCCAAGAAATGCTCTCACAAAAAGTTATCAATCTCTACATTATAGGTCAATTTCAAAAGTCAACAAAAAGGCATTTTAAGTCAAAGACCATAACTTGAGATTGGTAAATCCAAATGACATGGGACCTAAGGCATTGGTTAGAGGACTTCAAGACCTTTCCAAAATGTCCAAGAACATGTTCATATGATCAAAATTAAGCAAGATATGCATTGGAAAATTTGGGAAATTTTTGTGAATGTGCAAAAGTCAACTATCCTTAAAACTTCAATTTTTGACAAAAAGGCCCACTTTCTTCCACTTGATTCAGCCTTGTCATGCCACACACGTGTCCCATGATTAATTTCAAGATCAAACATTTATTTTTCCATTTTATTTAATTTTTATTGATTTAATTCATTTTAAATCCATAATAATTCAAATAAAATCTAAAAATTAATGGAATAGCATCTTTGTGATTTGAATAGCTTTTATATGTCATATGCCAGCTAACAAATTCGTGCTAGGGCTTTTTGTGCATAAAATCATGGATTTGCTTCAAATTTGGAAAGTTCTTCAATGGTGGTCAACCAAATCTCAAAACGTAATTACACAAGGATACAAGCCCATATTTGAACCTAAACTGATTTCCATATACATATGCAAGGAGGCCAAACCTAATTCACGACCTAGACATTGCACAAACGGCCAAAAAAAAGGAAAAAATTGTTGAAAAAAGTGTGAGATCAAAAACTGTGTTGCAAGCATTTTCAGACAAAAAGGAGCACGTGACCCTCTTCCTTGCTATCCACTGAAGCTAAAGTGATCACAAACACGTCCTGAGACCACCTACAAAGCGCTGTAAGTCACCACAAACTCACCCCTGTACACGAAACTTGAACTCTCTATTCTTGCATTGTTTCTCAAAAACGTTAGCATATTCATACTCCTTGCTTGATTTCTAACGTGACTACATTAGCCAATTTCATTTTTAGGCCCTGAATCGTGATGCCCGGTTCTAGGGTTTATGTTCTTGCATTTTAGGTATTCTTGTTTCAGGGGAAATCAAAGCCAATCAAGGGCATAAATGTGATCAGGGGACATGGACGATCCTGACCATGGGCTTGGATGGCGTTTTTGCAACCTAGGGACGATTTTAAGAAAAGCCTAGGAAACTACCTGCGGATAAAAATCCGCAGGTAAATAACCAGAATGTTAGTGAAGAAGACGATGATGTGTCTTCCTATCACTGGCCCTTTTAAACAATCGCACGCTTTTTTATTTTTGTTAGGCATATGCGTTGATTCACCAATATATTATTCACTTATTATTATGATAACAATTGAAACGTACAGCTCAGATGGCCAAGGCGCTTGGGTATTGACCACTGGGACCTGGGTTCGATTCCCAGGTCCCCCAAAATAATTCTATTATTTTTCATAACATGTTCATATGCAGCGCTTGCCAAGGATTCTATCATGCACCTCAAACAATCAGGCGCCAGGTGGCTACATGCTCAGATCCAAAGGCCATAAGGTGCTGACCACCATTTTCCAAGTCAAAGCATGCTCTGGACAATTGCAAAAAGTCAAAAAGGCTGGCTGGTTAATGGGCTTCACAATTCCAAATTCACCCCCTTCTGGGCCCAGAACCCCTTTGGTTCATTCCTTTTTCCTTTTTTATTTTATATTTTCTAGTTTATTTATTAATTATTTTTCTAATTATTATTATTATTATCACTAAAATTAACATAATTAATTTTTTCACAATAAAATTCAGAAAAATAAAAAAAAATGTTTTTAATAATTTCAATTACTTTTGTTTGTAAATAAATTCATTAATTAATTTAGTTGTTTAATTAGGTTAATTGTAATCTTTTTCACATTAAATAAAAATCAAATCTAGAATTAGGTTTCTCTTTTGACACTTTTAATTTATTTTTTTAATTTTATTTCATTAAAACATTAAAAAACACAAAAAATTACTTTTTCTTTAATTAATTAATTAATTAGTAAATTAGGTTTAATAGTTAATTTAATTGCAAAAAGGGACCAATTTCAATTCTTTTCTCAAAAAGGGTCAAAACCCTAAGGACGTCCCGATTCAATCTTTCGCGCGCATGTTTATTTTAATTCATTATATTTATGTATCTGCTCCGGAAATGTAATAGTTAATTAGGCTTTTATCGCTTTATTTACTTTCTCGTATTTATTTTCCAAACGGGTTTTGTTTTTTTGGCGATGTATATACCCGCGCCTTGTAATAGCGTAGATTCAACTTTCCGCAATTTATTTTCCGCACTCTTAACTGTTAATATGCATGAAAGACTTGTATGACAAATAAAATCAATCTGTAGCTCACAAATGCATGTACAAGATAATATAACCTGAAAACAACACACTTGCACATGCCACTCCTAGGGTACGCCTCACTGGTTGCCTCGACGTGGTCGTCAAGTATAGGTTGTTTTAGAGGTCGCCCTCCTGTCTAAAGATCCAGTTGCCTCGAAACGGTTGCCTCTGATAAAAAAGGATCTAGGACATTAGGGTTACCGCTAAGGTGTCCTACCATTGCTTTGGTGACCACATTGTCCCTATAATCGAATTGACCCGAACACCTCCAACGACGGTGCTACCTACTTCTCAATAGTGGGATAGTACTGTCTAAAGGACTCTTACACAGCCTAATTCCTTAGAGTAGGTAGATTTCTCCTGGGTACTTGCTCTTTCAAAAACAAAAACAACTTTTCGCACCTACACTTTCAAAAAGTTTTCAAACAAATACTTCATACACTCTTGAGGACTGATACAAGAGTTACCTAGAAGTTTTTCAAACTAAACTTTTTCATACACTCAAGGTCGTGAAGCATCAACTGACCTTAGGAACCTTACTTGACCATCCTGGCCTCTTTAGGGGTAGTGAGATGACCGACTTTGGTGCAGTCCGAAGTTGGTAGATACTCGATACTACACTCATTGAGTGTTGTTTTCTTGGAATATTTTGATCGCCAGTTCAGTGGCTAAATCAAAACAATGAACATAGAAAACAACCCAATGATATTGAGCTCCTTAGAACCCGGTTACTTTTGATAGGACAGGTTTTGAGCCCACCAACTTCAAGAGGGTAGTACCCCAAACCTAATGCTGGCCTAAACTCTAAGGGCTGTTTAGTGTGACTTGTGTGCCTTATCATGTTTGCTTTTTGTGAATACTTGTGGTGTGTCCTTATCATAACATCATAGCATCATACAGCATCATATGCATTTACTAACCACTTCAAGGGTTCGAATCTTCATCTTTGTTCTTGTTTTGTAGGACATGGAATCTCTCCGTAGAAAGACAATTCAGATCAACCTTGTAAGGGTCCCTCCTCAGCTTAAGGAGCTTACATCCAAGATTCCCGAGAACTCTTCCTTCAGTGAAAGGCATGGCAGACTCATCAACTTGGTCAACACCAACATTGAAGAAGATATGATGAAAGTCCTCTTCCAGTTCTTTGACCCCCTGCACCACTGTTTTACTTTCCGGGATTATCAATTGGTGCCTACTTTGGAGGAATTTTCTCAGCTTCTGGGGATTCCTATTCTTAGTCAACTACCCTACAACGGTACGGAAAAGGAACCAAAACTTGAAGAGGTTGCTAAAGCATTATGTCTGCAACCATCTGATATTAAGGGACATTGGGAAGTCATAAGTGGTATCAAAGGATTCTTGGCAAAGTTCCTGTTTGAGAAAGCACAAGAATGTTGGAATTCCCTTGACCTACAAGCCTTTGAAGAAGTTGTGGCACTCCTTGTCTATGGGTTGGTGTTGTTCCCGAATCCGGATCAGCTTATAGATATCAATGCTGTCAAGATTTTCATGTCCAGGAATCTCATACCTACGTTGTTTGGGGACATCCTCCACTCATGTTACACTCGAACCATGAGAAAAAGAGGTGTTCTCATGTGCTGCACTCCTCTCCTGGCAAGGTGGTTTATTTCGCACCTTCCACAATCAGTTTTGAAGAACGAGCGGGGTTTGAGATGGTCACAACGATTAATGACTCTTACACATGCTGATATACATTGGTGTTCTCGGTCCAGAGAAAATGTCACTATCATTGATCGTTGCGGAGAGTTCCCTAATGTTCCTTTACTTGGAATTAGGGGGGGCATTACTTACAACCCATGTCTGGCTTTGAGACAGTTTGGATATTCTCGGAGGAATGGCCCTCATGACATGTTGATTCCTGACATAGTTTTTGACTTCGACAATGATGCACAAGGACTTCGCCAGAGATTCATCAGAGCTTGGAGGATGCCCAACAGGGTAGATAGTAAGACACTGGGGCACAAGAACTCCATCCCCCTTGAACCTTATCTCAAGTGGGAACGAGCCCGCTCCCAGAAGCTTGTGATGCCATATCCTCATGTTCTCCCCGTGATCAAAGAGCCAGTTTTGGAAGGAGAGGTGCCATACACCATTCAACATCCTGACATGCCAACGTCTTGGGAAGAAATGCAGAAAAGCTGGATCCAACTCAAGGAAGAACGGAATTCTCTTGAAACCAGTCTACATGCCAGTGAAAAGAAGGTCTTGGAGCTCACCCGTCTACTTCACGAGGAAAAGACTCTCAACACTTACATAGCTCCAAAGAGGATGCGCAGTGTCTTTTGGGATTAAGTATTTTGTAATATTTCGCCCATGAGGCATTGATGTACTGAACAGATTATTTCTTAATATAACGTGTGTTCCTCTTTTGTCTACAACGAATTTGAATTCTCGAACCCTTGAATGCATTGCATAAATAGCATATCATGCATCATGTGCATAACATGTACTCTTTTTCTACAGGTTGCTTAATCTTCTTCGCTGTTTATTTAAGCAATCATCATGTCTTCCGAACCTACTACTGAACAAGCTATCAAGGCCCTCCAGGCCCAGAACGCCCAGTTTCAAGAGCTGGTCATGAGCTTAGCCCAGGGTCAACAGGAGTTGAAGACTCTGCTCTAGAAGGAGAAGAAGAAGAAGAAGAGGATTGTGCTGTTTAACACTGGACGGAGGTTTGGGAATACACTGCAGAATGAGGCTGATCAGGCTACTTCCTCTGTAGGGAAGGATAGTCCCCAATGGGGAAGGGTTCCTAGTCCCGCGGTCTCCGACAATGAGACAGATTACAATGATGAACAGTACCCTCCTGCTGAGGACAGGTACAAACAGCTAGAGGACCGTCTAAGTGCCATGGAGATTCAACAGGTTCCCAGTCTGTACTTTGGAGACCTAGGCTTATCTTCTGGGGTGGTGATCCCACACAAGTTCAAGGCGCCTGCCTTTGCAAAGTATGATGGAGCTTCCTGCCCCAAGCTACATCTCAGATCTTATGTGAGGAAGATCCAACCGTATACAGCAGACAAGAACCTATGGATCCATTTCTTCCAGGATAGCCTTTTAGAGGCTCAACTCGAATGGTTCTATCAGCTGGATGGAGCCAGTATTCGAAACTGGGAGGACTTGGCTACTGCATTTTATAAGCAGTATCAGTACAATTTCGACCTCGCTCCTACGCGTACCCAACTCCAGGGTATGTCGCTAGGGACGGGCGAAGGTTTTAAGGAGTATGCGCAAAAGTGGAGATACCTGGCTGGCAGGGTGCAGCCACCGTTGACTGACCATGAACTCGTGGACATGTTCTTGGGGACCCTGTCAGGTCAGTTCTTCAACCATCTGATTGGTAATTCTTCTGCAGGGTTTACAGACCTCATTCTGACTGGTGAAAGGATAGAAGCTGGTATCAAGTCGGGGAAGATACAGAAGGGTGCCTCCTCGAGCACTGAAAAGAAGCCCTTCAAGAAAGAAGCTAGTGTTGTGTATGGTTCAAGGAGACCAAATAAACCGGAACGCCGCCAAGATGTCAACGCGGTGGTAATCTCAAAGCCTGCTGCTGCCCCTCAGCAATATAACCAACCAAGGGGTGAGAGACCTAAAAGACAGTACACTCGGCTCAGTATGACCCTGTCTCAGATATTGCCACAACTGCTGTCAAGCAATCTGGTAACTGTCAAAGAAGCTCCGAAGGTTGTGAACACAACATCTCCGAAGTACAACCCCAACGCCCGCTGCGCTTATCACTCTGATAGCCGGGGGCATACTACCGATGATTGTTGGGCTCTAAGGAATAAGGTTCAGGACCTTATTGATGCTAAGGAAATACAATTCGAGGCGCCCGAAAGGCCCAATGTTGTGACTGCTCCCATGCCCCAGCATGGAGCTAATGCTGTGGAAGATGACCTGTATGTAGCCTCTGTGGATGAGATTGTTACTCCGTTGTTGACTGTCAAAAGGAACCTGTTGCTAGCCGGTTTATTTCCGGGATGTGGTAAAGGTTGCCTTCTATGTTCTGTTTCACCTGCTGGTTGTCCTTTGTTGAAGTCAGGCATCCAAAACCTGATGGATAATAAAGAGATCTTGTTCGAAAAGATTGTTGTTCCTGCTACCCGTACCGAAGAAGTTTCTATTGTCACTATTTTCAATAACCCTCCTAAGGCTCCCTCAAAGAAGCCTGTCAAAATCATGCCTACTCAGAAGATTGC
This sequence comes from Vicia faba, assembly GCA_948472305.1. Classification (NCBI taxonomy): domain Eukaryota; kingdom Viridiplantae; phylum Streptophyta; class Magnoliopsida; order Fabales; family Fabaceae; genus Vicia; species Vicia faba. The sequence continues at coordinate 673,623,852 of OX451736.1, forward strand.
TCCTATCATCATCACTGTTCCGAGGCCCATCCCCTATACATCTGACAAAGCTGTCCCTTGGCACTATGGGGCAGATGTTTATGTACTCGGAGTTAAGAAAGAGTTTGATACTAGTACCGGCGTTAGTAACATCACCGGGCCTGCTAAAGTCACTCGTAGTGGTAGGCTCTTCTCGCCTGATATTGCGCCACCAGCTATTCAGAGACCTCTTGTCATCACACCTGCAAGTGTGCCTGTTTCCCTTCCTGACCAAGTTCCTGTTTCTACCCCTGCTGTCGAGTCATCCGACGCTCGGGGCAAAGGGGTTGCTACTGATGTGCCTGCCCGGACGGAGGCACCAAAGACAACCACTATTGAGGCTTCCAAGCAAGAGATGGAAGAGATCCTTAAGATTATCAAGAAGAGTGATTTCAACGTGGTTGAGCAGCTGGAGCACACCCCCTCTAAAATTTCTATGCTATCACTTTTGTTGTGTTCAGAGGCCCATGCCAAGGCCCTGATTGCCTTCCTGAAGATGGCCCACGTGCCACAAGAGACGTCTGCTGATCAATTTACCGATTGTGTGGCCAACTTAACTGCTGACAATGGTTTGGGTTTCTCCGACGCTGATCTGACGGCTAAGGGGAAGAATCACAATGATGCCCTGCATGTCTCCATTGAATGTAGGGGCACTACTCTTGCCCATGTGCTGGTTGACACTGGTTCCTCGTTGAACGTATTACCCAAGAAAGCTCTAGACAGGCTGGATTGTGAGGGTTTAGAACTCAAGCCAAGTAACATTGTTGTTCGGGCCTTTGACGGGTCCAAGAGGATGGTACATGGTGAAGTTGACATTCCAATCAGGGTTGGTTCTCAAGTTTTTGATTCTACTTTCTATGTGATGGACATCCGACCATCCTATTCTTGTTTGCTGGGTCGTCCATGGATCCACAAGGCTGGAGCTGTGACCTCCACATTACATCAGAAGCTTAAGTACCCGGTCAGAGGGAAGATCGTAACAGTCCAAGGGGAAGAAGAATATATGGTCAGCCACCTCAACTCGTTCTGGTACGTAGAGATGGATGGGGAATTCATTGAAACCCCCTTTCAACACTTTGAAGAGGTGCCTCTGACATTGGCAGCAGCAGAAACTGTGACTGAAGAGGACCCTCCTTTGAAGATGGCTTCCTTAAAGGATGTCCGGGCTGTGATTGAGAAGGGTGAGTGTGCAAACTGGGGCCGACTTCCTGATTTCACTCTGAAGACTGACAAGTTTGGTTTGGGTTTCACTGCAGAGGCTCAGAGGGCTGTTCGCAAAGCAAGGATTGGAAGACCTCCTGTGTTCATCACCAACCCGGGAGTGAATGCTATTGAAGACGACGTGGAGGAATCTGAATTCGACAGCTGGATCTACCCAACAACCAACGGTGGACCAAGCAACTGGACTGCCAAAGACTTCACACCTATTACTTTTGTCACTCAGTAATGAACTCCTTTGTTTTGAATTTGTAACAAACAATAATTTTGAAACTTTATGGCCCGATGTCTTACCCGGGGCACCGTGGCCTCATTTGTGAGGGCTTTTGCATGTCACTTTCATATATCATTAATAAAATCATTGGGCGTTTTTTCGCATTTCAAATCTTGCGCTCCTTTTCTTTCTTTATTATGTATATTGCAAAACAGCTATATTTACAAACACTTACTTATACAGGTTCCAATCCACTATGGATCCCACTGGTAACGACTCTGCTACTGCCAGTTATGACTTCGAAAATCCGATCAACTTAGCCGAAGACGAAGGTGAAGATGATTGCGAAGTACCTGGTGAGCTTGCAATACTGTTACTCCAGGAAGAGAGGGCCATTCAGCCACATGAAGAGCCAGTGGAAACGGTAAATCTGGGTACTGAGACGGACAGAAAGGAAGTCAAGATTGGTGCCAATCTAGAGCTCAGTGTGAAACAACGGTTGATTCAGATGTTGCATGATTACGTGGAAATCTTTGCCTGGTCTTACGAAGACATGCCTGGGTTGGATACCGACATTGTGGTTCATCACCTGCCTACCAAGGAAGAATGCCCTCCGGTAAAACAGAAGGTCCGTCGTATGCGTCCAGAGATGTCCAAGAAAATCAAAGCTGAGGTTATGAAACAATTTGACGCCGGTTTTCTAGTAGTGACTTCTTACCCTCAGTGGGTTGCCAATGTGGTTCCAGTGCCGAAGAAAGATGGTAAGGTCCGAATGTGTGTTGATTACAGGGATTTGAACAGGGCGAGCCCCAAGGATAAATTCCCTCTACCTCACATCGACGTTCTGGTTGACAATACTGCTCAGCATAAGGTTTTCTCCTTCATGGATGGGTTCTCAGGTTATAATCAGATCAAGATGGCTCCTGAAGACATGGAGAAGACCACTTTTGTTACTCAGTGGGGAACCTTTTGCTACAAGGTCATGCCGTTTGGATTGAAAAATGTTGGGGCAACCTACCAACGTGCCATGGTTGCTTTATTTCATGACATGATCCATCATGAGATAGAAGTATATGTCGACGATATGATTGCAAGGTCCCAAACTGAGGAGGAACACCTTGACCATCTACAGAAGCTGTTTGACCGTCTGAAGTTGTACAAGCTGAGGTTGAACCCGAACAAGTTCACCTTCGGGGTGAGATCTAGAAAACTACTAGGTTTCGTCGTGAGCGACAAAGGTATTCAAGTGGACCCTGCCAAAGTGAAAGCCATACAAGAGATGCCAACTCCCAAGACAAAAAAAGAAGTCAGAGGATTTCTAGGACGGCTGAACTACATTGCCCGATTCATCTCACATCTAACTGCTACCTGTGAACCAATCTTCAAGCTGCTGAAGAAAGATCAAGTAGTACGTTGGAATGATGAATGTCAGGCCGCTTTCGAAAGAATCAAAGAGTATCTCCAAGAACCACCTATTCTTATTCCGCCGGTTGAAGGGAGACCTCTAATCTTATACTTGACAGTACTTGACAGCTCAATAGGGTGTGTGCTGGGGCAACATGACGAGTCTGGCCGAAAAGAGCACGCTATCTATTACCTTAGCAAAAAGTTTACCGACTGTGAGACCCGATACTCACTGCTCGAGAAAACTTGCTGCGCTTTGGTATGGGCTGATCGCCAGCTGAGACAGTATATGTTGACTCACACCACTCTATTAATTTCAAAGATGGATCCAATCAAGTACATATTCGAAAAGCCTGCCTTGTCCAGAAGAATAGCAAGATGGCAAATGATCTTGACCGAATACGACATCCAGTACACGACTCAGAAAGCAATCAAGGGAAGTGTGTTGGCAGACCATTTGGCACATCAGGCAGTGGATGACTACCAATCTATGAACTTTGAATTTCCAGACGAGAATATCATGGTAGTGACTGATTGTGAAGTCCCTGGACCGGATGAAGGACCTGAGGAAGGATCCCGATGGTCTATGCACTTTGACGGAGCCTCAAACGCTTTGGGTAACGGTATTGGCACCGTGATCATATCCCCAAAAGGCACTCATACTCCACTGACCGCCCGACTATGTTTCAACTGCACCAACAACATGGCAGAGTATGAAGCATGTATCATGGGTCTTCAAGCTGCAATTGACTTAAGGATCAAGTTTCTGAGTGTCTTCGGAGATTCCGCTCTCGTGATCAATCAGATCAAAGGTGAGTGGGATACGAAACACCCAAATCTTATTCCTTACAAGGAGTATGTATTGACATTGATCCCCCATTTCGAAGAGATAACTTTTGAACACTTCCCAAGAGAGGATAATCAGTTGGCGGACGCGTTGGCTACAATGTCTTCTATGTTCAAAGTCAAATGGGACAACGAGGCTCCCCGGATCATTATCTAGAAATTGGATGAACCTGCACATTGTTGTGATCTTGAGGTTGAAGAGGTAACTGAAAAACCTTGGTATCATGAAGTGAAGAGGTACTTGGAAGCTCAAGAATACCCTAAAGGCGCATCTGTTAATGACAAGAAGTTTTTGAGAAGGTTCGCGGAAAAATTCTTCCTCAGTAACGACATTCTTTACAAACGAAACCATGATTCAACCTTACTGCGTTGTGTGGATAAGACTGAAGCAGAAAGGATCATGGCAGAGCTACATGAAGGTACCTTCGGAACGCACTCCAGTGGACACACCATGGCAAAGAAAATCCTTCGGGCAGGATATTTCTGGTCCACAATGGAAGCCGACTGTTATCAACATTCTCGGACGTGTCACAAATGCCAGATCTATTCTGATAAGGTGCACATTCCTCCAGTTCCTCTGAACGTCTTGACAGCACCTTGGCCTTTTGCAATGTGGGGCATTGACATGATCGGCGAGATCAGACCTACGGCATCCAACGAGCATCGTTTCATCCTGGTAGCGATTGATTATTTCACAAAGTGGGTCGAAGCAGCTTCTTTTGCCACCGTAACCAAGAACGTCGTGGCACGGTTCATTCGGCATAACCTGATCTGTCGATACGGTGTACCAGAGAGGATCATTACGGATAATGGTACCAATCTTAACAACAAGATGATCACTGAGCTCTGCGAGCAATTCAAGATACAGCACCACAACTCTTCTCCTTACCGGCCGAAGATGAATGGCGCTGTAGAAGCAGCAAATAAGAATATCAAGAAGATTGTGCAGAAGATGACAGTGACCTATAAAGATTGGCACGAGATGCTACCGTTTGCTCTTCATGGGTACCGTACCTCAGCACGGACGTCAACAGGAGCAACACTCTTTTCCTTGGTCTATGGCATGGAGGCAATCTTTCCTATTGAAGTCCAGATACCCTCTCTCCGGATAATGAAGGATGCAGGTTTGAGCGAAGATGATTGGATCCAGACTCGACTTGATCAATTAAATCTAATCGATGAAAAGAGGCTCACTGCTATTTGTCATGGTCAAACGTACCAAAAACGGATGATCAGGGCATTTAACAAGAAAGTCAGACGACAAGAGTATCAGGTCGGAGACCTGGTAATCAAGCGCATCATTCTTCCTCAAAGTGATCCCAGGGGAAAATGGACCCCTACGTACGAAGGGCCATTTGTGGTTAAACATATCTTCTCAGGAGGAGCTATGATTCTAACCACCATGGATGGTGACGACCTTCCTCACCCCGCCAATGCAGACATAGTAAAAAGATACTACGCATGAATTAAAGACCCGTTAGGTTGACACATCTAGGCAAAAATAAGGGCTTCCCGGCGAACCAAAAGGGTTCGGGAAAAAATAAGGGATGAAATGGAAAAAAATCTGTACACCCGACAAGTCGAAAACCTGAAAAGGCGGCTTGGGCAAAAATGGGTATCCCGGTGGACTGAAAACCCGAAAGGGCGGTCCAAGAAAAAGTTAGGGATAAGCGTAATACTATGTCTCATTGAATCACCTTGCATCCAGACTTCGGCATCCACTATCAGGTTCAGACGGCACCAAACAGTCAGCTTCATCTTCAACTAAGCAGCAAAGTGATGAGACGCTTGAAGACATAAAGGCGATAGCAGAGTTGGAACCCAGTGGGATTATCTTTTTCACATAGCTGTTTTGTTTCCTTTTCACAAAATTGTATAAACTCTATGTTGTTCGGCGGCGTTCTCTTACTAGGACGTCAGCCTCTTGTACAAAAACGCCTATTTACAGGCAAATTTCAAAATCAATACAAATTCACTTTTCCAGACAAATTGCCAATTGTTTTTCCTTTATCTGTTTTGTTTTGCAAAGAGCGTCCAATGTTCATTTTTCATATATGCATTTGACATTAATTGCTAACTCATAAATACTTGCATACGAAACAAGGGGCTAATTACAGGTGACATCGGAAACAGGGGCAATAATGAGTTGTCTAAACGATCTAGTTGCTCTGTCCACCAAGGTACTAAGGTAGGTTCGGCTGAAGAATATGACCAAGATACCTTCACTCCCCGCAGAGTAAGACAAGATTCAACAATTCTCCCCAAGCAGAGTTGATCTCCCAGCAGCCCTAAAAAGGCACAGTATCTCCAGTAAGTCAGCGATTCTCTCCCCAAGCAGAGTTAGTCTACTGTCAGCCTTAAGGAAGTTGGGTATCCCCAGAAAATCTCAACATTCTCCAGCAGAGTATACAGATATTCCTAAACAAGCATCCCCGGCAGTCTTAATATTCCTCGACAGAAATATAAGATTGTTCCCCGGCAGAATACCAGACATCCCAATGGAGCCATCTCCCCAGTACAGTTCAAAAGTTTCCCCAGGAGAGTTGAACCATCTCCCCAGTGGATTCTGGAAGCTTATCCCCAGTAGATTCTAGAGGCTTATCCCCTGCAGAGTACGAAAGCATCTCCCCGTCTTTATTCAGAAGGTTATTCCCCACCAGAGCTTATAATTGGGTTATCCTCAGCTAATTACCACGGAAAGATCGTCCTCGGCGAAGTTCTTCCTATCCCCCAGCGAAGTTCATCAAAAATCCTCAACAAAACTTATCAATGGAACCCCCAACGGAGTTATCATCAAACCTCAGCGAAGTATCTCTTCCCACAGAGTAATTCCCCGCAGAGTAATCTCTTCACCAAGTTTATTCCCCAACGGAGTCATCTTCTCCTACCGGTTTATTCTTGCAACCATCATCCCCAGCGGAAACAAAAAACTTTACTCTTCAAACATTAGCCCAGGATTCAACAAACTCCCGACATTCGTCAAGGATTTATTTTCCTAGACAAAAATACATTCATAAACATTTCACATTTCATACATCCTGCTTACATACATGATACGCATCATATCATACAACCTCATTTATTCCTGAGAACATGATGACATCATGCATCTCATACATCATGACATTGCATACAACTAATGTTTTGCCTTTTCAGGAAAAAGTCAAATCAAAAGATATTACCATCAACTTTTAGAGTTCCAGATTCGATACCTGTATCTAGCCAAGGCATATCTGTGAGCGATTGATTGTGGATTAGACACCTATATCTAGCCAGGGCATATCTATAGACGACCAATTCCAGATTCGACACCTGTATCTAGCCAGGGCATATCTGTGAGTGATCGATTGTAGATTCGATACCTGTATCCAGCCAGGGTATGTCTACATGAAGAGTTTAGAGATTCGATACCTGTATCCAGCCAGGGCATATCTGTAGATGACTAATTCCAGATTCGAAACCTGTATCTAGCCAGGGCATATCTGTGAGTGATTGATTGTGGATTCGACACCTGTATCTAGCCAGGGCATGTCTGCATGAAGAGTGTAGAGATTCGATACCTGTATCCAGCCAGGGCATATCTGTAGACGACTAATTCTAGATTCGATACTTGTATCTAGCCAGGGCATATCTGTGAGTGATTGATTGTGGATTCGACACCTGTATCTAGCCAGGGCATATCTGAATGAAGAGTTTAGAGATTCGATACCTGTATCCAGCCAGGGCATATCTGTAGACGACTAATTCCAGATTCGATACCTGTATCTAGCCAGGGCATATCTGTGAGTGATTGATTGTAGATTCGATACCTGTATCCAGCCAGGGCATGTCTGCATGAAGAGTTTAGAGATTCGATACCTGTATCCAGCCAGGGCATATCTATAGACGACTAATTCCAGATTCGATACCTGTATCTAGCCAGGGCATATCTGTGAGTGATTGATTGTGGATTCGATACCTGTATCTAGCCAGGGCATATCTGCATGAAGAGTTTGAAATTCCGGATTCGATACCTGTATCTAGCCAGGGCATATCTATGAGCGATTGATTGTAGATTCGATACCTGTATCTAGCCAGGGCATATCTGCATGAAGAGTATGAAGATCAACACTTGTAACAGGCCAGGAAATTATCTTTCTTTCTCAAATATACAAGTTCTCGCTAAGGAATCTCTTACGCGATCGACAATCTCCCGATGGCATCTTTAAGCCCATCTCCACAACTATCCATTACACTTCCAAATGGCATCTATAAGCCCATTCCCGACAAGGTTCTGTCACATCTCCAGATGGCATCTATAAGCCCATCCTCCTATCCATCATCTCTCCAAATGGCATTTGTAAGCCCATTCCCGACATCACACTGCTGATACTCCACTATGCGAGTGCAAATTTCTGGGCACTCTAGTGTTCAATCATCTTCCACCTTCGGATCACGAAAGGCACGCAAGCCAATCTACATCCTCAGGTTTAAGAAGATTGAACAGGGGCAACTGTTGTACCCCAAAATTTTCCCTCCCATATTCTTCAAGGTTTATCAAGAATCATCTTCAAATGGTTCAAGATTGTTCAAGGGTTGCACAGTCCAAATGCCTCCTAAGTCAGTCAAAATTAGGGTTTTGGTTCTTGCAAAGAATTTGAGGTTTTCAAGGGCTCAATCAAGTCATATAGGCCTATATACATTGTCAAGCATCCACATGCCAATTTTCAAGATTCACAATGCCAGTTTACACAGTCAAAAGCCCTATTTGGTTCACAATCAACTGTAGGGGTAAAATGGTCATTTTACAGTCAAAAGTCAAAAATTTTGGTCAACATCTTATTTTGAAGCCACAATCATCATTTGATCAAGTCTTGATCATGATTCCACATGCATGGCTCAAAAATTATCAAGATGCAAAAAGTTTCTATTTTGGGACAGCAGAAAAGTCAACTGTAACTTGACCAAGGCATAACTTTTTCATGGTTCATCAGAAAAATCCCATACAATGCTCATTTTGAAGGGGATGACATTTCCTACAACTCCTCTTCACATTCCAAGTCCAATAAATGCTCTCACAAAAAGTTATCAATCTCTACATTATAGGTCAATTTCAAAAGTCAACAAAAAGGCATTTTAAGTCAAAGACCATAACTTGAGATTGGTAAATCCAAATGACATGGTACCTAAGGCATTGGTTAGAGGACTTCAAGACCTTTCCAAAATGTCCAAGAACATGTTCATATGATCAAAATTGAGCAAGATATGCATTGGAAAAGTTGGGAAATTTTTGTGAATGTGCAAAAGTCAACTATCCTTAAAACTTCAATTTTTGACAAAAAGGCCCACTTTCTTCCACTTGATTCAGCCTTGTCATGCCACACACGTGTCCCATGATTAATTTCAAGATCAAACATTTATTTTTCCATTTTATTTAATTTTTATTGATTTAATTCATTTTAAATCCATAATAATTCAAATAAAATCTAAAAATTAATGGAATAGCATCTTTGTGATTTGAATAGCTTTTATATGTCATATGTCAGCTAACAAATTCGTGCTAGGGCTTTTTGTGCATAAAATCATGGATTTGCTTCAAATTTGGAAAGTTCTTCAATGGTGGTCAACCAAATCTCCAAACTTAATTACACAAGGATACAAGCCCATATTTGAACCTAAACTGATTGCCATATACATATGCAAGGAGGCCAAACCTAATTCACGATCTAGACATTGCACAAACGGCCAAAAAAAAAAGGAAAAAATTGTTGAAAAAAGTGTGAGATCAAAAACTGTGTTGCAAGCATTTTCAGACAAAAAGGAGCACGTGACCCTCTTCCTTGTTATCCACTGAAGCTAAAGTGATCACAAACACGTCCTGAGACCACCTACAAAGCGCTGTAAGTCACCACAAACTCACCCCTGTACACGAAACTTGAACTCTCTATTCTTGCATTGTTTCTCAAAAACGTTAGCATATTCATACTCCTTGCTTGATTTCTAACGTGACTGCATTAGCCAATTTCATTTTTAGGCCCTGAATCGTGATGCCCGATTCTAGGGTTCATGTTCTTGCATTTTAGGTATTCTTGTTTCAGGGAAAATCAAAGCCAATCAAGGGCATAAATGTGATCAGGGGACATGGACGATCCTGACCATGGGCTTGGATGGCGTTTTTGCAACCTAGGGACGATTTTAAGAAAAGCCTAGGAAACTACCTGCGGATAAAAATCCGCAGGTAAATAACCAGAATGTTAGTGAAGAAGACGATGATGTGTCTTCCTATCACTGGCCCTTTTAAACAATCGCGCGCTTTTTTATTTTTGTTAGGCATATGCGTTGATTCACCAATATATTATTCACTTATTATTATGATAAAAATTGAAACGTGCAGCTCAGATGGCCAAGGCGCTTGGGTATTGATCACTGGGACCTGGGTTCGATTCCCAGGTCCCCAAAAATAATTCTATTATTTTTCATAACATGTTCATATGCAGCGCTTGCCAAGGATTCTATCATGCACCTCAAACAATCAGGCGCCAGGTGGCTACATGCTCAGATCCAAAGGCCATAAGGTGCTGACCACCATGTTCCAAGTCAAAGCATGCTCTGGACAATTGCAAAAAGTCAAAAAGGCTGGCTGGTTAATGGGCTTCACAATTCCAAATTCACCCCCTTCTGGGCCCAGAACCCCCTTGGTTCATTCCTTTTTCCTTTTTTATTTTATATTTTCTAGTTTATTTATTAATTATTTTTCTAATTATTATTATTATCACTAAAATTAACATAATTAATTTTTTCACAATAAAATTCAGAAAAATAAAAAAAAACGTTTTTATTAATTTCAATTACTTTTTTTTGTAAATAAATTCATTAATTAATTTAGTTGTTTAATTAGGTTAATTGTAATCTTTTTCACATTAAATAAAAATCAAATCTAGAATTAGGTTTCTCTTTTGACACTTTTAATTTCTTTTTTTTTTTATTTCATTAAAACATTAAAAAACACAAAAAAATATTTTTTCTTTAATTAATTAATTAATTAGTAAATTAGGTTTAATAGTTAATTTAATTGCAAAAAGGGACCAATTTCAATTCTTTTCTCAAAAAGGGTCAAAACCCTAAGGACGTCCCGATTCAATCTTTCACGCGCATGTTTATTTTAATTCATTATATTTATGTATCTGCTCCGGAAATGTAATAGTTAATTAGGCTTTTATCGCTTTATTTACTTTCTCGTATTTATTTTCCAAACGGGTTTTGTTTTTTTGGCGATGTATATACCCGCGCCTTGTAATAGCGTAGATTCAACTTTCCGCAATTTATTTTCCGCACTCTTAACTGTTAATATGCTTGAAAGACTTGTATGACAAATAAAATCAATTCGTAGCTCACAAATGCATGTACAAGATAATATAACCTGAAAACAACACACATGTACATGCCACTCCTAGGGTACGCCTCACTGGTTGCCTCGACGTGGTCGTCAAGTATAGGTTGTTTTAGAGGTCGCCCTCCTGTCTAAAGATTCAGTTTCCTCGAAACGGTTGCCTCGGATAAAAAAGGATCTAGGACATTAGGGTTACCGCTAAGGTGTCCTACCATTGCTTTGGTGACCACATTGTCCCTATAATCGAATTGACCCGAACACCTCCAACGACGGTGCTACCTACTTCTTAATAGTGGGATAGTACTGTCTAAAGGACTCTTACACAGCCTAATTCCTTAGAGTAGGTAGATTTCTCCTGGGTACTTGCTCTTTCAAAAACAAAAACAACTTTTCGCACCTATACTTTCAAAAAGTTTTCAAACAAATACTTCATACACTCTTGAGGACTGATACAAGAGTTACCTAGAAGTTTTTCAAACTAAACTTTTTCAAAATCCACAAACACTTGAAAAGCAAACAAATTTTGAAAACATAGTGAGCAAGTACCTAAGAGCCCGTGGATAACCACGGATAGAAAGGGTGATAACACCTTCCCTTTCTATAATCTACCTCCCGAACCGAGAAACATCTCGAAAATGAATTTTTCTGTGCTTTTGTCCTTTCCATGTCGGAGAACATAAAAGACGGTGGCGACTCTTGCTTACCTCGACATTTCGCGAACCAGCTTAAAAAACAGTCAGTTCTATTTCCACCGATCACAGTGGGAACCCCATGGGATTATTTCACATAGTTATCTTTTCGTTGTATCAATTTTCTATTTCTACGACGACATTCTCTTACTAGGATGTTCGTCTCTTTGTATAAAAAATACTTATTCAAATTAATACAAAGCTATTCCTTTAAAAGTGCAAGACTATCTGTTTTTCTTTTACTTTCCTGTTTGTTTGCAAAAACGTCTAGTGATTATTTTTGAACATATGCATTTGAATGTAATTACTGTTTACAAATGAACGCATAAAAAAAAGAAAACTGAACAGAAAGACAATTACTAATGGCTTTAAGAAAAAAGATAATATCTATAGGCCATTCCACAAAATCCCAGCAGTTACTTTCTCTAACAGAGTAGAAGCAAGGACATCCTACTACAGGATCACTGTCGTATCTCCAGTATGCAGCCTAATGGTATCTTTTGCCTTCATATCCCCGACGGAGCAAAACTTCCAGTTACTATTCCAAAGGCTCGGCCGCCTCACTGCTCAGGGATTCCCCAGCAGGGTTTCACAAAGTCCACAAGCAATGAACTTCGTTTCCCTTCCCCAACATAGTTTACCTCTCTAATGACAAAAACCCATCTATCAATACATGAAGGATTACACTCCTCATTCCCAGCAGCATCCATGGATTTATTTCCCCCATACCAACAACACTGCAGCAAAACAACTAATATGTTCATACATTGCATCCATACGTCATAGCATCGACAACACAAATGCATATAACGCAATCTCATTTATTTTGAGAAACATCATTATGCCATGCATTTCATACATCATGGCATTGAATACAACTAACTCTTTACCTTTTCAGGAAAGATCAATCAACATAAAATTATCATCAATAAATTTCTGACAAGACAAGACAACTATTTATGGACAAATCAATTCCCGAGAAAGGGCTGGTTGACTATCTACATAACAAATTTTTCTTTCAGACCTCTGCCGGTTCAGTTTAAATCTCTCAACGATTTATCCTGATTCTTTCCCGCGGGCATCTTCTCTGGTTCAGATAAATCACTCCAAAGATTTATTCTGATTCTTTTCCAGACCTCTGTCGGTTCAGCTTAAATCTCAATAGTTTATCCTGATTCTTTCCTGCAGACATCTTCTCTGGTTCAGATAAATCGCCCCAAAGATTTATCCTGATTCTTTCTAGTTAAAGATCATTCAAAGACCTCTGCTGGTTCAGTTTAAATCTCTCAACGATTTATCCTGATGCCTTCCCAATAGACGCTTTCCCTGGTTCAGATAAATCACTCTAAATATTTATCCTGATTCTTTCCAGTTAAAGATCATTCAAAGACCTATGTTGGTTCAGTTTAAATCTCTCAACGATTTATCCTTATGCCTTCCCAGTAGACGCTTTCCCTGGTTCAGATAAATCGCTCCATAGATTTATCCTGATTCTTTCCAGTTAAAGATTATTCAAGACTTTTGCTAGGTTCAGTTTTAAATCGACCAAAGGTTTATTTTGATTCTTGTCCCAGTTGAAGTCAAGCTTAGACTTAGTCTAATTTCTATCAACAGTCACCTTCGGATGGCATCTATAATCCCATCTCCGCCAACTCTCCATCATTTCTCCAAATGGAATCTTTAAGCTCATTCCTTACACCTCAACCTCAAAATCATCAGAGTGCAAATTTCTGGGCACTCTAGTGTTCAATCATCTTCCACCTTCAAGTCACGAATAGCAGATTCACCAATCTAACTCTTCAGGTTTAAGAAGATTAAACAGGGGCAGCTGTTGAACCCCAAAATTTTCTCTCTCATTTATCAAAGGATCATCCTGGACCCTCAGGTTTGCTTCTGTCAAATTTCAAGTCTCAGATTACAATTTTCCAAGAAAGTCATTCACAAGGGCAAAATGGTCAAAAGCACACTGAAAAGTCCAAACTTTGACTTTTGGATCAAAATCAAGTTTCAACAATCATATTTCATCAGGACAAGAAATTGGTTCATCAAAAAATCAAAAGTCAGAAATTACTTTGAAAAAGTCAAATTTCTAAACACTTAGAAAATTTTCTAAGTGTTAAGAAAATATGATAATTTCAGAACTTCTAGGCCACTTTTCACACAAGTACAATCAGAATTTGCAAAAATGATTCAGAATATGACTCTTCGATCAGAACATGTGGAAGTTGTGTTCTTCGATCAGAACATGACTCTTCAAATCTCATTCTTCAGCATATGAAGACTATGTTCTACTCTTCGACCAGAACATCAGCCTTCGAATCTCACTCCGGTCTTTCCACTCTTTGATCAGAACATCACCAAGCCTCAAAACCTCGTTTTGAACAGTCTGCTACACTGCTATGACATAGTCCTGCATCCAGCTGCCGCAACACTCCAAATTGCTACTGATCCATTTCACGCCTGTATTTTTCTCAAACCCCATATTTGCACAAAATTAGCATGCAAAAGCTGTATTTAAAAAGTAATGAAACAGTATGCCAAAACGGTTCAAATCCCATTTGTTTTTCCATCCAAAACAACAACAAACTCATCTATAAATAAATGGTTCCACCACACGTCTAAGGGCTGGCTTTTGGGAGGAGAGAGTTATCAAATACAAAAAAGAGAGAAAATAAAACATTCAAACATTCTTGAACCCAGAATTCTCAAAAACAATACTTTGTTCTTCCCTTTGAATCAAATAACGTAACATTTTTGTTCTGTTTCTTGCTAACCCCAGAACATTCGAAGACAGCAGCTCAAGTCCCAAACACACGCTTCAAATTTAAGGTAAGTCATCCTGACTTTGAACTTTTCATTCAGAACATCATTAAAAGTGTAGATATCTTAGTGTTGACACTGTATATATTATTGCCCAAGTAGAAAATTTTTGGATCAGAACTTCTTGAAGAAAACTAGGCTTAGAATTAGGAATAAAACTTCTATAAATTGTCGTGCTTTTATTTTTCTGTTTTGTTGTTGTCGAGAACTGAATAAGTTGCAGATACTCTAGCTAATGTAAGGAAGGAGGTGAAGTGTAACACATAACTTCTAGGTCTTTCTCACTGTTGTAACACAACACAATAACTTCTAAGATTTGTCTCACTGTTATAACACAACACACATAACTTCTAGGATTTGTCTCACTGTTGTAACACAGCATGCAAAACTTCTAGGTTTTTCTCACTGTTATAACACAACACACAGAATTTCTAGGCCTTTCTCACTATTATAACACAACACACATAACTTCTAAGTCTTTCTCACTGTTTTAACACCACACAGAACTTCTAGGTCTTTCTCACTGTTGTAACACAACACACAGAACTTCTAGGTCTTTCTCACTGTTGTAACACAACACATAGAACTTCTAGGTCTTTCTCATTATTGTAACACAACACACAAAACTTCTAGGTTTTCCTCACTGTTTTAACACCCAGAACTTCAGTGCGCAGCAACCCAGAACTTTTGGTTTCCTCTAACGTTTATTTATGAACTACAATGTGCCTAGCATCAGAACTTTTGGTTTCCTCTAACATTTCTGTCTGAACTACAGCGTGCCTAGCATCAGAACTTTTGGTACCCCTCATTTTTGTTTTCAGTAACGTGTTGATCCTATTTTCATTATTCCTCCTTTTCTTTCTTATTCTTACTATTTTCAACATTAATAATATTTTTATTATTATAAAAAAGACATAAAAATATTTTCTTTTTATTAACTAATTATTTTTTCTTTTAATTTATTAAGACAAAAAACCATTTTCAAAACAAATCCTTTCCATTTTCTTGTATTGTACAGTTCAATATGGTTGTTATAGATAATTAGGATTTAAATTCTTGCAATCCCCATTTGTAAATATGTATCCCCATCCCTGAAATGATGTAATAGCTTAGGATTTATTTCCGAACTTTTATTGATTTCATATATTGTTAGTAATTAGGGTGTATGGAAAGATAAAATCAATAAGTAGATAACCTTTAAATGCAAGACAAAATGCATGCAATCAAACGCACTTGCACACTAGCACCTTTAGGGTAATATCACTTTGTTGCCTTTCAGAAAATAGTCATGTCCCTCGAATATGGGCGTTTTAGCAAAGACCCTCGATAAAAGATCGTAGTCCCTCGTTGACTCTCAATGTTGCCTTCGGTAAATGATCTAGTCCCTAAACGACATTGCTAAAAAGTCCCATAGGTTTCCTTCTATGACTATACAAACGTCCCATGCTCGTCCCTTCACATCCAATGATGGGGCTTCTTACCAAATCAATGGTAAGATAGCAACATATAAAGGAGAAGGAAAAGAATATTTAAGACCTTTTGAGTAGGTAGGATGCTTCTAGTTGCTCGCTTGCTCACAACAAAAACATTTTATACACTCACAATTTCACTTTGAAACATTTCAAAAGACAAAACACTTTGTACGCGTTCTTATAGTGACGAGAACTATTACAAAGACATTTATTTTCAAAATACTTTCAAAACCCACATTACAAACACACTTTCAAACAAAAAAGCAAGTGATCTAGCAAGAAATTAAGAGCCCGTAGATAACTACGGATGAAAAGGGTGCTAACACCTTCCCTTTTCATAACCTACCCCCCGAACTCAAGAAATAATCTCGAAAGGTCTTTCCTGTTCTTTTCAACCTTTCCTTATTGGATAAAAGAAAATTCGATGGCGACTCTTTCTATCCGCAACAATTGCGATCAAAAGCAAAACACCCAAGTCAGTTCTCCCACCGTGTTATATTGATACACACAACCAACTAGCAGACATCTTTACAAAGCCTCTAACAAAAGATTCATTCTTCAAGATTCGACGAGAACTTAGTATATTAGATTAACATGACCTATGATTTATATCTCTGAAACATAAAAGGTGCATGTATTCTTTTGGTTAACTTTTATATTATTTTTACCAAGTATATCTCTCTTCATCCCATATTCACTTTGAATGGTTCTATATAATGGTTATTTATATGTTTTAATGTCATATATACCTATGAATATATTGTTATACATGTTTGGTAGAAGTTACAATAGATAGATACAAGTTTTGGACTGGTATGTACTGTATTCTCACTTTTTCACTATTAGTATCCGGTTACCCTCAGTCAGTAACCGGTTACCACACAAACAGAAGCGTTTTTCACTTTCCAGGCACCTTCAGTAATCGGTTACCCATATCCTGTAACTGGTTACCGCGTGAAGCTTCTCAAATTTTTAAGTTTTGTCAAGGCATTTATGATTTTCCACATCATTTCCCTCCAAGTATTTTTTCTCTTTGACCAAAATTATTTCCCACCTAAAATCATCCCACCAAAAATTACTCTTACCAAAATTTACTCCCTCCAATATTTACTTCACCAAAAGATTAACTCCCTCCAAAATTTATCTATAAATACCCACTCATACTTACATCTTCAACTCACAACATAAACACTTTCATTTACATAAATTTCTCCATCCCAAACCCTTTCTCTAAAAAGAAAAACTCCAACCTTTGTAATGGCACCATCAATAAAGGAGAAAGGCAAGTCAAAAGAAATTGAAGGAGAATCCCAAAATCAAGAAGAACGTGATCCAATCTTGGAATTTTGATTCTGCCTTCTCACTCCGGTAAAATATGGTAATATTTCATCCTTCCCTTCAACGAGCTTTAGTTTTCCATCAATGTTGAATAGGCAAGGAGTAGGTGAACTCATCACCGAATGTGGAGTTTACCACCCTGATTTGGTTCGTGAATTTTATGCAACTATGCAAATTGGTGTCGGCGGTGTTCTTTCGTCATGGGTAAAATGGAAGCACATCTTAATGTCAACCACTCAATTTGGAAGATGCTTGGGTGTTCCTAGTGAAAGCTTACACATCAAGCATGGGTATACTACTGATGTTGATGCTTACAACCGTACTCACTACTACTATAGCATCACCCGTCTCTCTGAAAAAGAAATTCGGGACAAGAAAAAGGAAGCCAGTTCTACAACAAGTCGGTTAACTTTGTATACCTCCAACCTCACTGTAAGTGATCGTATGCTACATTACTTTATTGCTTACATTTTTCTCCCTAAGAACTCAAATCACTCTCAAATAAGTGATGTTGAGATGCAAGTCTTGTTTGCATTTAAAAATAATCTTCAAATAAATTGGCCCTACTCAATCATGAACTATATGGAGCATCTCAAAAATCTTTCCGGTGGACTTCCATATGTTCATTGGATAACCAAGCTTCTCAAGTTTGGAAAAGTTAGCTTCCAAGGAGAAACTGAAACAAAAATGACTTCGAGATTGTGAAATTTTGATTGCAGCGACAAACAAAAATATGGGCATTTTCAAATATGACGATGGATTGTTCAAGCATAGAGAAAAAAGAACTTACTCTAATCAAGATGCATATCCTCCACCACCCACATATGACAGCGAAATATCAAATGAGATGATTTATAACAAACTTTGCTCAATGGAAAATTTCATGATTTCGGAATTTCGAGACATCCGTCAAGAATTGACAGCCCTTCAAACACCAAGTCAAGAGGACTCTATGGTTGAGAGTGATGATGAAGAATTCTAAATGTCTTAGTACTTTTGTTTGTTGTTTATGTTCTTCCTATGTAATGTTTTTTATCTTGTTGCATTTTGTATCATATTTCCTTCCGTACCGTTTATGTCTTCAAAGACCTAGTGTTCAATATGTTTATAAGTATGCGTTAACTTTGTGTTTTGTTATCAACTTGTGTTTTTTTTTTTGTGTTTTATATTCTGTTTTATTATGGTCTTTTACCCATCCTTTTTGATATTGACAAAGGGGGAGAAGACATTGTGTGCTTGTGTTTAGTGATGCAGAAATTTTTTCCAGATTTTAAAGCTTCCTCTTTGAAAAACAAGTCTTCAAAGGCTATATAAATTCAGGAGGAGATATCCAACTTAGGGGGGGAATGCACATCACTATGATACACATACAAGCTACACTCAAAGACCTTGATGAACAAGCTACAAATGTGAAATTGGTTGTTTACATCAAAAATGGGGAGAATGTGATTGCATGCACTCCAATCAAAGTGTTTTGATGAAGACCCCCATAGATAAAGTCAAAGAAATATCAAGGCTGTGGAAAAGAAGATATTCAAGATCATATAATATTTCAAGATCACTCTTTGAAGTCTTCTACATGTACAATCAATTTTCAAGATGAAGATTTATGAAGATTCATCAACAAGTTAGGTACAAGTTTTAATTTGAGGTTTTTAAGATGATATAGTGCTCAAAGTATACTCTAAATATTTTACATAAGTGTCATTATCATTTAAAAGCAAAACGTTACATGTGCATCACTTAGAAAATATATTTTTATCACTTTCACTCAGTGGTAACCAGTTACAGGGTTACAGTAACCGGTTATAGGACTTCACAAAATTAAAATTAAAATTCTGGTTCAGTGGTAGCCGGTTACAGCTTTTGGGTAACCGATTACAGGCATGCAAATTTGAAAATATACACGTTATCATACATGTGTAACAGGTTACAGCCCTACGGTAACCGGTTACCGCTGAAGAAAAATTCAAAAAATTTCTGTTTTACATAACTATTGGATGATACCTCTTGGGGTCCAACCATTGCATCTTTTTACTCATTTAGGGTGTAATGAAAGGGTTCATTTCATATATAAATTTCGTTTGCACTCATATCATCATATAACACATATTATTCAAAATTTCAAAAATTCGTAAGTGTTGTAAAACTTTGAGAATTTACATATTGCATGAAACATTGTTTAGAATTTCATACTCATCATTGTTTCAAAAAATGTTTTGATGAAGACCCCCATAGATAAAGTCAAAGAAATATCAAGGCTGTGGAAAAGAAGATATTCAAGATCATATAATATTTCAAGATCACTCTTTGAAGTCTTCTACATGTACAATCAATTTTCAAGATGAAGATTTATGAAGATTCATCAACAAGTTAGGTACAAGTTTTAATTTGAGGTTTTTAAGATGATATAGTGCTCAAAGTATACTCTAAATATTTTACATAAGTGTCATTATCATTTAAAAGCAAAACGTTACATGTGCATCACTTAGAAAATATATTTTTATCACTTTCACTCAGTGGTAACCGGTTACAGGGAGTTGAGATTCTCTTTATTTTCTCTGAATTCAAAATCCTTTGGAAAAAATTATATTTGTTTTTGCCTCTACCTATGTATACCTGTCGAGTTAAATGATCATGTGAAGCTATATATAATACCGAATCTAATAAAACACAGTTGCATATAATTCGTTTCTTAACTCTTTTATATGATAATTTTGTTGTTGTTAAGTTTCAGATCCTTTCAATGGATCATTTACCTCAAATTAATAATATATTCTCCATTGTCATTCAACATGAGAAACAAAGCCAACTCCATCCTCTTATTCATGAATCTAAGACACTAATAAATTTTGTTGACTCTAAACATTTTGGATCTAGATTCAACTCTACTCCTCCTAAACATGGTGCTCATGTATTCATTATTTGTAGCAAAACAAATCATAATGTTGATAATTGTTTCAAAAAACAACATGTTCCTCTTCATATGCAAAGACAATGTCCAATTGTGGCCAATAATTCTACTTCTAATGAGGCTGACATTGGATCTACATCTATTGTCGATGATGTGACGGTTGGTTCCTCACCTATGACTCATGATCAATTTGGAGTTTTATTGAATCTACTTCATAAATATGGCCTGTAAGAACAAGATTTGTTTTTGCATTTGGTCTTGAGCTTTTATGATAACATTACATGGGTAAATTAGATAACAATTTAGTATCTTAGTGGTTTGTTTAGTGTGTAGTTGTTTCTATCTGATTCTGACTGAGAAAAATTAAAGTGTGACATCATCAGATTCTGGACTCAACATATTGGAGGATATTAATTCGTGTTTCATAGCTTAAAATGCTTCTAAAACAACAGTTCTGATAGAACGTTATTTCTAAAGCTTCTGACTGTGAATCTGATAGTAGAGATTTTGAATGTTCTCGAGCTTTAAAGATTCAAAGTCCTCTTGTCGAAGTTCTGAAGATTCTAAAGACAAGGTTCTGTTGAACGAGTTCTGAAGATTCTGAATACTAACGGTGCTGAAGACCAACTTCTGAAGACAAGGTTCTGTTGAACGAAGTTCTGAAGACTCTGAAGAAAAGGTGTGAAGACTCTGAAGACCAAGTGCTGAAGACTTTGAAAACAAGGTTCAGGTTGAATAAGTTCTGAAGACTATGATGACATGGTTTTGGAGACTTAGCTTTGATCCTCTTATACATGCTTCAACCATTATATATCCAAAAGTCTCTAAAGTTTATAAGAGAAGATCAAAAGGTTTACAATGAGTAATAGTACAAGGTGCAATGTCACCTCGCCTCCACTACGCTATTTTGTGGCACAAGGACAGTACTATTGTACGAGGTTGTCTACCATTCTCACTGACCGTTGCAAGAAGACAACTGGAATTTTGGTATTCATATTCTACCCTCTAACAAATTTCTTTTTGGCTATAAAAAGAAGACTTGGAAGAATTGGAATTATGGAAGAACTTTGAAGAAAATCTCGCTGATTCAAATTGCTGAAACACTGCCAAAATAACTTTGTAATTTTTGGTAAAGCAAGAAGTTGTTGCTCATTAACTTGCTTGCAAGGAACTTTTGTTTGCTAACTTGCTTAACACTTTTGTGCTATTATCTGTACTTCAATCTTGTGTAATCTGCTTTTGAGAAGCAATCCTGTAAACATAAAAATATGTATTCAACAGTGAGTTGATTGTTCCTTGAGTGACTAAGTGTTAGTCTGTATACTCAAGAAGTCATTGACAATTTATCTTTGAGGTTTTGTTCCTTGAGAGACTATAGAATTAGTCAGAATTCTAAAGAAGACATTGACAATTGGTCTTTGTAGTTTGCAACAGTGACAGTTAGTCTTATTGTGGTTCTGAAAACATTTGGTTATAATGGATTAAGTCCTTATTGAGAAGGATTGGTGGGTGGATTGGATTAACTTAGTTAACAATGAACCATGATAAAAATAATTGTGTTTATTTATTTTTATTCTTCTGTTAAGAGTTGGTGTTTTAGTTTCGAGAAATTTTATTTTATGAAACCCAATTCAACCCCCTCCCTTTCCTGTTTTTCTTACACCTTCAATTGGCACCATAGCTCTGACTTTAGTATTGATAGTTATCAAACACTTAACTGTGTCAGATAAAGATCCAAATGTTTTAGAAACACTATGGCCATTCCACCACCGTAAATTGTTCAAGTTCCAAATGATAAAGACAACTACAATGCTAAACCT
Source organism: Vicia faba (assembly GCA_948472305.1). Lineage (NCBI taxonomy): Eukaryota > Viridiplantae > Streptophyta > Magnoliopsida > Fabales > Fabaceae > Vicia > Vicia faba. The sequence continues at coordinate 673,645,974 of OX451736.1, forward strand.
CCCATCTTTGATGGTGAAATATTTTATTATTGGAAAGATACACTAGAAAGTTTATTTCTAGGTCTTGATGTTGATCTTTTGGATTTGGTAGTTGATGGCTACGAACATCCTACAGAGGCTTGTGGAAATAAGCATGAAAGAAAAGTTATGAATGAACAATAAAAGAAAGATTATAATAATCATTATAAAGCAAGAACCATCTTTCTAAATGTGATTTCTTATACTGAGTATGAAAAGATAACAAATAGAGACATATCTAAGTCTATATTTGATTCTTTAAGAATGACTCATGAAGGCAACGTTTGAGTTAAGGAGACTAAAGCTCTGGATTTCATTCAGAAATGTGAAGCCTTCAAGATGGAAGAAGATGAAATAGTTGAGACTATGTTCTTAAGGTTTCAAATTCTTTTTGCAGGACTTAATGTTCAGAACAAAGGATACTCCACTTCAGATCATGTGAAGAAGATTATCAGAAGCTTTCCATATAAATGGAGGCCTATGGTAACTGCTCTTAAATTGGCTAAAGATCTGAACAACACTTCTCTAGAAGAATTGGTGAGTTCTTTGAGAATTCATGTGATTGAGCTGGAACAAGATGAACCTCGGAAGAGAGGAAAATTTGTTGCTCTTAAATCCATCAGAAGATCTAAGAATACTAGAGCTCTGCAAGCAAAAGAAATAGAGGATTCAAAAGAAGATTCTAATGAAGATGAAGATAAGTTATCACTCTTGTCCAAAAGGGTCAACCAACTCCGAAAGAGAAAGCAAGGAAAAAAATTCAGAATATCTAGGAAGACTGGTGGTCAATTCGAGTCTACTTCTAGAGAAAGGAAGTCTAGTAGCAACAAAGATGTCACTTACTACCAGTGTATTGAGCCAGGCCATTACAAGAATGATTATCCGAAGCTCAAGAAGGATAAACCCCGGAAGAAAGCTTTCAAAGGAAAGAAGAAAGAGCTAATGGCTACATGAGATGACTCTAATTCCTCAGGAGATGAATTTAAGGAAGAACAAGCCAACATGGCACAAATGAAAAGCATCAGAGCTTCTGATGTGATGATTCAACCAGACACTGGCGTTAATTCTGATTCAGACATAAAAGATGTATTTCTTGATCTTTCTCACTCTGAATTAACATGTTCTTTACTTGAAATTCTGGAAAAAATGAGTTGCTTAAGAACAAATTCAAGGAACTTAAAAAGGTCCAAAAATATTCTTCTAAAGAACACAACAAACTTAAGGAAGAATTTTCATTTTAAGAGAACAAAATTATATTCTGAAGATTGCTTACTCTGTTCTCAAAAGAAAGAGTTCCAGTCTTGAGAAGGAAATACTTTGAGAAGTTTCTGTGAGCACTGATGATGTCATAAAAAATATGACAAATCATTCAAGAAATTTCTTGCTAGAAGCCTGGGTAGAAGTGTCATGGCTTCAATGATCTATGACACGCACGCCAAATATATTAAGACTGATGTCTCAATGTATAAGCAATGTTACGACAGATGTTATAACATCTGCTGACAAAACAACAACAATAATAACAGTGCAGAAATATAAGTTGCAGAAAGATAAAGAACAGAATGATATGTTAACCCAGTTCAGTGATAACTTACCTACTCTGGGAAATATCAAGCCAGGAAAAAAATCCACTATCAGTAGTACTAGTTCAAAGCTAAACCCCTCATGTTTACAACTTCTCGCCTAATCCCTACCCAGTGCAACTTCTACCTAGGTCCTCCCTAGATATGAGAAATTTTCATCCCACTTCCAATCACCGCAGTGATAAAAGACCTATCCCAATCACAGGGGCTGTCTATCAACAAGTTACAGTCACATCAACTTGAACAAATAAAACAGGAAGATCACACTTCCAAATTACAAATACTTAGTTTGCTTAAAAGTTTCACTAAGAACAATACTCAACTCATGCCTATGAGCTTTGAGTGAGAGCAATATCTTAATGAACAAGAAATAATCAGTCAACTCAAATGTATCAGAGATACACGAGAACATACAAAAACAAATGGAGAACCTAAGAAACTACCAACCCTAAACCCTTATTTTTCACAAGGTTTTACCATAAAAACTATGCTTAAAAACTAGATCTTGGACGACTCCTTATAAAAGCTTCTGCATTTGGACTTGGACTGATTTGGATTCTTCAATCAACTCCAATCTTCAACTGAAAAATCTTTGCAGAATATTCTCCACAAAAATAGAAACAATCTTCATAAATAGATTCCTAAAAAGTCTCAATCGATCTTTTTTAGTAACCAATAAAATATGGACTTCTAATAAAATCCTTGATTGGCATGTGCCTATAATGAGTACAGAATATTTCAGATACTCATATCTTTAAATTAAATCTTAAAGGATAATATATCCAACGCACTGTCGAGATGTTATATTGTAACATGTTACAACATCTGTTGGAAAAACTGTCAAATAAGGCACCTGCAGAACCTATTTATACCTGTTGGTCCAGATGTTATGACATCGTCTTCAACATCTGGTAGTAACACATAACAGTTGGAACTGCTATGACAGTTGATAAAGATGTTGCATCATCTTACCAACACCAACATAGAACCATGCTTAGCCAAAATTTAGCCAACCATAAAAAGATGGAACTAACAATCCCCCTTTGACAAGTTTTGGCTAAGACAACCAAAAACTAAATTCAATTGGAGAGAAGAATAAAATCGCAACACAAGCTACATATTTATCATGGAAACTCTGTAAAAACACATCTCAGAGACTTGTACACACAAATAAGTTTAGAACCCCCCCTGTCAAACATAATAAGTTCTCTCCCTCAAGGGAAAAACCCACACCAGAGCACCTGCAGCGGAATCAGCAGAAGCAGCAACAGTAGCTTCAACACACATAAGCATGAACACAATTCTCCCCCTCAATGAATTCATAAGCAACCATACACACATCTAATCTCATAGAAGCAGTAGCACACAATCCTATCATAATGCTAAATCAACATGTCAAGATATATGATATAACAAGTTCTTCTTTCTGTAATTGCTATAACTGTTCAATAGTACAAGTTTCAATCTCACTGTATTTGATAACAATAAGTTGTTCCTTGTTGTCTATAAGCTCTAGAGTGTTATCCTTTCCTTCAATAAGATTTTTGATCAGTTGTTTGCAAATAACAAGGATCCTTGTACTAGTCATATTGAATAAGATATCTGAAGTAATTCAGATCTTCATTGTGAAATGTCATGACATCTCTCTTGACATCATACCTCTTTAACATTAATTCAGAGTCCCTTTCACCTATTTCTCTCAAGGCAACACATCCTTTTGATTTTTTCTGATTTGCTTCAGTGATGTTACCTTCATCATGGTGACTTGTAATTAATTCCCTGTATTGTTTTATCTTCCCATCAGTAGACAGGCATGTGCTGTATTGAGAATTCACTAGCTTAGAGTTTGTGAATTCATAAGTATCCTCTCCTAGTGCTTTATCAGTTTTCACATAGGATGTTCCAACATTATCTCTTACATCCTCCTTTTCTTCAGCAACCGAATCTTTAATTATCATATTGATAGATTCCATAGTAATACCAGTTCTGGAATTATAGATCCTATATCTCTTATGTTTGAAGAGTAACCCAGGAATATCCCTTCATTCCTTATTGGACTCATTGTTGTAACCGACAAAAAATAACGAGTCGCCACCACTACTTTTTGTCCTAACGACAGGTGAATAATGGAGTAACCCTAAAATGATACATAGATTCTAAGTTCTTGATTCACTTTATACGAAGGGAAAGTGTGAGGCACCCTTCATCTACCTTGTTCTCAAGTAAGTCACAGGGTTTAAGTTAAAAGGGTAGGATATGGTTTTAATTTTTTTAATTAGGGGAAGTCACCTTAGTTTTTAAGCCGCGTGCCTACGTATCCTCTTATGAGGAATTAGAGTCTTAATTCGTAGTTTGAAGTGTTTGGTTAGTTTTTTTTTATAGATTGTGAAAATGTTTGAAATTAATCCTTGAACCAAGTCTGAGTTTGAAATTAGTGTATTCATAGACGCAGTTCGTAGTTAATGAAAAAATAAATCCACAACCTTTTTTTTGTTGAAAATTAATATAATTTGAAATTAAGTTAGTAGAAAAAGGGTTAGTATTTGGTTGGTTAGCTATTTTAGAGTGTATGATGCAATATGAGAAAATAAATTTGAATGAGAAAAAAGGTTTAATGCAATTAGAAAATATTTAACTAATAAATAATTATTTTATAATTATTAAAAATATATTAAATATTTTTAATAAAAAATCTAATAGTTATTTAATAATTATGCAAAAAAATTATTTGATGCAAATGCTAAAGAATATGTAGAATTAAATTAAGATAGAAAATAAATAAATTAGAAAATTAATTAATTAAGTTTTAGGGGGTGTAAAACTAAGATTGGGTGGTGTATGAGGAAAATATTTGGACTCAAAGAAATTCTGAGCCCAAATGGCTGGGGGTGCGAATTGCATTAGGGTTGTAAAAATAAGGGCGGTGTAGAAATAAGGGGCCCAAGTTCATAATTTGAACTAGGCCCACTACGCAGGAAGGGGTCTATTTCCAGTTTAATGGTAAATCCTGGGGGTGTCAATATGATGGATAAGACCCAATAGTGAATCCAAATTGTGAGGGGGTGCGAAATCCAGCTTAGTAAGTGAGAAATAAATAAAAAAACAGGGGTGAGGTTTATAATTGGGTTTAAGCCCAAGTTTGACTCTAGGAGATCCGTTTGGATCGTGTGAGGAGCGTGCATGTGTGTTATGGTGGGCACGTAGTTTTGGATAATTTAATTAAGACCAGAGGGATGGAGAGTGAGGGTACACAGTAAGAAGGCGGGGGACTACTGTATAACATTCCCATCACGTGGCCAGGAGATGGCCACGTGTCGCCGATACACAAAGGGACGGAGGGAAGTATATTTTTCTTTTTCCACCTTTCTTTTCATTTTGTTTTTTTTCTTTTTCATTTTCACCTACCTCTCATCCTTCTCTTGTCTCCTCTCTCTCGTCCTCCATTCTCTCTCTTTCTTCTTAACTTACCACCATAACAACACCAAACCCAGAAACAACAAAAACCTGACCATAAACCACCCTATACGACAGTGATGCTAACCAGCTTCAACCCAAACCAACCCTTGAACCCCAAATCCAAACACAAAAACAAAATCCAAAGCTAAGTGAATTATAGGGTTACCTCTGTGCGACACGATTTTCAGTCTTCGATCTGATTCCCTCGATCTTGTCTCTGACTTTTTCTTCTTTATAAATCGCAAGTACGAGGCAACACGGGGGAAAAATGAAGATCCTAGAAACCTTGATCCAGATGCAAAGGGGCTTGGACTAATCTCTTCTTCTCCTCAGTATTTCCCTTATTCCAATCTTTTTTTTCTTCTGTTCTTGAATTCTTAGGGCCTTTTATAGTTTTCTTTAGGATTTCATTTAGGAAATTGTTTTAGATTTTGTTAGAAATTAGGAGATTGTGATTAGAAATTAGGTTAATTGATTTGTTCTGTAAAGATTAGATCTGTAATTGATTTGTATTTTGGACAATTTTTTTTCTATTTGTAATGTATAATTTTATTTTATAAAAATTTAGATTTGATTGAGTTTCTGAAGATTTGATTTGCTTTGTTATTGTTTGATACGATTTTGATGAAATCAGAAGATTTGATTTTGTTGGCGTTTCTGGAAATTCCGGGCCTTGTTGTTTTCTTGGTTTGGTGACTTAGGGTTGAAGAAGATGAACAGGCTAAGCGGCGCCGCTTTGCAGAATTAGGGTTGCATTCTCAATTTTGACATAATCAACAAGAAAAATAAAACATAATAATAATAATAATTATTATTATTATTATTATTATTATTATTATAAAAATATTAACAGTAATTGATAAGTATACAATAATAACAGCTTACCAAAAATAATAACAATAAGTAAGAATTGTAAAAATAATTATAATATTGGTTAAATAAAACAATAATATTAATAAATATGAATGTTGACTTAGTCAACATTTAAAAACGAGCTCCAAAAAAACTCCATACTGGGTCGTCCTAATTAATTTAACCACAGGCCCAAACACACATTCCTTCATGTCATTTTAAATGGGCCTATAACAAAACGTATACCTCTCAATACAAAAGTAGATGGGCCTGGTTGATTAGAAAATGAGGCCATTTGTGCACCCCTCCTCTATTATTTCAACAGACCTCCAAAAACTCTGATGGGTCAGTAAACCCCTATATATTTGTTAGTCCATAATACACCCCTCGATTATTTTTATAACCGGGCCACAAAAAATCTTAACAGACTATCAGATCTTGATGGTCCATTTGAGACAATACACTCCTCTTATGAATATATACCCCTTGTAGAATAAGCAACATAATATGTTTATAAATTAGAAACATCCTAACATTGAAATTTAAATAAAATGACCATTAAAATTGATGGGGCAAATTTGGGATATGACAATTGTCTCTATTTAATTACTCTTTGATTAAATGGTGCGAGAATACGCAGGTCTCGTATATTCGAATTAGAGGGTTATTATAATGGAAGACCTCAAAATTTGACCAAAGATTGGCTAGATAAGGATACACTGTAAATCATACCCCAGAGAATGAAGAAATATGCAAAGATGATGATGTATCATTCTACCAGAGTTTGAACAAAGAGTGAAATTGAACTTGATATGACGATGCTGATAACTCTCCAATACATAGAAAAGTGATTGTAGATTTTTGTGTATTTAAAATAACCTAGGAGGTAACTAACACGAGCCGAAAGATAAACTTACTAACGCTTTGAGACTAACATAGTAAGCTTAACGCATATTCTATATACTCATCACAACCTAGGGGATGAATAACACAGAGTTTTGATCATCCATTGCAACATGGAGACTAACACAATAAATTATATCACAGAGAGACAAATAACCTAATGATGCTTCAAGACTAACATAATGAGTCATATTGCAGATTTCGCACGTCTACTGTAACCTAGGGAGTAAACGATACGGGTTGAAAATATCTTACTAACACATAGAGACTAACATAGTAAGGAATTACTAGTGTACTTATCACGACCTAGAGGATAATCAACATAGACTTGATAATTCATTGCCGCTTAGAGACTAAAACAATGAACTATATCGCATATTTTTGTGTACCTACCATAACCTAGGGGGTAGCTAACACAAGTTTGAAATAGATAACTTACTAATGCTTCGAGACTAATATAGTAAGCTATGTCGCAACTTAGCATATTTATCACATCCTAGGGGATAAATAATATGGTTTTTTGAAGTCTGATGAGTGTTTTTGAATCTAAACCAAAGATGAGATCAAAGTTTTACCGGATGTGTATGTTCTCAACCAAGGTGCTTGTTTGTATTGTGCATATAGTTTAATTCAACAATAGGCCCCAAGAAATTTTGTAGTTTAACCAAAGTAGATTTGAAAATTCCATGCACGATGTATATGCACAATGCGCTAAATAGATATGATACCCAAATGTGATTATTTTATATATGAACCAAATGTCTCGCATGTACATGCAGTAAGGGTCTTGTAAATGTGTTTTTTTATATTCTTATATTTTTAAACCATCGAGTTTTTCTTTTCCTTCTTTTGTATCATCCACTCTCCGACGTTGTATGTTGCTTTTTCGCGCTATCTCCAAGTTGATTTAGTTTTAATATAACCAATTGAATGTTGTCAGCGAGATTTTGATAATTGTATCATAGGCGTAGCCGAGTTTGTAGACGTGGACACAGGCGTGGAAGTAGACATGGACGCAGGTGTGGACAAAGACGTGGATTTTCTTTCGACGTTCTTCTAACCAAAATTATCTTTGATGATTTATCAAATGCTTTCATTTGTTTGTCAAATCCCCAAAGTAATTTCAACATAGTATTTACCAGGAATAATCGTAGTATTTTGAAAACAAGTCCAAAAAATAAAAAAAACACAATTTAAAGATCGTAAAATAATTTTTTTTATTGATAAAAATGCCTTTGAATAGGCGAGAGTACAAGATGCAATTCATAAAAAGATGTAATTGCAGAAAGTTTAACAAAATTTGAAAATGGCAATGAAAATGATAACTGCTACTGTCGTTGCTTCTGAGTCAGATGATTCAGATTAATCCTTCTCCTTCGTGGTCGTAGTCGTGGTTCTTGGATCGTAGTCTATTTGTTCTTTATTTTGAATAAGATCTCTAACTTTTTTCTGGACCGCCATTTTGTATTTTCAATCCACCGGAATAAATTTTTTTATATGTCCCTAATTTTTTCCTGGATCACCCTTTAGGGTTTTCAATCCTCCAGGACGCCCCCTTTTACCTAAGTCGCCTGTTTAGGGTTCGAACTTAGCAGGCCTTTTATACATAGTCTTTTTTGACTGCGTCAGAGTTTGTCGGATACAGTAATTCTTCCCCATCCATTGTTGTAAGGATAAGACCACAACTCGAAAATTTTGATTTAACCACATATAGACCTTCGTAGTTGGGTGCCCATTTACCACGTGAATCAAGGCGAGGCAGTAGAATCTTCATGAGCACCAAATCTCGTTCTTTGAATACTCGAGGACGAACCTTCCGCTTTTGGTATAACTGACCATGGAACAGAGCTATTAAGCATTTTTCTTCAATGGGGTTAAGTTGATCAAGTCGCGCCTGAACCCACTCTGATTCTTCAAGCTTTGTTTCCATTAGAACGCGTATCGATGGAATCTCTACTTCAACATGGAATACTGCCTCCATGCCATATATGAGAGAGAAAGGAGTCATACTTGTTAATGTACGTACGAAAGTACGGTAGCCATGTAGAGCAAAGGGTAGAATTTTGTGTCAATATTTGTATGTCTTCACCATTTTCGGAATGATTTTCTTGATATTCTTATTAGCAGCTTCAACAGCCCCATTCATCTTGGGTCGATATGGTGAGCAATTATGATGCTCAATCTTGAAGTCATCGCATAACTCCTTCATCATTTTGTTGTTTAAGTTGGACCCATTGTCTGAAATAATCCTGTTAGGAACCCCATACGTGCATATGATGTTTTGCTTGATAAACCAAGTAACAACTTGTCTTGTCACATTCGCATAAGACTCATCTTCGACCCACTTGGTGAAGTAATTGATGGAAAATAGTATGAACGAGTGTCTGTTAGAGGCCTTCAGTTTAGTCATTCATATCATATCAATTCCCCACATCGAAAATGGCCAAGGAGGACTCAGGATATTCAGAGGAGTCGGTGGCACATGCATTTTTTCAGCATAGATTTGGCACTTGTGACATGTCTTCGTATAATGGTAGCAATCAGCTTCCATCGTCAACTAATAGTAGCCTGCAATTAAGATCTTTCTATCCATGGCATGTCCATTTGTATGAGTTCCAAAGGTGCCTTTATGGATCTCTCTCATATGTGTATCTGCTTCATGTTTCTCCATGCACATGAGCAACACCATATCATAGTTTCTTTTGTACAACACATCACCATTTAGAAAGAACTTTGAAGCTAGCTTTCGCAAAGTTCGCTTGTCAATCATAGAGGAATTTTCTGGATATTCTTGCTTCTCGAGATACCTCTTGATGTCATAGAACCAAGGCTTGTCATCTGTTCCTGCTTCAATGGCAAGGCAATATGCAGGTTCTTCAAAATGTCTGATTCTAATGCGCGGTTCGTGATTTGGCCAAGTTACTTTGAACATGGATGATAAAACTGCTAAGGAGTCTTCCATATGATTTACTTCTCGTGGAATATGTGTGAAGGTAATCTTAGTAAATTTTGTAGCTAGCTTCAAAACATGATCCCGATATGGAATCCGTTTGGGATGTCGAGTGTCCCATTCACTGTTAAACTGATATATGACCAATGCCGAGTCTCCTTATACTTTGAGATTTTTAATTCTTAGATCAATAGTAGCTTCTAGCCCAAAGATACAAACTTCATATTCAGTGATATTGTTGGTGCAATCAAAACATTACCTTGCAGTATAAGGTTTTTGAAAATTCTTCGGAGAAGTCAACACTGGCCCAATACCATGCCCTAGTGCATTTGAAACACCGTCAAACATGAGTGTCCAACGTGCCACTAGTTCGGTTCCTTCGTTGGGTCCTGGTATTTCATAGTCACCTATAACCATGACATCTTAGTTTGGAAAGTCAAACTTCATTGGTTGGTAATCTAGCAATGGTTGATGAGCTAGATGATCAGCTAGTATATTACCTTTGATGGTCTTTTGAGTAACATATTTGATAATAACATCTGCCATCTGGCTATTCTTCCTGTAAGGGCTGGTTTTTCAAACACATACTTAAGAGGATCCATCCTTGATATTAACCACGTGGTGTGAGTTAACATGTACTGTCTCAATCATTTAGTAGCCCAAGCCAAAGCACAACAAGTCTTTTCGAGGAGTGAGTACATGGTTTCGCAGTCAGTGAGTTTCTTACTAAGGTAGTAGATTACATGCTCTTTTCTACCCATTTCATCGTGTTTCCCTAATACACATCCCATACACCCTTCAAGCAATATTAAGTACATGCTGAGTGGTCTTCCAGGTACCAGTGGCATTAAGATCCGTGGCTCTTGTAAATATTACTTTAACATCTCGAAGGCTGTTTGACAATCATCATTCTACAACATTGTCTGATCTTTTTAAAGTAATTTAAATATAGGCTCACACGTAGCAGTTAGGTGTGATATAAACCTCGAAATGTAATACAGTCGTCCTAAAAACCCGCAAACCTCTTTTTTTTTGTTCTTGGAGCTGGAATTTCTTGTATGGCCTTCACCTTGTTGGGATCCACCTCGATACCTCGCTGACTCACAATAAAACCCAACAATTTTCTTGACTTGACACCAAATGTATATTTGTTCAGATTCAACCTCAATCTGTGTTTCCGTAGACGCTCGAATAATTTATGTAAATGAATGATGTGATCTTCCTCTGTATGGGATTTGGCAATCATATCATCCATGTATACCTCAACTTCTTTGTGGATCATGTCATGAAACAATGTGACCATGGCTCGTTGCTAAGTTGCCCCTGCATTCTTTAGATCGAAAGGCATTACTTTGTAATAGAAGATTCCCCAAGGAGTCATGAAATTATTCTTTTCCATATCCTCGGGTGCCATTTTATCTTATTATAACCTGAGAAACCATCCATGAATGAGAATACCGAAGCTTGAGCTGTATTATCCACCAAACCATCTATGTGAGGTAACGAGAAATCGTCTTTGGGACTTGCTATGTTTAGATCCCGATAGTATACACACATGCATACTTTACCATCCTTCTTGGGCACTATCACGATGTTAGCTATCAAAGGTGGATAATCTACCACAGCTAAGAACCCTGCCTCAAATTGTTTGAGGACCTTCTCTCGAATCTTGTTTGACATGTCTAGACGATTCTTCTGAGCTTTTGTATAGCTGGAGAATAACCTTATTTGAGAGGTAGCCTATGCACCACAATATATGTATCTAATCCCGACACATCTCTGTATGACCAGGAAAATATATCCATATACTCATACAAAAGCTTAATCAACCTTTCTTTTACGCTTTCCTCCAAGGGCCCCTAGCTTGATCTCTTTCGGATCTTTCTCTGTTCCAAGGTTGATAATCTCAATAGATTCTAGGTATGGTTGTATACTGTCTTCTTTTTGCTCTAATAACTTTGCCAATTCTTCGGAGAGTTCAAGATCTTCTTCATCTTCCTCTTCAGCTTGGTTAATTAGCGCGTCAAAGTTATATCAGTAAGTTTCAGTATTGATCTGGACATTTATCATGTTTTAGTGCAGCTTAGAATATGAATTTGGAGAATGCATATGAAGAAAAGTATTGCCATTTTAAACATAAAAGATAAATGTAAGAGAAAGATAGGGATCTTAATTGAATGCAAAACATGACTCTTATTAATTGAAAATATTGTTCAAAAAAATTGGGGTATCCTTACAAGCTACCCATATGCCTCGAGCGTGACATATGTTCTTTTTAAAAGAAGAAAATTTACTTTGGAAAGAAAAAGATCTCTGGAATCTCCACAACTGTCAAATTCTCGAGTTCTTTGCCTGGAGCACACTCATGGATGAAGTCAGATGCTCTTTTAGTAATACTCTTATTGGATATCTATTGTACCCCAAAATTTTCCCTCTCTTTTCTCAAGACATTTCTCACAAAGATCTTCAAAAGCTCAAGCTTGCACAAGCATTGACTAGGTCAAGCCATCTCCTCCACACGGATACCTCAAATTAGGGTTTGAGTTTGCACAAGTACAATTGGGCTTCTAATGCTTCAAATTACTTTCATAGATCATTAAGTACCCTAAATATTGCTCATGTCAAGTTTCAAGTCTTGAATCACAAAATTGCTCAGTCAATTGATCAAATGACCTAAAATCAACTACATTGGGTAAAAAGTCAACAGTGGTCAAACTATAGTCAAACTTCAATATTTTGGACCAATATCAACATTTTTAAGTCATATGCATCAATTGATCAAGTTTGGATCACAATTCCCCAAGAAAATTGTTCAAATCACCAAAAGGGCAAAATGGACAAAATTAGGGTTTTGATTGTATTTGACTGATCAAGAGTTTTTGACCTAATACTTGATCTAATGGCTTAAAGCATAATATCAAGGATTAAAATACAACATGTTGACCTAATTTCAGGGCTCAAAACATTTCTCAAGATCAATTGATTGATAGTTGAAATCCAGTCAACTGATGAAAAGTCAACTGATACACCAAAAGTCAAACTTTGACTTTTTGATCAAATTTGAGTTTCAAAGATCACATTTAATCAATACATTCAAAAATATGAAACTTGATCATCAAGAAATCAAGAAAGTCAAAATTCATCTTAAAAAGTCAAACTTTTAAAGACAGAATTTTTCTAAGTGTTTTTAAGTCTTATTTTTTTAATGACTTCATGCCAACTTTTCACCAAGATGCAAGATAATTCAAAGGAATTTTTCAACATGAACGTGGTAGATATTTAGGAGATATACAAATTTTCTTTATTGATAAAATCCTAGAAATTCTTGGATCTTGAGTTATAGATTCACAAAGTCACGTACTTTGTATAAAAAACACTTAGTGAAATTTTGACCTAGTTAGGTAGATTTTTTGTACCAACTTCATGGAAATTTTTCACATAGTTCCAATTAGATTCTTCAAAAATGAAAAACATGAAGGTTTTAGAGGATGTTCCAAGATTTACAAAATGTCAAATAACTCAATGAGATCATTCTTAACCTAGGAGAATCGAAGAGATGAAGTTAGGGTTTCAAATTTGAATTACAAGTCAATTTTGTGATGAACACATAATCAAATCTCAAACCATGTTGTATAATATTTTCTTTGCAAGCCTCAACCTTGTGTTTCACTCTATAATTAATGGTTTACACAAATTATGGAGCCATTATCCAATTGATTCAAGCATTATCCAAACCAAATTGTCATTAATGGAAGAAAGTTCATACTTCCATTTTGGAAAAGTGGCTTTAATCACAAAGTACACTCTCCTTGAGCTTTGTAGTTGTTCCTTATGCATACACTAAGTCTATAAGCTCAGAAAAAGTATGTTTAAAGTGCTCAACACCCTACCTTTCCTTGAAACCATGTTTGTCCATGTTACTTCAAAAACAAGTCAAAATCCACAAACATGTGATTTTGTACTTCTGACTTCTACAAGTCTCCAAACCTTTTCCTATATGTTAAGACACTCTTATGCAACTTGAGACACGAAATTACAAGCCTTAGACTCTCTAAAACTCTCTCTAGCCAGAAATTGCATACAAAACTCCCCTTGTACACAGTTCTGCCCAAAAACTTGTATCTTTCATTTCCATCGCGTGTTTCCCCTCAAAACTGTTTTCAAAGCTTACATATATCAAATATAGTTCATCCATATCCCTGTTTTGAAACTTTAACACCTCCATCACCATCCTCCATAACCAAAAACAGAGTGTTGCACTTTGACTTCTATAGCACGATTCAACCATCCATAACTCAAGCTAAACATTTCTTTAGCTTCCCAGCGGTTCAAGGAAGCTAACCAGATCATTGCAACACCTTGAAAGCTGCTCAAACTCAAAACATGATCTCCATATGCAAGGTGAGTTTTCTGAACTTCTATCTCTTCATACAAGCATCATTTGATTCTGGTTTGTGAAGATAAAATGTAGACATCATAGCCCTGAAACTGACCATGTCCTTGGAATTCATTTATATTGTCTGAGTAGTGTGAATTTTAGTCTTGAACTTTCTGAAATATTTAGGTCAAAATTTGGTACCAATAAAATTTGTGTTCATCTTTGAGATTTAGCTTAATTAATTTACATATTTGGAATCATGGTGAAATTTCTAACAAGTTTGATGTTTGCACTTCTGAGAATAGTTGAGAAATGAGCAAGCTACAAAATTCAAAAATATTGGTCATGAAAGCTGGCGCGAGGAAGAAGATGGCACATGCCTAGGATGGGTTTTCAAATATATATTTATGGTTTTGTATCAATAAACGGATGTATCACCACCCTAGTGATTAAAGCGCGCGCCTGTTACCTCTTGGACCTGGGTTCGAGCCCCAGTGTTCGTTTTGCAATTTTCTCATATTTTCCATTTTCTTTTTTTTTTTGTTTCTTTCAAGCGCATTGGGCTTCCACCAATGGGCCTTGCACCATTTTACTCTATCTAACCCCCCATTTTCATTTAACCATGCAGCCCATTTCATTGTTTTTTTTGTTCTTCTAATTACAAAAACCACTTTGGGCCTAAAGTCAAACAAAACTGTTTTGCTCATTCACACCATAAATCTTTTTTAAACTCCCCCTGACTTTAATTTTATATTCTTATTTATTTTATTTTATTTTATCATTTTTATTTATTATTATTATTATTATTATTATTATTATTATTATTATTATTATTATTATTATTATTATTATTAATATTATTTGTTATTAATAAAAAAACCAAAAAAAACATATTATATTTATTATTTAAATATTTTAGTTTATTTTTTTCTTCTAAAAAACGAAAGACCAAAAATATTTTTCTAACAAATTTAATTTCTTTTCTTAAATTTAATTAAATCATCTTAGACTTAGGATTCATTTTAATTTTTCTTTAAATAATTTAGATTTTAGGAATTTAATTAATTTTTCTATTTACTTTAGTTTGTTTAATTAAATTAAAACCCTTTCAAAAAAACCCTAAAAAGATTGTTTTCTTATTTATTTTATTTTATTTTTTCTATTTAATTTAGGTTTAGTTCTTGTTAAATTAAATTAGATTAGAAAAATATTTTCTTTCTTTAATTAAGTTAAACTCTTTTCATAAAAAAAATCACAAAAACTCAAACAAAACAATTCCCTCTCTCTTTGTACATTTATCTTATATTCTTGTACATTTTATTCTTGCAATATTCAATACGGTTGTAATAGTAAAAATTAGGGTTTACTTACTTGTCATCCCCCATTTATAAATTTGTACCCCTATCCCCAGTGATGTAATAACGTAGAATTTTATATTTCCGTAATTTATCGCTTTCAATATAAATGCTAGTAATTAGGGTTTGTATGGCAAGACTAAAATCAATCAAGTAGAAAACCCTAATACGAAGACAAAATGCATGGAATCAAAACTTTTTGCACATTTACAACTATAGGGTTAACCTCACTTGTTGCCTAAAGATAAAATAGTCATGTTACGCAAACGTGGGATACTTTAGCAAAAACAATAAAAAACAAGATCATAGTCCCTCGATGACCATTCAAATGCTGCCTTCATAAATGATCTTAAACCCCTACAAAAATTGCTAAGGTATCCTATAATATTGTTTTCTATGACTATACGATGACCCGCGCCAGTCCCTTCACATCCAATGATAGGGTTTCTTATCATTCAATGGTAAGATAGAAATATCTAAAGGAGGAGGAAAAGAACTAAGAATTTTTCAGTAGGTAGAACATTCATAGTTGCTTGCTCACAACCATTTTCAAAACATATTTCAAAAAACACCAACACTTTCAAATGAAATATTTCTAAAAGTCAACACTTTGTATGCATTCTTATAGAGACGAGAATCATTACAAAGTTCGCCTAAACGAAGGCACTTTTCAAAAAATACTTTCAAAAACATCACAAAACACATTTTAAACGAAGCATTTCAAAGTGAGCTAGCAACTAAGAGCCCGTAGATAACTACAGATGAAAAGGGTGCTAACACCTTCCCTTTTCATAACTTACCCCCAGAACTCAAGAAAATTCTCAAAAGATCGTTCCTGTTCTTTTCACCCTTTCCTTTATTTGATAAAAGAAAAGTCGGTGGCGACTCTTGCTATTCGTAACAATTGTGATAAAATGCAAAACACCCAAGTCAGTTCTCCCACTGTATTATAGAACTGACAACTTTGTTGGGGACATAAACTTAAAAGTTGGGTTACCTTAGAGACTAGATCACCTTTAAATGCTTTCATTGTTTGACTTGTGTGCTTTATATTTTGGGACCTTGTTTGGGTTTTGTATTGATCCTCTACCCGGATCAGGGAACATTATTAGGTAAGTAGCAATAGATCGTGGGGACTGTGCGAGGTATACCGACATGGTTGAAGCGATAGCTACCTTAGTGTGACACATTTATTGGTACCGGTATCCCTTGAGTCCAGTCAAGGAGAATACAAGGCCGTTGTGTGGTGTCATGTGAAGAATTTAAAAACACAAAAGGGGGTTGAATTGGAATCTTAAAAATCAATGGAAAGAACACGTTAATTTTTATCCGGGTTCGTTTGAAGTAAAACTACTCCAGTCCACCCGTCAAGGTGATTTCGCCTCTCTCCAACGAGGTCTTAATCCACTAAACAATCTTGATTACAAAACTACTTTGACTACTGCCAAAGTCTTCTTGAGTATACCCACAACCCAGTTTTTCTCAAGGAATTGCACTAAATAATATAATTATAAGAAGGTGTACAGTTATGTTTTCTTACAAAACAGTATCACAGTTTGTGATGTTTTACACAGTTGAGAGAATTGTAAATGTAAGGATTAGAATAGATTGTAGCGTTGTTGAGTGTTGTGAAATCGTAAACGATTTGTCCTCACGTCTTGTTTAAATAGGCACAACATGGATGATCATTTGGAAACTGATTAATGATAGTTAAGGTGCTTTCCAAAAATAAAGATCCTTGTTTCTCTCCAGCTGTTACTTCTTGAAATGGAAATATTTGATTTGTAATGCTTCAGAGCATTGAAGTAACCGTTGCTGCTTCCTTCATAAGTTTTGGAGGTCAGAGCCATAAGATCCTGTTTGCGGCGTTAGACTTACTTTCTCAGAGTTGTGTAATCAGAACTAAAACATCTATCTTTCAGCGCAACTTCTGATCTTCTTTCATCAGAGCTTTTTGATGATTGTCTACTTTCACAACACGAACAGACTTGTAGCTTAACTTATGATCTTATTCCATCAGAAATTATCTATAAAACAAAATATAATTTTAGAATGCATAATTATTCTTTGTGTTTGTTATCATCAAAACTCTTATAAGGTTATAGAATCAAACTATGTTCTAACAATCTCCCCCTTTTGATGATGACAGAAGACTAGGATATCTCAATCAAAATAAGCAGAACATAAAGCATTATAGAGTCTCCCCCTGAGTTGAGTACTCAGATAGAGATGAGTTACTTCCCTGAAGTTTATTCTGATCAGAGCTTTTGGTGCATCTACTTCTGTCTTTATCAGAGTTTTGTACCTGTTTTTCTTACAGAGAAGGAAACGAGAAGTTATGATATTCAGAATGTTTGAGACTGTGTCTCGATATACTGTTATTAGAAATATCTTACATTCTCCCCCTTTTGTCAGGAATCAAAAAAGCAATATAAACATTAATATTCAGAGTCAAAAGATGAGTTATATTAAAATTGATTGCAATACCATGTTCAGAAGCAAACAAGACAAGAAACATGAATACAGTAAAGAAAATAAGTTTTAAAAACTAAGATTGAGGTGGGGGAAGTCGTGTGAACAACGCTTCTAGCAAGCTCTTAATCTGAGTATTCGATTCCTCTTGTTTTCCCAGCATTCTTTTGATTTCATTGCATGTGTCATCTTGCTTGTCTAACCTTTCCTTGATCACAGTGTTTTCTTTCTTCAACTCTTCCAGAGTTTGCATAACCAGAGATGAAGAAGGTATATCCATAGAATATGAAGGCTTCTCAGAACAATCTGTAGCAGTTTCTGACTCAGTGGCTTCTTCAGTTTCTTTGCCTTTGTATTGAACAATAACCAGAGGAAGCTTATCAGAGCATGGTTCATCAACTTCTGAAGGTTGGTGCTCTTTCCAGGGATCATTATCCAACTAAAGAAGAGGTTTATTTTCCCAGTGACTTAGAACTTGATCCTTGAAACCATTCAGCTGGTCACAAAAGTTCTGTTGGGCCATTTCATAGCTTAACTCCTTGAGTTTTTGGGATTCAGAATTGAACCATTTTCTGAACTGGTTCCAGTGAGAATCAGAAGCAGCAGGATTCATATTTTATAAGCATGCCATCTTTAAATAATTAACCCATTCATTTATCTCTGTTTCAAAAATTAGTAAATTTCTACCAACATCTGCCTTGGTGATGGTTAGTTTAGGTTTGGGGATAACGATTTTGTGAGAGTTAGAGGCAAGGTGATCTAGTGCTTCTAAGTCTATTATGGTTTTGAGGTGATCTTCTGGAGGATTAATAGGAGAGGGAGTTGGAGAATCAGAAATGATAATTGGTGATAGAGGTGTATTTGGTGGAGTGGAATGGTATGGTATGGATATGGAATTTTTGGAATGTTGTGGATTGAGAGAGGTTGTCGAACCATGAGAGGTTCTGTGATTCCAAGAATTGGTGTGGTGGTATCAGAGTCAGAATTTGGATTTTCTGGTTGGGAAGCGGTAGCGTTTGGATTTTCAGAGTTGGTAGCTTGGAAGTTTGGGTTTTCTATGTGGGGAGCAAGAAATTCTGGATCAAATTGATCAATATCAGAAAGAACTTGAGTAAGTTCTGTCTGATTTTGTTCAAGATATGGATTGGGAGAGTGTGGTTCGTTCAAAATGTTTTCTAGAGTTACTGAGGGGTCAAATTCTATATCAAAATCTTCAAAGGTTTGTGGTGAGGGATCTTCTATTGGTTTTGGAGAGGAGGGTGTTTCAGATGTTGGAAAAACCACTGATTCTACAACAGACATAAAAGAAGAGTTACCTTTTTACTTAGCAGCTTTTGGTGTCTTCTGAGAAGATCCTTCTCCTGCAGCTTTCCTTTTTCTGGACTTCTTGAGGACAACTTCTGGAGCCTATTGACACATATCACGAATGTTTAACTCTGGATTAGTCTCATCCATCTTACATGCTTCCAGATATCTGGCGATGATTTCTGGTGTAGAATCTATTTGAGAAAATAGAGGAAAATATTTTAGAGGTATTCTCCTTGATGTGATGACTTCTTTTGTAGAAATGGTTGGATCCTTCTTAATGTTGTCAATGATCTTCATATTTTTCAGGTTCTTGGCATTGAGAAGTTTTCTAGCACATGCCTCCAATGTGCTTATCTGCTGAGCTCCAGTCAGATATTCTATTAACTTATTCTCAGTCAGAATATCTGAAATTAGCCTGCCCATAGGTATCTAATCCCTCTTGGTTCTTTCATCTTCTCTTGTTTCCTTCACAGTGGTTCTCAGATGGTTAAATACCAAGTGAGGAAGGTTTATTTTTGCCTTTGTTGCAATGAAGTATTACAGAAATTGTTGATCAATGTTTATATAGTCAGGAGAGCTTGTTGGCTTCCTGTGGTTGATACAGCCCAAAATGATTTTTGCCCATATTCTGAAGTAATCCTTCAGATCTTTTATCTTGTTAGAAGGATGCCCAGAGGTGAAAATTTCTCTCGAGATGGTTGTTAGGTCAGAACATTTCTCAGCCATCCTGCTGCAATGAATTCCTCCCCCGTTATGACCAATCAGCTTTGCAACCAGTTCTTCAGTGATAGCAATATTCTTCCCCATTACGTATGAAGTTACTTGATGATTTGAAGATGATGCGTGAATCCAGAATTCCTTATCAAATTTTGGGAAAATTGGACCTAGAAGACGATCAAAGTATATGTTCCAACCTTGAAACTCCACATTTGTTGTAAGATCAAATCCATTTTCTTTCATGCTTTTAAAATCAATGAGAAGTTTGCATGGTACCTCTAGAGAATCAATGGGGGTTAATAAGGTTCTTGACGGTACATCATAAATTTCTGCAGTTGTTGAAGATGAACCAGGAGCACATTGAGGAATCTGAGTGCTTGAAGATGAAGTCATTGTTCACACTGACTGTTGAGAATTTTTGAAAGAAGGTTTTGCAACAAAAAGCTTAGAGATAAAACAATAGTGAGAAGAAGTGAGAGTGAAAGTGAATTGTGTATTTATAAACAATTTGAAAACTTAATCAGTAAGAAAAAAATAATGATTACACAACATTTATGAATCCTGAAAATAGGGAGATGGCGTGGAGATATGAAACAGTTACCAATGACACGCGTCTCAATGTATCCAATCAAAGCTTTTAATCCCTTCATAATTTGAACGCGTGTTTAGCCTTAGATGGACGCTTGTGAGAGGATGACAAATGTTGATGATGTGAACTGCACGCTTCTATCTTTGAAATGAACCGTTCAGATCTTCTTAGATAGATTCTGATGCAACTGTCCTTCTAACTTTTGAAGAATTATTGATCAGATGTTCACAAAAAAACATAAAATTATGAGGGTAAAGAATATGTAAATAAAACTCTTATTTTGGATATAATTTCATGCTGAGATGTTTCATAATGAAATTAAACCTATCTTCAGAAAGTGGTTTAGTAAAGACATCAGCTCATTGATGGTCTGTGTCAATAAATTTTAAGCAAAGAATTCCTTTCTGAATATAGTCCCTAATAAAGTGATGTTTTATTTCTCTATGCTTAGCCCTAGAATGTAAAATAGAATTCCTAGATAAACAAATTGCAAAAGTGTTATCACAGAATATAGGAATGTTACTCTCAAATATTTTAAAGTCTTCAAGCTGACTCTTCATCCAGAGCATTTGTGTGCTGCATCCAGCTGCTGCAATGTATTCAACTTCAGCAGTTGATAATGCAATTATGGATTGCCTCTTGCTGGTCCATGAGATCAGATTTTCTCCCAGAAACTGACAGCTTCCATAAGTGCTTTGTCTTTCTACTCTGTCTCCAGCGAAGTCAGCATCACAATACCCTACTAATTTGTATTCACTGGTTTTTCTATAAAATAGACCAACATTAGTAGTACCTTTCAGATACTCGAAAATTCACTTAACAACTGTTAAGTGAGATTCTCTAGGATCTGATTGGAATCTGGCACATAAACATACATTGTATAGAATATCAGGTCTTGAAGCTGTAAGATATAAGAGAGAGAGCCAATCATACCTCTGTAGATCTTCTGTTCTACCTTTTTACTTACCTCTTCCTTTTCCAAAATTCATGTAGGATGCATTGGAGTCTTAGATGGCTTACACTCTAATATGTCGAATTTCCTCAGAAGTTCTTTAACGTATTTGCTCTGGTGTATGTAGGTTCCTTCTTGAGTTTGGTTGATCTGAATGCCTAGAAAGAATTTGAGTTCTCCCATCAAGCTCATTTCAAACTCTGCCTGCATAGACTTAGAAAATTCTCTTCCCAAAGAGGCTTTAGTAGATCCAAAAATAATATCATCTACATAAATTTGACAAACTAAAATGTCATTCTTCAATGAATTACAGAATAAGGTTGTGTCCACTTTCCCTCTGGTGAAATAATTTTCTAACAAAAAGCTACTTAGTCTTTCATACCAAGCTCTGGGAGCTTGTTTCAGACCATATAGTGATTTCTTTAGTTTGAAAACATATTCTAGATGTTTGGAGTTTTCAAAACTAGGGGGTTGGTGAACATAAACTTCTTCATCAATGTATCCATTTAAGAATGCACTTTTGACATCCATCTGATAGAGAGTGATGCCATTATTCACAATGAAGGAAATTAATCTGATAGATTCTAACCTGACGAGTGGAGCAAAGGTTTATGTGTAGTCTATCCCCTCTTGCTGACTATAACCTTGTGCAACCAATCATGCTTTGTTTCTTATGACATCTCCTTGTTAATTAAACTTGTTTATGAATACTCGTTATGTTCCAATAACGTTGAACCCTTTTGGTTTGGGAACCAGATCCCACACATCATTTATGGTGAATTGATTTAATTCTTCCTGCATAGCCAATATCCAATCATTGTCCAGGAGAGCTTCATCAATGGAAGTGGGATCAATCAGAGAAACCATAAGATATTATTCAGAGTTTCTGAATGTGGATCTTGTTCTGATTGGGTCTTCCTTCTTTCCCAGAATCTTGTCTTCAGGGTGAGCTAGGCTGCTTCTGAATAGTCTTTTCTAGAGAGGTTCTTCAGATGTTGCCGTAATGTTTGTGGAATCTCCTTCTGATTTTGTTTGTGATTCTTTGTTGGGAAATTCTGATGTATTACCTTCAGTACCTGTAAATTGGACTTCTATATCGGCAAGAGATTCATTTTACTTTGACTTTTGAGAGCCAAGCTTGTCATTAAATCTAACACTGATTGACTCTTCTACAATATGTTTTTCTGTGTTGTGTTGTATACTCTGTATCCTCTTGAGAATTCAGATTATCCTAACATAACACACTTCTGTGCTTTATAGTCAAACTTGTTCAGATGTTCTTTGGTGTGAAGAATAAAACAAATACATCCAAGTGGATGGAAATACTAAATTTTGGGCTTTCTGTTCTTCCACAGTTCATATGGAGTCTTATCCAAAATATTTCTTATTGAGATTCTATTTTGAATGTAACACGTTGTGTTAATTGCTTCTGCCCAGAAGTTCTTAGCAATGTTAGTCTCGTTGATCATGGTTCTGGCGATTTCTTGTAAAGTTATGTTCTTTCGTTCTACAACTACATTTTGTTGGGGAGTTCTAGGACAAGAGAAATCATGAGAGATGCCATTCTCATTAAAAAATATTTCAAATTTTTTGTTTTCAAATTCTCCACCATGATCACTTCTGACTTTAACAATTCTAAGATCTTTTTCATTTTGGACTTGGTTATAGAAAGTGAAGAACACAGAGTGTGACTCGTCCTTGTGTATTAAGAACTTTACCCATGTCCATCTGCTATAGTCATCTATGATCATTAATCAATACTTCTTACCACTAATGGATGCAGTTTTCACTGGCCCAAATAGATCTATGTGTAGAAGTTCTAATGGTCTAGAGGTAGAAACAACATTTTTTGCTTTAAAAGGGGGATTTTGAAAACTTGCCTTTTTGACATGCTTCACACAAAGCATCTGAGCTGAACTTCAGGTTGGGAGGTCCTCTGAACAGATTGAGTTTGTTAATATGAGATATTATTCTCATACTAACATGCCCCAATATTCTGTGCCAGACCCATTGCTCATCGTTAACAGACAATAGACATTCTACATTCTGACTTTTCAATTCAGAAAGTTTTATTTTGTAAATATTGTTCTTTCTCTTCCCATTAAAGAGCATAGATCTATCTTTCTGACTAACAACTTTACAAGATTTTTTATTAAAGATTATATCATAAATGTTATCGCTTAATTGACTTATGGATAACAAGTTATGCATTAATCCATCTACTAAC
Organism: Vicia faba; assembly: GCA_948472305.1. NCBI lineage: Eukaryota > Viridiplantae > Streptophyta > Magnoliopsida > Fabales > Fabaceae > Vicia > Vicia faba. Next base: position 673,669,734 of record OX451736.1, read on the forward strand.
AGAATATTAGTAATAGAAGGAAGATTATCGTTACCAACTGTTCTAGAGACAATAATCTTCGCTTTCTGATTGCCTCCAAATCTTACGTAGCCTCCAGATTTAAGTTCCAGGCTTTGGAACATATGCCTTCTTCTCGTCATTTGTCGAGAGCATCCAGAGTCCAGGTACCAGGATTGGTGTTTCAGTCTTGCTGTCAAAGATATCTGCTACATACACAATTTTATCCTTAGGTACCCATATCTTTTTGGGTCCTTGTTTGTTAGTGTTACCAAAATTCTGTTTGAATTTTGGTTTAACATAGAAATCATTACTGGTATATTTTAAATCGTGTGTGTGCCCATAGGTTAAGTGAGATTTCAGAGGAGTGCGTTTAATAACTAGATCCATGACTTTCTTAGGTTGGGATACTTTACCTTTGTATCCTATACCTTTTCTGCCATTTTTGCTAACTCCATAGATCATTGAAGCCATCTTGCTTCTATCTATGTTTTTAGCAAGGAATTTCTGAAAGCTATGATCATATTCCTTTATGATCTTATCAGAACTACTAGGAACTTCTGACATGGTTTCCTTCTAAGTGTTTTATACGTCGTTTTCAAGTTTTGAAATTTTTTCTTTCAACCCAGAATTTTCCAATCTCAGATTCTTAGTTTCTTCAGAGTCAGAAACTAGATCACTTTTCAGGTTCTTGAATTTGACTGAGTTGCTGATATCTTTCAAGAATTTCACTCATGCATTCTCCTAATTCAGCTTTAGTAAAATTTACAGTAAAGTCAGGAAATACCTCTTCAGTGTTCGACTTTGAGTCTGATCCAGATGATTAAGTATCTTCTGACACGTTGGCCATGATAGCAATGTTGGCTCTTTCATCTTCTGATTTTGTGTCTGCTTCAGAAGAATCTGAGTCATCCCATGTTGCCATGAGACTTTTCTTCTTCTCCTTAAAGAACTTCTTTTTGGGTTTCTCCTTCTGAAGCCTTGGACAATCACTTTTGTAGTGCCCTTGTTCATTGCACTCGTAGCAGACAATGTCCATGTTGCTTGACTTTCTGTGTCCAGGAGATGATTCAGACTTTCTGTATCCAAACAATGATTCAGACTGATTCCCTATTCTTCTGGAATTTATGAACTTACTTTGCCTTTGCTTCCACAACTGATTGACTCTTCTGGAGAGAATAGACAATTCGTCTTCTTCTGATGAGGATCCACCAGAGATTTATTCTATAGCCTACAAAACTTTAAAGTCATATTTTTTGTTAGATTTAAGGGCTAAAGGCTTACCTTTCTTATAGGGCTCATCATCTTCTAACTCTATCTCATGACTTCTTAGAGATATGACAAGTTCTTCTAAAGATATTTTGTTCAGATCCTTTTCTAGTTTGAGAGAATGACCATGGGTCTCTATTGCTTTAGTAAACTTCTAATGATCTTATTTACATGATCAACAATTGAGTACCCTTTGTCCAGAACTTTCAGCCCAACAACAAGACTTTGAAATCTTGAGAACATAGCTTCAATGGTTTCACTTTCTTCCATCTTGAAGGCTTCATACTTCTGAATAAGCGTAAGGGCTTTGGTTTCTTTTACTTGCGTGTTGCCTTCATGCGTCATTCTCAGAGAATCAAACATGTTTTTTGATGTCTCTCTGTTTGTGATCTTCTCATATTCTGAATATGAGATGGCACTCAGGAGAATAGTTTTGGCTTTGTGATTATTTCTGAAGTCTCACTTTTGATGTTCTGACATTCTTTTTCTGTCAATCTTCTGACCACTTTCATTAACAGCGTGTATGTACCCATCAATCACCATATCCCATAGATCCACATCATGAGCAATAAAGAAGCTTTCAATTATATATTTCCAGTAATCAAAGTTCTCTCCATCAAAGATTGGAGGTTTGCCGCTAATTCTGTCTTTCTCATCATGGTAGTCATTGCTGATGTTCTGACTTAGTCCCACCATAGTGTTTTTCAAAGCTTGATATTTTACTGACACAGTTAAGTGTATGAACTCATAACCAGGCGCTCTGATGCCAATTGAAGAATTGAAAAACACAAGAAGGGGGTTGAATTGGAATCTTAAAAATCAATGGAAAGAACACATTAATTTTTATCCTGGTTCGTTTGAACTCAAACTACTCCAGTCCACCCGTCAAGGTGATTTCGCCTCTCTCCAACGATGTCTTAATCCACTAAACAATCTTGATTACAAAACTACTTTGACTACTGCCAAAGTCTTCTTGAGTATAACCACAACCCGATTTTTCTCAAGAAATTACACTAAATAATATAATTATAAGAAGGTGTACATTTATGTTTTCTTGCAAAACAGTATCACAGTATGTGATGTTTTACACAGTTGAGAGAATTGTAAATGTGAGGATTAGAATAGATTGCAGCGTTGTTGAGTGTTGTGAAATCATAAATGATTTGTCCTCACCTATTGTTTAAATAGGCGCATCATGGATGATCATTTTGAAACTGATTAATGATAGTTAAGGTGATTTCCAAAAATAAAGATCCTTGTTCCCTTCCAGCCGTTACTTCTTGAAATGGAAATATTTGATTTGTAACGCTTCAGAGCATTGAAGTAACTGTTGTTGCTTGCTTCAGAACTTTTGGAGGTCAAAGCCATAAGATCTTGTTTGCAGCGTTAGACTTACTTACTCAGAGTTGTGTAATCATAACTAAAACATCTATCTTTCAGCACAACTTCTGATCTTCTTTCATCAGAGCTTTTTGATAATTGTCTACTTTCACAGCACAAAAAGCCTTGTAGCTTAACTTCTGATATTGTTCCATCAGAACTTTTCTACAAAACAAAATATAATTTTAGAGTGCATAATTGTTCTTTGTGTTTGTTATCATCAAAACTCTTATAGGGTTGTAGAATCAAACTATGTTCTAACATCATGAAGCACTAATTGATCGTAGAACCTTTAATTGAACAACTTGGCCATTAGGAAGTAGTGAGATAGTCAGCTTTGGTGCAGTCCAAAGTTGGTTGATACTCGATGCTACACTCATTGAGATTGCATTTTTGGGATATTTTGGTCTCCAATAAAGAGGCTTGCACTGAAACAATGCCCGATGAAGAAATATCAGTGATATCGAGATTCCCTAGAACCCGGTTACTTTATAGGATAGGTTGAACCAACTAAACTTCAAGAGGGTACTTACCTAAGAACCTCATGCAAGCCTAAACCTAAGGACTTGTTTGATTTTCTCGTATATGCATACTTGTACATAACATCATGACATTTTCACTAACCATTTCAAGGACTTTGGGATTTATCTTTGTGCTGTTTTATAGGACATGGCTTCCACTCGCAGAAATACTATCCAAGTCAATCTCGTAAGAGTTCCTCCTTACCTCAAAGAGTTAGCATAAAGGGTTCCTGAGAATTCTCCATTCACCAAGAGACATGTTCGACTTTTCAATCTGGTTACCCCAAGCCTTGATGAAGAAATGATGAAAGTGCTCTTTCAATTCTTTAACCCTTTACACAATTGCTTTACATTTCCTGATTACCAATTAGTGCCCACCATGGACGAGTTTTCTCAACTCTTGGGAGTGTCTATTCTTGATTAATTACCCTTCACCGGTATTGAGAAAGATCCAAGACCTGTAGAATTCTAATCTCGCCCATAGGCCTAGTACTCCAGTGGATGAAGTTTCATCTTAGAACACGGAGGTCGCCCGTAGGCCTAGTTCTCCCTATAGATCTTGTTTTAGAATTCTGAGGTCTCCCTTAGGCCTTGTTCTTTAGCAGATCACCCATAGGTATCTTCATAGAATCCTGAGGTCACCCTAGGGCTAGTTCTCCGACAGATCGCCTTGATGTCTCATCGTATAATTATGAGTTCGCCCATAGGCCTAGTTCTCCAGTGGATGAAGTTTTATCTTAGAACCGTGAGGTCGCCCGTAGGCCTATTTTTCCCTATAGATCTTGTTTTAGAATTCTGAGGTCGCCCTTAGGCCTAGTTCTTTAGCAGATCGCCCATAGGTATCTTCATAGAATCCTAAATTCTTCCTAGGCCTAGTTCTCCGACAGATAACTTTGATGTCTCATTGTAGAATTATGAGGTCGCCCATAGACCTAGTTCTCCACTAGATGAGGTTTTATCTTAGAACCCTGAGGTCGCCCGTAGGCCTAGTTCTCCCTATATATCTTGTTTTAGAATTACAAGGTCTCCCTTAGGCCTAGTTCTTTAGCAGATCCCCCATAGGTATCTTCGTAGATCCTGAGATCGCCCTAGGCCTAGTTCTCCAACAGATCGCCTTGATGTCTCATCGTAGAATTCTGAGGTCGCGCATAGGCCTAGTTCTCCAGTAAATGAGGTTTCATCTTAGAACCCTGAGGTCGCCCGTAGGCCTAGTACTCCCTATAGATCTTGTTTTAGAATTCTGAGGTCGCCCTTAGGCCTAGTTCTTCAACAGATCGCCCATAGGCATCTTCATAGAATCCCGAGGTTTCCCATAGTCCTAGTTCTCCGATAGATCACCCTTATATTTTACCTTAGGATCGTAGGTCTCCCGTAGATCTTATTCACCGTCTTTTCATACCAACCTTTGTCTTGTAGTGGCATCACACCATGTTTCAAGTCCAATCTTTGTCTTGTATTAGCATCACGCCACGTTACGAGTCCAATCTCCTTCTCCTCACTAGAGAACATAAAATTACTTTCCCCATCAGATATCACAAAAAATAAATAAACACTCATACTTTATCTCAGAACAATTTTTTTGGCATTAGTATTAAATCATCTTCTACCTCGAACTTCAGAAAGCCACGTGCCAATCATACATTCAGGTTTAAGACGATTAAATAGGGGCATCTGTAATACCAAAAATTTATCCTACCCTTTCATCAAAACATCTGGCTTATGCATCTTTTATTTTCCATAAGCATTACCTTTCCATTAGGTCATTTAACACATCATACATCGTTAACCAATAAACTTAGATTGGGATCAAAGATCTTGAAAAATTAGGGTTTCACGGTTGGTTCGAGGTGTATATATTAAATAAGATTAATTTTATATGGTTCTTTCTTTGAGTATTGGACTGTGGAGATAGGTTTTTGACTCATGGTTGGTGATGACTTCTTTCTCCTCAAGCTCCAAGGCCACTATCAAGCTTTCTTCAGAGTATTCCAATAGTGAATCTGATGAACTAAGGGTTCTTTTGGACATGCTTATATGCTTCATATTCATCTACTAAGGACTTCTTCAAGGAATTCATTGCTTGATGTAGGTTTAACACAGGTATATGGTTTCATCAAATTGAGAATAGATTGTTTCAAAGTTCTTAAGCGTTTGGTTTGTCAAGAGTTGACTCAAATATTAGAGAGTCACTTGGATTTCTTGGAAAATAAGTTACAAACACTTAGATTGCTTAGAAGACAAGTTTCAAATCATAAGGCATATACCATATTTTTCAAAGTGTACAAGTCAAGGTTTTTCTCATGGGGGACTAAGGCGTCAAGACCATAGAGATGTAAGCATGTTCAATCACTCAGGGATACTAAAGGCGGGAATGCTTTCGGTTGTCGAGACGCATCCAATGGTTCATTCAAGAATAAGGCATAACAACTCATACATAAAGGAAAATTCATAGGAAGGAGCAATTCAAATTACATGGAAAATCTACCCAAAACACATCCATACAGTTACAAATGTTACAAAAGATTTAAAGTTCTATTCCATTTGAGCCTGAGCCAAAGATCCTAGAATACCTAATATTTACCCAACTTTGTCTTCCATCTTTTGTCCTCACATCATCATCAACTTCATGATATGCCATGCTTTAACTAATCTTCAATGCTCCATAACCAACCTCCATCTTCAAACTTCTTCACGTTGCTCAAATTCTAAGATCTCCATGTACCAATATTTCAGGCCCTTCATGTTTCAAACTTTATTCATGATCCAAAAGCCTTAACCACTTCATAAACTCCATGACCTATTCATCAACAACAAATAATAGCCCTGCATCAGTCTCCAGAATGACAAAAAGAAGCAACCCAAAAACCACCTGCATTAGTTCAAGCACTGGTTCAAAGCTCAGAAAAGCGAAATTCAGATTAAATCAGAAATAGAAAATAAAAAATCAGGAAAATCTGAAATAGAATTCAAAGTAGCAGAAAACTGATTAGCATTAAGAGGATTCCAACTTCTCTAACAGAATTTCTAAATTCCTAATCACAACTACCTATAACAAATCAAACTAAATTCCATAACCTCCTCTCTAACAGTATAACTAACATCTAACTATTTTTTTAGCTATGTCAGCTAACTTCTCTAACTCCAGCCAACTTCCAAACAAAACTGCTAACAGAAAAATAAACAGAATTACTAACTTTCTAATCCATGACAGTCTAACAAACCTCACAGCATAACAGTTCTAACCAAGTCCAACTAATTTTATAATTGTTCCTAACCAATTCCTCACTACTCTAACTGTCAAAACATAAACTCATAACAAAAATAACAAAAACAGTTTCTAGATTATAACAGCCTATAATGGATTCTAACTGTCCGCATCCCTCTAACTAACTCAATTTCGAAACTAACTGTGACTAATAGAGCCAATAGAATTTCTGTAATCAACTCACTAACTAATCAGCTTCATCAATCTTCAATTTTGTATAATCTTCATCTCCATATGCTTCATCAATCTTCAACTCCTCACAATTCATCAAGCATCATTATCTTCCGCACCTTCAATCTTTCTGCACAATAAAAACGTAACTGAAATCGCGGAAATCAAAGATTGGGAAATCACAGAAGAAAGGAAAATAAGGAGGTAGACGAAGTATAAAAGAAGAGAAGGGAAGAAAATATTGGTTACCTGAGCTTCGCAAGCTTCGTCTCTGGTCTTCTCACATTCGTCGCTATTGAATTACCATCAGAGTGTCTTCGATAGGTAAGGCGTTGCATACCCCCTCTCTCCTCCATCTTCTCGCTAAGCTATTGATACATATGTGAAGAATATATAATTTAAGTTTAAAGCCGCCCTTAAATATTCTCTAACCGCATTCACCGCCATTCAATTGGATCTTGAAGCCCCTAGGGTTTTCTATTATTTGATGAGATTTAGGAGGGATAAGCAGAATTGATACGGCCAGATTGAAGATAATAATGGAGAAATTGAGCCTTCGCGGTTGAGAGTGGTAATTAGCATTGAGTATTGAGGTTAGCGGTTAAGGGTAGAAACGAAAGAGGAGAAGTCGTCACGGCCGTTTGAGGGAGAAGAGGATACGGCGGCCAGATGTTGGTGAAGATGGTCATGATACAGGGAGGACAAATTGAATCATCGGAGAAGGTTGAGCTTTCTTCTGCGTCGCAAGTTGAGAATGAAGAAGAGAGAAGCTCTGGTTGCTGTGTGAAGATGAAATGTCACCAACGTTTAACTCTAACAAGATTCACCAAAACGGCATCGTATCCCTTACCTTTACAGTTCATTATTTGTTCTTTTAATTTCATGTTTATGAATAATAACGTGTTAATAGAAAGTAATAATAGGTCATGCTGGAAACAATGGGCCCATTAAATGCATTTTGTTGTAAAGTTAGATTGGATCATTTGGTATTGTATTGGACTGAGTGGTTCCTTTCCTGGGTCTACTAAGGGCATTTTTTTGGTAGTTTTGGCCTTGTGAACAAAACAAAGCTTATGGACCCTTGCTGAGTGGGCTTAGCGCCCAGGTCTTGAGTCTCTTCACCATACACCTAATTCAAACCTTACACCTCCTGATACTATCTTTCTCTTTGTTAGATTTAGGATTTAATTTTTCTTTTTCTTTAGCGGCAAGAAAATTATAAATCAATAAAACTTGTTAAAATTTTTTAGTTGATTTTAGGAATAAAATCTTTAGTTTATTTTAGAATTTTCTCACATAAAAACTAATAAAAAATACTTTTTTCTTTTAGTTTTTATTCATATTCCGTATCGTCGTGCATTGTTATTTTTGATGGGTTTGTTCATTGTGCAAGGTACATCCTTTATGCTTTCGATCATGTAACCTAACATGTTGTTATGTGATCGAGGCATATGTCTTATGCTCACTTCCGATGCGACACCCCTTATTTCTCATCATCCTGAGAAATTCATATTGTATTATATATTATCCCGATGCATGTGATATTTTGTGATACTTTATGAAGGAACTTCTGATTACGCGTTGCATTCGCAACATGCATTTTCTTTTATCTTAGTTGGATATTGTTTCTGACTTTGTTTGTTTCTTTGTGAAGCTTGCTTGATGCGTACTCCCTGCTTCTGCATTGATTTCTTCTGCTTTTTTCGATTGGCTTGCTTGTGGTAGTCGCCACTACTACCTTTGTATTTCTCCGCACTTTACCGTACTTCCTTACCGCTTTTCTAGAAATCATGAGAAGTAGGACTTTACTGCTTTCTGATGCCATGAGAAGTAGGGTAGAGATGTATGAATGGGATCTTCATTGTTGATCATGTCAGGAACCCTTCTGGTTTATTTAAAGACCCGTTTAGGGAAATTCCGTATTATGTGCATTATGTTTGCTACTTGTGTGTGGCTTGTTTAAAACCTTTCCTTTGAGTAGGTATTTTGTAGGTGTGTTTATACTTGTGCCCGCATATGTACAGATGATAAGTCCTAAAAAATAGGAAAGCGGGAAGGGTTCATAATCAATCCCCACAATTTCTTCCCTGTCATCCTTAGCTCGTGACGCACCATGATGCTTCAAAGTTGTGCCTGCTCTTGTGTATTGAGTCATCAAGTGGGGAAGGGTTCCGCAATCAAACCTCTATGCTTTATTAGGAGTTCGCATTGGTCAATGCTGATACTCCGTGATCGTTCATATTTTCTTCTGTCGCCTACCTCGATCTCTTATATCTTGGTTAGGTGTTCATTCGCTTTGAACATCACATTTTTGTTTTACATCCTACTCCCGCTTGTTTGTCTTGGGTGATACGCTCCCCTTGGCTAAAGCATTTCGCTTCTTTTCTTTACTATTTTATATGTGTGTGCTCTTTCAATCTTGCTTGTTTTATCCTTGTATATATCGCGTTCCCTTAGGATGTACTTGTTCCTTTCGAATGTAAGTTAGACCTTAGGTTGCAAACCATGCATGCTACCATTAGGTAGACATTTCCCTTTTGTTAATCCAAACCTTAGGATCACCATTGTATGATAACATTAGGTTTAGAAATAGGATAGTCTCCCTTAGACTCTTTTCCTCCCCTTTTACATATGCATTTAAAATTAAAACTTTTTCTTGGAAAATCAAAAACAATCTAATCACACTTAAACCCTTTTTCAAGGTAACAAAACACAAACCAATCAAATATGGCATATTTCCTAGAGGGCGTAACTAAAAACCATCTTTAGTAAGGACATGATTAATTTACTTCTGTCCCAACGCGTGAGTCTCCAAAGGCCGAGCTGCGACAGAAGGCAGAATTAACATTGTTCATAAAAAACACAAAACAAACAAAAATATGTGAGCCTAACTACGGTAACTTTGATTCCTCAAAAAGGATATGAAGGCAATGAGGTAGGGCCTAAGCGAGCACAACTTTATTTTCCCTACATTCTTTTCTCCTTTATTTTGCATGCATTCTTTCTCAGTAATAAACAATAATCCTATTTTAAACACACCCATAAGACAGATAACTAGAGTGGATACCATAGAGTACTACAAGCGTGTGGGGTGCTAATACCTTCCCCTTGTGTAACAGAATCCCTTAGCCGATCTCTCGGTCGCAAGACCGTGACTTCTCTCTTCTCAGGTTTTCTCGATGTTTACCTTTACCTTCATGTGGGATAAAAGACGTTCGATGATGACTTCATTGTTTGATGATTTTCAGCCGGCTGTTTCAACAACTGGCTGAGCGAAGTAGAGAAATTCAGTAAGACACCTGGGTATGAACAGAAATGCAAGAAATATGCACAAGATGATGCATGATATGTGTTGTACCCCAAAATTTGCCCTCCTATTTTTCCACAAGAAATCACAGCTTCGGGCTTTTCCTGATTTTTCAGATTGGCTCAAGAATCAGTCAAACAAAATTTTTCTTGTCAGTCTAGCCAAATTAGGGTTTTCATGGACTCTGGAACAGTTCAAGCAAATTATTAGGGTTTGGTTGAGTTTGACTCAAAGTTTGATCAGACAGGCGTTTCTTTGGTGTTAAGTCAAGAATTAGGGTTTTGTGCGTGCATTCTCAAAAAGAATTAATTCTACAGTTTTTTTCAAATTACTCTGAGATATGGATTGAGGCTGTTGATTGAGAATTTGCAGTGTTTGATTTAATCTGTAAAAGGGATAAGCATGTGGATGTTTGTTGGATTTGACTGTGCATTGCTTATGTTTAATTGGGACGCCAGGTTATTATTGATTGCAAAGCTACAATGTTTGTTAATTATTTATTTTATCTAAGTTATAATAATTGGATTTACTTCCAGTTATTTTAATTTAAGAAACTTGAATAATTAAATAGACAGCTGAGATAAAAGAATTAACTGACAAAAAAGGATTTTTATTCATCTTTAATTGTTTGTTACAAATTATTATTTGAACAACTGTAAATTTATTTACATTTTGTTTACAATAATAATATTACAAATGGTTAAAGTAAAATAAAATTGCATCCTAATTTTTCTAAATCTTCATCCTCTATTGTTGCTCCCCTGTGCTCAACTGATTTTTACCTGCAAAAAGAAAAGAAAAGAAGTCAAATGCAGATGAAATAAAAAAAAGCAGACAGTTAATTTAAAGTTCATCATTAAAAGTAACTGGCCGGAATCAGTTGTCCACCCTCTCTGCAAATCACAAGAAATTCTTGGTTCACAAAGAGGGATAGAAATATGCTTGCAAATAAAATATGAAATGCACAAAGTTACAATATTGCACAAATTCAAAATTGTCAAACAGACTGCATAATTCCAAAAGTCCAAACTGAACTGCACAAATTGCAAAGTGAATATGCCAAAACAAGTCAAGTTTCAAACTAAGCAAACTGAATGTAACTGTCAAAAACTGTCCAAAAGCTATCAAAAGGCTATCCAAAAAGCTGTCAACAAAGTACACAAGATATGCAGGAAATCTGGAAAGTATGCAGAGCAAAACCACAAATGCAAGCAAACATTTCAAGTTACATCATTTTCCAGCCAGTTACTTTTTCAGAAAAGACAGTTTTAAGCAATAAACAATTGCTTTTTAATCTGTAGAGAGAGAGAAAAAGAGGAGAGAAAGGCTTACAGCAGGCTTGAGGCTTAGGAAAAAAAAAGATATAACAAGTTATCAGAACACAGTAGAAGCAGGAGGCAGAACATCACAAAAAAAGATAGCTCACCACAAAACTGTGTTACATAACATAAGCAAGCAAACAACCTGCCTCCCACCACAAGCGCCAAGCCCTTTCAAAACTACCTCAAGCCTGTAACTTCCAAAGCATAAGCCTTAAACCATCTCAGACCTGTTTCAAAGACAGCCTGCCTCAAGGCCTAAATCTACATCAAACCAAAAAGCCATACAAACCTGTTTCAACTCAGTAAACACAAGCCAAAACCTGCATAAGTTATAAACACAAGCCTGAACCCTGCCTATACTGATAAGCCTGTCAAACTACACAAGCCATCTTGCATAAACACAAGCCTCAAGCCTTACCTGTATCAAAAACAACCAAAAAGACAATACACCACAAACCTGTATCAATACTAAAAAAACCAAAAATGGCCACCAAGCCTGCCTATACTGATAAACCTTGAAGCCTTCAAACCTGCCTGTCCCAACCTCAAACCAGAAGCCATTAACACAAACTGTTTCAACCTGCTAAAAAACAGGTACAAGCTTGAAGCCAGTAAACCTGCCTAAAAACTCAATGTCCCAACCTGTCAAAAACTAAACACATCCAAGTCCAAACATCAAATAATCATACTGAAGCAACAGCATCCTCAAAGCTCAAGGCAAGCTCAAAAGCATAACAAATAAGCATACCAAAGGCAACCCTCAGAGCAACCTCATCACAGGGTTCAACATCAGAACAAAAGTCCACCAACCTCAACATATCATCAAATATTCTCAGAGCAAGCATACAGAAGCGAAGAGCAAGCATATAGAAGCAAAGAGTAAGCATACAGAAGCAAAGGGCAACCAGTCAGAAGAGGAAAAGAAGCAACAAGCAGGGTTTTCAGAAAGCTCATCATAAAACCACGAAAGAAAGATACTGAATACCAGATTTCCAGCAAGCACAGCATCACGCGTTCCCCGCCCCTGGCCGCCTAAAGCGCCTCCAGCTCTCTCCTCCTCTCCAAGCAACGAACCCTCCAAAGGTAGTATTTCTACTCCTTCTTTTCACCTCTCACATGAACAACAACACAAATAATCAATAACACACAAAGTTGAGAACATGCAAAAGCTTGAAACCCTAAAAGTGCGTTAAAACATAAAACTATGAGATCATTACCTTGCAAACATTGCCTGGACATGACCATGGGGAAAGGAGAGAGGGATGATGGCGCCTGGCAGCGGGGACAGAGAGAAAAGTCAGAAGCTTGGCTCAAGGGAACGAAGGAAGCGAAGAAGATGAGTTGCGCCGTTCTAGGCCAAACCCTAATTCCAAATGAAACAAACAATGCAAACCCTTAGAGAATTTGTCAAAAACTCGTTTGGGCTGCCCTCACAACAAATCCCTAAAGCCCATCTGATTCCAGGCGCACCCCCCCTCATTCTCCTTTCATTTCTGTTTATTTATTTTGTTTGGGCCCAAAAACCCCCCTTAAGCCCATTTCAATTCTTTTTTTATTTAATACTCTTTTTGTATTACATTAAATCTTTTTTTTATAACTTACTTTGTTCAATAAATTAATATACTAATTTTTTACATTAGAATTTTATCGACAATACCTTTTTTTTTACACTCAAAATATGTAGATATTAAGTTTTGTTAAGTTTAAACATCTTTTTAATTAAAACCTTTTTGTTTAAAAACCTTGTATAAAACATTTATAGAAAATACATATAAAATAGAATTTCTTAAAACATCTTTTTTCTTTCTTTTAATTAAAACTTTTGTTTGTATATAATCAACAAAAACACAAAAAGAATAAATAAATACTTAATTTTGCATTAAGTTAACATCTTACATCACTTGTAAATAATCACATGCATTTACACCAATACATTTGCTTGTCTTTTATTCTTATACATTGATATATATTACATTGAGAATGCGATTCGATTTGGTTGTAAATATTATTTGGACACTACTCTCCTATTAAGTCTCATCCCCATTTGTAAATATTTTTACCCCCATTCCCGGATACTTATTTGTAATAGCGTAGACTTTAAATTCCCGCAATTTATCGCTTTCAATTATACCATGTTTAGACCTAGGGTTTGTATGTAAATAAAATCAACCGCTAGATAACCTAAATACAAGACAAATGCATGACAATCAATACACAATTCACACTTGCACCCCTAGGGTAATCCCACTCGTTGCCTTCCAAAATGGGCCATGCTTGCATGTTGAGTTTCTTTGGCAAAACAAAACAATTCAAATGATCATAGTCCCTCGATGACGCTTTCGAAGTTGCCTAAACAAAATGATTATAGTCCCTTCAAGCAAAATTGCCAAAGATACTTGGCACCATTGCATTCATGGTCCATACGATGACCCGCGCCTGTCCCGTTAGCATCCTAACACAAGATTATCCACCAAATATAATGGTGGAACAAAACTGTTAAAAGGGTTAAAACATGAGAAAAACCTTTGAGTAAATTTAGGGGTAGACAACTCTTAGTTACTTGATCAAACTTGCAAAACACACTTGCCTACTTTTCAAAACCCACTCCACAACACAACTTTCAAAAACAACTTTCAAAAACTTTGAAACATCTTTTCGAAAAGACACACACCTTTGTAAAACATTCGAGTAAAGAATTGTTACAACGGTTGCCGAGACAAAGGCATCTTTTTCAAAACATTTTCAAAACACACACATACACCACCATTTCAAGCAATTGAAAATCAAAGGCAAGTGATCTAAAACAAGTAACTAAGAGCCCATGGATAACCATGGATGAAAAGGGTGCTAATACCTTCCCTTTTCATAATCTACCCCCCGAACCCACGAAACATCTCAAAAGGTTTTTCCTGTGCTTTTTAACCTTTCCTTTAGGATAAAATAAAAAGTCGGTGGCGACTCTTGCTAAACCGAACAAGTGCGAATACAAACGCAAAACCTCAAGTCAGTTCTCCCACCGTATCACAATATGCAATGCACATAATTTATTTTATTATTATTAATATTTCAAGGGACTCAAAGAATTATAGACAATTTTTCAAATATAAACGTACCAACACCTTTTAAAATACTGAAAATCTCATTATAATAACTTCAAAATGGATTACAACTTTTTAGTACAAGTTTCAACAATCCCAAGTACAAGAAGAGATAGAATCTAACATCCTAAAAAATAAAAGCTGATGAAGATCACTCCACACACTAACACTTTCATGTGGGTCTTGAAATCTGAGCCTTCAATTGCTTGTTCTCTTCTATATACTTTTTGGCAACCACTTTCCAATCACCAGAGTCGGGAAGTGAATGACTAAGTCCTGACTACGCTCTAGAGGAAAATAAATAATGTTTCCTCTTCATCATCTCTACAACACGATTGTCAAGAATCTCGATCAAGTCATCCTTCTCCTTCAAGTCTACTCGGTAGGACATCTCTAAAGTCTGACACTTATTCTTCCAAGCCTCCTTCTCCTGATGCATCTTGACTAGGGAAAGCTGAAGCTCTTCCACGTCATCTAAATGGGGAAGATTGTTCTTCACAAACATATCAGGCATATGTTCTTCATGGGAATATGGCATCTTCAACTGAATTTCCCTTGCATGTACCTACCGGAGATAAGGTTCCAAAGAAACAGCTCATCTAGATCCCAAGTCCTTTCTACTCTTCCTATGAACATGGCGCCAAGCCTTTGCAATCTTCTCCTTAGATTTCTTATTGCTTCTTTACTTTCAGTCAAATCGGGTCCGGTTTATTTTGGCGATGTGGACCCGCGCCATTTTTAATAGCCTTAGATTTATTTTTTCCGCAACTTTTAACTGTTAACAAAAGCATGAAAGAATGTATGGACTTAAAATAAAATCAAGCGTAGAACACCAATGAACATGACAAGACAAATAACTGAAACATGACACACAATTCGCACACACCACCCCTAGGGTACGCCTCACTGTTGCCTTTCGAAAGGTGATCGTCGAGTAGAGGACGTCTTAGTAAGTCCTCATGATCCGGGAACCTGGCATGAGGGTAGCTTCTAAGGTGTCTTCCCATTGCTCTGGTGATCACCACGTCCCTAAAACTCGAATTGACCCGAACACCTCCAACGGTGGTGCTACCTACCTCTCAATGGTGGGATGGCACTACTTTAAAGGACATTTACATAGACGAATTCCTTAGGGTAGGTAGACGACTCATGGATACTTGCTCTCTTCAAAACAAAAATTCAAAGACTTTTCACACTAACACTTTTCAAAAGCTTTCAAAGCAAATTTTTCAAACACTCTGACGTACGAGTCGAACTGAAATTTTTCAAAGAAACTTTTTAACCCACATTGAAAAGCAAACAAACAATTTTGAAAACACATTGAGCAAGTATCTAAGAGCCCATGGATAACCATGGATAGAAAGGGTGCTAACACCTTCCCTTTCTATAACCTACCTCCCGAACCGAGAGCAATCTCTTTAAGGAATTTTTCTGTGCTTTTGTCCTTTCCATTTGGAGAAAATAAAAGACGGTGGCGACTCTTGCTTCCGCGACATTTCGCGAACCAGCTTTAAAACAGTCAGTTCCAGATCCACCGATCACAGAACTGGCGACTCTGCTGGGGAGAAACTTAAAGTGGGGTGTACCTTAGGATTAAGATCACTGTGTTTTCAATTGCTTTCCTTGTGTGCTTTAAATTGTGGGTTGCTTGGGAGTTCTATAGATCCTAACCCGGATCTGGGGATACCTTTCTTAGAAAGTAGCAACAAGGCTGTGAGGGAACTGTGCGGGGTATACCGACATGGTTGAAGCAGTCTGCTACGTTGATGTGGCACTTTGGTGTGTACCGGTAACCCTTGAGTTCAGTCAAGGAGAGTACGGGGCCTCCATGTGGTGTCATGAAGCATCAACAGACCTTAGGAACCTTAATTGAACCATCTTGGCCTCTTTAGGGTAGTGAGATAACTGACTTTGGTGCAGTCCGAGGTTGGTTGATACTCGATACTACACTCAATTGAGGGTTGCTTTCCTGGAATATTTCGGTCGCCAGTTCAGTGGCTAAATCGAAACGATGAACAATGAAAGCAATCCCGTGATATTGGGAACCTTAGAACCCGGTTACTTTGATTAGGACAGGTTGAGCTCACCAACTTCAAGAGGGTACTACCCAGACCCCATGCTGGCCTTAAACCTTAAGGGCTTGTCTTGTGTGCCTTGTGTGCCTTACATGTTTGTCTTTGTACATATCTGTGGTGTGTTTAATCATAGCATCATGACATCATCCAACATCATATGCATTTGACTAACCATTTCAGGGGTTCGAGTTTTCATCTTTGTTCTTGTTTTGTAGGACATGGAAACTGTTCGTAGAAAGACAATTCAAATTAGTCTTGTGAGGGTACCTCCTCAGCTTAAGGAGCTTATATCCAGGATTCCCGAGAACTCTTCATTCAGTGAAAGGCGTGGAAGCCTTATCAGCTTGGTCAACACCAACATTGAGGAAGATATGATAAAGGTCTTGTTCCAGTTCTTTGACCCTCTGCATCACTGTTTTACCTTCTTGGATTATCAGTTGGTACCTACATTGGAGGAGTTCTCCCGACTCCTGAAGATCCCTATCCTTGATCAGCTACCCTTCAACGGTACAGAAAAGGAACCTAAGCTTGAAGAGATTGCTAAAGCCTTGCACCTACAGTCGTCTGACCTCAAGGGACATTGGGAAGTTAGAAGTGGTATCAAAGGGTTCTTAGCCAGGTTTCTGTTTGAAAAGGCCTATGAATGTTGGAACTCCCTTGACTTACAAGCTTTTGAAGAGGTTGTGGCCCTTCTTGTTTATGGGTTGGTGTTGTTCCCTAACCCAGACCAGCTCGTTGATATCAATGCTGTCCAGATCTTTATGTCCAGGAATCCTATACCTACGTTGCTGGGGGACATCCTTCACTCATGTTACACTCGAACCATGAGAAAAAGAGGTGTCCTTATGTGTTGCACTCCTCTCCTGGGAAAGTGGTTTATTTCGCACCTTCCACAATCAGTCCTGAAGAACGAGCGGGGTTTGAGATGGTCACAACGGTTGATGACTCTTACACATGCAGATATACATTGGTGCCCTAGGTCCAGAGAAGATGTCACTATCATTGATCGTTGCGGGGAGTATCCTAATGTTCCTTTACTTGGAATCAGAGGGGGTATTACTTATAGCCCATGCCTGGCTTGGAGACAATTTGGTTATGCTCGGAGGGATGGTCCTCATGACATGTTGATTCCTGACATAGTTTTTGACTTCGACAACGATACTCAAGGACTTCGCCAGAGATTTATCAGAGCCTTGAGGATGCCTAGTAGGATAGACAGCAAGACACTGGGGCACAGGAACTCCATCCCTTTGGAGCCTTATCTCAAGTGGGTACGAGCCCGCTCTCAGAAGTTAGTAATGCCTTATCCTTACATGCTTCCAGTAATCAAAGAGCCTGCCTTGGAAGGAGAAGTGTCTCACGTTATTCAGCACCCTGATATGCCCACATCCTGGGGAGAGATGCAGAAAAGCTGGATCCAGCTTAAGGAAGAGCGGAATTCTCTTGAGACTAGTTTGCATGCCAGTGAAAAGAAGGTTTTGGAGCTCACCCGCCTGTTGCATGAGGAAAGGAACCTCAACACTTACATAGCTCCAAAGAAGATGCGCAACATATTTTGGGATTGATTTGATCTTTTTGTACTTTTGCCCATGAGGCTTTGATGTATTAAACAATGATTTTCTTAATAATAACGTGTGTTCCTTTTGGTCTACAACAAATTTGAATTTTCGAACTCTTGAATGCATTGCATAAACACATATCATTCATCATGTGCATCACAGGTACTCTTCTTTTCAGGTTGTTTACTGTTCTTCGCTGTTTATTTCAGCATCATGAACCCTGAATCATCAACCGAGGCATCTATCAAGGCTCTTCAGGCACAGAACGTCCAATTTCAGGCGCAGAACGCCCAATTTCAGGAGCTGATCAAGGGCTTGGCTCAGGGTCAACAAGAGTTGAAGACCATGCTGCTGAAGAAGACTAAGAAGAAGAGGAGGACTGTGCTATTTAACACTGGGCGCAGACTCGGGAACACCTTGGTTGAAGCTGAAAGGACTCCTCCATCTGTGGAGGAAGGTAGTCACCAAGAAAGGGAGGTCCCTACTCCTGTGGGCTCTGATACTGAAACAGACTTCAACGACGAACAGTACCCTCCTGCTGAAGACCGGTACAAACAGCTGGAAGACAGATTAAAGGCTATGGAAGTTCAGCGGGTGCCTGGATTGGATTTCGGAGACTTGGGGTTATCTACTGGGGTGGTGATCCCACACAAGTTCAAAACACCTGCCTTCGTGAAGTATGATGGGGCTTCCTGTCCCAAGATGCACCTCCGTTCTTATGTAAGGAAGATCCAGCCTTACACAGCAGACAAGAACCTTTGGATCCACTTCTTCCAGGAGAGTCTTTCAGGGACTCACCTCGATTGGTTCTATCAGCTGGATGGAATCAGCATTCGTAACTGGGAGGATCTGGCCACTGCTTTTTACAAGCAGTATCAGTATAATGCCGACCTCGCTCCTATGCGTACCCAGCTCCAGGGTATGTCGCTAGGGTCGGGTGAAGGTTTTAAGGAGTATGCCCAGAAATGGAGAGACCTGGCTGGCAGGGTGCAGCCACCATTGACGGACCGGGAGCTGGTAGATATGTTTTTGGGGACCCTATCTGGTCCATTTTTCAATCATCTCATTGGTAATTCCTCTGTTGGGTTTACTGATCTGATCCTGACTGGTGAAAGGATCGAGGCCGGTATAAAATCGGGGAAGATACAGAAAGTTGCCTCCTCTAGTACTGAGAAGAAACCCTTCAAAAAGGAGGCTAGTGCTGTATATAGCTCCCGGAGAACAGAGCGACCTGAACGCCACCAATCTGTCAGTGCGGTAATGATTGCCAAACCTGCTGCCGCTCCTCGGCCAACTAATCCTCAAAAGTTTGAAAGACCCCGGAGAGAGTTTACCCGGTTAAGCATGACCTTATCACAGATCCTGCCACAGTTGCTATCCACCAATTTAGTGACTGTCAGGGAGGCTCCAAAGTTTCCCAATACTGCATCCCCCAAGTTCAATCCAAATGCTCGCTGTGCTTATCACTCTGATAGCCCGGGGCATAACACAGATGACTGTTGGGCCCTAAAGAATAAGGTTCAAGACCTCATTGATGCAAAGGAAATACAGTTTGAGGCGCCCGAGAGGCCGAATGTTGTAACTGCTCCCATGCCCCAGCATGGAGTGAATGCTGTTGAGGAGGATTTGTATGTAGCTTCGGTGGATGATGTTGCTACTCCGTTGCTGACGGTCAAGAGGAACCTGTTGCTAGCCGGTTTATTTCCGGGATGTAGCGAAGGTTGCCCTCTATGTGTTGCTTCCCCTGCTGGTTGTTCTCTGCTGAAGTCAGGCGTCCAAAACCTGATAGATAGTAGAGAGATTTTGTTCAGAAAGACTGTTGTTCCTGCTGCTCCTGTTGAAGAAGTGTCGATCGTTACCATCTTCAACAACCATTCCAAGGCTCCTTCAAAGAAGCCTGTCCAAATTTTGCCAGCTCACAAGAGTGCTCCCATCACCATTACTGTTCCGGGGCCTATACCCTACAAATCTGATAAGGCTGTCCCATGGCACTATGGGGCGGATGTTTATGTTCTGGGTGTGAAACAAGAGTTCAACATTGATACTGGTGTCTCCAACATCACCGGGCCTGCCAAGGTCACTCGTAGTGGAAGACTGTTCTCGCCAGACATTGCTCCTCCGGTAATTCATAGGCCTTTGGTCTTCACACCTGCCAGGGTGCCTGTTTCTCCCCCTGACCAAGTATCCACCCCTGCTACTGAGTCATCTGATACTCGGGGCAAGGGGATTGCTGCTGATGTGCCTGCCAGGACGGAGGCACCAAAGACCATTGTTGAGGCTTCCAAGCAGGAAATGGAAGAAATCCTCAAGATAATAAAGAAAAGTGATTTCAACGTTGTAGAACAGCTGGGGCACACCCCCTCTAAAATCTCCATGTTGTCACTGCTGCTGTGTTCAGAGGCCCATGCAAAGGCTCTGATTGCTTTCTTAAAGACAGCCCACGTACCCCAAGAGACGTCTGCTGACCAGTTCACCGACTGTGTGGCCAACCTAACCGCTGATAATGGCCTGGGTTTCTCTGATGCCGATCTGACAACAAAGGGGAAGAACCATAATGATGCCCTGCATGTCTCCATTGAATGCAGGGGCACTACTCTTGCTCATGTGCTGGTTGACACAGGTTCTTCATTAAACGTGCTGCCCAAGAAGGCTCTGGATAGGCTGGATTGTGAGGGTCTAGAGCTCAAACCAACTCACATTGTTGTCCGGGCCTTTGACGGGTCCAAAAGAAGGGTACATGGTGAGGTGGACATCCCAATCAGGGTTGGGCCACAGGTATTTGATTCAAAATTCTATGTGATGGACATCCATCCGTCCTATTCTTGTTTGCTGGGCCGCCCGTGGATCCACAAGGCTGGAGCTGTGACCTCCACATTGCATCAGAAGCTCAAGTACCCGGTCAGGGGGAAGATCGTAACAGTGCAAGGGGAAGAGGAGTACATGGTCAGCCACCTCAACTCCTTCAGATACGTAGAAATGGATGGGGAGTTCATTGAAACCCCCTTTCAACATTTTGAGGAAGTACCACAAACCTTGGCAGCAGCAGAAGCAGATGAAGAGGTTTCTCTTTTGAAGATGGCCTCCTTAAAGGACGCCCGGGCTGTGATCGAAAGAGGTGAATGTGCAAACTGGGGCAAGCTCCCTGATCTTACTCCTAAGACTAACAAGTTTGGGCTGGGTTTCACCACAGAAGCTCAGAAAGCAGTGCGCAAGGCGAGAATTGGAAGACCTCCTGTGTTCATCACCCACTCAGAAGTGAATGCTATTGGAGAGGAAGATAAAATGGAAGAGTCAGAGTTCGATAGCTGGATCTACCCGACGACCGACGGTGGATTGACCAATTGGACTGCTAAAGATTTTACACCCATAACTTTTGTTCCCCAGTAATGAATTTCTTTGTTTTTGATTTGTAATAAACAATAATTTGAAACTATATGGCCCAGTGTCTTACCCGGGGCACCGTGGTTTTGTTTATGAGGGCTTTTGTTTGTCACCGTCATATATCATGAATAAAAGCATTGGACGTTTTTCACATTTCAAATTTTGCGCTCCTTGTCTTTCCTTTCTTTACATATTGCAAAACAGCTGTATTTACACACACACTCACTCATACAGGTTTCAATCCACTCTGGATCTCACTGGTAACGACTCTGCTACTGCCAGTTATGACTTCGAAAATCCGATCAACTTAGCCGAAGACGAAGGTGAAGATGATTGCGAAGTGCCTGGTGAACTTGCAAGACTGTTACAACAGGAAGAGAGGGCAATTCAACCCCATGAAGAGCCAGTGGAAATAATAAACTTGGGTACTGAGGAAGACAAGAAAGAGGTGAAGATTGGTGCCAACCTAGAACTCAGCGTGAAGCAACGGTTGACTCAGATGCTGCATGACTATAAAGAAATCTTTGCCTGGTCCTACGAAGATATGCCCGGATTAGATACCGACATTGTGGTCCATCACTTACCAACTAAAGAAGATTGCCCTCCGGTTAAGCAAAAGGTCCGCCGTATGCGTCCAGAGATGTCTGAGAAGATTAAAGCCGAGGTTATGAAGCAGTTTGACGCCGGGTTTCTTGCAGTGACTTCTTACCCTCAGTGGGTTGCTAATGTGGTGCCGGTACCTAAGAAGGACGGCAAGGTCAGGATGTGTGTCGATTACAGGGATCTGAACAGGGCCAGCCCCAAGGATGACTTCCCTCTACCCCACATTGATGTCCTTGTTGATAATACAGCTCAGCATAAAGTGTTCTCTTTCATGGATGGTTTTTCAGGCTACAATCAGATCAAGATGGCTCCGGAAGACATGGAAAAGACTACCTTTGTTACTCAGTGGGGCACCTTCTGCTACAAAGTCATGCCTTTTGGACTAAAGAATGCTGGGGCAACCTACCAACGTGCCATGGTTGCTTTATTTCATGACATGATCCATCATGAGATAGAAGTGTATGTTGACGACATGATCGCTAGGTCCCAGACTGAGGAAGAACACCTTGATCATCTACAGAAACTGTTTGACCGTTTGAAACTGTACAAGCTGAGGTTGAATCCGAATAAGTGCACCTTCGGGGTAAGATCGGGAAAGTTGCTAGGCTTCGTGGTAAGTGACAAGGGAATTCAAGTGGACCCTGCTAAGGTCAAAGCCATTCAAGAGATGCCAGTTCCTAAGACAGAGAAGGAAGTCAGAGGCTTTCTAGGACGTCTGAATTACATTGCTCGGTTCATCTCACACCTAACTGCTACCTGTGAACCAATCTTCAAGCTGCTGAAGAAAGATCAGGTAGTACGTTGGAATGATGAATGTCAGGCTGCTTTTGACAGAATCAAAGAATATCTCCAAGAACCACCCATCCTTATGCCACCAGTTGAAGGGAGACCTTTGATACTTTACCTGACAGTGCTTGATAATGCAATGGGGTGTGTGCTAGGGCAGCATGACGAGTCTGGCCGAAAAGAGCATGCCATTTATTACCTTAGCAAAAAGTTTACCGACTGTGAGACCCGATACTCACTGCTTGAGAAAACTTGCTGCGCTTTGGTATGGGCTGCTCGCCGGCTGAGACAGTATATGCTGACTCACACTACTTTGTTGATTTCAAAAATGGATCCTATAAAGTACATATTCGAAAATCCTGCTCTGTCTGGGAGAATTGCAAGATGGCAGATGATCTTGACGGAATACGACATTCAGTACACGACCCAGAAAGCCATCAAGGGAAGTGTATTGGCAGACCACTTAGCTCATCAAGCTGTAGATGACTACCCATCAATGAACTTCGAGTTCCCAGATGAAAGCATTATGATAATAACTGACTGTGAAATACCTGGACCGGATGAAGGACCTGAACCAGGATCCCGATGGTCTATGCACTTCGACGGAGCATCCAATGCTTTGGGCAATGGTGTCGGTGCCATAATCATATCTCCACAAGGTACTCATACTCCACTCACCGCCCGGCTGTGCTTCAACTGTACCAACAACATGGCGGAGTATGAGGCGTGTATCATGGGTCTTCAAGCTGCGATCGACCTGAGGATCAAATTTCTGAGTGTCTTCGGAGATTCCGCTCTTGTGATCAATCAGATCAAAGGAGAGTGGGATACGAAACATCCAAACTTGCTTCCTTACAGAGAATGTGTGTTGACCCTGATCCCCCACTTCACAGAGATAACATTTGAGCACTTTCCAAGAGAAGAGAATCAGTTGGCGGACGCGTTAGCTACAATGTCTTCAATGTTCAAGGTCAAATGGGACAACGAGGCTCCCCGGATCATCATCTGGAAACTGGACGAACCGGCATACTGTTGTGATCTTGAAGCCGAATTGGTGACTGAGAAGCCTTGGTACCACGAAGTGAAGAGATACCTAGAAGCTCAGGAATACCCTGAAGGAGCATCTGTCAATGATAAGAAATTCCTGAGGAGGTTTGCAGCCAAGTTCTTTCTTAGCAACGGCATCTTGTACAAGCGAAACCAGGATTCAACCCTACTGCGTTGTGTAGATAAGACTGAAGCAGAAAGAATCATGGAAGAGCTACATGAAGGGACCTTTGGTACACACTCCAGTGGACATACCATGGCAAAGAAGATCCTACGGGAAGGGTATTACTGGTCCACCATGGAAGCTGATTGCTACCAACATTCTAGGACATGCCATAAATGCCAGATCTACGCAGACAAGGTGCATGTTCCTCCGGTTCCCCTGAATGTTCTGACTGCGCCTTGGCCATTTGCAATGTGGGGCATAGACATGATCGGTGAGATTAAACCTACGGCATCTAATGGACATCGCTTCATCCTAGTGGCAATTGATTATTTTACGAAGTGGGTTGAGGCAGCATCCTATGCTACGGTAACCAAGACTGTTGTGGCACGGTTCATTCGGCACAATCTGATCTGTCGGTACGGTGTCCCTGAGCGGATTATTACAGATAACGGTACCAATCTGAACAATAAGATGATCGCTGAGCTCTGCGAACAGTTCAAAATACAGCACCACAATTCTTCTCCTTACAGACCGAAGATGAATGGGGCTGTAGAAGCAGCAAATAAAAATATCAAGAAGATCATGCAGAAGATGACAGTAACGTATAAAGATTGGCACGAGATGTTACCGTTCGCTCTGCATGGGTATCGTACCTCAGCTAGGACGTCAACCGGGGAAACTCCTTTCTCTCTGGTTTATGGCATGGAGGCAGTCTTGCCGATCGAAGTACAAATTCCTTCTCTCCGGATAATGAAGGATGCAAATCTGAATGAAGATGATTGGATCCAGACACGACTTGATCAGCTCAACCTTATTGACGAAAAGAGACTTGCTGCTATCTGTCATGGTCAGACGTATCAGAAACGAATGATCAGGGCATTTAACAAAAAGGTCAGACCACAGGAATATCAAGTCGGGGATCTGGTGATCAAGCGAATCATCCTTCCTCAGAGTGATCCAAGGGGCAAATGGACCCCTACGTACGAAGGGCCATTTGTGGTTAAGCATGTGTTCTCAGGAGGAGAAATGATATTAACCAACATGGATGGTGACGACCTTCCTCATCCCGCCAATGCAAACATAGTTAAAAAATACTACGCATGAAAAAAGACCCGCTAGGCTGACATGTCTAGGCAAAAATTAGGGCTTCCCGTCGAACCAAAAGGGTTCGGGCAAAATGAAGGGATGAAAATGGAAAATCTGTACACCCGGCAAGTCGAAAACCTGAAAAGGCGGCTTGGGCAAAAATGGGTATCCCGGTGGACTGAAAACCCGAAAGGGCAGTCCAGGCAAAAGTTAGGGATAAAAACGTAATACTATGTCTCATCAGATCACCTTGCATCCAGAATCCGGTATCTACATCAAGTTCAGGCGGCATCGATCAGTCAGCTTCACCTTCAACCAAGGTCATCAAGTGATGAGACGCACGGAGTATAAAGGCGATAGCAGAATTGAAACCCAATGGATCATTCATCTTTCACACAGCTGTTTTATTTTCTTTTGTACAAAACTTGTATAAACTCTTTTGCTCGGCGACGTTTCTCTTACTAGGATGTCAGCCTCTTGTACACAAAACGCCTATTCACAGGCTATTCAAAATCAATACAAATATACTTTTCAGTTAAACGTGCCAACTGTTTTTCTTTTTCTGTTTTGTTTTGCGAAGAACGTCCAAGGTTCAATTTGTGATATATGCATTGACAATAATTTGCTAGCTCATAAATATTTGCATACGAAACAAAGAATTAATTGCAAGTGACACTAGAAACAGGGGCAATAAAGAGTTGTCTGAGCAGTCTAATTGTTCTATCCTCCAAGGTACCAAGGTAGGTTCAGCTAAAGAACCTAACCAGGCATCTTAAATTCCCCAGAGAGTGAGACAGCAAGTCAGTGCATTCTTCCCCAAACAAAGTTAACAAGTCTCAAGGAAATTGGGTATCCCCCAGTAGATCCCAATATTCTCCAGCAGCATATATTCTTAACGAGCATCCCCGGCAGTCTTGGTCTAAAGATTGTTCCCCGGCGGCATACGTCAACATTCAAAGGAATCACTTCCCCAGCATATCAAAACTTCCCCAGGAGAGTCCCATCCAAGTTCCCCAGGAAAGATGGAATTCATCTCCCCAAGCAGTAAGCTTATCCCCAGTAAATTCTGGAAGCTTATCCTTCACAGAGCACGAACGCGTCGTCCGGCTTTATTTAAAGAGTTATTTCCTTAACAGGATATAACTGGGTTATCCTCATCCAAAAGCCACGGAAAGGTCGTCGTCAACATAGTTCTTTCCTATCCCCAGCAGAGTCGCCAGTTCCAGATCCACCGATCACAGGAACGAAGGAAGCGAAGAAGATGAGCTGCGCCGTTCTAGGCCAAACCCTAATTCCAAATGAAACAAACAATGCAAACCCTTAGAGAATTTGTCAAAAACTCGTTTGGGCTGCCCTCACAACAAATCCCTAAAGCCCATCTGATTCCAGGCGCACCCCCCCTCATTCTCCTTTCATTTCTGTTTATTTATTTTGTTTGGGCCCAAAAACCCCCCTTAAGCCCATTTCAATTCTTTTTTTATTTAATACTCTTTTTGTATTACATTAAATCTTTTTTTTATAACTTACTTTGTTCAATAAATTAATATACTAATTTTTTACATTAGAATTTTATCGACAATACCTTTTTTTTTACACTCAAAATATGTAGATATTAAGTTTTGTTAAGTTTAAACATCTTTTTAATTAAAACCTTTTTGTTTAAAAACCTTGTATAAAACATTTATAGAAAATACATATAAAATAGAATTTCTTAAAACATCTTTTTTCTTTCTTTTAATTAAAACTTTTGTTTGTATATAATCAACAAAAACACAAAAAGAATAAATAAATACTTAATTTTGCATTAAGTTAACATCTTACATCACTTGTAAATAATCACATGCATTTACACCAATACATTTGCTTGTCTTTTATTCTTATACATTGATATATATTACATTGAGAATGCGATTCGATTTGGTTGTAAATATTATTTGGACACTACTCTCCTATTAAGTCTCATCCCCATTTGTAAATATTTTTACCCCCATTCCCGGATACTTATTTGTAATAGCGTAGACTTTAAATTCCCGCAATTTATCGCTTTCAATTATACCATGTTTAGACCTAGGGTTTGTATGTAAATAAAATCAACCGCTAGATAACCTAAATACAAGACAAATGCATGACAATCAATACACAATTCACACTTGCACCCCTAGGGTAATCCCACTCGTTGCCTTCCAAAATGGGCCATGCTTGCATGTTGAGTTTCTTTGGCAAAACAAAACAATTCAAATGATCATAGTCCCTCGATGACGCTTTCGAAGTTGCCTAAACAAAATGATTATAGTCCCTTCAAGCAAAATTGCCAAAGATACTTGGCACCATTGCATTCATGGTCCATACGATGACCCGCGCCTGTCCCGATAACATCCTAACACAAGATTATCCACCAAATATAATGGTGGAACAAAACTGTTAAAAGGGTTAAAACATGAGAAAAACCTTTGAGTAAATTTAGGGGTAGACAACTCTTAGTTACTTGATCAAACTTGCAAAACACACTTGCCTACTTTTCAAAACCCACTCCACAACACAACTTTCAAAAACAACTTTCAAAAACTTTGAAACATCTTTTCGAAAAGACACACACCTTTGTAAAACATTCGAGTAAAGAATTGTTACAACGGTTGCCGAGACAAAGGCATCTTTTTCAAAACATTTTCAAAACACACACATACACCACCATTTCAAGCAATTGAAAATCAAAGGCAAGTGATCTAAAACAAGTAACTAAGAGCCCATGGATAACCATGGATGAAAAGGGTGCTAATACCTTCCCTTTTCATAATCTACCCCCCGAACCCACGAAACATCTCAAAAGGTTTTTCCTGTGCTTTTTAACCTTTCCTTTAGGATAAAATAAAAAGTCGGTGGCGACTCTTGCTAAACCGAACAAGTGCGAATACAAACGCAAAACCTCAAGTCAGTTCTCCCACCGTATCACAATATGCAATGCACATAATTTATTTTATTATTATTAATATTTCAAGGGACTCAAAGAATTATAGACAATTTTTCAAATATAAACGTACCAACACCTTTTAAAATACTGAAAATCTCATTATAATAACTTCAAAATGGATTACAACTTTTTAGTACAAGTTTCAACAATCCCAAGTACAAGAAGAGATAGAATCTAACATCCTAAAAAATAAAAGCTGATGAAGATCACTCCACACACTAACACTTTCATGTGGGTCTTGAAATCTGAGCCTTCAATTGCTTGTTCTCTTCTATATACTTTTTGGCAACCACTTTCCAATCACCAGAGTCGGGAAGTGAATGACTAAGTCCTGACTACGCTCTAGAGGAAAATAAATAATGTTTCCTCTTCATCATCTCTACAACACGATTGTCAAGAATCTCGATCAAGTCATCCTTCTCCTTCAAGTCTACTCGGTAGGACATCTCTAAAGTCTGACACTTATTCTTCCAAGCCTCCTTCTCCTGATGCATCTTGACTAGGGAAAGCTGAAGCTCTTCCACGTCATCTAAATGGGGAAGATTGTTCTTCACAAACATATCAGGCATATGTTCTTCATGGGAATATGGCATCTTCAACTGAATTTCCCTTGCATGTACCTACCGGAGATAAGGTTCCAAAGAAACAGCTCATCTAGATCCCAAGTCCTTTCTACTCTTCCTATGAACATGGCGCCAAGCCTTTGCAATCTTCTCCTTAGATTTCTTATGATCCTCTCCCTCTTTGAGAAAGAAACCACTCAAATGAATATTATTTGGCTTATCTCTCATCGGATATCCAAGCTGTCGTCGTGCAAGAACGGGATTGTAGTTAATTCCTCCCTTTGCACGAAGAAGTACATTGGGGAAACTTCCATAACTATCGAAAATCTCTACATCACTGTAAGTCTGATGATACTAAACAATATCTGAATGAGTGAGGGCCATAACCTTTGGAGCCCAACGAGGTTCCTTCTTGACATCCCAGAAAGCATCGGACCGAGGTAAGTGAGAATTAAACCACTAATACAACAAAGGTGTGCAAAAAATGATCACCCCTTCATGATAAGAATACCGAAGATGAATAGAGTAATAAGCATATCCTAATATTTTAGGGACTGGATTCCCTATCAAAAAGATCCTGATGGCATTGATATCCACAAAGTTGTCGGTGTTCGGAAAAAAGAATAACCCATAAGCAAGCAGAGCAAAGATGGTCTCAAAAACAACTGTACTCTTCATCCTAGCAAAGTAACGAGCTTTCTCTAATAAAAACTGAGCGGGTAATCCTCTAATTCCTCCTTTGGTAGTCATGTAGGCCTTAATCTCGGACTTCCCCAAATGAACCATAGCAGCAATCTCTTGAGACTTTGGCTCCTCCTCCAAACCGGTGAAAGGAACATGATCGGTAATAGGTAAACCCAGTAAATAAGAATACACCTCCAATGTAGGCATCAACTAATAATCAAGGAAAGTGAAACATTGATACATTGGATCATAGAACTGGACCAAAGTCGGGAGAATACCCTCCTTTATCCTGAGCTTTATAAGAGACACGATGGATCCATACTTCTTCCGAAAATATGTAGAACTCTCAATCTCGGGAATCAGACTCATCAAATCATCTATCTTAGGATTCTTGAAACTGTACTTACGAGTCTTTATTTTTCCATAATCCATGGTGAAAAGTACCTGAGATATTTGCAAAAAATCAACTTTAAGTCCCTTGAACCAAAACGTTTTAAAAGATGTTCATGGGTGCATGAATGCATGATGCAACAATCACACACAAGATCACAAACAAGGGGGGGGGGGGGGGTTCATAGGTTTGACGTCACGAGCATGAAGTCAAAGGTACTACCCACAAGGCATGGTCTAAGAGTTTATCACCTTCCGAACAAGGTTCTAAGAGGTTCCCAGAGTCTACATTCTTTCTTTGGATATTACCAGCATCCCGATTGACTCAATAATTAGTAATATTCTCAAGAAAAACTCGTCTAAGTGTAGTATCACATGACAACCATTTTCGGATTACTCCATCATAGTTTACGCACTACACCTAAAAGGCCGAGATGGGTTAAGGGTTCTATGATCCTCAGTTTCAGTAGGCTCCCAGGTTGAAAGTAACACGTCTTTTTGATTACTCGGTAAACGACACTACAGTCAAAGGGGCCTCAACTGAGTAGGGGGTATCATGCCTCCTTTTTTGGGATTACTCCCTCAATGTTAACATTACTATACCGCCCGTCTTATCTTAAGTTTGACCAAGTCCGGGTAGAGGACTTATGAGAAATCGCCAAGCACCCTGAAAACTAGGAAAATACAGACAAACATATATATAACACATAATATATAAACAACAATAACACATACACAAATAAACAAAGATAGGCTCAACCCACTTAGGGATTGGCCAATATTTAGTCAATCTTTCCCCAGTGAAGTCACCATTTTTCTTGTAGCGGTAGAAATATTAAGAATAAGCCATTAGATTGACTTGACTCGCACAGATCAAATAAAATTGGCCATCGCGCTTTATTGTTTCCAAAGGAATGGGAAAAGAGCGAATAACCCAAAAAAGAGGGGGGAGAGAATCTAAGTTCGGGGTTGGTAATGCAAAGGGAAGTTATTAGCATCCTAAACATCTACAGTACTCCACAGGAACCTCTTTGAAAATCTGTGTATTTTGGCTATAAGACTTGCATACAAAAATAGATTGTGGGGATGAGAAAAGTAGTATTTTTTACAATTTTTACACCCTCCGTGGTTGCGAACCTTTAGTGCCTACGTGCCATCTTCCGTGCAATAGGGGATCAGGGTACTCGTAGTTCACCTTTTAAAAATTTAAAAACACAAGTGTGTTGGTTAATTTTAGGAGACGAGACATCATCGTCTTATCTGAGTGGAAAATCATACTTACTATCCACAATTATGAGAAAGGAGAATTTGCTTCATCTCAAAGTGGAGAATATGGCTTGGATTTTAAAATCAACAAAGCCTCTCTCAACACCCAAGTGGAAAATATCTCGCTTCACTATACACCATAGAAGTATAGTAGTTCACATCACTACAAGGATTTCACAAGAGTCTCATCTTTTGAGAAAATTTTAAAGTAAAAAGCCAAAATGGAAAAATGGTTTGAATGAGATTGATTGGCTTTTATTCTTCTCACCAAAAATATTAAATTATGATTAAGTTATTTAAAGTTTGATTCAAAAAATATTTTTGAAAATGCATGGACCTAAGTCCAAGTTTATTATGAAAGCGGTTCAAGTTTGGAAAACAAGAATAATTTTCAAAAGGAGGGAGAAGATTTTTTAAATTAAAGAAGGTGGGAGGAGATGAAGGGACTATCCTAAAGCATAAGGTAAAAGTTAGGGAAAAGAATCATCTAACCAACAAGAAGCCAACACTTGAAACAATGAGTCAATGTAGAATTCTCATCCTTTGGATTTGAAACCAAACAAGCAAAGATAATAAAACCTCTTAAGAAAACCAAACTTCAGGGAGAGGATACATTTGAATAAAAATTTAATCAAACTATCATTAAAATCATCCATCCATTTTAGTGGAGTTAAACTCAACACTCAAGATCTAATAATGTTAATGAAGTTTATGATCAACCATCACATAGCAAGAATATATTTAAAAAAAAATTACATTTAATGAATAAAGCAAAAAGGAAAAATGATTTTTAAATTGCTTTAAAAATGAAAATAAAAGGTAAAATAGTAAACTATGTTCAAATTATCAAAGAAAAATTTAAAAAGACCATGTAAAAATCAGGGCTGACCTCAAATATTTTTATAATTTTTTTAGAAATTTTTTAAAATATGAAAGTATTTTTAAACTAATTAAAATCACTCAAATAAGTGAAAAAAAGATCAAAAATAGTATAATTCAAAATGAAATTCTAGAAAAAAATTCAGAAATTCAAAAATGAGTAAAATGATTTTTATTAAATTTTTCAGAATTTAAAAACATCAAAAAGTATTTTTAAATGATTAAAAATAAGTTAAAATAAAGGAGAAATTATAAAAAATATCAAATCTGAAAATAAAATCCTGAAAAAAATATGAATTAGGAAGAGAATATTTGAATATATTTTTGTGATTATTTTCATAATTTTTGAGTAAAAAATGAATTTTCTGTGACTTTTTGAAGTTTAAATCAATTAAAATAAAAAAAATCAGAAAATAAAATAACAAACCAAAAAAATGCGGACCATTGGATGATAGTCAAAACACGCTAGTAATCAGATCCAAAGGATCAAGCACGCTGTGCATATCATGGTCAACTTTGAAAATTGCACCGAATCACCTTTTAATAATTTAAAACAACTAAAAATCTGGAGCGTTGGATGGAGTCCGACTAATGGAAGTAATCAGATCTAAGGGCTCTCAAAGTGCGTGTATGATAAAGCAAACACATTAGATTTAATTCAAAAAAATTACATGTCACACCTTCATTGGTTGAAGCACTACACGTAGGTCGTCTTCAACCTTCGGACGCCTAGATTGGGGTTCCTCAAACTGTAAAATTAGAGGACCAGATCAGTACCATTAGATTTATCTCTTCAAGATGATTCTAATGGTACCATCGCGCCAAATTTATATAAATTGAGCAAGGCTTAAATTCATAAAATACAAAAATAATAGCGAGCACGAAATTCTAGAATATCTCACTCAATTCTCAATGTAATTGAAAATTATAAAAAGCACGAGAATCAGAAGGATGCAGAGAGTAAGTTAGTCTTTTATTTGGACCAATTTGACCAAGGAATCTACCTGAACGAAGTAGCACAAGGTGGCTCTGAAACTGGACTTTTGTAGATCAATATAGATCACAATTCTTGAAGGTAAGAGTGTGGTTAGCTTCAGAGAAGTTCAATGAAGCTAACTGAATAGAGCTTTTGGTGTTTTGGAGTGAGAAAGCAAAAAATCAAAAATTCAAATTCAGAGTTCGTGTGGGATCTAAACAGGGGTCAATTTTCTATCAAAAGCTTGTGTAAATGAGTGAAATATAACCCTTTATTTATAGGGAAGCAAATGGGATGCTCAAGCGTGTGGAATGATGAAGTTTGGAGGGAATTCGTGTGAAGTTACAAGCATGAAAAGTGTGACTCGTATTTTGCTCAAAATTCAACCAAAACTTGTGTTTCAAGGTGCTAATCACTTCTGGAATATTGTTAAACATGATTAGAAGTAAAAACGCGCAAAAATTTAGTGATTAGAAGCTGAATTGTGCATTTCAAATTCTGACTTGGAGGAAAAGGTCAGTTTCAATGTACCAAACTTTGAATCAATGGTATTCATAAATTTTAAGGTCACAAAAGGCATTATTCTTGAATCAATTGAAAGATAAGGTCACAAATTTTACAATGTGCAAAGAATGGTATCAAATGGATACTTGAGCTAAGAGTTGTGATGAGTCAAAGTTGAGAAAAAAATGCTGACTTTTTGTACTTCGAAAAATTATATGTTTTTTCTCAAAAATGTCCTATAATGTTTTGACTCCAAATAAGTCCTTCCTCCAAAATTGAGCTTTGATCAATGATACTAGCTTGAAGTAGACTTCGCATAGAGCATTGTGAAACTTGAATCACTCAAAAATACCAAGTATTGAAAAAGTTATGGTCTTGCAAAATTGATGAAAATTCATGAGGAATCTCATGCATTCTTAGGGAATCTTCCATCCATTTTAAAGCTTTACACATAAAATAAGAGTTGAAGTTTACATCCTTAATATCATTATGGAAAAATAATGGTCTCAAGGAGATAAAAATTGACCAAGTTATGATCTTTTGAAGTCACATAAGAGAATTTGATGGCATATCTATAGGACATGTAATCTTTCTCCATCATTAGGTATCTTCCACATGAAATTCTCTTTAAACTTTTGAAGTGATTGGTTGATAACTCTTTAAAGAGAAATATGTCTTTGGAATCACTCAAAAATAACTAAAGATGACCAAGGTATAGCCCTTAGAAGTTCAAAATCCTAGCTCCTAGAGCACCAAAATGACATGGAAAACCATTTCAATTTTGACAATCTTCCTTGAACAATAACTCTTTCCATGTGAATATAAGTTGTTGTGGATGATAATAAGAACTCATATCAACAAAAACCAACTCCAAATATTAAGAATTGAGAGAGTTATGCACTTGTGATCAAGAAATCAAGAATTTGTCCAATTGGGTCAAATTTCTTCAATCAACTCTTGCATCTTCTGATTTTCTTTGACAAATTAAGGCATGATGAATCATAGTAGACCTTGTCATGATATTACTTCAAATCATTCTCAATGATGAAGCTTGAATCTCAATGAATCTTTGTTGAAGAAGGCATGCAAATAAACTCATGAACCTATGAATCAACCTGATGAAATATGTTGTGCCCTCACCTATAATATCATCAATTAGAGCAAACTTTCATTTTATTTATTAGTTAAAAGTTAATCTATACAAAACATAGATGATCACAATATATAAATCAAGGTTCTTGGTGATTCCTCATGAGCAAGCCTAAAGATAGGGAGAAGAACCAAACCCTAGTGTGATCTTGTTGTGATTGATTTGATATGAGATGATAGAAGAATCTTAGGGAGAAAAATTGGAGTACAACACCTTGCAAATATCTCAATATTTTCTTTTTGTTTCTGTTCCAATTCATTTTTTGGATATTGTATAATACTAATTGTCTCCATTATATATTGGAACGCGAGATGCTGAACATTATTCAGTCCAAATATCTCTATAACTTTATGATATATGCTTTCTAATACAAGTTTAACAATTCGTGATATATATATATATATATATATATATATATATATATATATATATATATATATATATATATATATATATATATATATATATATATATATATATATATATATATATATATATATATATATATATATATATATATATATATATATATCAAATATTTCTATTCCAATCACATAACTTGTCTCGCCCATATCTTTCATTTCAAAATTGTTAGACATAAATTTATTAATCTCATATAATAAACCAAGATCATTAGTTACAATAAAAAATATCATTAAAATATAAAACTAAAACAATAACCTTACTCCCACTGACGTTTAGATATATAAATCGATCAACAATCTTTTTCTTAAATCTAAAGTTCATAATAGTATTATCTAACTTGAGATACCATTTGTGAAAAACTTTATTAACACCATATTGACTTTACATTTGATATAACTAAAGATATAATGAGTTACAAGTTTCATAATAATTTTGGGTGAATCTTTATTGGAAACCGATGAAAATGTTTTCTTAAAGTCAATGCCATTTTTTTAAATAAAACCTCTGAAAACTAGTCAGATCTTGTAATATTTGATATTACCATGAGAGTCAAGATTAGTCTTAAAGACCCCTCACACTCAACTTTATTCCATCTTTCAGGTGATTTCACATGATATCGTACACAATTTTGTTTCATCAATTTAAACTCTTCTTTCATAATATCTAATATTTTTTAGAATTATTATCATTAATGGTTTTTTAAAATGAAATTGGATCATTATCAATTTCTAATTCAATTTCTTACTCAATTGAATATACAGTATAATCATTTGGAATATCATATCTTTCATTCTATTTAGGATCTCCTTAATGCTATATCCCTTGGTTGTTTTATTATAGATTCATTGTCTCTTTTGGGATCATTATCTTGTTGTTTTACTTGATTGTTATGCTTTTGAGCACAAGAAACAACAATGGTTGAAGTAGAAGCACTAGTTAAACGAACTTGTACTCTAATGTTTTTAATCTACATTTTTGAATCTTTACTCCCATAGTTTTCAGCATTTTCAATGAACCAAGTATTCCAAGTTTCAATAACTTTCGTATTATGGGTAGAACATTAAAATCTACATTCTTTGTTATTTTCTAGAAAACCAGTAAGATATCCACTGATTGTTCATGCATCTAATATCTTTTTCATGTTGTATATCCTTATTTCTATTTGACAATAAAAAATATGCAGATGTCTTAAACTAGGTTCCTTTATGTCCACAATTCAAAAGAGTCTTTTGAACTTCCTTACTAGGAACTCTATTATATATATTTTTAAAGGCAAATATCCACAATAATTTGGGTAAATATGAAATACTTAACATGCTCCTAACTATTTTCATTAAGGTATGATTCTTCCTTTCAGATATACCATTTTGTTGCGGTGTAACTTATATTGTATATCGCATACAGATATCATGACTTTCAAGAATCTTAATAAATAGATCAAGGTGTTGTCAAATTTATCATATCTTCAATAATACTTACCACGTCTATCTGATCTTACGATTTTTTTCCAACTTTCTGTCTAATTACATCTTAACTTCATAACTTCATTAATAAAAATACACATGGTTATAATGCAAAAAATAATCAATAAAGGTAATGATGTAATTTTCTTTATTAACATAAAAAGTTATGCATATGTCGGTGTGTATAATTTCAAAAAGCTAAGTATTTGACGTGTCTCATTTCTTTGTGTGTTGTTTTAGTATATTTCACACATATTTTCAGATTGATAAAATCTAAATTCAAAAGGATTTTAGTATTTACTAATCTTTTCATTCTTTCTTGGGAAATGTGCCACAAATTTCTATGCCACAAGTAAGTAGAACGTTCATTCACTAAACTAAGATTAGTTTCAATATTATGATGCACTATTATAAGTGTTTCAACATATAAATCATCAAGATTAAATTTAAATATAAACCATACAAGTATATCAAATCCAAACATTAAGATATTTTTATACAAACTGAACAACCACTACCAAACTTAAAAGAAAATCCATCAATATCAAATTTAGAAAAAAAACTAAATTTCAAGGTATACTAGGTTCATACAAATTCTCAAATAAGTTCCACACCTTCTACTAAGGCCTTCATTTATTGCCCATATATCACAAACTTTCATTTTAGTTTATGGTTTAAATTGTATCATATTAGAAACATGAGTTACGTAACCATAATCAATCCACCAAGAATTGTGTGGAATTTAAATTTAATTCAAAACATATATAAGGCGTAAGCATATCTTTATTTTCGAACCACAAATACAACAATTCTTGATTTTTAATGGTCCTTTCCTTTTTCCATGTTTTTTTTCAAAAAATAATAATTTCTAACTAGATGATTCACTAGATAGATATAGTGATTTCCTTGATTATTAATTTGAATTTTCTCTTGAACCAACTTACTTTGCAATTCATGTACATTCCATTTGTCTTGTATGATATTATAGATCATTTAAAAAATCCCATATTGAGACGATAATGAATTCAAAGTGAATTATACAAGGAAAATTTCATCCACTTCTATTTGTGACTTTAAGTCTTGCTGCAATACTATTCATTTCGTTGATATAATCATGTATAGTACGAGAACAATTAAATTTTAAGGTGGTTAAAGTACTCATTAATGTCATTGTAAGAGACTTTTTAGAAATATGGTGTGTTCAACCATAAAATTCATAAATTTTTTATTGGAATTTTTTTATTAATAATTAAGTATTAAAATAATATTTCGTAAATAATCGGGTTTCGGAAAAAATTACGCAAATAACCATGTTTCAGATGACTCTCCAAAGGAGGAGCCATCTGAAATGGCGCATGCACCTACCAATTTGTCCTAGGCGCCATCTCCCTTGGCGCCTCCCTTGACTTTTAGCCAAGTGAGATGGCGCATGCTCCTTAAAAGTGAGAGGAGGCGCCATCTCACTTGGCTCCTAGGGCAAAACTAGGGCAAAATGCTGTTTTATAAATAATTCGTCCGTTTCTCTGAAATTTCTCACACTTTCTCGCACTGTATTTTTATTTTATACTATGTTATTTGCGTCATGACGTCGCCTATGATTTTTAGCAGAGATGGTTACGTTATCTTCTCCGCCACGAAACCTGCGATGAAAATGAAATTCTGGCACATTCACTCCATGGAGCGTCTGAAGCGGGAGTTGATGCGATGGCTAGATGGAGACATTGCGGAGGGGGGGGGGGGGGGGGGGGGGAATTCGAAGGATCCAGCGAAAACGAACAACAACCTCACATGCGACAGGAAGACCTAATGTGTGGTTGGAGGAAGTCAAAACAGACAGCGATGTAATGTTGATGATGCATGGGTCAGATGAAATTGTGTTAACAGTTGTAATTTCGTAGACGAAATATCGTTAATTATTCTTGTACACGTTTTATTAATTGTAGCAAAATCTGTTAACGGAAAACCCAAATGTTTACAACACAATTAAGAAAAGATTTTATGTATTACAATATTTATGTGGTCGAGCCAGACGCCCGATTCGGACAGTTTTTGCGATTGTGTCCGACTTGACGGCATAAACCACACTTTCTTTCCAACCTGTCAAGATCGTCCATTTCTGTTGTGATGCGCTTACTTTTGGGATGACCCTTCTTGTTCCTTCGCATTTGGTCATTGTGCCACACTATTTCACCGTCGTATGCAGGCCAATAATCTGGTTTTTCTATCAAAGGAAAGTTGTTGTTGTAAACGTTGAGCAACGTTTCAGATTTGTAAATGTTTGACAGAAGTTGCAGCGCGTCTTGATGGGTATGAGCACAAGCGGCAATGATATGAGAGCAAGGCATACGAAATGCTTGAAACCTTCCATAATCGCACCATTGAGAAGGTAGCATGACCCTATATTCTTGTCTTGGCAGGCCTTCATTGTGGTCGATTGTCTCTTTCACAATGAAGTTGTGGCTGTGTCGGTCAAACCGTATAACCATATGAGAGTTGGCTTTAGCACTTTCAGCCTTAATGTATTTCATGCAGCTTTCACTCCATAGTTGTCCAGATTGCAACACCGCATTCCATATTTCACCTCTTTTGGCAAATAACGCAGCCATCCTAAAATACGTAGATTTTACCAAGGCAGTGATTGGGAGGTTTCGTATGCCTTTGAATACCCCATTCATTGATTCAATAAGATTCGTTGTCATATGCCCCCATC
The DNA here is from genome assembly GCA_948472305.1 of Vicia faba. NCBI lineage: Eukaryota > Viridiplantae > Streptophyta > Magnoliopsida > Fabales > Fabaceae > Vicia > Vicia faba. Next base: position 673,708,746 of record OX451736.1, read on the forward strand.
TTTGGCCATTATCGTATGACCTAGTACATTTTCCACCGGAATATTGTCGATCCACCTACCGGCTTCCGGATTTGACAAACGGATCTCGTTGCGGTAATATTTGGATGTGGGTTGTGTCAATGCATATCCCGCATTCATAACCGCTTTCCTCAATGTTTTGTCCTTGATCTCCCTCGAGAAATTCTGGACGATATGCCTAACGCAATAGACATGCGTAGAAGGAGGGTCATGCCAACCATTTGCTGAATTATTGTAGGCACTTTCAATGGAGGCATGTCTGTCCGAGATCAAACAAAGATCTGATTAAGGAGCCACGTGTGTCCGCAAATTTTTCAGGAAAAATCTCCAAGCACCACCGGTCTCCCCCTCGACAAGGGCAAAGGCAATGGGGAAAATGTTGTTGTTGCCATCTTGTGCAACTGCCATCAGTAGCGTGCCTTTGTACTTCCCATACAACCAAGTCTCATCAATTTGTATAATTGGTTTGCATGATGCAAACCCTGTGATGCATGGTTGAAATGCCCAAAACACGCGACTGAATATTTCGTTGCCATTTAGTAGACTACCATCTTGGGCGTATGCTGGCACTATTTCCAGAATGTAAACACTACCTGGAGAATACGTCTTGAGTGCATTCAGGTAGCGGGGAAGTTCTTGGTATGACTCCTCCCAGTTTCCGTACACCGTTTCAATCGCCTTAGTCTTTGCTAACCACGCCTTACGGTAAGACGGAGTGTAGTTAAAAACTATGGTAATGTGAGAGATGATTGTTTTCACCTTCAAAGATGGGTCGTTGCTGACCAGGTGTAGGATTTCTTGACAGATGAGATCATAGTTGAGTTTTCGGTGGTCCTGTGATTGAGTGGAACTTACACAAGTGTGGGTAGTCATGGAACCTATGACCCAACAGTCACCCCTTAATCTGTATGATGCGGTCAGCTTGAACATACAGTCAGGGTGGACACACTTGATCTTGTATCTTTCCGGGTTGACACGATCCACCTTAAAATCAACCGAGTTAAGCATGTGGAATTTTTTAATGGCCCTGATGCATTCCTCTCTGTTACGAAACTTGTCCTTCTCTTTTAAATTTTCATCTGACTGCATATACGGATTGAAAAATAAGTCAGTAGAAGGTTCATCTCCGCCCATGTTGAAGTTTGTCATGTGCGGAGGTGGTGTGTAGATTTTGTTTGCAGGAATACTAGGGATGCCATCATCGTCGGAATCATCATTCACCATTTCATCAAACTCTAACTCGTTATCTTCTTCTTCACCATCAACTGCATCTACCTCAGCTTGTTCATTCTCCAAAGGATCAATCTCTTGTGTCACCTGAGGCTCTCGCAGCATAACATACAACTCAATAGAGTCGTACCCAGAATAGACATGGCTGGAAAACATGTTCTGGAGATCCTCGTCATCTTGAACTTCAACCTTATAAAAAATTACTTGGTTGTTTCCAAAGAAAATTGGATTCTGATAAAATATCTGGGACACCGGGCCTCGTTCAAGTTTGGCCTCCAATCTTTTTTTGAAGTACGAGAAATTGGCTTTCCCGTTTAAGAGAAATCAGATGTTGTCTGTGTCTCTAAACAAAAACCCAGCGGTGGGACAAATGTATGTCTCACCGTTGAAATGTGCTTTGACGACAAATTGTGGTGCAGAGGCCATTGTGTAGAATTGTTTTAAGATTTGAAGGTTGGAATGTTTGAATTTTATGAGTGATTCGAAGGTTGGAATGTTTGCCGTTTATTGATTGTATGAAGGTTTGAATGCTGTAAGGTTTGAACGTTGGAATGTTTGAACTTTATGAGTGATTCGAAAGTTTATGTGTTTGATTGTTTGAAGGTTTGAAGGTTTGATTGTAAGAACGTTTGAAGGTTGGAAGATTTGACAGATTAAGTGAATGAATGTTATGATAAACGCAAGACTAAAAATTTCAATTAAGTAAGGATGCAACCCCCAAGGCTGCCAATAGTGTTACATGCAAGGAATCCCAAAGGCTGTCACCTAGCCTGAACCTAGCCTGCAACAAAGGACACCTCTTATTCGCCAATTGGGATGGCGACACCATTCATTTTTGTACTCTTTCGCCAAGTCAAATGGCGTCTCCCTTACTGTTCAATCGTGATACATGCATGCAAATGTGTAACCCCCTAGGCTGCCACCTAGCCTGCGCCTACTCTGCACCTATACTGTATGTTGTAAGTCCCCTCCCATCACCTCCAATAGGCTTACATGCATTCAGGCAAGGAATCCCAAAGGCTGTCACCTAGCCTGAGCCTAGCCTGCAACAAAGGACACCTCTTATTCGCCAATTGGGGGTGGCGACACCATTCATTTTTGTACTCTTTCGCTAAGTCAAATGGCGCCTCCCTTACTGTCCAATCGTGATACATCCTTAGGCTGGGCCATCGACCTTGCCGCAGCAGGAAACACGACGACATCCAGCACGAGAAAGGAGAGGACGGGGATGCGGAACCGGGGGACATTACCGGGTTCCGGGGGATCACTGATTTATCTGTTTTTTTTCCTGTATTTTTTTATCCATTTTTTTATCTGTTTTTTTAATTTGTTATTTTAATGTAATACAGTTAGATGTAATTTTTTTTAAAATAAAAAGTCCATTTTGTTGATCCTGTATCCAACACGCAACGCACCAGACAAAAAAAAACATATTTTGCCCTAAAATAACACCTAGGCGCCATCTCACTTGACTTAGGACATGTCCTAAGCACATAGGCGCCAAGTGAGATGGCGCCTCCCCTTAAAAATTAGGTGCATGCGCCAATTCGGATGGCTCCTCCTTTGGGGAGTCATCTGAAACATGGTTATTTGCGTAATTTTTTCTGAAACGCGGTTATTTGCGATTTTTTTTAATACATGGTTATTAATAAAAAAATTCTCTTTATTGTGCAAGTATAATAGGACAAATACTTTAATTAACGCGTGCAAATGTTCATACTTTGAGCTATAAAACATATATTTAAATTTAATAAACAACCATTCTATGTATAATAGTGTTCTTATTTGAAGATTCACCAATACATAACAATTAAACATAATGATGCTATTAATTTAATATTTATTTTGTATGAAATATGCATCGATAAAATATTTATTATCTTGTGATATATAAATAAAATGAATAATGCACACTCACTATCAACATTTATTTTTATTAGTTATAATAACAATTAATCAACCTTTGAGTGATCCAAAAATGTCTTATAACAATAAACTTTCAATTAATCATAAATTCTAGCATCCATGCATGGGATAATTGAAATAATTTATATGTTTAAATCAAATAAACTTATAAATTTAACCACTTTGGTGATTAACAAAGTTTGATAATATTTAATTTATATAATCATAGATAAAATAGATAAAATACATAATTATCCTTGAAAATAAAATTATATATATATATATATATATATATATATATATATATATATATATATATATATATATATATATATATATATATATATATATATATATATATATATATATATATATATATATATATATATATATATATATATATATATATATATATATATATATATATATATATATATAAGATATTACATAAAATTGAATGAATGTCACATAACGCTTTAATCAAAAGGTAATCGCAACATATTTAGTAGAAAAATATAATTTTCAAAATTCTAAATTTTATTATTAAAGTTCATAATACAATTGTAAGGAAAAAGTTCAACATGGAGAATCACAGTTCTACAAACTAACGCTCTAATAACATATGTTAGTCATATTTTATTAAGAAACTATCACATTATATGGATATTATAATATATGATTCTCACAAAAAATAAAGACATTAAATTGTATATCTTGTTTTATGATGATGATCCTAAAGACTATCATAAGTCACTGATACCCAATATATAACTTTCCTGTTCATGTTTTCTCAAAATTCTTTTTTAATGGTTATTCAGTAGAGAAACTATTATAGAAGGAATCAAACCCTTTTTTTCAATTGTTGTGTTTGACTCCCATTAAGTCATCACTATTTGGAGATGTTATTCATACCCTTTTATTGTGGATTAACGACAAGGTTCAATTTTAATATGTGAGGAAAAGAACGGTAGCAAATAAAATAAATGGTCTTAAGCAATGATAAATAATAAACATAAGATATAACAGAATAAGGCGAGAAAAAGACGAAAGTTTGTTTACCCAATTCGATCAAACAATGTACTCTTAAGGAGAGAGCAACTCTACAATTCACTACTGTCATAGTTGTTACAGGAGATTACATATGAATTGCAAGAAAATAGCCTTCGTCTTTAGGTTCCCAAGAACAATCCTGAAAGCGCCCAAGAACAACCTTATTTTCTATCCAAGTGTTTCTCAAGCTCTCCAACTCTCAATAATATGCGTAACCATTATTTCCCAATACCATTAGATAACCCCAAAGGTTCCTTAAACCTTCGCCTTTCTCAGTTTCCTTTGAGAAGACCTTAAACCCTTGATTCTACCTAAAATTCTAGAACTTTAAAACATATTAATTCTGATGCTCCAGCATTAGAATACAATGTCAAGACAGGTGTTGTGACTTATGTTGACAGACAGAACTCAGTATATCAAAATTGTAACTTATACAAAAATAAATTGTAGAATGATAAATAACACAGATGATTGTTAACCTAGTTCGGTGCAACGTCACCTACTATGGGGGCTACAAATATAGGAAGGAAATTCACTATGACAACATTAGTTTAAAGTCTAAACAATCCCAGTTTATAACTTCTCGCCTAATCACTACCTTGTGCAACTTTTACCTAGAAAACTTCAAGATATAAGATCTCCATATCACTTCCTACCAATCACCTCAGTGATAAAATACAGTTACAAACCTTGTGAATAGAATCAAAACCATAAGATTACACTTCCAATAAATATTACTCAATTTTGCTTAAAAACTTCAACCAAGAACAATGAACGATACTCAACTCTATGCTTAAAAGCTTCAAGAGTAAGAACAATAAATTGATAAACAATTAATTAACAATCAATCTACCTCATTGTATCCAAAGATACACGAGTAACTTAAAAAAATACAAGAGACTCTCAGAATCTATGACTTTAGACTTCCCCTAATTTTATAATTGTGAAGTTAAATTACATTAGGTTTAGGTTTCTCTTTATATACTCCTCAGCATTCCATGGGCTTCGAAATATTCACTAAAATATTTCTTGATCCACATGGCTACACCAATTATGCAGAAAGATCTCCTTAAATCTTGGAACAAATTATTAAGTTTCCTAAATTTTCTCAACATCCAACTTTAGAAACTTATGCACAACTAGAGATCAAATAAGTTATTTTAAATTAAATCTTCTTGACTTCCACAAATAATTATGATATATCCAAAAGAAATCTCACATAATAAAATAAAATATGTCAAGAACAATAACAATATGTACTGATGTTATTGTGTAACATGTCACAACATCTGTCAAAACATCTATCAAACATACCAACAACAAACTTTGATGTACCAGTTGGTCAAGATGTTGTGACATCTTGCTCAACATTAGTTAAGAACCATGTTTTAACAAAATTTAACAAATCATAAAACAATGGATCTAACGATGTCCCCCTTTGACAAATTTTAGCTAAAACAACCTTAACACAATTAAACTAAAGATACGAATAAAACCACATTCATAAAACACAAGCTACATGAAAATATGTAAGCTTTCTAAAAACTGAAAACATAAAATTATATTAGAAATTACATGCAGTTACAGATCATCATCTTCAATACTCTAGAAGACAGATGTCAAGACATGTGGTCTGACATCACACTGCACATCTCCAAGTTCAGACAAAACCAATACTCCCTCTGTTACACATAATAAATCATCCCCCTCAAGGGGATGTGAGTACAAACTTCGTCGGCAAATATTTTAAATGATGTCAAAAATAAGAAAAGCTGGAACCTCTAAGTATTGAATGGTATCCTTATGTCTTGTGGAACTCCTCTGCATTAGAGGTCTTGAGAATCATTAAAAAATATTTTAAAATTGATCCAAGTAATTAAAAACAGTTTTCTATATGTTTTTTACTGCATGTGTCGACACATCCATATTTTTGGTCGACACATGTAATGCATTTTTAAAGCATGTAGCTCCTCTAAGTCTCAGGTCGACACATGCATCATTTTAGGTCGATACATACTGAAGATTTTCTAAAATTGCATAAATTCTTATTTTATGTGTCGACACATCCACTTTTCAGGTCGACACATTTGCTAACATTTTAAAGCCTGTAGCTTCAGTAACTTTTCAGTCGACACATGGATATTTATAGGTCGACACATTCGGTTCAAAAATCACGTATGTCGACATATACGATCCTTAGGTCGACACATACTGTTTTAGTGGAACAATTTTGTAAATTCTTTTATTCCGAATTTATCGCTCTTTTCCCTAAAAGTTCTAAAACTATAAATACTCTTTCATGCATCATTCCAGCTTGTTGAAAACCATAAAATTAGCCTATTTCTCTCTTCATCTTCAACCTCTAATTTATGCATACACACTGACATTACATTGTAACGATGTTCTGTTGGGTTGTCACCTAGACAAGGATTGCTAGTATCCAATTGTGTATTGGGTGGAGTTTTGTAGGGGTTTTCATCCAGGAAAAACCTCGGATTTATCCTCTAAGATCATTGGTTAATTTGGGGGTTTTCTTGCAAGACGTTCGAGAGGTAATTGCGGTAAAGTGAACAACCTTGGAAAGCTTAAAATCTTTGCAAGGAACCTTGGAGTTTTTGAAATCTTTTCAAGGAATTAACTTGGAGTACCGGATAAAATTGAAGTCTTGTATTGTAATAGTTTGAGATTGACGGTGCGTGAAAGCTTTGGAGATAAAGAACACAAAGGAGTAGCAAGATCTAAATAGTTATTTCTCATCTATTGTATCTTGGTCTCTCTCAAGATCAAGGAAAGAGAAGGGGTTGAATCAACAACGAGCTTAGGGTTTATGGAGTTGCTCTTGAACACTTATCTTGTATCAATATTTTTTCATAGTAAGAATTATCTTAATTCCATTGGAATTAGGCGCAGACGTACCCACACGCAAGGAAGATAGTGGGGAACTGTAAAGACAAATTCCTCATGTAGATTTTATTTTTGCTTTTACTTGCTTTGATTTTTATTGTTCGATTTATCAAATAGCATTGTGTTATCATTTGAATTGTAAGAATTTTCCTAATTATTTTGATTTTTTAATTTAAGTGTTAATATAGATTATAATAACTTTTCTTTATAAGTGGTTTTGTGTATCAACATAATCAGAGGAAAAATTCTGAAAATTCACTTGCACACCAAGTGTTTGATAAATTGACGTAACTAGTTCTTTTAATATTACCATTGAAAATAGCCGTACTAAGTAAAATTGAATAAACGATATATAAGCTAAAAATTGATTCAAGGTTATTAATTCACATTATTGTTGTTATTAAATATTATTTTTGATTTACAGTTTGCATATTCGAGCTTCCCGATAACATTCGTATAAATGACAATTTAAAAAAGCTTTTGCGTCGTACTTTGACAAAACTTTTTTAAAACCAAATTTTATTTGGATATTTTTAAAGGGGTATCTATTCACCCCCTCTAGATACCACTGCCTTCGTCTAACAAGTGGCATCAAGAGCTCGGTTCATTCCTCCTTTGACACATTTCAGAAAATGACATACGAACCTAATGGGGATTATAAAAGAGCCCCAATTTTCATGGGATAAAATTATAGTTATTGGAAAGCTTGTATGCAAATTAATATCAACTCATATGACAAAGGTGTTTGGGAAGTCATTCTAAATGGTCTAACATCGATGACATATATTGTTGATGGTGTTACCATACCAAAGCCGGAAAACTTCTGGGATAAGAAAGATGAGAAAAAGTGGTCTTGCGATTAGAAAGCAAAGAACATCATTATATCCGCACTCGGTGTTGATGAGTTCTATCGCATTTCCCATTGTCAAACCGCTAAATTGATATGGGATGCTCTACAAGTTACCTATGAGGGAATTAATGAGGTCAAATAAGCTAGAAGTAATACGCTTAATCAAGAGTTTGAACTCTTTCCCATAAATCAAGGGGAAACCATTGCTCAAATGAAAAAGAGGTTCTCTCATCTTATTAATTGTTTAAATTTACTATACAATCCTATTTATAATGTTATTGCTACTAACAAAGTGTTGAGGTGTCTTACTAGAAATTGGCAACCAAAAGTCACCGCGATCAAGGAAGCTAATAACATTGATACACTCGACCTCACCTTATTGTTTGACAAGCTAGAAGAGCATGAGCAAGAACTCAATTTCTTAGACAACCATGAAAAGAAGCTTGAGAAAAAGAAGAAATAAAAAAGGGTCATCAAGGAGGAAGTATTGAAGTTTAAAGCTCTCAAGGCTTCAAGCTCAAAGTCCTCAAAGGAATAGCTCTCAAATGATAATGACTCTAGTAATAAAGAGAATTCGGATGATGAAGAGATAGGATTATTTGTAAAAAGATTAATCGATACTGTTACACGGTGGCAGAACCGACTGTTTAATATACTGGTTTTGCGTTTTTTGTTCACAAATGTGTGGTAAGCAAGAGTCGCCACCGTCTTTTCTTTTATCCAACAAAGGAAAGGGTGAAAAGAACAGAAAAAGACCTTTTCGAGATGTTTCTGAGTAAGGGGGGTAGATTATGGAAAGGGAATGTGTTAGCACCCTTTTCATCCGTAGTTTTCTACGGGCTTTTAGAGGTTTGCTCATTTTTCAATATGCTTTTGTGCTTTGTGTGTTTGAAAATGTTTTTGAAAAGCCTTAGTGCGGCAATTTTCTTTGTGTTTAACTCTTGTATTGGTCCTCAAGAGTGTTAACAAAGTAAAGTTTTTGAAATTATTTTTGAAAAATAGTATTTGTGTGTAAGTGCAAAAAAGTATTTTTGAGCAAACTTCTAACAACTATCTACTTTGTTACTCGAAAAGGGTGTTCTTTTCCTCCTTATCCTTTAGGAAACGTAATCCTACTATTAATGAGTAGGTAGCCTTATCATTGGATGTTGAGGGAAAATCGAAGAGATGTTTAACAATCATAAAGGCAACATACGAGACGCTTTAGAAAATTCGTTTAAGGGACGAGATCATTTATCGAAAGGTAACACCGTAGGGTCATCGAGGGACTATGATCTTTTTTATTTTTGCGGGTATTTTCTAAAGCGTCCCCGTTCTCGAGGGACGTAACCGTTTTTCCGAAAGGAAACCGAAGCGGGGATACCCTAGAGGTGCATATGTGCATATGTGTTGAGATTCAGTTATTTTTGTCTTTTTATTAAGTTAGCTAATGTTTTAATTTACAGTCTTTCCATGCAATCCTAATTACTAACAGTAATATTGTACAGGAACTGCAAAGTACATAAAATAAAAAAAACGGAAACATAAACCCTAAACTATTACAACGGTTTGGGACAGTTACAATAAAAAATACAAGAAACTAAAAGTGCAGAATTTTAAATCTAAAGCTATTACAACTGTGAGCCGTTACAATAAAATAAAATGCGCGCGTGAAATGAAGATGCGTCCAAAAAACTAAAATATTCTAAGTAAACAAGAAACTATTTGTTTGATTTTTTGTTTTTAATTAAGAGAAATAATTAAACTAAATATACTAAAGTCTACTTAAAAAATAAAAATTATTTTAAAACAAATAGTCTAAGGTTTTTTTTTGTTTTTTTATTAAAATAAATTAATTAAATCTAATTAAAAAATCCTAACTTCTATTTTATTTTTAATTAAAGAAAATAGTAAAAATATTTATTAGTTAATTTAAGAAATTAATCATTTAAAAGGAGTCTAATCCTAATTTTTTATTTTTCGATTTACTGCTCATCTTAAGGTGGAAACTCAATAAGAGGAAACAAAACCAAGCGGAAAAAAAAAAGAGAAAACCCTTTGATCCAGGAAGGGGATGCCCTTTGATCTAGGAAGGACCATCTCCTTCAATCCAGAGGGCCATGATTTTCGACCCAGAGGGTCGTGACCCTGTCGATCCAGAAAGGTGTCACCTTCTTTGATCCAAGAGGATAATAGGCAGTTTCGATCCAGGAGACTAGGGCTCCTTCGATGTGTGTTGCTGGATCTTCTAATACCCGTTAGAAAAAAAAAGAAGATAAAGCAATATTCAAAGCTTGAATTAAAGTCGGTCCTGGATTCTACAGCCTGGCTATTTTTGAAGTCATAGCCAGAATACCATAACATGATTTGGAAATGGCATATCATGATTCGAATGTCATGGGCTTCGCGCCAAACTCTTGACCTGTTCTAATGATGCCTAGCAAATCATACGTACACGTCAAACATTCAAAAATACGCAGATATTCACAAATACGCAAATATGAGGATTTGGATTTTTAGAGATTTTACCAAACGGGCGATGATGATGCTTCTGATCTGGGCCTGAAACTGGATACAGGGAACGAGTATTTGGAGTTTTCGATTTGAATGATCTTTCCCTTCGCAAGCTTTTTGTAGAGCTTTTTGTATGGTTCGTCTGCCCCCGTTTGGCTTACCCAAGGGGTGTATTTATAACATACAAGAAAGGGACAAGATGATGAAGAGAGAATCCATCATATAAAGCCAAGGTTTAAAGCCATCAAATCCATTAAAGCCATTTTGAAAAACTACCAAACTTGGTACTTCATGCCATTTTTTCATGTTCACTGTACCTGGACATGTTTTTTTCCGAATGCCCTCTTGACGGCCTCCTTCGAATGGCCCTTGGTCTTTATTGATCCTTTTCATTTTTGTATTGACATCCTATTCGAAAGACCACTTGTCCAAATGCCAATCGAAGAACATAATCAACATGCTTGTCGAAGCTGCCCTGGTTTGAGATGCTAAATTGAAGAATCCCTTACCATGCCAATTGAAGGCCTTTACACATGGTGCAAAACGAAAGATCTTCCAGAACGCCAATCGAAAGCCTTGAAACAATGCCAATCGAAAGGCTCGTTATGAGGAGAATCGAAAGGCCTTCTATCCATGCCAATCGAAGGGCCTTTTAGAATGCCAAATGAAGGATTTGTCACAATGCCGATCAAAAGGCCTTGTGACATACCAATCGAAGGGCTTGGCCTTGCCAATCGAAGCATTTCTAGACTTCCAATCGAAATTCCTTGTGATATGCCAATTGAAGGGCTTGGCCTTGCCAATCGAAGGCCTCCTACAGAGTACCAATCGAAGGGTCTTTCAGAATGCCAATCGAAAGGTGCATAAAACATCACTCCAAGATTTTCTTTTTCCTTGGGAAAGGGTTTGTGACCAACCATGTAGGGGAAGATCTTGGAAAACGTGAGAGGGTAAATTTGGGGTACAACAGTTTCCCCTATTCAATCTTCTTAAACCTAGAGATGTAGATTGGCTTGTCGGCCTTTCGTGATCTGAGGGTGGAAGACGATTGAACACTATAGTGCTCAGAAATTTGCACTCGTATGAAGTGATACTGTTGGTGAATAATATCGAGAATGGGCTTACAGATGCCATTTGGAAAAGATGACAGAAAACTGTCGTAGATAAGCTTAAAGATGCCATATGGGAAAGATGACAGAAAACTATCGGAGATGGGCTTAAAGATGCCATCCAGAAGAATATGGATTTCATGAGATATTCCTTAGTGAGAATCCCTATTCCTGTTGTCAAGGAGGACTCTGTTGAGGAATGTTGATCTTTGTCTTGGGAAATAGAGTTTATGAGATTCAGATGTCCATTACTCTACTGGGGAGTCATCTCTTGATTGAAGAGACGGAAGTGGACTGCTATCTGGTCAGGATCTAGGCTTCATAGTGGCTTACTGGGGAAATGAGATTAAACTGTTATCTGGTCGCACCCAAGATTTGCAGTTTGAAGAAACTAAGTTGTTATTTGGTCGGGTCTAGGCTTTAACTTGAATCTGAGGTATACTACCATCCGGTCAAATCCAGGCTTCATAGTAACTGACAGAGTAAACTCCTATCTTGTCGGATTCCAGGCTTCGCAACACTTTATACTGTTATCTGGTCAGAATCCAGGCTTCACAGTGTCTTAAATTGTTGGCTGACTATTATCCGATCGAGTTCCGGGCTTCATAATAATTGACAGGGTAAACTGCTATCTGGTCAGATTCCAGGCTTCGCAGCGCTTTATATTGTTATCTGGTCGAAATCCAGGCTTCACAGTGTCTGTGAAGAAGTGAACTACTATCTGGTTGGATTCCAGGCTTCGTAACACCTTATACTATTATCTGGTCGAAATCCAGACTTCACAGTTTCTTTGAAGAAGTGAACTACTATCTGGTCAGATTCCAGGCTTCGCAGCACCTTATATTGTTATCTGGTCGAAATCCAGGCTTCATAGTTTCTTTGAAGAAGTGAACTACTATCTGGTCAGATTCCAGGCTTTACAGCACCTTATACTGTTATCTGGTCGAAATCCAGGCTTCATAGTTTCTTTGAAGAAGTGAACTACTATTTGGTCGGATTCCAGGCTTCGCAGCACCTTTTATCATTATCTGGTCGAAATCCAGGCTTCACAGTTTTTGAAGAAGCAAACTACTATCTGCTCGGATTCCAGGCTTCGCAACACCTTTTACCGTTATCTGGTCGAAATCCAGGCTTCACAGTTTTTGAAGAAGTGAACTACTATCTGGTCGGATTTCAGGCTTCGCATCACCTTATACTATTATCTGGTCGAAATCCAGGCTTCACAGTTTCTTCAACTGGAATGGAAATTAGAGAGATCTTAGTGTCAATGTGATTGAAACAGAGGAGGTCTTGGACTAACTTTGACTGGATAAGAATCATAAAAATCTTAGGATCGATTTAACTGAACCAGACAAAAGTCTTGGAATACCTTCAACTGGAATAAGATCAGAGAGATCTTAGTGTCAATCTGACTGAACTAGAGAAGGTCTTGTGAAGGCATCTTTCTAAGGAAAATCTTGGAATAGCCCTTTGTTAGACGTAGCTTATTGTTTTGATCTTTTCCCTGAAAAAGGTAAAGAGTTAGTCATATGCAATGTCATGATGTATGAAATGCATTGTGTCGATGCTCTCAAAATAAATGATATTATATTGTATGCGAGGTGTATGCACATGCCATGATGTATGAATATGGGATGTTATTGAGATGTTTCCCAGTATAGGAAAATAAATCCCGGATTACTACGGGAGAGTATTGGGAAGCTGAACCCTTCATTTCCGTTGGGGATGACGAATGAAGATGATTCGCTAGGGATTTCCTCTTTTTGTTTGAGGATAACCTGCTGGGGATTGACTATGCTTGAGAATTGATTCCGATTGAGAATTGGTTCTGTTTGAGAATCAGTCTGTGGAGCGAGATGCTTGTTGGAAGATTCTGCCGATGTAGAGAAATAAACTCTGTTGGGAAATGAGCTTCCGCAGTTTGAGAAATAAACTCTACCCGGGAGGAGGTTTTATAACTGTTTGAACTGGGATGGGGAAAACAGACTTCAGTTGGAGAAGGTAATCCTTGCTTGGGGAAGAAGAGACCAAAACTCTGGTTGTTTCTGCTCTGTGGGGAACATACCTGTCACAGACGTATGCTGAGGATACGACGATGACTTTGCATCAGGACATTTCTGCCCCTGTGCCTGCTGGAGGTTTTGTGGATGGATCTTTGTCGTGATTGTACTTGAACATGCATTGAATGAGTATCAGGATGATATCCGTCTCTGGACCGTACCTGAAATGTTGCTAGGAGATAATCTGGACTAAGTATCAGGATGACATCTGTCTTGGATCGTACCTGAACTGTTGCTAGAAGATGATCTGAATAAGTATCAGGATGATATCCGTCTCTGGACCGTACCTGAAATGTTGCTAGGAGATAATCTGGAGTAAGTGTCAGGATGACATCCGTTCTTGGATCATACCTGAACCATTTCTAGATGAGAATCTGGAGTAAGTGTCAGGATGACATCCGTTCTTGGATCGTACCTGAACCGTTTCTAGATGAGAATCTGGAGTAAGTGTCAGAATGACATCCGTTCTTGGATCTAACCTGAACTGCTTCTAGATGAGAATCTTAGAGTAAGTGTCAGGATGACATCTGTTTTTGGATCGTACCTGAACCGTTTCTAGATGATGTGTTGAAATAAGTGTCAGAATGACATCTGTCTCTGGATCGTATCTGCACTGTACTATTGAGAACCTGGAGTAGATGTCAGGATGACATCCGTTTCTGGATCGTACCTGAACAGTTTCTAGATGAGAATCTGCTTTATTCAGAATGTTTCCGTTGGGAATTCTTGTTTTGTTGTTTTGAGAAGAAATCCGTTGAGGAACATTGATTTTGTTTGATTGTATGTGATTCGTTATCGGAATTCATGTCTAATGCCCCAAGTGATTCACATGAAGATCTGCCCCTGGTTGTTTGGCATTTTTGAGAAATTTCTTGGATCTTGACTTGACTGCCCCAGATGATAGATAATGATCATGCCGTGCCCCTTGATTGGAAGTGTTTTTCCACTTGAGGTGAACCTTTTCAATGAGAAAGTTTTTATTCACTAGATATTCGTCATGTGAATTTTTCCGCTGTTTGAACAAATAGTCATATGAAAACAATGATATTTGAATAATGCAAAGATTATGCTTGTCTTGAAGTTTGAAAATTCATTTTTTCAGTAAAACAAATTTTGCAAGAGACTGATATCAACTCAGGATTTATAGTAAGTCCTATAGGAGTCAGGATACCTTTTGTAACAGTATGCTTCCGAACTAACCTATACTTCAGTTAGGACTTTTAAGGATTGTAGCGTGGCCTGGTTCGCGGTTTAAGAAACAAAGGATAAAGACTCAAAATTTATTTGTACCCACCTGCTCTTCGTGATGTTCTTCAGTCCTATCCTCAGTTAATTGTGCATTTTGAATCCCGGTTGAGTTTTGGCGTCTTGTCCTTGATGTTCCAGTGATGGTTCGAATACTGAAAGTTTATTTTGAATAGGCAGCTGTTGTACCCCAAAATTTACCCTTTTTATTTCGACATTTTTGGCTTACATTTCATTATTACATACATGCATATCATTGGTTTTATGGTTATGGAATCAAGGTATATTTAGCAAGCTTCTTTAGGTTACAAGTGACGTTTATTTCGTCAATTGATGTTCTCAGAGTATTTTTCGTGCTGAAGATCGGTTCGCCGTTTCACAATGATTCAGAGTTCAAAGATTTATGAGTCCAACTTGGTGCGTCATATTCTGGTGTTATTTCGCCAAGGTATCCCTGATAACATATTCTCAAATTCAGGTTCGGCTCGAGAGCCAATTCTTTAAAGAAGGTCTCCGAATGTGCGATTTTTTCTCGAAGAAATATTGTGAAAAAGTGTGCTGAAAGTGCAGTTTTTACGCACTAAAAAATTCATAACTTGAAGATCATGGCTCGTTCTGAACCCGTTCCTATGGCCAAAATTCCGTCTTAATGTTATCTACGTTTTCATCTCTCACAGCTGGAAGCCAATTTCGATCAGAAGGTCTTCAAAAATGCAGATTTGTCAAGTATTTTCGTACATAATATTTGTGACAGAAGTTTATTTGCGTCATGTTCATAAAATCATAACTTGGTCAATTTTCATCGTATTGAGCTGGTTCCAGCGCCAAAATTTTACAAATTGAGTTGAATACATTTTCAAAAGAGGTATCGAGTTCGAACGGTATCCAAAAGGCCTTCGTTTTTTTCCCAGAGTGCGCATGACGCACCGAAAATCCTGAATGCTGAATATCATTTCATCTGGGTCGAAACTTCAAAAATTCATAACTCAGTCAATTTTTATTGGATCGGGTCCATATTTTTACACAAGGTCCCTGACTCAGAGATCTACAACTTTTCTTCCAAAGTCGAGACTGGGTTCTTCTCCGATCAATACCAGTTTTTTATTGAAGAATGTGTCAGAGTTGACACTGGAGCCCAAAATAGGTTTGTCTGAGGCAAAAATTCAAAAATTCATAACTAATTCACCGTTTATCTGATTGAGCCTATTTTCGGACAGGAGTTAGTTCTCGATGTAGGCTACATTTTGTTTTCACATTTCAACTTCAAAAATTTCACTTAAGTCCCTGTGATTTAGCCTGAAACGTGACAGACTCAAGTGATTAAAAATCTGCACTATTGCTTGTGGTTATTGGAGGCCCAATTGCACATTCAAAACCCATATCTTTGCTCTAATTTCCATTATATAATCTCATTCTTTTCACACAAATACGACAAAAAAAAAGCTTTTTCCACAACTCTATCAAAATATCAAATTCTTTCAAGAACCCTAAAAATCTTGAAATCCTTGTTACAAACCTCATCTCACTACAAACAAGTTATCCTCATTACAAACCCACATCTCACTACTTTCACTACCTCTCCAGTAAGAGTAAAGTTGGTTTGATCTCTATGATCCAAAGGATATAGAAGCATTCATACATGTCATATCGGTTTTAACATTACAAAATTTCATATATTTATTTTCTTTGTATTTCATGGTATACTAATTTGTTTAATGTGTTCATGAGATTCAACACTACAGGTTTGAACCATCTAATGGTCCCATGCAAGTTTATTACATAACGCTGAGACCAAAACACTAAAATAGAACAACAACCAATACATGACTCATGGCAAGACAGACATCCTGAGAAGGTTAAGGGCGTGGGTTTAACACTCACCTCTATTGGTTTTAGTTTTCTTCCTTTTTATTTATCCTTTTATCTATTTTAATTCTTTCTGTTTAAAACCTTTTACATAAAAATTAATATT
Source organism: Vicia faba (assembly GCA_948472305.1). NCBI lineage: Eukaryota > Viridiplantae > Streptophyta > Magnoliopsida > Fabales > Fabaceae > Vicia > Vicia faba. The sequence continues at coordinate 673,725,582 of OX451736.1, forward strand.
TTTCACAAACCTTTGATTTTTCCTAATAAACTCAAATAATTAATTTTAGTTTTTTAATTTAATTTTAGGTTTTAATTTAATTTTAGGTTCAACATCCACCCCAGCATTTTCATTATTTGTTTTTGATTTCTAACCAATTTGTCTTTTCCAATCTTAAATTCACTTAACCACAAAACTTTTTTCACAAATCTTTTTTTTACAAAAAAAACCTAATTTAATTTTTAGGTTAATTAGTTTTAAATTTTTTAACTTTTTTTTAAAATTAACCTTTTTTTAATTCAGATTAATTAGGTTTTAGGTATTTTAGTTAACTTTTTTCAAAATTAATATTTTTTTATTAATTAAAATTAATTAAGTTTTTTTAGGTTTATTTAATTAATTATCATAAATCATTTTTTTCATAAAAAATCACCAAAATATTTTCTTTTCTATTTTCATCTTATTTTTATTTTCCTAGATAAAGTGTATAGGGGCGCGTTCAACTGTAATAGCGTAGCTTTATTTCCCGCTTTTTTTTATCATTATCATGTAATTGCTTCTGGGATGTAATAGTTTTAGGATTTCTTTTCCGCACTCTTCACTATTATGTAACTGCCCCAAAGCTCTGTAATAGCGTATGTTTAAATTTCCGCCTTTACCTTCAGCTACTATATTTTATGCAATGCTTAGATTAATAGGATTATCTGGAAATATAAAAATGAACGATAGAAAACCCTTATTGCAAGATAAATAACTGAACTGAATCATTTGCACACTCGCACCTCTAGGATAACTTCACTTGTTGCCTTCGGAAAACAATGGTCATGTCCCTCGAACGTAGGGATATCTTAGCAAAAGACCCTCAATCTAAAAGTCATCATAAAGATCATAGTCCCTTAATGTCCCTCGAGTTGCCTACGAGAAATGATCTTGTCCCTCGATGTTGCCTATATGATAACAGTCCCTTCGAACTGCTAAGGTATCCCTATATGTTGTCTTCTATGACCATAACGATGACTCACACTTGTCCCTTATACATCCAACGATAGGTCTACCTACTCACTAATAGTAGGATAGCATTATCTAAAGGACAGGGAGAAAAGAATGACCTTTTTGAGTATAAGTAGATAAGTTCTTAGATGCTTGCTCAAAACAACTTCTTGCACCTACACAAAAACATTTCAAAACACTTTAAAAAACATTCGCCTTGTCAACACTCTTGAGGACTGATACAAGAGTTATCACAAAGCGAAACGCCGCACTAAGGAAATTTCAAAACTTTTTAAAAGCACGCAAACACACAAAAGCAATTTAAGAATGAGCAAGTACCTAAGAGCCCGTGGAAAACCATGGATGGAAATGGTGCTAATACCTTCCCTTTCCATAATCTACCCCCTTACTCAAATCTCAAAAAAAGGTCTTTTTCTGTTCTTTTCACCCTTTCCTTTGTTGGATAAAAGAAAAGTCTATGGCGAATCTTGCTTACTGCGACATTTACAAACAAAAAATGCAAACCAGTATTAACAGTTGGTTCTGCCACCGTATCATAGAACTGACGACTCTGCTGGGGAAATGATAAAGTGGGGTTTACCTTAGGATCTAGGTCATTCTTAATTGCTTCTTTGACTTGTCTTGTTTGATTTATCTTTAAGGGTATCTGTTTGGGTTATGTAGATCCTAAAACCGAATCTGGGAACACCTTTTAGGTAAGTAGCAGTAGCTACGGTTGAAGCAGTAGCTACATTGATGCGGCACTTTAGTTGGTACCGGTAGCCCTTGAGTCAATCAAGGAGAATACGGGCCTGCTGCGTGGTGTCATAAAGCGTCGACTGACCTTAGAACCTTTAATTGCACAACTTGGTTAGTAGGACATAGCGAGATGGCCGACTTTGGTGTATTCCCAAGATTGATAGATACTCGATGCTACACTCATTGAGGTTTGACTCATGAGTTTTGTTTGGTTACGAGTCAATCGCCTATTGAACGAAGCTTGGGGGAAAGTTCAGTGATATTGAGATTCCTTAGAACCCAGTTACTATTTATAGGACAAGTTGAACCAATCCAGCTTCAAGAGGGTATGACCTTAAAACTCATGTAGGCTTTAAACCTAAGGACTTGGTGTGACTTGTTTGTTGCTTGCTATACGTGTGATTTCTTAGCATAATCACGACATCATAAACATTGCATATCATACTAACCATTTCAAGGATTTTCTAGGGCTCATCTTTGCTTTGTTTTGTAGGACATGGCATCCATCCGCAGGAACACTATCCACATTAACCTTGTGAAAGTACCTCCTCAACTAAAGGACTTAGCATTAAGGATTCCTGAAAGCTCTCCCTTCACTGAAAAACATGGTCGACTGCTCAACTTGGTCACTTCAAAACCTGATGAAGAATTATTAAAGGTGTTATTTCAGTTCTTTGATCCTTTGCACCACTGCTTCACCTTCCTGGATTACCAGCTAGTTCCTACTATGGAGGAATTTTCACAGTTATTGGGGATACCTATTCTTGATCAGTTACCTTTCAATAGTACGAAAAGACATCCAAAGCCTGAAGAGATTGCTCGAGCTCTGTCCTTACAATGGTCTGACGTTGTGACAAATTGGGAAACTAGGGGAAGTGTCCAAGGAATCCCGGTTAAATTTCTATTCGAGAAAGCTCACTGTTTTTGGGATACCCTGGATTTACAAGCTTTTGAAGAGGTATTGACACTTCTCATCTACGGGATGGTACTATTCCCTAACGTGGACCAACTCGTAGATATGAATACGATTAAGGTTTTTCTGTCTCATAATCCAGTGCCTACATTACTTGGGGATATTCTACACTCTCTGCATGCTCGCACTCTAAAGAGAAGGGGGACCCTCCTGTGTTGCACCCCTCTATTAGCTAGGTGGTTTATTTCGCACCTACCCAGGTCTATTTTGAAGAATGAGAAGGGTATGAAATGGTCTCATAGGCTGATGTCCCTTACACATTCAGACATTCATTGGTGTTCACGGTTTTCGGAAGATGTTACCATCATCGATCGCTGTGGTGAATTCCTAATGTCCCTCTCTTAGGCATTAGGGTAGGAATCACTTATAACCCTTGTTTGGCACTATGACAGTTTGGTTATGCAAGAAGGGATGGTCCTCATGATACACTTATCCAAGGAATCGCCTTCGATTATGAGAATGATGCTCAGGGTTACCGTAAAAGGTTCAACCGAGCTTGGGGCATGGTACATAGAGTTGATAGCAAGACACTGGGGCACAAGAATTCTATCCATCTTGAGCCTTATCTCAAATGGGTATGAGCCCGTGCTCAAAGTCTTATGATGCCTTACCCTGTTGTCTTACCAACGATTGTGGAACCAGTTGCTGAAGGAGACACTTCTTATCTTATTCTTCATCCTGACATGCCAACTGATCATGAGGAGTTACAAAAATCCTAGATCCAAATCAAAGAGGAACAAGATACCTTTGAAACCCAATTCTACGCCAGCGAGAAGAAGGTTCTGGAACTCACTAGGTTACTTCATGAAGAGAGGAACATAAATGCCTACATTGCACCAAAGAGGATGCGCTCATGGGAAACCTGATTTTCTTTTTGCTTTACGTTTTGTTTTGTTTGATTGTAAGCCTAAAAGGAACTCTTTATAACAATCCAAACTTATTAATACAATTAACGTGAGTTTCTCTTGGTTAAACAAATTTGAGCCTTTAAGAATCCTTGAAACCATTGCATACGCATATCATCCATATTGCATAACCAGGTACCATAACAGTTTTTTCATCTTCTTCGCTGTTTATTTCAGCAGTAATGTCTTCTGAACAAAGCATCAAGGATCTCTAGGCACAAAATGCCAAATTTCAGCAAATGTCCGTAGCCTTGGCTAAAGGGTAGGAAGATCTGAAGGCCCTTATTCTGAAAGAGAAAAAGAAGAAGAAGAAGAAGTCCGTCGGTGTCCTGAATCTGGGCAGAAGATTTAGGGGACCGTTGAAACAAGCGGTTGATCTGACCTCTTCATCCAAAGAAGGGGAGAACCAAGAGGGAGAAACAAGGGAGGAAGACCCTAGTTCGAGAGTTTCTAAGGATGAATCTGACTACAATGATGAACAGTATCCCCTGGCTGAGGATAGGTACAAACAGTTAGAGGATCGTCTGAGCATGATGGATATTTAAAGAATACCAGGGCTGGATTTCGAAGAGCTGGGTTTGACATCTGGGGTAGTTATCCCACTGAAGTTCAAGGCTCCAGTATTTTCGAAGTATGATGGGGTGTCTTGTTCTAAGCTTCATCTTCGTTCCTATGTGAGGAATATTCAGCCTCAAACTGTTGATAGGAACTCGTGGGTCTATTTATTTCAGGACAGTCTGTCCGGGACTCAGCTTGAGTGGTTCTATCAGCTGGAGGGAACCAATGCCCGCAACTGGGAAGATATGGCTGCTGCTTTCTACAAGCAGTATCAATATAACGCTGACCTTGCCCCTACCCGTACTCAACTCCAGAGTATGTCCATGGGAGAAAGCGAAGGTTTCAAGGACTATGCATAGAAATGGAGAGATCTGGCATGGAGAGTCCAACCCCCTTTGTCTGATAGGGAGTTGGTGGATATGTTTCTTGGTATATTGTCTGGTCCATTCTTCAATCACTTTATTGGTAGCTCCTAGGTTGGTTTCACCGAGCTGATATTGACTGGAGAAAGGAAAGAAGTTGGGATCTAGAGCAAAAATATACAGAAAGATACCTCGTCAAGTACAGTGAAGAAGCCGTTGATGGGTAAGAAGGAGGTCAGTTCCATTTATAACCCAAGAGGTAAGAGCAGAGCTGAACGCTGTCCAACGGTAGGTGCTGTGATGATACCTAGGCCTGCGGCTACCCAACAACTAAACAATAAGCCAAGGGTAGAAAGACCTCAAAGGCAGTTCACCCAAATCAACATGCCATTGTCACAAGCATTGCAACACATGTTGAGGATGAATCTGATCAAGGTGATAAACCCTCATCCAAACCCGAAGACTTTCTCTCCTAACTACAATTCGTATGCAAGGTGTGCTTATCATTCTGGCAGCCCGGGGCACGATACTAACGATTGTTGGGCGCTGAAATACAAGATTCAGAATATGATTGACACCAAGGAAATTGAATTCGACCCTCTTGAGACTCCCAACGTGATTACTGCTCCCCTGCCAAAACATGGCTAAGATGGAAAGCATTTTTGTTCATTTGAATTCTCAAGCTGTATTTTCTTTGTTTATTCAAACAGTTATTGTCATGTCAAAACTTTGTTATTTCATTAATGCATTACACATGTTTGTCTTGAATTAATTTGTTTTTACTATGCTTAAACTGCTTTATACTTCCTTTTCGTGATATTCAACTCTCTATTAAAAGCTCTAAGCCTTTATAGGGAGGATGACGAAAATGATACCACAATCTTTACAGTATGCTTTCGAACAGACCCCACTGACGATGTACATGCGTTGTTTCAAATCCTAAATAGTGGAGTTATAAGGAAGATAATCTCTAGTCAACCCCTTTGAGCCAAAGAAGTAGGGTTTTTTCTTTCACACAAATTAAAACCCTTAATCACAACCTGGGGCAGGGTAGTTTTCTCAGTTAATTCAGAGGCGCATTCAGTCGTAATCTTCCGCTTCGCGCACAATGAATGGCATCAAAGACGTCCTTCTGAATCAGAAGATGGTGATGGTTCCGCATAATCATCAAAGCAGACAGTCATTATTTTGCAAAAGAAAAGCCCGTTAAGTCAAAATCTATGAATGAGACTTAAGAAAAAAACTGGGGCATCCCGCTGACTGTAATCACAAAAGAAACAGTTCAGGCAAAGGAAGGGATAACAAAATCAAAAAAAGAAAGAGGTCCTACAAATCCTCGACAAAAAAGATGACTGCCTATTCAAAACAAACTTTCAGTATCCGAACCATCACCGGAACATCAAGGACAATACTCCAGGACTCAACGGGGATTCTAAATGCGTAATTAACTGAGCATAGGACTGAAGGATATCACGAAGAACGGGTGGGTGCAAATAAATTTTGAGCCTTTATCCTTTGTTTCTTAAACCGTGAACCAGGCCACGTTATAACCCTTAGAAGTCCTAGATGAAGCATGGGTTAGTTTGAGAGCATACTGTTACAAAGGTATCCTGACTCCTGCAGGACTTATTACGAATCCTGAGTTGATATCACATTCTTGCAAAATTTGTTTTACTACACAAAACACATTTAAAAAAAAAAATTTCAAGACAGACATGAGTTTTGCATTCTTTAAATGATATTGTTTACATATGGCTAATTGTTTGACAGCAGAGAAATCCGCACAATGGATATTCAATGAACAAACATCCTCTCAATGGACAGAATCACCTCAGTTGGAAAGACACTTCTGATTACAGGTCTCCCATAAGTGTAACGGTATAAATGTTTAAGACTAAGCCATTGGATTGACTAGACTTATACAAATCAAAATAAAAATTGCCACCGCACTTTATTGTTTCCAAAGGAATGGGAAAAGAGAGAGTAACCCAAAAAGAAGGGGAAAGATTCAAAGTAAGGGGGTTGGTTATTCAAAGGGAAGGTATTAGCACCCTAAACATCTACGGTACTCCGCATGAACCTCTTTGAAAAATCTGTTTATTTTGGCTATGAAAAATGTTGTCTACAAAAAAATGGATCGTGGAGGTGAGAAAAGAAATATATTTTTTATGATTTTTGCACCCTCCGCGGTTGCGAACCTTTAGTGCCTACGTACCACTTTTTCGTGCAATAGGGGATCGGGGTACACGTAGTTCCTCTTCAAAAAAATTTTAAAACACAAATGTGTTGGTCAATTTTATGAGATAAAACATCATCGTCATTGTCCGTGTGGAAAAATACCTACTACCCACAATCATGAGAAAGGAGAATTTGCATCATCTCAAAGTGGAGAATATGGCTTGGATTTTAAAATCAACAATGCCTCACTCAACACCCAAGTGGAAAATATCTCTCTTTACTACATATTGTAGAAGTATAGTTGTTTGCATCACTACAAGGATTGACAAGAGTTCAATATTTTGAGAAAAGTTTAAAGATAAAAGCCAAAGTCGAAAGATGGTTTAAAATGAGATTGATTGACTTTTAGTATTCTCACAAAAATGTAGAAGTGTTATTAAGTTTATTGAAGTTTATTTATGAAACTGTTTGAAAATGCATGAACCTAAGTCCAAGTTTATTATGAAAGTGGTTCAAGTTTAAAACAAGAAGAGTTTTCAAAAGGAGGGAGAAGATTTTTGAAATTAAAGAAGATGGGAGGAGAAGAAGAGACAAGAAAATAAATACTCAAATGAGAAAAGATGAAAATGACATGAAATGTAAATGCTAAAATTAAATAGTGCATAAAATAAAAGGGGCATATAAAAGAATAAAGGATAAAGTCAATTATTAGTGATTAGTGGTTAGTTGGATGATTATCTTGAAACTTGCATTTGGAACTCATTAGAGGATTGGTAGAACCAAAGCCTCCACACAACAAGTTACATTTGCTTTTTGTCAAGTATATAATCCATTTGGAATCCTCATGAGTATCATTTAATGATCAACGATGTTTAAGTGATCCGCGTTGACCAAAGATATTGTAGATCCATTAGAGGATCGGTAGAACCAAAGCCTCCACACAATGAATCTCAAGGTTATTGGATCAAAGAGATCAAATTAACATACTTGGGCTTGCAAACATAAGTTTGGGCTACGAATAATCATTTATTTGAATCGGGACAAAATTTAGAGCTATGTTAAGCAATCGTAATTGGACTTATGTAGAAGTTGCACCTATTTTGAGGTTGGTCAATACCAATCTATGCGGCATTTGTTTTGAGACATGATATAAAGATCATGCTCCAACAACATTTAGTGCAATAAGAAGAGAATGAGATGAAGAGGGGTGAGAGAGAATATACAAACCACTTTTGAATTAAATTTAATTAAACTATTATTAAAATCATTCACCCTTTTTTGTGGAGTTAGACTCAACACCATGGTTCCAATGATGTTAACAAAGTTCATGATCAATAATTTAACCCAAGATCAGTCAGAAAATAATTACAAAATAATATTACATTTTAATATATACAAAAAAAGATAAAAAGTGATGTGCAAAAACAGAAATAAAAGAGAAAAATATCAACTATGTTCAAATTAATCAAGAAATAAAAAGTAAAACCATAGAAAAATCAGAAAAGGGCTCAAATGATTTTATAAATTTTTTTGGTAATTTTTTATAGTCAGAAACTATTTTTAAAATTAAAATAAAGGGGTAAAATAAAACAAAAATGATAAAAAATAGTAAAGTCAGAAACAAAAATAAAATAAGTTCACCAATATTTGTCACAATGTCATTGGATGATTCCATAATTTTTTTCAGAATTTAAAAATGCATAAAAGTATTTTTAAACATTTAAAACAAATCAAATAAAGTGTAAATTTATAAAAAATACCAAAATACAAAATTAAATTGTGAAAAATAAAAATCAAAAAGAGAATAATCAAAAATATTTTTCATAATTTTTTCATATTTTTTGGTCTAAAAATGAATTTTCTATGATTTTTTGAAATTTAAAACAATTAAATATAAAAAATCAGAAAAGAAAATAAAAGTCAAAAATATGTGGACCATTGGATGAGAGTCAAAATGTGTTAGTAATCAAATCCAAGGGATCTGGCGCGCTGTGCATATCATGGTCATTAGTGAATAAAGCATTGAATCAATTATTAAATCAGAATTCAAAAATAACAAGTGGCGTGCCATCATTGATAAGAAGATGACACGTTCGTCATCTTCAACCTCTAGCCAACGTGAATTCCAGGTCTCTCAAACTGTAAAATCAGAAGCTTAGACCTATGCCATTCGCTTCGTCTCTTCAAGACAAAGACAACCACACCCTCGCGCCAAATTTATATAAACTGTAGCTCAAGCAATTTGGAAAGAAAGTTTTGAAAAGGGATTTGAAATTTCATGGTCAAAATGTGTTTCCAGTAAGAAGTAAGTGTTGTGACTAGGACCATGACAATGAGAGCATCACAATGATATCAAAGTTTTGAAGAATTGATGAAGGAATCTACCTATTGAAGTTGAGTTGCAGAGCTCTGAAACTGGACTTCTATGGAGCAATTTAGGGCACGATTATTGAATGTAATTATATGGTTAGCTTCAGGGATGATCAAGGAAGGTGAATTGATGAAAAAATTGGATTGAAAAAGGCTTGAGAATGGATTTCGAAGTTGCTGAATTCTGAGTTAGGGAACAAGTTTGGAAGGGTGATTCTGGCTATCCAAGCTTGAGAAAATGAATGGGATAGTTCATGTATTTATAGGAGAAGCAAATGGGATCAAAAGGAAGAGTGAATGATACATTTTGGAGGGAATTCGTGCAAACCCGATGCACGAGTGAAGTGTGATCTAATTTTCACCAAAACTCATCCAATCCTTGTGTTTTGAGGTGCTAAACAATTCTGGAACTTCACTAAACATGTTTAGAGGAAAAAACATGTGGAAAACTTGTGATTAGAAGCCACATTATGGATTTCAAAATTCTGACTTGGTGAGAAATTCAGTTCTAAGTTACCAGTTTCAAAACAATGGAATTTCAAACTCAAGGGGTCTTAGGGCATGATTCTTGATGCTTCAGAAATATGAGGTTACAGGCTTTGCAATGGAAAAATAATGGAATCAAATGGATGCTTGAGATGAAAGTTGTGTTGAGTCAAAGTTGGAGAAAAAATGTTGACTTTCCATACTTAGAAATATATCAAATTTTTCTTCAAAAGTGACCTATAATGTCTTGCATCCAAACATAGCCTTCCACTTTGAATTTGCTCTTGACCAAAAAAGATGGCATGAAGTAGATCTCTTGAATGACATTTTGGGACTTGAACCATTTAAAATCTCCAAAAACTGAGAGAGTTATGAATTGTTGAAGTTGGCAAAAAATCATGAAATGACCTATAATTTTTTGTATACTTAAGGCAATTTCTATCCATTTTCTCACTTTACACATAAAAGAAGGCATAAAGTTCACATCCTCAATATCATTATTGAAAAATAATAGGCTCAAGGTGATAAAATTGACCAAGTTATGATCATTTGAAGTCACACATGAAAAATTGGGGATTCATCTGGAGGACTTGTAATCTTTCTTCCTCATCAAGTTTCTTCCACATGAAAACTCTTTGGAACTTTTGAAGTGATTTGTTAATATCCATTTAAAGAGAATGATGTATTTGGAATGACTCAAAAATACCAAAAGATGGGAAAGATATACTCCTTTGAAGTTCAAAACCCTAGCTCCTAGATTAAGAAACATGCCTTGAGGAACTTTGCCAATTTTGAACAAACTTCTTGTACCCAAACAAAAGCTTTGTAAATATAAGTTGTTGAGGATGATAATTAAAACTCATAGCAACCACAACTACTTCTATATCTTTAGAATTTAGAGAAATATGCGCTTGTGACCAATGAGACAAGGCCTTGTCCAACCATGACAACTTCTTCAATCAACCCCTTGCACTTTTGAATCAATATTGATAACTTGGAAATGTAGTGAACCAAAATAACCTTGCCATGCCATCCCTTCCAAAAAAACTTCAATGGTGAGGTTTCAACTTCTCAAGCTTCATTGACTAGGTCATGGAAATAAACTCATGAACCCATGGATCAACTTGCTAAGCCCTATTGCTTTTACCTACATTGTTGACAAGTAAGACAAACCAACATTGCATTTTATTAATTAAAAGGAAAGTAAAAACAAAACATGAATGATTACACAAGAAAAACAAGTCAAGGTGCTTGGTGATTCCTCAAAGAGCAAAGCTAAAGATAGGGAGGAGAACCAAAAGCCCTAATATGATCTTGTTGTGATTGAATCAACATGGTATGGTAAAGGGATCTTAGGGGCAAAAATTGGGGTAGAACAGCTGCCCTTATTTAAGTTTCTTCTATCTGGAGATATGAAGGTTAAAAATCTTCGTGTCGACGCGATCAAAGATACTTAAATATAAAACAAACCCTATTTTTGGCCCTAAGATGCCATGCAAATGTTTATGATCGTGAATGCATATGAACAAGACCATAGAGACGCAAAACACCATTGGGGATGTAACAATAATAAAGAAACAAGAGAGCGACTCGACCAGGAAAATAAATCACTGGTGGATCAAAAGACCCGACTCAGAGAGGATGGTAAAATGGTCAAAGGATACACCAACTCCTACTGGAGGTAAAGCTACCAACATTCACTGAAGGTAGAAGGAAAAGAAATAACAACACTGACGTTCACTGACTGTGAGCTACCAACATTCACTGAAGGTAGAAGGAAAAGAAATATCATAACATCACCGTTCACTGGCGATGAACTACCAACGTTCACTGAGGGTAGAAAAAAGATAACAATCATCGACGTTCACTGCCAATGACCTACCAACTTTCACTGAAGGTAGGAAGAGAATATATCATAGCATCGCCGTTCACTCACGATGAACTACCAATGTTTACTGAAGGTAGCAAAAAGATAATAAACACCAACTTTCACTGATGGTGATCTACCAACTTTCACTGAAGGTAGAAAGAGAATATATCATAGCACCACCGTTCACTGACGATGAACTACCAACGTTCACTGAGGGTATACAAAAGATAACAATCATCGATGTTCACTACCAATGACCTACCAACTTTCACTGAAGGTAGAAAGAGAATATATAATAGCATCGCTGTTTATTGACGATGAACTACCAACGTTCACTGAAAGTAGCAAAAAGATAATAATCATCAACGTTCACTGCCAATGACCTACCAACTTTCATTGAAGGTAGAAAGAGAATATATCATAGCATCTCCGTTCACTAACGATGAAGTACCAACGTTCACTGAAGGTATCAAAAAGATAACAAACACCAACTTTCACTAATGGTGATCTACCAACTTTCACTGAAGGTAGAAAGAGATTATATCATAGCATCTCCGTTCACTGACGATGAACAACCGATGTTCACTGAGGGTAGAAAAAAGATAACAATCATCGACGTTCACTACCAATGACCTACCAACTTTCACTAAAGGTAGGAAGAGAATATATCATAGCATCACCGTTCACTGATGATGAACTACCAACGTTTAATGAAGGTAGCAAAAAGATAACAAACACCAACTTTCACTGATGGTGATCTACCAACTTTCATTGAAGGTAGAAAGAGAATATATCATAGCAATGCCGTTCACTGACGATGAACTACCGATGTTCACTGAGGGTAGTAAAAAGATAACAATCATCAATGTTCACTGTCAATGACCTACCAACTTTCACTGAAGGTAGCAAAAAGATAACAAACACCAACTTTCACGGATGGTGATCTACCAACTTTCACTGAAGGTAGAAAGAGAATATTTCATAGCATCACTGTTCACTGACAATGAACTACCAACGTTCACTGAAGGTGGCAAAAAGATAATGAGTTTCCCTAAAATTCTGGAATTTTGCCTAGAACGGGTTTCAACTTCTTCTTTAACCGAGGCAACTTGCCTGGAGAGGGTAATATGTAAGTTGTCTAAAATAAAGAGACTTCCACTTGCAAAGATTTCACAACGAGTTGTTTCTGCGAATTTGAAAGTCTTGCCACCCACTGGCGTAAACTGACGACGGACTGCAAACTATCCACTCACAGAGGAGATAGCAAAAAAAAGTTACGTCGACCTTTATAGGGAAGCACAAGTTGCTCAAATAAAGAGACCTTCTACTTGTTGTCATGTAGAATTGTAAAAAGAAATGACTCTCCGGGGATAGAAATATGGCTTCCTGGGGAAAGAAATATGACTTCCTTGGGAAATGCCATGATATTCCTGCTGAGGAGATGAAGTCTTCTCGTGAAAAATAAATGCACTAACCAAAACTCGAAGTTTTCAGAAATCCAAAGTAAATAGTATTGTTGTGGGACCACAGATTTAAACCAGAAATAAATTGGAATGAAACAGTCAACCAAAATACATCCTTTGAGAAATAAACTCAAGAGGGAAAACCAAATCCATCCAAACAAGGAGCTTTCCAGGAAGGCTAAAGCAAAAATTTCCACAAGGGACAACTCAGTGGGGAAATAAAAAGAATATACGCTTTCTTCTTAAAGCCAACACTCTATTGAAGAGAGGACAACGTAACTCTGCAAAACAGGGTGATATGTCAACAAAAATATTAAAATGTCAATGAACAATGATTTGCCAATTTTAGATATGCATGAACTATGTATGAATGTATGAGTGTTATCGTGCATATGCTGAAAAAACAGATATATAACACTGGGAGTAACCAAGCAAAACCAACTCTGGCACAAACAAGACTCGGCTAAACCACATCCAGGATGATCATTCCAAGAAAAAAATAAATGCCAACTGAGGAAACAAAACCTATTGTCTGCTTTAGCTTTACTGGGGAGAAAAAATGCGGAAGTAAACAAATCAAAGTGATAAAATAGTACAGATACATGGATAGAATATCCTTCTGCAGGCTTCATCGGGGAAACAAATGTTTTCAAAAGTAACACTTCTACTGAGGATTGCAAAACCAGTCTCAGGTAAAGCAGATGGACACCAAATCATCAAAACATTCACTGGGGAATTCAAGCCCACTTCATTGGGGAGGTTGGCACCACATTCACAAAGGAGAAATCCAAAATAGGTTCTTCACGGGGGAAGCCTCAGATTGAAAACCTTACATCACGAAAACTCAGACAAGGAGGGGAAATGAATCCAAACTTGAACGAAGATACCAGAGTTTCGAACCCAATACGGTGAATTATCCTGAGTAAACCTTCCCGAGGGAAACAAAAACTTCTTAAAACAACTGGATCTTGTCCATTCCTGGGATCACCGTTTTTGTTGTCATTGTTTTTTTTGCATCACAAATTCTAAAGTAAAAACAAATTGTAAATTCTTTTTGAAAAATTGATTTTGTTATTTAATCTTTTTGCTTTGAAAGTTATTATCAATAATAAATGGAGTCTTTGCAAGCTAAATAAAATAAGAAATACAAAGAATTGGGTAAAAGCTCAAATTTCATTAATAGAATGGTAGTCTACGAATGGCAAGACTCCATAGATGATTACAAAGTTCGGAAAATGGTAATATATAATGGAAAAGATACATTGAGATACAATGACCACTATCCCCTCTAACAACCTTTGAAATCATGAGTAGCAACTTCTGTTGAAGTGTGATGGGAATCCGAGAAGATTGTTGCTCCAATGATCAAGTCTTGTCTGATGTAGTTACTTGCTAAGAAAGTCTCTAACTTTTTCCTAAGCTGCCCTTGCGGGTTTTCAACTTAGCGAGAAATTTTATTCTGTTTATGTCTCTAATTTTTGCTTAGACCTCCCTTTCGGGTTTTTGGCCTACCGAGATGCTCTTTTTTGCCTAAGCCGCCCTTTCGGGTTTTCAACTTAGCGACCTGTTCTTGTATTTCTTTAGGCAAAGTATTTCTTGACTGCATCAGCATTCATGGGACGTGGGAAATCCTCTCCATCCATAGTTTCAAGAATTAATGCACCTCTAGATAAGGCTATCTTGACAACATATGAGCCTTCAAAATTGGGAGTCCACTTTCCCCTAGAATCGGTATTGAAAGACATGATCTTCCTGAGCACGAGGTCGCCTTTTCTGAATTCACGAGGTTTAATATTTTTATCAAAAGCCTTCTTCATCCTTTTATGATATAACTGGCTATGACACAAAGTCGTCATCCTCTTCTCCTCAATCATATTCAATTGGTCAAACCGGTTTTGGACCCATTCAGCCTCTGACAACTTAGTTTCCCTTATCACACGCAAAGAGGGAATCTCAACTTCAATTGGGAGCACAACTTCCATTTCATACACCAGGGAGAACGGGGTTGCTCCTGTTGAAGTGCGGATAGATGTTCGATATCCATGCAGAGCAAAGGGGAGCATTTCATTCCAATCTTTATAAGTAACAACCATTTTCTGGATAATTTTCTTGATATTCTTATTAGCAGCTTCAACAGCCCCATTCATCTTTGGCCTGTATGAAGATGAATTGTGATGGACAATCTTGAATTCTCCGCAGAGTTCTGTCATCATTTTATTGTTCAAATTCAAGCCATTGTTGGTGATAATTCTGTTCGGCACACCATACCGACATATAAGATTATTCTCGATGAAACGCATAACCACTTGCTTAGTGACATTAGCATATGAAGCAGCCTCCACCCACTTGGTGAAGTAATCAATTGCTACCAAGATGAAACGGTGTCCGTTTGAAGCTTTGGGTTCTATCATCCCAATCATGTCAATACCCCACATAGAGAAAGGCCATGGGGCGGAAATCACATTGAGAAGTGTCGGAGGCACATGGACCTTGTCTGCATAAATTTGACATTTATAACACTTATTTGCAAATTTATAACAATCACATTCCATTGTCAGCCAATAGTAACCCGCCCTTAGCATCTTTTTAGCCATCAAATGTCCATTGGCATGAGTGCCAAATGAACCTTCACGAACCTCATGCATCAACATGTCTGCTTCGTGTCTATCCACGCATCTGAGCAAGACCATGTCATAATTTCTCTTATACAACACATTTTCACTGAGGAAGAAACTGCCTGCCAATCTTCTCAATGTCTTTCTATCTTTCTTCGAAGCACCAATCGGGTATTCCCGAGTCTGAAGAAAATGCTTGATGTCATGATACCAAGGTTTTTCATCTACTACCTCTTTTGTTGTAAACACATGAGCAGGCCTATCCAGTTGCTGAAATGTAATTCGAGGTATATCATTCCAAGTATTTACTTGGTACATAGAAGCCAGAGTTTCCAGAGTGTCCGCCATTTGATTTTCATCTCTAGGAATGTGATGGAATTCAACTTTGTTAAAGAAGGGTAACAATCTTCTAGCATAATCTTTGTAAGGGATCAAGCCGGGGTGACGAGTATCCCATTCTCCTTTAATCTGATTTATTACTAAATATGAATCACCATACACATCTAGAATTTTAATTCTGAGATCAATAGCTTCTTCGAGACCCATGATGCAAGCCTCATATTCTGCCATATTATTAGCACAATCAAATGTTAACCTTGCGGTAAAAGGAATGTGCGATCCATGTGGAGTGACAATCACAACACCAATTCCTTTACCATAAGCATTCACAACTCCATCAAATATCATACTCCAACGAGATTCAGGGTCACGAACTTCCTCAGGAAATGGTTCATCACAATCTTTCACTTTCAGGAACATCACATCCACATCGGGGAATTCATATTCTACAGACTGGTGATCCTCCACTGGTTGGTGAGCAAGATAATCTGCCAACACACTGCTTTTAATAGCTTTTTGAGTGTGGTACTCGATATCATATTCAGATAACAACATCTTCCAGCGGGCAATTCTCCCAGTAAGAGCAGGCTTTTCAAAAATGTACTTGATTGGATCCATTTTGGAGATCAAACAAGTAGTGTGATTCAACATATACTGCCGCAAACGCTTTTTCACCCAGGCCAAAGCACAACATGTTTTTTCCAGCATGGAATACCGCGACTCACAATCAGTGAATTTTTTACTGAGATGATAAATGGCGAACTCCTTCTTCCCTGTTTCATCCTGTTGTCCTAGAATATAACCCATGGATTTATCTAACACTATCAGATACATAATCAACAGGTTTCCTTCGACAAGAGGGAGCAAGATAGGAGGTTCAAGCATATATTCTTTAATACTTTAAAATGCCCTTTGGCAGTCGTCTGTCCATACACAACCTTGATCTTTCTTTAACAACTTAAAAATCGGTTCACATATTGCAGTCATGTGGGAAACGAATCTGGAAATATAATTCAAACGCCCGAGGAAACCTCTGACTTGCTTTTCAGTTCTCGTTGTTGGCATCTCTTGAATTGCTTTGACTTTATCAGGGTCAACTTCAATTCCTTTATGGATAACAATGAAACCCAACAATTTCCCTGATCAAACACCGAAGGTGCATTTATTTGGATTCAAGCGGAGACGATACTTCCTTAAATGCTGAAACAACTTCAAAAAATCTTCTACATGCCCTTCTTCAGTCTGGGATTTAGCAATCATATCATCAACATATACCTCGATTTCCTTGTGCATCAGATCATGGAATAGGGTTGTCATAGCCTTCTGGTATGTTGCACCAGCGTTCTTCAACCCGAAGGGCATCACTCTGTAACAGAATGTTCCCCAGGGTGTGATAAACGTTGTTTTTTCATGTACTCCAGAGCCATTCTTATTTGATTATACTCGGAAAATCCGTCCATGAACAAGAATACTTTGAATTTTGCTGTGCTATCCACTAACATATCAATGTGTGGCAATGGAAATCATCTTTTGGACTAGCTTTATTTAGATCTCTGTAATCTACATACATGTGTACTTTTCCATCTTTTTTTGGTACTGGGACAATATTGGAAATCCATTGAGGATACACTGACGTCACAAGAAAACCAGCATTAATCTGCTTTAGAACCTCTTCTTTGATTTTTACTGCAATATCTAGGTGAGTTCTTCTCAACTTTGTTTAATTGGCGGACACTCTGGCTTCAACGACAAATGATGCTCTACAATATCTGTATCTAGACCAGGAATATCTTGATAAGACCAAGCAAAAATATCCACATACTCTTTCAACATCTCAATCAACCTGCTCTTCACATCAGGATGCAACAATGCTCCAATCTTGACTTCCTTCGGATCTTCTTCTGAACCCAAATTGATCACTTCCAATGGCTCTTTATATGGCTGAATGGTATTTTCCTCGTGCTCAAGCAACCGTGAGACCTATTCTGGAATCTCATCATAATCTTCTTCTTCAGCCCCATACACAGGACATTCAAAGTTGGGAGAGGGTGCAGGGTCATTGTATTCAACAGGTTTTTTAATTAATCTGCACATATGATTTATGATTGCTTTTAGAAACTGACACATATAACAAGTGATCACGCGGATTGAATTTCAGTTATTATTTATTTTGAAGGGTTTTTATTTTTATTACCATTTTCCAAGAAAAAGTAGAAAATAAAGACACAATTTGGGAAACAAAGACAACTTTTATTATTGATTTTAAAAGTCACAGCAAACGGATATGCCCTACAACATTAATACTTCCACCTTGGGCAGAGTGAAGGATTTTTCAAAAATATTAGAAAAACAAATTACTTTGAAACATGTATGCAAGAGGGAACATCAATAGTGATCCAGTTCTGAACCCTAACTCCATGCGTCACATAATTCGGCATTTCCTGCTCTACTTCATCTTCCACAATGGCATTAATCCTGGAAATAGTTGGATGAAGATAACCCCCGCTACAGAAGATGTCTTGATACTTGCTCGTAGCGGACTTCAGCTTCATGCCCTTACCTTTATCATTCTTCAAAGAGAACCTCAAGCCAACTCTGTTCTTATTCACAGGTGGATCCACAATCTGTCCCCACACTTCACTATGACCCTTACCCACAACCTGCTGCGCATCCTTAAGTGAAACCATAGAATTATCATTTCCTCTTATATTTTCAATGGATAAGGCTTGGAACCAGGTTCCAACAGCAGCTTCATCCGCCTCCACAATGCTGAAAGAGGACAAATGAGATATCAATAATGCATGTTCCCTATTTATGATCACTACTTTCCCTTCACGTACAAACTTCAGTTTCTGGTGTAAAGTTGAAGTGACAGCCCCTGCCTCATGTATCCACGACCTTCCTAGAAAACAACTATAAGCGGATACAATATCGATAACCTGAAAGGTTATCTGATACAAATGTGGTCCTATATGAATAGGAAAGTCCACTTCACCAATAACAAGTTTCCTTGATCCATCAAACGCTTTCACAATGATGCCACTTGGGCGCATAGGCGTTCCTTGATATTTCAACTTCGTAAGAGTGCTCCTGAGTATAACATTCAAAGAAGATCCATTATCAATCAGCACATTGGATAGTGAATCATTCTTACAATTCATGGAGATGTGGAGGGCCAGGTTGTGATTCCTTCCTTCATCTGGTAATTCATCATCGCAAAAACTCAAGTTATTACATGACGTAATGTTCCCTATTACACTGTTGAACTGGTCTATTGGCATATCACTCTCCACAAAATCTTGGTCCAGTACCCTCATCAAGGATTCTCTGTGAGCAAAGGAGTTTATAAATAAAGCCAAGATAGATATTTTTGAAGGAGTCTGCAGTAGCTGATCTATAATTCTGTAATCGCTCATCTTTATTATCTTCAAAATATCATCCACTTCTTTCTTTAACACAACCCCACTAGTCTCACACGTAGCCTTCTTGGGTTCAACATTCTCAGCAACTTTCTTTCCAGCATTAACATCTCTTCGAACAACTGGTGCAAACACACGACCGCTGCGGGTCACCCTGCTATTTTCAGCAATATTCCCAACATCAGGCATTGGCTAGATGGGAACTTCCACTCCATCTTCTAAGATTGTAGGGTTGTATTTGTAAGGCACAGCCTTATCTGACTTGTAAGGGATATGACTCGGTAAACTAATCACCAGTCAGGTAACAACTGGCTTGCTATAATACTCAACTTCAAGATGGGCGGGTGCCCCAAAATAAGGTACGATGAAGTTTACCCCTTCTTCAACACAATCAGTCATTATTGAGTCATTTCTGGAAAAAAAATCCTCATCTGAGGAGAAATACTCATCTGCGGAGGCATACTCTTCATCCGACTCTTCTTCAGTCAAATAAACCCCAACCATATCAACCTCATGGTAATCATCCCTTTGACTTGTAACCTTGATAGTTTCATTGTCTAACAACAATTGAACACCCTTCTTCACGATTGAACATCCTCGGAAATCTCGACAGCAAACTCGACAAGATCCATATTGGTGTTCCACCTGACCGGCCATATGGAAGAAGGTAGCATGCAATTGCACAAGGTCCTCGTTCATATACTCTACATCAAAAATTCTGAATTCTCCAGGACATCCAGAAACCATATTCACCTCCTCTTCATACTCTACCCTAGGCCCAATTATATGGATTAGGCCCTCATCCATCATCTCTTGTAAATCAGCCTTTATCTTATCACAACCCTGTATGTCTGTACTACAAATAGCATAACCGGCATGTTCATGCGTATAGTAGCCAAATTCACAAAGGTCTGCATGCATTTTCACTAAATCTCCTCTAACCAAATTAATATGAAAAATCCGGAAGTCGCCTGGACAACCGACCACCATATTCACAACATTTACTCCCCCATGCTTGGGTAGAGGATTTCCTTTCACATTAGGTCCCACGTCCTTGAAAGATAGAACACCAGACTTCACCAATTTCTGCACCTCAATCTTCAAAGGATAACAATTCTCAACATTATGCCCTGGTGCTCCATGATGAAAAGCACATGTTTGGTCTGCCTTGTAATACCAAGGCAATGGAGATGGTACGACGGGATGTGGTCGGGTCTGAACCAACTTCATCTGAATCAATTCCGGTAGTAACTCCGTATATCTCATATGAATAGGGTCATAACTCTCCCTTCTCTGATTATAACCTTGATTCCCCTGCTGGGACGGTCTCTGATAAGCAACGGTAGTTGGAGATGCACCCACAACTGGAGTAACTGAGGCGACTTACTGATGACGCTGATAATTCTTTCTAGGAGTATTAACCCTCCTCTTTTTCATAACAACATTTGCATCCCCTTCCTTCTTCTTGGTAAACCCATAAGATGGTTTCTTCACACCTCTAGAACTTTCACTCGTTGTTAAGCGGCCCTCTCTTACATCCTCTTCTAAGTGGATACCCATTCCTACCATTTCAGTAAAGTCACTTGGCGCACTTGCTACCATCCTCTCGTAGTAGAAAGCACCCAGCGTTTTCAAGAAAATCTTAGTCATCTCTTTCTCTTCCATGGGAGGAATCACTTGGGCGGCTACCTCACGCAATCTCTGTGCATATTCTTTGAACGATTCCCTGTATTTCTGAACCATGGCCCTGAGTTGATCACGATCAGGCGCCTTGTCCATATTGTACTTGTATTGTTTGATGAACGCTTCTCCCAAATCATTGAAAGTATGAATATTGGCGCTGTCCAAACTCATATACCACTTCAGTGCAACACCAGTCAAACTATCCTGAAAAAGTGAATCGGCAGATGCTGATCATCAGTATGGGTAGACATTCTCCTCATGTACATTACCATATGAGCACGAGGGCAAGTGTTGCCCTTGTACTTCTCAAACTCCGGGACCTTAAACTTAGCAGGTATCTTAACATTCAGGACCAAGCATAACTCATTCACATTTTGCCCAAATAGCTCTTTTCCCTTGAGGGCCTTCATCTCTCTTTGCATCTTGTCAAACTGCTCTTGAAAATAATCCATTCTGTCATAAAGACCCAAGTCATCACTCAGTGGAGGGAAAGGACGACACACATCATCATTAACAAACGGAACCATGTTCATCGAAAGAGGCGCAACAGGAGCAGCATGCACCACCGAAGGTGTCAGAGAAATAATAGTATGAATAATCAGAGTATCTTGAGGACCAAGATTAAAACCTTCAGGCGCAAAATTCTTTGGCATTCCCCATGAATAACCTTGAGGCATGCGATTATGAATAGCAACTAGAGTAACAGATACGGGAACAGTCGAAGCTTCAGTAGTTGCCCTTATTGGTTGAGGTTGAACACTCGGTGGCTGATTCTGAGCAGCGACCAGAGCTTCCATCAGAGTAGTCAGATTGGCCATGCCGGCCTTCAAAGCAGAAACCTCCTCACAAAACTCGCGATTCTCTTGTTCTAGGTTGTCCATCTTCTTTCTGAAATTATCCCGAGTGTTGTAGTGGTAAGACACCTGGATATGTATAACAAATGCAAGAAATATGTGCAATATGATGCATGATATGCAATGCACATGCTTTTATTTAATATTTCAAGGGATTTAAAATTTATGGACATATTGCAAATATCAAAGTAATAACGCATTTGAAATACTAAAATTTTTTATTGTAACAATTCCAAAGTGGATTACAAGTTTCAATGATCCCAAGTACAAGATGAAATAAAATCTAAAACCCTGGGAAGTAAAACTGATGGATATCACTCTATACGCTGGCGCTTCCCTGTGAGCCTGGAAATCTGAGCCTTCAACCTCTGGTTTTCTTCCGCATATCTGGTGGCAACTTCCTTCCAATCACCTGAATTAGGGAGTGAGTGATCAACATCTTATTAAGGCTTAGGAGAAAATAAATCCCCTCGCCTCTCCATAGTCTCTACCTCTCGACTATCAAGGATCTCAATCAAGTCATCTTTCTCTTTCAAGTCTGCTCTATAGGAAATCTCTAAAGTTTGGAACTTTTTCTTCCAAGCATCCTTTTTCTGTTGCATCCTAACCAAAGCAAGTTGCAGCTCTTCTAGATCATATAATAAGGGAGGAGTGGTCTTCACAAATAGATCAGGCATAAGTGTTTCTCGGGAGTATGACATCTTCAACTGAATAGCTCTCATTTGGACCCACTGAAGATATGGATCCAAAGAAACAACACCCCTAGGCCCCAAATACTTCCTACTCTTCTTATGAATGTGACGCCAGGCCTTCACAATCTGCTCCCTAGCTTCCATATGAGTAATATTTGGTTTATCCCTCATCGGATAACCAAGATGTCATCGTGCAAGAACATGGTTATAGTTAATTCCTCCCTTTGTACCAAGAAGAGGTACATTGGGGAAACTACCATAACTATCAATAATCTCTATATCCTGGTAAGCTAGATGATACCAATCAATATCCGATCGAGTAAGTTCCATGATCTTAGAAGCCTAATGGGGTTCTTTCTTGACATCCCAAAAAGCATCAGACTGAGGCATATGCGAGATAAGCCACCGGTACAACAGAGGCATGCAACAGATAATCATTCCCACATGATAAGAATTCCGAAGATGAATAGAGTAATAAGCATCACCCAACAAGGTAGGAACTGGGTTTCCAATCATGAAGATCCTATTAGCATTAATGTCAACAAACTTGTCCACATTAGGAAATAAGAACAACCCGTAAGCAAGTAGAGCAAATATGGCCCCAAAAGCGACTATACTCTTCATCCTGGCAAAGTAACGAGCTTTCTCCAATAAGAACTGAGCTGGTAATCCTCTAATCCCTCCTTTAGTAGTCATATGGACTTCCACCTCAGACTTTCCCAGATGAATCAAAGCAGCAATCTCATGTGGTTTTGGCTCACCCTCCAAACCAGTAAAAGGAACACGATTGGTAACAGGTAAATCTAATAGATAGGAATACTCCTCCAGTGTAGGAATCAACTGATAGTCGGGAAAAGTAAAGCAGTGATACATCGGATCATAGAACTGGACCAAGGTCGAGAGAATACCCTCCTTCATCTTCAGCTTCATAAGAGGAATAATGGATCCATACTTCTTCCGAAAGTCTTCAGAACACTCGATCTCGGGAATTAGACTGATCAACTCATCTATCTTGGGATCCTTGAAACTGTACTTCCCGGTATTTCTCTTTCCAGAATCCATGGTTAAAAAGTACCCAAGATATTAAAAAATGGTCAACCTTTAAATCCCTTGAAATGTGATCTCTCCAAAAGATGCTTATGAGTGCATGGATGCATGATGCAGCAATCACACACAAGATCACACATATAGGGTTCATAGGTTCAACGTCACGAGCATGAGGTCGAAGGTACTACCTGTGATACGGTGGGAGAACTGAGTTGGGATTTTGTGTTTGTTTTCGCACTTGTTCGGTTTAGCAAGAGTCGCCACCGACTTTTTATTTTATCCAAAGGAAAGGTCAAAAAGCACAGGAAATACCTTTGAGATGTTTTCTTGGGTTCGGGGGGTAGATTATGAAAAGGGAAGGTGCTAGCACCCTTTTCATCCATGGTTATCCATGGGCTCTTAGTTACTTGTCTTTGCTTTTCAATTGTTTGAAATTGTGCTTGATGTGCGTGGTTTTGAAAATGTTTTGAAAAAAGATGCCTTTGTCTAGGAAACCTTTGTAATGATTCTTGTTTGAATATATACAAAGGTGTGTGTCTTTTTGAAAAGATATTTCAATGTTTTGAAAGTTGTTTTGAAGTTGTGTTGTGAAGTGTGTTTGAAAATGGCAAGGATGTTTTGCAAGATTTTGATCAAGTAACTAAGAGTTGTCTACCCTATTTTACTCAAAGATTTTTCTTATGTTTTTAACCCTTTTAACAGTGTTATTTCACCATTGTATTTGGTGAACAACCTTGCATTAGGATGTTAAACGGGACAGGCGCGGGTCATCGTATACAATCATTGAAGGCAACTTGTGAGACGCTCTAGCAATTTTATAAGAGACGAGATCGTTTTACCGAAGGCAACGTCGAGGGTCATCGAGGGACTACGATCTTTGTTTATCAAAGGGGAATTTTCTAGATTGTCTCATACTCGAGGGACATGATTGCATTTTCCGAGGCAACAAGCGAGGTTATCCTAGAGGTGCAAGTGTGAATTGTGTATTGATTTTCATGCATTTATCTTGTATTAGGTCATCTAGCGATTGATTTTGAATCTTCTTATACAGACCCTAAT
The DNA here is from genome assembly GCA_948472305.1 of Vicia faba. NCBI lineage: Eukaryota > Viridiplantae > Streptophyta > Magnoliopsida > Fabales > Fabaceae > Vicia > Vicia faba. The sequence goes on from OX451736.1 coordinate 673,750,183, forward strand.
TACTATACAGTATATTGAAAGCTATAAATTGCGGGAATTTAAAGTCTAAATTATTATAAAATAGTATCCGGGGATGGGGGTACAAATTTTTAGAAATGGGGATGAGTCTTATCAGAATAGTAATGTCCAAGTATATATTACAACCAAATTGAACCGTCGCATTTCAAATATTGACAAATTGTAACAAAACGTAAAAATAAAGAGAATCAAAAGTATTGTGAGGTGTATATATTTATTTACGAATGAACAAATAAAATATTAACCTAGGAAAGATTAAGTATAATTATTATTTATTGTATTTTTTTATGAATTATGTAAATAAAGAGTTTTAAAGAAAAGAAAAATTATTTAAGTTGAAGTTCCATTATTTACATATCCCCCTTTTTAAGGAAAAACTCTATTATTACTGTATGGCAAATATCAATTAGTAAAGAAAATTAAAATTATGTTAAAAAATTATTTATCAAAATAAAAAAAGAGCAATAGTTTCTAAAAAAAAAATTAAGGAGAGATGATAGTAAAGGGCTTAGGACTAGTATATGGCCCAAGTAAAAAAACAAAAATTAGATTAAAGGGGGGTGCTGGCGCCAATATAAGTATTGGGCTTAGGGGTTTTGGTTTAGGCAAAGGCCCATCTGATGTTGAACAACATTTGTTAGGGTTTCGTTTTGTGCATTCAGAATCTAGGGTTTGGTTTTGGTACAACGGCGCCTCCTTCCATCTTCTTCGTTCTTTCTTCCTCGTTCTCAGCCATGGACAACTGAAATTCTCTCTCACGCCCAGCTGCCGGTGTGTCGCCCCCGCTCTCTCTCGTCTTCACAGCGGTCCATGTTGATCGTGCTTGAACGGTACGCATTTTATCTTGTTAGGTTTTTTACAGCTTCAACGCTTGATTCTTGCATGTTTATCGTTTGCAAAATTTAATCTTTGATGTTTTATGTATGAGCTACAACAAAAGTTTTGAGAGAAAAAGACCATACCTTTGGCGTTTTTCTGGGTTGAAAACGGAAGAAGAGAGAGAGGCGTGAGACCGGTGACACTCCGTGGTGGCTAGGAGGAGGGAAGGGGATGATGCGTATCTGGTATTTCTATATTTCCTTTCCTCTTTGAAGGTTTGATGATGATTTCGTTTCTGAAAACTGTATTGCTCTTTTCTTTACTTCTGGACTTCTTCCTCTTCTTTGAGTGTTGGGTATTTGGCATCAATGATGATGACTTTCTGAGATTTGGTCTTTGTTTGTTTTTGTCTCTACATCCTTCCTCCCTGATTATCTGATGATGATGTTGTTCTGAACACGCTTGAATATTTGTTTCTAATTTTCTCTTCCCCTTCTTTTGGCTGATGCTTAATGATGATGAATTTGCTGAGATTTTGCTTGCTTCTAAACTCTTCTTTCCTATGTTAATGATGAGGGTGCTGCTGAAACTAGCTCATGTTTGAACTATTTCTTTGATGGTTGATGAGGCTAGACTGTCTTTGTAGTTTAGGAAGTTTTTGGCCTTTTGAACTGTCTCTTACAGTTTTGTTGTGTAGTTGGACAGGTTCGTGAGTTTTTGAGTAAGCTTTGAACTTGTTGGGTTTTTTGATTTGGAAGCAGGCTGGCTTCTGGACTTACAGGTTTGCCATCTGCTGAGTTTTTGGGAAGGCAGGCTTGTGTAATTTGTTGTTTGTTTGTGTTTATAAGCAGTTGGTTGTTTAAACTGGTTTAGCAGTTTTATGCAGTTTAAGCAGGTTGGAGGTTTGCTTGTTATGTAGGCTACATGTTTGCTTGTTGAAGGTAGGCTTAAAGGCTTGTTGTGCTTGTTTGTGTTTACAAGCACTTTGTTGTTTAAACTGGATTAGCAGTTTTGTGCAGTTTAAGCAGGTTGGAGTTGTAGTTATGCAGGCTACAAGTTTTGAGCTTATGCAGATTTTCTTTGTGTTTGGTAAGGCAGGCTGTGTGTTTCTTAAGCTTGCAGTTTTTTCTCTATATCTCCCCCTCTCTGAACTGTTAGACTTGTTCTATTTATTTGCTTACTGATTTTTACAGCCTGCCAAAACTGCAAACCCCACTTCACTCTCTTTCTCTCTCCATAAAAGCATTTTTAATTGCTTATTTTATTTTAATCTGAAAAGCTTGTTGGGCAGAACATGATGATGAAAGATTGACAAGCCTTCTTGCTTGTAACTTGGTTTATCTCTGCATTGTGTACTTGTTTCCATATTTCCTACATTGTATGCTTTCTTTGACAGCTTGGTGTACTTTCTTGGACATCTCTTCTGCTTTGACAGCTTGGTAACTTAGTTTGACATTATTTTGCATTTGTAGTTAGCTTGCCATGCTTGCTTATGCTGACTTAGTTGACTAATGCAGTTTGGAATTTAATTTGCTTTGCCTTGCTGCCTTATATCTTTGCATTTTAAATTAATTGTATGCTTGCAAATTATTTTCACTTTCCTCTTTGTGAACCAAGAAGAGAAATCTTCTTGTGATTTGCAAAGAGAACAAGTAAAACATGATGAACCCAATAACAATCTGATTCCGGCCAACAAGCTTTAATGATGACTTTTTATTTATCTGCTTGAAAAATGCTTTTCAGTTAATTGCACTGATTTCCTTTTTCTTCTATCCTTTGCAGGTAAGTACCAGCTGAATAATGGAGGATGCAGTAAAAGTAAAAGTCAAAGATCTCCAGAGATTTAGACTTAGATTTATTATATTTTCTTTTCATTTATTGTAATAAATATTATTGTAAACACTGTAAATTGTAAATTTACAATATTCGAATAAAATTTGTAACAATATTTGAAATAAATAAATAAACAAAGTCTTTGTCAAATAAGAATTTTCTACTGTCAAATATTCCATTCTTTCCTTGTATTGTCTATTTAATTATTTAAGACTCTTAAATTAAAATAACTGGAAATGTATTCCAATAACTTTAATCCAGATGAAATAAATAATCAACAAACTTTTCCGTCTCGCAACCTCGCATTAATCATCATACGCCTGGCATTCTGTTGTACCCCAAAATTTGCCCTCTTATTTCCTCAACATTTTCTCACCACAAGACCCTTGGAGTTCAGGATCAAGTTAGGGTTTCCTCTGCTCAAGACTTCTCCTTGCACTATTAACCCAAATTAGGGTTTGTGTTTGCACAAAGATGTTTTGACCTAAAATGCCTAAGATGACTTTCATGCTTCATGGTGGACTCCCAAGTTTATTCATACCAAGTTTCAAGCCTTGATTCAAATCTTTGCCCAGTCAATTGGACAGTTGACCTAGAAATCAGCTGTATTGGGGAAAAAGTCAACTGTGGTCAATTGACAGTTAAACCTCATGATTTTTGACCCACATCAACATTATGAACTCACATGAACCATTTGGTCAAGTTTGGATCACAATTCCACAAGAAATTTGATCAGATCACCAAAAGGGCAAAATGGTCATTTTTAGTGTTTTGACTGCACAAAGGCAATTTTTGACTATTTGACCTAGGCAATGGAAAACCAAGCTCACATATGGACTCAAGGACCCCATGGCATTGTCTTGACATGCTCAACAAATTCAAAAGATCCCAAATGCACAAGATTGACAGATGAATTTTCCAATCAACTGAGCCAAATTTGACTGTATACTGAAAAGTCAAACTTTGGCTTTTTGGTCAAAATCAAGTGTCAAGATTCTTTTTTCATCAAGACATGTCAAAATATGAAACTTGTTCATCAATAAATCAAAAATTGCAAATTAGGGTTTAAAATGAAGAATTTTCATAACTTAGAATTTTTCTAAGTTATGAAAATCCCTAATTTTTCTTAACTTTGTCCCATTTTTCCATCAAGATACATTTGGATTCAAGGAAAACTCAAAACATGAAAGTTGTAGTCCATTGAAAAATATACAACTTTGATTCACAAAGTTTCCTCAAAAGAAGCTTGTAGCTCAAGTTATGATTTTTGGAACAAGGGTGCAAAACATTCTTAACTTAGAAAAATTTTGACCTATTCTAGGCAGGATTTTTGCCTAACTTCATGGCCACTTTTCACATGCTCCCACTTGGAATTTCAATTTGAATTACAAATATGGATTGTAGTACACATTCCAAGCTTTCCAAAATGTCCAAGAACTCATCAAACAACCTTGTGGTTAGGGAGAATCGAATTTGGCAATATGAGCAAAAGTCACTTTGATTCATGGCCAAAGGCATGTTCATAACTTGTGCATTTTCAAACTCAGCATATGCAAGCTACATTACAGGCCTCTAATATCATTTACACTCATAAATTTAATGCCAATCCTTTGTGTTTAAGCCTTATCTTGTGTGTTTAACCATTGCATACAAGATTGAGCCATAAATGGAAAAAGCACTTTATCCATTTTTGAAAAGTATGGCTTTATGTCAAGTTTGCAAATCAAGAGGTACAATGCATATCTTCTAGACACAACCTATTGGACATATCCCACTGATCAAGACAAAGATTTGCAGCACATTTGAGGGGCCTAGAGGAGCCTGTAACAGCACTTGGCATTTTTTGACTTACATTAGAAGAAACTTGGCATATTGATATCCAACTCTCATTGCTGCAAGAACTAGCTTAGACAAACTTGTTAGACACATTCCAAACAACATAACTAAGCTAAGGCACGACCAAAACACCTTCCAAACCTCACCATTCACAAAAACACCTTTGAACTGCACAAAACAGGGCATCCCTGCAATTTGAGTGGCACAACTCAATCCACTCGTGCGTTTTGGCTGAAATCTTTGCAAACACATTCCTTATCACCCACTGAAGCTATCCCAAGCATTGGACACGACCTGTAACACCTCTAACCAACTTCACCATTTTCACTTTTTCTGTTTTGCAGGTGAACTTCTGTAGCTTGATATAGCAAGTTTCAAAGCATACCAAGCATTGGAATAGCATCCCTGGACTTCAAGTAAGCTGTACAAGTCTTCACCTTGCCTTGAAAGTACCTCCATTGTCAGATACGATCCAAGCTGAATAGGTAAGTTCATGGACTTCTATCTCTCAACCTAGGAAGAGTTAGCTTTAAGTTTGTGAATGAAAAGTGTCATACTCATGTCCCTGAAGCCACTCATATCCTCACTTTCCATTTATATTGCATATGCTGAGAGAATTTAAGACCTGAACATTGACAAAAACTTAGGTTAAGAATTAGGGATGGAGAAATTCTCTCTCATTTCTGAGAGTTAGATCAAGTTCTTGGTATGTATGGAATCGTGGCTTGATGCTTGATATTTTTCATGTTATAAGTTTGTGCTAAAAGTCCAGGAATCAGGATGTTTGAATCAGTATGTAAAACGTGCGTTTTTGGAACAAAGCTTGCTGGAGGTTGAAGAAGATATGTATTGGGCTGGGCCTGATTCTGTTTCCTTTTTGCACCACTGCATTTCACATGCACCCCCTGGCCCATTTTGAGATATATTTGTCATTTTTCATTTTTTCCTTTTGATTTTGTTTCTATATTTTTATTTAAACATGAAAAAACATTAAAAATATTTTTCTCACTTTTTTTGCATTTTATTTGATATTTATTTGATTCATTTAGTTATATATGTGAATAAATACATAATATACTTTTATTAAAAAATACCAAAATAATACCAATACATTTATTTTCTAATTTTCATTTTATTTTATCTTTTGAAAACATTTTATAAAAATATACTTTTTTTTAAATATTAAATATTTTATTTTTTCACATATTTAATATATTTAACATATAATATAATATTTACATATTTATTAGGATATTTAGGATAAAAATACAAAAATATACATTTTTATTTTTATTAATATTTAACATTAAAAATACCTTTTTGACAAATATACTTCTCTTACATTTATTTATTTTTTTGTATATAATTAATAAATATTGTATATAATACATAATAAATAATTAATACCTTTTATTTAGCAAAATTAGGGTTTTTGCCCTAAACATGAAAATATTCAAAAATTAACTTTCTTTTAATTATTTTTATTTTATTTGTGAATAAAATATACACTTACACAAAAATACCTTCACATACATATTGCTTTATTCTTATACATCTTTATATTTACATTTTGCACAATTCAATTTGGTTGTAAATATTGGATACTACTCTCCTATGAAGTCTCATCCCCATTTGACCATTTGTACCCCCATTCCCATGATTATTGTGTAATAACTTAGGACCTTTAAATTCCGCATTTAAAAGCTTTCTAAATATGCCATGTTAGAATTAGGATTTTGTATGCAAATCAAAAACAACAAATAGTTTGACCTAAATTCAAGATAAACAAGCATGAAAATGGACAACAATAATCACACTTGCACCCCTAGGGTACTCCACTTGTTGCCTTCAATAATGAGCCATATTGCATGTTAGGTATCTTTGGCAAAAGCAAAACAAAATTCAAATGATCATAGTCCCTCGATGATGCTTTCAAAAGTTTCCTAAAAAATGATCAAGTCCCTAAAAGGAAAAATTGCCCAAAGATACTTGGCACCATTGCAATCATGGTCTAAACGATGACCCGCGCCCGTCCCGTTCACATCCTAACACAAGATTGTCCACCAAATACAATGGTGGAACAAAATTGTTAAAAGGATTAAAACATAAGTAAAGATCTTTGAGAAATTTAGGGTAGATAGCTTTTGGTTACTTGCCAACTTGCAAAACAAAAACATTTGCCTATTCTTCAAAACCACACTTCACAACACACTTCACAACACACATTCAAAAACAACTTTCAAAAACATTGAAAACTTTTCAAAAGACATACACCTTTGTATACATCCCAAACATGGATCATTACAAAGGTTGCCGCCACATTGACCTCTTTTCAAAAACATTTTTCAAACCCACACACAAAGCACCATTTCAAACAATTGAAAATCAAGGCAAGTTGATCTAAGCAAGTAACTAAGAGCCCATGGATAACCATGGATAGAAAGGGTGCTAATACCTTCCCTTTCTATAATCTACTCCCCGAACCCAAGAAAACATCTCAAAGGTTTTTGCTGTGCTTTTTAACCTTTCCTTAGGATAAAATAAAAAGTCGGTGGCGACTCTTGCTCAACCGAAACATTTGCGAAAACAAACGCAAAACTCAAGTCAGTTCTCCCACCGTATCACAGAACTGGCGACTCTGCTGGGGATAACTTAAAAGTGGAGTAACCTTAGGGCTTAGATCACTATTGTTTTCAAATTGTTTGCTTTGTTTGATTTTATATTTGTGGGCTTTGCATCGGAGTTTCATAGATCCTAACCTGGATCTGGGGAATACCCTTTTAGGTAGCATAATCTGTGAGGGACCTGTCCGGCGTAGACCGACATGGGTGAAGCAGTGGCACGTTGGTGTGACGCTTTGGTTTGTACCGATATCCCTTGTGTTGCAACGAGGAGAATATGGGTCTTTTAAGGAGTCGTTAAACACCAACCGACCTTAGAACCCTAAATTGACCCAACTTGGCCATAGAACAGTAACAGTATGCTACACTCATTGAGGCTAAACTCTCGCGATGGTTCTGGCCGCAAGAAAAGATTGCGATGCTGGAGTTATGACCGATTGAGGGTAGTCAATGATATTGAGATCCTCTAGAACTCGGTTATTTTTGATAGGATAGGTTTTAACCAACGAAACTAAAAGAGGGTAATACCTAAACTTCATGCTGGCCTAAACCCTAAGGGTTGTCTTGTGTGACTTGTGTGCCTTATCATGCTTGCCTTTGTGAACACTTGTGGTGTGCTTCCTCATAGAATCATACCATCATACCATTGCATGCATCCTGCATAAGGATTGACCCATTTCAAAAACAAGAGGGTTTCATCTTTGCTCTGTTTTGTAGGACATCATGATGCCCGTGCGTAGGAATACTATCCGACTCAACTTTGTTCAACCACCTACTTTGCTCAAGGAATTGATTGATAGGGTTCCAAACACTACTTCCTTCATCAAGAGGCATGGTTCTCTCCTTGGTTTGATCACTTCAAAGTGGGACCAACAACTGATAAGTGTCCTGACCCAGTTTTATGATCCCCTGTATCATTGCTTCACCTTTCAAGACTTCCAGCTGGTCCCTTCCCTGGAAGAATTCTCTGATTTGCTTGGTATCCCTGTTTTGGAACAAACTCCATTCACTGGTTGGGAGAAGACTCTTAGGCCTGAAGAGATTGCTGCAGTCCTTCCCTTGACCAAAGAAGAGATAATGGCTAACTGGGAAACTATAAGTGGAGTTAAGGGCTTTTTGGTTAAGTTTCTGGTTGGCAAAGCTAATAGTTTCTGGGATGACTTAGACTTCAAGGCATACGAAGACATTCTGGCTCTTTTAATCTATGGTCTGGTATTGTTTCCAAATCCTGATACCTTTATCAATATCTATGCCATAAGGATCTTCATGTCTCGGAACCCTGTACCCACTCTTTTGGGTGATATCCTGCAACAACTCTATGCTCGTACTGCCCGAAGACGGGGAACTCCATGGTGTTGTGCTCCTTTGCTAGTGAGGTGGTTTATTTCGCACCTTCCTAAGTTCGTGCTGAAGAATGCAGAAGGAAGGGGTTGGGCTCATAGGTTAATGTCTCTCACTGATAATGACATCATTTGGACACTCAGAGGTTTGGATGAGGTAGCTGTTATTGATCGTTACGGAGAATACCCTAATGTTCCATTGATCGGTACCCAAGGAGGAATCTCTTATAATCCATGTTTAGCTCTCCGTCAGTTTGGAAGAGCCAGAAGAGTAGGGCCTCATGAGATGTCTGTTCCTCACTTCAGTTTTGAATTTCAGGTATGCAGTGACAAACTGCGCCATGGATTCATTAAGGCTTGGGACAGAACTCACAAAGCTGACCCACATGAGTTGGGACCGAAGACTTCTCTACCAATGGAACCCTATTGCAGATGGGTCCGCATCCGTGCTCAGAAGTTAGGTATGCCATATGAAGCTGTCAGGCCTATCATTCTTGAATCTCCTGATGATGACGGGGTTCCTCCAACTGTCCTCCCTCCTCAGATACCCACTGATGTTGATACCCTAAAGAGATCTTGGGCGCAGCTACAGGAAGAACGGGATTTTTATCGGGAAAAGTTCAATGAACAAGAACGGAAGATCCAGAAGCTGACTGAGCAATTGGAGGAAGAGCGGATCCTGAATGACTATATCCGTACTGAGAAGAGGAGGCCATGGGAGCATTGATGGGCTTTGGATATTTTCTTTTACAGCTTTTATTTCCTTTTCAGTATTTTCATTCCTGTAATGCCTAAGGGCAAGTTGTTGAACAATTTAAACTTTGAATCTAATGAAGTGTGTTTCCTTTTTGTCTACAAAGTTGAATCCTGATTGTCTTTGAAAACATAAAACATACGCATCTCATTACATCATATGCATAACAGGTACCCTTTTTCCACAGGTTGCTTAATCTTCTTCGCTGTTTATTTGAACAGTCATCATGAATCCTGAATCATCCAACGAGCAAGCTATCAAGGCCCTCCAGGCCCAAAACGCCTAGTTTCAAGAGCTGGTCATGAGCTTAGCCCAAGGTCAACAAGAGTTGAAGACTTTGCTCTTGAAGAAGAAAAAGAAGAAGAGGACTGCGCTATTCAACACTGGACGCAGGTTTGGGAATACACTACATAATGAGGCTGATCAGGCTACTTCCTCTGCAGAGAAAGACAGTCCCCAAGGGGGAAGGGCTCCTAGTCCTGCAGTCTCTGACAACGAGACGGATTACAATGATGAACAGTACCCTCCTGCTGCAGACAGATACAAGCAACTAGAGGGCCGTTTAAGTGCCATGGAGATTCAAAATGTGCCGGGTTTGGATTTCGGAGATCTAGGTTTATCTTCTGGGGTGGTGATCCCACACAAGTTCAAGGCGCCTGCCTTTGCAAAGTACGACGGGGCTTCCTGTCCTAAGCTGCATCTCAGATCATATGTAAGGAAGATCCAACCTTACACTGCAGACAAGAACCTATGGATCCATTTCTTTCAGGATAGCCTTTCGGGGTCTCAACTCGAATGGTTCTATCAGCTAGATGGAGCCAATATTCGAAGCTGGGAAGATTTGGCTACCGCATTTTATAAACAGTATCAGTACAATTCTGACCTTGCTCCCATGCGTACTCAACTCCAGGGTATGTCACTGGGGACGGGCGAAGGATTTAAGGAGTATGTGCAAAAGTGGAGAGACCTGGCTGGCAGGGTGCAGCCTCCTTTGACTGACCGTGAACTTGTTGACATGTTCCTAGGGACCCTGTCCGGTCCATTCTTCAACCATCTGATTGGTAATTCTTCTGCTGGGTTTATAGATTTGATCTTGACTGGTGAGAGGATAGAAGCTGGTATCAAGTCGGGGAAAATACAGAAAGGTGCCTCCGCGAGTACTGAGAAGAAGCCTTTCAAGAAGGAAGCTAGTGCTGTTTATGGTCCCAGAAGACAAGTTAAGCCAGAACGCCGCTAAGCTGTCAATGCATTGGTAATTTCAAAGCCTGCTGTTGCTCCTCAGCAATATAATCAACAAAGAGGTGAGAGACCCAAAAGGCAGTACACTCGGCTCAGTATGACCCTGTCTCAGATTTTGCCACAACTACTGTCAACCAACTTGGTAACTGTCAAAGAAGCTCCGAAGGTAGTAAACACGGCTTCTCCGAAGTACAACCCCAACGCCCGTTGCGCTTATCACTCTGATAGCCTCGGGCATACTACGGACGATTGCTGGGCTCTGAGGAATAAGGTTCAAGACCTTATTGATGCTAAGGAAATACAATTTGAGGCGCCCGAAAGGCCCAATGTTGTGACTGCTCCCATGCCCCAACATGGAGTGAATGCTGTGGAAGAAGACCGGTATGTAGCCTCCGTGGAAGAGATTGTTACTCCGTTATCAACTGTCAAAAGGAATCTGTTGCTAGCCGGTTTATTTCCGGGATGTGGTGAAGATTGCCTTCTATGTGCTGTTTCGCCTTTTGGTTGTCCTTTGCTGAAATCAGGTATCCAAAGCCTGATGGATAGCAAATAAATCTTGTTCGAGAAGATTGTTCTTCCTGCTGTCCCCGCCGAAGAAGTTTCTATCGTCACTATTTTCAACAAACCCCCCAAGGCTCCTTCAAAGAAGCCTGTCAAAATCATATCCACTCAGAAGATTGCTCCTGTCATCATCACTGTTTCGGGGCCTCTCCCTTATACATCTGACAAAGCTGTCCCATGGCACTATGGGGCAGATGTTTATGTGCTTGGAGTGAAGCAAGAGTTTGATACAAGTATCGGTGTCAGTAACATCACCGGGCCTGCCAAAATTACTCGCAGCGGTAGATTGTTCTTGCTAGATATTGCACCACCAGCTATTCAGAAACCTCTTATCATCACACCCGCAAGTGTGCATGTTCCACTTCCTAATCAAGTTCCTGTTTCTACCCCTGCTGCCGAGTCATCTGACGCTCGGGGCAAAGGGATTGCTACTGATTTGCCTGCCCTGACGGAGGCGCCGAAGAAAACCACTGTTGAAGCCTCCCAGCAAGAGATGGAGGAGATCCTCAAGATTATCAAGAAACGTGATTTCAATGTTGTTGAGCAGTTGGGGCACACCCCATCCAAAATTTCTATGCTATCATTGTTGTTGTGTTAAGAGGCCCATGCCAAGGCCCTGATCTCCTTCCTGAAGACGGCTCATGTGCCGCAAGAAACATCTGCTGATCAATTTACTGATTGTGTGGCCAACTTGACTTCCAATAATGGTTTGGGCTTCTCTGACGCTGATCTGACTGCAAAAGGAAAGAATCATAACGACGCCCTGCATGTCTCCATTGAATGCAGGGGAACTACTCTTGCCCATGTGTTGGTAGACACCGGTTCTTCTTTGAATGTATTACCCAAGAAGGCCTTAGACAGGTTAGATTGTGAGGGTTTGGAGCTCAAGCCTAGTAACATTATTGTCCGAGCCTTTGATGGTTCGAAAAGGATGGTACATGGTGAAGTTGACATCCCAATCAGGGTTGGTTCACAGGTCTTTGATTCAACATTATATGTGATGGATATCCGTCCATCCTATTCCTGTTTGTTGGGTCGTCCATGGATCCATAAGGCTGGAGCGGTGACCTCCACACTGCATCAAAAGCTTAAGTACCCAGCCAGAGGAAAAATTGTTACAGTTCAAGGGGAAGAAGAGTATATGGTCAGCCACTTAAACTCGTTCCGGTACATAGAAATGGATGGGGAGTTCATTGAAACCCCCTTTCAACACTTTGAAGAAGTGCCTCAGACACTGGCGTCAGCTGAAACTGTGATTGAAGACCCTCCTTTGAAGATGGCTTCCTTAAAGGATGCCCGGGCTGTGATTAAGAAGGGTGAGTGTGCAAACTGGGGCCGACTTCCTGACTTTACTCCGAAGACCGACAAGTTTGGTTTGGGCTTCACTGCAGAGGCTCAGAGGGCTGTTTGCAAGGCGAGGATTGGAAAATCTCCTGTGTTCATCACCAACCAGGGAGTGAATGCTATTGAAGACGAAGTGGAGGAATCTGAATTTGACAGCTGGATCTACCCAACAACCGACAGTGGACCAAGAAACTGGACTGCCAAAGACTTCACACCTATTACTTTTGTCACTCAGTAATGAACTCTTTTGTTTTCAATTTGTAACAAACAATATGTTGAAACTCTTATGGCTCGGTGTTCTACCCGGGGCACCGTGGCTCCATTTGTGAGGGCTTTTGTATGACATTTTCATATATCATTAATCAAAACATTGGACGTTTGTTGCATTTCAAATCTTGTGCTCCTTTTCTTTCTTTATCATATATTGCAAAACAACTATATTTACACACACTCACTTATACAGGTTCCAATCCACTCTGGATCTCACTGGTAACGACTCTACTACTGCCAGTTATGACTTCGAAAACCCGATCAACTTAGCCGAAGACGAAGGTGAAGATGATTGTGAAGTGCCTGGTGAACTTACAAGACTGCTACTCCAGGAAGAGAGGGCCATTCAGCCACATGAAGAGCCAGTGGAAATGGTAAATCTGGGTACTGAGATAGACAGAAAGGAAGTCAAGATTGGTGCCAACCTAGAGCTCAGTGTGAAACAACGGTTGATTCAGATGCTGCATGACTATGTGGAAATCTTTGCCTGGTCTTACGAAGACATGCCTGGGTTTGATACCGACATTGTGGTTCATCACTTGCCTACCAAGGAAGATTACCCTCTGGTTAAACAAAAGGTCCGCCGTATGCGTCCGGAGATGTCCGAGAAAATCAAAGCTGAGGTTATGAAACAATTTGATGCCGGGTTTCTGGCAGTGACTTCTTACCCTCAGTGGATTGCCAATGTGGTTCCAGTGTCGAAGAAAGATGGTAAGGTCCGCATGTGTGTTGATTACAGGGATTTGAACAGGGCGAGCCCTAAGGATGATTTCCCTCTGCCTCATATCGACGTTCTGGTTGACAATACTGCTCAGAATAAAGTTTTCTCCTTCATGGACGGCTTCTCCGGTTATAATCAGATCAAGATGGCTCCTGAAGACATGGAGAAGACCACTTTTGTCACTCAGTGGGGCACCTTTTGCTACAAGGTCATGCCTTTTGGGTTGAAAAATGTCGGGGCAACTTACCAACGTGCCATGGTTGCTTTATTTCATGATATGATCCACCACGAGATAGAAGTGTATGTCAATGATATGATTGCAAGGTCCCAAACTGAGGAGGAGCACCTTGACCATCTGCGGAAGCTGTTTGACCGTCTGAAGTTGTACAAGTTGAGGTTGAACCCAAACAAGTGTACCTTCGGGGTGAGATCTGGAAAATTGCTAGGCTTCATCATAAGCGACAAAGGTATTCAAGTGGACCCTGCCAAGGTGAAAGCCATACAAGAGATGCCAACTCCCAAGACAGAGAAAGAAGTCAGAGGCTTTCTAGGACGGTTGAATTACATTGCCCGATTCATCTCGCATCTAACTGCTACCTGTGAGCCAATCTTCAAGCTGCTGAAGAAAGATCAAGTAGTACGTTGGAATGATGAATGTCAGACCGCTTTCGAAAAGATCAAGGAGTATCTCCAAGAACCACCCATTCTTATGCCACCGGTTGAAGGGAGACCTCTAATCCTATACTTGACAATACTTGACAACTCAATGGGGTGTGTGCTGGGGCAGCATGACGAGTCTGGCCGAAAAGAGCACGCTATTTATTACCTGAGCAAAAAGTTTACCGACTGTGAGACCCGATACTCACTGCTCGAGAAAACTTGTTGCGCTCTGGTATGGGCTGCTCGCCGGCTGAGACAGTATATGTTGACTCACACTACTCTGTTGATTTCAAAAATGGATCCAATCAAGTACATATTCGAAAAGCCTGCTCTGTCCGGAAGAATAGCAAGATGGCAAATGATCTTGACGGAATATGACATCTAATACACGACTCAAAAAGCAATCAAGGGAAGTGTATTGGCAGACCATTTGGCACACCAGGCAGTGGACGATTACCAGTCGATGAACTTTGAATTTCCAGACGAGGATATCATGGTAGTAACTGATTGTGAAGTACCTGGACCGGATGAAGGACCTGAGGAAGGATCCCGATGGTCTATGCACTTTGACGGAGCCTCAAACACTTTGGGTAATGGTATCGGCGATGTGATCATATCCCCTAAAGGCACTCATACTCCACTTACCGCCCGGTTATGTTTCAACTGCACCAACAACATGGCGGAGTATGAGGCATGCATCATGGGTCTTCAAGCTGCAATTGACTTAAGGGTCAAGTTTTTGAGTGTCTTCGGAGATTCCGCTCTCGTAATCAACCAGATCAAAGGCGAGTAGGATACGAAACACCCGAAACTTATTCCTTACAAGGAGTATGTGCTGACATTGCTTCCCCACTTCGAGGAGATAACTTTTGAACACTTCCCAAGAGAGGAGAATCAGTTGGCGGACGCGTTGGCTACAATGTCTTCTATGTTCAAAGTCAAATGGGACAATGAGGCTCCCCGGATCATTATCTGGAAATTGGATGAACCTGCATATTGCTGTGATCTCGAGGCTGAAGAGGTAACAGAAAAACCCTGGTATCATGAAATGAAGAGGTACCTTGAAGCTCAGGAATACCCCTAAGGCGCATCGGTCAATGACAAGAAGTTCCTGAGAAGGTTTGCAGCAAAGTTCTTCCTCAGCAATGGCATTCTCTACAAGCGAAACCATGATTCAACCTTACTGCGTTGTGTGGATAAGACTGAAGCAGAAAAGATCATGGAAGAGCTACATGAAGGTACATTTGGAACACATTCCAGTGGACATACCATGGCAAAGAAAATCCTTCGGGCAGGATATTTCTGGTCCACAATGGAAGCCAACTGTTATCAGCACTCGCGAACTTGTCATAAATGCCAGATCTATGCTGATAAAGTGCATATTCCTCCGGTTCCTCTGAACGTCCTGACAGCGCCTTGGCCTTTTGCAATATGGGGCATTGATATGATCGGCGAAATCAGACCTACTGCAAATAACGGGCACCGCTTTATCTTAGTAGCGATTGATTACTTCACAAAATGGGTCGAAGCAGCTTCCTACGCTACGGTAACCAAGAACGTTGTGGCACGGTTTATTCGGAACAACCTGATCTGTCGATACGGTGTACCTGAGAGGATCATTACGGATAATGGTACCAATCTTAACAACAAGATGATCACTGAGCTCTGCGAGCAATTCAAGATACAACACCATAACTCTTCTCCTTACCGGTCGAAGATGAACGGGGCTGTAGAAGCAGCGAATAAGAACATCAAGAAGATCGTGCAGAAGATGACAGTGACCTACAAAGATTGGCACGGGATGTTACCATTTGCTCTTCATGGGTACCGTACCTCATCAAGGACGTCAACAGGGGAAACTCCCTTTTCCTTGGTCTATGGCATGGAGGCAGTCTTGCCTATTGAAGTCCGGATACCCTCTCTCTGGATAATGAAGGATGCAGATTTGAGCGAAGATGACTGGATCCAGACTCGGCTTGATCAATTAAACCTAATTGACGAAAAGACACTCACTGCTATTTGTCATGGTCAGACGTACCAAAAACGGATGATCAGGGCATTTAACAAGAAGGTCAGACGACAAGAGTATCAAGTCGGAGACCTGGTAATCAAGCACATCATTCTTCCTCAAATGATCCCAGGGGAAAATGGACCCCCACGTATGAAGGGCCATTTGTGGTTAAACATGTCTTCTCAGGAGGAGCTATGATTCTAACCACCATGGATGGTGACGACCTTCCTCACCCCGCCAATGCAGACATAGTAAAAAGATACTACACATGAGCTAAAGACCCGCTAGGTTGACACACCTAGGCAAAAATAAGGGCTTCCCGGCGAACCAAAAGGGTTCGGGCAAAAATAAGGGATGAAATGAAAAAGTCTGTACACCCGGCAAGTCGAAAACCTGAAAAGGCGGCTTGGGTAAAAATGGGTATCCCGGTGGACTGAAAACCCGAAAGGGCGGTCCAGACAAAAGTTAGGGATAAAGCGTAACACTATGTCTCATTGGATCACCTTGCATCCAGAATTCGGCATCAACTATCGGGCTCAGGTAAATTCAATCAATCAGCTTCATTTTCAACTAAACAACAAAGTGATGAGACGCTTGAAGACATAAAGGCGATAGCAGAGTTGAAACCCAGTGGGATTATTTTTCACATAGCTGTTTTGTTTCCTTTTGATAATTGTATAAACTCTATGTTGTTCGGCGGCATTCTCTTACTAGGACGTCAGCCTCTTGTACAAAAACGCCTATTTTCAGGAAAATTTCAAAATCAATACAAGTTCAATTTCTCAGACAAATTATCCATTGTCTTTCCTTTTTCTGTTTTGTTTTGCGAAGAACGTCCAATTTTCATTTTTGATATATGCATTTGACATTAATTGCTAATCATGATTAGTTGCATGCGAAACAAAGGACTGATTACAGGTGACATCAGAAACAGGGGCAATGTAGAGTTGTCCAAGCAGTCTAGTTGCTCTGACCACCAAGGCACCAAGGTAGGTTCGGCTGAAGAACGTAACCAAGTCACCTCAACTCCCCACAGAGTAAGGCAATATTTAGCAATACTTTCCCCAAGTAGAGTTGGTTCCCTATCAGCCCTGAAAAGGCACAATATTCCCCTAGCAAGTCAGCAGTACTCTCCTCAAGCCGAGTTAGTCTAATTGTCAGCCTTAAGGAAGTTGGGTATCCCTAGAAGATCCCAACATTCCCCAGCGAAGTATAGATATTCCTCAGCAAGCATCCCCGGCAGTCAATATAAGATTGTTCCCCGGAGGAATACAGACATCCAGTGTAGCCATTCCCCAGTACAGTCTGAAAAGTTTCCCCAGGAAAGTGGAGTCCATATCCCCAGCGGGTCTTGAAGCTTATCCCCAGTAGATTCTGGAAGCTTATCCCCTGCAGAGTACGGACGTCTCTCCCGGACTTTATTCAAAGTTATTCCTCACAAGATCTTATAACTGGGTTATCCTCAGCTAATTACCACGGAAAGTCCGTCCTTGGCGAAGTTCTTCATATCCCCAGCGGAGTTTATCATTGATATCCCCAGCGGAGTCTATCATTGAAATCCCTAGCGGAGCTCTCATCAAAGCCTCAGCGAAATATCTCTTCCCACAGAGTAATTCCCCTCAGAGTAATCTCTCCAACAAGTTTATTCCCCAACGGAGTCATCTTCTCCTACCGGTTTATTCTTGTAACCATCATCCCCAGCGGAAACGAAGAACTCTACTCTTCAACATCAGCCCAAGATTTGATTCCCCGGCCAGTCGTCAAGGATTTATTTTCCTAGACGAAAATACATTCATAGACATTTCACATTTCATACATCCTGTTTACATACATGACAAAGTTCATACAACACTATCTCATTTTGAGCATCATGACATCATGCATCTCATACATCATGACATTGCATACAACTGATGTTTTGCCTTTTCAGGGAAAAGATCAATCCAAAAGATGATTACTATCAACTATCGCAATTCCAGATTCGATACCTGTATCTAGCCAGGGCATATATGTGAGTGATTGATTGTAGATTCGATACCTGTATCTAGCCAGGGCATGTCTACATGAGAGTTTGAAGATCAACCCCTGTAACAGGCCAAGAAATTATCTTTCATTCTCAGGTCAGAGGTCTACACCTGTATTCAGCCAGGAAAGCTATCTCTACCAACCTTTTGCAATTCCAGATTCGATACCTGTATCCAGCCAGGGCACATCTGTGAGCAACTAATTCCAGATTCGATTCCTGTATCTAGCCAGGGCATATTTGTAGACAACAGTTCCAGATTCGATTCCTGTATCTAGCCAGGGCACATGTGTGAGCAACCAATTGTAGATTCGATACCTATATCTAGCCAGGGCATATCTGCATGAAGAATTCGAAGATCAACACCTGTAACAGGCCAGGAAACATCTTTCTTTCTCAAAGTACGCAAGTGCTCTCTAAGGAATCTCTTACGCGATCAACACTTCCAAATGGCATCTATAAGCCCATTCTCGACAAGGTTCTGTCACACCTCCAGATGGCATCTCTAAGCCCATCTCCCTATCCACCATCTCTCCAAATGGCATCTATAAGCCCATTCCCACCATCACATTGCTGATACTCCAGCATGCGAGTGCAAATTTTCGGGCACTCTAGTGTCCAATCTCCTTTTACCCTCGAGTCGCGAAAGGCAAACTTGCCAATCTAACTCTTCAGGTTCAAGAAGATTGAACAGGGGAAACTGTTGTACCCCAAAATTTTCCCTCCCATTTCCTCAACATTTTCTCACCACAAGACCCTTGGAGTTCAGGATCAAGTTAGGGTTTCCTCTGCTCAAGACTTCTCCTTGCACTGTTGACCCAAATTAGGGTTTGTGTTTGCACAAAGATGTTTTGACCTAAAATGCCTAAGATGACTTTCATGCTTCATGTTGGACTCCCAAGTTTATCCATACCAAGTTTCAAGCCTTGATTCAAATCTTTGCCCAGTCAATTGGACAGTTGACCTAGAAATCAGCTGTATTGGGGAAAAAGTCAACTGTGGTCAATTGACAGTAAAACCTCATGATTTTTGACCCACATCAACATTATGAACTCACATGAACCATTTGGTCAAGTTTGGATCACAATTCCACAAGAAATTTGATCAGATCACCAAAAGGGCAAAATGGTCATTTTTAGGGTTTTGACTGCACAAAGGCAATTTTTGACTGTTTGACCTAGCCAATGGCAAACCAAGCTCACATATGGACTCAAGGACCCCATGTCATTGTCTTGACATGCTCAACAAATTCAAACGATCCCAAATGCACAAGATTGACATATGAATTTTCCAGTCAACTGAGCCAAATTTGACTGTATACTGAAAAGTCAAACTTTGGCTTTTTGGTCAAAATCAAGTGTCAAGATTCTTTTTTCATCAAGACATGTCAAAATATGAAACTTGTTCATCAAGAAATCAAAAATTGCAAATTAGGGTTTAAAATGAAGAATTTTCATAACTTAGAATTTTTCTAAGTTATGAAAATCCCTAATTTTTTCTTAACTTTGTCCTATTTTTCCATTAAGATACATATGGATTAAAGGAAAACTCAAAACATGAAAGTTTTAGTCCATTGCAAAATCTACAACTTTGATTCACAAAGTTTCCTCAAAAGAAGCTTGTAGCTCAAGTTATGATTTTTGGAACAAGGGTGCAAAACATTCATAACTTAGAAAAATTTTGACCTATTCTAGGCAGGATTTTTGCCTAACTTCATGGCCACTTTTCACATGCTTCCACTTGGAATTTCAATTTGAATTACGAAGATGGATTGTAGTACACATTCCAAGCTTTCCAAAATGTCCAAGAACTCATCAAACAACCTTGTGGTTAGGGAGAATCGAATTTGGAAATATGAGCAAAAGTCACTTTGATTCATGGCCAAAGGCATGTTCATAACTTGTGCATTTTCAAACTCAGCATATGCAAGCTATATTACAGGCCTCTAATCTCATTTACACTCATAAATTTAATGCCAATCCACTGTGTTTAAGCCTTATCTTGTGTGTTTAACCATTGCATACAAGATTGAGCCATAAATGGAAAAAGCACTTTATCCATTTTTGAAAAGTATGGCTTTATGTCAAGTTTGCAAATCAAGAGGTACAATGCATATCTTCTAGACACAAGCTATTGGACATATCCCACTGATCAAGAAGAAGCTTTGCAGCACATTTGAGGGGCCTAGAGGAGCCTGTAACAACACTTGGCATTTTTTGACTTACATTAGAAGAAACTTAGCATATTGATATCCAACTCTCATTGCTGCAAGAACTAGCTTAGACAAACTTGTTAGACACATTCCAAACAACATAACTGAGCTAAGGCACGACCAAAACACCTTCCAAACCTCACCATTCATAAAAACACCTTTGAACTGCACAAAATAGGGCATCCCTGCAGTTTGAGTGGCACAACTCAATCCACTCGTGCGTTTTGGCTGAAATCTTTGCAAACACATTCCTTATCACCCACTGAAGCTATCCCAAGCATTGGACACGACCTGTAACACCTCTAACCAACTTCACCATTTTCACTTTTTCTGTTTTGCAGGTGAACTTCTGTAGCTTGATATAGCAAGTTTCAAAGCATACCAAGCATTGGAATAGCATCCCTGGACTTCAAGTAAGCTGTACAAGTCTTCACCTTGCCTTGAAAGTACCTCCATTGTCAGATACGATCCAAGCTGAACAGGTAAGTTTATGGACTTCTATCTCTAAACCTAGGAAGAGTTAGCTTTAAGTTTGTGAATGAAAAGTGTCATACTCATGTCCCTGAAGCCACTCATATCCTCACTTTCCATTTATATTGCATATGCTGAGAGAATTTAAGACCTGAACATTGACAAAAACTTAGGTTAAGAATTAGGGATGGAGAAATTCTCTCTCATTTCTGAGAGTTAGATCAAGTTCTTGGTATGTATGGAATCGTGGCTTGATGCTTGACATTTTTCATGTTATAAGTTTGCGCTAAAAGTCTAGGAATCAGGATGTTTGAATCAGTATGTAAAACGCGCGTTTTTGGAACAAAGCTTGCTGGAGGTTGAAGAAGATATGTATTGGGCTGCGCCTGATTCTGTTTCCTTTTTGTACCACTGCATTTCACATGCACTCCCCTGGCCCATTTTGAGATATATTTGTCATTTTTCATTTTTTCCTTTTGATTTTGTTTCTATATTTTTATTTAAACATGAAAAAACATTAAAAATATTTTTCTCACTTTTTTTGCATTTTATTTGATATTTATTTGATTCATTTATTTATATATGTGAATAAATACATAATATACTTTTATTAAAAAAATACCAAAATAATACCAATACATTTATTTTCTAATTTTCATTTTATTTTATCTTTTGAAAACATTTTATAAAAATATAAATTTTTTTTAAATATTAAATATTTTATTTGTGCACATATTTAATATATTTAACATATAATATAATAATTACAAATTTATTAGGATATTTAGGATAAAAATACAAAAATATACATTTTTATTTTTATTAATATTTAACTTTAAAAATACCTTTTTGACAAATATACTTCTCTTACATTTTTTTTTGTATATAATTAATAAATATTGTATATAATACATAATAAATAATTAATACCTTTTATTTAGCAAAATTAGGGTTTTTGCCCTAAACATGAAAATATTCAAAAATTAACTTTCTTTTAATTATTTTTATTTTATTTGTGAATAAAATATACACTTACACAAAAATACCTTCACATACATATTGCTTTATTCTTATACATCTTTATATTTACATTTTGCACAATTCGATTTGGTTGTAAATATTGGATACTACTCTCCTATGAAGTCTCATCCCCATTTGACCATTTGTACCCCCATTCCCATGATTATTGTGTAATAACTTAGGACCTTTAAATTCCGCATTTAAAAGCTTTCTAAATATGCCATGTTAGAATTAGGGTTTTGTATGCAAATCAAAAACAACAAATAGTTTGACCTAAATTCAAGATAAACAAGCATGAAAATGAACAACACTAATCACACTTGCACCCCTAGGGTACTCCACTTGTTGCCTTCAATAATGGGCCATATTGCATGTTAGGTATCTTTGGCAAAAGCAAAACAAAATTCAAATGATCATAGTCCCTCGATGACGCTTTCAAAAGTTGCCTAAAAAATGATCAAGTCCCTAAAAGGAAAAATTGCCCAAAGATACTTGGCACCATTGCAATCATGGTCTAAACGATGACCCGCGCCCGTCCCGTTCACATCCTAACACAAGATTGTCCACCAAATACAATGGTGGAACAAAATTGTTAAAAGGGTTAAAACATAAGGAATGATCTTTGAGAAATTTAGGGTAGATAGCTTTTGGTTACTTGCCAACTTGCAAAACAAAAACACTTGCCTATTCTTCAAAACCACACTTCACAACACACTTCACAACACACTTTCAAAAACAACTTTCAAAAACATTGAAAACTTTTCAAAAGACATACACCTTTGTATACATCCCAAACATGGATCATTACAAAGGTTGCCACCACATTGGCCTCTTTTCAAAAACATTTTTCAAACCCACACACAAAGCACCATTTCAAACAATTGAAAATCAAGGCAAGTTGATCTAAGAAAGTAACTAAGAGCCCATGGATAACCATGGATAGAAAGGGTGCTAATACATTCCCTTTCTATAATCTACTCCCCGAACCCAAGAAAACATCTCAAAGGTTTTTGCTGTGCTTTTTAACCTTTCCTTAGGATAAAATAAAAAGTCGGTGGCGACTCTTGCTCAACCGAAACATTTGCAAAAACAAACGCAAAACTCAAGTCAGTTCTCCCACCGTATCACACATTCCAATTAACATATGCTTTGTACAGTTAAACAAACAAGCATTCCATATACTTTTCACTCCACTGGTCAAACCAATGCCTCAAAGTTTCAAACAAAACCTCAGCTCCTATCCCAGATATTTAGGTTTCTAGAAACAACCGGTAATCTTGAACAAACGTAAAAATAATGTAACAGTCCATTGAATTATTGTGGATTCAAATTCTTCTGAGAAATGCGAGCGCAAACCCTAATCTTGGATTAGTGCCAAAGAAAGATCTGTCTAATCAATTCCTGAGCCAATCTCAACAAAATCAGTGGAAACCCTAATTCTGGATTAACTGATACAGAAAAGTCTGTTTGACCGATTCTCGAGCCGATCTGAAAAAATCAGGGAAAACCCTGAAGTTGTGATTTCTTGTGAAAAAGGGAGGGAAAATTTTGGGGTACAACAGTTTCCCCTGTTCAATATTCTTGAACCTGAAGAGTTAGATTGGCAATTTTTCCGTTTGCGACTCGAAGGTAAAAGAATGATTGGACACTAGAGTGCCTAAAAATTTGCACTCGTCAAAGCATAGTTGAGGGAATGGGCTTAAAGATGCCATTTGGAGATGTGACAAAATCTTGCTGGAGATGGGCTTAAAGATGCCATCCAAGAATATTTGTTGAACTGTATGTTGTAGGTGAGTGGATGAGTATCAGAAAGGTATCCATGTTTAGAATGTCTCTGAGTTGGGGATCTGAATAAGCAACAGATTTAGCATTCGTGTCGGGAGGCATCCGTAAACTGTTTTCAGAAATCTTTGAAGCTAGAAACTTGCTAAACTTATCCTGCGAAGGGTAAAATATTAGCTGAAACACGAAGTTATGCTGTATGATGCAATGTATGTGTTTATATGAATGTAATGAATGCGTATGTAAGCTGATTAGCCGTCTTGCCGAGGAGGATAAATCCTGGATGGCTGGAGATAATAAAATCTTTGACCGTTATCGGGGAAAATAAATCCTTGACTGCCGCTGGGGATTGAAAATCCTTTGATCATTGAAAATGAGAAGTCCCGGGACCACTGTTGGGGAAATCATGAGTTTGGGTTCTATGCCAATCTACCGGGGATTCCTGCTTTGAGGAGATCTTCGCCGGGGAATATCTGAAAAACTCTGTGAGGAATTTGAGAATGAGAGTCTTCATTCTGCTTGGGGAATTAGTGTTGAGGAGCCAAGAATGAGAATCTTCGATCTGCAGGGGATTTGAAGTTCTTACAAATTCAAACTGAGAGTAAAGAAAACTTTGGAGAATCAAGGATGAGAATCTTGATTTTGTTGGGGAATAAGAAACTCTGTGGGGAATAGCCATACTGTTGAAAAGTAGCTATCCTGTTGGAGGGGTTTATTCCTGTTTGGAGGAAGTTCATAAGTCAAGTCGTATGCCACTTTTGAGAATGAGAATCTTCATTCTGTCGGGAATATCAGGAAGCTGAATTGTATACCACTTTGAGAACGAGAATCTTCATTCTGTCGGGGAAAATCAGGAGGTTGGGTGTATGCCAATCTACTGGGGAAGCCAAAAATGAGAATCTTCATTCAGGTCTTGGGTCAGAAGGTTGGGGGTATACCAATCTCTTGAGGTTTTAAGGATGAGAATCTTCATTCTGTTAAGGGTCAGGAAGTTGGGAGTATACCAATCTTCTGAGGTTTCAAGGATGAGAATCTTCATTTTGTTAAGGGTCAGGAGGTTGGGAGTATACCAATCTCTTGAGGTTTCAAGGATTAGAATCTTCATTCTGTTAAGGGTCAGGAGGTTGGGAGTATACAAATCTCTTGAGGTTTCAAGGATGAGAATCTTCATTCTGTTAAGGGTCAGGAGGTTGGGAGTATACCAATCTCTTGAGGTTTCAAGGATGAGAATCTTCATTCTGTTAAGGGCCAGGAGGTTGGGAGTATACCAATCTTCTGAGGTTTCAAGGATGAGAATCTTCATTCTGTTAAGGGTCAGGAGGTTGGGAGTATACCAATATCTTGAGGTTTCAAGGATGAGAATCTTTATTCTGTTAAGGGTCAGGAGGTTGGGAGTATACCAATCTCTTGAGGTTTCAAGGATGAGAATATTCGTTCTGTTAAGGGCCAGGAGGTTGGGAGTATACCAATCTCGTGAGGTTTCAAGGATGAGAATCTTCATTCTGTTAAGGGTCAGGAGGTTGGGAGTATACCAATCTCTTGAGGTTTCAAGGATGAGAATCTTCATTCTTGAGAGGAATAGATTTTTTAGGAACCTCAGTTGTCCGTTATTCTGTTGGTGGGTTGTTTCTGCTGAAATTTTAGGAACTTGTCTGTAACTCAACTGAAGTAAAAGCTTTGTTGAAATTTAGGAACTTGTCCGTCGTTCAACTGAAGGAAAGCTTTGTCGCTTGAATTTGATTGTACCTCTCCTTTTGTTGGGGAAAATAAATCCCAAGCTGATAAAGGAGAAAGGAGTTGGATTCTTCATCTCTGGTAGTGAA
Organism: Vicia faba; assembly: GCA_948472305.1. NCBI lineage: Eukaryota > Viridiplantae > Streptophyta > Magnoliopsida > Fabales > Fabaceae > Vicia > Vicia faba. The sequence continues at coordinate 673,775,541 of OX451736.1, forward strand.
GAGAATCAGAATAAATCGCTGAGAGACTTATCTGAGATATCAAAAACCCGGAAGATCTTTCATTGGCATAAGAATTAGGGAGATCTTAATGTTGATCTGACCAAAACAGAGAGGGTCTTGGATTAATTTTGACTCAACCGGATGGTGGAGGAATCTTCGACGACCGTAACTTCCAACGGGTGATGAAGGAATTTTTGCCTGCTGATCAATCTGTGTATGTTATGAATGTTATTGAAATGTAATTTGTTTCAGAGAATAAATTCTTGACAAATGTTGGGGAAATAAACCCATGACTGCTGGTCTGCTAAGAGAGGTGATGAACTTCTCAAGGACGTTTGAATTTCTTTTCAGAAAGATTTCAGAGAGATTCATCACTGCCCCTAGTATCAAATGCTTGTGGCACTGCCAGGAAACTTGGACTGTTCGTAACCCCTTTGATGAGATTGACGTTTTGAATGCCCCAAGTGATGGTGAGGGAGACTTGCCCCAGATTAATCTGTAATTGAGAGATTTCTTGAAATCTTGGCTGGCCTGCCCCAGGTTCACTAAACTTTGAAAGATTTGTTTGAAATCTTGACTGGACTGCCCCAGGTTTACTGGACAATACCATACCAAGTCCTTTTTTGTTGACGGGAGATTTTTGAAACAAGAGTATTACCCCACTTGAAGTGACATTATTTACTGAGAGAGCTTTCGTTCTTCCGAACATTCACTGTTGTGAATTTCTTCACTGTCAGGCAACTAAACATGTGCAAACAACGATATTCAAATAATGCAAAGTTTATGCTTGTCTCAAAGTTTTTAAAAATGCGTTTTTTAGCAGAAAACTTTTTATAAGACAAATTCAACACAAGATTTAGAGCAAAGCCTTACAGGAGTCAGGATACCTTTTGTAACAGTATGCTTTCGAACTAACCCATGCTTCAATTAAGACTTTTGAAGGGTTGTAACATGGCTTGGTTCACGGTTTAAGAAACAAAGGATAAAGGCTCAAAGTATATTTGTACCCACCCGCTCTTTGTGATGTTCTTCAATCCTATACTCAGTTAATTGTGCGTCGAACTCTATTCGAGTTTGGAACGACGTTTTGGTGATGGTTCACGCCAGTTGAATTTCATGGGAAGGCAGTCATCATTTCATTTTTTTTTTGCAACATTTTCCATGTCTGTTGAGGATTTGTAGTGACCTCTTTCTTTCGGTTTATTATCCCTAACTTTTGCCTGACTGTTCCTGTTTTCGAGATTACAGTCAGCGGTATGCCTCAGCTTTCTTAAACCTCCTTTGTAGGTTTTGGCTCAATGGGCTTTTCTCTTTTGAGAGATAATGACTGCCTATGAGATAAGGAACCATCACTGTCTTTTGGTTCTAAAGGAAAGTTTTTGATGTCATTCGTTGTATTACGAACTGAGAGTTTGTGACTTCAATGCACATCTTTCTGAATTAACTGAGAGACCACCCTGCCCCGAGTTTAATCAAAGGTTTCAATTTGTGTTTAAAACAGAAAACTTCTACTTCTTTGGCTCGAAGGGGTTGACTAGGGGTTATCTTCCTTATAACTCTAGTGTTTAGGATTTGAAAGAAATGCCTGTACATCGTCAGCAAGGTCTGTTCAATAGCATACTGTTATGAGATTATGGCATTGTTTCGTCATCCTCCCTCTAAAGGCTTGTAGCTTTTTTGCAAGAGTTAAATGTCATAAAGAAAGTAGAAAGCATAATTCAAGAATAGTGAAAATGAATGGATGAATTCAAGACAAACATATGCAATGCATTAATGAAACAGAGTTTGACATCAACAGATAATTATTTGAATAACAAAAGAAATTACAACTTGAAAATTCAAATGAAACAAAAGTCTGTTAGTTCGAACTTGTCATTTCAGGTGGAGAACCCTCAGCGGAAGATTTTCATCTCGCCATCCGGCATGAATTTCAGCACTCCATTATCAATCAAGTCTTGGATCTTGTTTTTCAAAGCCCAACAGTCGTTGGTGTCATGTCCAGGACTATAGGAGTGGTATATACAAAATGCATCGGGGTGATAGCTAGGAGCAGAGGTATTGGGCTTCCGAATAGGATCCTTTAAAGCAGACAGATTGACCTCCAACAAGCATTCCAGTATTAGAGATGATGGTATGTCAGTCTCAGTGAACTGTCTTCCAGGCGTATTTTGCTTTTGCCGATCACCCCGTTGACGTTGGCGAGGTTGTTGCTGGGCTTGTGACCCTGAAGAAAGTTGAGGAGCCTTTCCCCTGTCTTCTTGTCTAAAAGGAGATTGAATGATGACTTGATCTTCAACCCTAGTTGTTTGCCTCACTTGGTTATCTTGAAGCAGTTTGTTGTCGAGAACCCTGAGCTCTTCTTGTCTTTGAGCCAGGTCTTGAATGAGAGCCATCTGGCCCACCAGTTGTCCCATCATCTGGATTTTCATTGTTGCCAACTCAATCTGTAGTTCTTCCAACTGATCATTCCTGACACTGCCTGAATTCCCTAGGACCATGGACCTTGTGAGGAGAGCTTTCACTTCTTCTTGCCCTAGGGACAAGTTCAAGAACAAATCTTGAAGTTGAGCGTTTTGAGCCTGGATATCTTCGACAGTCCTCTTTAGAGCCATCTCTACTGAAATAAACAGTAGGAGAATAAGGAAACCTGAAAAGGAAAACCTGTTATGATACAATGCATGATATGTGGATGCATGTTTTCAAGGATCTCTCAGGGTAAACACAAAAAAATGTTAGATATTGAACTCCGATCAACATCTTTGATTGGAGAACTTTGTATCGGTGGATGTCTTTCCACGAGAATCAAGCTCACCATGTCAAGTGGGTCATAGCCCCTGATTCAAGTTGTTGCACTTGATCTTTGACGACGTTTGTTTAGAGGAAAACCTTCTTGCCTTTTGGTAGATGTCTGGTTCAACGTGACCCTGCATCAAAGACCCTTGAGATCCTTGAAATGGTTATTGAAAATGCTATGGTATGATGTTATGATGTTATGTACAGGTATGCAAAAGTAAGCAACTGTATATACAGATAATCACATTCACACAAATCAAATAAGTCCTTAGGTTTAGGCTTGCACGGGGTTTGTAGGTAAGTACCCTCTTGAAGTTATTTGGCTCAACCTGTCCTAAAATAGAAACCGGGTTCTAAGGAGCTCAATATCACTGGATTATTTTCTGTGTTCATGGTTTCAGTTTAGTCACTTTACTGGCGACCGAAATATTCCAAGAAAACAATCCTCAATGAGTGTAGTATCGAGTATCTACCAACTTCAGACTGCACCAAAGCCGGTCATCTCACTACCCCTAATAAGGCCAAGATGGTCAAGTAAGGTTCTAAGAGTTCATTAGTGCTTCACAACATCACTCAACGGCCCCGTATTCTCTTTGATTAACTCAAAGGCTACCGGTACCCACAAATATGTCACACTAACGTAGCTACTACTTCAACCATGTCGGTATACCCCGCACAGTTCCCTCACAGTTTATTACTACTTACCTAAAAGGTGTCCCCAAATCCGGGTATAGGATTTAAAACAAACCCAAACAAGGAACCCAAAAAGTAAAGCAATCAAAGCAATCAAAGCAATCAAGGTAAGCATGTAAAGGTGATCTAAAACCCTAAGGTAACCCCACTTTTAGAACATCCCCAGCATAGTCGCCAGTTCTGTGATACGGTGGGAGAACTGACTTGGGATTTTGCGTTTGTTTTCGCACTTGTTCGGTTTAGCAAGAGTCGCCACCGACTTTTTATTTTATCCAAAGGAAAGGTCAAAAAGCACAGGAAAGACCTTTGAGATGTTTTCTTGGGTTCGGGGGGTAGATTATGAAAAGGAAAGGTGCTAGCACCCTTTTCATCCATGGTTATCCATGGACTCTTAGTTACTTGTCTTTGCTTTTCAATTGTTTGAAATGGTGCTTGGTGTGCGTGGTTTTGAAAATGTTTTGAAAAAAGATGCATTTGTCTAGGCAACCTTTGTAATGATTCTTGTTTAAATATATACAAAGGTGTGTGTCTTTTTGAAAAGATATTTCAATGTTTTGAAAGTTGTTTTGAAATTGTTTTGAAGTTGTGTTGTGAAGTGTGTTTGAAAATGGCAAGGATGTTTTGCAAGATTTTGATCAAGTAACTAAGAGTTGTCTACCCTATTTTACTCAAAGATTTTTCTTATGTTTTTAACCCTTTTGAAATTCTGGCTGCAGATACTCAATATCACGTCCAATGTTATGACACCGTATCTGACTTACTATATGACAGTAAATACAAAAGCAGTAAATAACATAGTCAATTGTTTACCCAGTTCAGTGCAACAACACCTACTCTGGGGGCTACCAAGCCAGGGAGAGAATCCACTATAAGAGATGTTAATTCAGGAATAAACCAACCAGTTTATCTCCTTCACTTAAGACCTACCCAATGCAATTCTAATCTAAGTACAACTTAAACCTGAGTTCCTACTCACTCCCCCTCAATCACAGCAGTGATACATAAACCAATTTGACTTAAGAATTGATGAAGACACTCTTCAATAACACACACTTGATTAAGCTTCACAACTTTTTAATCAAGTAACAGAATCACTCGTGCTTCACAGCTTTGAGTGATGTACACGACTAACTTGACTCTGCTTCACAGCTTTAGTCAAGTGACATTCAAACACTCTTGCTTCAAAGCTTTGAGTGCTACACAACCCTTACAATTGAAACCTATTCCAAGGCACTTATCACAATGATAATTGCTTGGAGTACAATAAACAAATCTATACAGATTACAAAATTGATCTTCTAATCAATCAGCAGGGATATCTTGAAAAACCGCAGCTCTGTTGAATATATAGCAGCTGCAACTTCAGTTAGGGTTTCCAAAAACCTAGGGTTGATTCCGTTTGACCTAAAGACCAGGTCACAGTACTTTATTGAACAGGTTAGGATTGAGCTAGGTTACTCCTCAGAAAACGCAGGATTCTGTTTAGGAAGGACTGAGTTATTTCCTGAAAAAACTCAGACTTATCCAATCCTGCAATCCTGCTAGTTCAGAACAGGATGTCATAACATCTGTTATGACATCTGAGAAAACCTGTCTACTGATTTAGCAAAATGTGATCATTTTGCAAACATGCTCAGATACACACTTATAAACATCAGTATTTGAATTACAATATTTTTCTGCACATGTACCTAATGAGTTAGTACAACCTGAACTAGAATGTTATGACATCAGTCATGACATTCACACATACACTTGGAATTTACCAAAAATGCAAGCCAATACCTAAACACCTACAAACTCCCCCTTTGGCAGATTTTTGGCTAAAGTTCCTAAACAATCAGAGATAGATAGATAGCAGCAGAAATAAGTGACAGAAGTGACAGCAGAAAAATATAGTGTCAAGTACTAATTAAGCAGTACCAAAAATATTCTCCCCCACTTTAGCCACAAATGGGCCAAAGATTACATGTTTATAAAGTTATACAGTTATCCAAAACAAAATAATGAGATCAGCAGCTGACAACAGCAGAACACACTACCAAACTCCACCAGCAACACCACCAAGCAACAATCAACCTTCAAGCACTGTCATCAGATTCAGAGGAGCCAATTTCTTCAATGTTGAGCTGTCCTTCATCTTCTTCCCTTCTGCTTTCTTCAGCTTCCTCCTTTTCTAGCCTGGCAATTAGAGCTTCTAGGGTCCTTTTTCTAGCATCCAGATCTTTGCAAGTTTCTTTTAAAACAGCTATGACATCTGATGTTTTGGACTGGGTCTTTGCAGACGATGTCTCAGCTGATGTTATGACAATGTCTGGAGCATGGGATCCCTGAAACAGTTTGTAGTGCAGGCCAAGGGCAGGAGCTCTTTTGCAGACTGTATCTCTTGCTACAAGGATGTCAGGGTATTGTGCAAGGATGATTCCACAAAGGAGGGAGGGAAAAGCAATTGGTCCTTTGACAGCATAACTGCCAGCATGCTTCAAGGTTTGTTCAAAGATGTACCTTCCATAGTCAAAGGCAGTCTTGGTTCCTACAGCATAGATAAATCTCCCCAATCCTGTGGAGATGGTTGATTTGTGATTTGTAGGCACCCAGTTTGCTGCACCTATTTTATGCAAGATGGCAAATTTCATGCTGAGTTTACTAGCATTCAGCTTCCCTTTCAATGGCCAGCACTTTACTTGCCTGGCAGTGATGGTTAAACACACTTCATTGTCAGTTGCCTCTAGATCAGAACAGTCCTTATTTGTTCTTCCAAGAAACTTGTTGATTTCTGATGGAGAGAACTTGACCCTTCTTCCTCTAACAAACACACTCTCAAAGTCAGCTGACCTCCCATCAGCACAATCATTGGACAAGTTCACTACAAACTCCTTAACCAGATTTTCATAACATTTGTTAAACTTCATCAATGTCTTCATTAGCCCAGCATTCCTGATCAGATCCATAATGTCCTTGCACTCCAAGGCATCATTGTCGAGTTCTCTCTCCAAGGCTATTCTCTTCAAGCAGACATACTTCCATCTGTTTGCGTTGTCAGGATGATGAAAGGAGATGTTGTCTGTTGGCACTTCAGGCACTCTAGCAATCTTGCTGGAAGGGAGCTTTCTTCTGATGGGAGCATCTTTAATATCAATCTCAAATTCTGATTCATCATCAGAATCAGAAGTTTCAGGTTCTTTACTTTTCTTAGAGATTGGTTGTCTAGCAGTCTGCACCTGTGCCTTCTTTCCTTTTGTCTGAATTTTCTCAGCCATCCCTTCAGCCTTGGATTTCTTAGCATCAGGTTTAACATTCATACTAATCTTTCTTTTCATCAATCTCCTAGCAATGCCAGGGTTCACATTAGCAATCAGTTCATTATCTGAGTAATCTTCATCCACATCAATGATAGGTGGATTAGCAGCCTTTTCAGAGGTGTTCTGAATGTTGTCTTTTGGTGTCACAACATCCTCAGTGACATCTACATTTTCAGAACCTTCCACATTTGGACTTTCTGATTGATTCAAAGGGATAGAAATCCCCGGTACAGATTGGTTGCCACTCAGAATGCTAGTAACCAGCCTAGCAATAGCTTGGTGTACTTGAACTGATCCTTCTCTATTAGGTATAGAAGACGAAGGATGAGAAGAATTACCAGAGACTGTAGCTCGAGCTCTTCCTGCATGTCTGGTTCTGAGCTTTTTGACTCTGGCTGGGTCAGTTGCCATTTCCCTGAGAGGAGTGACCTCAAGAACTTTAGATTCTATGCATGTAGTGATTTCCCTAGAATCTTGATCAGATGATGATGATGATGAGGGAGACGAAGCCGCCATGGTGGAAGACGATGTCTGAGACATTTTGTTTAACTTTGAGTAATAGTAGCAGTTCGAGAAAACTCTTTGATTGGGAGGAGGAAACAGGTTGCAAGGATGAGAGAGGTAGGGAGTAAAAGGGAGTCTCTTCAACTTCTTAAGACTTTTAAAGGAATTGTGAATGAATATGATTAACCCACTAAATATAGCCTTAATAAAATTAATCCCTTCAACCCTTGTTTTCAGCAAAACTAATTGCTATAATTTCTCATGTTGGTGAATACCCAATCTGCCCCTCAAATTTTCAAGTTTATTTCCAACAAGCGCCTTGGTAGAAGAATCAGTTAGCTGAAGCTTAGAGAAACTATGTTCCAGTTCAAATGACTTCTTCTCTTCAAAGTCAATAGGGTTCAAGGAAATGTTGAATGTTTTCAGATTATCACACCACAATGTCACAACATCTTGTGTAACATTGTCCTCAGGTAGCATCTGTTTTGACCAGATGTTTTGAGAACAGAATTTATGAGACTTGTTCTTTGCCACATCACATATATTATCAGCCTGTAGTTTAGGAGTTCTTCTGACAGCTTCCATAGGAATAGCTCTTTTCATTCTTTCAAGCTTATGCTGCCACTGTTTCATCTCTTTTTCTTCTTTGATGATTTGACTCATAGTGGAGATATCAGTGTTCTCAGGCTGCCACACATAACAGTTATTTTTGGATTTGATTCCTCTCATTACAACATCTAGTTTTTCATTAAACACTAGACATTCAGATCTTGAGAAGTTGACCATGAATCCTAGATCACATAATTGACTGATGCTGATGAGATTAGTAGTCAACCCTTTTACCAGCAGTACCTTATTCAGACTTGGAACTCCAGGGTAGTCCAAATTACCAACTCCTTTGACTTCTCCTTTAGCACCATCTCCAAAGGTCACAAAACTGGTGGTGTGAGGCATAACATTATTGAGGAGATTTTTGAATCCAGTCATGTGTCTGGAACATCCACTGTCAAAGTACCAATCTTCCTTTGCAGAGATCTTCAGGGAAGTGTGTGCTATCAGTGCAGTAGCCTTTTTCTTCCATTGAGGAGCGTGTGGTACCTTTTTAGACTTAGGTTTGACATCTGAGTTCTGATTAGGATATCCATGTAATCTGAAGCAGAAGGGCTTTATGTGACCATATTTCCCACAATGATGACATCTCCATCTTTGGTACCTTTTCTTCATATGTCTCTGTCCCTGATGTTGAGAGTAATGTTGAGACATCCGTTTTGACATTTGCTTCCCGGTACCAAATTTCTTTGTTTCCACAAATCCTAGGCCAGATTTATTTCCCATATTTTGTCCAGCCTGAAGGATCTCTTCCAATTTGTCTGTTCCATTGGTCAACATCTTGACAGATTTGGTCATTTGATTCAGTTGTGAGTTCAGCAGTTGAACTTCTCCTTCTAAATGACTTATAGTTTCAAGATTTGCCCTCTTTTCAGCCTCCAGCTTTACAATGAGTTTTGATTGTTTCTCATTTTGCACACAGACTTCACCACTTATGATACACAATTTCTTGTAGGTATCAGCCAGTTCTTCAAATGTTACTTCTTCATCACTGGTGTCACTTTCAGAAGTACAAACACTAGTTAGGGCAGTAACTAGTTTGGCAGATTCTTCTTCAGAATTGCTTTCTGAATCATAGTCAGACCAAGTAACAGTCATTCCTTTCTTTTGCTTCTTAAGAAAGGTAGGACATTCAGCTCGAATATGTCCATATCCTTCACATCCATGGCATTGAATACCTCTGCCTTGGTTTCCCTTATCTTCTGACCTTGGTCTTCTGCTGGAACTGTCAATGTCAGAAGGAATGTTATGAACATTAGACCTTGACTTTGCGTCCATTCTTTTGATGAGCCTGTTGAACTGTCTTCCAAGCATGGCAATGGCTTCTGATATGTTTTCTTCTTCATCCTCCTTGTATTCAACATCAGTGTTGGATACAAGTGCTATGCTTTTGTTCTTCTTGTCACCATTATCAGTGATCCCCATCTCAAAAGTCTGAAGAGACCCAATAAGTTCATCCACTTTTAACTTGCTAATGTCCTGGGCTTCCTCTATGGCAGTTACCTTCATTGCAAATCTTTTAGGCAAGGATCTGAGAATCTTCCTCACCAGTTTTTCTTCTGACATTTTTTCTCCCAGTGCTCCTGAGGTGTTGGCAATCTCCAAGATGTTCATGTGAAACTCATGAATGGTTTCATCTTCCATCATTTTTAGATTCTCAAACTTAGTGGTCAACATCTGAAGCCTTGACATTTTGACTTTGGAAGTGCCTTCATGAGTAGTTTTGAGGGTGTCCCAAACTTCCTTGGCCAGTTCATATTGATGTACTAGTCTGAAGATGTTTCTATCAATTCCATTGAACAAGGCATTTAAGGCTTTTGAATTTCCCAGAGCTAACTCATCTTCTTCTTTACTCCAATCTTCCTCAGGCTTCAGACTGATTGTCCCATCTCTTTCAGTTATGGTGGGATGAATCCATCCTTTGTCAGCAGCTCTCCAAGCCTTTTTGTCCAGAGATTTTAGGAAGGCAATCATACGAGGTTTCCAGTAGTCATAATTAGTTCCATCCAGAATGGGTGGTCTATTTCCAAAAACTCCTTCTTTGTCCATAGTGCCAGAAAGTGATATCCCTAGATCTCACCCAGTAATACAGGCAGGGTGCCTGCTCTGATACCAATTGAAATTCTGGCTGCAGATACTCAATGTCACGTCCAATGTTATGACACCGTATCTGACTTACTATATGACAGTAAATACAAAAGCAGTAAATAACACAGTCAATTGTTTACCCAGTTCAGTGCAACAACACCTACTCTGGGGGCTACCAAGCCAGGGAGAGAATCCACTATAAGAGATGTTAATTCAGGAATAAACCAACCAGTTTATCTCCTTCACTTAAGACCTACCCAATGCAATTCTAATCTAAGTACAACTTAAACCTGAGTTCCTACTCACTCCCCCTCAATCACAGCAGTGATACATAAACCAATTTGACTTAAGAATTGATGAAGACACTCTTCAATAACACACACTTGATTAAGCTTCACAGCTTTTTAATCAAGTAACAGAATCACTCGTGCTTCACAGCTTTGAGTGATGTACACGACTAACTTGACTCTGCTTCACAGCTTTAGTCAAGTGACATTCAAACACTCTTGCTTCAAAGCTTTGAGTGCTACACAACCCTTACAATTGAAACCTATTCCAAGGCACTTATCACAATGATAATTGCTTGGAGTACAATAAACAAATCTATACAGATTACAAAATTGATCTTCTAATCAATCAGCAGGGATATCTTGAAAAACCGCAGCTCTGTTGAATATATAGCAGCTGCAACTTCAGTTAGGGTTTCCAAAAACCTAGGGTTGATTCCATTTGACCTAAAGACCAGGTCACAGTACTTTATTGAACAGGTTAGGATTGAGCTAGGTTACTCCTCAGAAAACGCAGGATTCTGTTTAGGAAGGACTGAGTTATTTCCTGAAAAAACTCAGACTTATCCAATCCTGCAATCCTGCTAGTTCAGAACAGGATGTCATAACATCTGTTATGACATCTGAGAAAACCTGTCTACTGATTTAGCAAAATGTGATCATTTTGCAAACATGCTCAGATACACACTTATAAACATCAGTATTTGAATTACAATATTTTTCTGCACATGTACCTAATGAGTTAGTACAACCTGAACTAGAATGTTATGACATCAGTCATGACATTCACACATACACTTGGAATTTACCAAAAATGCAAGCCAATACCTAAACACCTACACCTTTTAACAGTGTTATTTCACCATTGTATTTGGTGAACAACCTTGTGTTAGGATGTTAAACGGGACAGGTGCGAGTCATCGTATACAATCATTGAAAGCAACTTGTGAGACGCTCTAGCAATTTTGTAAGGGACGAGATCGTTTTACCGAAGGCAACGTCGAGGGTCATCGAGGAACTACGATCTTTGTTTATCGAAGGGGCATTTGCTAGATTGTCTCATACTCGAGGGACATGATTGCATTTTCCGAGGCAACAAGCGAGGTTACCCTACAGGTGCAAGTGTGAATTGTGTATTAATTTTCATGCATTTATCTTATATTAGGTCATCTGGCGATTGATTTTTAATCTTCTCATACAAACCCTAATTACTATACAGTATATTGAAAGCGATAAATTGCGGGAATTTAAAGTCTAAATTTTTACAAAACAGTATCTGGGGATGGGGGTACAAATGTTTACAAATGGGGATGAGTCTTATCAGAATAGTAATGTCCAAGTATATATTACAACCAAATTGAACCGTCACAATTCAAATATTGACAAATTGTAACAAAACGTAAAAATAAAGAGAATCAAAAGTATTGTGAGGTGTATATATTTATTTACGAATGAACAAATAAAATATTAACCTAGGAAAGATTAAGTATAATTATTATTTATTGTATTTTTTATGAATTATGTAAATAAAGAGTTTTAAAGAAAAGAAAAATTATTTAAGTTGAAGTTCCATTATTTACATATCCCCTTTTTTAAGGAAAAACCCTATTATTACTGTATGGAAAATATCAATTAGTAAAGAAAATTAAAATTATGTTAAAAAATTATTTATCAAAATAAAAAAAAGAGCAATAGTTTCTAAAAAAAAATTAAGGAGAGATGATAGGAAAGGGATTAGGACTAGTATATGGCCCAAGTAAAAAAACAAAAATTAGATTAAAGGGGGGTGCAGGCGCCAGTAGAAGTATTGGGCTTAGGGTTTTTGGTTTGGGCAAAGGCCCATCTGATGTTGAACAACATTTGTTAGGGTTTCATTTTGTGCATTCAGAATCTAGGGTTTGGTTTTGGTACAGTGGCGCCTCCTTCCATCTTCTTCGTTCTCTCTTGTTCTCAGCCATGGACAACTGAAATTCTCTCTCACGCCCAGCTACCGGTGTGTCGCCCCCGCTCTCTGTCGTCTTCACAACGGTCCACGTTGATCGTGCTTGAACGGTACAAATTTTATCTTGTTAGGTTTTTTACAGCTTCAACGCTTGATTCTTACATGTATATCGTTTGCAAAATTTAATCTTTGATGTTTTGTGTGTGAGCTACAGCGAAAGTTTTGAGAGAAAAAAGACCATACCTTTGGTGTTTTTCTGGGTTGAAAACGGAAGAAGAGAGAGAGGCGTGAGACCGGTGACACTCTGTGGTGGCTAGGCGGAGGGAAAGGGATGATGTGTATCTGGTATTTCTATATTTCCTTTCCTCTTTGAAGGTTTGATGATGATTTCATTTCTGAAAACTGTATTTCTCTTTTCTTCACTTCTGGACTTCTTCCTCTTCTTTGAGTGTTGGGTATTTGGTATCAATGATGATGACTTTCTGAGATTTGGTCTTTGTTTGTTTTTGTCTCTACATCCTTCCTCCCTGATTATCTGATGATGATGTTATTCTGAACACGCTTGAATATTTGTTTCTGATTTTCTCTTCCCATTCTTTTGGCTGATGCTTAATGATGATGAATTTGCTGAGATTTTGCTTGCTTCTAAACTCTTCTTTTCTATGTTAATGATGAGGGTGCTGCTGAAACTAGCTCATGTTTGAACTATTTCCTTGATGGTTGATGAGGCTAGACTGTATTTGTAGTTTAGGCCGTTTTTGGCCTTTTGAACTGTCCCTTACAGTTTTGTTGTGTAGTTGGACAGACTTGTGAGTTTTTGAGTAAGCTTTGAACTTGTTGGGTTTTTTGATTTGGAAGCAGGCTGGCTTCTGGATTTACAGGTTTACCATCTGCTGAGTTTTTGGGAAGGCAGGCTTGTGTAATTTGTTGTTTGTTTATGTTTACAAGCAGTTGGTTGTTTAAACTGGTTTAGCAGTTTTATGCAGTTTAAGCAGGTTGGAGGTTTGCTTGTTATGCAGGCTACAGGTTTGCTTATTGAAGGTAGGCTTGAAGGCTTGTTGTGCTTGTTTGTGTTTACAAGCACTTTGTTGTTTAAACTGGTTTAGCAGTTTTGTGCAGTTTAAGCAGGTTGGAGTTGTAGTTATGCAGGTTACAGGTTTTGAGCTTATGCAAATTTTCTTTGTGTTTGGTAAGGCAGGCTGTGTGTTTCTTAAGCTTGCAATTTTTGCTCTATATCTCCCCCTCTCTGAACTATTAGACTTGTTCTATTTATTTGCTTACTTCTTTTTACAGCCTGCTAAAACTGCAAACCCCACTTCACTCTCTTTCTCTCTCCATAAAAGCATTTTTAACTGCTTATTTTATTTTAATCTAAAAAGCTTGTTGGGCAGAACATGATGATGAAAGATTGACAAGCCTTCTTGCTTGTAATTTGGTTTATCTCTGCATTGTGTACTTGTTTCCATATTTCCTGCATTGTATGCTTTCTTTGACAGCTTGGTGTACTTTCTTGGACAGCTTTTCTGCTTTGACAGCTTGGTAACTTAGTTTGACATTAGTTTGCATTTGTAGTTAGCTTGCCATGCTTGCTCATGCTGACTTAGTTGACTAATGCAGTTTGGAATTTAGTTTGCTTTGCCTTGCTGCCTTATATCTTTGCATTTTGAATTAATTGTATGCTTGCAAATTATTTTTACTTTCCTCTTTGTGAACCAAGAAGAGAAATCTTCTTGTGATTTGCACAAAGAACCAGTAAAACATGATGAACCCAATAACAATCTGATTCCGGCCAACAAGCTTTAATGATGACTTTTTATTTATCTGCTTGAAAAATGCTTTTCAGTTAATTGCACTGATTTCCTTTTTCTTCTGTCCTTTGCAGGTAAGTACCAGCTGAATAATGGAAGATGCAGTAAAAGTAAAAGTCAAAGATCTCCAGAGATTTAGACTTATATTTATTATATTTTCTTTTCATTTATTGTAATAAATATTATTGTAAACACTGTAAATTGTAAATTTACAATATTCGAATAAAATTTGTAACAATATTTGAAATAAATAAATAAACAAACTCTTTGTCAAATAAGAATTTTCTACTGTCAAATATTCCATTCTTTCCTTGTATTGTCTACTTAATTATTTAAGACTCTTAAATTAAAATAACTGGAAATGTATTCCAATAACTTTAATCCATATGAAATAAATAATCAACAAACTTTGCCGTCTCGCAACCTTGCATTAATCATCATACGCCTGGCATTCCAATTAACATATGCTTTGTACAGTTAAACAAAAAAGCATTCCATACACTTTTCACTCCACTGGTCAAACCAATGCCTCAAATTTCAAACAAAACCTCAGCTCCTATCCCAGATATTTAGGTTTTGAGAAACAACCAGTAATCTTGAACAAACGTAAAAATAATGTAACAGTCCATTGAATTATTGTGGATTCAAATTCTTCTGAGAAATGCGAGCGCAAACCCTAATCCTGGATTACTGCCAAAGAAAGATCTGTCTGATCAATTCCTGATCCAATCTCAACAAAATCAGTGGAAACCCTAATTCTGGATTAACTGATACAGAAGAGTCTGTTTGACCGATTCTCGAGCCGATCTGAAAAAATCAGGGAAAACCCTGAAGTTGTGATTTCTTGTGAAAAAGGGAGGGAAAAGTTTGGGGTACAACACTACCCATAAGGTGTTGGTCTAAAATTTATCACCTGCCAGACAAGGTTCTAGAGGTTCCCAGAGTCTACATCCTTCCTTCAGATATTACTAACTTCCTGATTAACTCAGTAATTAGTAATATTATCAAGAAAAACTCGTACGAGCGTAGTATCGCGTGACAATTATTTTCGGATTACTCCGTCATAGATTCCGCACTACACCTAAAAGGATAAGATGGGTTTGATATTCTATGATCCTCAATTTCAGCAGGATCCCAGGTCAAAAGCAGTATGTCTTCTCGATTACTTGGTAAACGACACTACAGTCAAAGGGGCCTCCACTGAGTGGGGGATCTGATGCCTCATTTTTTGGGATTACTCCCTCAAAGTTAACATGACTATACCGCCCGTCCTATCTTAAAGTTTTCCCATGTCCGGGTATAGGACTTATGAGTAATCACCAAGCCCCCTGAAAACCAAGAAAATCCAGATAAACATATATACAACATATAACACATAAACAACAATAACACATATACATATATAAACAAAGATAGGCTCAACCCACTTAGGGATGGACCAGTAAGAGGTCAATCTTCCCCAGTGAAGTCGCCATTTTTCTGTAGCGGTAGAAATGTTTAAGACTAAGCCATTGGATTGACTAGACTTATACAAATCAAAATAAAAATTGCCACCATGCTTTATTGTTTCCAAAGGAATGGGAAAAGAGTGAGTAACCCAAAAAGAAGGGGAAAGATTCAAAGTAAAGGGATTGGTTATGCAAAGGGAATGTATTAGCATCCTAAACATCTATGGTACTCCACAAGAACCTCTTTGTAAAATCTGTATATTTTGGCTATAAAAAATGTTATATATAAAAAAAATGGATGGTGGAGGTGAGAAAAGAAATATATTTTTTTATGATTTTTGCACCCGCTGCGGTTGCGAACCTTTAGTGCCTACGTACCACCTTTTCGTGCAATAGGGGATCAGGGTACACGTAGTTCCTCTTTAAAAAAATTTAAAAACACAAATGTGTTGGTCAATTTTATGAGATAAAATTTCACCGTCATTGTCCGTGTGGAAAACATACCCACTACCCACAATCATGAGAAAGGAGAATTTACATTATCTCAAAATGGAGGATATGGCTTGGATTTTAAAATCAACAATGCCTCACTCAACACCCAAGTGGAAAATATCTCTCTTTACTACATATTATAGAAGTATAGTTGTTTGCATCACTATGTAGCGGTAGAAATGTTCACGACTAAGCCATTGGATTGACTAGACTTTATACAAATCAAAATAAAAATCGCCATCGCGCTTTATTATTTCCAAAGGAATGGGAAAGGAGCGAATAACCCAAAAAGTGGGGGGAAGATTCAAGGTAAGGTGGTTGGTTATGCAAAGGGAAGGCATTAGCACCCTAAACATCTACGGTACTCCGCAGGAACCTCTTTGTAAAATATGCATATTTTGGCTATAAAAATGTGTTGTATATAAAAATGGATAGTGGAGGTGAGAAAAGAAGTATTTTTTATGATTTTTACACCTGCCGCAGTTGCGAATCTTTAGTGCCTACGTACCACCTTTTGTGCAATAGGGGATCAGGGTACACGTAGTTCCTCTTTTAAAAATTTGAAACACGAGTTGTTGGTTAATTTTATGAGATAAGACGTCATCATCATTGTCCGTGTGGAAAACATACTTACTACCCACAATCATGAGAAAGGAGAATTTGCATCATCTCAAAGTGGAGGATATGGCTTGGATTTTAAAATCAACAATGTCTCACTCAACACCCAATTGGAAAATATCTCGCTTCACTACATAGTGTAGAAGTATAGTTGTTTGCATCACTACAAGGATTGACGAGAGCCTAATCTTTTAAGAAAAGTTTAAAGGTAAAAGCCAAAGTGGAAAAATGGTTTGAAATGAGATTGATTGACTTTTAGTCTTCTCACAAAAAAAATGTCAAGGTATTATTAAATTGATTGAAGTTTATTAATGAAAAGATTTTGAAAATGCATGGACCTAGGTCCAAGTTTATTATAAATATGGTTCAAGTTTAGAAACAAGAAGAGTTTTCAAATGGAGGGAGAAGATTTTTGAAATTAAAGAAGATGGGAGGAGAAGAAGATGCTATCCTAAAGCATAAAGTAAAAGCTAAGGATAAGGACCATCTAACCAACAAGAAGCCAAAACTTGACATCATGAGCCAAGATAGAATTCCCATTCTTTGGAGTGAAACCAAGCAAGCAAAGATACTAGACCTCTTCAAATTTATTAAGTCTTTGCATAAATTGGGCAGAGTAACGGCTGTATGCGGGTGAATTCCAGATTACAAACAAAGAGTGTAATCACAAAAAACCTGCACACAAAAACAAACAAGCAACCCAATGTCTTGAGGTAAACCTCAAGAGCTCCAGAAAAAATAGTCAGATAAGATCACAAGGTATCCAAGATAGGCCAAGGTTTCTAATCCTAAGTCCAAGAAAAAGTCCACTGCCCCATCATGCCAAGGATAATAACCAAATAGTCCAAGTACCATTAAGAAATTTTTTAGGGTTTAAGTTGATTATTAAGTATCTTAGGAAAAGAAAAAGAAAGGCTCAAGTGAGCAAAGTAAAAATGACAAGAATATAAATGCTCAAATGAGCAAAGACGAAAATGGCATGAAATAAAAGATGCTAAAAAAATAAATAGTGCATAAAGCATAAAAGAGTAAAAGCATAAAATAAAACAAGTCAATAATTAGTGGTTAGTTGGATGACCATCTTGAAACTTGCATTTGGAACTCATTAGAGGATTGGTAGAACCAAAGCCTCCACACAACAAGTTGCATTTGCTTTTTGTCAAGTATATCACCCATTTGGAATTCTCACAAGTACCATTTAATGATCAACGGTGTTTAAGTGATCCGCATTGACCAAAGGTGTTGTAGATCCATTAGAGGATTGGTAGAACCAAAGCCTCCACACAATGAATCTCAAGGTTATTGGATCAAAGAGATCAAATTAACATACTTGGGCTTGAAATCATAAGTTTGGGCCACAAATGATCATTTATTCGAATCGGGACAAAATTTAGCGCTATGTTAAGCAATCGTAAGTGAACTTATATAGAAGTTGCACCTATTTTGAGGCCAGTCAATAGCAATCTATGCACCATTTGTTTTGAGACATGATATAGAGATCATGCTCTAACAACATTTAGTGCAATAAGAAAGGAATGAGATGAAGAGGAATTAGGGTAAAAAGAAAAAGCCACATTTGAACTAATATTTAATCAAACTATTTTTAAAATCATTCATCCTTTTTTTGTGGAGTAAAACTCAACACCATGGATCCAATGATGTTAATAAAGCCATGACCAAAAAATCAACCCAAGACAACCAGAAAATATTCACAAAAAAATAATATAATTAATATGTTCAATAAAGGGTTTAAAAATGTTTTAAAAAATGGAAAATAATGAAGAAAATGATAATTATATTCAAATTAATCAAGAAATGAAAAATAAGACCATAGAAAAATCAGAAAAGAGGCCAAGTAATTTTACAAAAAATTTGGGGATTTTTAAAAGTCAGAAACTATTTTTAAAAATTAATATAAATGGGTAAAATAAACAAAAATATTAAAAATAGCAAAGTCAGAAACAAAAATAAAATAAGGTCACCAATATTTGTCACAATATCATTGGATCATTCCATAATTTTTTCAGAATTTAAAAATGTGTAAAAGTATTTTTAAACATTTTAAACAAATCAAATAAGTATAAAATTCATAAAAAAATATCAAAATACAAAATTAAATTGTGAATAAATAAAAATCAGAAAGAGAATAATCAAAAATATTTTTCATAATTTTTTCAGATTTTTTGGACTAAAAATGAATTTTCTATGATTTTTTGAAATTTAAAACAATTAAAATATAAAAATCAGAAAAAGAAAATAAAAGAAAAAGATGTGGACCATTGGATGAGAGTCAAAACGCGTTAGTAATCAAATCCAAAGGATCTGGCACGCTGTGCATATCATGGTCTTTACTGAATAACGTAAATAATCATTAATAAAATCAGAAATTGAAAATAACAAATGTCACGCTTTCATTGGTTAGAAGATGACACATTGGTCATCTTCAACCTCCAACCTTCACGAATTGCAGGTCTCTCAAACTGTAAAATCAGAAGCTCAGACCTATGCCATTTGCTTCGTTTCTTCAAGACGAAGACAACCACAACCTCGTGCCAAATTTATATAAACTGTAACTCAAGCAATTTGGGAAGAAAGTTTTGAAAAGGGATTTGAAAATTCATGGTCAAAACGTGCTTCCAGATAAAAGTAAGTGTTGCGACTAGAACTAGGACAATAAGAGCAACACAATGATACCAAAGTTTTGAAGAATTGATGAAGGAATCTACCTATTGAATTTGAGTTGCAGAGCTCTGAAATTGGACTTCTATGGAGCAATATAGGGCACGATTCTTGAATGTGATTATATGGTTAGCTTCAGGGAAGATCAAGGAAGGTGAATTTATGAAAAAAAATGGATTGAAAAAGGCTTAAGAATAGGATTCAAAGTAGCTGAATTCTGATTTGTGAAGCAAGTTTGGCAGAGTGATTTTGGCTATCTAAGCTTGGGAAATTGAATGGGGGATGACCCTTTATTTATAGGGAATCAAATGGAATGCTCAAGCATGTGGAATGATGCAAATTGGAGGGAAATCGTGTGAACCTGATGCACGAGAAAAGTGTGATCTGATTTGCATCAAAACTCATCAAATCCTTGCGTTTCAAGGCTCTAATCCACTTTGGCAACTTGGTTAAACATGTTTAGATCACAAATGCGTGCTAATTTGATGTTTAAAGGCCAAAACATGAATTTCAAATTCTGACTTATGGTGAAACTTCAGTTCCAAGTTACCAAGTTCAATCCAATCGCATTTCCACCTCAGGGAATCTTAGGGAAAAATTCTTGCTGCTTTGGAAAGATGAGGTAACAAGCTTTGCAATGGAAAAAGAATGGAATGAAATGGATGCTTAAGCTGAAAACTAAATGGAGTCAAAGTTGAAGAAAAAGAGTTGACTTTCCATACTTAGAAATATTTCAAATTCTTCTTTAAAAATGACCTATAATCTCTTGCATCCAAACATGGCCTTACACTCAGAATTTGCTCTTGACCAAAAACGATGGAATGAAGCATATCTCTTGAATGACATTTTGAAATTTAAACCACTCAAAATCTCCAAAAATTGAGCAAGTTATGACTTGTTGAAGTTGGACAAAAATCATGAAATGACCTATAATCTCTTGCATTCTTAAGGCAACTTCCATCAATTTTCTTACTTTGTACATAAAAGAAGGAGTGAAGTACACATCCTTAGGGTCATCATGAAAAAAGAATGGGCTCAAGGTGATAAAAATTGACAAAGTTATGACCATTTGAAGTCAGATATGGAATAAGAGGGATTCATCTGGATGAGTTGTAATCTTTCTTCTCCACCAAGTTCCTTCCACATGAAAACTCCCTAGAACTTTTGAAATGATTTGTTTGTAACTCTTTGAAGAGAAGAATGTTTTTGGAATCACTCAAAAATACCAAAAGATGAGCAAGATATGCCCCTCTGAAGTCCAAAACCCTAGCCTCTAGATCAAGAGAATGCTTGGTGGAACTTTGCCAAGTTTGAACAAACTTTTTGTGCCAATATTCTTCCTTTGTGAATAGAATTTGTTGGGGATGATGATGAGTACTCATGGCCACCAAAATCACTTCCATACCAACTTCAAAACAACTTCAAAGGTGAGGTTTGAATCTCTCAAGACTTTGACTAGGGCATGGAAATAAACTCATGAACCCATGATGCAACTTGCTAAACCTCATTGCCTTTACCTACATTATTAACAAGTAAGACAAAGAAATATTTAATTTAGAGAGAAAATCAAAGAAAAATATCCATGATCCCCAAAGAAAACAAGTCAAGGTGCTTGGTAACTCCTCAAAGAGCAAGGCTAAAGATAGGGAGAAGAACCAAAAGCCCTAATGTAATTTTATGGTGATTAAAACAATATGGTATGATGAAGGGATCTTAGGGAAAAAAATTGGGGTACAACAGCTACCCTTATTTAAGTTTCTTCTATTCGGAGATACGAAGGTTAAAAATCTTTGTGTCGACATGATTGAAGACACTTAAATAGAAAAACAAAACCTGTTTTTGGCCCTAAGATGCCATGCAAACATTTATGCATATGAATGCATATGAATGGAACAACAGAGATGCAAAGAAGAATTAGGGATGCAACATGAAATGTAGAAACAAAAGAGCAACCCCACCAGGAAAATAAATCACTGGTAAACCACGAGAACATAATCAGAGAGGAGGATAACAAGCATCGACGTTCACTATTGATGTACTACCAACGTTCACTGAAGGTAGAAAGAGAAAAATATCATATCACCTCCGTTCACTGACGATGAACTATCAATGTTCACTGAATGATAGCAAAAAGATAAGAAACACCAACGTTCACTGCCGATGAACTACCAACACTCACTGAAGGTAGAAAGAGAAAAATATATCATATCATCGCCGTTCACTGACGATAAACTATCAATGTTCACTGAAGATAGCAAAAAGATAACAAACACCGACATTCACTGCCGATGTACTACCAACATTCACTGAAGGTAGAAAGAGAAAATATATCATATCACCGCCGTTCATTGACAATGAACTATCAATGTTCACTGAAGATAGCAAAAAGATAACAAACACTGACGTTCACTGCCGATGTACTACCAACATTCACTGAAGATAGCAAGAGAAAAATATCATATCACCGCCGTTCACTGACGATGAACTATCAATGTTCACTGAAGATAGGAAAAAGATAACAAACACCGACGTTCACTGTTGATGTACTACCAACGTTCACTAAAGGTAGAAAGGGAAAAATATATCATATCACCACCGTTCACTGACGATGAACTATCAACGTTCACTGAAGATAGCAAAAATATAACAAACACCGACGTTCATTGTCGATGTACTACCAACGTTCACTGAAGGTAGAAAGAGAAAAATATCATATCACCGACGTTCACTGACGATGAACTATCAACGTTTACTGAAGATAGCAAAAAGATAATAAACACCGACGTTCACTGCCGATGTACTACCAACATTCACTGAAGGTAGAAAGAGAAAAATATCATATCACCGCCGTTCACTGACGATGAACTATCAACGTTCACTGAAGATAGCAAAAAGATAAGAAACACCGACGTTCACTGCCGATGAACTACCAACGTTCACTCAAAGTAGAAAGAGAAAATATATCATATCACCGCTGTTCACTGACGATGAACTATCAATGTTCACTGAAGATAGCAAAAAGATAAGAAACATCGACGTTCACTGTCGATGTACTACTAACATTCATTGAAGGTAGAAAGAGAAAAATATATCATATCACCGCCGTTCACTGACGATGAACTATCAACGTTCACTGAAGATAGAAAAAAGATAACAAACACCGACGTTCACTGACGATGTACTACCAACATTCACTGAAGGTAGAAAGAGAAAATATATCAAGTTTCCCCAAGATTCTGGCATTTTGCCAAGAACGGGTCTTAACTTCTTTTTTAACCAAGGAAATCTGCCTAGAAAGGGTAATACGTAATTTGTCTCAAATAAAGAGACTTCCACTTATCGTCAAGGGGATTTGAAAAGAGAAAAGACTTTCTAGGGATGGAAATATGATTTCCCGGGGAAGTGCCACGATATTCCTGCTGAGGAGATAAAGTCTTCCTGTGCAAAATAAATGCACAAACCAAAACCCAAAGTTTTCAGAAAACCACAAATCCAATTCAGAAGTACACTGGAGCAAGACAGCCAATGCAGATTCATCCTTTGAGAAATAAACTCAAGAGGGAAAACCAAATTCAACTAAGCAAAGAGCGCTGTAGGAAAAGTCAGAACACTATATCGATGAACGATGATTTTTAGCAATGCATGATGTATGTATGAACGTATGAGTGATATCGTGCATATGCTGGTAAAAGGATACATGATCAGTACAAACGAACAAAACTGCCTCAGGTACTAACAATATCAGGCTAAACTTCAACCAAAAAGATCATTCCAAGAAAAGTAAAAACTAACTGCGGAAACCAAACCTATTTCCTGCTTTAACTTCACTGTGGAGAAATATAATCCAGACGTAGCCAAATCAAACAGATACCGAAATAAAACATCCTTCTTCCAATTTCGTCGGAGAAACCAGTTTTCCAAAAGCAACATGCCTACTGGAGATTGCAAGACCATCCTCAAATAAGGCAGACTGACGCCGAAACAACCAAACCTCACTGGGGGATTCAAGCCTACCTCCCTGGAGAAAACTTTCACCACGAATACTCATTCCAACAAGAGATTCCCTAGGATAATCTTCCCGGGAAGTCAAGAAGTCAATATTAATGCCAAAACTGCAAAAAGAGCGACATCCCAGCATACCAAAGGAATAAAACCTTTCATTATATGAGGGAATACTTTGCTAGGGAATCTGGGACAAAGGCTTCTGACTATGCAAACCCAAAATCAAAAGCGAACCAAGACTTGACTGGTGATAATGGGATCATAAACCCAATATTGTACCTTGCACCCACTGATATCGTTTTTAACTATCTGAGAAACACACAAAGATTGCACACCTACCAGCAAAATGACCTGAGAAAACTTTCATGAATGGAGTAAATCTTCTTAAAACAATTGGAGTTTGTCCATTCTTGGGACCACCATTCTTGTTGTCATTGTTTCATCACAAATCCCAAAGTAAATTGAATTTGTAAAGATCTCTCTTCTTTTTGAAAAGTCAATTTTGCTTTTTTTAATCTTTTTGCTTTAACAATTATTATCAGTAATAAATGAAGTCTTTGCAAGCTAAATAAAAATAAGAACACAAAGAGTTGGGCAAAATCTCGAATTTCATTAATAGAATGGTAGTCTGCGAATGGCGAGACTCCATGGATGATTACAAAGTTTGGGAAATTGTAATACATAATAGAAAAGATACATTGAGATACAATGACTGCTATCCCCCTAACAACTTTTGAAATCCTGGGCAGCAGCTTCCGTTGAGGTATGGTGAGGATCCGAGAAGATTGTTGCTTAAACGATCAAGTCTCGTCTGACGCAGTTACTTACCAAGAAAGTCCCTAACTTTTGCGTAAGCTTCCCTGGTGGGTTTTCAACTTAGCGAGAAATTTATTCTGTTTATGTCTCTAATTTTTACCTAGACCTCCCTTTCGGGTTTTCGGCCTACCGAGACGCGCTTTTTTGCCTAAGCCGCCTGTTGCACCCTAAAATTTGCCCTCCCATTTTCTCAACATTTCTCATCACAAAGCCCTTGAAGATCAAGGTCCAGTTAAGGTTTCATCTACTCAAAACTTCTCCTTGCACTGCTGACCCAAATTAGGGTTTGTGTTTGCACAAAGATGTTTTGACCTAAAATGCCTAAGATGACTTTCATGCTTCATATTGGACTCCCAAGTTTATCCTCATCAAGTTTCAAATTTTGATTCCAAGTTTTGCCCAGTCAATTGGACAGTTGACCTAGAAATCAACTATATTGGGGAAAAAGTCAACTGTGGCCAATTGACAGTCAAACCTCATGAAAATTGACCCACATCAACATTATGAACTCATATGGACCATTTGATCAAGTTTGGATCACAATTCCATAATAAATTTGATCAGATCACCAAAAGGGCAAAATGGTCATTTTTAGGGTTTTGACTGAACAAAGGCAATTTGTGACTGTTTGACCTAGCCAATGGCAAACCAAGCTCACATATGGACTCAAGGACCCCATGGAATTATCTTGACATGCTCAACAAACTCAAAAGATCCCAAGTACACAAGATTGACAGTTGAATTTCCCAGTCAATTGATCAATTTTGACTGTATACTGAAAAGTCAAACTTTGACTTTTTGGTCAAAATCAAGAGTCAAGATTCATTTTTCATCAAAACATGCCAAATCATGAAACTTGTTCACCAAGAAATCACAAAATGCAAATTAGGGTTAGAAATTAGAATTTTTCATAACTTAGAATTTTTCTAAGTTATAAAAAACCCTAATTTTTTCCTAACTTTGCCCCACTTTTTCACCAAGATCCCTTTGGATTCAAACAAAAGTCAAAACATGAAAGTTGTAGCTTGTTGCATAATCTACAACTTTGATTCACAAAGTTTTCCCATTTGAGGCTTGTATCTCAAGTTACAAATTTTTGAATAAGGGCACTAAACCATTCTTAACTTAGTGAAATTTTAACCTATTTTGACAAGGTTTTCTACCCAACTTCAAGGCCATTTTCCATACACTTCCACTTGGAATTTCAATTTTCATTTCAAATATGGATTGTAGTACACATTCCAAGCTTTCCAAAATGTTCAAGAACTTCTCAAACAACCTCATAACTTGAGAGAATCGAATTTCACAATTTGGCAAAAACTCACTTTTGAATTGATCATGAACATGTTCATAACTTAAGCCATTTTCAAGTCAGCATAGTTTGTGCTAAATTACAGGTCCTAAAACCCTTTTGACACTCAATAATTCAATGCAAAACCTTTGTGCCAAGGCCTTGTTTCATGAGTTCAAGCATTGCCTAAAGGATTAATCCATTTATAGATAAAGCATTTCTTCCATTTTTGCAAAAGGTAACTTTATGTCCAATTGAAAATCCAAGCAGTACAAATGAGATCTAATTGGCACAAGATTATGAGCAAAACACTCTGATCAAGGAGAGATTATGCAGCTCATTAGGGGGCCTCTACTGACCTAGAACACAACTTGAGCATTTGTTGCTTAAAGTGTAAGTAACTTGGCATATTGTAACATAACTCTCATATCAGCCTGCAAACCCTTAAGCAAACTTGTGAAACACATCCAGGACATCCCAACCAAGCTAGTGCACGATCCTAACATCCCTCATACACCCCAAATCCCAGAATCACCTTCAAACTGCAAAAACAGGGCCAGGCCTGCAGTTTGAGTGCCATCTTCCATTTCCCTCAAGCTCTCTTGCCCAAACCAGTTCACACACATTCCCTAGCATCTATGCAAGCTAACCATGACTTGAAACACGGCCTGTAACTCCTCTAACAAGTTCCACCATTTTCATTTTTCCATTTTGCAGTTGAAGTTCTACAGCTCAGTTCAAGGTGTCTCAAGGCAAAGTAAATATTGGAACAGCATCACCACACCTCAAGGAAGCTATACCAACCATTATCTTGCACTGAAAGCTCCCCCATTTCCAGATAGAACTTCAACTGAACAGGTATTTTGGTGAACTTCTATCTCTCTTATTAGGCATCATTAGCTCTAAGTTTGTGAATAAGCAATGTTCTACTCATGCCACTGAACCTGTACATACTTTCACTTTTCATTTCTTTTGCCTAAGCTGTGAGAATTTAAGGTTTGAAAATAGCAGAAAATCTAGGTTAGGATTTGGGGGAGAAGAAATTAACCCTCATCTTAGAGAGTTAGATCAAGTTCTGCATATGGTTGGATTCGTCTCTTGATGCTGAACATTTTTTATGTTATGAGTTTTCATTAATAAGCCAGGAATCAGGATGTGTGGATGGAAGAACAGGGCGCGCGTTTTTTTGAATAACATGGTTCAGAGGTTGAAGAAAGGTTGCATTGGGCTGGGCTTGCTTTGTGTTTTCTTTTTGCACCATACAATTTGTTCTGAACCCCCTGAGCCCATTTGCTTTATTTTTAATGTTTTTTGACTTTTTCTTTTTTAATTGACTCATTTATTTTTTCTCAGCATATTAAAAATTTAAAAATATTTTTTCTCACCATTTTTGAATTTATTAGGTATTTATTTGATTTTTCTTTTAGTTTGAACATAAATAAATAAATATATATGTTTTGTTTAAAATATTAAAATATTGGAAATACATTTTTACACACTTTTATCTTATTTTTACTTCCTGAAAATATTTTATAGAAAAATACTTTTTTTATTTAAATATTAAATATTATTAATTAATATATATAATACATATTTTGTAAATAATATAAATAAATAGGTATATATTAATACACTTAGGATATAAATACCAAAAAATGTATATATTTTATCTTTTTAATATTTAATACTAAAAAAATACATTTTTATAAATATACTACATTTTATTTTATTTTTGTATGTAAATAGTAAATATTATACATATTAAATAATTAATCCCCTTTTGATTAAAATTAGGGTTTTGCCCTAAATATGAGAATACTCCAAAAATAATACCCTTTTTTTTATCTCTTTTTTATAAATAATACCTTTTTTCATACACATAAAAATTCCTTTTTACATTTTGCATATTTATTTCATTTTCCATTTAATTATGAAATTATTTGTATTGTAAATATTCAAAGAAAATGATGTAATAGTTAGGTTTAATTTCTTGTCTAAATATCCCTCATTTGAACATTTGTATCCCCCTCCCCATATTATTGTGTTGTAATAGTGTAGGAATTTAAATGTCGCACTTTAATGCTTTCTAAACATACCATGCTAGAATTAGGGTTTGTATGCGAATAAAACGAACAAAATAGTTTGACCTAATTTCAAGATAAATAAGCATGAAAATGGACAACACATTTCACACTTGCACCCCTAGGGTATTCCACTTTGTTGCCTTCAAATAATTGGGCCATGTTGCATGTTGAATTTCTTTGGGTAAAACAAACAATCAAATGATCATAGTCCCTCAAAATGTTGCCTAAATGAATGATCAAGTCCCCTTTTAAAAAATTGCCCAAAGACATTTAACACTATTGCAATTATAGTCTAAACGATGACCCGCGCCCGTCCCTTTCACCTCCTAATACAAAATTGTCCACCAAATGCAATGGTGGAACAAAATTGTCAAAAGGTTTAAAACATAACAAAAATCTTTGAGAAAACTTTAGGGTAGATAACTCTTAAGTACTTGCCAATTTGCAAAGAAAACACTTGCCTATTTTCAAAACCCACTTCACAAACACTTTCAAAACCAACTTTCAAAAACCTTGAAACATCTTTTTAAAAGACAAAACAACTTTTGTAAAACATTCGAGTAAAGAATTGTTACAAGGGTAGCCTATACAAGGCATCTTTTCAAAACATTTTCAAAACCACACACCAAGCACCATTTCAAACAATTGAAAACCAAGGCAAGTTGATCTAAGCAAGTACCTAAGAGCCCATGGATAACCATGGATAGAAAGGGTGCTAATACCTTCCCTTTCTATAATCTACTCCCCGAACCCAAAGAAAAATCTCAAAGGTTTTTGCTGTGCTTTTTAAACCTTTGCTTAGGATAAAATAAAAAGTCGGTGGCGACTCTTGCTCAACCGAAACATTTGCAAAAACAAACGCAAAACCCTAGTCAGTTCTCCCACCGTATCACAGAACTGGCGACTCTGCTGGGGAGAATTTTAAAAGTGGAGTAACCTTAGGGCTTAGATCACCCTCTTGCATGACAAAATTGTTTGAATTGTTTGCTTTATATCTTGGCTCTATTTGTTTGGGTTTATAATCCTACACCCGTATTTTGGGAAACATTCATAGATAGCAATACGTTGTGGAAACTGTGCAGGGTATACCGACACGGTCGAAGCAATAGTTATATTAGTGCGACATATTTGTGAGTACCGGTAACCCTTGAGTTCAATCAAGGAGAGTAAGGGGCCACTGAGTGATGTCACTAAGCACTAATGACCTAGAACCTTACTTGACCATCTTGGCCTTTTTATTAGGGGTAGTGAGATGACCGGCTTTGGTGCAGTCCGAAGTTGGTAGATACTCGATACTACACTCATTGAGGGTTGTTTTCTTGGAATATTTTGGTCGCTAGTTAAGTGGCTAAACCAAGACAATGAACAATGAAAACAATCCTGTGATATTGAGCTCCTTAGAACCCGGTTACTATTTATAGGACAGGTTTTTAAGCCAACTACACTCAAGAGGGTACTTACCTATGAAACCCCATGCAAGCCTGAAACTAGGGTTTGGTGTGATTCGCTTGTACATATGTTTTGTGCATACATCATAAACATCATAAACATCATGAAACATCATATGCATTCACTAACCATTTCAAGGGTTTTGGATCTTCATCTTTGTTCTTGTTTTGTAGGACATGGAAATTCCTCGCATAAATACCATTCAAGTCAACCTTGTGAGAATCTCTCCTCAACTCAAGGAGCTCACCTCAAGAATTCCGGAAAATTCATCCTTCAGTGAAAGACATGGTAGACTGCTCAGCCTAGTCAGCACCAACATTGAAGAAGACATGATGAAGGTGCTATTCCAGTTCTTTGACCCTCTGCACCACTGTTTCACTTTCCCTGATTATCAGTTGGTACCCACTTTGGAGGAGTTTTCTCAACTCCTGAGAATTCCTATCCTTAATCAACTACCCTTCAACGGTACGGAAAAGGAACCAAAGCCGGAAGATGTTGCTCGAGCATTACATCTACAACCATCCGACATCAAGGGGCATTGGGAAACTAGAATCGGCGTCAAAGGATTCTTAGCAAAATTCTTGTTTGAGAAGGCACAAGAATGTTAGAATTCATTGGACCTACAAGCCTTTGAAGAAATTGTGGCACTCCTTATCTATGGGTTGGTCTTGTTCCCAAATTCTGACCAATTGGTAGATGTCAACGCCGTCAAAATCTTCTTGTCCAGAAATCCAATACCAACATTGCTTGGGGACATCCTTCACTCATTTTACACACGAACAATGAGAAAGAGGGGTGTTCTCATGTGCTGTACTCCTATCCTTGCAAGGTGGTTTATTTCGCACCTTCCACAATCTGTCTTGAAGAATGACCAAGGTACAAGGTGGTCCCAACGGTTGATGACTCTTACTCATTCTGATGTGCATTGGTGTTCTCGGTCCAGAGAAAATGTCATCATTGTCGACCGTTGTGGAGAATTTCCTAATGTTCCTTTACTTGGAATCAGGGGAGGTATCACCTACAACCCTTGCCTAGCTTTGAGGCAATTTGGATATGCACGGAGGGATGGCCCTCATGATATGTTGATTCCTAACCTAGTTTTTGACTTCGACAACGATGCGCAAGGACTTCGCCAAAGATTCATCAGAGCTTGGGGAAAACTCAACAAGGTTGATAGCAAGACTCTGGGACACAAGAACTCCATCCCTCTTGAGCCCTATCTCAAGTGGGTACGAGCCCGAGCCCAAAGTCTAATGATGCCTTATCCTCATGTGCTCCCAGTGATTAAAGAGCCCGTCAATGAAGGAGAGGTCCCCTACACCATCCTACATCCAGACATGCCTACATCGTGGGAGGAAATGCAGAAAAGTTGGATTCAGCTCAAGGAGGAACGGAATGCTTTTGAAGCTAGCTTCTACGCCAGTGAGAAGAAGGTTCTAGAGCTTACCCACCGACTCCATGAGCAAGAGGCCCTCAACACCTACATCGCACCAAAGAGGATGCGCAATGTCTTTTTGCCTTAAGAAGTTATTTTGTAATATTTGGCCCATGGGGCATTTATGTACTAACAAATTTCTTCTTATTAATATGACGTGCGTTCTTCTTTATCTGAAACAATTTTGAATGTTCTAAATCCTTGAATGCATTGCATACATAAGCATACCATTCATCATGTGCATAAGCAGGTCTCACTCCAGGTTTCCTTATCTGTCTGCTGTTTATTTCAGTAGGATGGATCTCGAGCAAACAGTCAAAGACCTACAAGCTCAGAATGCACAGTTCCAGCAACTCCTGATGACCTTGGCTAAGGGTCAGGAGGATATCAAGACTCAATTGGGGAATAAGGACCCAGTAAAAAAGAAGAAAAAGAGGATTGGGGTGGCTACTTTGGGGAGAAGATTTGACGGAGAAGCTCGGAGAGTGCTTGGATTTCCTCCTACTTCTGATGAAGGGACCGGTAAAAGAGATGGAGCTGCGGTGCCTTCCGAGTCTGATGCGGAAGAAGAAGAGGTTGAAGAGGATGAAGATTATTCTGACCAGCAATACCCTCAAGCTGATGATAAATACAAGGGTTTAGAAGACAGATTGGCCGCCATGGAACTACAAAGAGTACCGGGTCTGGATTTTGAAGACTTGGGCTTGGTTGCCGGGATTGTGATTCCCCCAAAATTCAAAGTGCCAGTGTTTGTGAGGTATGATGGGCTGTCCTGTCCCAAAATGCATCTCAGGTCCTACGTGAGAAAGATTTAACCCTATACGGCAGATAAAAACCTCTAGATTCATTTCTTTCAAGACAGCCTTTCGGGAGCTCAGTTGGAATGGTTTTATCAGCTAGATGGAACCAGTGTCAGAAATTGGGAAGATTTGGCCACCGCTTTCTACAAACAATACCAGTATAATTCTGATCTTGCTCCTACTCGTACCCAACTTCAGGGTATGTCACTAGGAACAAGCGAGGGATTCAAAGAATATGCACAAAAATGGAGGGATTTGGCTGGCAGGGTGCAGCCTCCTTTAACCGACCGTGAGCTCGTTGATATGTTTCTGGGGACCCTATCCGGGCCATTTTTCAATCATCTAATTGGTAACTCTTCCGCGGGGTTTACCGATTTGATCTTAACAGGCGAAAGAATAGAAGCTGGCATCAAGTCAGGAAAGATTCAGAAGGGTGTTGCTGCAAGTGTTGAGAAGAAGCCTTTTAAGAAGGAAACAGCTGTGGTATATTCTCAGAGAAGAGCAGGGAAGACGGAGCGTCGGCCAACTGTGGGGGCCGTAATGATTCAAAACACTCCGAGCGAGCAGCCTCGCTATAACCAGTCCAGACCAATTCAACAACGAGTGGAACGGCCGCAACGACAGTTCACCCGCATTAATATGACTCCAGCGCAAGTGCTTCCCCATCTATTGAAGTTGAATCTCGCCACCATCAAGGAGGCGCCAAAGAACGTGAATACGTCCTCTCCGCATTATCATGCCAATGCTAAATGAGCCTACCATTCAGACAGTGTTGGACACGACACCAATGATTGTTGGGCACTCAAGCATAAAATCCAAGACCTGATAGAGGCTAAGGAGGTAGAGTTTGACACTCCAGAGAAGCCTAATGTGATATCTGCACCCATGCCGAAGCACGACCGAAATGTCAATGCCATCGAAGAAGATTTATATGTTGCTGATGTCAGTGATCTGACTACTCCACTGCTAACCATTAAGTTGAATTTGTTAAGGGCCGGGATCTTCCCAGGATGTAAAGAAGACAGCTATTGTTGCTACTCTCTGCCGTTTGATTGTCCGCTACTGAAGAAAGGCATCCAAGGCCTTATGGATAGTCGACAAATTTTGTTTGAAAAAGTTTCTGTTGTTCCAGTTCATACTGAAGATGTCTCAATCATAACCATTCACGCCAATCTTTCCAAGGCCGTCAAAAAGCCTGTTAAGATTACACCAGCTACGAAATCTGTTCCTTTGAAGATAACAATGCCAGGGCCTGTTCCCTATGTTTCTGAGAAGTCGATACCTTGGAACTATGGCGGTGACATCTACTACCATGGTATCAAGCAAATCGAAATAATTGAAGAAAGTTCGGACGATGAAGAAGCCAGCATTAGTAACATTGCGGGGCACTAGCAAAATCACCAGGAGCGGGAGAATATTTTCTCCAGAGAT
This sequence comes from Vicia faba, assembly GCA_948472305.1. Lineage (NCBI taxonomy): Eukaryota > Viridiplantae > Streptophyta > Magnoliopsida > Fabales > Fabaceae > Vicia > Vicia faba. The sequence goes on from OX451736.1 coordinate 673,808,112, forward strand.
TGCCCCTCCAAGAGCAGTCTTTGGACCCTCATCAGCTGACAAAGTTGTCCCTGCACCAGTCAAACTTTCTGCTAGAACTCCTTTGATTGAAGATGTTGTTGTTCCTAGTACCGTCTCTCCTACCGCTGCTGACAAAGGTAAGGGAATCCAAGATGAGCCCGTCAGGAGAGGGCTCAACCCTTGGTTATCCCGGAAACCTCCAAGAAGGAAATGGATGAGATTTTGAGGATAATCAAGAGAAGTGATTATGATGTGGTAGAACAGCTGGGGCAAACCCCCTCCAAGATCTCCATGCTGGCACTACTACTTTGCTCGGAAGCGCACGCTAAAGCTCTGATAAAATTCCTAAAGGCAGCCCATGTGCCCCAGGAAACCTCTGCGAATCAATTTCAAAATTGCGTGGCTAGCCTGACTGCGGACAATGGATTAGGTTTTTCTGATGCCGACCTAACTCCTAAAGGAAGAAACCACAATGATGCTTTGCACATTTCATTCGAGTGTCGAGGAACCACTCTCGCACACGTCTTGGTCGACACTGGGTCTTCGCTGAATATTTTACCTAAGAAGGCCTTGGACCGACTCGATTGTGAAGGGTTGGAATTGAAGCCGAGTGATATTGTTGTCAGAGCTTTCGATGGTTCGAAGAGAATGGTCCATGGAGAGGTTGAAATTCCCATCAAGATAGGCACTGAGGTGTTTAAATCCACTTTCTATGTGATGGACATCCGTCCATCATACTCGTGCTTGCTGGGTAGACCTTGGATACACCATGCTGGGGCAGTCACCTCCTCCTTACATCAGATGTTGAAGTATCCTGTTAAGGGAAATATCATTACCGTCCATGGCGAAGAAGAGTACATGATTAGCCACTTAAATTCTTTCCGGTATGTGGAAGTTGAAGGAGAATTCATTAAGACGCCGTTTCAACATTTCGAAGAAGTCCTTCCTGAAATAGCAGTAGCAAAGTTGGCAGCTGAGACACCAAGACAGATGGCCAGGATGGAATCTCTGGAGGATGCAAGGGCCGCAATCAAAGAAGGGAAGAATTCAGCATGGGGGCAGTTACCTGACATTCCACATAAGACAGACAAATTTGGATTAGGGTTCACAGCCGCTGGCCAGAAAGCTATGCGCCGTGCGAAGATTGAAAGGGCGCCAATCAAGATTTCTCCCTACGGAGTCAACGCTTTGGAGGATGAGGACAAAGAGAGCAACATTGAAGAGTGGATTTATCCAACTGTCAAAGGAGGATTGAGCAACTGGGAGGCAAAAGACTTTGTCCCCATCACTTTTATTCATCAGTAATTTATCTGTTAAACATTTCTTATTTGGTCTGTAATATTTACTTTCAAACAATCCGTACACTATCTTTTCACCTCCTGCCTTGCCCGGGGCAGGTAGGTCCATTTGTAAGGGTTTTGATTATTTTTCATATCCATATGCCATGTTTAATGATTCATTGGACGTTTTTCATTTGATAAACTGTTTGTGTTCATTTTCTTTCCTCTTGCATTTTTGTTTAAGGATGGCTATCCCTTACACACACCCACACTCACCAATGCAGGTACCCATCCACTCAGGATTCCATGGGTGACTATTCTGCTATATCTTTCAATGGCTCTGAGGATCTGGTCAATCTAGCCGAGTATGAAGATGACGAAGGTTGTGAAGTACCCGGGGAACTAGCCAGACTTCTGCAACAAGAGGAAAGGGCCATCTTACCGCATGAAGAGCCATTGGAAACTGTTAACTTGGGAACCGAGGAAGACCGGAGGGAGGTGCAAGTGGGTGCCAATCTGGAACCAAAAGTCAAGGAGCGCTTGGTACAGTTGTTGAATGAGTATGTTGAAATCTTCGCTTGGTCCTATGAAGACATGCCGGGTTTAGACACAGACATCGTGGTTCACCGTCTCCCTACAAGAGAGGATTGTCCACCGATCAAGCAAAAAGTTCGCCGAATGAGGCCTGACATGTCCGAAAAGATCAAAGCAGAAGTAATGAAACAATTCGATGCTGGTTTTCTGGATGTTACGTCCTATCCTCAATGGGTCGCTAACATTGTGCCAGTACCTAAGAAAGATGGCAAAGTCAGGATGTGTGTGGACTACCGAGATTTGAATAGGGCCAGCCCTAAAGATGATTTCCCGCTACCTCATATTGACATCTTGATCAACAATACAACTCAGCATAAAGTGTTTTCCTTCATGGATGGATTCTCGGGCTACAATCAAATCAAAATGGCTCCCGAGGATATGGAGAAAACGACTTTTGTCACACAGTGGGGCACTTTCTGTTATAAGGTGATGCCGTTCGGGCTGAAGAACGCAGGGGCAACTTATCAACGCGCCATGGTAGCTTTATTTCACGATATGATACATCATGAGATTGAAGTTTACGTAGACGATATGATAGCTCGGTCACAAACAGAGGAAGAACACCTTGAACATCTGGAGAAGCTGTTTGCCAGGTTAAAAGAATACAAGCTCAGGCTGAATCCAAGTAAATGTACCTTTGGAGTTAGGTCTGGTAAACTCCTAGGATTCATTGTAAGCAACAAAGGCATTGAAGTCGATCCGGCAAAAGTAAAAGCAATACAAGGGATGCCTGCTCCCCGTACTGAAAAGGAGGTTAGAGGATTCTTGGGGCGCTTAAACTATATTTCCAGATTCATCTCACATCTGACTTCTACCTGTGAGCCAATTTTCAAACTCTTGAAAAAAGATCAGGTAGTGGAATGGAACGACGATTGTCAAGCTGCTTTTGATAGAATCAAGGAGTATTTGCTAGAACCTCCTATTCTGATGCCACCCGTCGAAGGAAGACCATTGATCATGTATTTGACCGTCTTGGATAACTCAATGGGGTGTGTTTTGGGCCAGCATGACGAGTCTGGTCGAAAAGAGCATGCTATTTATTACCTTAGCAAAAAGTTTACCGACTGTGAGACTCGCTACTCACTGCTCGAGAAAACTTGCTGCGCTTTGGTATGGGCTGCTCGCCGACTAACACAGTATATGTTGACTCATACTACCTTGTTGATTTCAAAATGGATCCTATCAAGTATATCTTCGAAAAGCCCGCTTTATCTGGAAGGATAGCTAGATGGCAAATGATCTTAACTGAGTATGACATCCAGTACACCACCCAAAAAGCTATAAAATGGAGTGTACTAGCTGACCATCTGGCTCATCAAGCTATCGAAGATTATCAACCCATGAGATTTGACTTCCCAGACGAGGACATCATGAATTTGGACAACATTGAAGGTAACGGACCGTATGACGGACCCGAAAAGGGATCCCGATGGACCCTGTACTTTGATGGTGCTTCAAATGCACTTGGAAATGGTATCGGCGCAGTACTCATTTCTCTGGAAGGTTGTCACACACCTTTCACGGCCCGACTTTGCTTCATCTGCACAAACAACATGGCTGAGTACGAGGCTTGCATCTTTGGTCTCAAGGCTGCTATAGACTTGGGGATCAAATCTTTGATCGTATTTGGGGACTCGGCTTTGGTTATCAGTCAGATCAAAGGAGAGTGGGATACCAAGCATCCTAATCTTATCCCATACAAAGAACATGTCCTGACATTGTTGCCTCATTTCGAGCAAATTACCTTCGAGCATTTCCCGCGAGAAGAGAATCAGCTAGCAGATGCTCTAGCCACAATGTCTTCCATGTTTAAACTCAATTGGGATAACGAGGCTCCCCAAATCACCATCGAGCGAATGGATGAACCTGCGCATTGTCATGAGATTAATACCGAAGAAGTAGTGGAGCAACCTTGGTTCCATGAAATCAAAAGGTATCTCGAGACCAGAGATTATCCTGAAGGAGCTTCCGTAAATGACAAGAATTTCTTAAGGAAATTCGCTGCTAAGTTCTTCCTGAGCAACGACATCCTTTACAAACGAAGCCATGATTGTGTATTACTCCGATGCGTAGATAAAGCTGAAGCAGAGTTGATTATGACTGACATACACAGCGGCACATTTGGCACTCATTTGAGCGGGCATACAATGGCTAAGAAGATCCTGAGGGCAGGCTATTACTGGTCTACCATGGAAGCTGACTGCCATCAACATTCCCGTACTTGCCACAAGTGTCAAGTCTATGCTGACAAAGTTCATATCCCTCCGGTTCCTCTCAACGTCCTGACTGCTCCGTGGCCCTTTGCAATGTGGGGCATTGATATGATTGGAGAGATCAAGCCCACGGCTTCCAACGGACATCGCTTCATCCTGGTTGCCATTGACTATTTCACCAAATGGGTCGAAGCAGCTTCCTTCGCCTCTGTGACTAAAAATGTGGTTTCCCGCTTTATCAAGCAAAATCTCATATGTCGGTATGGTGTTCCAGACAAGATCATCACAGACAACAGTACAAATCTGAATAACACAATGATCACCGCATTGTGCGAACAGTTCAAGATTTATCATCACAATTCATCTCCCTATCGGCCGAAGATGAACGGTGCTGTTGAAGCTGCGAACAAAAACATTAAGAAGATCATTCAGAAAATGACGATCACTTAAAAAGACTGGCATGAGATGTTACCGTTTGCTCTGCATGGATACCGTACGATGACACGTACTTCAACTGGGGCAACCCCATTTTCTTTGGTTTATGGCATGGAAGCTGTTTTGCCTATGGAAGTCCAGATCCCTTCTCTAAGGATTATGAAGGATGCAGGTTTGAATGAAGATGATTGGATGCAGACTCGACTTGATCAACTCAATCTGATCGACGAAAAGCGACTTGCTGCTATATGCCATGGTCAGACGTATCAAAAGCGGATGATCAAGGCCTTCAATAAGAAAGTCAAACGTCAAGTGTATCAAGTCGGAGATCTTGTAATCAAGCGGATTATCTTGCCGCAAAGTGATCCCAGGGGAAAATGGACTCCTACATATGAAGGACCATTTGTGATCAAGAGCATATTTTCTGGTGGTGCAATGATTCTGACCACCATGGACGGCGACGATTTACCGCACCCTGCGAACGCAGACATAGTCAAAAGATACTACGCATAAAATAACCCGACGAGTCGAAAACCCGAAAGGGCGGCTTGGGCAAAAATGGGCATCCCGGTGGATCAAAAACCCGAAAGGGCAATTCAGGCAAAAATTAGGGATAAAAAACAAAAAAAAATCTGTACACCTGGCAAGTTGAAAACCCGAAAGGGTGGCTTGGGAAAAAAGGGGTTTCCCGGTGGATCGAAAACCCGAAAGGGCGATTCAGGCAAAAGTTATGGAATTAAAGCGTATGACTATGTCTCGTCGGATCACTTCAAGGACAATCTCTTCATCAACCGGTTCCAGGCTTCTGATCAATCCAGTCATCGTCAAGCGAAGCATTGAATGGACAGATATTCAGAGTTGTGAAAGCTATAGAGGAATGGAATCCCATGGAATTATTTCACATAGCCATCCTTATTTTGTATAAACCTTTTAAATACTTACGACAAAATCCTCTTTCTAGGATGATTGTCTCCTTTGTACAAATATACTCATAGAAAATCAATACAAATACTTTTCCCAGAAATTTGTGTCATTTCCTTTTCTTTTTCTCTTGCACTATTTGTTTTATTTTGAGAAACGTCCAATGTTTTGTTAAATAGGCATATGCATTTGAAACATAATAATTTTCTTATGAGTCGGGAAAGAGGATTACAGATAGGTCAAAGGAACAGTTGGATATCTTGATACCCTTCAAAGGAAACCCCTGGGAGATTTGGAATCCATATCCCTAGCAAGTCTTGAAGCTCATCCCCAGTAAATTCTGGAAGCTTATTCCCCTGCAGAGTACGGACGTCTCTCCCGAGTTTTATTCAAAGTTATTCCTCACAAGGGCTTATAACTGGGTTATCCTCAGCTTATTTCCATGGAAGATCGCGCTCGCCAGAATGCTTCTTATCCCCAGCGGAGTTCATCAAAATTCCCCAGCAATAACTTATCTTTACAATCCCCCAGCCAGAGGATCCTCCGGAATTCAATTCCCCTCAGAGTTTAAGTTTCAGAATCCCCAGCGAAGCCAGACTAATGAACCTTCTCCCCACAGAGTTTTAGGAGAGCAAATCTTGAGTTCCCCAGTAAGGTCGCCAGAGATGCTTCCCTCCAAACTGAAGATTCTCAGTCTTGCATCCCCAACAGGAGTCTACTAGATTGGTACTCCCCAGTAGAAGTCATTAGGAATTCCCCAGAGGTTTGGTATACAACCCAAGCTCCTTATTCCCCAGTCACAGCCAAGGAATTATTCTTCCCGGCAGCAGTCAGGATGTGTTTATCTTCAGCCATCCAGGATTCATCTTTCCCCAGCAAGACAGCTCATCAGCTTACATGCGCATTCATTACATTCATATCACAAACATTGATATAACATATATTGCATCATACATTTCATGCAACATAATTTTGTGTCTAGCTAACATTTTGTCCTTTTCAGGATAAGAATAAAAAACTATCCTTAACAGTTTCAGGTGCAGTTTTACACGGACTCATCATCAAGCAACCCTATACCGGTTCCTGTTCAACTTCAAGATTTCTGAAAACAGTTTACGGGTTCTCCAAGTAACGGATGTTAACCTATCGCTTGTTCAGTTTCTTCTCCAGACTTCTGAAAACAGTCTATGGATTCTTCCCAACAACGGATGTTAATCTATCACTTGTTCAGATGCAACTTTTGAAAACAGTTTACGGACGCTTCCCAATAACGGATGTTGTTCTATTGCTTATTCAACTTCAAGATTTCTGAAAACAGTTTACGGGTTCTCCAAGTAACGGATGTTAACCTATCGCTTATTCAGTTTCTTCTCCAGACTTCTGAAAACAGTCTATGGATTCTTCCCAACAACGGATGTTAATCTATCACTTGTTCAGATGCAACTTTTGAAAACAGTTTACGGACGCTTCCCAACAACGGATGCTGCTCTATTGCTTATTCAACTCCAAGACTTATGGAAACAGTTCACAGGTTCTCCAAGTAACGGATGGTAACCTATCACTTGTTCAGTTTCTTCTCAAGATTTTTTGAAAACAGCTTACGGATTCCTCCCAACAACGGATGCCAATCTATTGCTTATTCATATCCCCAGTTCAGAGATGGTCCAAAGCATGGATACCTTCCTGATATTCCCTTCCAGATGGCATCTTTAAGCCCATCCCCGACAAGTTTCTGTCACCTCTCAAGATGGCATCTTTAAGCCCATCCCCTACAGGTTTCTATCGCCCCTCCAGATGGCATCTCTAAGCCCATCTCCAAATGGCATCTCTAAGCCCATTCTCGCATCCATTGCTTTGACGAGTGCAATCTCCTTTTAACCCTCGAGTCACGAAAGGCAAACTTGCCAATCTAACTCTTCGGATTCAAGAAGATTGAACAAGGGCAACTGTTGCACCCCAAAATTTGCCCTCCCATTTTCTCAACATTTCTCATCACAAAGCCCTTGAAGATCAAGGTCCAGTTAAGGTTTCATCTGCTCAAAACTTCTCCTTGCACTGCTGACCCAAATTAGGGTTTGTGTTTGCACAAAGATGTTTTGACCTAAAATGCCTAAGATGACTTTCATGCTTCATATTGGACTCCCAAGTTTATCCTCATCAAGTTTCAAATTTTGATTCCAAGTTTTGCCCAGTCAATTGGACAGTTGACCTAGAAATCAACTATATTGGGGAAAAAGTCAACTGTGGCCAATTGACAGTCAAACCTCATGAAAATTGACCCACATCAACATTATGAACTCATATGGACCATTTGATCAAGTTTGGATCACAATTCTATAAGAAATTTGATCAGATCACCAAAAGGGCAAAATGGTCATTTTTAGGGTTTTGACTGAACAAAGGCAATTTGTGACTGTTTGACCTAGCCAATGGCAAACCAAGCTCACATATGGACTCAAGGACCCCATGGAATTATCTTGACATGCTCAACAAACTCAAAAGACCCCAAGTACACAAGATTGACAGTTGAATTTCCCAGTCAATTGATCAATTTTGAATGTATATTGAAAAGTCAAACTTTGACTTTTTGGTCAAAATCAAGAGTCAAGATTCATTTTTCATCAAAACATGCCAAATCATGAAACTTGTTCACCAAGAAATCACAAAATGCAAATTAGGGTTAGAAATTAGAATTTTTCATAACTTAGAATTTTTCTAAGTTATAAAAAACCCTAATTTTTTCCTAACTTTGCCCCCATTTGGATTCAAACAAAATTTTTGAATAAGGGCACTAAACCATTCTTAACTTAGTGAAATTTTAACCTATTTTGACAAGGTTTTCTATCCAACTTCAAGGCCATTTTCCATACACTTCCACTTGGAATTTCAATTTGCATTTCAAAGATGGATTGTAGTACACATTCCAAGATTTCCAAAATGTCCAAGAACTTCTCAAACAACCTCATAACTTGAGAGAATCGAATTTCACAATTTGGCAAAAACTCACTTTTGAATTGATCATGAACATGTTCATAACTTAAGCCATTTTCAAGTCAGCATAGTTTGTGCTAAATTACAGGTCCTAAAACCCTTTTGACACTCAATAATTCAATGCAAAACCTTTGTGCCAAGGCCTTGTTTCATGAGTTCAAGCATTTCCTAAATGATTAATCCATTTATAGATAAAGCATTTCTTCCATTTTTGCAAAAGGTAACTTTATATCCAATTGAAAATCCAAGCAGTACAAATGAGATCTAATTGGCACAAGATTATGAGCAAAACACTCTGATCAAGGAGAGATTATGCAGCTCATTAGGGGGCCTCTACTGACCTAGAACACAACTTGAGCATTTGTTGCTTAAAGTGTAAGTAACTTGGCATATTGTAACATAACTCTCATATCAGCCTGCAAACCCTTAAGCAAACTTGTGAAACACATCCAGGACATCCCAACCAAGCTAGTGCACGATCCTAACATCCCTCATACACCCCAAATCCTAGAATCACCTTCAAACTGCAAAAACAGGGCCAGGCATGCAGTTTGAGTGCCATCTTCCATTTCCCTCAAGCTCTCTTGCCCAAACTAGTTCACACACATTCCCTAGCATCTATGCAAGCTAACCATGACTTGAAACACGACCTGTAACTCCTCTAACAAGTTCCACCATTTTCATTTTTCCATTTTGCAGTTGAAGTTCTACAGCTCAGTTCAAGGTGTCTCAAGGCAAAGTAAATATTGGAACAGCATCACCACACCTCAAGGAAGCTATACCAACCATTATCTTGCACTGAAAGCTCCCCCATTGCCAGATAGAACTTCAACTGAACAGGTATTTTGGTGAACTTCTATCTCTCTTATTAGGCATCATTAGCTCTAAGTTTGTGAATAAGCAATGTTCTACTCATGCCACTGAACCTGTACATACTTTCACTTTTCATTTCTTTTGCCTAAGCTGTGAGAATTTAAGGTTTGAAAATGGCAGAAAATCTAGGTTAGGATTTGGGGGAGAAGAAATTCTCCCTCATCTTAGAGAGTTAGATCAAGTTCTGCATATGGTTGGATTCGTCTCTTGATGCTGAACATTTTTTATGTTATGAGTTTTCATTAATAAGCCAGGAATCAGGATGTGTGGATGGAAGAACAGGGCGCGCGTTTTTTTGAATAACATGGTTCAGAGGTTGAAGAAAGGTTGCATTGGGCTGGGCTTGCTTTGTGTTTTCTTTTTGCACCATACAATTTGTTCTGAACCCCCTGAGCCCATTTGCTTTATTTTTAATGTTTTTTGACTTTTTCTTTTTTAATTGACTCATTTATTTTTTCTCAGCATATTAAAAATTTAAAAATATTTTTTCTCACCATTTTTGAATTTATTAGGTATTTATTTGATTTTTCTTTTAGTTTGAACATAAATAAATAAATATATATGTTTTGTTTAAAATATTAAAATATTGGAAATACATTTTTACACACTTTTATCTTATTTTTACTTCCTGAAAATATTTTATAGAAAAATACTTTTTTTATTTAAATATTAAATATTATTAATTAATATATATAATACATATTTTGTAAATAATATAAATAAATAGGTATATATTAATACACTTAGGATATAAATACCAAAAAATGTATATATTTTATCTTTTTAATATTTAATACTAAAAAAATACATTTTTATAAATATACTACATTTTATTTTATTTTTGTATGTAAATAGTAAATATTATACATATTAAATAATTAATCCCCTTTTGATTAAAATTAGGGTTTTGCCCTAAATATGAGAATACTCCAAAAATAATACCCTTTTTTTTTATCTCTTTTTTATAAATAATACCTTTTTTCATACACATAAAAATTCCTTTTTACATTTTGCATATTTATTTCATTTTCCATTTAATTATGAAATTATTTGTATTGTAAATATTCAAAGAAAATGATATAATAGCTAGGTTTAATTTCTTGTCTAAATATCCCTCATTTGAACATATGTATCCCCCTCCCCATATTATTGTGTTGTAATAGTGTAGGAATTTAAATGTCGCACTTTAATGCTTTCTAAACATACCATGCTAGAATTAGGGTTTGTATGCGAATAAAACGAACAAAATAGTTTGACCTAATTTCAAGATAAATAAGCATGAAAATGGACAACACATTTCACACTTGCACCCCTAGGGTATTCCACTTTGTTGCCTTCAAATAATTGGGCCATGTTGCATGTTGAATTTCTTTGGGTAAAACAAACAATCAAATGATCATAGTCCCTCAAAATGTTGCCTAAATGAATGATCAAGTCCCCTTTTAAAAAATTGCCCAAAGACATTTAACACTATTGCAATTATGGTCTAAACGATGACCCGCGCCCGTCCCTTTCACCTCCTAATACAAAATTGTCCACCAAATGCAATGGTGGAACAAAATTGTCAAAAGGTTTAAAACATAACAAAAATCTTTGAGAAAACTTTAGGGTAGATAACTCTTAAGTACTTGCCAATTTGCAAAGAAAACACTTGCCTATTTTCAAAACCCACTTCACAAACACTTTCAAAACCAACTTTCAAAAACCTTGAAACATCTTTTTAAAAGACAAAACACCTTTTCTAAAACATTCGAGTAAAGAATTGTTACAAGGGTAGCCTATACAAGGCATCTTTTCAAAGCATTTTCAAAACCACACACCAAGCACCATTTCAAACAATTGAAAACCAAGGCAAGTTGATCTAAGCAAGTACCTAAGAGCCCATGGATAACCATGGATAGAAAGGGTGCTAATACCTTCCCTTTCTATAATCTACTCCCCGAACCCAAAGAAAAATCTCAAAGGTTTTTGCTGTGCTTTTTAAACCTTTCCTTAGGATAAAATAAAAAGTCAGTGGCGACTCTTGCTCAACCGAAACATTTGCAAAAATAAACGCAAAACCCTAGTCAGTTCTCCCACCGTATCACACCGCCCTTTCGGGTTTTCAACTTAGTGAGCTGTTCTTTTATTTCTTTAGGCGAAGTATTTCTTGACTGCATCAGCGTTCATGGGACGTGGGAACTCCTCGCCATCCATAGTTTTAAGAATTAATGCACCACCAGAGAAGGCTTTCTTGACAACATATGGGCCTTCAAAATTGGGAGTCCACTTGCCCCTAGAATGAGTGTTGAAAGACATGATCTTCCTGAGCACGAGGTCGCCTTCTCTGAATTCACGAGGTTTGACCTTTTTGTCAAATGCTTTCTTCATTATTTTCTGATATAACTGCCCATGACACAAAGCTGTCATTCTCTTCTCTTCAATCAAACTCAATTGGTCAAACCTATTCTGAACCTATTCAGCCTCTGTCAATTTGGCTTCTATTATCACACGCAACGAGGGAATCTCTACCTCGACAGGGAGTATATCATCCATTCCATACACTAGAGAAAACGGGTTTGCTCCTGTTGAAATGCGGACAAATGTTCGATATCCATGTAGAGCAAAAGGGAGCATTTCATGCCAATCCTTATAAGTGACAACCATTTTCTGGATAATTCTCTTGATGTTCTTATTAGCAGCTTCAACATCCCCATTGGCCTGTATGGAGATGAACTGTGATGGACAATCTTGAATTCTTCGCACAGTTTAGTCATCATCTTGTTGTTCAAATTCGAGCCATTGTCAGTGATGGTTCTGATCGGCACACCATACCGGCATATAAGATTATTTTTGATGAAACACACAACCACCTTCTTGGTAACATTGACATACGAAGCAGCCTCTACCCATTTGGTAAAGTAGTCAATTGCTACCAAGATGAAACGATGTCCATTCAAAGCTTTGGGTTCTATCATCCCGATCATGTCAATACCCTACATAGAGAAAGGCCACGGGGAGGAAATCACATTGAGAAGTGTCAGAGGTACATGGATCTTATCTACATAAATCTGGCATTTATGGCACTTCTTTACAAATTTGTAACAATCAGATTCCATTGTCAACCAATATTAACCTGCCCTTAGCATCTTTTTAGCCATTGAATGTCCATTAGCATGAGTGCTAAATGAACCTTCATGGATCTCATGCATCAACTTGTCTACTTTGTGTCTATCCACGCATCAGAGCAAGACCATGTCAAAATTCCTCTTGTATAATACATTTTCACTGAGGAAGAAACTACCTGCCAATCTTCTCAGTGTCTTTTTATCTTTCTTTCACGCACTAGACGGGTATTCCTGAGTCTGAAGTAAATTCTTGATGTCATGATACCAAGGTTTTTCATATGCTACCTCCTTTGTCGCAAACACATGAGTGGGCCTATCTAACCGTCAAACTGTAATTCGGGGTATATCATTCCAAGTATTCACTTGGTACATGGAAGCCAGAGTTGCCAGAGCATCTGCCATTTGATTTTCATCTCTAGGAATGTGATGGAATTCAACTTTATTGAAGAAGGGTAGTAATCTTCTATCACAATCTTTGTAAGGGATCAGGCCAGGGTGACGAGTGTCCCATTCCCCTTTAATCTGATTTATTACCAAGGCTGAATCACCATAAACATTTAGAATCTTGATTCTGAGACAATAGCTTCTTCAAGACCCATGATGCAAGCCTCATATTCCGCCATATTATTAGTGCAATCAAATGTTAACCATGCAGTAAAAGGAATGTGCGATCCATGAGGAGTAACAATCACAACACTAATTCCTTTACCAAAATCATTCACAGCTCCATCAAATACAATACTCCAACGAGATTCAGGGTCAGGGCCCTCCTCAGGCAATGGTTCATCACAATCTTTCACTTTCAAGAACGTCACATCTTCATTGGGGAATTCATATTCTGCAGACTGATGATCTTCCACCGGCTGGTGAGCAGGATAATCTTCCAACACACTATTTTTGATAGCCTTTTGAGTGCGGTACTCGATATCATATTCAGATAACAACATCTGCCAGTGGGAAATTCTCCCAGTAAGAGCAGACTTTTCAAAAATATACTTGATTGGATCCATTTTGGAGATCAACCAAGTAGTATGATTCAACATATATTGCCGCAAACGCTTTGCCGCCGAGGCCAAAGCACAACATGTTTTTTCTAGCATAGAATACCGCGACTCACAATCAGTGAAATTTTTGCTGAGATAATAAATGGCGAACTCTTTCTTTCCCGTTTCATCCTGTTGTCCCAGAATACAACCCATGGATTTATCTAACACTGTTAGATACATAATCAACAGTCTTCCTTCTACGGGAGGGAGCAAGATAGGAGGTTCAAGCAGATACTCTTTAATACTTTCAAATTCCCTTTGGCAGTCATCTGTCCACCCACAACCTTGATCTTTCTTTAACAACTTAAAAGATCGGTTCACATGTTGCAGTCATGTGGGAAATAAATCTGGAGATATAATTCAAACGCCCGAGGAAACCCCTGACTTGCTTTTCAGTTCTTGGTGCTGGCATTTCTTGAATTGCTTTGACTTTATCAGGGTTAACTTCAATTCCTTTCTGGCTAACAATAAAACCCAACAATTTCCCCGATCTAACTCTGAAGGTGCATTTATTTGGATTCAGGCGGAGACGATACTTCCTCAAACACCGAAACAACTTCAACAGATATTCTATATGCCCTTCTTCAGTTTGGGATTTGGAAATCATATCATCAACATATAATTCGATTTATTTGTGCATCAGATCATGGAATAGGGTTGTCATAGCCCTCTGGTACGTTTAACTAGCGTTCTTCAACCCTAAGGGCATCACTCTGTAACAGAATGTTCCCCAGGGTGTGATAAATGTTGTTTTTTCCATGTCCTCTAGAGCCATTCTTATTTGATTATACCCATAAAATCCGTCCATGAACGAGAATACCTTGAATTTTGTTGTGCTATCCACTAACATGTCAATGTGAGGCAATGGAAAATCATCTTTTGGACTAGCTTTATTTAGATCTCTGTAATCTACGCACATGCAGACTTTTCTGTCTTTTTTCGGTACTGGGACAATATTGGCGATCCATTGAGGATACACTGATGTCACAAGAAAACCAGCATTAATCTGCTTTAGGACCTCCTCTTTGATCGTTACTGCCATATTCGAGTGGGTTCTTATCAACTTTTGTTTAACTAGCGAACACTCTGGCTTCAACGACAAACGATGCTCGACAATTCCTGTATCTAGACCAGGCATATCTTGATAAGACCAAGCAAAAATATCCACATACTCTTTCAACATCTCAATCAACCCGCTCCTTACATCAGGATGCAACGATGTTCCAATCTTGACTTCCTTCGGATCTTCTTCTGAACCCAAATTAACCACTTCCAAAGGCTTCTTATATGGCTAAATGGTATTTTCCTCGTGTTCAAGAAACCGTGAGACCTCTTCTAGAATCTCATCATAATCTTCTTCTTCAGCCCCAAACACAAGACAAACAAAGTTGGGAGAGGGTGCAGGGTCATTGTATTCAACGGGTTTTTTAATTAATCTGCACATATGATTTATGATTGTTTTTAGAAACTGACACATATAACAAGTGATCATGCAGATTAATTTTCAATTATTATTTATTTTGAAAGGGTTTTTTTATTATTACCATTTCCCAAGAAAAAGGCAGAAAATAAAAGATAAATTTTTTGGAAGCAAAGACAACTTTTATTAATGATCTTAACAATTATAGCAAACAGATAAGCCCTACAACATTAATACTTCCACCTTGGGCAGAGTGAAAGCTTTTCAAAAGAAAGAAGCAGATTAACAAAACAAATTACTTTGAAACATATATGTAGGAAGGAACATCAATGGTGACCCAGCTCTAAACTCGGACTCCATGCGTCACATAATTCGGTACTTCCTGCTCTGCTTCATCCTCTTCAACAACATTAATTCCAGAACCAATTGGATGGAGGTAGCCTCCGCTGCGGAAAACATCATGATAACTGTTCACAAAAGACTTTGATTTCAAACTTTCGCCTTCGCCATTCCTCGAAGAGAAACCCAAACCAGTTTTGTTCTTGTTCACATGTGGATCCACAAGTCGTCCCCAAACTGCATTATGACCATTGCGCACCACCTGCTACGCATCCTTCAGGGAAACTACATAATTCTCATTCTTCCCTATGTTATCAATGGATAAGGCTTGGAACTGGGTTCCAACAGCAGCCTCATCTGCTTCTACAATACTAAAAGAGGATAGATGGGATATCAACAATGCCTGCTCCCCATTTATGATCACTACCTTCCCTTCACGCACAAATTTTAGCTTCTGATGCAAAGTTGAAGTGACAGCCCCTGCTTCGTGTATCCATGGCCGTCTTAGCAAACAACTATACGCGGGAATAATATCCATTACCTAGAAAGTTATCAAGAACAAGTGTGGTCCTATATGGATGGGTAAATCCACCTCACCAATGACAGATTTCCTCGACCCATCAAAAGCCTTCACAATGATGCCACTCGGCCGCATAGGTGTTCCCTGATACTTTAACTTCATGAGAGTACTTCCCAGTATAACATTCAACACGGATCCATTATCAATTAGCACATTGGATAGCGAATCATTCTTGTAGTTCATAGATATGTGGAGGGCCAGGTTGTGATTCCTCCCCTCATCTGGTAACTCATCATCGTAGAAACTTAAGTTGTTACATGATGTAATGTTTCCAATTACGCTGCTGAATTGATCTAACGGCATGTCATTCTCTACAAAATCTTGGTCTAGTACTCTCATCAGTGATTCTCTATGAGCGGAGGAATTCATCATCAAAGCTAGGATGGATATCTTTGAAGGAGTCTGCAATAGTTGGTCCACAATTTTGTAGTTGCTCATTTTAATTATCTTCAAGATACCATCCACTTCTTTCTCTAATGTAGCTCCACTAGTCTCTCCTGTAGCCTTCTTAGGCTCATCGTTCTCGGCAATTTTCTTTCCAGCAACGTCTCTTCGAATAACCGGCGCAAACACACGACCACTACGGGTCACCCTGCTATTATCAGCTATATTTCCAACGTCTGGCATTGGCTGGATAGGAACTTCCACCCCATCTTCTAAGATTGTAGCATTGTATTTGTAAGGCACAACCTTATCTGATTTATAGGGAACAGGTCCTGGCAGACTAATTACCAATGGGGTAACAGCTGGTTTGCTATGGTACTCCACCTCAAGATGAGCGGTTGCACCAAAATAAGGTACAATTACGTTTACACCTTCCTCGACACAATCAACCCTCAAAAGACCATTTCCGGAAAACAAATCTTCGTCTGAAGAGAAATACTCATCTGCGGAGGCATATTATTCTTCTGACTATTCTCCCATCAAACAAACTTCAACCATATCAATCTCGTGATAATCATCTCTCTGACCTGTGATCTTGATAGTCCCATTGTTTAACAGCAATTGAACACCCTCTCTCATAATAGAACATCCTTGGGGGTCTTGACAACAAACCACGCATGATCCATATTAGTGTTCCACCTGACCAGCAGTACGACAAAAGGTAGCATGCAACTGCACGAGATGTTCATTCAAATGCTCTACTTCAAAAATTCTAAATTCACCCGGAAATCCAAAAACCATATTAACTTCCTCTTCATATTCTGCCCTAGGCCTGATTATATGAATTAGACCTTCATCCATCATCTCCTGTAAATCAGCCTTTATCTTCTCGCAACCCTGTATGTTTGTACTGCAAATAGCACAACCAACGTGGTCATGCGTATAATAAATGAATTCATAGAGGTCCGCGTGCATCTTTACCAAATCCCCTCTAACCAGATTAATGTCAAAAATCCGGAAGTCACCTGGACAACCGGCCACCATATTCACAGCATTCACTCCCCCGTGCTTGGGTAGAGGATTGTCTTTCACATTAGGTCCCATGTCTTTGAAAGATAAAATTCCATACTTCACCAACCTTTGCACTTCAGTCCTCAAAGGATAACAATTCTTAACACTATGCCCTGGTGCTCCCTGATTAAAGGCACACGTCTGGTCTGCTTTGTAATACCAAGGCAATGGTGATGGTACTGCTGAAGGTGGTCATGTCTGGACCAACTTCTTTTGAATCAATGCTGGTAGTAGCTCTGCATAACTCATGGAAATAGGGTCATAGTTCTCCCTTCTCTGATTATTCCCTTGGTTCCCCTGCTGGGACTGTCTTTGATAAGTAACGGTAGTTGGAGCGGCATTCATAACAGGAGTCACTGAAGAAACTTGCTGGTGACGCTGATAATTCCTTCTAGGAGCATTTATTCTCCTTTCTTGTATGACAACATTTGTATCCCCTTCTTTCTTCTTTGTATACCCATAAGCTAGCTTTTTCACACCTCCAGATCCTTCACCCTTTGTCAAACGGCCTTCTCTTACTGCCTCTTCTAGGCGGACACCCATTCCTACCATCTCTGTGAAATCACTTGGGGGAACTTGCTACCATTCTTTAGTAGTAGAAAGCGCCTAGCGTCTTCAGAAAATTTTTAGTCATTTCCTTCTCCTCCATGGGAGGAATCACTTGTGCAGCCATTTCTTGCCATCTCTATGCGTACTCTTTGAATGATTCTCTGCCTTTCTGAACCATGGCTCTAAGCTGGTCACGATCAGGCGCCATGTCCACATTTTACTTGTATTGTTTTATGAATGCTTCTCCCAAATCATTAAAGGTATGGATGTTGGCGATGTCTAAACTCATGTACCATTTCAACGCTGCACCGGTCAGACTATCTTGGAAAAAGTGAATCAGCAGACGCTGATCATCGGTGTGGGTAGAAATTCTCCTCACATACATCACCAAGTGATCACAAGGGCAAGTGTTGCCTTTGTACTTCTCAAACTCCAGGACTTTGAACTTAGCAGACACTTTGACATTCGGGACCAAACACAACTCATTCACATTCTGCCCAAATAACTCTTTTCCCCTAAGAGCCTTCATCTCTCTTTGCATTCTATCAAACCGCTCTTGGAAATCATCCATTCTATCATAAAGACCCAAGTCTTCACTCGGAGGAGGGAAATGACGAAATACATCTTCATTAACAAACGGAACCAAATCCACTGAAGGAGGCGCAACAGGAACAACATGCACCACAGAAGGTGCTAGAGTAACAACATTTGGAACCACTGGAGCATCTTGGGGGCCCAAATTGAAACCTTCAGGTGCAAAATTCTCTGGCATTCCCCACAGAAAACCTTGAGGTATACAGTTTTGAACAACTGTCGGAGTAGCGGATACAGGAACAGCAGGGACTTCAGCATTTGCCCTTCTTGGTTGAGGTTGAACACTCGGTGGCTGATTTTGAGCAACCACCAGAGCTTCCATCAGAGTAGTCAAATTGGCCAAGCCAACCTTCAAAGCAGAAACTTCTTCGCGCAGCTCGTGATTCTCCTGTTCCAAGTTGTCCATCTTCTTTTTGAAATTAGCCCGAGTGTTGTAGTGATGAGTCAGCTTGCTGAACGGAGTAAAGAAGCCGGGTAAGACACCTGGGTATGCATAACAAATGCTAGAAATATGTTCAATATGATGCATGATATGCAATGAACCTGATTATTTTTAATTTATCATTTAATATTTCAAGGAACTTAACGTTTATAGACATATTTCAAACATCAAAATAATAACTCATTTGAAATACTGAAAACATTTATTATAATAACTTTAAAATGGGTTACAAGTTTCAATGATCACAAGTACAAGATGAAAATACAATCTAAAAATCCTGAGAGAAAGAAACTGATGGAGATCAATCTGTACACTGGCGCTTCCTTGTGAGCCTGGCAATCTGAGCTCTCAACCTCTGGTTTTCTTCCACATGTTTGATGGAAACCTCCTTCCAATCATTCAGATCAGGAAATGAGCAATCAACACCTGTTTGAGGCTTAGGAGAAAATAAATCCCCTTGCCTCTCCATAGACTCTACCGCTCGACTCTCAAGGATCTCGATCAAATCATCTTTCTCCTTCAAGTCTGCTTTGTAGAAACTCTCTAAAGTCTGGAACTTGTTCTTCCAAGCATCTCTTTCCTGTTGCATCCTAACTAAAGCAAGCTGCAACTCTTCTAGATCATCTAACAAAGGAGGAGTGGTCTTCACAAATAGATCAGGCATGGGTGTCTCCCGCCTATACGTCATCTTCAACTGAATGGATCTCGATCAGACCCACTGAAGATATGGCTCCAAAGAAACAGCACCCATAGGTCCCAAATCCTTCCTACTATTCTTATGAATGTGACGCCAGGCTTTCGCAATTTTCTCCCTAGCTTCCCCGTGGTCTTCTCCTTCCTTCAGAAAGAAACTACTTAAATGAATACTATTTGGTTTATCCCTAATAAGATAACCAAGTTGTCACCGTGCAAGAACAGGGTTATAGTTAATTCCTCCCTTAGTACCAAGAAGATGTACATTGGGGAAACTACCACAACTGTCAATAATCTCTACATCTTGATAAGCTCGATGATACCAATCAATATCCGAGTGAGTAAGTGCCATGATCTTAGGAGCCCAACGGGGTTCCTTCTTGACATCCCAAAAAGCATCAGACTGAGGCATATGAGAGATGAACCACCGATACAACAAAGGCGTGCAACAAATAATCATTCCCCCATGATAATAACTCCGAAGATGAACAAAGTAATAAGCATCACCCAACAGTGCAGGAACCGGGTTTCCAATCATGAAAATCCTGATAGCGTTAATGTTGACAAACTTGTCCACATTAGGAAATAAGAATAATCCATAAGCAAGTAAAGCAAAGATGGCCTCGAAAGAAACCGTACTCTTCATCCTGGAAAAGTAACGTGCTTTCTCCA
Organism: Vicia faba; assembly: GCA_948472305.1. NCBI lineage: Eukaryota > Viridiplantae > Streptophyta > Magnoliopsida > Fabales > Fabaceae > Vicia > Vicia faba. The sequence goes on from OX451736.1 coordinate 673,828,316, forward strand.
ACAAGAACTGAGCTGGTAATCCTCTAATCCCTCCTTTGGTAGTCATATGGGCTTTCACCTCATACTTCCCCAGATGAATCAAAGCAGCAATCTCATGTAGTTTTGGCTCACCCTCCAAACCAGTAAAAGGAACACAATCGGTAACAGGTAAATCTAATAGATAAGAATACTCCTCCAGTGTAGGCATCAACTGATAATCGGGAAAAGTAAAGCAGTGATACATCAGATCATAGAACTGGACCAAGGTCGAGAGAATACCCTCCTTCATCTTCAGCTTCTTGAGAGGAATAATGGATCCATACTTCTTCCGAAAGTCTGCAGGACACTCAATCTCTGGAATTAGACTGACCAACTCATCTATCTTGGAATCCTTGAAACTGTATTTCCCAGTCTTCCTCTTTCCAGAATCCATGGTTAACAGTACCTGAGATGTTCACGAATAGTCAACCTTTAAATCCCTTGAAACATTATTTTCTTCAAAAGATGCTTATGAGTGCATGGATGCATGATGCAGCAATCATACACAAGATCACACATATAGGGTTCATAAGTTCAACGTCACGAGCATGAGGTCGAAGGTACTACCCATAAGGTGTTGGTCTAAAAAGTTATCACCTGCTGAACAAGGTTCTAGAGGTTCCCAGAGTCTACATCCTTCCTTCGGATATTACCAACTTCCCGATTAACTCAGTAATTAGTAATATTCTCAAGAAAGACTCGTCTGAGTGTAGTATCGCGTGACAACTATTTCTGGATTACTCCGTCATAGCTTCCGCACTACCCCTAAAAGGACAAGATTGGTTTTGGTATTCTACGGTCCTCAGTTTCAGCAGGCTCCCAGGTCGAAAGTAGTACGTCTTCCCGATTACTCGGTAAATGAAACTACAGTCAAAGGGGCTTCCACTGAGTGGGGGATCTCATGCCTCCTTTTTTGGGATTACTCCCTCAAAGTTAACATAACTATACCGCCCGTCCTATCTTAGAGTTTGCCCAAGTCCGGGTATAGGACTTATGAGTAATCACCAAGCACCCTAAAAACCAGGAAAATCCATACAAACATATATACAAAATATAACACATAAACAACAATAGCACATATACAGATATAAACAAAGACAGGCTCAACCCACTTAGGGATGGACCAGCAAGAGGTCAATATGTCCCCAATGAAGTCACCATTTTTTTGTAGCGGTAGAAATGTTCAAGACTAAGCCATTGGATTGACTAGACTTTATACAAATCAAACTAAAAATCTCCACCGTGCTTTATTGTTTCCAAAGGAATGGGAAAAGAGTGAATAACCCAAAAAGTGGGAGAAAGATTCAAGGTAAGGTGGTTGGTTATGCAAAGGGAAGGTATTATCACCCTAAACATCTACGGTACTCCGCAAGAACCTCTTTGTAAAATCTGCATATTTTGGCTATAAAAATGTGTTGTATATAAAAATGGATAGTGGAGGTGAGAAAAGAAGTATTTTTTATGATTTTTGCACCCGCCGCAGTTGCGAACCTTTAGTGCCTACGTACCACCTTTCGTGCAATAAGGGATCAGGGTACACGTAGTTCCTCTTTTAAAAATTTGAAACACGAGTGTGTTGGTTAATTTTATGAGATAAGACGTCATCGTCATTGTCTGTGTGGAAAACATACTTACTACCCACAATCATGAGAAAGGAGATTTTGCATCATCTCAAAGTGGAGGATATGGCTTGGATTTTAAAATAAACAATGCCTCACTCAACACCCAAGTGGAAAATATCTCGCTTCACTATATATTGTAGAAGTATAGTTGTTTGCATCACTACAAGGATTGACGAGAGCCTAATCTTTTAAGAAAAGTTTAAAGGTAAAAGCCAAAGTTGCAAAATGGTTTGAAATGAGATTGATTGACTTTTAGTCTTCTCACAAAAAAAAAGTCAAGGTATTATTAAATTGATTGAAGTTTATTTATGAAAAGATTTTGAAAATGCATGGACCTAGGTCCAAGTTTATTATGAAAGTGGTTCAAGTTTAGAAACAAGAAGAGTTTTCAAATGGAGGGAGAAGATTTTTGAAATTAAAGAAGATGGGAGGAGAAGAAGAGGCTATTCTAAAGCATAAAGTAAAAGCTAAGGATAAGGACCATCTAACCAACAAGAAGCCAAAACTTGACATCATGAGCCAAGATAGAATTCCAATTCTTTGGAGTGAAACCAAGCAAGCAAAGAGACTAGACCTCTTCAAATGTATTAAGTCTTTGCAAAAATTGGGCAGATCAACGGTTGTATGCGGGTGAATTCCATATTACAAACAAAGAGTGTAATCACAAAAAACCTGCACACAAAAACAAACAAGCAACCTAGTGTCTTGAGGTAAACCTCAAGAGCTCCAGGTACCATTAAGAAATTTTCTAATCCTAAGTCCAAGAAAAAGTCCACTGCTCCATCATGCCAAGGATAGTAACCAAATAGTCCAAGTACCATTAAGAATTTTTTTAGGGTTTAAGTTTATTATTAAGTATCTTAGGAAAAGAAAAAGAAAAGCTCAAGTGAGCAAAGTAAAAATGACAAGAATATAAATGCTCAAATGAGCAAAGATGAAAATGGCATGAAATAAAAGATGCTAAAAAAATAAATAGTGCATAAAGCATAAAAGAATAAAAGCATAAAATAAAACAAGTTAATAATTAGTGGTTAGTTGGATGACCATATTGAAACTTGCATTTGGAACTCATTAGAGGATTGGTAGAACCAAAGCCTCCACACAACAAGTTGCATTTTCTTTTTTTCAAGTATATCATCCATTTGGAATTCTCACAAGTACCATTTAATGATCAACGATGTTTAAGTGATCCGCAATGACCAAAGGTGTTGTAGATCCACTAGAGGATTGGTAGAACCAAAGCCTCCACACAATGAATCTCAAGGTTATTGGATCAAAGAGATCAAATTAACATACTTGGGCTTGCAATCATATGTTTGGGCCATAAATGATCATTTATTTGAATCGAGACAAAATTTAGCGTTATGTTAAGCAATCGTAAGTGAACTTATATAGAAGTCGCAAATATTTTGAGGCCGGTCAATAGCAATCTATGCACCATTTGTTTTGAGACATGATATAGAGATCATGCTCTAACAACATTTAGTGCAATAAGAAAGGGATGATATGAAGAGGAATTAGGGTAAAAAGAAAAAACCACATTTGAATTAATATTTAATCAAACTATTATTAAAATCGTTCATCCATTTTTTGTGGAGTTAAACTCAACACCATGGATCCAATGATGTTAATAAATCCATGACCAAAAAATCAACCCAAGACAACCAAAAAATATTCACAAAATAATAATATAATTAATATGTTCATTAAAGGGTTTAAAAATATTTTAAAAAATGGAAAATAATGAAGAAAATGCCAATTATATTCAAATTAATCAAGAAATGGAAAATAAGACCATAGAAAAATCAGAAAAGAGGCCAAGTAATTTTATAAATTTTTTAGGGATTTTTAAAAGTCAGAAACTATTTTTAAAAACTAAAATAAATGGGTAAAATAAACAAAAATAGTAAAAAATAGTAAAGTCAGAAACAAAAATAAGCTAAGGTCACCAATATTTGTCACAATATCATTGGATCATTCCATAATTTTTTTAGAATTTAAAAATGTGTAAAAGTATTTTTAAATATTTTAAACAAATCCAATAAGTATAAAATTGATAAAAAATATGAAAACACAAAATTAAATTGTGAAAAAATAAAAATCAGAAAGAGAATAAGGAAGAATACTTTTCATAATTTTTTCAGATTTTTTGGACTAAAAATGAATTTTCTATGATTTTTTGAAATTTAAAACAATTAAAATATAAAAATCAGAAAAAGAAAATGAAAGAAAAAGATGTGGACCATTGGATGAGAGTCAAAACGCGTTAGTAATCAAATCCAAAGGATCTGGCGCGCTGTGCATATCATGGTCTTTACTGAATAACATACAGAATCATTAATAAAATCAGAATTTGAAAATAACAAATGTCACGCTTTCATTGGTTAGAAGATGACACGTTGGTCATCTTCAACCTCCAGCCTTCACGAATTGTAGGTCTCTCAAACTGTAAAATCAGAAGCTCAGACCTATGCCATTCGCTTTGTCTCTTCAAGACGAAGACAACCACACCCTCGCGCCAGATTTATATAAACTGTAACTCAAGCAATTTGGAAAGAAAGTTTTGAAAAGGGATTTGAAAATTCATGGTCAAAACGTGCTTCCAGATAAAAGTAAGTGTTGCGACTAGAACCAGGACAATGAGAGCAACACAATGATACCAAAGTTTTGAAGAATTGATGAAGGAATCTTCCTATTGAAGTTAAGTTGCAGAGCTCTGAAACTAAACTTCTATGGAGCAATATAAGGCACGATTCTTGAATGTGATTATATGATTAGCTTCAGGGAAGATCAAGGAAGGTGAATTGATGAAAAAAATGGATTGAAAAAGGCTTAAGAATAGGATTCGAAGTAGCTGAATTCTAAGTTGTGAAGCAAGTTTGGCAGGGTGATTTTGGATATCTAAGCTTGGGAAATTGAATGGGGGATGGCCCTCTATTTATAGGGAATCAAATGGAATGCTCAAACGTGTGGAATGATGCAAATTGGAGGGAAATCGTGTGAACCTGATGCACGAGCAAAGTGTGATCTGATTTGTATCAAAACTCATCAAATCCTTGCGTTTCAAGGCTCTAATCCACTTTGGAAACTTGGTTAAACATGTTTAGATCACAAACGCGTGCTAATTTGATGTTTAAAGGCCAAAACATGGATTTCAAATTCTGACTTATGGTGAAACTTCAGTTCCAAGTTACCAAGTTCAATCCAATGGCATTTCCACCTCAGGGGGTCTTAGGGAAAAATTCTTGATGCTTTGGAAAGATGAGGTAACAAGCTTTGCAATGGAAAAAGAATGGAATCAAATGGATGATCGAGCTGAAAAATACATGGAGTCAAAGTTGAAGAAAAAGAGTTGACTTTCCATACATAGAAATATTTCAAATTCTTCTTTAAAAATGACCTATAATCTCTTGCATCCAAACATGGCCTTCCATTCAGAATTTTCTCTTGACCAAAAAAGATGGAATGAATTATATCTCTTGAATGACATTTTTCAATTTAAACCACTCAAAATCTTCAAAAATTAAGCAAGTTATGACTTGTTGAAATTGGCCAAAAATCATGAAATGACCTATAATCTCTTACATTCTTAAGGCAACTTCCATCCATTTTCTTACTTTGCACATAAAATAAGGCATGAAGTACACATCCTTAGGGTCATCATGAAAAAATAATGGGCTCAAGGTGATAAAAATTGACCAAGTTATGACCATTTGAAGTCACATATGGAACAAGAGGGATTCATCTGGATGAGTTGTAATCTTTCTTCTCCACCAAGTTCATTCCACATGAAAACTCCTTGGAACTTTTGAAATGATTTGTTGGTAACTCTTTGAATAGAAGAATGTTTTTGGAATCACTCAAAAATACCAAAAGATGAGCAAGATATGCCCCTCTGAAGTCCAAAACCCTAGCCACTAGATCAAGAGAATGCTTGGTGGAACTTTGCCAAGTTTGAACAAAATTTTTGTGCCAATATTCTTCCTTTGTGAATAGAATTTGTTGGGGATGATGATGTAGACTCATGGACACCAAAACTACTTCCATACCAACTTCAAAACAACTTCAAAGGTGAGGTTTGAATCTCTCAAGACTTTGACTAGGGCATGGAAATAAACTCATGAACCCATGATGCAACTTGCTAAACCTCATTGCCTTTACCTACATTATTAACAAGTAAGACAAACCAATATTTAATTTATAGAGAAAATCAAAGCAAAATATCCATGATCACCAAAGAAAACAAGTCAAGGTGCTTGGTAACTCCTCAAAGAGCAAGGCTAAAGATAGGGAGAAGAACCAAAAGCCCTAATGTGATTTTGTGGTGATTGAAACAATATGGTATGATGAAGGGATCTTAGGGGCAAAAATTGGGGTACAACACACTACAAGGATTGACAAGAGTTCAATCTTTTGAGAAAAGGTAAAAGATAAAAGCCAAAGTGGCAAGATGGTTTGAAATGAGATTGATTGACTTTTAGTCTTCTCACAAAAATTTCGAAGTATTATTAAGTTTATTCATGAAAATGTTTGAAAATGCATGAACCTAAGTCCAAGTTTATTATGAAAGTGGTTCAAGTTTAAAACAAGAAGAGTTTTCAAAAGGAGGGATAAGATTTTTGAAATTATAGAAGATGGGAGGATAAGAATAGGCTATCCTAAAGCATAAGGTAAAAGCTAGGGATAAGAACCATCTAACCAACAAGAAGCCAATACTTGACATTATGAGCCAAAATAGAATTACCATTCTTTGGATTGAAACCAAACAAGCAATGATACTATACCTCTTGAAAAAACCAAACTTCAAAGTGTATTAAGTCTTCATAAAAATTGGGCAGAGTAACGGTTGTATACGGGTGAATTTCAGATTACAAACAAAGGGTGTAATCACAATAACCTGCACACAAAACAAACAAACAACCCAATGTCTTGAGTTAAACCTCAAGAGCTCCAGACAAAATAATCACCTAAGATGACAAGGTCTCCAATCATAGGCCAAGGTTTCTAATCCTAAGTCCAAAAAGTCCAATACTCCATAATGCCAAGGATTGTAACCAAATAGTCCAAGTATCACTAAATATTTTTATGGTTTATGTTGATTATTAGGTGTTTTGAAAAAAAAAAGAAAAGCAAAGCTCAAGCGAGCAAAAATAAAAATGACAAGAAAATAAATACTCAAATGAGCAAAGATGAAAATGGCATGAAATATAAATGCTAAAAGTAAATAGTGCATAAAAATAAAAGGGGCATATAAAAGAATAAAGGATAAGATCAATTATTAATGATTACTGGTTAGTTGGATGATCATCTTGAAACTTGCATTTGAACTCATTAGAGGATTGGTAGAACCAAAGCCTCCATATAACAAGTTGCATTTGCTTTTTGTCAAGTATATCGTCTATTTGGAATCCTCATGAGTATCATTTAATGATCAACGATGTTTAAGTAATCCACGTTGACCAAAGGTATTGTAGATCCATTAGAGGATTGGTAGAACCAAAGCCTCCACACAGTGAATCTCACGGTTATTGGATCAAAGAGATCAAATTAACATACTTGGGCTTGCAAACATAAGTTTGGGCCACGAATGATCATTTATTCGAATCGAGAAAAAATTTAGCGCTATGTTAAGCAATCGTAAGTGGACTTATGTAGAAGTCGCACCTATTTTGAGGCCGGTCAATAGCAATCTATGCACCATTTATTTTGAGATATGATATAAAGATCATGCTCCAACAACATTTAGTGCAATAAGAAGGGGATGAGATGAAGAGGGGTGGGAGAGAATATACAAACCACTTTTGAATTAAATTTAATCAAACTATTATTAAAATCATTCATCCATTTTTTGTGGAGTTAGACTCAACACCATTGATCCAATGATGTTAATAAAGTTCATGATAAAAAATTTAACCCAAGATCAGCCAGAGAATAATCACAAAATAATATTACATTTTAATATATACAAAAAAGTTCAAAAATAATGTTTAAAAATAGAAATAAAAGAGAAAAATATCAACTATGTTCAAATTAATCAAGAAATAAAAAGTAAAACCATAGAAAAATCAGAAAAGGGCTCAAATGATTTTATAAAAAAATTTTAAGTCGGAAACTATTTTTAAAATTAAAAGAAAGGGGTAAAATAAACCAAAAATGATAAAAAATAGTAAAGTCAGAAACAAAAATAAAATAAGGTCACCAATATTTGTCACAATGTCATTGGATGATTCCATAATTTTTTCAGAATTTAAAAATGCATAAAAGTATTTTTAAACATTTAAAACAAATCAAATAAAGTGTAAATTTATAAAAAAAATACCAAAACACAAAATTAAATTGTGAAATAATAAAAATCAGAATCAGAATAATCAAAAATATTTTTCATAATTTTTTCAGATTTTTTGGACTAAAATGAATTTTCTATGATTTTTTGAAATTTAAAACAATTAAATATGAAAAATCAGAAAAGAAAATAAAAGTCAAAAATATGTGGACCATTGGATGAGAGTCAAAACACGTTAGTAATAAAATCCAAGGGATCTGGCGCGCTGTGCATATCATGGCCATTAATGAATAAAGCACTGAATCAATTATTAAATCAGAATTCAAAATAACAAGTGGGGTGCCATCATTGTTTGGAAGATGACACGTTGGTCATCTTCAACCTCCAGCTAACGTGAATTGTAGGTCTCTCAAACTATAAAATCAGAAGCTCAGACCTATGCCATTCGCTTCGTCTCTTCAAGACGAAGACAACCACACCCTCGCCAAATTTATATTAAACTGTAGCTCAAGCAATTTGGAAAGAAACTTTTGAAAAGGGATTTGAAATTTCATGGTCAAAATGTGTTTCCAGTAAGAAGTAAGTGTTGCAAATAGAACCAAGGCAATGAGAGCATCACAATAATATCAAAGTTTTGATGAATTGATGAAGGAATCTACCTATTGAAGTTGAGTTGCAGAGCTCTGAAACTGGACTTCTATGCAGCAATTTAGGGCACGATTCTTGAATGTAATTATATGGTTAGATTCAAGGAAGATCAAGGAAGGTGAATTGTTGAAAAAATTGGATTGAAAAAGGCTTGAGAATGGATTTCGAGGTTGTTGAATTTTGAGTTAGAGAACAAGTTTGGCAGGGTGATTCTAGATATCCAAGCTTGAGAAAATGAATGGGATAGTTCATGTATTTATAGGAGAAGCAAATGCGATCAAAAGGAAGAGTGAATGATACATTTTGGAGGGAATTCATGCAAACCTAATGCACGAGTGAAGTGTGATCTAATTTTCACCAAAACTCATCTAATCCTTGTGTTTTAAGGTGCTAAACAATTTTGGAACTTCACTAAACATGTTTAGAGGCAAAAACGCGTTGTAAAGTTATGATTAGAGGGCATATTATGGATTTCAAAATTCTGACTTGGTGAGAAATTCAGTTCCAAGTTACCAATTTCAAAACAATGGCATTTTCACCTCAAGGGGTCTTAAGGCATGACTCTTGATGCTTCAGAAAGATGAGGTTACAAGCTTTGCAATGAAAAAAGAATGGAATCAAATGGATGCTTGAGCTGAAAGTTGTGTTGAGTCAAAGTTGGAGAAAAAATGTTGACTTTTCATACTTAGAAATATTTCAAATTTTTCTTCAAAAGTGACCTATAATGTCTTGCATCCAAACATAGCCTTCCACTTGGAATTTTCTCTTGACCAAAATAGATGGCATGAATTAGATCTCTTGAATGACATTTTGGAACTTGAACCATTCAGAATATCCAAAAATTGAGAGAGTTATGAATTGTTGAAGTTGGCAAAAAATCATGAAATGACCTATAACTGTTTTTATCCTTAAGGAAATTTCCATCCATTTTCTCACTTTGCACATAAAAGAAGGCAAAAGTTCACATCCTCAAGATCATTATGGAAAAAGAATAGGCTCAAGGTGATAAAAATTGACCAATTTATGATCATTTGAAGTCACACATGAAAAATTGGGGATTCATCTGGAGGACTAGTAATCTTTCTTCCTCATCAAGTTTCTTCCACATGAAAACTCCTTGGAACTTTTGAAGTGATTTGTTAATATCCCTTTGAAGAGAATGATGTCTTTGGAATCACTCAAAAATACCAAAATATGGGCAAGATATACCCCTTTGAAATTCAAAACCCTAGCTCCTAGATTAAGAAACATGCCTTGAGGAACTTTGCCAATTTTGAACAAACTTCTTGTACCCAAACAAAAGCTTTGTAAATATAAGTTGTTAAGGATGATAATGAGAACTCATAGCAACCATAACCACTTACATATATTGAGAATTTAGAGAAATATTCACTTGTGACCAATGAGACAAGGCCTTGTCCAACCATGACAACTTCTTCAATAATCCCCTTGCACTTTTGAATCAATTTTGATAACTTGGAAATGTAGTGAACCAAAATAACCTTGTCATGCCATCCCTTCCAAAAAAAATTCAATGGTGAGGTTTGAACTTCTCAAGCTTCATTGACTAGGTCATGGAAATAAACTCATGAACCCATGGATCAACTTGCTAATCCCTTTTGCTTTTACCTACATTGTTGACAAGTAAGACAAACCAACATTGAATTTTATTAATTAAAAGGAAAGTCAAAACAAAACATGAATGATTACACAAGAAAAACAAGTCAAGGTGCTTGGTGATTCCTCAAAGAGAAAAGCTAAATATAGGGAGGAGAATCAAAAGCCCTAATGTGATCTTGTTGTGATTGAATCAACATGGTATGATGAAGGGATCTTAGGGGCAAAAATTAGGGTACAACAATAAGCAACGGGCATGACACGATGTTTAACACACCTGGGGCAGTATCTCCAAAAGTGCCAAATAACCAGGGGCTGATCTCCATCCAAATCACTTGGCGCATTACGCACGCATTCCAGCAACGAATCATGTGCCATCAAGAAAACATTTTTGACAGTACTACAACACAACATTATGGACAGTGACAACTCCCTACATCCTGAGAGCATGGCATAGTCGGAAAAGACCATACATGAAAAAGACCCGCTAGGTTGACTGACCTAGGAAAAATAAGGGCATCCTGGCGAACCAAAAAATGTTCGGGCAAAAATTAGGGATAAAGACAAAAAATTCTGTACACCCGGCAAGTCGAAAACTTGAAAAGGCGGCTTGAGCAAAAAAGGGTATCCCGGTGGACTAAAAATCTGAAAAGACAGTCCAGGAAAAAATTAGGGATTAAAGCGTACGACTATGTCCCGTCATCTTATCAATTTCCTATCAGTAGAAGAATTATCATTCTGATCGGCAGTTACCAAGCACCTCATGAGTTTGAATAACACTCAATCCACAAAGCCTCCGCATGCACTTTCTCCAGCAAGTACAGGGGCAGAAAAGTCCTGATGCAAAGTCATTGCCGTATCCTCAGCATACATCCCAGTAACATCTACACTCCCCACGGAGTAGAGGCAACTAAAGCTTTGTCATCGGCTTCCCCAAACAGAAGCTAAATCCCCAATAGAGCTTATTCCTCCAGCGACGGAAGTTCATCCCCAAGCGGAGTTTATTTCTCTGAATTAGCAAAATCTTCCAACAAGGCATCTCCTCTCTCAAATATAGTTATTCCCCCGCAGAGTTATTCTCAAGCATAGACTCTCCCCCGGCAGAATATCCGTAAACAAGGAGTAAATCTCCAGCATAGTCATCTTCGTTTACCATCCCCAGCGGAAGTAGAAGAACCACTTTTTCTACGACGGTCAAGAAGTCAATTTCCAATACTCTCAAGCAACAGCCAGGGATTTATTTTCCCAGACTCAGATATGTCACAATAGCATTTCATGTTCATACATCATGACGTGCGCACACATATTGCGTACAGCATAATCTCATTTATTTTGAGAACATCATCATACAATACATTTCATGCATCGCATATAATGAATCATGTACCTTTTCAGGAAAGATGGTTATCATCAACAATTTCTAGCAGGTCCAAGATTAGCTCCTGAAACTAAACAGAGTAATTATCTGCGCGACCAAATGCAGCTTTACATGGGTTCGTCACGAAGCAATCTTTCATGGGTTTCTCCTAAATACAGCTTCACACGGGTTTATCCTGAAAAATCTTACACGGGCCCCTTTTCATACATTTCCAAATAAGGTTTCACACGAACTTATCCCGAAGTAACCTTACCCAGGTTCCTCCTAAAGTTTCACACGAACTTATCCTGAAGTAACCTTACCCAGGTTCCTCCAAAAGTTTCACACGAACTTATCCCGAAGTAACCTTACCCAAGTTCCTCCTAAAGTTTTACACGAACTTATCCCAAAGTAACCTTACCTAGGTTCCTCCTAAAGTTTTACACGAACTTATCCCGAAGTAACCTTACCCAGGTTCCTCCTGAAGTTTTACACAGATTTAGCCCGAAGTAACCTTACCCAGGTTCCTCCTGAAGTTTTACGCAGACTTAGCCCGAAGTAACCTTACCCAAGGTCCCTCCGATGTAGTTTTACCCAAACTCCTTTCGAAGAAACCTTACCCAGGTTCCCTCTCGGATCAGATGTAGTTTTACCCAAACTCCTTTCGAAGCAACCTTACCCAGGTTCCCTCTCGGTTCAGATGAAGTTTACCCAAACTCCTCACAAAGCAACCTTACCCAGATTCCTTCTCAGTTCAGAGGCAGTTTTACCCAAACTCCGTACGAAGCCACCTTACCCAGGTTCCTTCTCGGTCCCGATGCAGTTTTACCCAAACTCCTCACAAAGCAACCTTACCCAGGTTCCTTCTCGGTTCAGATGCAGTTTTACCCAAACTCCTTACGAAGAAACCTTACCCAGGTTCCTTCCCATAAGCCCTACTATCAAGGCTTTCATTTCGAAGTAACCCTACTACCCAGGTTCCTTCTCATAGCCCTAATATCCAGACTTTCATTTCGAAGTAACCCTACTATCCAGGTTCCTTCTCATAGCCCTACTATCCAGGCTTTCATTTCGAAATAACCCTACTATCCAGGTTCCTTCTCATAGCCCTACTATTCAGGCTTTCATTTCAAAGTAGCCCTACTATCCAGGTTCCTTCCAATAGCCTTAATATCCCGACTTTCATTTCGAAGTAACCCTACTACCCAGGTTCCTTCTCATAGCCCTACTATCCAGGCTTTCATTTCGAAGTAACCCTACTATCCAGGTTCCTTCTCATAGCCCTACTGTGATCGGTGGAAATAGAACTGACTGTTTAAAGCTGGTTTCGCGTATGTCGCGGTAAGCAAGAGTCACCACCGTCTTTTATGTTCTCCAACACGGAAAGGACAAAAGCACAACAAAATTCCTTCTTTGAGAATGTTCTCGGTTCGGGAGGTAGATTTATAGAAAGGGAAGGTGTTAGCACCCTTTCTATCCATGGTTATCCATGGGTTCTTAGGTACTTGCTCTTATGTTTTCAAAAGATGTTTGCTTTTCAAATGTATGTGGGTTTTAAAAAAAAAAGTTTTGTTCGAAAAGATTTCTAAGTGACTCTTGTATCTGTCCTCAAGAGTGTATGAAAAATTCGTTTTGAAAACTTTTGAAAGTGTCAGTGTGAAAAGATGTTTGGTTTGTTTTTGAAGAGAGCAAGTACCCATGAGTCATCTACCTACCCTAAGGAATTAGGCTGTGTAAGAGTCCTTAAGATAGTGCCATCCCACCATTGAGAGGTAGGTAGCACCACTGTTGGAGGTGTTCGGGTCAATTCGATTATTAGGGACATTGTGGTCACCGAAGCAATAGTAGGACACCTTAGAAGTAACCCTAATGTCCAAGATCCTTTTTATCCGAGGCAACCGTTTCGAGTCAAGTGGATCTTAGACAAGAGGGTGACCTCTAAAACACCCTATACTTGACGACCACTTTCGAGGCAACGAGTGAGGTGTACCCTAGAAGTGGCATGTGCATTGTGTGTTGTTTTTCATGTTATGTTTTACCTTTGATCAGGCGATTGTGAGCTACGGTTGTTTTTTAATTATCATATATTCTTTCATGCATTTTAACAATTAGGAGTGCGGAAAATAAAGTACGGAAAGGTAAAAGCTACGCTATTACAAGGCGCGGGTCTATACATCGCCAAAAAACAAAGACCCGTTTTGATAAAGTACGGAAAGTAAAGAAAGCAGTAAACCTAATTACTATTACATTCCGGAAACAGTTACATAATAATCAAAATAAATAATAACGCGCGAAAGAATTAAATTGGACGTCCTTAGGGTTTTTGACCCTTTTGAGCAATTATGAGTTTTTTGTCCTTTGCTTTTAATTAAAATTAAACCTAATTATTTAATTAATTAAAAAATGTTTTTTTTGTGTTTTTGTATTTAACGAAAATAAATAAATTAAAAATCAAAAGAAAACCCTAGTTCTGAGTTTATTTCAATTATTAATAAAAATGTTAAAATTAACCTAATTTAAACTAATTAATTAATTTACATTTGTATGTACAAAAAATAATAATAATTAATAATGATGATAATAAGAAAATGTTTAAAAATGTCAAAACCTAATTCTATATAATTTTTATTTATTGAGAAAAAGGTTAAAATTAAAACCTAAATTATGCTAAGTTAATTATTAGTATTTATTTACAAAAATAAGTTAATGATGAAATTAATAAATAATTAAAATATATTTACAAATTTGATTTATGATATTATTAGGAAAAAATAATTTGTTGGTGAATTAATAATAATAATTAAAACAATTAAAAGAATTAAAAGAAAGGAAAATAAAAATACAAATGCAAACCAGGGGGGGTATATTGGCCCATATGGAGGTGAAATTGAGAAATTCTGGCCCATTAAGCACAAAGCCTTTGTTGACCTTCCCGGTTGCCTGCACGTGCATTGACTGAGGAATATGGTATTCCTCCTCTCCTGGCCTTTGGATGGCTGATGGGAACACATGGCATGCTGGAATCATGAGGCCTATGGTGGAACATTGGACGCGTATTGCACTGGATTGTATTAGAAAAAAATATTAACAATGATATGGGGGACCTGGGAATCGAACCCAGGTCGCAGTACTCCTTGCCTTAGTGCCCTTTCCAACTGAACCATGGTGCGTGTTTGTAATATGAATGGATAATAAATATTATATAAAAAAAACAAACGTTATGATAATAAAACAAAATAACGCGCGCTGTATTCAAACCCTCCAACCACGTTGAGCCACGCAATCACCTTCTTCGTTTCACCTGTAAAATATCAAACAGATAGCGGGGGTTTTAAACCCCCACTAACTACAACGACAGAAAATAGCGATTAGAGTTAGGGATAATATAAATTGAGCGCGAGGGTTGGGTTGAATTCGTCTGGCCTTGACGAATTCAACCATTCTTGTCTCAAGGTCCAATTTTTCCTTATGTGCAAAGCCCTAAATTTCAAGCTTCGAAACCCTAGATATCTCCAATGGTGGATTTTGATTCAGAACGCTATAACCAAATTGGTTTATACCAATAGCTTCAGAATGTCCCTATTAACATAAATCAACCAAGAAAATGGATTAAAAACGCATGAATTATGATATGTAATTTTGGAAATATATTCAAACCGTGGGACTTGTATTCTTTGATTCTGATGGTGTTGGGGCTTGTTCTTGAAGGCAACAGGTTCCTGGAGACTCAGGCAAGGTGTTTTGATCAAGAGGAGGCTTTGAATTCGCCTGGAAGACTGATTTCAGTTTCATAGTTTTCTTGAAATTTTTTAGAATTTGATTATGGTGTTCTTGCAGCAATTTCACATGTGCATGATTAGGTTTAGGTTTATTACATATAGGAGAACTGAATTAGGGTAAATTCTGGCCCAATAATCCATTGTATTCAAGTTTGCATCTTTGATTTCCAATCAAATATTTTTTCAATCTTTTTGAATGAAAAACCTTGCCAAATTGGGAGATCTTGTCCCCTTGAGTGATGCACGATATCTTCAGCATGTGTGGAGTGTATTTGCTTCATAAAAAGATTTGACAACCATGTTTTGATATTTTCCTACAATTAAATTAATTAAATGGATTAATAATCAATTAAAAATCCAAATAATTAATAAAAATAAAAAATAATTCAATTTAATCTCAATGGGTCGTGTATAAGCCTTGGGTAAAGATTCAAGAAGGAATTTGAGGCCCATTAGCAAAAATGAAGTGTTTTAGGCAAAGTTGACTTTTGCAAATTCCCAAAAATTTCCCAACTTCTCCAATGCATATCTTGCTCAATTTTGAAGCTATGAACATGTTCTTGGACATTTTGGAAAGGTCTTAAAGTCCTATAACCAATTCCTTTGGTCCCACGTCATTTTGATTTACCAATCTCAAGTTATGGTCTTTGACTTAAAGTGCCTTTTTGTTGACTTTTGAAATTGACCTATAATGTTGAAATTGATAACTTTTTGTGAGAGCATTTCTTGGACTTGGAATGTGAAGATGAGTTGTATGAAATGTCATCCCCTTCAAAATGAGCATTGGATGGGATTTTTATGATGAACCATGAAAAAGTTATGCCTTGGTCAAGTTATAGTTGACTTTTCAACTGTCCAAAAATAGAAACTTTTGCATCTTGAGACTTTTTGAGCCATGCTTGAGGAATCATGATCAAGAATTGATCAAATGATGATTGTGGCTTCAAAATAAGATGTTGACCAAAATTTTTGACTTTTGACTGTCAAATGACCATTTTACCCCTGCAGTTGACTGTGAAGCAATTAGGGCTTTTGACTGTGCAACTTGGTGCTGTAAGTCTTGAAACTTGACATATGGATGTTTGACAATGTATATAGGTATATGGTACTTGATTGGACCCTTGGAAACCTCAACTTCCTTGTAAGAACCAAAACCCTAATTTTGACTGTGTTAGGAGGCAATTGGACTGTGCAATCTTTGAGGAATCTTGAACCATTTGGAGGTTGATCTTGACAAATCTTGAAGAATATGGGAGAGAAAATTTTGGGGTACAACAGTTGCCCCTGTTCAATCTTCTTAGACCTGAGGATGTAGATTGGCTTGCGTGCCTTTCGTGATCCGAAGGTGGAAGATGATTGAACACTAAAGTGCCCAGAAATTTGCACTCACATAGTAGAGTATCAGCAGCGTGATGGCGGGAATGGGCTTACAGATGCCATTTGGAGAGATGAAGGATAGGAGGATGGGCTTATAGATGCCATCTGGGGACTGTTGGTATGTGGATGGGCTTGTAGATGCCATCTAGGTGTCGATCGCGTAAGAGATTCCTTAGCGAGAACTTGTGTACCTGAGAAAGAAAAATAATTACTTGGCCTGTTACATGGGTTGATCTTCAAACTCTTTATGCAAATATGCCCTGGCTGGATACAGGTATTGAATCTCTAAACTCTTCATGTAGATATGCCCTGGCTGGATACAGGTATCGAATCTACAATCAGTTACTCACAGATGTGCCCTGGCTAGATACAGGAATCGAATCTGGAATTAGTCGTCAACAGATATGCCCTGGCTAGATACATGTATCGAATCTTCAAACTCTTCAGACGTGCCCTGGCTAGATACAGGAATCGAGTCTGGAACTAGTCGTCAACAGATATGCCCTAGCTGGATACATGAATCGAATCTTCAAACTCTTTAGACGTGCCCTGGCTAGATACAGGAATCGAGTCTGGAACTAGTCGTCAACAGATATGCCCTGGCTGGATACAGGAATCGAATCTTCAAACTCTTCAGACGTGCCCTGGCTGGATACAAGAATCGAATTTGGAATTAGTCGTCAACAGATATGCCCTGGCTGGATACAGGAATCGAATCTTCAAACTCTTCAGACGTGCCCTGGCTGGATACAAGAATCGAATCTGGAATTAGTCGTCAACAGATATGCCCTGGCTGGATACAGGAATCGAATCTTCAAACTCTTCAGATGTGCCCTGGCTGGATACAGGAATCAAATCTGGAATTAGTCGTCAACAGATATGCCCTAGCTGGATACAGGAATCGAATCTTCAAACTCTTCAAATGTGCCCTGGCTGGATACAGGAATCGAATCTAGAATTAGTCGTCAACAGATATGCCCTGGCTGGATACAGGAATCGAATCTTCAAACTCTTCAGACGTGCCCTGGCTGGATACAGGAATCGAGTCCGGAATTAGTCGTCAACAGATATGCCCTGGCTAGATACAAGAATCGAATCTTCAAACTCTTCAGACATGCCCTGGCTGGATACAGGAATCGAGTCTGGAATTAGTCGTCAACAGATATGCCCTGGCTGGATACAGGAATCGAATCTTCAAACCCTTCAGACGTGCCCTGGCTGGATACAGGAATCGAGTCCGGAATTAGTTGTCAACAGATATGCCCTGGTTGGATACAGGAATCGAATCTTCAAACTCTTTAGACGTGCCCTGGCTGGATACAGGAATCGAATCTGGAATTTCTTCATGCAGATATGCCCTGGCTAGATACAGGTGTCGAATCTACAATCAATCGCTCACAGATATGCCCTGGCTAGATACAGGAATCGAATCTGGAATTGCGACAGTTGATAGTAATCATCTTTGTATTGACCTTTTTCCTGAAAAGGCAAAACATTAGTTGTATGCACTGTCATGATGTATGAAATGCGTGATGTTCTCAAAATAAATGAGATTGTATGTTCAGGATGCGTATGTGCATGCTATAATGTATGAAGATGTGATGTTTATGAATGTATTTTTGTCTAGGAAAATAAATCCTTGACGGATGCCGGGAAGTCAAATCTTGGGCTGATGTTGAAGAGTGGCATCCTTCGCTTCCGCTGGGGATGATGGTTGCGAGAATAAACCTGTAGGAGAAGATGACTCCGTTAAGGAATAAACTTTGCTGAAGAGATTACTCTGCGGGGAATACTCTGTGGGAAGAGATACTTCGCTGAGGTTTTGATGATAACTTCGCTGGGGATACCGTTGATATGTTTTGTTGAGGAATTTGATGAACTCCTCTGGGGGATAGGAAGGACTCCGCCGAGGACGATCTTCCCGTGGTAATTAGCTGAGGATAACCCAGTTATAAGCTCTGGTGAGGAATAACCTTCTGAATAAAGCCGGGGAGAGGCGTTCGTACCCTGCAGGTGATAAGCTTCCAGAATCTACCGGGGATAAGCTTCTAGAATCTACTGGGGAGGATGATTCAACTCTCCTGGGAAACTTTTGGACTGTACTGGGGAAGTGGCTCCACTGGATGTCTGGTATTCCACCGGGGAACAATCTTAGATCAAGATTGCCGGGGATGCTTGCTTAGGAATGTCTATATACTCCGCTGGGAAATATTGAGATTTTCTGGGGATAATCCAACTTCCTTAAGGCTGACAGTAGACTAACTCTGCTCGGGGAGAGTGTTGCTGACTTGCTAGGGATACTGTGCCGTTAGGGTTGATTGGAGACCAACTGCTTGGGAGAGTATTGCTGAGTCTTATCTTACTCGGCGGGGAGTGAAGGTATCTGGGTTACATTCTTCAGCCGAACTTACCTTGGTACCTTGGTGGACAGAGCAACTAGATCGCTTAGACAACTCATTATTGCCCCTGTTTCTGATGTCACCTGTAATTAGTCCTTTGTTTCGTATGCAAATATTTATGAGTTAGCAATTAGTGTCAAATGCATATATCAAAAATGAACATTGGACGTTCTTTGCAAGACAAAACAGAAAAAAGGAAAATAATTGGCAATTTATCTGAAAAGTGAGTTTGTATTAATTTTTTGAATTTGCCTGTAAATAGGCGTTTATGTACAAGAGGTTGACGTCCTAGTAAGAGAACGCCGCCGAATAACATAAAGTTTATACATTAGTGAAAAGGAAAACAAAACAGCTATGCGAAAGGAATAATCCCACTGGGTTCCAACTTTGCTATCGCCTTTATATCTTCGAGCGTCTCATCACCTGGCTGCTTAGTTGAAGATGAAGCTGATTGATTGATGCCGTCTGAACCTGATAGTTGACACCGGATTCTGGATGCAAGGTGATCCAATGAGACATAGTATTACACTTTATCCCTAACTTTTGCCTGGACCGCCCTTTCGGGTTTTCAGTCCACCGGGATACCCATTTTTGCCTAAGCCGCCTTTTCAGGTTTTCGACTTGCCGGGTGTACAGATTTTTTCATTTCATCCCTTATTTTTGCCCGAAGCCTTTTGGTTCGCCGGGAAGCCCTTATTTTTGCCTAGGTGTGTCAACCTAGCGGGTCTTTAATTTATGCGTAGTATCTTTTTACTATGTCTGCATTGGCGGGTTGAGGAAGGTCGTCACCATCCATGGTGGTTAGAATCATAGCTCCTCCTGAAAAGATATGTTTAACCACAAATGGCCCTTCGTATGTGGGGGTCCATTTGCCTCTGGGATCACTTTGAGGAAGAATGATGCGCTTGATTACCAGGTCCCCAACTTGATACTCTTGTGGTCTGACTTTCTTGTTAAATGCCCTGATCATCCGTTTTTGATACGTTTGACCATGACAAATAGCAGTGAGTCTCTTTTCGTCAATTAGGTTTAATTGATCAAGTCGGGTCTAGATCCAGTCATCTTCGCTCAAGCCTGCATCCTTCATTATCCAGAGAGAGGGTATCTGGACTTCAATCGGCAAGACTGCCTCCATGCCATAGACCAAGGAAAAGGGAGTTGCCCCGGTTGACGTTCTTGCTGAGGTACGGTACCCATGAAGAGCAAACGGCAACATCTCATGCCAATCTTTATAGGTCACTGTCATCTTTTTCACAATCTTTTTGATATTCTTATTAGCTGCTTCTACAGCCCCATTCATCTTCGGCCGGTAAGGAGAAGAGTTGTGGTGCTGTATCTTGAATTGCTCGCATAGCTCAGTGATCATCTTGTTATTGAGATTGGTACCATTGTCCGTAATGATCCTCTCAGGGACACCGTAGCGACAGATCAGGTTATGTCGAATGAACCGTGCCACGACGTTCTTGGTTACGATAGCGTAGGAAGCTGCTTCAACCCACTTTGTGAAGTAATCAATCGCCACCAGGATGAAACGATGCCCGTTGGATGTCGTAGGTTTGATCTCGCCGATCATATCAATGCCCCACATTGCAAAAGGCCAAGGTGCAGTCAAGATGTTCAGAGGGACTAGAGGAATGTGCACCTTATCAGCATAGATCTGGCACTTATGACATGTCTGAGAATGTTGGTAACAGTCAGCTTCCATTGTGGACCAGAAATATCCTGCCCGAAGGATTTTCTTTGCCATAGTGTGTCCACTGGAATGTGTTCCGAAGGTACCTTCATGCAGTTCTGCCATGATTCTTTCTGCTTCAGTCTTATCCACACAACGCAGTAAGGTTGAATCATGGTTTCGCTTGTAGAGAATACCGTTGCTGAGGAAGAACTTTGCTGCGAACCTTCTCAGAAACTTCTTGTCATTGACAGATGCACCCTCGGGGTATTCTTGAGCTTCCAAGTACCTCTTCACCTCATGATACCAAGGTTTTTCAGTTACCTCTTCAGCCTCAAGGTCACAACAATGTGCAGGTTCATCCAGTTTCCAGATAATGATCCGGGGAGCCTCGTTGTCCCATTTGACTTTGAACATGGAAGACATCGTAGCTAACGCGTCCGCCAACTGATTCACCTCTCTTGGGAAGTGTTCAAAAGTTATCTATGTGAAATGGGGGATCAATGTCAACACACAGTCTTTGTAAGGAATGAGATTTGGGTGTTTCGTATCCCACTCGCCTTTGATCTGATTGATCACGAGAGCGGAATCTCCTTAGACACTCAGAAACTTGATCCTAAGGTCAATTTCAGCTTGAAGACCCATGATACATGCCTCATACTCCGCCATGTTGTTGGTGCAGTTAAAACATAGTCGGGCGGTAAGTGGAGTATGAGTGCCTTTAGGGGATATGATCACAGTGCCAATACCGTTACCCAAAGCGTTTGAGGCTCCGTCAAAGTGCATAGACCATCGGGATCCTTCCTCAGGTCCTTCATCCGGTCCAGGTACTTCACAATCAGTCACTACCATGATGTTCTCGTCCGGAAATTCAAAGTTCATAGATTGGTAGTCATCCACTGCCTGGTGTGCCAAGTGGTCTTCCAATACACTTCCCTTGATTGCTTTCTGAGTTGTGTACTGGATGTCGTATTCTGTCAAGATCATCTGCCATCTTGCTATTCTTCTGGACAGAGCAGGCTTTTCAAATATGTACTTTATTGGATCCATTTTAGAAATCAATAGAGTGGTGTGAGTCAACATATACTGTCTCAGCCGGCGAGCAGCCCATACCAAAGCGCAGCAAGTTTTCTCGAGCAGTGAGTATCGGGTCTCACAGTCGGTAAACTTTTTGCTAAGGTAATAAATGGCGTGCTCTTTTCGGCCAGACTCGTCATGCTGCCCCAACACACACCCCATTGAGTTGTCAAGTACTGTCAAGTATAAGATTAGAGGTCTCCCTTCAACCGGTGGCATAAGAATGGGTGGCTCTTGGAGATACTCTTTGATTCTGTCGAAAGCGGCCTGACATTCATCGTTCCAACGTACTACTTGATCTTTCTTCAGCAGCTTGAAGATTGGTTCACAAGTAGCAGTTAGATGTGAGATGAATCGGGAAATATAGCTCAGCCGCCCTAGAAAGCCTCTGACTTCCTTCTCTGTCTTGGGAGCCGGCATCTCTTGTATGGCTTTAACCTTGGCAGGGTCCACTTGAATACCTTTGTCACTCACGACGAAACCTAGCAATTTTCCAGATCTTACCCCAAAGGTGCACTTGTTTGGGTTCAACCTCAGCTTGTACAACTTCAGACGGTCAAACAGCTTCTGTAGATGGTCAAGGTGTTCCTCCTCAGTTTGAGACCTTGCAATCATATCATCGACGTATACTTCAATCTCATGGTGGATCATGTCATAAAATAAAGCAACCATGGCCCGTTGGTAGGTTGCCCCAACATTTTTCAATCCAAAAGGCATGACCTTGTAGCAGAAAGTGCCCCACTGAGTAACAAAGGTAGTCTTTTCCATATCTTCAGAAGCCATCTTGATTTGATTATAACCTGAGAACCCATCCATGAAGGAGAACACCTTGTGCTGAGCAGTATTGTCAACCAGAACGTCGATGTGAGGCAGGGGGAAGTCATCCTTGGGGCTCGCCCTGTTCAAATCCCTGTAATCAACACACATTCTGACCTTACCATCCTTCTTCGGCACTGGAACCACGTTGGCAACCCACTGAGGGTAAGAAGTCACTGCTAGAAACTCGGCATCAAATTGTTTCATAACCTCGGCCTTGATTATCTCGGACATCTCTGGACGCATACGGCGGACCTTCTGTTTAACCGGATGGCAGTCTTCCTTGGTAGGCAGGTGATGAACCACAATGTCAGTATCCAACCCGGGCATGTCTTCGTAGGACCAGGAAAAGATTTCCACATAATCATGCAACATCTGAATTAACCGCTGTTTCATGCTGAGCTATAGATTGGCACCAATCTTGACTTCCTTTCTGTCTGTCTCCGTACCCAGATTTACCGTTTCCACTGGCTCTTCATGTGGCTGAATGGCCCTCTCTTCCTGGAGTAGCAGCCTTGCAAGCTCACCAGGCACTTCACAATCATCTTCACCTTCGTCTTCGGCTAAGTTGATCGGATTTTCGAAGTCATAACTGGCAGTAGCAGAGTCGTTACCAGTGAGATCCATAGTGGATTGAAACCTGTATGGGTGAGTGTGTGTAAATATAGCTGTTTTGCAATATATAAAGAAAGAAAGGGAGCACAAGATTTGAAATGCGAAAAACGTCCAATGTTTTTATTCATGATATATGGAAATGACAAGTAATAAGCCCTCACAAATGGAGCCACGGTGCCCCGGGTAAGACACCGGGCCATACAGTTTCAAATTATTGTTCGTTACAAATTTAAAAACAAAGGAATTCATTACTGAGTTACAAAAGTAACAGGTATGTAGTCTTTAGCAGTCCAGTTGTTTAGTCCACCGTCGGTCGTTGGGTAGATCCAACTGTCGAATTCAGATTCCTCCGCATTGTCTTCAATAGCATTCACCCCTGGGTTGGTGATGAATACGGGAGGTCTTCCAATCCTTGCTTTACGTACAACCCTCTGAGCCTCTGCGGTGAAACTCAGCCCAAACTTGTCAGTCTTTGGAGTAAAATCGGGAAGTCGGCCCCAGTTTGCACACTCACCCTTCTCAACCACAACCCGGGCATCCTTCAAGGAAGCCATCTTCAAAGGAGAACTATCTTCAGTCACAGTCTCTGCTGCTGCCAATGTTGGAGGCACCTCTTCAAAGTGTTGGAAGGGGGTCTCAACGAACTCCCCGTCCATCTCTATATACCGGAATGAGTTAAGATGTCTAACCATATATTCCTCCTCCCCTTGCACTGTAACAATTTTCCCTCTGACCGGGTACTTAAGCTTTTGATGTAGAGTGGAGGTCACAGCTCCAGCCTTGTGGATCCAAGGACGACCCAGCAAAAAAGAATAGGATGGACGAATGTCCATCACATAGAATGTTGAATCAAAGACTTTAGAACCAACCCGGATTAGAATGTCCACTTCACCATGTACCATCCTCTTCGACCCGTCAAAGGCCCAAACAACAATGTTACTTGGCTTCAACTCCAAACCCTCACAATCCAACTTGTCTAAGGCCTTCTTGGGCAATACGTTCAGTGAAGAACCAGTGTCTACCAACACATGGGCAAGAGTAGTGCCCCTGCATTCAATGGAGACATGCAGGGCATCGTTGTGGTTCTTTCCCTTGGCAGTCAGATCAGCGTCAGAGAAACCCAGACCATTATCAGCGGTTAAGTTGGCCACACAATCAGTAAATTGATCGGCAGACGTCTCTTGTGGCACATGGGCCATCTTCAGGAAGGAAATCAGGGCCTTGGCATGGGCCTCTGAACACAACAACAATGATAGCATAGAGATTTTAGAGGGGGTGTGCCCCAGCTGTTCAACGACGTTGAAATCACTCTTCTTGATAATCTTAAGGATTTCTTCCATCTCTTGCTGGGAAGCTTCAACATTAACAATCTTCGGTGCCTCCATCTGGGCAGGCACATCAGCAATCCCTTTGCCCCGAATGTCAGATGACTCGGCAGCAGGGGTAGAAACTTGATCAGGAGGGGAAACAGGCGCATTGGCATGTGTGATTACAAGAGGTCTCCGAATAGCTGGAGGTGCAATATCAGGAGAGAAGAGCCTGCCACTGCGAGTAACTTTAGCAGGACCGGTGATGTTACTGATGTCGGTACTGGTATTGAACTCTTGTTTTACTCCGAGCACATAAACATCTGCCCCATAGTGCCACGGGACAGCCTTGTCAGACTTATAAGGGAGGGGCCCCGGAACAGTAATGATGATAGGTGCAACAGACATGATTTTGACAGGCTTCCTCGGGGGAGCCTTGGTAGGATTGTTGAAAATGGTGACAACAGACACTTCTTCAGTAGGAATAACAGGCGCAACAATCTTCTTGAACAAGATCTCTTTGCTATCCATCAGGTTTTGGACGCCTGACTTCAGCAACGGACAACCAGCAGGTGAAACAACACATAGAAGGCAACCTTTGCTACAACCCGGAAATAAACCGGCTAGCAACAGGTTCTTCTTGACGGTCAACAATGGAGTAACAATCTCATCCACAAAGACTACATATAGGTCTTCCTCAATAGCATTTACTCCATGCTGGGGCATAGGAGCAGTCACAACGTTGGGCCTTTCGGGCGCCTCAAACTGTATATCCTTAGCATCGATAAGGTCTTGAACCTTATTCCTCAGGGCCCAACAATCATCAGTGAAATTCTGGCTGCAGATACTCAATGTCACGTTCAATGTTATGACACCGTATCTGACTTTCTATAAGACAGTAAATACAAAAACAGTAAAGAACACAGTCAATTGTTTACCCAGTTCAGTGTGCAACAACACCTACTCTGGGGGCTACCAAGCCAGGGAGGAAATCCACTATAAGAGATATTAATTCAGGAATAAACCAACCAGTTTATCTCCTTCACTTAAGACCTAACCAATGCAACTTCAATCTAAGTACAACTTCAATCTGAGTTCCTACTCACTCCCCCTCAATCACAGCAGTGATACTTAAAACAATTGACTAATGAATTGATGAAGACACTCTTCAAAACATACACTTGATTATGCTTCACAGCTTTTTAATCAAGGAACACAAACACTCTTGCTTCACAGCTTTGAGTGATACATAAACCTAACCTGACTTTGCTTCAAAGCTTTAGTCAAGAGACACACAAACACTCTTGCTTCAAAGCTTTGAGTGATACACAACCCTTACAATTAAAACCTATTCCAAGTCACTTATCACAATGATAATTGCTTGGATTACAATAGTTAAAACTATACAGCTTCTAAATGATCTTCTGTCAAAAAGGGATTGATTCCAAAACAGTAGCTCTGTTGAATATATAGCAGCTGCATCTTCAGTTAGGGTTTCCACAAAAAGCTAGGGTTAATTCCGTTTGACCTTAAGACTAGGTCACAGGACTTTATCAACCAGGTTAGGGTTGAGCTAGGTTAACCCCAAGTCCATGAGATTTTCTGTTCTGGAAAGACTGAGTCATAATCCTGAAAAAACTCAGAATTACCCAAACTGCATAACTGTTAGTTCAGAACAGGATGTCTTAACATTTGTTATGACATCTGAAAACCTGTCTACTGATTTTGGTAAATGTGATCTTTTTGCAAAATGCTCAGATACACACTTATAAACAGCAGCACCTGTATAACAATATTTTTCTGCAAAGGTACCTAATGAATCAGTACATACTAAACTAGAATGTTATGACATCAGTCATGACATTCACACACACACACACACACACACACACACACACACCTGGTTTTACCAAAAATGCATGCCAATAACTAAACAACTACAAACTCCCCCTTTGGCAGATTTTTGGCTAAAGACCCTAAGCAATCAGAGATAGATAGCAGCAGAAAGAAATGACTGCAGAAAAATAGAATGTCTAATAAGGTACCAAAATATATCTCCCCCTCTTTAGCCACAAATGAGCCAAAGATACATGTTCTTAAAATTTATACAGTCATCCAGAAAAATTAATAAGAACAACAACTAAAAACTGAACACACTTCCAAACTCTACCAGGGACCAGCACCAACTCCACCAATCAGCAACTCCACCAACCTTTAAGCACTGTCATCAGACTCAGAGTAGCTAGTTTCTTCAGTATTGAGATGATCTTCAGCTTCTACACCCTCTTCCCTTCTGTTTCCTTCAGCTTCCTCCTTTTCTAACCTGGCAATTAGGTTTTCTAGGGTCTTTTTCCTAGCTTCCAGTTCTTTGCAGGTCTCTTTTAATACAGCTATAACATCAGATGTTTTGGACTGAGTCTTCACAGAAGATGTCTCAGCAGATGTTATGACAATATCAGGAGCATGAGATTCCTAAAACAGCTTGTAGTGTAACCCAAGAGCAGGAGCTCTTTTGCAAGAAGTATCTCTTGCCACCAGGATATCAGGGTATTATGCAAGGATAATTCCACAAAGGAGGGAGGGAAAGGCAATTGGGCCTTTGACATCATAACTACCAGCATGTTTTAAAGTTTGTTCAAAAATATACCTGTCATAGTCAAAAACAGTCTTGGTTCCCACAACATAAATAAATCTCCCCAATCCTGTGGAGATAGTTGATTTATGGTTTGTAGGGACCCAGTTGGCTGCACCAATCTTGTGCAGGATGGCAAATTTCATGTTAAGTTTGCTGGCATTCAGCTTGCCTTTCAAGGGCCAGCACTTCACTTGTCTTGCTGTGATTGTTTGACAAACTTCATTGTCAGTGACTTCCAGTTCAGGACAATCCTCATTTGATCTTCCAAGAAATTTGTTAATTTCTGATGGAGAGAAATTAACCCTTCTTCCTCTAACATAAACACTTTCAAAGTCAGCTGACCTTCCATCAGCACATTCATTAGACAAGTTAACTATGAACTCCTTGACCAGATTTTCATAACACTTGGTAAATTTTACCACTGTCTTCATCAGTCCAGTATTCTTAATCAGGTCCATGATGTCCTTGCACTCCATGGCATCATTGTTTAGCTCTCTTTCTAAAGCTATTCTCTTCAAGCAAACATACTTCCATCTGTTTGCATTGTCAGGATGGTGAAAAGAGATATTGTCTGTTGGGACTTCAGGAACTCTAGCAATTTTGCTGGAGGGGAGTTTCCTTCTGATAGGAATTTCTTCAGCATCAATCTCAAACTCTGATTCCTCATCAGAATCAGAAGATTCAGGTTCTTTTCTCTTCTTTGTAATTGGTTGTCTACCAGTATACACCTGGGCTTTCACCTTTCCTTTGGACTGACCAGTTTTCACAGATTCTACCCCAGCCTTGGATTTCTTAACAGCAGGTTTATCTTTGGTCATACAATTTGCATCATTCTGATTACCCTTTCTTTTCATCATTCTCCTAGCTATGCTAGGGTTTACATTGGCAATCAGATCATTGTCTGAGTATTCCTCATCCACATCAATGATAGGTGGATCAACAGTCTTTTCTGAAGGGTTCTGAATGTTGTCATTTTGTGTCACAACATTCTCAGAGACATCCACATTTGGGCTTGCTGATTCTTGATTTAATGGGACAGAAATCCCCGGTACAGATTGGTTTCCGCTTAGTATTCTTGTCACAAGCCTAGCAATTGCTTGATGAACTTGAGCTGATCCTTCCCTATTTGGAACAGAGGAAGAAGGATGAGAAGGATTACCAGAAGCAGTAGCTTGAGCTCTTCCTGCATGCCTAGTTCTCAGCTTTTTGACTTTGGAGGGGTCAGTTGCCATTTCTCTGAGGGGAGTGATCTCCAGGACATCAGAATCTATGCATGTGGTGATTGCTCGAGAATCTTGGTCAGATGATGAAGATGAAGTGGTCGCCTTGGTTGAAGATGATGTTTGAGACATTTTGATTGACTTAGAGCACCAGTAGCAATTTGAGAGAAAACTTTGATTGAGAGAAAGGAATAGGTTGCAAAGACGAGAGAGGTAGGAGGAAAATGAGAGTCTATTCAACTTCTTAATAATTTTGAAAGAATTGGAAAGACATATGATTAACCTACTAAAAATAGACTCAGCACAAATAACTCCTTCAACCCTTGTTTTAAGCAAAATTAATTGCTATAATTTTTCACGTTGGCAAATACCCATCTTGCCCCTCAAGTTTTCAAGTTGATTTCCAACAAGAGCCTTGGTAGAAGAATCAGCTAGTTGAAGCTTGATGACACCATGTTCCAGTTTAATTGTCTTCTTCTCTACAAGGTCAATGTGCTTGGTCCTGCTATGCTGAATAGGGTTCTTGGAAATATTGATTGTATTCAGATTGTCACAATACAATGTCACAACATCTTGTGAGACATTATACTCAGTGAGCATCTGTTTTGTCCAGATATTTTGAGAACAGCTACTACCAGCTGCAACTATTTCAGCACAGAGTTGGGAAGGTATTCTTTTGACATGAATCATAGCTCTGGCAGATTCCTGTATGTTCCTATTTTTCTTTTTGCCAACTCCATTTTGATGATGAGTTATAGGAGAAGAGACTTCATGACTCATTTTTTCTGGGAAACAAAATTTATTAAACTTGTTGTTTCCAAATTCTTTGTCATGATTACTTCTGGTTCTGACAACACATCCTTCTTCAAGTTTATTCACCACATCATAGACATGTCTCTTTTTACCAAGCCTTTCAATTTGAAGATCACCACAAACCCTCCTTTTATCAATTTGCAGTCTTGGAATCCTTCTGACTGCTTCCATAGAGATAGTTCTTTTCATTCTTCTTAGATGAAGATGGCCAAGCTTATGGTGCCACAGTTTCATCTCTTTTTCTTCTTTGGTAATGGAACACATAGTGGAGTTATTAGTGTTCTCAGGCTACCACAAGTAACAGTTATCTTTAGATCTTATTCCTTTCATTACCACTTCTAGTTTTTCATTAATTACTAAACATTCAAATTTTGAGAAGATGACCTTGAATCCTAAATCACACAATTGACTGATACTAATGAGATTAGCAGTCAGGCCTTTTACCAATAGAACTTCATTTAGATTTGGAACTTCAGGGCAGTCCAAATTACCAACTCCTTTGATTTCACCTTTAGCACCATCTCCAAAGGTCACATAACTAGTGGTGTGAGGTTTAACATGATTGAGAATGTTCTTTATTCCAGTCATGTGCTTAGAGCACCCACTGTCAAAGTACCAGCCTTCCCTTGCAGAGACTCTCAGGGAAGTGTGGGCTATCAGGGAAGTAGCCTTTTTCTTCCATTGAGGAGTATGTGGTACCCTTTTTGACTTAGGTTTAACACCTGAGTTTTGATTAGGGTATCCATGCAATTTGAAGCAGAAAGGATTTACGTGGCCATACCTCCCACAATGATGACATCTCCATCTTTGGTACTTTTTCTTCATATATCTCTGTTTCTGATGTTAAGAGTTGTGTTGAGACATCTTCTTTGACATTTGTTTAACAGGCCTGATCTTCTTGTCTGCACCAGATTTCTTAGCTTCCACAAATCCTAGTCCAGATTTGGTTCCCACATTTTGTCCAACTTGAAGAATCTCTTCCAATTTGTCTGTTCCATTAGTCAGCATCTTGACAGATTTGGTCATTTGGTTCAGTTGTGAGTTCAACAATTGAACTTCCCCTTCTAGATGACTTATAGTTTCAAGGTCTGCCCTTTTTTCAGCCTCCAGCTTTATGATGAGTTTTGATTGTTTCTCATTCTGCACACAGAGTTCAGCACTTCTGATACACAATTTCTTGTAGGTATCATCCAGTTCTTCAAATGTCACTTCTTCATCACTAGTGTCACTTTCAGAGGTACAAACACCAGTTAGAGCAGTAACTAGTTTGGCAGATTCTTCTTCAGAATTACTTTCTAAATCACAGTCAGACCAAGTAACAGTCATTCCTTTCTTTTGTTTCTTAAGAAAGGTAGGACATTCAGCTCGAATATGCCCAAATCCTTCACAACCATGGCATTGAATTCCTCTGCCTTGATTTCCCTTCTCTTCTGACCTTGGTCTTCTGCTGGAACTGTCAATGTCAGAGGGAATATTATGAACATTAGACCTTGACTTTGGATCTATTCTTTTGATGAGTTTGTTGAATTGTCTTCCAAGCATGGCTATAGCTTCTGAAATATTTTCTTCTTCATCCTCCTTGTTTTCAACATCAGTGTTGGATACAAGTGCTGTGCTCTTGTTCTTCTTGTCACCATTATCAGTGATCCCCATCTCAAAAGTCTGAAGAGACCTAATTAGTTCATCCACTTTCAACTTGCTGATGTCCTGGGCTTCGTCTATGGCAGTTACCTTCATAGCAAATCTTTTAGGCAAGGATCTGAGAATCTTTCTCACCAATTTTTCTTCTGACATCTTTTCTCCCAGTGCTCCTGAGGTGTTGGCAATCTCCAAGATGTTCATGTGAAACTCATGAATGGTTTCATCTTCCATCATTTTAAGATTCTCAAACTTGGTAGTCAACATCTGAAGTCTTGACATTTTTACTTTGGAAGTGCCTTCATGGGTAGTTTTGAGAGTGTCCCAAACTTCCTTGGCCAGTTCATATTGATGTACTAGTCTGAATATGTTTCTATCAATTCCATTGAACAAGGCATTTAAGGCTTTGGAATTTCCCAGGGCTAACTCATCTTCTTCTTTACTCCAATCTTCCTCAGGCTTCAGACTGATTGTCCCATCTTTCTCAGTTATGGTGGGATGGTTCCATCCTTTGTCAGCAGCTCTCCAAGCCTTTTTGTCCAGAGATTTTAAGAAGGCAATCATACGAGGTTTCCAGTAGTCATAATTAGTTCCATCCAGAATGGGTGGTCTATTTCCAAAAACTCCTTCTTTGTCCATAGTGCCAGAAAGTGATATCCCTAGATCTCACCCAGTAATACAGGCAGGGTGCCTGCTCTGATGCCAATTGAAATTCTGGCTGCAGATACTCAATGTCACGTTCAATGTTATGACACCGTATCTGACTTTCTATAAGACAGTAAATACAAAAACAGTAAAGAACACAGTCAATTGTTTACCCAGTTCAGTGTGCAACAACACCTACTCTGGGGGCTACCAAGCCAGGGAGGAAATCCACTATAAGAGATATTAATTCAGGAATAAACCAACCAGTTTATCTCCTTCACTTAAGACCTACCCAATGCAACTTCAATCTAAGTACAACTTAAATCTGAGTTCCTACTCACTCCCCCTCAATCACAACAGTGATACTTAAAACAATTAACTAATGAATTGATGAAGACACTCTTCAAAACATACACTTGATTATGCTTCACAGCTTTTTAATCAAGCAACACAAACACTCTTGCTTCACAGCTTTGAGTGATACATAAACCTAACCTGACTTTGCTTCAAAGCTTTAGTCAAGAGACACACAAACACTCTTGCTTCAAAGCTTTGAGTGATACACAACCCTTACAATTAAAACCTATTCCAAGTCACTTATCACAATGATAATTGCTTGGATTACAATAGTTAAAACTATACAGCTTCTAAATGATCTTCTGTCAAAAAGGGACTGATTCCAAAACAGCAGCTCTGTTGAATATATAGCAGCTGCATCTTCAGTTAGGGTTTCCACAAAAAGCTAGGGTTAATTCCGTTTGACCTTAAGACTAGGTCACAGGACTTTATCAACCAGGTTAGGGTTGAGCTAGGTTAACCCCAAGTCCACGAGATTTTCTGTTCTGGAAAGACTGAGTCATAATCCTGAAAAAACTCAGAATTACCCAAACTGCATAACTGTTAGTTCAGAACAGGATGTCTTAACATTTGTTATGACATCTGAAAACCTGTCTACTGATTTTGGTAAATGTGATCTTTTTGAAAAATGCTCAAATACACACTTATAAACAGCAGCACCTGTATGACAATATTTTTCTGCAAAGGTACCTAATGAATCAGTACATACTAAACTAGAATGTTATGACATCAGTCATGACATTCACACACACACCTGGTTTTACCAAAAATGCATGCCAATAACTAAACAACTACAATCAGTAGAATGCCCCGGGCTATCACAGTGATAAGCACAGCGGGCATTAGGATTGTACTTCGGAGAGGTTGTGTTTACCACCTTCGGAGCTTCTCTGACAGTTACCAGGTTGGTTGACAGCAGTTGTGGCAAGATCTGAGACAAGGTCATACTAAGCCGAGTGTATTCTCTTCTGGGTCTCTCACCCCTTGGTTGGTTAGGTTGCCGAGGAGCGGCATCAGGCTTTGAAATCACCACCGCGTTGACAGCTTGGCGGCGTTCTGGCTTATTTTGTCTTCTGGGACCATACACAACATTGGCTTCCTTCTTGAAAGGCTTCTTCTCAGATCTTGAGGATGCACCTTTCTGTATCTTCCCTGATTTCATACCAGCTTCTATCCTCTCACCAGTCAGAATGAGGTATGTAAACCCTGCAGAAGAATTGCCAATCAGGTGGTTGAAGAACGGCCCAGACAGGGTCCCCAAGAACATGTCCACGAGGTCACGGTCAGTCAACGGTGGCTGCACCCTGCCAGCCAGGTCCTTCCACTTTTGCGCGTACTCTTTAAAACCTTCTCCCGATCCTAGCGACATACCCTGGAGTTTGGTACGTGTAGGAGCGAGGTCGGAATTGTATTGATACTGCTTATAAAAAGCAGTAGCCAAGTCCTCCCAGTTTCGAATACTGGCTCCATCCAGCCGATAGAACCACTCGAGTTGAGCCCCTGAAAGGCTATCCTGGAAGAAATGGATCCATAAGTTATTGTCTGCAGTATACGGTTGGATCTTCCGCACATAAGATCTGAGATGTAGCTTAGGGCAGGAAGTCCCGTCATACTTCGCAAAAGAGGGTGCCTTGAACTTGTGTGGGATCACCACCCCAGAAGATAAACCCAGATCTCCAAAATCCAACCCAGGCACTTATTGAATTTCCATGGCACTCAGACGATCCTCTAACTGCTTGTACCTATCTTCAGCGGGAGGGTAATGCTCATCATTGAAATCTGTCTCGTTGTCAGAGACCACAGGACTAGGAACCCTTCCCCCTTGGGGACTGCCTTTCCCTACAGAAGAAGCAGCTTGATCAACCTCATCTTGCAGTGTATTGCCAAACCTCCGTCCAGTGTTGAATAGTACAATTCTCTTCTTCTTCTTCTTCTTTACCAGCAGAGCCTTCAATTCCTCTTGACCTTGGGCTAACCTCATGATCAACTCTTGGAACTGGGCGTTCTGGGCCT
The DNA here is from genome assembly GCA_948472305.1 of Vicia faba. Classification (NCBI taxonomy): domain Eukaryota; kingdom Viridiplantae; phylum Streptophyta; class Magnoliopsida; order Fabales; family Fabaceae; genus Vicia; species Vicia faba. The sequence continues at coordinate 673,862,224 of OX451736.1, forward strand.
GGAGGGCCTTGATGGATTGCTCAGTAGATGATTCAGGATTCATGATGATTGCTGAAATAAACAGCGAAGAACATTAAGCAACCTGAAAAGAAGAGTACATGTGATGCATATGATGAATGGAATGCGTATGATTTATGTTTTCAAAGACAATCGGGATTCAACTTTGTAAACAAAAAGGAAGCGCACTTTATTAGATTCAACTTTGAAATTTAAATTGTTCAACAGATTTCCCTTAGGAATTACATAAAATGGAAATACTGAAAAGGGAAATAAAAACTGTAAAAGAACATCCAAAGCTCATCAGTGATCCCAGGGTCTCTTTTTCTCAGTACAGATGTAGTCATTCAAGGTCCGCTCGTTCTCCAACTGCTTTGTCAGCTTCTGGATCTTCTGTTCTTGTTCATTGAACTTTTCCCGATAAGAATCCCGTTCTTCCTGTAGTTGCGCCCAAGACCTCTTTAGTGTATCAACATCAGTAGGTATCTGAGGAGGAAGAACAGTTGGAGGAACCCCGTCTCTATCAGGAAATTCAAGAATGATGGGTCTGACAGCTTCGTATGGCATGCCTAACTTCTGAGCACGGATGCAGACCCATCTGTAGTAGGATTCCATAGGTAGAGAAGTCTTTGGTCCCAACTCATGTGGGTTAGCTTTGTGAATTCTGTCCCAAGCCTTGATGAATCTACGACGCAGCTCGTCACTATCTACCTGAAACTCAAAACTGATGTGAGGCACCAACATCTCATGAGGCCCTGCTCTTCTGGATCTTCCAAACTGACGGAGAGCTAGACATGGATTATAAGAGACTCCTCCTTGGGTACCAATCAAAGGAACATTAGGATATTCTCCGCAACGATCAATAACAGCTACCTCATCCAAACCTCTGAGAGTCCAAATGATGTCATTATCAGTGAGAGACATTAACCTATGAGCCCAGCCTCTTCCTTCTTTGTTCTTCAGCACGAACTTAGGGAGGTGAGAAATAAACCACCTCACTAACAAAGGAGTACAACACCACAGAGTTCCTCTTCTTCGAGCAGTACGAGCATAGAGTTGTTGCAGGATATCACCCAAGAGAGTGGGCACCGGATTCCGAGACATGAAGATCATTATGGCATTGACATTAACAAAGTTATCAGGATTTGGAAACAGAACCAGACCATAGATTAAGAGAGCTAGAGTGTCTTCATACGCCCTGAAGTCTAAGTCATTCCAGAAACTGTTAGCTTTACCAATCAGAAACTTGGCCAAGAAGCCCTTAACTCTGCTTCTAGTCACCCAGTTGTCCATTACCTCCTTGTTGGTCAAGGGAAGGGCTGCAGCAATCTCCTCAAGCCTAAGAGTCTTTTCCCAACCAGTGAAGGGAGTCTGATCCAAGATAGGGATACCAAGCAAATCAGAGAATTCTTCCAGGGTAGTGTTTACCTTGGTATTTGGTAAACAACCGCTGATCCTCCAAATGGTTACTTATTTGGTTACTCGCAGGATCGATCAGATTGATCCTAGGACATAGGTTGATTTTGAAGTTTGGTTAAATTGGATAAGGCTTTAAATAATGAGGCTTTAAATAAAATAAAGAGGCTTTAAATGAAATTGCATGAAGAAAAGACTTGGTAAAATAAACAAGGCTTAAAGTAAAAGGCTTCGACAGGAATGTAAAGGAGAAAGCAAGTAAATTTCTGGAAAAGTAAATGACTTTGATTAATAAAGTTGGTGTTTCACACATACATTTCTCAACAATTCTTTCTCACACGCTGGGTACTCGAATCTATATGAGTGACTTTGTATAGAATTGTGAACACACGCGAGAAACTACATGACTACTATTATTTATACTAAAACATCCCAAGTAACCGTCGGGCAGTTACACTGCTTCGAGATCAATCCACTTGGCACGTTCTCAACGTTCGACGCTCCAGATCTTTGCACGTTGCACTTGGTAACTGCTGGAAACCGTTTTCCCTCCAAACGCTTGAATTTCAAACTGCTCCACTCTGAACCATCGAACACCTTCGTCGAGAGACGTTTTCGACGAGAAACTCCTTCGACGTCGAAGGCAACCAACTTCTCCCTTAGAAGAAATCTTCTAAGTACTTTGCCATCTTTCGACGGGCATTTCGACAGACTTAGCCAGTCGAAAACATCCTTCAGCTTTAATGGCTGACATTAATAAAACAAGGGTGTCGAATTTAGGAGCCAACAAATTGCCCCCCAAGAATGCCTTATTTCGACTCTGAAAGAAAAAGGCATTCTTTGAAACGCTATTCGACACCTGTCCTTTCACGCTTAGTCACAAATTAACTTGTGCACTTTTTGTTGTTTTCTACCAACCATTGGCAATCCCAAGAAAACCATCATTTATCCGTACCTAAGACGTCATGTCAGTACGGCGTGCAGTACCAAACGTCATTTCAGAATTTGTCATTATGACAATTCCCAAAAACGAGGACGCACGCTGCGTCCCTCTATTTCTGCAGAACGGCTAAAACAACAGGGGGCTGCCACGCGTCCCACTATCTCCTGCAGCATTAAATGGCATTTAATGTCCTCGTTTCTGGGGATTTTCCCCCACTACTATAAATAGCAGTAAGTACCCCATTGTGGGACTTTTTACGCCATCTAGCTTTCAAACTTCTCTGTTTTCATACAACTTGTCATCTTTGCAAGAACATTTCCTCCTTCACTTCGTCTTCAACCTCATCATTTAACAATGGCATCTGGTTCTAATGCTCCTAGCGCTACTGTACCATCTGAAAACGCCAAACCTAAGGTTTTCGTCACAGCTCCAGTAGTAACTTCTACAGGCAAACGAAGGGTCCCTGAACCCTTAGACATCGCCGTTCGTGATGCCTACTCACGCCACCTTATGATCCCGGTTGGATACTCCAACCAGATCTTTGCTATGTCTGGCCCCATGTATCCAAGTATTGGTGAGGCCATGAAGATCAAGAGTTATTTTCCGTTAGTTGAGAAACTCAAACCGGTTGCATGCGCCAAGAAAGACGCAGAAGGCAATGAAGACCCTGCGCATGAAAAAATCGACCTCCGCTTCTTCAACAGAGGTGTTAGGGCTTTTAGGTCTGGCCCTAGCCTTACTCCTGATTACGTCGCTTGGTTGGAAAAGATGGAGAAGCACCAAGCTTCGATCTGGAAGGATATGGGGATTTTCGACCTGGTGATGCTGTCGAAGACAGGTTTGAACTATTCTCCGGAGATGTTGATAGCTTCTCTGCTGTTCTGGGACTACTCCCACTTTACTTTCCACCTTCCCTGTGGGATGTTGACTCCTACACTCTTCGATGTGGCCGCTATCACTGGCCTTCGACCCACTGGGGACTACTTCGATCCGGAGGAGATGTCGGAGGATCAAATTGGCTTCTCTGACACCAAACCAACATATACCACTTTCATCAACCACTATCACGACAGGTCGACAGATGCTGTGTCGGATGTCGAACACATAGCGTTTCTAGCCCTATGGCTGACTCGCTTTGTATTTTGCTCGAAGTCCTTACAGGTGACCAAAAAGATGGTCACTCTCGCCACTCAACTGCATCATCGCCAAAATATCTGTTTGGCAGAATTGATTTTGGCTAGCCTCTATGACTCGATCAGTAATGGGGCCACTCTTCTAAAAATTATCGAGAACAAGGCCAGTTTGCTACTTGCTGGGCCTTTTTGGCTGCTCCAAATGTGGCTCAATGCCACCTTCGAATCTTTCTTGCCTAAGAAGGTTCAAATAAATGAGCAGGCTCCAGAGATAGCGAACAGACGCGTCGAAGGAACCAGACTGGCTCTGTTGACGCCTATGGAAGATGGATTGGAGTTTCAGCAAACCTTCACCAACTTCGTTCTGATGTTTGCTCGAAGGAAAGAGTTTGTTTCAACTATGGCTCCGTTTGCTCGACGGCAGGTAGGCCCAGCATGGTTCACAAGGCCACATCCAAGGACGTCGAGTGGTCCTAATGTTGACGAACATACAATACTGTGGGAGGCGTTCCTCACACCAAGGATCATGCCTCTTCGATTCAGGAGCTCTAAGACTCACTTGAGTCTGATTGCATACCAACCAAACCTGGTATCTCGCCAGTTTGGTATTATTCAAACCCTACCTTCTCCGATTTTTCCAAGAGAGAAGTCTATGTTGTACTTCTGCAATGATTACACCGAAGAAGCTGCCATTAAGCATATCGGAAGATATGCTGGTCGAACAGTTCTCTCGTTGTTTGACTACCAGCTCAACTTTCTTTGCTCACCATCCTTCGAGGAGTGGTGGAAAAGTTATTACGCTGAGGAGTTTTTCGACGAGAAGGACTTCGTGGATGAGCTTCAGAAATCTTTTGTCCTTGTGTTGGACAAAATAAAGAAATGTAAGTTCATCCTTTTACATTACTTTGTCTTTCTTTTCGACGGCTAGCCTGTTAACTTTTTATTTGCTTTCAGTTGTTCGAAAGCCTGTAGCCAAGAAGGCTACACAAGGCCAACAGGGAGGAGGCCCTTCAACAAAACCTCCACCGCCGACGAAGACTACAGCGCCGGCGAGGACTACCGCCAACCAACAGGGGGAAGGCCCTTCGAAGAAGCCTTCTGTATCGGTAACCAGACTTTCATTTTTTTTCTGGCTTTCGATTTTTGACTTTCGATACAATTGCTAAGTCGAATTCCCATTGGTCTTTTAGGCACCTTCGCCCAAGAAACGGCCAGCACTGGTGGTCGAATCTGGGAGCGATGAAGAAAGTGATTCTCCTCCTGCTCCTCTAAAAAGGCGAAAGCTGACGAAGGACGCTCCTGTTCCTGCTCCTGCTCCTGAAGGTCGAACATTTAGAATAAAGGTTGCTGGGAGAAAGCCCAGGCCACCTCCAGTGATCATTGAGGAGCCAACGGAGGAGGAACTAAACGTTCTTCTCAACAAGCCTGTCGAAAGCGACAATTCCAGCCCTGGGGCTGAAGCTAACTTACAGGTAATCTTTCAAACCTTTTTATAACTTAGGTGTAGATACCTACATTCGATTATGTCTTTTTCGATCTCTGAAGATTCTTCTTCTTTCCTTTTTCAGGACACCACTGAAAGCTCTCCGCCAAGGACCTCTGAAACACTGGAGTCTGCTGAACTCAGCAAGCCACAAGAAAAAGGTTTGGAAACTGACGAAGCCCATACCGAAATAAATGAGGCCAATGCTGAGACGGTAGAAAAACCAGCAGAAGATCCTCAAACGGAAGAACAACAGCCAACAGAGGTTCAGGTGGTGGACCTGTCGGAAGAGAATCATGAAGAAGGGGACCAGGGCAATGCTGGCGAAGGAAACCAAGGTGCCACTGGCGAAGACAACCAATGTGACACTGACGAAGGGCACCAAGGTGACGCTGGCGAAGGGCACCAAGATGACGCTGGTACTGCCCCAGTCCGAGTCGAAGGGGAACAAGTCGAGACACCTAACACTCAACAACCTCAAACCCAAGACAATGCTGTTGCAAGGGTTACCTCAACGAAGCACAGGTCGAAAGAGGACTTAGAACTCTTGAAACAAACTGACCCTGTTAGCTATCTCAACGCAATCATCGAGAGCAAGAGTTCGTCCGATGCTAGTCAGGAGGTTCCTACCCTGTCGGGGAAGTCCACTGAAACCTCTCCTCTCGACGAAGCTTTGGAGAAGGTTAAGGCCCAGTTTTTCAAGAAGGACTTGATGAAGGCTTTAGAGGGGGACCCCACTACTCCATCATACTTGAGGGATGTTTTGAATGCTGTCGACTTGTTAGCTGTAGCTCCAGAAGTTTCAGGCTTGATCATGGAGTTACACTCTATGATTGATCAAGTCTCAGCAGATTACAGGCGCCAAAGGGGGTTTAACAGTCAGCTTGAGGTGTTGTATGGCAAAAGCTCCTCTGCGTGGACTGCTGTTTCGGATACGACTTCTCGAATTGCGGAGTTGTCGAAGCAAAAAGCATCTACGCAGGAAGAAGTCGATGCCATTGATCGAGAGAATGCTTCCTTCAAGGCACAAATCGAAGAAATAGAGGCTAAGATAAATGCCAACACTAAACGCAAGGAGGAACTTCTTTCGACCATCCCAGACACCGAGAGTCAAACTGAAATCAAACAGGGCCTAGAATTTGCTGAGAAGGCCCAAGGCTTCGACGCTCAGATTGCCAAGATTGTGCAGGAGAACGCCTGGTGCAAGAAAAGGTTGGAGCTGCAGCAAGCCAAGTACCTTCGACTCAAGGACTCTATTCCCTTTTGATTGATTCAGCTTTTGTAACCATATTTTGTAATCTATATTCGACAACATTGCCATCTTGGCTGAAATTTATAAAATTTCCATTTTGGCATTTTTATGGTTAATTTAGTCTTGTTCTTTTATTATTTTATTTTTATCTCTTGAAGTGTAGGTTTGTATTTTTTCAAATATTTACCATTTACTCTCAAGAGCCTTTTATCTTCACCTACCTCTTCGACTTCATAGGCTCCACCAGAAAAAGTTTGGATAACTCTGAATGGTCCTTCCCATTTGGGTGACCATTTCCCCATGCTTCGATCCCTTCGATCCATGGGAAGAATTACCTTCCAAACTAGTTCTTCAGGCAAAAATACCTTAGGTTTTACCTTTTTATTATAAGAGTCTTCTACTCTTTTCTTCTGAAGCCTGAGTAGGTCAAGAGCGCGCAATCTCTCTTCGTATAAATCCATCAGTTCGTCTAACATCATGTTCCAATAAATTTCAGAAGGAATATCATAATGCCTCTGAACCCTTGCAGATTGAAGACAAATTTCTGCTGGCAACACTGCATCATGGCCAAAAGTTAGCCTATATGGTGTTGTACCTGTGGCTTCTTTTGGGGACGTTCGACAAGCCCACAGAATCTGGTCCAACGTCTTGTGCCAATTCTTTGGTTTCTTCCCAACATGCTTTTTTATCAAGCCAATCACCACTTTGTTAGCTGCTTCGACTTGACCATTCGCCTGTGCATAATAAGGCGTTGATGTTAGGAGTTTGAAACCTGTTTCCTGAGCAAATTCCTGCATCTTTCGACCAGTGAAAACTGATCCTTGATCAGTTGTTATCGTCTCAGGGATTCCATACCTAAAGATAATGTTCTTTTGAATAAATTCAATGACATTTTCCTGGTCTACATTGACTAAAGGGATAGCTTCGATCCACTTAGTAAAGTAATCAATGCCTACCAGTATGTATTTCTGACTCTTTGATGATGCTGGTCGAATCTCTCCAATGAGGTCCAACGCCCATCCTCTAAAGGGCCAAGGTTTCACTATCGAGTGAAGTTCGCTTGCTGGTACATGTTGGATGCCTGTGTGGACTTGACACTCTTGACAACCTTTGGCGAACTCAACACAATCTTTCAACATAGTGGGCCAATATAATCCTTGTCGAAATAACAACCATTTCATCTTATGGCCTGCTTGGTGAGCCCCACATGCTCCAGCGTGCGTAGTCGAAAGGGCTATGTATGCCTCAGTTTCACTTAAGCATTTTAGCAATACCCCTTCAGGCGTTTTCTTGAATAACTCATTACCCATGAGTACATAACTCAACGCCCTGTACTTTGTTTTTCGTTCTGTCGAAGCTCCTGGATTTTGAAGATAGTCCACAATGGGTTTCCTCCAATCTTGCTCTGACAAATTATCTATGAACGAAATTTCGAAGTTACTTTGATCAACATATCCTAGTCTTGTTGATTCCAAGTCTGTTGGTGATAGACAAGTTGCTTTTATCTTTTCTCGAACTTCGATTGCTCTTTGTAATCTCGTTTTTGAAATCTTATACCCAGATGCAATCTGTGCCAAGTCATTGGCTATTTGATTTTCGACTCTGGGTATGTGTCGAATATTAACCGTTTCAAATTTTTTCAATAAACGATTTACTATCACAAAGTACATAATGAGATTCTCTCTTATGCATTTATATTCCTTTGTGACTTGCTTAATGACTAACTCTGAGTCTCCCATTATTTCGACTCGAGTTGCCCCCAATTCCAACAATATCTCAAGGCCAGTAATTAGAGCTTCATACTCAGCCTCATTGTTCGAACAAGAACCTGATATTTTGTACTTGAATGTTGTTGGAATTTTATCTGGAGAAATAATCAAGACTCCTACCCCTGTTCCATCTTTATGGCTGGAACCATCGAAGTGGAATTTCCAAGGCTCTATCTCCACATAATTAATATCCTCAACTTGAATTGAGTGGTCGACTATGAAGTCTGCAACCACTTGTCCTTTTACTGCCTTAAGAGGCATAAAGGTCAAGGAGTATTCAGTTAATGCTAATGCCCACTTGCCAATTCGACTGTGCAAGATAGGTTTCGACAACATATATTTGAAAACATAAAAATGAGACGAAACATACACATCAACTGGTTTTATATATTGCTTGAGTTTTGTACAAGAGAAATACAGACATAGACAAAAATTTTCAACTTCACTATATCTAGTTTCTGCATCGTTCAAAACTCTACTGAGATAATAAATGGGTCTTTCGACTCCATTCTCATCCTCTTGGGCTAACATGCTTCCCAGAGTTTTGTCGGACGCAGCTATGTACAATCTCATACTCCTATTGCTACAAGGAGGTACCAGAATAGGTGGCTTAGTGAGGTACCCTTTGATTTTGTCGAAGGCTTCTTGTTGCTCCTGCCCCCATTCGAACCCCTCTTTATTCAGTCGAAGTAAGGGTGAAAAGGCCTGGGCTTTCCCACTTAGATTAGATATGAATCTCCTTAAGAAATTTATCTTGCCTAAGAGAGATTGTAGTTCCTTCTTATTCGATGGCGCTTTCGCTTCCAGAATTGCCTTCGTCTTGTTCTGGTTGATTTCGATTCCTTTCTTGTGGACAACGAAGCCCAAGAAATCTCCAGCTTTCACACAGAACGCACACTTCAAAGGGTTCATCTTCAGACCACGTTCTCTCATTCTTTCGAATGATTGTCGAAGGTGGTCAATATGATTCTTCCTGGAAACAGATTTTATAACAATGTCATCAATATATACTTGCATAAAAGTGTTAATAAAATCATGGAAGATAGTATTCATTGCTCGCTGGTACGTTGCCCCAGCGTTCTTTAGGCCAAAAGGCATCACTACCCATTCGTAAGTGCCTAAGGCCCCAGGGCATCTGTTTTCGACACATCCTCTTCAGCAATGAATATTTGATTATATCCTGAATAACCATCGAGCATACTCAGGTATTCATAGCCAGCGGCAGAATCGACTAGCATTTCCGCCACAGGCATAGGATATTCATCTTTGGGTGTAGCAGCATTCAAATCTCTGAAATCTATGCATACCCTTAACGTACCATTTTTCTTAATTACTGGCACAATGTTTGCAATCCATTCGACATACCTTGTAACACGGATGAATTTGCATTTCAGAAGTCTTTCGACCTCCGTTTTGATCTTCGACAGTATTTCTGGAGCGAAGCGCCTTGGATTTTGCTTGATTGGCTTCTTCCCAGGTTTGATTGGCAACTGAAGTTCTACCAATCCTCTGTCGAGACCAGGCATTTCGTCATAATCCCATGCAAAACAGTCTTTGAACTCTTTCAGCAATTGGATTACTTCCAACCTAAGTTCTGGATCAATTTTGGCGCTGATGTAAGTTGGCCTTTTCTCTGATCCTTCGCCTAAGTTAATTTCTTCTAAAGGGTCTTGCGCTAACATTTTAATGTTGTCCGCCAAGGGGTCCTTTTCGAAGCCCAAAGGCTCATCGTCATAGATGGCGTCGAGCCTCTGTTCCTGCATTTCTTCTGGCATGATATCAGGAGGTTTTGGATCGAAATCCTTTCCTGGACCTACAGCAGATAATTGTTGATCATTGGCCTGTGTGGCCATGTACTTCACTTCGGCTTCGAGAGCCGTTATCATCTTGGTTTCGGCTACATAAGCCGAAATTCGCTTCAAAGATTGTGACTCAGTCATTATCACTGAATTCACTTCCCCAACCAGTTGGTTGGATATCAGTTAACCCACTGAAGTCTATGTGGGACAAGTCTTCTCTGTCCCATTGGAAACCATGCTCAGGATGCAGGTATAGGGAACAAAAAGTGTTTGGCGCTGGCGCCATGTCGAAGTCAGGTGTTGGACATGGCCCTATGTGAGCCAAGTTCTTGTCGAAATCTGCCAAACCCAGGTGATTCACTTCGCCAAGGTAATAGCTTTGATCTGCCTCTATGTTTTCGACCATCCCATCTGGACGCCATAGGAGCAGCCTCTGGTGCATTGATGATGGCACAGCTCCAACACCATGAATCCATTCACGGCCCAACAAAAGATTGTAGTTAGGTTTGGCCGATATGACCATGAACATCGTTGGTCGAAGGATAGATCCTACTTTGATATCTAGCTGGATCACTCCCATAGTGGTCCCTATGCCGCCCTCATAGTTCGACAAGACCATGTTGTGAGGCTTAATGTCCTCATCCCTTTTGCCAATTTTCCTTAGCATAGAGTGAGGAATAATGTTGATGGTTGCCCCACAATCCACCAAGATTTTATTCACAGTAGTTTCCTCGAGTTTAGCCCTTATGAATAAAGGCTTGAGGTGATTTTTCATCGCCTCTGTAGGTGGCTCGAAGAACCCATTTTGTTCCTCAGTGGTGCCATTGTCCATGACAAAATAGCACACTGGCCTATGTTTGGCCATTTCTTGCTCCACTTCCCAGTCACTTGCTTCGACTTCTACCTGTCGATTGAATTCTCTGGGCAGCACTGAAACTATATTCACCATTATGTCCAAAGTATCATCAGACTCAGCATCGTCTTCGTCTTCGACTTCACTTTGGTTAGGCCAAACTAGCTTGTTGGTTACTGGCTCTCTTTCTAGAGGTTTCCTTTGCTTCCTTTGAGGAACATTCGAACTCGTTTCTGCCTTTGGTTCGTTGGCAGCCTCCCTTTCAGCTTTTCGTCTCCTTTGGTATCTCCTCCATTGAGATCGAGACATGGGATTTTTACCTTTGTAGTTGCTTGACACTTGTGCAACTTTAGGTGCAGCCACCTGAGGCTCTTTCTTTTGAGTCAAAGAGGAACCTCTTGGCACGTCGAAAGAGTGCCATCTCTCCTCACTTGGCCTTTTTCGACCAGAGGTTTTGTACCAAGTATCTACTGGCACATTTGTGGGAGGCCTAAAAGTCAATGGCCTCTTTTCTTGGTTAGAACCTCTTTGGGAGGCTCTTTTGGGATCATGTCGAAGGTCAACATTTTCCCTTCTCTTGTTCGCTGCTCTTACTCCTTGAATGTGCTCAGCAGCTTTTTTGTCAAAGATCGAACTGCACCTCGGACACAGCATCACCTCTGATTTCTTTTTCTGGCATCTTTGTAGAAAATCTGCCAAATTTTCATTTTCCCGAGGGAAAGCAGTCTTATTAGCTTGTTCTTGCCTCATGGCCTCTTCTGATGCTTTTGGGTCAGAAAGTTCGACCATGTTGATATTCATTGTATCTTTGTTAGCAAGAGTTAACTGCTTCATTTGTATCTCCAGATTCTCCGTCTGGCCTTGAGCTGTGGCCAAGTGGGAACTGGATTTTGGTCCAGTTTTTTGTGCTTCAGCGGTCTCCAACTTCGGGCTTTCGACCGCTTTCTGAACAGCTTCAATTGTCTTCCTGGATAAATTTCCAGAAAAACTGCCAAAGATTGGCATGTTGATATGGTCTTTTGAGACTTCGACCATTGTGATTCCTGGCTTCTTCGACTGGCTCCTAGTTGCCTCTATCACGTTCACCTCAGAGGGCTCAGCATAGTGGGCTTCAGCCTGCAATGGATTTGAGTCGACAGCCATGGGGGATTTGTCCGCAAACTTCAATCTCCCTTCTTCGATAGCGTCTTGCACAAGATTCCTGAAAAGAAAACATTGAGAAGTTTTATGGCCCAAAAAATTATGATATTTGCAAAAACCTCTCTTCTTTCTCTGATCAAGAGGAGGCACTTTTACCCCTGGGGGTACTATCATTTGGCCATCTTTAACCAACAAGTCGAATATTTCATCACATTTTGTGATGTCAAAACTATAAGTCTTTTTGGGGAACCTATCGTTGGTCCTTTCTGGACCAGCGGGATTTTTCCCACTTGAGGGGACTAACAGTTTACAAGAGTATGGTGGCCCTTGTTTTAGTTCTGCTAAATCGACTTCTCCTTCTTCGACAGCCAAAGTATCGTCGAAGGATTCTGGATCTTCGTCATCCATCTCAACGTACGCTATCCTCTCTCTCTTGTGAGTTTTCGTTGCCTTTGCTTTTTTAGCTTTGAGGCGTTCTACCTGTCGAACTCTATCGGCCAGTTGGGCCATGTCTCTCAGGTATTGGGTGTCTAGCTTCTTCCTAATGGAATAATCTAAACCGCCTGCGGCCATTTCGACTAACTCATGTTCTGGCACTTGTGTAAAACATCTCGCCTTGAGCAGCCTAAACCTATTTAGATATTCGTCTATAGGTTCAGTGAAACGTCTCTTTACACTGGCCAATTCTTTCAGGCTTATCTTGGTTTGCCCCATGTAGAATTGTTCATGGAACAATCTTTCCAACTGGGTCCAATGATGGATCGAATTGGGGGGGAGAGTTGTAAACCAAGTAAAAGCGTTCTTTGTTAAAGAACTTGGGAAGTACTTGATCCTTAGGTTTTCGTTATTCGAAATGTCACCTGCTTCGATCAAGTATCTCGCCACATGCTCGACAGTAGATTCTGTCGTGTCCCCAGAGAACTTAGTAAATTTGGGGACTTTGCATCTAGGAGGTAATTCCGTTTGTAACACGTATTCTGACAATGGGGATGTAAAGTTGGGCCTTCGAAAGCCCATGTTCATCCCGTTTTGAGTCATGATCCTTTCGATCATGGTTGCCAGATTGTTTTCCAAACCCATGTTTTGGTATTGGATATGCTGGACTACTTCGTCAGCATTTTGATTTCTGTTGACTAACCTTACCTCTGGGGTTATTACCCTAGGTTCCTCGACAGGTTGCTCCAATCGCGCCCTAAGGTTTTCTTCGACAGGCTGTTGAGCCTGGTTGATGGTGGTTTCTTCCTCTAAAAATATCCCCTGGTTTCCCCTTATTTGCGCCCTTTGGGGCTGTCGAATAGGTTGGGGTACTCCAAAGAAATCAGCCAAACGCGCCATTTGCGCTGTCACTTGCTGATTCGATTGAGTAGTGTTTTGTATTAGAGGGTTTAGCACTGTACTCAAAGTTTGTGCCAACATTTGCACCATATCATGGTTGCTTTCGTCCATTTGTTGCCTCAAGACTGCTGTCGAGGCATTTGTAAGGCCATGGGCTACTTGGGACGTTCCTCCTAAGAGTTGGGTCCTATTTCTATTCGCCATGCCTACTCCAGAACCTTGGAGTGGCGAAGAGGCACTCACTAAAGGGTCTGAAAAAGTGGACGCAACATTCGTTAGGCTAGCCAATTCAGAAGTTGGCATACCATAGAGTGGAATAAATCCTGGGGGAACAAAAGGCCTTGTGCCTAAATTTCCCCTTGGTGGGGGAGTTCCCAAAGGCATCCTGGGGCCTGTTAACGAAGGTATTGGCCCCGTGGTTGTGACCGATACTGCTGGTGTCGAACCAACAGTTGTCGCTTCACTTACGGTCGTACTAACCGTTGCTCCCACATTCGTTTGTGGGATTTTGTTATTGTTTGGCGGATTCGCCATCTCTTCCCTTCCTCTGGCAGTATTGTTATTGTTAGTGTATATTCTACCACTTCTCAATAACATACAACACTCCTCGAAAAGATGAGATTATTTTCAACAATCAACACACAGTCCCACCGGGTGTGCCAATTTGTTTACCTTGGGATTTGGTAAACAACCGCTGATCCTCCAAATGGTTACTTATTTGGTTACTCGCAGGATCGATCAGATTGATCCTAGGACATAGGTTAATTTTGAAGTTTGGTTAAATTGGATAAGGCTTTAAATAATGAGGCTTTAAATAAAATAAAGAGGCTTTAAATGAAATTGCATGAAGAAAAGACTTGGTAAAATAAACAAGGCTTAAAGTAAAAGGCTTCGACAGGAATGTAAAGGAGAAAGCAAGTAAATTTCTGGAAAAGTAAATGACTTTGATTAATAAAGTTGGTGTTTCACACATACATTTCTCAACAATTCTTTCTCACACGCTGGGTACTCGAATCTATATGAGTGACTTTGTATAGAATTGTGAACACACGCGAGAAACTACATGACTACTATTATTTATACTAAAACATCCCAAGTAACCGTCGGGCAGTTACACTGCTTCGAGATCAATCCACTTGGCACGTTCTCAACGTTCGACGCTCCAGATCTTTGCACGTTGCACTTGGTAACTGCTGGAAACCGTTTTCCCTCCAAACGCTTGAATTTCAAACTGCTCCACTCTGAACCATCGAACACCTTCGTCGAGAGACGTTTTCGAAGAGAAACTCCTTCGACGTCGAAGGCAACCAACTTCTCCCTTGGAAGAAATCTTCTAAGTACTTTGCCATCTTTCGACGGGCATTTCGACAGACTTAGCCAGTCGAAAACATCCTTCAGCTTTAATGGCTGACATTAATAAAACAAGGGTGTCGAATTTAGGAGCCAACAGGTAGGGACCAGCTGGAAGTCTTGAAAGGTGAAGCAATTATACAAGGGATCATAAAACTGGGTCAAGACACTCATCAATTGTTGGTCCCACTTTGAAGTGACTAAACCGAGAAGAGAACCATGCCTCTGGATGAAGGAAGTAGTGTTTGGAATTCTGCTAACCAATTCTTCAAGAAACTCAGGTGGGTGAATAAAATTAAGCCGAATAGTGTTCCTTCGCACAGGCATCATGATGTCCTACAAAACAGAGCAAAGATGAAACCCTCTTGTCTTTGAAATGGGCCAGTCCTTATGCAGGATGCATGCAATGTCTATGATGGTATGATGTCATGATAAAGCACACCACAAGTATTCACAAAGGCAAACATGATAAGGCACACAAGTCACACAAGACAGCCCTTAGAGTTTAGGCCAACATGAAGTTTGGGTACTACCCTCTTTCAGTTTGTTGGTTAAGACCTGTCCTATCAAAAGTAACCGGGTTCTAGAGGATCCCAATATCACTGACTACCCTCAATCGGTCATAACTCCAGCGTCGCAATCTTTTCTTGCGGCCAGAACCATCGCGAGAGTTTAGCCTCAATGGGTGTAGCATACTGCTACTGTTCTATGGCCAAGTTGGGTCAAATTAGGGTTCTAAGGTCGGTTGGTGCTTAATGACTCCTCAGAAGACCCATATTCTCCTTGTTGCAACACAAGGGATATCGGTACAGACCAAGGTGCCACACCAACGTAGCCACTGCTTCACCCGTGTCGGTCTACGCCGGACAGGTCCCTCACAACTTATGCTACCTAAAAGGGTATCCCCAGATCCGGGTTAGGATCTATGAAACTCCAAGACAATGCCCACAATAATAAAGCAAAGAAAACATTCAATTGAAAACATAAGTATGATCTAATCCTAAGGTACACCTCACTTTACAAGTATCCCCATCAGAGTCGCCAGTTCTGTGATTGGTGGAAATAGAACTGACTGTTTAAAGCTGGTTTTGCGTATGTCGCGGTAAGCAAGAGTCGCCACCGTCTTTTATGTTCTCCAACATGGAAAGGACAAAAGCACAACAAAATTCCTTCTTTGAGAATGTTCTCGGTTCGGGAGGTAGATTTATAGAAAGGGAAGGTGTTAACACCCTTTCTATCCATGGTTATCCATGGGCTCTTAGGTACTTGCTCTTATGTTTTCAAAAGATGTTTGCTTTTCAAATGTATGTGGGTTTTAAAAAAAAAATTTTGTTCGAAAAGATTTCTAAGTGACTCTTGTATCTGTCCTCAAGAGTGTATGAAAAATTCGTTTTGAAAACTTTTGAAAGTGTCAGTGTGAAAAGATGTTTGGTTTGTTTTTGAAGAGAGAAAGTACCCATGAGTCATCTACCTACCCTAAGGAATTAGGCTGTGTAAGAGTCCTTAAGATAGTGTCATCCCACCATTGAGAGGTAGGTAGCACCACCGTTGGAGGTGTTCGGGTCAATTCGATTATTAGGGACATTGTGGTCACCGAAGCAATAGTAGGACACCTTAGAAGTAATCCTAATGTCCTAGATCCTTTTTATCCGAGGCAACTGGATCTTAGACAGGAGGGCGACCTCTAAAACACCCTATACTTGACGACCACTTTCGAGGCAACGAGTGAGGCGTACCCTAGAAGTGGCATGTGCATTGTGTGTTGTTTTTCATGTTATGTTTTATCTTTGATCAGGCGATTGTGAGCTACGAATTGTTTTTTAATTATCATATATTCTTTCACGCATTTTAACAATTAGGAGTGCGGAAAATAAAGTACGGAAAGGTAAAAGCTACGCTATTACAAGGCGCGGGTCTATACATCGCCAAAAAACAAAGACCCGTTTTGATAAAGTGCGGAAAGTAAAGAAAGCAATAAACCTAATTACTATTACATTCCGGAAACAGTTACATAATAATCAAAATAAATAATAACGCGCGAAAGAATTAAATTGGACGTCCTTAGGGTTTTTGACCCTTTTGAGCAATTATGAGTTTTTTGTCCTTTGCTTTTAATTAAAATTAAACCTAATTATTTAATTAATTAAAAAATGTTTTTTTTTGTGTTTTTGTATTTAATGAAAATAAATAAATTAAAAATCAAAAGAAAACCCTAGTTCTGAGTTTATTTCAATTATTAATAAAAATGTTAAAATTAACCTAATTTAAACTAATTAATTAATTTACATTTGTATGTACAAAAAATAATAATAATTAATAATGATGATAATAAGAAAATGTTTAAAAATGTCAAAACCTAATTCTATATAATTTTTATTTATTGAGAAAAAGGTTAAAATTAAAACCTAAATTAAGCTAAGTTAATTATTAGTATTTATTTACAAAAATAAGTTAATGATGAAATTAATAAATAATTAAAATATATTTACAAATTTGATTTATGATATTATTAGGAAAAAATAATTTGTTGGTGAATTAATAATAATAATTAAAACAATTAAAAGAATTAAAAGAAAGGAAAATAAAAATACAAATGCAAACCAGGAGGGGTATGTTGGCCCATATGGAGGTGAAATTGAGAAATTCTGGCCCATGAAGCACAAAGCCTTTGTTGACCTTCCTGGTTGCCTGCACGTGCATTGACTGAGGAATATGGTATTCCTCCTCTCCTGGCCTTTGGATGGCTGATGGGAACACATGGCATGCTAGAATCATGAGGCCTATGGTGGAACATTGGACGCGTATTGCACTGGATTGTATTAGAAAAAAATATTAACAATGATATGGGGGACCTGGGAATTGAACCCAGGTCCCAGTACTCCTTGCCTTAGTTCCCTTGCCAACTGAACCATGGTGCGCGTTTGTAATATGAATGGATAATAAATATTATATAAAAAAAACAAACGTTATGATAATAAAACAAAATAACGCACGTTGTATTCAAACCCTCCAACCACGTTGAGTCACGCAATCACCTTCTTTGTTTCACCTGTAAAATATCAAACAGATAGCGAGGGTTTTAAACCCCCACTAACTACAACGACAGAAAATAGCGATTAGAGTTAGGGATAACATAAATTGAGCGCGAGGGTTGGGTTGAATTTGTCTGGCCTTGACGAATTCAACCATTCTTGTCTCAAGGTCCAATTTTTCCTTATGTGCAAAGCCCTAAATTTCAAGCTTCGAAACCCTAGATATCTCCAATGGTGGATTTCGATTCAGAACGCTATAATCAAATTGGTTTATACCAATAGCTTCAGAATGTCCCTATTAACATAAATCAACCAAGAAAATGGATTAAAAATGCATGAATTATGATATGTAATTTTGGAAATATATTCAAACCGTGGGACTTGTATTCTTTGATTCTGATGGTGTTGGGGCTTGTTCTTGATGGCAACAGGTTCCTGGAGACTCAGGCAAGGTGTTTTGATCAAGAGGAGGCTTTGAATTCGCCAGGAAGACTGATTTCAGTTTCACACTTTTCTTGAAATTTTTTAGAATTTGATTATGGTGTTCTTGCAGCAATTTCACGTGTGCATGATTAGGTTTAGGTTTAGTACATATAGGAGAACTGAATTAGGGTAAATCCTGGCCCAATAATCCATTGTATTCAAGTTTGCATCTTTGATTTCCAATCAAATATTTTTTCAATCTTTTTGAATGAAAAACCTTGCCAAATTGGGAGATCTTGTCCCCTTGAGTGATGCACGAGATCTTCAGCATGTGTGGAGTGTATTTGCTTCATAAAAAGATTTGACAACCATGTTTTGATATTTTCCTACAATTAAATTAATTAAATGGATTAATAATCAATTAAAGATCCAAATAATTAATAAAAATAAAAAAATAATTCAATTTAATCTCAATGGGTCGTTTATAAGCCTTGGGTAAAGATTCAAGAAGGAATTTGAGGCCCATTAGCAAAAATGAAGTGTTTTAGGCAAAGTTGACTTTTGCAAATTCCCAAAAATTTCCCAAATTCTCCAATGCATATCTTGCTCAATTTTGAAGCTATGAACATGTTCTTGGACATTTTGGAAAGGTCTTGAAGTCCTCTAACCAATTCCTTTGGTACCATGTCATTTTGATTTACCAATCTCAAGTTATGGTTTTTGACTTAAAGTGCCTTTTTGTTGACTTTTGAAATCGACCTATAATGTTGAAATTGATAACTTTTTGTGAGAGCATTTCTTGGACTTGGAATGTGAAGATGAGTTGTAGGAAATGTCATCCCCTTCAAAATGAGCATTGGATGGGATTTTTCTGATGAACCATGAAAAAGTTATGCCTTGGTCAAGTTACAGTTGACTTTTCAGCTGTCCAAAAATAAAAACTTTTGCATCTTGAGACTTTTTGAGCCATGCTTGAGGAATCATGATCAAGAATTGATCAAATGATGATTGTGGCTTCAAAATAAGATGTTGACCAAAAATTTTGACTTTTGACTGTCAAATGACCATTTTACCCCTGCAGTTGACTGTGAAGCAATTAGGGTTTTTGACTGTGCAACTTGGTGCTGTAAGTCTTGAAACTTGACATATGGATGTTTGACAATGTATATAGGCATATGGGACTTGATTGGACCCTTGGAAACCTCAACTTCCTTGTAAGAACCAAAACCCTAATTTTGACTGTGTTAGGAGGCAATTGGACTGTGCAATCTTTGAGGAATCTTGAACCATTTGGAGGTTGATCTTGACAAATCTTGAAGAATATGGGAGGGCAAATTTTGGGGTACAACACCTACTATCCAGGATTTCATTTCGAAGTAGCCCTACTATCCAGGTTCCTTCCTATAGCCCTACTATCCTGACTTTAGTTTCGAAGTAACCCTACTATCCAGGATCCTTCTCACAACCCTACTATCCAGGCTTTCATTTCGAAGTAACCATACTATCCTGGTTCCTTCCCGTAGCCCTAATATTGCGACTTTCATTTTGAAGTAACCCTACTATCCAGGTTCCTTCTCACAACCCTACTATCCAAGCTTTCATTTCGAAGTAACCCTACTATCCAGGTTCCTTCTCATAACCCTACTATCCAGGCTTTCATTTCGAAGTAACCATACTATCCAGGTTCCTTCTTATAGCCCTACTATCCAGACTTTTATTTCGAAGTAACCCTACTATCCAGGTTCCTTTCCATAGCCCTACTATCTAGGCTCCTTTTCATGAATTACTTGACGCAGTTTTTCATGGACTTATCCCGAGAAAGCCCTATACAAGTTCCTTTTCTTTTATCTCTGGAAAACAGTTTACAACACTGTAAAACCTGGACCCGACCAGATACAGTGAATTTCACATTTTCCTAGTAAGTCACTGTGAATCCTGGAATACGACCAGATAGTAGTAAGCCTTATCACCCTCAACCAGTCATTGTGAAGCCTAGATCCTGACCAGATAAGCAGTTCACGTCCATTTCTTCAATCAAGAGATGACTCCCTAGTAGAATAACGGACAGCTGAAGCTCCTAGACTCTATTCCCCAAGACAGAGACCAACATTCCTCAGCGAAGTCCTCCCTAACAACAGGAACAGGAATTCCCACGAAGGAATATCTCACAAAATTATCATTATTCTAGATGTCATCTTTAAGCCCATCTCCGACGATCTTCCATCATCTTCTCCAAATAACATATATAAGCCCATTCCCGATATTATCTATACAGTGAAGTATCATTTCAGACGAGTGCAAATTTTTAGGCACTCTAGTGTTCAATCATCTTCCACCTTCAGATCACGAAAGGCAGACTAGCAAATCTACATCTTCAGGTTTAAGAAGATTGAACAGGGGCAGCTGTTGTACCCCAAAATTTACCCTCTTTATTTCGACCTTTTTGGCTTACATTTCATTATTACATACACGCATATCATTAGTTTTATGGTTATGGAATCAAGGTATATTTAACAAGCTTCTTCAGGTTACAAGTGACGTTTATTTCTTCAATGGATGTTCTCAGAGTATTTTTCATGTTGAAGATCGGTTCGCCGTTTCGCAACGATTCGGAGTTCAAAGATTTACGAGTCCAACTCGGCGCGTCATATTCAGGTGTTCTTTCGCCAAGGTATCCCTAATGACATATTATCAAATTCAGGTTCGGCTCGAGAGCCAATTCTTAAAAGAAGGTCTCCGAATGTGCGATTTTTTCTTAAAGAAATATTGTAAAAAAGTGTGCTTAAAGTGCAGTTTTTACGCACTAAAAAATTCATAACTTGAAGATCGTGGCTCGTTTTGAACCCATTCCTGTGGCAAAAATTTCGTCTTGATGTTTTCTATGTTTTCACCTCTTACGGATGGAAGCCAACTTCGATCAGAAGGTCTTCAAAAATGCGGATTTATCAAGTATTTTTTTACAGAAAATTTGTGACAGAAGTTTATTTGCATCATGTTTAGAAAATCATAACTTGGTCGATTTTCATCGTATTGAGCTGGTTCTGGTGCCAAAATTTCACAAATTGAGTTGGCTACGTTTTCAAAAGAGGTATCGAGTTCGAACGGTATCCAAAAGGCCTTCGGTTTTTTCCCAGAATGCGCGTGACGCGCCGAAAATACTGAACACTGAATATTATTTCATCTGGGTTGAAACTTCAAAAATTTATAACTCGGTCAATTTTTAACGGATCGGGCCCATCTTTTTACATAATGTCACTGACTCAGAGATCTACAAATTTTCTTCCAAAGTTGAGACCGGGTTCTTCCCCGATCAATACCAATTTTTTATTGAAGAACGTGTCAGAGTTGACACTGGAGCCCAAAATACGTTTGTCTGAGGCAAAACTTCAAAAATTCATAACTAATTCGCTTCTTATCCGATTGAGCCCATTTTTGGACAAGAGTTAGTTCTTGATGTCGGATACATTTTATTTTCACATTTCAACTTCAAAAATTGCACTTAAGTCCCTTCGATTTAGCCTGAAACGTGACGAACTCAAGTGAATAAAAATTTGCACTATTGCTTCATGTTATTGGAGGCCCAATTGCACATTCAAAGCCCATGTCTTTGATCTAATTTCTATTATATAATCTCATTCTTTTAACACAAACATGACAAAATAAACCATTTCCACAACTCTGTCAAAATATCAAATTCTTTCAAGAACCCTAAAAATCTTGAAATCCTTGTTATAGACCCCATCTCACTACAAACAAGCTACCCTCGTTACAAACCCACATCTCACTACTTTCACTACTTCTCCAGTAAGGGTAAGGCTGGTTTGGTCTCCATGATCCAAAGGATATAGAAGCATTCATACATGCCATATCTGTTTTAACATTACAAAATTTCATATATTTATTTTCTTTGTATTTAATGGTATACTAATTTGTTTAATGTGTTCATGAGATTCAACACTACAGATTTGAACCATCTAATGGTCCCATGCAGGTTTATTACAGAATGTTGAGGCTAAAACAATAAAACAGAACAACAACCAATGCATGGCACATGGCAAGGCAGACATCCTGAGAAGGTTAAGGGCGTGAGTTCAACACCCACCCCTATTGGTTTGGTTTTCTTCCATTTTAATAATCCTTTTACCTATTTTCATTCTTTCTGTTTAAAACATTTTTCATAAAACTTAACATTTTTCACAAACCTTTGATTTTTCCTAATAAACTCAAATAATTAATTTTAGGTTTTTAATTTAATTTTAGGTTTCTAACCAATTTGTCTTTTCCAATCTTAAATTCACTTAACCACAAATTTTTTTTTCACAAACCTTTTATTTACAAAAAAACTTAATTTAATTTTTATGATAATTAATTTTAGATTTTTTAACTTTTTTTTAAAATTAACCTTTTTTTTTTAATTCAGATTAATTAGGTTTTAGGTATTTTAATTAACTTTTTTCAAAATTAACATTTTTTTATTAATTAAAATTAATTAAGTTTTTTAGGTTTATTTAATTAATTATCATAAATCATTTTTTTCATAAAAAATCACCAAAATATTTTCTTTTCCATTTTCATCTTATTTTTATTTTCCTAGATAAAGTGTATAGAGCGCGTTCAACTGTAATAGCATAGCTTTATTTTTCCCGCTTTTTTTTAATCATTATCATATAATTGCTTCCGGGATTTAATAGTTTTAGGATTTCTTTTCCGCACTCTTCACTATTATGTAACTACCCCAAAGCTCTGCAATAGCCTAGGTTTACATTTCCGTCTTTACCTTCAGCTACTATATTTTATGCAATGCTTAGATTAATAGGATTTTATGAAAAGATAAAAATGAACGATAGAAAACCCTAATTGCAAGATAAATAATTGAACTGAATCATTTGCACACTCGCACCTCTAGGATAACCTCACTTGTTTCCTTCGGAAAACAATGGTCATGTCCCTCGAACGTAGGGATATCTTAGCAAAAGACCCTCAATCTAAAAGTCATCATAAAGATCATAGTCCCTTAACGTCCCTCGAGTTTCCTATGAGAAATGTTCTTGTCCCTCGATGTTGCCTATATGATGACAGTCCCTTCGAACTGCTAACGATCCCTATATGTTGCCTTATATGACCATAACGATGACCCGCGCTTATCCCTCATACATCCAACGATGTGCTACCTACTCACTAATAGTAGGATAGCATTATCTAAAGGATAGGGAGAAAAGAACGACCTTTTCGAGTATAAGTAGATAAGTTCTTAGATGCTTGCTCAAAACAACTTTTTACACCTACACAAAAACATTTCAAAACACTTTCAAAAACATTCGCCTTGTCAACACTCTTGAGGACTGATACAAGAGTTATCACAAAGCGAAACGCCGCACTAAGGCAATTTCAAAACTTTTTAAAAGCACACAAACACACAAAAGCAATTTAAGAATGAGCAAGTACGTAAGAGCCCGTTGAAAACCACAAATGGAAAGCGTGCTAATACCTTCCCTTTCCATAATCTACCCTCCTTACTCAGAAATATCGAAAAAAGATCTTTTTCTGTCCTTTTCACCCTTTCCTTTGTTGGATAAAAGAAAAGTCGATAGCGACTCTTGCTTACCGCGACATTTGCAAACAAAAAACACAAACCAATATTAACAGTTGGTTCTGCCACCGTATTGTAGCTGTCATTTTTTTAATCTTTTTTGTCGAGGATTTGTAGTAACCTATTTTTTTGGTTTTCGTTATCCCTACGTTTGCCTGAACTGTTTCTTTTTGTGATTACAGTAAGCGGGATGCCCCGGTTTTTTCTTAAGTCTTCTTCATAGGTTTTGACTTAATGGGCTTTTATTTTTATTTTTTTTAAATGACTGCCTGCTTTGACGATTATGCAGAACCATCACCGCCTTTTAATTTGGAAGAATGTCTTCGATGCCATTCATTGTGTACGGAGCGGAGGATTGCGACTGAAAGCGTGTCTGAATTAACTGAGAAAACTACCCTGCCCCAGGTTTTGATTAAGGGTTTTACTTTTTGTGAAAAGAAAAACTCCTACCTCTTTGGCTCAAAGGGGTTGACTGGGGATTATCTTCCTTATAACTCCACTGTTTGGGATTTGAAACAACGCATGTACATCATCAGCAAGGTCTGTTCAAAAGCACATTGTATGGATTATAGTATCGTTTTTGTCATCCTCCCTCTAAAGGCTCAAAGCTTTTAATTGAGAGTTAAATATCACGTAAAGGAAACAAGAAAAAATTTTAAATAAAATGACAATGAAATCATTCAAGACAAACATATGTGATGCATTAATGGGAAAACCAAAGTTTGGCATAACAGTAATTGTTTGAACAACAAATGAAATTACAGATGAAAAATAAAAATGAACTGGACGTTCTCAATGATTTGGCCCAGGAAAAGTGATTACTTTACGAGTCTACGGAGGGTCGAATTTAACCTCTTTGGCGTCAATCATATCCTGAATTTTGTTCTTCAGAGCCCAGCATCCATTGGTATCATGTCCCGGACTGTCAGAATGGTATGCACACCTTTCGTCGGGGTAGTAACTAGGAGCAGAAGTCCTGGGATTTCGCAGAGGAGCCTTTAGAATAAACAACCCTGCTTTCAACATGTGTTTTAGCGCTTGGGCTAGTGACATGTTGATTCTGGTGAACTGTCTCTTAGGCGTGACCTCTTTATGTTGGTTCCCTTGTTGGTGTCGTTGCATGGGTGTAGAGTTAGAGACCAGCACTGCCCCTACAAATTGGTGGTAGTATGACTTATTACGACCCTTCTGGACATACACAGCATGAGCTTCCCTCTTTCCAGCAAATGGATTCTTCTCAGCATTAGAAAATGCAGCCATCAGGATCTTCCCGCTCTTGATACCATTTTCGATCCTTTCTCCGGTCAAAACCATCTCTGTGAACCCGGATGAGGAACTCCCAATCAGAAAATTGAAGAATGGGCTTGTCAGAGTTCCCATGAACATGTCGACCATTTCACGATCATTTAGAGGAGGTTATACGCTGCCAGCTAGATCCCTCCATTTTTGTGCATATTCCTTGAACCCTTCTCTTGAGCTCATGGACATATTGTGCAGTTGCACTCGAGTTGGTACCAGGTCAGCATTGTATTGGTAATGCTTGTAGAAAGAAGCAACCAAGTCTTCCCAGGTATGGATTTTAGTTCCTTCTAGCTGATAGAACCGACCCAGTTGAGTGCCAGCCAAACTTTCTTGGAAGAAATGGACCCATAACTTCCGGTCAACAGTTTGAGGCTAGATCGTTTTGACATATGACCTCAAGTGAAGCTTGGAACATGAAACTCTGTCATATTTTGCGAAGATAGGGACCTTGAACTTAGGTGGGATGACCACCCCTGGAACCAAACCTAATTCTTCGAAATCCAGACTGGGCACCCTTTGAATCTCCATGGCATTGAGCTGATCCTCCAGCCGTTTGTATTTATCGTTAGCAGGAGGATATTTCTCCTCAGAGTAGTCAGATTCATCTTCTTCAGACGTTGGATTTTTGTCTCCTTCATCCGATTCCTCGTCTTCTTCCTCTTGATTATCCCCTCCCTTTGATGAGGTTGCGGAATCTAGAGTGCGGTTAGTTGGTCTTCTCCTTCCCATACAAACTGGTTTCTTTGCTTTCTTAGCTTTCTTTTTTACGAGCAGAGCTTTCAGGTCTTCTTGCCCCTGGGTCAGAGTCAGGAACATTTGTTGGAACTGAGCGTTTTGAGCCTGAATGTATTTGACTGTTTGTTCAAGAGCCATTTCTTTACTTGCTGAAATAAACAGCGAATAAGATGAGGACCCTGCTTTGAAACCTGTTTATGCAGTAACATGCATGATATGTGTATGCAATGTTTTAAAGGACTCGCAGGGTAAACAAGAAGATGTCAGCAGTTGAAGTTTGTAGCTTTGAAGAACTTCGTGTCATAGAGTGTCCTTCTACAAGAGTCAATCTCACCTTATCAAGTGGGTCATAGCCCCTGACTCAAGTGGTTGAGTTTTGATCTTCTGACGACATTGGCTAGAGGAAAATAAGTCCCCTGTTCCCCTTACTAGACATCTGATTTACCATAACATGCATCATAAACCCTTGAGATCCTTGAAATGGTTAAGGAAATGTTGTGGCATGATGTTATCATGTGTATGCTATACATTAAGCAAAAGTGTAAGGTGATGTAAGCAAGTAAACCCTACAAGAAATCCAAGTTATTGGATAATGACTGTGAATAAATCCTGCAAGGAAATCATGTTGTCAGATAATAAAATCCTGCAAGTAAATCAAGTTAAAAGCAAACAAGTCACACAAGCTGCCTTAGGTTTAGGCTTGCGTGAGGTTTGTAGGTAAGTACCCTCTTGAATGTTCAGTTGGCTCAACCTGTCCTATGAATAGTAACTGGGTTCTAAGGAGCCTCAATATCACTGACCTTCTCTTCAGAAATTGTTTCAGCTCTGCACTGAAGTATTACGGCTGTAAAATCCTGAAAGTCCAGCCTCAATGAGTGTAGTATCTAGTATAAACCAATCTTCGGTCGAAACCAAAGTCGGTTATCTCACTACTTTCTAATGGCTAGGATGAGTCAATTAAAGGTTCTAAAGGTCAGTTAGCTCTTAGTGACACTATGAGGAATCCTAATGTTATCCTTGACCTACTCAAGGAACATTAGTTTAATCCAAAGCATTGCGCTAACGTAGCCAACACTTCGTCCGTATCGGTCTACACTGTAAAGCTTTCATGGTTTATTGCTACTTACCTAATAAGGTGCCCTAGATCCGGGTGTAGGATCTTTTTGTAACAACCCAAAAAATACCTTAAAGATAAAGTAATCAAACCACGCAAAGCAGTTAAATAATGAACTAACTCTAAGTTAACCTCACTTTTTATTGTATCCCCAGCAGAGTCGCCAGTTCTGTTATACGGTGGCAGAACCGACTGTTTAATATACTGGTTTTGCATTTTTTTTCACAAATGTGCGGTAAGCAAGAGTCGCCGTCGTCTTTTCTTTTATCCAAAAAAAGAAATGGTGAAAAGAACAGAAAAAGACCTTTTCGAGATGTTTCTGAGTAAGGGGGTAGATTATGGAAAGGGAAGGTGTTAGCACCCTTTTCATACGTAGTTTTCTACGGGCTCTTAGAGTTTTGCTCATTTTTCAGGATGCTTTTGTGCTTTGTGTGTTTGAAAATGTTTTTAAAAAGCCTTAGTGCGGCGATTTGCTTTGTGTTTAACTCTTGTATCGGTCCTCAAGAGTGTTAACAAAGCAAATGTTTTTAAATTGTTTTGGAAAAGTAGTATTTGTGTGTAAGTGAAAAAAAGTATTTTTGAGCAAACTTCTAACAGCTATCTACTTTGTTACTCGGAAAGGGTGTTCTTTTCCTCCTTATCCTTTAGACAATGCTATCCTACTATTAACGAGTAGGTAGCCTTATCGTTGGATGTTGAGGGACAATCGAAGGGACGTTTAACAGTCATAAAGGCAACATACGGAGACGCTTTAGCAATTTCGCTTAAGGGACGAGATCATTTACCGAAAGGCAACACCGTAGGATCATCGAGGGACTATGATCTTTTTTATTTTTGCGGGTCTTTGCTAAAGCGTCCCTGTTCTCGAGGGACGTGACCGTTTTTTCAAAAGGCAACCGAAGCAGGGATACCCTAGATGTGCATATGTGCATATGTGTTGAGATTCAGTTATTTTTGTCTTTTTATTAAGTTAGTTAATGTTTTAATTTACAGTCTTTCCATGCAATCCCAATTACTAACAATAATATTGTACAGGAACTGCAAAGTACGGAAAATGAAAAAAAACGGAAACATAAACCCTAAACTATTGCAACACTTTGGGACAATTACAATAAAAAATGCAAGAAACTAAAAGTGCGGAATTTTAAATCTAAAGCTATTACAACTGTGAGCAGTTACAATAAAATAAAATGCACGCGTGAAATAAAGATGTGTCCAAAAAACTAAAATATTTTAAGTAAACAAGAAATTATTTATTTGATTTTTTGTTTTTAATTAAGAGAAATAATTAAACTAAATATCCTAAAGTCTACTTAAAAAATAAAAATTATTTAAAAACAAATAGTCTAAGGTTTTTTTTTTATTATTAAAAGAAATTAATTAAATCTAATTAAACGATCCTAACTTCTATTTTATTTTTAATTAAACAAAATAGTTAAAGTATTTATTAGTTAATTTAAGAAATTAATCATTTAAAAGGAGTTTAATCCTAATTTGTGATTTTTCGATTTACTGCTCATCTTAAGGTGGAATCTCAATAAGAGCAAACAAAACCAAGCGGAAAAAAAGCAGAGAAAACCCTTCGATCCAGGAAGGGGATGCCCTTCGATCCAGGAAAGACCATCTCCTTCGATCTAGAGGGCCACGATTTTCGATCCAGAGGGCCGTGACCCTGTCGATCCAGAAGGGTGTCACCCTCTTCGACCCAGGAGGATAATAGGCAGTTTCGATCCAAGAGACTAGGGCTTATTCGATATGTGTTGTTGGATCTGCAAATACCCGTTAGGAAAAAAAGAAGATAAAGCAATATTCAAAGCTTGAATCAAAGCCGGTCCTAGATTCTACAGCATGGTTGTTTTTGAAGTCATAGCCAAAACACCATAACATGATTTGAAAATGGCATATCATGATTCGAATGTCATGGGCTTCACGCCAAACTCTTAACTTGTTCTAATGATGCCTATCAACTCATACGTACACTTCAAACATTCAAAAATACATAGATAATCAAAAATACGCAAATATGAGGATTTGTATTTTTAGAGATTTTACCAAACGGGCGATGATGATGCTTCTGATCTGGGCCTAAAACGTGATATTGGGAACGAGTATTTGTATTTTTTGATTTGAATGATCTTTCCCTTCACAAGCTTTTCGTAGAGATTTTTGTATGGTCCGTCTGCCCCCGTTTGGCTTACCCAAGGGGTGTATTTATAGCATAGAAGAAAGGGACAAGATAATGAAGAGAGAATCCATCCCATAGAGCCAAGGTTTAAAGCCATTAAAGCCATTTTGAAAAACTACCAAACTTGGTACTTCATGCCATTTTTTCATGTTCAGTGTACCTAGACATGTTTTTTTCGAATGCCCTCTTGACGGCCTCCTTCGAATGGCCCTTGGCCTTGATTGATCCTTTGCATTTTTATATTGACATCCCATTCGAAAGACCACTTGTCCAAATGCCAACTGAAGGACATAATCAACATGCCTGTCGAAGCTGCCCTGGTTTGAGATGCTATCGAATAATCCCTTACCATGCCAATCGAAGGCCTTAACACAGGGTGCCAAACAAAAGGTCTTCCATAACGCCAATCGAAAGCCTTGATATGCCAATCGAAAGGCTCGTTATGAGACCAATTGAAGGGCCTTTTAGAATGCCAAATGAAGAATTTGTCACAATGCCGACTGAAAAGCCTTATGACATGCCAATCGAAGGGCTTGGCCTTTCCAATTGAAGCATTTATGGACTTCCAATCGAAAGACCTTATGACATGCCAATCGAAGGGCTTGGCCTTTCCAATCAAAGGCCTCCTTCAGAATACCAATCGAAGGGTCCTTTAGAATGCCAATCGAGAGGTGCATAAAACATCACTCAAAGATTTTCTTTTTCCTTAGGCAAGGGTTTGTGACCAACCATGTAGGGGAAGATCTTGGAAAACGTGAGAGGGAAAATTTGGGGTACAACAGATATATTCGAAAGAATGGTGTCAAACACTCCAACAAAAGTCTTGTCAAATTTAGAAGATAATCCTCCTCCTCTAAAGATGAAGACAACCAAAAGAATAAGTCTAAGGGTATGTGCTATGAATGCAGAAAACAAGGTCATTATAGACCGGAATGTCCTTCACATGCTAAGAATAAAGGAAAGGATCAACTCTAAAAATTTTAGACAAGCCTATGTTGTTTGGGATAGTAATAGTGAGGTCTCAAGCAATGAAAGATCAAGTGAGAGTGATGGAGAGGCAAACTATTGTTTCATGGAAAATCATCGTTAAGACAAGAAAAAGGATGTAAGTCATTCTAAATACTCAAATGTTGCAAATTTTTATTTTAATGAGCTAAAGAATCAATTTGAAAATTTACAAAAAGAAACTTTATTATGCTAACAAAAAGTTAGCCTCCCAAGAAAAGGTTTTTAAATATTTGGAGACCAAGGTTGAAGAAACAAATAAAACTTTTGAAGCATTAAAGAACCCATTGTAAATGATTCAACTTGTTTAAAGGAGTGTGAATAATCTTATAAGTTTGGATGTGAAACATGTAAAATTTGGCAACAAGAAGTGAGTAACCTTGAAACCAAATTGGACAACATCATCCTAATAACACTATTTCTTTTGGGTTCTCAAAGGTTGAAAAGCCTCATAAGAGTTATAACTTGATTAAAGAAAAGTCTAATAGCATAAGTGATTCTCATCATAGATTATTTTGTCACTATTGTTGCAAAAAGGGACACACTACTAAAAGATGCAAGTTTAGGTGCTTTTTGGTGCCTAAAGGAAATTTCAATGGTTACCCAAAAGAAACATTTATTTAACTCACTCTCAAGGAGCCAATTAGAATTGGGTACTACCACTTTGGTTTGATTTTTGTAGGATGAGTGTCTTGATACTATGACGGGAAAGTGGATTCTTGATAGTGGATCTTCAAGAAACATGAAGGGAGACATATCTCTCTTCTCTGACTTTGTGGCGAAAAAGAAAATATTTGTATCCTATGGTTATCACAATAAAGGTATGATACTCGGAAAAAGTAGTATAGGTAATCCCTCAACTATTAATATCTCAAATTTTATACTAGTTGAAGGTGTTGGACATAGCATTCTTTGTATTAGTCTATTATGTAATAATGGTTATAAATTAACTTTTGTCAAAGGTCAATGTATAATTGAACATAATGAAAAGAAGGATTGTATGTTTAAGGGTGTGAGGGTGTGTAAATTCTATATGCTTGATTTAAGATAAATTTCCTTGAACAATTCCTAATGTCTTGTTACCTTGAGTGAAGACTCTTGGACATGGCATAGACGTTTGACTCATGTTGACTTTGATCCACTTAAAAAAATTGTTGCAAAAGATTTAGTAATCGGTCTACCAAAAATGAATTTTTCAAAATAACATTTATGTGATGCATGTCAAAAGGGTAAGCAAACAAGGGTCTCTTTTAAATATAAAAAAAGGTGTTTCAACATCAAGACTATTTGAACTCTTTCACATGGATTTATCTGGTCCCTCACATACTAAAAGCATAGGTGGTAATTACTATGGTCTTGTAATTGTATATGATTACTCAAGATTTTGTTGGCCAGTTTTTTTACGTAGCAAAGATGAAACATTCTCGGCTTTTACATGTTTTCCAAGTTATCTCAACACAAACTAAATTCAAAAATTGTTTCCATCCGAAGTGATCATGGAGGTGAATTTGAAAATCACCTCTATGAATAATATTGTCATAAATTCAGTATTAAATATAACCTTTCAGCTCTTAGGACTGCACAACAAAATGGTGTTGTGGAACGTAAAAGTCGTGTTCTAGTAGAGTTGTCAAGAACAATTCTCAATGATTGTGGTCTACCAAAATATTTTTAGGTCGATGCTATAAGAACGGCTTATTATGTTTTGAATAGGATACTTATTCATCACATTCTTGATAAAACTCCTTATGAACTTTTGAAAGGTAGAAAACCAAATTTATCTCATCTTCATGTCTTTGGATATAAATGTTTTGTTTTAAAGAATGAAAAAGATAATCTTGGAAAATTTAACGTGAAATCCGATGAAGGTATCTTTCTTTGATACTCTCTATCTAGTAAAGCATATAGAGTTTATAATAAAATATTACTTATTGTTGAGGAGTCCATCCATGTTACTTTTTATAGGACTTCCCTAAATAGTGTTGGTAAAGGTAGTTCTTTTCATGGTGTAGGTGCATCTACATAAGACATACTCAAAGATACCGATAAAGGAGTTGATCAACCTAAGCCGGTAGATGTTGAGAAAGATTAAGATGAAAACCTGAAAAAAGTAAAATGATGGAAGTCATGAAGAAAATGATGGTTTTCCATTGGAGTGGAGAACCTCCAAGGATCATCCAATCGACAATATTATTAGTGACATCACCAAATAGGTAACGAATCGTTCTAAAATAAGTAATTTTGGTTATCATCGTGTATCACAAGTTGAATCTAAAACTGCTAAGGATGCCTTACTTGATGCGCATCGGCTTATGACCATGAAAGAAGAATTACATCAATTTGAAAGAAATGACATTTGGGACCTTGTTCCTCATCCACAAAATCATCAAATTATAGGCACTCAATGGGTATTTAGGAATAAGCTTGATGAACAATGTGTGACAACAAGAAATAAGGCTCGTCTTGTGGCTTAAGGGTGTAGCCAAGAGGAAGGCATTGACTATGAGGAGACTTATGCTCCTGTTGCCCGACTTGAGGCTATACGCCTTTTACTAGCATTCACATGTTCTAAGAATTTCAAATTATATCAAATGGAGGTAAAAAGTGCATTCCTTAATGGATACATAAGTAAATAAGTGTATATTGCTCAACCTCTCGGTTTAGAAAATTATGAATTTCCTAATCATTTGTTCAAGTTAAAATGTGCATTGTATGGTCTTAAACAAACCCATAGGGCATGGTATGACCGACTTAGTAAATTTTTACTTGAACAAGGTTACTCTATGGGAAATGTAGACACCATACTCCTTATTATACGTCAAGGAAAGCATATTTTACTAGTTCAAATTTATATTGCTGATATCATTTTTGGATCAACTAATATGCATTTTGTCAAGGAGTTCTCTAAGTTTATGCATGGAGAGTTTGAAATGAGTCTATTGGGATAATTAAACTACTTAATTGGATAACAAATTAAGCAACTTGATAAAGGAACATTTGTGTGTAAAAAAAGTATTGTCTCGAATTACTCAAAAAAATTGGGATGGATAGCGATAAGGAAATTGACACACCTATGAAAAAAATGGAAACTTGGATAAAGATGAAAAGGGTAAGGATGTTGAGGGAAAAAGGTATAGAGGTATGATTGGATCTCTTCTTTATCTTACCACATCTAGGCCAAATATTATGTTTAATGTTTGTATGTGTGCAAGATATCAATCGGCTCCTAAGGTATCACATTTAAAAGCCATTAATCTCATTCTTAGATACCTAATTGGCACATATAAGTTTGGACTATTGTATTCTAAGGGAAATGATTGTACCTTAATTGGTTACTATGATTCCGATTTTCCTGGTTTCAAATTGGATAGGAAAAGTACAAGTGGAACACGTCACATGTTTTCAAAATCCTTGATAAGTTGGCATAGTAAAAATCAAGTTTCCGTTGCTTTATCAACTACCGAGGCAGAATACATGGCAGTCGGTAGTTGTTGTACCCAAATTCTGTGACTTAAACAACAACTACTTGACTTTGATATTAAACTCTCACATATTCCTATCATGTGTGACAATACTAGTGCTATTAATCTAACAAAAAATCATGTATTACATTTACACACTAAACAAATTGAGATACACCACCACTTTCTTCGTGACCGTGTTTAAAAATGAGATGTTAAGTTTGAGAATGTTGATAGTAAAAATCAACTTGCCGATATTTTCACTAAACCACTCACAACAGAATTTTTTGTCAACATACATGGGGAATTATGGATAATCGATATCTTAAATGTTGCCCAATCCTATCTTATTGCTTGCACTGTATAATTTCATTCTAATCTTGTGTTTGAGTTCTTTACATCATGTGAGTGCAACTTCAACCTTAATCAATAGTGAGGTAATATCGTTTCAATTTCTCCTTGAAAGTAAGATTTGCCTTGATATATGTTATTAGATACTTCCAAAAATGCTTGATACTTTCTCAAATGATTAAAACCATGAATGTTAATTTCCAATTTTGTTTTAATTAATAATCATTGTGTGTTCTTAATCCACATGCTTATAATTAACTCATGTATTAATTTTTTCACATTTGTATAAGTCTATTATTATGATGCAAACAAGTGATTTTTGTTTATTTGTTTTGCACTTGTGTTGAATTATTGTTATGTGATATTTGCAATATTTGTTTCCAGTTGTTTCACATACATGACATATATATTGTCTTCCTTATGGTTTTAGTAGCGACATATTCGTGTTGCTATGCTAGGCACATGCGTGTGCAGCGTCGGTAGTTCCATTATGAAGTGTTACTTGTTCATGATACTACAAAAACAATTTGAAAATATTGTCATATTTTGCTTATTTAGTCTTGTGTAATTCATTACGTTTGTTGTAATGTTGCTGGCTTGTTATATAAAATTTCGCATCATATATATATATATATATATATATATATATATATATATATATATATATATATATATATATATATATATATATATATATATATATATATATATATATATATATATATATATATATATATATATATATATATATATATATATATATATATATATATATATATATATATATATATATATATATATATATATATATATATATATATATATATATATATATATATATATATGGGGATATGTGTTTGTTGCTCTTCTATGCAAAATAGCCTCTGTATTGGTATTATTATGGAACTGTGTTACTTCTGACGGTTTTCTCTCTTTCTTTTTTGTCGGCAAATGTTTTGAATGATATCAAAAGTAAGAAAAGCCTGCACCTCTGAGTATTGGGTAGTATCCTTATGTCTTGTGGCACTCCTTTGCATTAGAGGTCTTAGGAATCATTCAAAAATATTTCAAAATTAATCCAAGTCATTAAAAATAGTTTTCTGTATGTGTCGACACATCCATATTTTTGGTCGACACATGTAATGCATTTTTAAACCTGTAGCTTATGTAAGTCTCAAGATGACACATGCATCATTTCAGGTCGACATATACTGAAGCTTTTCTGAAATTGCAAAAATTCTTATTTTATGTGTCGACACATCCATTTTTCAGGTCGACACATTTGCTATCATTTTAAAACCTATAGCTTTTGTAACTTTTCGATCGACACATGGCTCTTTATAGGTCAACACATTCTATTCAAAAACCATGTATCTACAGATACATGTGATCCTTAGGTCGACACATACTGTTTTAGTTGGTCAACTTTTTAAATTCTTTTATACCAAATTTATCCCTCTTTGCCCTAAAAGTTTAAAAACTATAAATACTCTTTCATGCATCATTCCAACTTGTTGAAAACCATAAAATTAACCTATTTCTCTCTTCATCTTTAACCTCCAATCTATGCATACACACTGACATTAAATTGTAACAATTTTCCTATGGGGTGCCATCTAGACAAGGATTGCTAGTGTCCAATTGTGTAATGGGTGGAGTTTTGTAGGGGTTTTCATCCAGGAAAAACCTCGGGTTTGTCCTCCAATATCATTGGTTGATTTGGGGGTTTTCGTGCAAGAAATTCGAGAGGTAATTACGATAAAGTGAACAACCTTGGAGTGCTTAAAATCTCTGCATGGAACCTTGGAGTATTTTAAATCTTTGCAAGGAAGTAACTTGGAGTACCAGAGAGAATCGAAGTCTTGTGTTGCTATAATTTGAGATTGACGGTGTGCGAAAGCTTTGGAAATAAAGAACGCAAAGGAGTAGAATGATCCAGATAATCATTTCTCATCTATTGTGTCTTGGTATCTCTCAAGATCAAGGAAAGAGAAGGGGTTGAATTAACAACAAGCTTAGGGTTTATGGAGTTAGTCTTGAACACTTCTCTTGTATCAACATTTTTGCATAGTGTTGTACCCCAAATTTTTCCCTCTCATGTTTTCCAAGGTTTACTCTTATATGGGTGGTCACAAAAACTTGGTTAAAAGAAAAATAAAAATTTTGACGATAAACAAGGTGTCTTCGATTGGCTTTGAGACAGGGTGTTTTTGATTAGCCCTTGAGCAGTTTGTTTTTTGATTGTCATCTAGACATGGAGATTCGATTGGGCATCTAAAACCCTTCGATCAGGCATTGGTATGTAAGTCTTTGATCAGGCACTGGGCCTCCTTCGATCTAGATAAGTTCATAAGGTCTTCGATTGGGCATTGGGCTTCCTTCGATCAAGTTAAGTTCACAAGGCTTCGATTGGGCAAGGCAAGAACCCCCTACAAGTTTGTTTCAATTCATAAGGGAAAAAGCTTTCATTGTGCTTGCTTTCAATGCACAAGGCCAAGACCCTTTCAACTGGACTTCAATTCATAGAGCAATGACCTTCTCATGCTAACATCCACAAGGCATTGGCTTCCTTTGTACTAGATTTTACTGGGCAATGGTCCCCTTTGAAAACAGTTTTCCACACTTCGACACGCATGATAGTCCCTTCGAAGGCGCATTTATGAGGTCCCTTCGAAGAAGCATTCATTGGTCCATTCGAAGGAAACATGGTTATTGAATACAAGCTTGTCTTATGATAGGTCTTGGTCCTACATGTGGCCAAGCCCAGGCCTCTTGTGCAATGGCATTCAAAGGTGGTGACAAAGGAGGTTTCGATTGTCCAGAATGAAGTTTTCGTTTGAGTTGTTTGAATCAAGCAGCTAGGGCAAGTAGATAGACTCAATCGAAGAAGCTCTATTAAGGAGGTTTTTGAACACTTCAAATCAAGACTCTAGGCAAATCTAAGAGTAACTCTAGAAAGCATTCGAAAGACAAAGGTGTCCAGGTTCATTCATGATTCCAAAGGGGCATGAATATTTCAAAAAAGGAAATCTTTTAATATGTCTGATATTGGTCTCATTGATTTCAAAGTAGGTTAATGACTGTCTCTTGCCATTTCCAGGCGCATCACACTCCTATAAATAAAAGGCATATGACACATTGCAAAGAGGACGAAAAAGAGGACAGACCCACAAGAAAGAAAGACACGCACACACTACCTCATAAACCATACTAAAAATATCAAAATCCTTATAAGTAGTGTCAATCGAAGGAGTCTTCAGCAACACTCTATTCACTCCCTAAAGTTTGCAGGAAGTATTCCCAATCACCAGCACCTAAGAAAGCATTTCTATTTCCAGAAGTGCCAAATCAAAGCTTCCAACTGTTGGTAAGAATGGGCAAGAGATCATACTTTACATTTGCATGATATATTAACATTTGTAATGCATTCGATTTGTATTCAAGATTAAGGATCTGGGTTTGACACCCATGTCTGCATTTTGCTTTGTTTCTAACACTTGCTGCAGATCTAGCCTGAATAGACCAAACGCATACAGGATTGAAGGACCTAGGTTCGATACCCAGGTCCTGCATATTTATTTTGCTAACGTATCTTTGCAGATTCAGTGCCCTCACAGGTAATCCAGCAGGCTCTTTTAATAGTACCCTCTGGATCGAAAGCCACATCCCTTCACTGGATCGAAGGGCAATATTCGTTCATTAGATCAAAGGATAGTTATTTTCCCCTGGATCGAAAGGCACCTTCCTCTGAACCGAAAGCCCATCATTCTTCCCTGAATCAAAAGGCCACATTTTCTCTTTGAATCCAAGGAGGGTTCTTCTATCTTTAATTTTTCTTTATTCATTTCTTTATTGATGTTAACTTAACTTTAAATAAAAAAATCACAAAAAAACATTAGATTAGTTTTTATTGATCAAATTAATTTGTAAATAAATTAATGAATCATTTTAATCTTTTCATGAAATTAAAATTAAATTGACTTAGATTGTATTTTCTTAAAATAAACAAAACAAAAGAAAAGATTTTCTTGTTTACTTAGAAATTTTCAGGGTTTTAGACGTATTTTTCCCAATTCGAGCGTGTTTGTATCTTTATTTTCCTGTTATTCTTTTTCATATTTTTGTATCTGCTGATGAAATGTAATAGATTAAAATAGGACTTTATCACTTTCTTTATTTTTTCCCATTTGGACATGTAAATCCCCCACCCCCCGAAGCATTGTAATAGCGTAGGATTTAACTTTTTGCACTTTAAATTCCTGCATATATATTAACTGCTAGTAATTAGGCTTGTATGGCAAGAATAATCAAACGTTAGAAAACTTAACACAAGACTAAAATAACTGAACATAACACACCTTGCACATATACACCTCTAGGATACTCCCACTTTGGTTTCCTTCGGAAAAACAGTCACGTCCCTCAAAACGGGGACGCTTTAGAAAAGACTTGTAAATCAAAAGACCATAGTCCCTCGATGACCCTACAGTTGCCTTTCAGTAAATTATCTAGTCCCTTGAATAAAATATCTAAAACGTCTCCATTTGTTGCCTTTATGACCGTACGTCCCTTCGAATGTACCTCATACATCCAACGATAGGGCTACCTACTCACTAATAGTAGGATAGCACTGTCTAAAGGATAGGAGGAAAAGAACGAACATTTTTGGGCATAAGTAGATAGTTCTTTGATGCTATGCTCATAAAAAGCTTTTTTGCACTTACACATTTCAAAAACAACTTTAAAAAACATTCTCTTTATCAACACTCTTGAGGACTGATACAAGAGTTATCATAAAGCAGATCGCCACACTAAGGAATTTTAAAATACTTTTCAAAAACACAAAGCACAAGGTATTTAAAAAATGCGCTAAGCATCTAAGAGCCCATAGAGAACTACGGATGGAAAGAGTGCTAACAACTTCCCTTTC
Organism: Vicia faba; assembly: GCA_948472305.1. Classification (NCBI taxonomy): domain Eukaryota; kingdom Viridiplantae; phylum Streptophyta; class Magnoliopsida; order Fabales; family Fabaceae; genus Vicia; species Vicia faba. Next base: position 673,900,822 of record OX451736.1, read on the forward strand.
CATAATCTACCCCTCTTACTCAGAAAATTCTCGAAAAGGTCTTTTTCTGTTCTTTTCATTCTTTCCTTAATTTGGATAAAAGAAAAGTCGATGGTGACTCTTACTTACCTCAACATTTGAAAACACAAACAAAAAACTAGTATTAACAGTCGGTTCTGCCACCATATCACATAACTGGCGACTCTGCTGGGGACATTGTAAAAAAGCGGGGTTACCTTAGAGTTAGTTCATTTTAAAACTGTTTTAATTGCTTGCTTTGTATGCTTTATCCTTGGAGTGTTTGTTTGGGTTGGTACTATAGATCCTACACCCGGATCTGAGACACCTTTTAGGTAGGTAGAAATAGATCGTGGGGGCTATGTCGGGTATACCGACACGGTTGAAGTGATAGCCATGTTGATGTGACACTTTGGTTGGTACTGGTAGCTCTTGAGTAGTTAAGGAGAATACTGGGCCGCTGCGTGGTGTCATGAATCATCAACTGACCTTAGAACCTTAATTGAACAACTTGGCTATTAGGAAGTAGTGAGATAGCCATCTTTGGTGTAGTCCTAAGTCGGTTGATACTCGATACTACACTCATTGAGATTTGACTCTCGAGTTTTGTTTGGTGGCAAGTAAATTATCGATCGAAACGAAGCTTGTGAGAAAAATCAGTGATATTGAGATTCCCTAGAACCCGGTTACTATTGATAGGGCAAGTTGAACCAGCTACACCTCAAGAGGGTACTTACCTACAAACTCCATGCAAGCCTGAACCTAAGGCTATTTGTGTGACTTGCTTGCTTTCGCTATCTAACCAATTAAACTCATTGTAGGGTTTTGTTTGTACTCCATGCAGAACTTGTTTGAAGTCATTATCCAATAACTTGGATTTCCTGCAAGACATACTTGTCTTCATCACCTTACACATTTGTTTGGTGCCCAGCATACACATCATAACATCATGCCATAACATTACCTTAACCATTTCAAGGATCTCAAGGGCCTGTGATGCAGGTTATGGTGAACCCGACATATAGCAAGGGGCAAAGGGATTTATTTTCCTCTAGCCAATGCCATCAAAAGATAAAAACACGATAATTTGAGTCAGGGGAGATGACCCACTTGACATGGTGAGCTTGATTCTCATAGAAGGACCTTCAACTATACGAAGTTCTTCAATCAAAGCTGCAAAATTCAACTTCTGACATTTTCTTGTTTAATCGGCGAGATCCTTGAAAACATTTACATATCATACATGTCATTGCATAACAGATATGCTCCAAACAGGCTTTTTATCCCTTTGTTGTTTATTTCAACAAAAGGAAAATGGCTCTCAAACAGAATGACAAAGATATCCAAACTCAAGATGCCCATTTCAAGGAAATTTTCCTAAACTTATCTAAGGGGAAAGAAGAGTTGAAAGCACTCCCCGCTGGGAACTTGGCCAAGAAAAGTCCTGAAGACAACAAAGACGAACAATTAGAACAACTACAAGCTGAGATGGAAGTAATGAGATTCCAGATGCTGGGGAAGATGGCTCTTATCCAAAGCCTAGCCCGAGGACAAGAAGAGTTGAGAGCTCTTATCAACAAACTTCATCAAGATGGATGCAACCGTATGAAATAAACAGTCGAGGCCGGGGATTAAGTCATTAATCAGCCCCCGATGAGACAAGAAGTGGGTTTGGTGGAGATTGGACCTTTCCAAAATGCTGGTACGTCATAACCTCGCCAACAAAGACAGGTTAATCAGCGTAAGCGGAATACATCTAAAAAACGCTTTACCAAAATCAACGTGTCATTGGCTCAAGCATTGCAACACGTGTTGGAGGCCAAGCTAGTTACATTGAAGGATCCTCCTCAAAATCCCAACACTGCTTCCCTAATGTACAATCCAAATACAAGTTGTGCGCACCACTCCAACAGTCCTGGACATGACAATAATAGCTGTTAGACGTTGAGAAATAAGACTCAAGACTTGATCGACGAAGGAGAGTTGGAATTTATACAAGATGGTAAAGTTGAATTCTTCTGCCATCCCTCGAAGGCACACCATCTGAAGTGACAAATTCAAACAAAGAGGCTTTTTGTTCATCTGAATTCTTAATTTATAATTTTATTTTGATTGTTTGAAACTTAATTCACGTCAAACTTTGTTATTTCGTCAATGCATTGCATATGTTTATCTTGAATTATTTCATTCGTATCCACTATATTCAAACTGTGTTTCTACTTCCTTTTCGTGATATTCAACTCTTGATTAAAAGCTACAAGCTTTTAGAGGGAGGATGACGAAAATGATACCACAATCTCTATAATATGCTTTTGAACAGACCCCGCTGACGGTGTACATGCGTTATTTCAAATCCTAAACAGTGGAGTTATAAGGAAGATAATCCCTAGTTATCCCCTTTGAGCCTAAGAAGTTGGATTTTTTCTTTTCACATAAATTAAAACCCTTAATCATAACCCGGGGCAGGGTAGCTTTCTCAGTTAATTCAGAGGTGCATTCAGTCGCAAGATCATCCTTCATACACGACAAATAGTGTATAAGATGCCTTCCAAAAGATGGTGATGGTTCCGCATAATCATTAAAGCAGTCAGTCATTATTTTTCAAAAGAAAAGCCCGCTAAGTCAAAACCTATGAAGAGGACTTAAGAAAAACAAATTGGGGCATCCCGTTGACTGTAATCACAAAAGAAACAGTCCAGGAAAAGGCAGGGATAACAAAAAAAAGAGGTCCTACAAATCCTCAACAAAAAAGAAAAGGTTATAAAAATGACTGCCTTCTCAAACAAACGTTCAATTTCTGAACCATCACCCAATATCAGAGCAAAGATTCCAAACTCAATTGGGATCTAAACACACAATTAACTGAGTTTAGGACTGAAGAACATCATGAAGAATGGGTTGGGTACAAATAAAATTTGAGCCTTTATCCTTTGTTTCTTAAACCGTGAACCAGGCCACATTATAACCCTTAAAAGTCCTAGCCGAAGCAAGGGTTAGTTCAAAAGCATACTATTACAAAATATATCCTGACTCCTGTAGGGTTTTCTATAAATCCTGAGCTGATATCACACTCTTACCAAATTTGTTTGTTTTACTAAAAAATGAATTTTCAAACTTCAAGATATACATAAGCTTTACATTCTTAAAATACCATTGTTTGCATATGGCTATTTGTTCTACAGCAGAGAAATTCGCACGACGGATATTCGATGAACATAAATCCTCTCAGTGGACATAATCACCTCATATGGAAAGACATTCCAGTGATAGGCCTTTAATAATCAAAGGGGCATAGCATGGTGTCCAGCTGATCTGGGGCAGTCAAGTCAAGGTTCAAGGAATCTCTCAAAAATGCCAAATAGCCAGGGGCAGATCTCCATCTGAATCACTTATGGAATTGAACATGAATGAATCTTGTATGATCAAACAAACATCTTCTGGTAGTGTGGAAACACTTACTACTATGGACAGTGACAATTCTTTGTACCCGGTGAACATGGACATAGTCGAAAAATACTATGCACGAACAAAGACCCGCTAGGTTGACTGGCCTAGGCAAAAATAAGGGCGTCCCGACGAACTAAAAGGGTTTGAGCAAAAATTAGGGATATACATATAAAAAACTGTACACACGGAAAGTCGAAAACCTGAAAAGGCGGCTTGGACAAAAAAGGGTATCTTGATGGACTGGAAATCTAAAAGGACAATCCAGGTAAAAGTTAGTGATTAAAGCGTACGACTACATCCCTTCATCTCATCACTTGTTTATCAGTAGAAGGTTTATTACCCTGATCTGCATTCACCAAGAACTCCAAGAGTTGGGATAACAGTCAAACCATCTATAAAATCCCAGCAGATACCTTCTGTCATACCCCAAATTTGTCCTACCGCGACAATTTTATTTTTCGAAAGTAAAATAGAAGAAATATTTAATTAAAGGCGGTACAACAGTATCTGATGGCCCGTCTTTATCCAACTAGGGGATTATTCTAATTCAGGAGAGTGGGTCTTTCTAAATCAGAAAGGCTCATAAACCCATTCGTGAAGCATGTTGGCCAATGGCCCATGCGAGTTAAAAATGGAAGATTAATTCAAGAGAATAATAATTAAGTTCTTATAGTAGAACCCGATTAGGGATTATTATTGTTAGTAAAAAGGGGGTGCGACTTCAAATTAACTGAACACATTAAGCTTTTGTAGTTGGCCCATTTCCATTTTATTATCCAAACAAGGGTGTGTTTATCAATATAAGACCCATCTAGCTATTAGAGAAGGAAACTGTTTGTTTATTTTAAAATAATATTTCGTAATGTTCTTTTGCTTTTACAGTAATGCTTAGTTATTAAAAAAGAAATTACATTGTTATGGGGTAGGGCGCAAGCCCAATAGAATATGGAAAATTATTGCAAGTTGGATAAATAGTGCAAGGCCCATTATGTTAAGAATAGGGCGTTGCTGTTTAGAAAAAGGAAAAGAATATCTATTTTCAAGTTTTGTTTTATTGTTTTATTAATTGGATAGTTACAGGTAAAGACCATTTAGGCCCAATTGAATTAACATTTTTGTAACATGCTTGAGCTAAAAATATTGGTGTTGGCCCATAAAAAGACCGTAACCTTGCAGCAGAGTAGCATTTGGAACAAATTGCCTAAAAACATTTACTGCATAAATCTTTTTTGTAAATCAAATCTTTTTAACATATCTAAAATTTAAAAGTGCACAAATCAGAAATTCAATTTCTCAGAAGATGTTCATACAAGCAATATCAGGACCATTAACAAATCAAATGTTCACTAAATTAAAAGCACATACGGTACAAATGTTATTACAACCCAAACGCTAAAATAATACATTGCAAAAACAAAATCTTCATTTTTCTTTTCTTGCTGCACTAATTCCAAATACAGAAAATCCAATGTATCTTTACATAATCAATTAACCAACTATAGAAGACTAATCCCAATATTTTGTAGACCTAAGAATCTAAAACAAAATCTGGAAATAATCTCAAACCAAATTACAGCAAGCTAAATCCACAAGTTAACAAATCACGGCAAAGACTCAGAAGATGTTCGTACAAGCTAAATCTAGATAACTGACAGATCTAATCTTCACCAAATCTTCAATACAAGTTTGCTGTTACGAGAATAAATAACAGAACCAAATCATTACAAAAATAAATCTTTCAATATTGCAAATGAAATCTAAAATGGCACTCAAATCCACAAATCTGCATCAGGCCAATCCTTTACAAAACTGGAAAGCTTCAATTACAGTAATCACAACGGAATCAAATATTACTGCAAAATTGCATATTATTGGTTACAATCTAAGTTTATAACAGATCGAATCTCAGAAAAAAGGAATCAATTACATTGATTGGTAAATCCCTAATTGATCTAATAAGCCCTAAATCTAAGTAATTGTAACTCATACAGTAAAAACCCTACATCTCAATGAACCTATAAGTACAGAAGGAGAAAAATAGAGAAGGGGTCGAAGAAACTGAGATTGAAGAACATACACTACAGTTCGTGGAAGAGAAGAAAAAAACGAATTAGGGTTTTAAGATCTGAAACCCAAACCGTATCCCCACCGCTAACCCTCCAAACATCCTTGGAACTTCCATCGCCACCGTCTTTGCACAACACCGGGACCTGCAAATCAGAGGAACAAAGGGAAATTAGTTTCAGATTTGACACACGCTTGAAGTCAGAATACAACACGAAAGGGGTAAAGAAAAAACTTAGCTTCTTTGCATTTTAATTTTTGATTGGGGGGTACCGGTTGGGGTTTATAGTAGGGAAGGGGTTTCATTCAGGCACCGTCGTGGGTTGGTTTTAGGGTTTGGTAAAGTTTGAAGCGGAGAGGAAGAGAGAACGTTGAAAAGGGTGATGAATGAAAATGAGACAAAAAATTGTGAAAGAAACAAAAAGCTTATTCTGTAACGATTCAATACACACGCGTTCATTGTAAGGTAGATGCACTCTCCATTAGGGCCATTAGATCACCATCTGACAACCCTAAGGCTAAGTCATACGTTAAGCTTCATACACCCCCACCATACGGGATTACATAGTTAACTCCTCCCAAACTGTTTGGGCATGAGCCCAATGCTTTACACACCTCCCTTTGACACAATTACTGGACTAAGGCTAGCAGCGCACCCCCCCTGTCCAGACTTGTTTTGGGCTTAGCCAGTCATCTTTTCAAACCCCCCTGCTTTTACTATTAAACTAAAACTGCACCCCCCTTTAGAAAATCATTTTGTTTTTCTATTTTTGTTTTGTTTTTCTTATATTCTCTTTTATATTATTTATTTATTGTTATAATAATTATTGATATAGTATTTTTTATATTATTTATTTAATACTTCATTTTATTTTATATTATTATTATTATTATTATTATTATTATTATTATTATTATTTATCATCACATATAAACTGTTTTATTTAAGGCTCATGAATATATTTTTGATATTGCGTTAAGTTTTTAATCATGCATTAACCAAGACGTTTTTTGCAATTAATACGGTAAAAAACACAAACAAACATCAAACTGTTTTCACGAACAAATTAAGCTAACTAATAATTCCTTTTTGCAAATGGGTTTCGAACTAATTTTGGCTTACTGCATACTCAGTCAAAATTTCCGCAATCACTACTCCCGACCGAGTGCGAAGTGATTCAAAATATGTTGCTAAACCCCTAAAAGACACCAACCCATACGAACTACGAATTAGGACTCTAATTCCTCTTAGGAGGATACGTAGGCACGCGATATAAATTCGTGGCAAGTTTTTCTAATTAAAACTTAAAACACCATTTCTCCCAAACCTGAACCTAGGGCTAATATCCTTGTGAACAAGGTAGATGAAAGGGGCCTAACACCTTCCTTTCATCTAGTTGAGTCCGTAACCTAAAATCTCTGTCCGTGCATTAGGGTTTTCTGTTAGGTTCCCTTCCTTAGGATAAAAATTAATAGTGGCGACTCTTGATTTAAAAACCGGTCGCTACAGCTGGCGACTCTGCTGGGGACTCTCCTTAACCCTAGGTTTTAGGTCTCTTTTGGGTTTTTATTTTTATTTATTTATTTGCATTAATTTATTTATTAAATTTATTTATTTCTTGTCTATGTTTCTTTATTATTATATATTTGTTGTGTGGCGGGTTTTTCATTTCAAAAAAAATATTTTCGATAGCCCTTAGAAAGAAGGTTCGTCTATTAGCTTAGGGGGTACATCATCCCTGCGAGTTTATGTGACGACTTCGCCTAGAGTCGGTGAACTTCCGAAAAAGGAATACTTATCGAGAGATATCCTCTTGACGAGTAGGACTTTGGAAGGTCAACCATGACTCTTTGTAATGGCCTTAACCTAAAATCTCATGACGAGACCTTTCACGACTTTGAGACGAAAGTTTCAGTCCGTAAAGAGGCTCCGCCTAAGGGAGGCCCTTGTGCCACCTTCTGGGAGGGTAGACTAACCACATGTCAAAATTAAGGAACCTACCTTATAAGGGTACTTATCATAAAATCTCGTTACTCAGTCCAATACTTATACATTCATTGCATTCATGTATATCTCATGTTCATCATTTGTTCCTTTTATCTGTCTTATTCACAAGGTACAAAATAAAAGATAACAAAATCAAGATTTTTGGTGATTGTCTTAAAAATGGATGCCAAAGGGAAACAACTTGTTCACGTCAATGCTTTCAAGCCTGACCTTTCTGAAATCAAAATGATAAAAGGTAAACTGTCCGAAAGAGCTCTGAAGATGTACACTCGCCGTTATGGGGATACCCTTGATTTGAATAAAGTAGAAGTACAGATGGATGCAGTCTCTGCCCTAATTCAGTTTTATGACCCTCCATTGAGATGTTTCACTTTCCAAGACTTCCAGCTAGCACCGACTTTGGAAGAATTTGACAGAATCCTGAATTTCTCAAAAGCAAAGGCCTATGTAGGTATTGGGCAAACTATTGAAGTCAAAGCTTTGGCAAAAGGCCTAGGGATCCCCTATCTTGAGTTGATGAAGAATTACCAAAGAGAAGGTCTGATACAAGGAATCAAAAGAATATACCTGGAAGCTAAGGCACTAGAGTTTTCTAATTATAAGGAGTGGGAATCTTGTGTTGACTGTTTAGGGCTGTTGGTATTTGGTGTAATCTTATTTCCTCAGATTGTGGATTATATTGACCCCGTAGCCATTAGCATATTTTGGGGAGCGAAAGTCTTTAATACGGATCCTACTCCCACCTTGTTTGCTGACATTTATTACACATTACATATGATGTATGAAAAAAGAAGAGGTACGCTGAGTTGTTGTATCCCGCTTCTATATACTTGGTTCATGACTCACCTCTACAAGGAAGACCATATGATCCTATAACTGACCAGGTGTGAGTGGCCACAAAAATTAAGGTCTCTCACTGCAAACTCAATATTATGGTATGCAATAAAGTTGGATATTCGTGACATCACTATTAGCTGTGGGGATTTTCCCAACGTCCCTTTGATTGGATCGCGAGGCTGTATTAACTACAACCCTACTCTAGCCCTACGACAACTAGGGTATCCTTTGGAAGACAAACCTTCAGACGAACAACTTCGACCATTTATCATCCATAATATGGGTATAGAAGACCAAGGGTTTCTCAACAAGGTTATTCGGGCCTGGAATAAGGTTAACAAAAGGAAGGTTGAAAGAAAGAATGCCATAGCAAGAGAACCCTATACGAAATGGGTCCAAGATAGGGTACGAATTATCAAGTTGCCATTCGAGAAAGATCCAGAGTACAAGTCAGAGATCCCAGAGATAACACCTATATCTTTGGAAGAAGTTGACAATCTGAAAAATGCCTTAAAGCAAGCTCAAAGAGAGAAAGAAGCACTGGAAGTAGACTTCCTCAATCTGACCAAAGAAAAGAAACAGATGCAGCTTATACTTGAGTCAAAGGACGAGCAAGTTGATAAAAGTCAAAAAGACCTGGAGAAAGAAAGTCTCAAATGAAAGCGTACAAATGAAGGGTTGTTAAGTGCAACGTTCAACCTGGATTCCCACAACCAAAGGTTAGAAGAAGCCGCTGCTGAAATCGGGAGGTTAACTAGATGGTATGAAAAGGAAACACATGACAAGAAGGTGCTAGAGGATAGTTTGAGATCCCAAATACAAAGTTTGGCACAAGCTTCCTTAGATCAAGAAGAGCAAGTAAAGTACCTCGCCACCGAACTCCAAGACAGCCACAAATCAGAGGTCAAAGAACGCCTTGAAAGGATAGAAGCAGAGAAACTCTTGACCCAGAGGACTCGAGAATATGAGCATGTATGTTTAGAGCTGCAGGGTCTTCAAAAGGATTTTCTCATCCAACGAAGGCTTTACATAGAAATGAGGGGTGAAAAGATGTATTGGCAAGAGAAGTACACTAAGATCTCCCAAACGGGGACAGATAACCACAAAATAATCCCACATCTTTACCAGGAATACAGGCACTACAAAGACAAACATGAAAAGCTAGTCTTAGCCAATAATCTCATCGAGGACATCCCTAGAAGTTTAAAGGATGCAGAGAATGTGATGGTTCCTCTTCCGAAGGACGTCGAATACTTTCCACAACTATTTCGGGCAATGGTTGATGGCTTCAGAGCACACATACGCAGGCGCTTAGGAAATTTAGCTCTTTTTTAATTATGTTTACGCAAGCAAGTTTTGATTTCAATTTGTAATATTTTTCAATATCTGGATTATGATACTCTAAATAAAGGAGTTTTGTTTCCCTATCTCGAAGTCGTATCTATTTTTAAGCTGGGAACCAAATAAAATAATAAGTGGATACAAATATGTACCCTAATAAATAAGAAAATTAAAATAAGAATCATTTCACAATCATGCATCTCCAACTGCACGCATGCATTTATAAAACACTTGCATGTCATTTTAAAGAAAAAAACTCATTTGTTTTAAAAATATCTCTAGTTAAGCCATTGGTAAAAGAAGACCTCCACCTCCTTGGCCCCCATATCAAACAAGGGCCCATCAATAAAAGACAATGGAACGGATCGAGGAGATTCAAGCTGTGTTCAAAGAGGATCTTGATCAGGTGAAGGGTGATGTAAGCTCAATGAAAGGAGATTTAAGCCAAGTTCTTCTAACTTTGAAGAACATTATCGACAGAAAGGATCAAATCCACAAGGTAGCTTTTGAAGAGGTAGCCCAAACCGTTGGTGCATCGAGCGGTCACCAACTGAGGAAGGAGCCGGAAGCAGGACCCAAAAGTCTGCCATGGCCCAACAAGAGGTTAAAACTGAAGGATTCATCCCATCACCATCGAAAGTAGGGGCATCACATACCCTAGAAATTCCAACCAATAACACAGATAATTACCTAAACTTATAATACGACGATCATGACCTAGAGGATGCTCCCCAGGCACCCTTGAAGATAACCAGTGCTTAGGCTGCGGACAACCCACTGGTAATGAATCAGTATAAAGCCTTATAAGAGAGACTGAAGGCTGTGGAGGGATTCGATGCTTTCGATGTAGAAGCTCTAGAAATGGGATTAGTCCCTAATGTGGTGATAGCGCCAAAATTAAAAGTAACCGACTTTGTCAAGTATAAAGGGCTCACTTGTCTGAGGAATCACCTTCGTATGTACTGCAGAAAGATGCATGCCCACGCCCATGATCAGAAACTGATGATTCACTGTTTCCAAGACAGTCTAAGTGGGGCATTTTGGACTGGTACATGCAGTTGGAACGAACGCATATCCAAACTTAGGTAGATCTTGCTAATGCTTTCTTGAAGCATTACAAGTATAAATTGAACATGGCGCCCACTCGCCTGCAACTTCAAAACCTGTCCTAAAAGAAGGAAGAGTCCTTCAGAGAATACGCTGAGAGGTGGAGGGAAATGGCATCACGTGTGCAACCCCCACTGCTGGAAAAGGAACTCATAGACATGTTCATGGGAACCCTACAAGGGCTTTAATATGATAAAATGGTGGGAAGCATTACGTCAGGATTTTCAGACTTAGTGGCTATTGGTGAAAGAATCGAAATTGGATTGAAGAGCGGAAAAATATCAGGGGGATCGTCAAGCACCCCTTACAATTCGAAAAGACCAGCTTCAAAATTTCCAAGAAAGAAGGAGGGAGAAGTCAACATTGTGGCCTCACAATAAAGGACAACACAACCATTGGTGATCCCGCAAGGACAAAGGCAAGACAGGTTTAAAAGGCCTCCTAGAAATTTTGATCCACTGCCCATGCCACCAAGCCAACTATTACAACACTTGGTTAAGGCATACCTGGTGGAAATCAAACCTTTAGCTCCTCTAGTCGGGCCACTCCTGCAAAGATACAATGCCAATGCTAGGTGTGAGTATCATGCAAATTCTCCCGGGCACACCATAGACCAATGTTGGGCCTTCAAGCATAAGGTTCAAGATTTGCTAGAGTCTCAAGACATCACCTTTGAAAAGCCTAATATCATGTCAAACCCCATGCCTCCGCATGGTGGACCGACAATAAATGCAATCGAAGTGGTCACTGACTTTGGGGAAACCATAAAGACAAAAACCCCTATCAACTTGTTGAAGGAATATATGTTCGAATGTGGATTCCTGTTAGAACATAATAAAGCTTTTGAAACAACTTTGGAACATCTGGTGGATCAGGGGATAGTCCAATTTGGACTATACTCTGAAGAAAAGTATGTAGCCACGATCGGAGGGAAAAAGCCACTGGTAATCCCTTTCCAAGCTTCAAGCCTTACCAAGAAGACTCTAGTCATTCCATGGGGAGAATCAGCAGAGGTCACCAGAGGGGTACCTAAGAAAACCCTCTTAATACCTACTACTCCCAAAGCTACAATGGTAATTAAAGGATTGTCACCTATCCCTTACGAGAATGATAAAGCGGTACCTTGGAGTTATGACTCAACCGTATACATCAATAGAGTGAAACAGGAGAGTGGGCCATCCGCAAGTCAAGGACCTGCAATTTCAAACATAGAAGGAACAGAAGGTATGACCCAAAGTGGGCGAATCTACGGAGCCGAACCATCAAAAAAGATAGATTCAATTCCAACGAAGGACAAAGGAAAAACAGAGGTAGATACAAATTAGGAAACAAAATCTCTGAACAAAGACTTTACTAATCAAGAGGCAGACGAGTTTCTAAAAATAATAAAAAAGAGTGACTATAGAGTGGTGGATCAGCTTCATCAGACTCCGGTAAAAATCTCCATACTCTCGTTACTAATCAACTCTGAAGCACACCGAGATTCTTTTATGAAGGTGTTAAGTTCAGCTCATGTCGTAAAAGAAATTTTAGTAAATCAATTTGATAATGTGTCGTAGCAAATCTCACGTCTGAGTCCTACCTAGGTTTCAGCAACAATGAGCTACCGCCACAGGGCCGGGCCCATAACAAAGCACTCCATATTACTATGCAGATAGGCACTACCCATCTTTCTAGGGTTCTTACTGAAACTGGTTCCGCTCTTAATGTGTTGCCAAAATCAAGTCTTGTAAAGTTAACAATAGACGACGTGACAATGAGACCAAGTTCTACGATAGTAAAGGAATTTGACGGTTCTCGAAGCTCGGTACTATGGGAGGTGGACCTTCCAATCAAGATTGGGCCGCATATCTTCAACATCACTTTTCAGGTTATGGACATCGAACCAGCATACACTTGTCTATTGGGGAGACCCTAGATCCATACGGCAGGGGCACTAACCTCGACCCTGCAGCAAAAGTTGAATTTCGTAGTAGAAGGGAAGTTGATCATAATTGATGGCGAAGAAGACATTTTTGTAAGCCATATTGAATCGTACAGATATATCAGTGCCGACGAAGACTGCATAGCTACCCCATTCCAGGCTTTGGAAATTTCTTCAATGGTGACATTACCGGTTGAGAAGTGTAACAAGACTAAAGTGACATCATGGAGAGATCTGCAACTAACTATGGCGGGATGCCTCAAAACACTGGGGAAAACTCCCAGAAATTCCTGAGAAAAAGAATCGCTTTGGTTTGGGTTACGAATCGTCAAAGGCTACTCCAAGAGGCAAAGCATGTTTTCCCCCGATCCAGGAGACGTTCATCAGTAAAGGAACAGAACATGGCGGACACATGGCAATGATATCAAGCAAGACCAATACTAAAAGGGAACTGACTTTATCAGAGAGGGCGCCCCAGGAGAAGAGCTTAAAAGATGGATTTCTATGGAGATTCCCGAGATATCTTTCTTTTCTAAGTAATTTTTCTTGTTTTGAAAGAACCTATGTCGAACCCGAGGCATAGGGGTTGCTTGTAAGGGTTTTCTTTGTTTCTTATTTCAGATAATATTTATAATTAATAAAGTTATATTATGTTTTCAATTAAGATCCTTATCTTTCTTTTGCATTTATTTATTAAATATAAAAATGGCAATACTTTCTTTGCATATACATTTTTCAAATTCCAAGCGCTAAAATATGTACCAAAACATGATAAATGTGCATATCCATGCCCAATATTACCGATAACACTACTGCTACGACCCGATATGATTTTGATGTTCCTATCCACCAAGTCGAAGAGGAAGATGATGAAGATCTCGAACTCTCCAAGGAAACGGCGAGGGAAATAGAGCGAAAGGCTAATAGCATACAACTGTATCAAGAGCCTATTGAGACTATTAACCTTGGCACGGAAGGGGATCCAAAAGAAATCAAGCTAGGGGCAATGTTAGAGAAGAGCGTCACAGACTGGCTAATCAAGTTGTTGCACGAGTATGTGGATATATTCGCTTGGTCCTACAGGGACATGCCATGGTTGGATACAGACATTGTCGTGCATAGATTACTTCTCAAAGAAGGTTATTCTCCAGTCAGGCAAAAACTCAGAAGAACCCGTCCAGATATGTCCAGCAAAATTAGAGAAGAGGTTCTCAAATAATTTGACGCAGGGTTCCTAGCAGTGGCAGACTATCCACCTTGGATAGCTAACATTGTACTAGTACCCAAGAAGGATGGAAAAGTACGCATGTGCGTAGATTACCGAGACCTAAACAAGGTAAGCCCCAAAGACGATTTTCTGCTGCCTCACATAGACGTCTTAGTGGACAATACAGCTCAAGCCTCGGAATTCTCATTTATGGACGATTTCTCGGGGTATAACCAAATCAAAATGGAACCTGAGGATATGGAAAAGACTACCTTCATGACACCTTGGGGAACCTTCTGTTACAAATTAATGCCATTCAGTCTCAATAACGCAGGGGCAACTTATCAGAGGGAAATGGTCACATTATTCAACGATATGATGCACAAAGAGGTTAAAGTATACGTCGATGATATGATTGCCAAATCAAATACGGAGGAGGAACATATCACACATCTGCAAAAATTATATGAGCGGATACGTATATTCAGATTAAGGTTGAACCCAAATAAATGCACCTTCGGCGTCAGATCAGGCAAATTGCTAGGTTTTATCGTAAGCCAACGAGGCATCGAGGTGGATCCAGACAAGGTAAAAGCCATACAAGAGATGCCCACTCCAAGGATAGAAAAAGAAGTACGCGGTTTCTTAGGGCGATTGAACTATATCTCAAGGTTCATATTGCATCTAACAGCTACGTGCGAACCAATATTCAAGTTGTTGCGGAAAGATCAGACAGTAGTATGGAATGACGATTGTCAAGCTACCTTCGAAGCAATAAAACAGTATTTGCAAGTGCCACCCGTCTTAATACCACCAGTTCTCGGAAGGCCACTCATCATGTACTTGACAGTGCTCGAAGGGTTAATGGGTTGTGTTTTGGGACAACAGGATGAAACTGGTAGAAAGGAGCATGCAATCTATTACCTCAGTAAAAAATTCACCGATTGCGAGACCAGATACTCACTCCTGGAGAAGACTTGTTGCGCATTGGCTTGGGCTACCAAGAGGTTGAGAAAGTATATGTTAACCCATACTACATGGTTAATAGCAAGAATGGACCCACTAAAATACGTGTTTGAAAAGCCAGCCCTCACCGGAAGAATCGCACGATAGAAGATGTTACTATCAGAATATGACATCCAATATGTCACACAGAAATCCATCAAGGTTAGTATACTAGCTGATCATCTAGCTCACCAACCGCTATCAGAATATCAGCCCATGAGGTTCGACTTTCCTGACGAAGATGTCATATTTATAGCTGACTACGAAAAACCAGGACCAGAGGAAGGACCCGAGCCAGGGGCACGTTGGACACTCACGTTCGACGGGGATTCAAATGCACTAGGTCACGGTGTAGGGGCATTGTTAGCATCTCCCAAGAATCACCACCACCCCTATACGACCAGGTTATGTTTTGACTGCACCAACAACATTGCCGAATACTAAGCCTGTATACTAGGGCTAGAAGCTGCCATCGATTTAAGAATAAAGAACCTGGAAGTGTTCGGGGATTCTGCGTTAGTCATATACCAATTTAATGGAGAATGGGATACTAAACACCCTAAACTGATTCCATATCGGGATCATGTTTTAAAGTTAGCTGCGGAATTTACAGAAATCACTTTCAGTCATATCCCACGAGAAGAAAATCAAATGGCAGACGCCCTAGAAACCCTATCAGCTATGTTCAAAGTAACATGGCCGAATCACGAACCGTGTATTATAATTATACATTTCGAAGAGCCTGCACATTGCCTCGCTATTGAGGAAGGACCCGACACTAAACCATGGTTTTATGACATCAAGAAGTACTTAGAAAGTCAGGAATACCCGGAAAATGCTTCTATCATTGACAAGCGAACCTTGCGCAGATTAGCTTCCAAGTTCTTTTTGAGTAATGGAGTGGTATACAAAAGAAATTACGATATGGTATTACTCAGATGTGTGGAAAAGCAAGAGGCAGATACACTCATGAGAGAAATCCACGAGGGCACCTTCGGGACTCATAACAACGGGCACGCCATGGCTAGAAAGATTCTGCGAGCAGGGTATTACTGGTTAACAATGGAAGCTGATTGCTATCACTACACAAAGACATGCCATAAGTGTCAGATCTACGTTGACAGGATAAATGTACCACCGACTCCTTTAAACGTCATGAGTTCCCCTTGGCCATTTTCGATGTGGGGAATTGATATGATTGGTATGATCGAGCCGAAAGCATCAAACAAACACCGCTTTATATTGGTAGCCATCAACTACTTCACCAAGTGGGTGGAGGCAGCATTCTACGCCAACGTAAACAGCCAAGTGGTTGCACGCTTTATCAAACAGAATATCATATGCATATATGGCATCCCAATCTGGATAATTACAAATAATAGTTCTAATTTAAACAACAAGATGATGAAGGAATTATGCGACGACTTCAAAATCGAGCATCACAATTCTTCACCATACAGGCCAAAGATGAACTGAGCCGTTGAAGAAACCAACACAAATATTAAGAAAATCATCCAGAAAATGGTGAAGACATACAGAGATTGGCACGAAATGATTCCCTTCGCTCTGCACGGCTATCACACTTCTGTATGCACATCAACATGCACAACTCCTTTTTCACTTGTGTACGGAATGGAGGCAGTACTCCCGGTGGAAATTGAGATACCATCACTCTGAGTCCTTAGGGAAACAAAACTGGAAGAGGAAGAATGGGTACAAGTTCCACTCGATCAGCTCAACCTCATTGAAGAAAAATGATTAATGGCTTTGTGTCATAGTCAATTGCATCAGAAGAGAATGAAGAGGGCCTTCAACAAGAAAGTACTCCCTTGAATATTCAAATAAAGGGATCTTGTGCTCAAAAATATTTTACTACCCTGCCTCGATTCACATGGTAAATGGACACCTAACTACGAAGGTCCATTCGTAGTCAAAACAGCATTCTCTGGAGGTGGTCTCATCCTCACAACATGGATGGGGAAGAACTACCGCATCCAACCAACGCAGACGCAGTAAAAAAATACTATGTATAAAAAGATCTCTAAGATCGAACCTCTAAAAGGTACGACTTAAGCAAAAAAAGGAGCGTCCCGGTGGATCGAAAACCCGAAAGGGAAATCCAGGAAAAAGTTAGGGATTTCATATAAAGAAATAAAGGATAAAAAGACTGCGATCTGGGAGCTACGACTACAAACCACGAAGGGAAGGATAGATTGAAATCATACAACTCAGAAGCCAAGGGGATAAGAACATCAAAGAATATGGGGGAACGACAGTAACAATTATCATTTTTTCGTTGCCATTTACTGTTTTAATACTTTTTGTAATTACCTTTTTCTAGGAATTGCACCTTGTATCCTCGCCCACTTTGGGATGTATCAATAAAACATTTGTTTTCACTATATCTGTCAAATCATGTTCTAACTTTCTCAGATTTGGTTACAGAATACTACGATTATTACTCATGAATATTGTCTTGAAATAATTTCGGGGAATTAACAGAATAAAAGCATTTGACAAATATCAAAAAGTAATTGGGTTAGAAAATAACGAATGAAGATCCACGTATACGTCCACACACATAGCTACTCTTACGTCTTGCAACATAAAAATCCATCTACACCTGTATCTACGCATACCTACACCCACGTCCATACACATGTCTGCGCCTATAATTACATTAGACAATACAAAGTCTATGCATACATCTATGCGTCCCTAGCAACGGCGGAGTCCATGTCAAGCACCTATGCATAACTTGCAACATGAGGTCGACGTTCGCACGCGTCAACGCACATATGTATTCCTGCCAATTCTACATGCGTCCACGTCTATGTCTACACCTACATACATAATTACGTATAGGCCATCACCTACGTCTACGCCCGCAATACGAAATCAATGCTCAACTTTGGCTAAATTCTGTCCACCGCATTTAAATTCAACAATGCTACGACGACACAACATACAATGCCAAGAATTGGTAACTCTAAACCAATGGCTAAAAGGAGAGAATTCCGGAAATAGTCTGCATAACATTTCGAGGCATACGCGCATCTTACACACATTTCACACGTACATTTCGCTTATCTAAAGCATACATACAACATCCTTACATACATCCAGGGCTCCCTATCGATGTTAAAACACCATACATTTCGCATACATACAACATTTAATACGCATGCATACACATGTATCACATAGCGAAATGGACAAACAACTTCATTCAACTATATAAGGATCAACCAACGCAATACTTCCCATACAATTAAACTCGTCACCTCAGTCTTCATGCCGTAACACATTCAACCCATCACTTAGGCCTTACTGCAGTGGTGTGGTCCTTACAAGTCCTACTACATTTTCTCTAAGCCGCAGTGTATCTCTCTAGATCAGTATATTGCCTCTAAGCCATAATATATCGCCCGACTCAAACCCATTGCCTCTAAGCCACAATGCATTAACCGAATTCCGAACCATCGTCTCGGACATCAGGCAGCAATTCAAAAACGTAATTTGTGACATCAGTATTCAAGAAGCCATACATCATCGATCTTTGCTATACTCACCCTCCAGAAAGGTGAGTAGACCAAGACATACAGAATTGCGCTATCGGCCTCATTAAAAAACCCGAATAAGCGGCATATCGTCAACTTTGCCTACCTCCTTGATACTTGTAAGGGTATGTTGTATCAATATAACCTTATGTTTGTCAAGCAAATTTTGGGATACTTCAAGTATTCAATGAACTTCCAATCAGAATGCGTGAGACTCGAGTTTTCTCACGCTATTTGATTGAAAGATAATTGAATAGGGGAAGCTGTCATACTCCAAATTTGTCCTACCGCGACGATTTTATTTTTCGAAAGTAAAATAGAAGAAATATTTAATTGAAGGCGGTACAACAGTATTTGATGGCCCGTCTTTATCCAACTAGTGGATTATTCTAATTCAGGAGAGTGGGGCTTTCTAAATCAGAAAGGCTCATAAACCCATTCGTGAAGCATGTTGGCCAATGGCCCATGCGAGTCAAAAATGGAAGATTAATTCAAGAGAATAATAATTAAGTTCTTATAGTATAACCCGATTAGGGATTATTATTGTTAGTAAAAAGGGGGTGCGACTTCAAATTAACTGAACACATTAAGCTTTTGTAGTTGGCCCATTTCCATTTTATTATCCAAACAAGGGTGTGTTTATCAATATAAGACCCATCTAGCTATTAGAGAAGGAAACTGTTTGTTTATTTTAAAATAATATTTCGTAATGTTCTTTTGCTTTTACAGTAATGCTTAGTTATTAAAAAAGAAATTACATTGTTATGGGGTAGGGCGCAAGCCCAATAGAATATGGAAAATTATTGCAGGCTGGATAAATAGTGCAAGGCTCGTTATGTTAAGAATAGGGCGTTGCTGTTTAGAAAAAGGAAAAGAATATCTATTTTCAAGTTCTATTTTATTGTTTTATTAATTGGATAGTTACAGGTAAAGACCATTTAGGCCCAATTGAATCAACATTTTTGTAACATGCTTGAGCTAACAATATTGGTGCTGGCCCACAAAAAGACTGTAACCTTGCAGCAGAGTAGCAATTGGAACAAATTGCCTAAAAACATTTACTGTACAAATCTTTTTTGTAAATCAAATCTTTTTAACATAACTAAAATTTAAAAATGCACAAATCAGAAATTCAATTACTCAGAAGATGTTCATACAAGCAATATCAGGACAATTAACAAATCAAATCTTCACTAAATTAAAAGCGCATACATTACAAATGTTATTACAATCCAAATGCTAAAATAATACATTGCAAAAACCAAATCTTCATTTTTCTTTTCCTGCAACAGTAATACCAAATACAGCAAATCCAATGTATATTTACAGAATAAATAAACTATTATAGAAGACTAATCCCAATATTTTGCAGACTTAAGAATCTAAAGCAAAATCTGGAAATAGTCTCAAACCAAATTACAGCAAGCTCAATCCATAAGTTAGCAAATCACGGCAAAGACTCACAAGATGTTCGTACAAGCTAAATCCAGATAACTGACAGATCCAATCTTCACCAAATCTTCAATACAAGTTTGCTGTTACAAGAATAAATAACATAATCAAATCATTACAAAAATAAATCTTTCAATATTGAAAATAAAATCCAAAGTGGCACTAAAATCCCCAAATCTGCATCAGGAAAATCCTTTACAAAACCGGAAAGCTTCAATTATAGTAATCACAATGGAATCAAATATTACTGCAAAATCGCATATAAGTGGTTACAATCTAAGTTTATAACAGATCGAATCTCAGAAAAAAGGAATCAATTACATTGATTGGTAAATCCCTAATTGATCTAATAAGCCCTAAATCTAAGTAATTGTAACTCATACAGTAAAAACTCTAGATCTAAATGAACCTATAAGTACAGAAGGAGAAGAATAGAGAAGGGGTCGAAGAAACTGAGATCGAAGAACATACACTATAGTTCGTGGAAGAGAAGATAAAAGCGAATTAGGGTTTCAAGATATGAAACCCTAATCGTATCCCCGCCGCTAACCCTTCAAACATCCTTGGTACTTCCATCGCCACCGTCTTTGCACAACACCGGGACCTGCAAATTAGAGGAACAAAGGGAAATTAGTTTTAGATCGGACCCACGCTTGAAGTCAGAATACAACACGAAAGTGGTAAAGAAAAACATAGCTTCTTTGCGTTTTGATTTTTGATTGGGGGGTACCGGTTTGGGTTTATAGTAGGGAAGAGGTTTCGTTTGGGCACCCCCGTGGGTTGGTTTTAGGGTTTGGTAAAGTTTGAAGCGGAGAGGAAGAGAGGACGTTGAAAAGGGTGATGAATAAAAATGAGACAAAAAAAATGTGAAAGAAACAAAAAGCTTATTTTGTAACGATTCAATACACACGTGTTCACCGTAAGGTTGATGCACTCTCCATTAGGACCATTGGATCATCATCTGACGGCCCTAAGGCCAAGTCATACGTTAAGCTTCATACACCCCCACCACACGGGATTACACAGTCAACTCCTCCCAAACTGTTTGGGCCTGAGCCCAATGCTTTACACACCTCCCTTTGACACAGTTACTGAACTAAGCCTAGCAGCGCACCCCCCCCCCCCTCCAGACTTGTTTTGGGGTTAGCTAGTCAACTTTTCACACCCCCTGCTTTTACTATTGAACTAAAACTGCACCCCCTTTAGAAAATCATTTTATTTTTCTATTTTTCTTTTGTTTTTCTTATATTCCCTTTTATATTATTTATTTATTGTTATAATAATTATTGATATAGTATTTTTATATTATTTATTTAATACTTTATTTTATTTTATATTATTATTATTATTATTATTTATCATCACATGTAAATTGTTTTATTTAAGACTCATGAATATATTTTTGATATTGCGTTAAGTTTTTAATCATGCATTAACCAAGACATATTTTGCAATTAATACGGTAAAAAACAAAAACAAACATCAAACTATTTTAGCGAACAAATTAATCTAATTAATAATTCCTTTTTGCAAATGGGTTTCGAACTAATTTTGGCTTACTGCGTACTCAGTCAAAATTTCTGCAATCACTACTCCCGACCGAGTGCGAAGTGATTCAAAATATGTTCATAAACCCCTAAAAGACACCAACCCATACGAACTACAAATTGGGACTCTGATTCCTCTTAGGAGGATACGTAGGCACGCGATCTAAAATCATGGCGAGTCTTGCTAATTAAAACTTAAAACATTATTTCCCCCAAACCTGAACTTAGGGCTAATATCCTTGTGAACAAGGTAGATGAAATGTGCCTAACACCTTCCTTTCGTCTGGTTGATCCATAACCTATAATCTCTGTCCGCGCATTAGGGTTTTCTATTAGGCTCCCTTCCTTAGGATAAAAACTAATAGCATAGGCAGGGGCATCCTGCTACAAGGTCACTGCCATATTCTCAGCATGCAGCCTAATGATGCTAGGTGTTCTCATACCCTCGACAAAGCATGAATCTCCCATTACTACTCCAACATCTAAGAATTCCCTAGTGAAGTCCCCAAGCTTCTCAGGATTCCCAAAAAATTTCTTCTCAAAACAACAAAACGAGAATTCCCAGCGGAAACATTCTAATTAAAGCAGATTCTTATCTAAAAACGGTTCAGGTACGACCCAAAGACGGATGTTATCCTGATACTTATTCTAGACTATCTTCTAGCAACAGTTCAGGTACGATCCAGAGACGGATGTCATCCTGACACTTACTCCGATTCTCATCTAGAAACGGTTCAAGTACGATCTAAATACGGATGTCATCCTGACACTTACTCCAGATTTTCTTCTAGAAATAATTCAGGTAAGATCCAAGGACGGATGTCATCCTAACCCTTATTCCATATTCGCATCTAGAAACGGTTCGGGTACGATCCAAAGACGGATGTCATCCTGATACTTATTCCAAAATATCTTCTAGCAACAATTCAGGTACAATCCAGAGACAGATGTCATCCTGATACTTATTCAGATTCTCATCTAGAAACGGTTCGGGTACGATCCAGAGACGGATGTCATCTTGATACTTATTCCATACTATCTTCTAGAAACAGTTCAGGTACGATCCAGAGACGGATGTCATCCTGATACTTATTCACATCATCTTCTAGAAATGGTTCAGGTACGATCCAGAGACGGATGTCATCCTGATACTTATTCTAGACTATCTTCTAACAACAGTTCATTTCACGGAGTTTACCTTCCCCAACAGAGTTTATTTCTCTAACAACGGAAGTTCATCTCCCAGCGTTTTAAATTCAACATATTTGAAGACCTACATTCTTCGCCCCCAGCAACAATCAGGGATTTATTTTCCCTGGTTCAACAACACTGCAATAGAATAACTGATACGTTCCTACATTGCATCCATGCATCATTCTACAAACATCATAGCATATGTAACACAAATGCATATATCACAATCTCATTTATTTTAAGAGCATCACGCAGTTCATACATCATGACACCACATGAAACTGACTTTACCTTTCAGGTTAAATCAGTAGACAGCCAAACACTATCAACTTATCTAGCAGGTCAAAGATTAATGCCCGAAACCCGACGGGGAAGCTATCTACACGACCAAGTGGTATGAATTACCAAAGCAAGATGGGTTTACCAACAAATACAGCAGGGTAGAGATTAATACCTAAAACCAGCCAGGACAACCATCTCAATGACCAGCAAAAACACAATTCCAAATTAATACTTGTAACAAGCCAAAAGAACTATCTGTGGACGACCGACTGTAGATTAATACCTGTAACAAGCCAGGAAAATCATTTACATGAGGAGATTGAAGATTAATACCTATAGCAAGCCAAGAAAACTATCTTTCTTTCTCTAGTCAGAGATTAATACCTGTAAAAATCCAGGACAACTATCTCAACGACTGACAATTTTCAAGTTCCAAATTAATACATGTAAAAAGCCAGGAGAACTATCTTTGGATGATCGACTGTAGATTAATACCTGTAACAAGCCAGGAGAACTATCTACATGAAGAGATTGAAGATTACTACCTATAACAAGCAAGGAAAACTATCTTTCTTTCTCAGGTCAGAGATTAATACCTGTAACAAGCCAAGACAACTATCTCAGCGACTGACAATTTTCAAGTTCCAGAATAATACCTGTAACAAGCTAGGAGAACTATCTACATGAGGAGATTGAAGATTAATACCTATAACAAGCCAGGAAAACTATCTTTCTTTCTCAGGTCAGAGATTAATACTTGTAACAAGCCAGTACAACTATCTCAGTGACCGACAATTTTCAAGTTCTAGATTAATACCTAAAATCAGACAGGACAACTATCTGCGAACAACTAATTTGTAGATTAATACCTAAAACCAGACGGGAAAACTATCTACACGACCAGACGAAGCAATCTTACATTGGTTCCTACTCATATATATCCGGATGCAGACTAACACAGACTCATCCTGAAACAGCCCTACACGGGCTCTGTCTAATACATTATCCCCAACAAGTTACTATGAAACCTGGATTTCAACCAGAAAGCAGCGAACTTTCATCTCTCCAATCCAGAGATAATTCCTCAATAGAGCCTTGGATAACTGAAGTTCCTAGACTCTATTCCTCACATATCTTTCCTCAAGCAGGAGAACAATAGAAATCAACCTTCCCCAGTGGACTCTTCCTCAGATAGCAGAAACAGGGATTCCCCATAAAGGGACCTCTTATGAAGTTAGCATCTACTTTGGATGGCATCTTTAAGCCCATCTCCGATGACTCTCTGTCATCTTCTCTAAATGGCATCTGTAAGCCAATTTCCTCTGTCATCAACCATAAGTGTTATTCCATGCGAGTTCAAATTTCTGGGCACTCTAGTGTTCAATCATCTTCCACCTTCAGATCATGAAAGGCAGACAAGCCAATCTACATCTTCAGGTTTAAGAAGATTGAACATGGGCAGTTGTTGTACCCCAAAATTTGCCCTCTCATGTTTTCCAAGGTTTTCTCTTATATGGGTGGTCACAAACACTTGGTTAAAGAAAAATAAAAGCTTTGAAGATAAATAAGGTGTCTTCGATTGGCTTTAAGATAGGGTGTTTTTGATTATCCCCTGAGAAGTTTGTTTTTCGATTGTCATCTGGACAAGGAGATTCGACTGGAAATCTAAAACCCTTCGATCAGGCTTTGGTCTGCAAGTCTTCGATTGGGCACTGGGCCTCCTTCGATCAAGATAATTTCACAAGGTCTTCGATTAGGTGTTGGTTTTCCTTCGATCAAGTTAAGTTCACAAGGCTTCGACTACACAAGGCAAGAACCCCCTACAAGTTTGTTTTGATTCACAAGGGAAAAGGCTTCCCTTGTGCTTGCTTTTAATGCACAAGGCCAAGACCCTTTCAACTAGCCTTAGATTCACAGAGAAATGACCTTCTCATGCTAACATCCACAAGACATTGGCTTCCTTTGTGCTAGTTTCAACTGGGAAATGGTCCCCTTTGAAAACAGTTTTCCACACTTCGACACACATGATAGTACCTTCGAAGGCGCATTCATGAGGTCCCTTCGAAGAAGCATTCATTGGTCCATTCGAAGAACACGTGGTTACTGAGTAAAAGCTTGTCTTATGATGGGTCTTGGTCCTACATGTGGCCAGGCCCAGGCCTCTTATTCAATGGCATTCGAAGGTGGTGACAAAGGAGGTTTCGATTGGCCATAATGAAGTTTTCGTTTGAGTTGTTTGAATCAAGTTGCTAGGGAAAGTAAATAGACTCAATCGAAGAAGCTCTAATAAGGAGGTTTATGAACACTTCGAATCAAGACTCTAGGCCAATCGAAGAGCAATGTTGGAAAGCATTTGAAAGATAGAGGTGTCCAGGTTCATTCAAGATTCCAAAGGGGCATGAATATTTCAAAAAAGGAAATCTTTTAATATGTCTGATTTTGGTCTCATTGCTTTCAAAGTTGGTTAATGACTGTCTCTTGCCATTTCCATGCGCATCACACTCATAAATACAAGGCCTAGGACACATTGCAAATGGGACGAAAAAGAGGACAAACCCACAAGAAAGAAAGACACGCACACGCTGCCTCATAAGCCATACTAAAACTATCAAAATCCTCATAAGTAGTCCCAATCGAAGGAGTCTTCAACAACACTCTATTTACTCCCTAAAGTCTGCAGGAAGTATTCCCAATCACCATCCCCTAAGTAAGCGTCTCTACGTCAAGAAGTGCCAAATCGAAGCTTCCAATTGTTGGTAATGATGGGAAAGAGATCATACTTTACATTTGCATGATATATCAACATTTGTAATTCATTCGATTTGTATTCAAGATTAAGGATCTGGGTTTGACACCCAGGTCTGCATTTTACTTTGTTTCTAACACTTGCTGCAGATCTAGCCTGAATAGACCAAACACATACAGGATTGAAGGACCTGGGTTCGATACCCAGGTCCCGCATATTTATTTTGCTAACGTATATTTGCAGATTCAGTGCCCTCACAGGTGATCCAGCAGGCTCTTTCAACAGTACCCTCTGGATCGAAAGCCACATCCCTTCACTGGATCGAAGGTAATATCCGTTCATTGGATCGAAGGATAGCTATTTTCCCATGGATCGAAAGGCACCTTCCTCTGAATCTAAAGCCCATCATTCTTCCCTAAATCAAAAGGCCACATTTCCCCTTTGAATCGAAGGAGGGTTCTTCTATCGTTAATTTTACTTTATTCATTTCTTTATTGATGTTAAATTAACTTTAAATCAAAAAAATCACAAAAAACATTAGATTAGTTTTTATTAATCAAATTAATTTGTAAACAAATTAATTAATAATTTTAACCTTTTCTTGAAATTAAAATTAAATAGACTTAGATTGTATTTTCTTAAAATAAACAAAACAAAACAAAAGATTTTCTTGTTTACTTAGAAATTTGCAGGGTTTTAGACGTATTTTTCCCAATTCGCACGCGTTCGTATATTTTTTTCCTATTATTCTTTTTCATATTTTTGTATCTGTTGGTGGAATGTAATAGATTAAACTAGGACTTTATCGCTTTCTTTATATTTCCCCATTTTGACATGTAAATCCCCCCCGAAGCATTGTAATAGCGTAGGACTTAACTTTCCGTACTTTAAATTCCTGTATATATATATTAACTACTAGTAATTAGGCTTGTATGGAAATAATAATCAAACGTTAGAAAACTTAACACAAGACTAAAATAACTGAACATAACACACCTTGCCCATATACACCTCTAGGGTACTCCCACTTTGGTTGCCTTCGGAAAAATAGTCACGTCCCTCGAAACGGGGACGCTTTAGCAAAGACCTATAAATCAAAAGATCATAGTCCCTCGATGACCCTACAGTTTCCTTTATGTAAATGATCTAGTCCCTTGAACAAAATTGCTAAAGCGTCTCCATCTGTTGCCTTTATGACTGTACGTCCCTTCGAATGTTCCTCATACATCCAACGATAGGGCTACCTACTCACTAATAGTAGGATAACATTGTCTAAAGGATATGATGAATAGAACGAACCTTTTCGAGTATAAGTAGATAGTTCTTAGATGCTATGCTCATAAAAAACTTTTTTACACTTACACATTTCAAAAACAACTTTAAAAAACATTCGCTTTATCAACACTCTTGAGGACTGATACAAGAGTTGTCATAAGGAGAATCGCCGCACTAAGGCATTTTCAAATACTTTTCAAAAACACAAAGCACAAGGTATTTAAAAAAATGAGCTAAGCATCTAAGAGCCCATAGAGAACTACGGATGGAAAGGGTGCTAACACGTTCCCTTTCCATAATCTACCCCCCTTACTCAAAAAATTCTCGAAAAGGTCTTTATCTGTTCTTTTCACCCTTTCCTTAATTTGGGTAAAAGAAAAGTCGGTGGCAACTCTTGCTTACCACAATATTTACGAACACAAATGCAAAACCAGTATTAACAGTCGGTTCTGCCACCGTATCATACATAGTAAGAACTATCCTAATTCCATTGGAATTAGGCGTAGATGTACCTACACGTGAGGATGACAATGGGGAACTGTGAAGAAAAAATCCTCGTGTCGCTTTTATTTTTTATTTTACTTGTTTTGTTTTTTATTGTTCGATTTATCAAATAGAATTGCATTATTCATTTGAATTATAAGAATTTTTCTCATCAAATTTGATTTTTAATTCAAGTGTTGATATAGCTTATAATCACTTTTGATTATAAGTGGTTTTTTGTATCAACACAATATAAGGAAAAATTCTAAAAATTCACTTGCATATCAAGTGTTTGATAAATTGACTTAACTAGTTCTTTTGATATTACCATTGGAAATAACCTTGTTAAGTAAAATTGAATAAACGCTAAATAAGTTACAAAGTGGTTCAAGGTTATTAATTCACATTATCATTCTCATTCCATATTATTTTTTATTTACGGTTTGCATATTCGAGCTTCCTGATAACGTTCGTATAGACGACAATTTAAAAAAGCTTATGCGTCGTACTTTGATAAAACTTTTTCAAAACAAAATTTTATTTAGATATTTTTAAAGGGGTATCTATTCACCCCCTCCTCTAGATACTATTGCCATCGTCTAATAGGGAAAAACCCAAATCACCTGAAAAGCAAATTTGATCTTCAAGGGGAAACCCCAAATCACAAGAAGTACAAACTTGGACTTCAAGGGGAAAACCCAAAGCACAAGAAAAACAACCTTAAATTATCCAAATTCACACATTATAAGAACATGCAGCAGAAGGAGCACACATAACTCAGAGAACTAGAGTCCTAGACTACTATAAGGTAACCAAGGTTCTCCACAAAACACAACAGGCAAGATGTTAGAACATCTGGCAGGACATCCTGTACACAACTACATCAGAAGTAGAAGCAACAACATCAAACAAGCATGACAAACAATCATGCTCTCCCTAAATAGTTGCATACAACAAGCAAACATAATAATTACTTTCCCCATAGCAATAACACAATCCAATCAGCATGCTAATCAACATGTCAAGACATGTGATATAACATCAGAACACACAGAAACACACTAACACTTTACTCCCCTTTTTAGACAAAAATTGACAAAAACCGAGTAAATGTAAAAGAAATTGGAAACACACTAAAGAAAAGGAAACAAACAGATGGAAACAAAACTAATGAAAGAAAACAGAAACAAACGATGGTGGAAGCAAACAGAAACACATTTTTTTGTTTTTATATTTTTCCCTTTTTTATTTAACAGAAGAAAAATTATCCAATTCTTCCTCCCGAGTCAATGAATTTGACTCAATCTTCATCAGCATCTGAGACTGAGTCATGTAACTGAAAATGAATTTTCTTGAAGGATTTCATATTTGTCACATAATTTTTCCTTATTATTGAGTCTTCTGTAGATGATCCACCATATGTTACAACATTGGTCTCAACTTTCTTTGGATCAATACTCTCTTCCTTCTTGGATTCCAACAAATAAACCCTTTTAGCATCAACATCTTTGGAAGATTTTCTCATGTTGAACTGCAGTTTGAGAGAGGGAATAACCAGTAAGGTGTTAATTAAAAAGAAGGTTACCTTGTTTGTAATGAAACCTTGTTTGTAACGCCAGTAAATTCAAGGAGAGAGGTTTGAAGAACGTATAATCATTCTCATTATCAATGCGCCGCTTACTATAGGAGAGAGACACATTCTTGTTCCTCTTTTTCTCTTCCAAGTGTTAGTTCCATGTTTTTATGGTTGGCTACATTTTGGCTAAGCATGGTACTAATCATGGTTCTATGTTGGTGTTTGTTGTACCCCAAAATTTTCCCTCTCATTTCTCAAAGGATCATCCTAGACCCTCAGGTTTGCTTCGGGCAAGTTTCAAGTCTCAGATTACAATTTTCTAAACAAAGTCATTCACAAGGGCAAAATGGTCAAAAGCAAACTGAAAAGTCAAACTTTGACTTTTGGATCAAAAATCAAGTTTCAACAATCATATTTCATCAGGACACGGAATTGGTTCATTAAAAATCAGAAGTCAGAAATTACTTTGAAAAAATCAAATTACTAAACATTTGGAAAATTTTCTAAGTGTTAAGAGAATATGATACTTCAGAACTTCTAGAACAGCCTCCACATAAGTGCAATTCGAATCTACAAAGACGGTTCAGAATATGACTCTTTAATCAGAACACATGGAAGCAATGTTCTTCGGTCAGAACATGACTCTTCAGCATATGGAGGCTACGTTTCCGGTCTTCTACGATAAGAACATCACCAAATCCCAAAACTCCGTTTAAGCAGCCTGCTGCCCTGCTACAGCACAGTCCTGCAACCAACTGCTGATCTATTCCATGCCTGCACTTTCTCGAGCCCCATGTTTTCATAAAATTAGCATACAAAAGTTGTGATTAAAAAGCAATGGAACAATATGCCAAAAAGGTTTAAATCTCATTTGTTTTTCACCCCAAAACCACAGCAAGCTCACCTACAAATAAGTTGCTCCATTACACTTTCAAGGGGCTGGCTTTTGAAAAAGAGAGAATTATCAAATACAAAAAAAGAGAGAAGAGAAAACATTAAAACATTCATAAACTCAGAATTCCTAAACAAAACCAAAACCTTTGTTCTTCTCTTTGAATCAAAGAACATAACATTTTTTGTTTCGTTGTTCTTACTGACTCCAGAACATCTGAAGGCAGCAGCTCAAGTCCCAAACACACGTTCTGGATTCAAGGTAAGTCTTTCTGACTTTGAATATTTTCATTTAGAACATCATTAAATATGTAAATATCATAGTATTGATGTTCTCCATATCATTGCATAAGTAGAAAAAACTGTGGATCAGAACTTCTTGGATAATGCTAGGCTCAAAATTAGGATTAGAACTTCTATGAATTGTTGTGCTTTTATCTTTCTGATTTGCTGTTGTTAAGAACTGATTAAGCTGCATATGTTCTGACTAATGTAAGTAATGAGGCGAATTGTAACACATAATTTCTGGGTTTTCTTTCCCATTGTTTAGCACAACACAGAACTTTTGA
The DNA here is from genome assembly GCA_948472305.1 of Vicia faba. Taxonomy (NCBI): domain Eukaryota; kingdom Viridiplantae; phylum Streptophyta; class Magnoliopsida; order Fabales; family Fabaceae; genus Vicia; species Vicia faba. The sequence goes on from OX451736.1 coordinate 673,931,334, forward strand.
GTTCTCTCCACTATTTTAACACAAAACTTCTAGAATCTTTCTTACTGTTTTAACACACACAGAACTTCTGAGTTCTCTTCACTGTTTTAACACACAGAACTTCTGAGTTTCACTCACTGTTTTTCACACGCACATAACTTCTGATTTTCACTCACTGTTTTTTACACGCACATAACTCTTGACTTTCCGCTTACTGTTTAGCACAACACGGAACTTCTGGTTCTTTCCCACTGTCTAAATACAACCCATAACTTCTGTTTTTCCCTCTAAAGTTTCTTTCAGGATTTCAATGGAATCAACCCAGAACTTTTGATCACCTCTAACGTTTCATTCCGAACCACAACGCGCCTGGCATCAGAACTTTTGATCCCCTTTGTTTTGCTTTCAGCAACATGCTGATCCAATTTCTCTTTTTTTTCTTTTTTTTCTTTTTTTATTTTATTATTAGTATTATTTTTATTAATAAAAAAAAGACATAAAACTATTTTCTTTTTATTAACTATTTATTTCCTTTTTTCTTCTAATTCATTAAGACAAAAAACCAATTTTCAAAATAAGTCTTTTCCTTTTCTTATATTGTACAATTCAATATGGTTGTAATAGTTAATTAGGATTTTTAATTCTTGAAAACCCCCATTTGTAACTTGTACCCCCATCCCTAAATGATGTAATAACGTAGGACTTTACATTTCCGCAATTTACCGCTTTCAAATATAAATGTAGTAATTAGGGTATGTATGGCGAGACATGAAATCAACAAGTAGATAACCCTAATCAAGACTAAACGCATGTAAATCAAACACACTTGCACACTAGTACCCTTAGGGTAATCCCGCTTTGTTTCCTTTCGGAAAATAGTCATGTCCCTCGAATATGGGCGTTTTAGCAAAGACCCTCGATAAAAGATCGTAGTCCCTCGATGTCCCTCGATGTTGCCTTCGGTAAACGATCTAGTCCCTAAACAACATTGCTAAAATGTCCCATAGGTTGCCTTCTATGACTATGCAAACGTCCCATGCTCGTCCCTTCACATCCAACGATAGATTTTCTTACCAAGACAATGGTAAGATAACAACATCTAAAGGAAGAGGAAAAGAATGTTTAAGACCTTTTGAGTAGGTAGGTTACTCCTAGTTGCTCGCTTGCTCACAAAAAAATATTTTATACACCAACACTTCACTTTGAAACATTTTTTTCAAAAGACAAAACACTTTGTACGCGTTCTTATAGAGACGAGAACCATTACAAAGATATTATTTTTCAAAATACTTTCAAAACCCACATCGCAAACACACTTTCAAACAAAAAGAAAGTGATCTAGCAAGAAACTAAGATCCTGTAGATAACTACAGATAAAAAGGGTGCTAACACCTTCCCTTTTTATAATCTACCCCCGAACTCAAGAAAACATCTCTAAAGGTATTTCCTGTTCTTTTCACCCTTTCCTTTGTTGGATAAAAGAAAAGTTGGTGGCGAGTCTTGCTAACCGCAACAATTGTTGTCAAACGCAAAACACCCAAGTCAGTTCTCCTACCGTGTTACAGTGTTGGTAAGATGGTGAAGTATATTTATCAATTGTCATAGCAGTTCTAGCTGTTATGTGTTTTACTACCAGATGATGAACACAATGTCATAACACCTAGACCAGCAAGTACAAGCAGGTTCTGTAGGTGCCTTATTTGATAGATATTCCAGCAGATGTTGTAACATGGTAAAATAGAACATCTTGACAGTGTGCTGGATATTTTATCCTTGAAAATTTAATTTGAAGATATGAGTATCTAGAATATTCTGTACTAATTATACGTGCAGGCCAATCAAGGATTTCATTAGAAACAAGTGAAGATTTGATTGGTTACTAAAAAGGTTCAATTGAGACTTTTTAGGAAACTATTTATGAAGATTGTTTCTATTTTTGTGGAGAAAGATTATGCAGGTTTATGGGAGCTGCTGATTGAATTTGATTGAAGAGTCCAAGCCTAATTGTAGAAGGCTATTTAAGGAGTCTTCCAAGGCCTAGTTTTTAAACATATTTTTTATTGTAAAACCTTGTGAAAATTAAAGGTTTAGGGTTGGTAGTTCCTTAGGTTCTTTGTTTGTTTTTGTATGTCCTAATGTATCTCTGATACATTTGAGTTGACTGATTGTTGTTTGTTCATCAAGCTACTGTTCTCACTCAAAGCCCATAGGCACGAGTTGAGTATTGTTCTTAGTGAAGCTTTTAAGCAACCTAAGTATTTGTAATTTAGAAGTGTGATCTTCCCGTTTTATTTGTTCTATTAATTGTGACTATAACTAGTTGATAAACAACCCCTGTGATTGGGATAAGTATTTTACCACTGTGTTGATTAGAAATGGGATGGAGATTCCTCATATCTAGGAAGGACCTAGGTAGAAGTTGCACTGGGTAAGGATTAGGAGAGAAGTTGTAAGCGGGGGAGTTAAGCTTCTAACTAGTACTACTGATAGTGGATTTCCTTCCTGGCTTGGTAGTCCCCAAAGTAGGTGAGTTAACACCGAATTGGGTTAACATATCATTGTGTTCATTATCTTTATACAACTTATATTTATGAACTGTTATTATTATTGTTGTTCTGTCAGCAAATGTTATAACATCTATCATGACATTGCTTGTCGTTGAGACATCAATCCTAACATATTTGGTGTGCATGCTATAATTTCAATTGGCATCAGAGAAAACACCCTTGTCTGTTTATTAGGTAACCTCCAGGTATATATATATATATATATATATATATATATATATATATATATATATATATATATATATATATATATATATATATATATATATATATATATATATATATATATATATTCTGGCACTATGGAGAAGGAAGGAGGATTTTACAACAAGCCACCTTTGCTAGATAACTCAAACTATGATTAGTGGAAAGTCAGAATGGTAGCTTTTCTAAAAGCTATGGACAACAAAGAATCGAAGGTTTTTTTAAAAGGATGGGTACATCTAGTGGTGAAGGAAAAAGAGGGAAAGGAATCCATTAAGCCTGAAGAAGACTGGGACAAAAACGATGACAAAGAAGCCATTGGAAATTTCAAAGCCTTGAATGACCTATTCAATGAAGTTGACAAAAATGTGTTTAGGCTGATCAATACATGTACAATAGCCAAGGATGCTTGGAAATCCTCAGGAAAACACATGAAGGTGCATCCAAAGTAAAGATGCCAATGCTACAACTCCTCACTACCAGGTTTGAAAGCCTAAAGATGAATGATGATGAAACTGTTCACAATTTTTATATGAAGATTCTTAAAAAGGCTAATGCATCAAGCTTCTTAGGAGAAAGAATTCCAGAAGAAAAATTTGACATAGAGGTTACAGTCATTGAGGAGGCTCAAGATGTAAGAAGCATGAAAATGGAGGAACTTATTGGATCTTTTAAAAAATTTGAGTTGAAAATGAATGAAAGATCTAGGAAGAAGAACGAGAGTAGGGCTAGTGTTCTTGACTCTGATGCAGGACTGTCAAAAGGCTTTAGGCTACTTGAAAAGATATTTAACCAGTTACTAGAAAATATGAGATCAGAATTAGATATTCAGAACATTTGTTTTGACATCAGGAAGGTTAGTAATTTTAAAAGTGTGGAAACCACAAAGAATGTAGCTATGACTGGTAGGTGCGAATCTGATACGGATTCATGTGATGAGGATCTTACCTATAAAGAACTGGCATGTCTCTATAAAGACCTCTGTGTGAAAAGTGAAGAAGTGTGTAAGATAAATAAAGCGTAGAAGAAGGTCATAACTCAACTTCAGGAAGAAAAAGAAAATCTTCTAACTGCAAACTCTAAACTTGAGAAAAAGGAAACCTTGTTAATCTATAAACATGATAGTTGTGGGTCTAGTGCTTTGGATAAAGGTATTCGGATAAGAGAAGTAAGAAAACAGTCCACTAGTTGACACTTTACCTATCAGTCTGAGAATTATAAAAGAAAGAACTTTGTGACAAGACATGATAATAAAAAGGAGGACAAAGTTACAATGTCAGATAAAATGTTCCAACATCCAGCTAAGGGACAAAGAACTTGGAACAAAGCTAATTTTATTCCTTGGAAATGTCATTTTTATGGAAATTCTGGTCATATAAGCCTTTTTGTTTCAAATTGTATGGAGATCAAAGAACTCAATTTCGTTCCAAGGCTAGCACAGTGAGCAAAAATAGAAGTGTTGAAAATAAGGATGTCAACCTTATAGCACATACTTATTTGAGAGGCTCAACAAGTTAAGATTGGTACTTTGACAGTGGATTCTCTAGGCATATGATAGGGGTCCATAAGATGTTAGTGGATGTCAAGCCACATCCCACATGCTCTGTTAGATTTGGTGATGGCTTTAATGGAGAAATCAAAGGAGTTGGTTAGCTAGTGTGTGATGTTTGTCCTAGGTTAGATAATGTGTTGTATGTCAAGGGATTGACTATTAATCTCGTTAGAATTAGTTAACTTTATGACCAAGGTTTTTTAGTTAACTTCTCAAAATCAGAACGTCTGGTCAAAATGAGAAAGAAGTTGTTCTAATGAAAGGTATTACGTCTAAAGACAACTTCTATTTATGGGAGTATCAAGTGTTTTCTTACTCTTCCACATGTTCAATAACCAAGGTGGATGAAGTAAAACTATGGCACCAAAAATTTGGACATCTTCATTTCAAAAGAATGAAGGAAGTCATATCTGAAGAAGCCATTAGAGATATGCCAAAGCTCAAGATTGAAGAAAAAGAAGTTTGTGATCAATGTTAAAGAAAAAAGGAGATCATGATTTCACACCCAATGTTGCAACATCAGACTACTTCCAAAGCTTTGGAACTTCTTCACATGGATGTAATGGGACCATTACCGGTAGATAGCCTAGGAGGAAAAATGTATGTTTTTATGGTTGTGGATGATTATTCTGGCTATACTTGGATGAATTTTCTTAGAGAAAAATCAGATACCTTTGAAGTCTTCAAAGATCTGCTTCAAAGCATTCAAGAGGAGAGAATGAGTATGATTGTAAAAATCAAGAATGACAATGACAAGGAGTTTATGAATGCAAAATTTTCTAAATTTTGTGATTCTAAAGGAATAAGTCATGATTTCTCTTATTCTTGGAAAACTCAGGGAGATGGAATTATTGAGTAAAAGACTAGAAAAATACAAGAATCATCTAGAATGATGCTTAGTGCTAATAAATTGACATTTGAGTTTTGGGATGAAGCTATGAATACTACTTGTTATATTCAAAACAGGGTCACCTTGAAAGGAGGCATTGTCTTTACTCCTTATGAGCTATAGAAAAAGAAGGAAACCTAAAGTCAAATACTTTCATATTTTTGGAAGTAAATGCCATATCTAAGCTACTAAAGATCAAGTGGACGAGATGATTTCCATAGAGAATGAAGGGATATTTATGGGTTACTCTTCAAACAGAAGAGCATATAGGATCTATAACTCCAAAACCGGTATGACTATGGAACCTATCAATGTGAGAATTGAAGGTTCGGCTGTTGAAAAAAAGGAGGATGTGAGAGGTAATGTTGGAACATCTTATGTGCAAACTGATAAAGCACTAGGAGAGGATACTTCTGAATTTACAAACTTTGAGCTAGTGAATTCTCAATACAGCACATTCCTGTCTACTGAGGGAAGATAAAACAATATAGAGAATTGATTATAAGTCACCCTGATGAAGGCAGCATTACTGAAACAAATCATAAAAAATCAAATAGATGTGTTGCCTTGAGGGAAACAGGTGGAAGGCACTCTGAATTAATGTTGAAGAGGTATGATGTCAATAGAGATGTCATGACATTTAACAATAAAGATCTGAAATCCTTCAGATGTCTTATTAAACATGACTAGTACAAAGATCTTGGTAGTTGCAAGTAATTGATCAGGAATCTTGTTGAAGGAAAGGATGACACTCTGGAGCTTATGGACAACAAGGAACAACTTGATGTTATCAGACACAGTGGGATTGGAACTTGTACTATTGAATAGTTATAGTAATTACATAAAAGAGGGAATGTAACTTCTACTAAATCTTTCCTCTATGTTTTATGGCATGATATGCATATTGCTTGAGTTATTGGCTGGAAGGAAGGTATTCTACAAGACAGTGGGGATGGCTACAACACCAAGGATGCAGAAAGCTCTTTGACAGGGGCAAGAGGTGGCAAACCACCTAAAGCTGACCAAGAAGTAGTTTGTTTTCATTTGTGTGTTTCTATCTGTGGTATTGCTAGTGCAATATGTACTGAAGTGTCATGTGTGTTTCCGTTGTGTACATTTACTCTGGTTCTTTTTTGTCAATATTTTGGCTAAAAAGGGGGAGTAAAGTGTTGTGTCGTGATGTTATATCACATGTCTTCACATGTTGATTTAGCATTATGATAGGATTGTGTGCTACTGCTTCTATGAGAGTAGTTGTGTGTATGGTTTCTCATGCAATCATTAAGGGAAGCATGTGTGTTCATGATTGTGTGTGATGAAATTGATGTTGCCGCTTCTACTGATTCCACCGCAGGTGCTCTGGTGTGGGTTGTGCTCTTGAGGGGAAGAACCTCTTATATTTGTCAGGGGGGTTTAAAACATGTAAGTGTGTACAAGCATATGAGTCGTGTTTTTAGAGAGTTTACATGATAAGCATGTAAATTGTGTTGTGGTTTTATTCCTCTATCCAATTGAATTTGATTTTCGTTGTTTTAGCAAAAAAAATCCAAAGGAGGAGATTTTTAGTTCCATGTTTTTATGGTTGTATAGACTTTGGCTAAACATGGTTCTATGTTGGTGTTGGTAAAATGGTACAACATCTTTATCAATTGTCATAACAATTCCAGTTGTTATGTGCTTTACTACCAGATGTTGAAGACAATTTCATAACATCTAGAGCAACAGGTACAAGCAGGTTCTGCGGGTGCTATATTTGACAGATGTTCCAGCAGATGTTGTGACATGTTACAACAGAACATCATGACGCGCTAGATATTTTATCCTTGAAGATTTAATTTGAAGATATGAGTATCTGGAATAATTTGTACTCATTATAGGCGCATGCCAATCAAGGATTCTATTAGAAACAAGTGAAGATTTGATTGGTTACTAAAAAGGATCAATTGAGACTTTTTAGCAAACTTTTTATGAAGATTGTTTCTATTTTTGTTGAGAAAGATTCTGCAAGTTTATGGGAGCTGCTAATTGGATTTGATTGAAGAGTTGAAGCCCAACTATAGAAGATTGTTTAAGGAGTTGTCCAAGACCTAGTTTTTAAGCATAGTTTTTATTGTAAAACCTTGTGAAAAATAAGGGTTTATGGTTGGTAGTTCCTTAGGTTCTCCATTTTTTTGTATTTCCTCATGTATCTTTGATACATTTAAGTTGACTGATTTTTGCTTGTTCATCAAGCTATTATTTTCACTCAAATCCCATAGGCACGAGTTGAGTATTGTTCTTAGTAAAGCTTTTAAGAAAACTAAGTATTTGTAATTTGGAAGTGTGGTCTTCCTGTTTTATTTGTTCAAGTTGTTGTGACTGCAACTTGTTGGTAGAAAGCCCATGTGATTGGGATAGCTCTTTTATCACTGTGGTGATTGGAAGTGGGATGGTGATTTCTCATATCTAAGGAGGACCTAGGTAGAAGTTGCACTGGGTAGGGATTAGGTGAGAAGTTGTAAACGGGGGAGTTTAGCTTCGAACTAGTACTAGTGATAGTAGATTTCCTTCCTGGCTTGGTAGCCCCCAGAGTAGGTGAGTTAGCACCGAACTGGGTTAACATATCATTGTGTTCTTTATCTTTCTACAACTTATTATATTTCTTCACTGTTAGTATTGTTGTTGTTTGGTCAGAAGACGTTATAACATCTGTCGTGACATTGCTTGTATGTTGAGACATCAGTCTTAACATATTTGGTATGCGTGCCAGAATTTCACCAAGCATTGAATGTTGGAGATTCTCACACCATTTGAACTGACTATAACTTGGTCAGATATAACCTCATCCAAATCTGTTAATGCTCTCATTCATCAGCATTACAACTATCCAAAAACATCCGTCAAATTCTTAATGTGATTTGCATCTAAGTCCAAATATCTTCCAGAATATTCTTAGAAATCGTAAGCTTAGGAGAAACGCTATTGCCTGTAGCAAGTCCCTTGACAAAGAGATGACCAACATCAATGAGTTGTGTCCTGCTAAGAAAAATGACATCCTTGAACATACATACTGAAACCGACTTGTCACAGTACAATGTCAAGACATCATGTTGGACATTGTAATATTTTAGAAATTTTAGAATTACAACTTCCTTCAACATTATACTTAGCCTTAGAGAAGGACATAAATTAATTTATTGCTGATCCAAGAAACAAGATTGTTTCTGAAAAATAAATCTACTCCATTAACACAAACTCCATCAGAGATGACATAAACTCATAATAAGACATCACATCTCAGAAATTAATGGTGATCTCTTCACAAAAGAATTAATGAATCCATTCGAATAAATTTTCTGAATGCAAGAGGGAACTTTGTTGACTTAAGAGCTCTTTGATTCAGTTCTTGCTAGCTTTTAAAAGACTACCTCATTTCCTAAATTCAATATTATGAGATGATGTTCCAACACCTGCTTTGACATCAGTCCCTCCCTTAATGCTAGAATCATTGACCTTAGTTCTGGAGTTAACATCTCTATATGAACTTCTCTTGAAGAGTAACTTAGACATATCCATTCATCACATTTAGAACTCATCTTTCCTTGAAGAAGCTGAGAAATACCTTAGAAGATTACACATATATCTTGCATTGGCCTTATTAGATCCATAAAAGGAAGTTCCAGAATTGTGTCAGCAGTCTAATGTTACAACTTCTAGTGAGACATCTTGACTTTATCTTCCTTGAACATTAAGCATGTGGATGAGCAAGTATTTTCTTGTGGTTTCCATAAATAGCAACTGTCATTGGACCTAAGTTCCTCCTCAGAACTTCATTCTTCTCATTAGTGATCAAAACATTCTCCCTTGATGGGATTTACCTTCAGAACATGATCACGTAAATGACTTATGATTTTCATATTAGTTGTTAGACTTTTAACAAGGATAACATCATTAATCTAGTTCTACAACACCCTTAATATCATCACATTTTGGCATCATCACCAAAAGTAACAAAAATCGGTAGAATGAGACTTTAGAATTACCATAACCATCTTCACTCCAGTCATGTGTCTGGAAGAAGCACTGACAAAAGAAAACAATCTTCTTTGTTACCTTTAGCTTGAGAACTCTGATGTCTGGCACGATGTTGAGACATTTTGTTTGACATCATTAGCTCAACCTTCCTTTTGACGGAACCAATAATTGTCACTAGAGATATTCCTTGCTTGTTAGACCCTTGATAATCAAACCTTATCCCTTTCATACATCATCCCATCTTGAAGAATCTAATCAACACATTGGAATTATTTATTCAACATCCTCACAGACTTGATCATGATTTCAAGTTTGGAAGTCAATAAAATCACCTCATCCTATAGCTAAAAATAGTAGACAAACATTCTTCCTTATCAACCTGTATTTGAGAAATAATTACATTTTGTTTTATCATTGTTGATATACTTCTTAACTTATGATCCACAATTTTTTGTAAGAAGAATCCAACTCATCATGAGTTAATTCTTCAATATAGGAGTCTACATCAGAAGCTTACCTTCATGTCTGTAAAGGTTCAAAAATAGGATCACTTCCCTCACCAGACCAAGAAATAGAAATCCCTATCAGTTGTTTTTTGAGATAAGTAGGGAATTTTGCTCTAAAAAGTCCAAAGCCTTCACATTCATTTTAATGAATGCTTTGACATTGATTGGCTTTTACTTATGTTCCAGCTTTTTTCTTGAGCATCATAGTTCTTTCTGATGTCAATGTTGATGATCTGGACATTTGCTCTAGACATTCTGTTTACTCTCCTCAAACCTTGGTTGAACTGCGTCCCAAGGAACACAATCTCCTATAGAGTTGAAAACAAAAGCCAAGCTCTTATTCTTATTCAATGACTGTCACTACCATGTCAAACATTTTGGGTAGAGATCCGAGTGTCTTATTTTTTATCAGCCTTTATTCTAAACTTTTTCTCCCAAAACACTTATATGTGCCTTTATGAGTGGACTTGAGAACTTCTCGAGTATCTTTGGCCATAATACATGTGATAATTAGTCTGAACAAATGCTTATCAACTCCATCGATTATGGTATTAACAACTTCAGAGTTACAAAGAGCCAATACATACTCTTTCCTTCTATATCCTTTGCACCAGGATTCTCCCAACCTGGAAAATTACCAGGCTCTGCTTTCCATTGAATTATAGAATGCTAAGATTTTATCCTTCCAAAAGACATAGAATACCAGAAAAAATCTCCCTGAAGCTCACCCAATAAACATACCAGGGTGTTAGGTCTGATGCCAATTGAAATTATGGCACTTTAAAATATTTTAATATTGATGCGCCAACATCAAAACACAATGTCAAGATAGATGTTGTGACATCTATTGACAGAAAGAACTCAATATATCAAAATTGTAACTTATACATAAATAAATTGCATAATGATAAATAACACAGCTGATTATTAACCCAGTTTGGTGCAACGTCACCTACTCTGAGAGATACCAATCCATGTAGGAAACTCACTATGACAACATTAGTTCAAAGTCTAAAAAATCCCAGTTTACAACTTCTCTCCTAATCACTACCTTGTGCAACTTCTATCTAAAAACCTTCTAGATATGAGATCCCCCTCTCACTCTCGACCAATCACCTCAGTAATAAAATTCAGTCACAAACCTTGTGACTAGAATAAACCAATAGATTACACTTCGAATAAACAATACTCAGTTTTTCTTAAAAGGTTCAACCAAGAACAATGAACAATACTCAATTTTATGCTTTAAAGCTTCAAGAGTAAGAACAATAACTTAATAAATAATCAAGTAACAATTAATCTACCTAATACTTCAGACTTCCCCTACTTTTACAATTGTGAAAGTTAAATTACATTAGGTTTAGGTTTCTCTTTAAATACTCCCCAGGACTCCATGGGCTTCGAAGTCTTCACCCAAATATTTCATGATCCACAAGCTAAGGGTTGCACCAATTATGTAGAAAGATCTCCTTAAATCTTGGAACAAATAATTAAGTTTCCTAAATTGTCTCAACATATAATTTTAGAAACTTATATAGAGTTGGAGATCAAATCAGTTATTCCAGATTAAATATTCTTGACCTGCACAAATAATTGTGATATATCCAAAAGGAATCTCACAATCAAATCAAATCTGTCAAGAATAATAATATCATGTATTGATCTTTTGGTGTAACATGTCACAATATATGTCAGAACATCTGTCAAACATACCAACATCAGACTCTGTTGTACCAGTTGGTCAAGATGTTGTGACATATTTCTCAACATTAGTTAAGAACCATGTTTTAGCAAAATTTAGCCAATCATAAAACCATGGATCTAACACTACCCTTTTACTGTAAACTCTAAGATTGTCACTCTTTCACTCAACAAAGAATATATATATATATATATATATATATATATATATATATGTGTGTGTGTGTGTGTGTGTGTGTGTGTGTGTGTGTGTGTGTGTGTGTGTGTGTGTGTTTGTGTGAGTATAGCGATTGACTACCACTCCGATTTTTATTTTCTCTGAACCAAATGAACCGTTTGTGGTATATTGTGATGCATCTTTGATGGGTTTGGGTAGTATATTGATGCAAGATGGTAATGTTTTGGCCTATGCTTCACGGTAAATAAGGGTTCATTAGAAGAACTATCCTACTCATGATTTGGAGTTGACTGTAGTAGTGTTTGTGTTAAAGATTTGGAGACATTATCTTTATGGTTCCAGATTTGAAGTGTTTAGTGATCATAGGATTTTGAAGCATCTGTTTGATCAGAAGGAATTAAATATGACGCAGCATAGGTGGCTAGAATTCTTGAAAGATTATCATTTTGACCTGTATTATCACCCCGATAAGGCTAATGTCGTGGCGGATGCTTTAAGTCATAAGTCTTTGCATATGTATGTGTTGATGGATAGGGAATTGGAGTTGATTGAGCAATTTAGATACTTGAGTTTGGTCAATGAATTGACGCTGTAGGGTTTAATGTTAGGAATTTTGAAGACCAACAATGATTTTATTGCTAATATTAAAGAAAGTCAAAAGTGGGATGAGAAAATGGTGTATTTGATGGTTGGGGATAACTAGACGGAAGAACGTGCTTTTAACATGGATGAGCAAGGTGTGTTGAGATTCTGGAGCAGGATTTATGTTCTTGATGATTCATAAATGAAGAGGATTATTTTAGAAGAAATCATCGGAGTAACTTGAGTATCCATTCGGGAGTTAATAAGATGTATCAAGATTTGAAGAAAATATTTTGGTGGCTAGGATTGAAACGTGACATGGAAAATATGCCCGTTTAACTTGTCAGAAGTCGTAAGTTAAGCATCAGAAGCCTGAAGGGTTACTGCAACCGTTGGATATTCCATAGGGCGTGATGCAATTTGGGTGATTGTTGATAGAATGACAAAATCAGATCATTTTATTATGATTAATATTAGTTTTCTTTGCATAAGTTTGCAGATATTTACATTCGTGTGATAGTGAAATTACAAGAGGTTCTGTTGTGTATTGTTTCTGATAGAGACCCGATGTTTACATTAGGATTTTGGGATGGTTTACAAGAGGCATTGGGTTCTAAGTCGAGATTGAGTTCTTCCTATCATCCACATACAAATGGTCAGATTGAGAGAATTATTCAGTCATTAGAGTATTTGTTAAGAGCTTGTGTCCTTGAGAAAAGAGGTTCTTGGGACATTCATCTTTCACTGATAGAGTTCACTTACAATAATAGTTTTAACTCTAGAATTGAAATGACACCTTTTGAGGAGTTGTATGGTCGAAGGTGTAGGACACCTTTATGTTGGTATGAATCTGGTGAGAACATTATGCTAGGACCTGAGATTTTCCAACAGACTATGAAAAAAGTGAAGTTAATTCGAGAGAAGATAAAAGCTTCACAGAGTAGGAAAAATAGTTAGCATGATAAGAGGATGAAGGATCTTGAGTTTCAAGAAGGATAGTACGTATTCTTGAGAGTCACTCTGGTAATTGGTGTGGGACGTGCTTTGAAATCGAGAAAGCTTACTCCTTAGTTTATTGGTTTGTATCATATTTCTAACAAGGTGGGAGTTGTTGCTTAAAGGGTGGCATTTCCACCTAATCTTCCAAATTCTCATGATGTATTCCATGTTTCTCAACTTAGAAATTACATTTTAGATCCATCTCATGTGATTCCAATGGATGATGTGCAAGTAAGGGATAACCTTACGGTTGAGACCTTGCCTATGAGAATCGAAGGCCGCAAGGTGAAAAAGTTGAGGAGCAAGGAGATTGTTCTCGTGAAGGTTTTTTGGATACGTGCTGTCAAAGAACACTTAATTTAGGAATTAGAGAGTAAGAAGTCGTATCCAAAATTGTTTACATCAGGTAAATTTTCGAGGACAAAATATTCTAAGTGTGGGAGAGTTATAACGCTCTGATTTTATTTAAAATGTTATTCATAATTTAATTATATGGTGTTGTACATATTTATGTGTTGATATGTGTTTTGATGTGTTTTGATGCACTTGGTGTGGGGTAGTTTCCTTAGATATATAGAGATTAAGGTGTTTGGGATGTAGGAGTAATTGTGTAGAACGTGGGGATGGTGGGAGTAAGTAGTTACTAGCATTATTTAATTAAAATTAGAGGAGTTAAATAATGTTAGTAATGGTTAAATAATTATGTAATTATTTTAATAATTTTTTAGTTTTGTTATAATGATCAGTGGGTGTGACGTGGTGGGAGAACTGACTTGAGGTTTTGCGTTTGTGTTCGCAAATGTTTCGGTTTAGCAAGAGTCGCCACCGACTTTTTATTTTATCCAAAGGAAAGGTCAAAAAGCACAGGAAAGACCTTTGAGATGTTTTCTTGGGTTCGGGGGGTAGATTATGAAAAGGGAAGGTGCAAGCACCCTTTTCATCCATGGTTATCCATGGGCTCTTAGTTACTTGTTTAGATCACTTGCTTTTGCTTTTCAATTGTTTGAAATGGTGCTTTGTGTGTGGTTTTGAAAATGTTTTAAAAAGAGGCCATCGTTATGGAAACCTTTGTAATGATTCTTGTTTGAATGTATACAAAGGTGTATTGTCTTTTGAAAAGATGTTTCAATGTTTGAATGTTTGAAAGTTTGTTTTGGGAAATGTTTTGAAATTGTGTTGTGAGGTGTGTTTGAAAATAGCAAGGATGTTTTGCAAGTTTTGATCAAGTAACTAAGAGTTGTCTACCCTATCTACTCAAAGATCTTTCCTACACATTTTTAACCCTTTTGACAGTGTTGTTTTACCATTGCATTTGGTAAACAACCTTGTGTTTGGATGTTAAACGGGACATGCGCGGGTCATCGTATTGACCATGATAGCAATATTGCTATGTATCTTAGCGAATTTTTGAGGGACTAGATCATTTTATATAGGCAACCAAGATAACGTCATCGAGGGACTATGATCTTTTGTTTTGTTTTTGTTTTTCCAAGATACTCAACATGCATAACATGGCCATTTTTAAGGCAACAAGTGGGTGAAACCCTAGGGGTGCATGTGTGCATTGTGTTATCATTTTAATGCATTTATGTCTTGTATTAGGTCTAACTAGTTATTTTGATTTTGGATATTGCGTACAAACCCTAATTGCTATACAGTATATATAGAAAGCAATAAATTGCAGAAATTAACAGTCTAGGCTATTAAAAAAGTATCCGGGAATGGGGGTACAATTATTAAAAATGGGGTTGGATCTCATAAGAATAGCAAAGTCCAAATATTACAACCAAATCGAATTGTCGCGATTCAATATAAAGCTATAACAAATTATGAAATAAAGAAAATCAATAAATTATGAAATGCATGTATTTATTAAAAAGAGATAAATAAAATCTATTCTAAAAGATTAAACATTATTATTATTCTTTCTTGTATTTTTATTAATTTTTAAAGGAAAAGTTTTAAAGAAAGAAAATTTAATTTAATTAAATCTTTATTATTTTATACTTTTATTAATCAATTAAAAAAGGTTTAAAGAAAACTAATTAAATTAATTTAAATGTTTTTTTTAGTATTTTTATTATGTGTAAGAAGAATAATAAAAAGAAAATGATTAAAATAAAACTAATTGAGAAAATCAAATTTATTTTACAAAATGAAGTTTTAATATATTACTAGTATGTTTTTAACAAAAGAAATAAAAAAGATAAATTAAGAAAAAGAAAATTAACTAAACTAATTATTTTGGTATTTTCTTAAATGTAACAAATTAGCAAAGATAAATTAAAAATAAAATTAATTTCAAGATTAATTTAGTTTGATAAAAAAAGTATTGATTTTTTATGAAAATGTTAACAAAAAGAAGTAGATAAAAAAAGGGTAAGAATGGGCTTTAGGGTATTGATGTTGGGCCCAAATGAAATAATAAATAAAAACAATGAGGTCAGAACTGAGGGCGGGGGGGGGGGGGGGGGGGGGGGGGGGGGGGGGGGTGCTCTAGCGTTTATGTGCACGGGCTTAGGGTTTGTGGCCAGCATTGGCCCAATTCCATGAGTTGCAACATTTGATTAGGGTTTGTTGTGCGCTCCTCACAGCGGCGCCGTTTGTCTCTCTCGTTCCTCTCACATCTCTCTCACTCAATCGCTCGTTCCCCTCTGATCTTCCCTTCTTCTCAAGCCGCCGGAGCACTATCCCTCTCACATATCCTTCTCACACTCTAAGCGCTAATGATTTTTACTTCTTTGAAAGGTACTGTTCTGGGTTTTGAGGTTTGAACGTTTTTTTTTTTGTTATTGTTAATCTTGTTCATGTTTTGGCTTGTTAATCTATTGTATCATGTTTGAGATGCAAAAAGTGATTTGAAGAGGAATATACCTTCGGAACCTTTATGGGAGAAAGGAGAGGAATGTCAGGTTGGACTGATGGCGTTCCCTTGGTGGCCGGAGGCAGGGGAAGAGGTGATGACGATAATGCTTCTGATTTTGTAGATGATTTCTGATTCTGAAACTGTGTTATTTCTTTCCTCTCTTGAATGATGATGCTTGCTGCTTCTGACTTATTTTGGCTAATGATTGATAATGATGATGATTATCCAGAGACTTTGATGATGATTATTGTTGAACTGAGTTTTGATTATTGCTGGTTAATAATGGTTTCTGAAACTTCGTTTTGTTGGTAGTTTTTTGTTGATGATGATTGTTTGTTCTGAAACTTTTGGTTTGTAAGTTTGGTATGATTTTGTTCTTCTGATTTGAAATTGTTGGTGATGACTGTTGAAATGAGTTGGGAATAAGATACAGGTTTTGAATATTGTTGTTGACAGTTTTCCAGTTTTTGTTGTTTAGACTGAGTTGAATTTCTTTTGAAATGAATTGCAAGTTTTGTTGGTGTTTGGAACTGAGATGCAGGTTTTGAAAATTTGAGAATATTGTTATTGGTTTGGTGATTATTGCTGGCTTTGGTTTTACAGTTGAAGGTTTTGGAAACTTGAGAATATTTTGCAGCTTTGGCTTATTTTGCAGTTTGAGTTGCTGTTACAGTTGTGGGTAGGCTTTACAGTTTGCAGGTTTTGCTGTTTGAAATCTGCAGGTTTGGAGTTTGTTGTTTGAAACTGTTACACAGGTTTTGAGGTTTTTGCAATGGTTATGCAGGCTTTGGAAGTTTGTAAAATGTTTTGAATTTGAACTTGAAGTTTTGGACTGTTTGTTTGATAATAGGTTTTGTGGTTGTTTTGCAGCTTGTTGGCTTTTTGTGAGCTACAGGGTTTGAACTATTATGCAGCTTGTGAATGTTTTTGCAGTTTAGTTCTGTAGGTTTGGCTGAAGCTGTTAGGCAGTGTTTTTGTGATTTGTTTCAGTTTTGACAAAATGTTCTCCTTCTTTTCTTCCATCCTGATAGTGTTATATCTAGTTGCTTTTTATTTTGTAACTTGTGACAGATTAGCCAAACTGTACAATCCCAACAAAAAGGTGATATCTTTTCTCTCTCTCTCCTCTCTCCATGATAAAAAGCAACAATTCTTTTCTCTGATTTTCTGAAAAGTTTGCCTAATTTATTGGAAAATGATGATAGGCTATGAAACAAGCCCTTTGCTTGTGATTTGGTTCACCATGCTTTGTACCTTTGGCATGTTGTTTGTACTTTTTGTTGCTGTTTGTACCCTTTGCTGTTGTCTAGCTTGTTTTGTTTACTTTGCTTGACAGTTTGGCCTTGTTGCATTGTTTAGTTGCCTTGTTCAGTTTGCGCGCCTGCTATGTTACTTGCCATGCTGTTACTGCATTGTTTAGTTTGCATCCAGTTTGGCCTTGTTTTCATTTGAACAATTTTGCTTTGCTTGCAATGCTTGCTTAGACAACTTGCTCTGCATTCTTTAATTGAACAGCTTGCGTTTTTATTTTTCTCTTTGTGAACCAAGAAGAACAATCTTCTTGTGATTCGCAAAGAGAAAAATAAAAACATGATGAAATGAAAATATCCCCCTCTGATTCCAAACGACAAACTTTAATAATGAAAATTTTCTTTCTCTTTGTTTTGAAAATTCTATGCTAATGCTCAATTAACTTTGCTAATCTTTTCTGTCTTTCTTTCATGTGAGCGCAAGTTGGACAGTGACAAAGCAGAGGAAACAAGAGATTCTTTGTGGCGAGCATGGGAGCAATGGAAGCTTAGGCTTAGATTTGTAACTTAGAGAGATTTTCCATTAGTTGTAATAATTTATTTTTTCAAGAACTATAAGTTGTAAAAACCTAAAGCATATGAATAATAAATTATTTTTTGTAACAACATTTGAAATGAATGAAGAGAGTTTTTATGAGATAATCTGATATCCAATAAAAGTCCATTACTGTCAATAACTTGCAAATCCTTCTTTCCATCCTCACTAATCCTTTAAGATTCTTGATTAAAAATAACTGAAACTGCATTCCAATAATTTCAATCCAGATAACTTAAACTCTAAGTAACCCAACAACTCTGTAATCTGGTAACCTTGCAACAGTAT
Organism: Vicia faba; assembly: GCA_948472305.1. Lineage (NCBI taxonomy): Eukaryota > Viridiplantae > Streptophyta > Magnoliopsida > Fabales > Fabaceae > Vicia > Vicia faba. The sequence continues at coordinate 673,949,504 of OX451736.1, forward strand.
TCCATGCATTGTGCATTCCAATAAACAAGTAAATGTTTATTCCCTAAACAAGCAACTGTTTTGAAAGACGCAAATTAACTGGTTAACCTGGATCAAACAGACACTGCCTATTTCCAGTAAATTTGAAATATCATGAAAACATATGTCAGTCAATTGAATTTCTGAGAATTCAATTCTTTTGAAAAATGCAAGAAAAACCCTAATTCCTAAAATTAGGTTTCTTGGTGAACAATTTTCATGTTTTGACACATCTTGATGAAAAATGACCTTTGGCATTTGATTTTGACCAAAAAGTCAAAGCTTGACTTTTCAGTGTACAGTTAATTTTTGATCAGTTGACTAGAAAATTCATTTGTCAATCCAATGCAATTGAGATCTTTTGAACCTTGTGAATAGGTCAAGATGATGCCATTGAGTCCTTGAATCCATGTTTGAACCCAATTTGCCATTGGCTAGGTTAAAAATCAGAAATTGCCTTTCTGCAGTCAAAACCCTAAAAATGACCATTTTACCCTTTTGATGATCTGATCAAATTTCTTGAGGAGTTGTGGTCCAAACTTGATCAAATGGTTCATATGAGCCTATAATGTTGATGTGGATAAAAAATTATAAAGTTTGACTGTAAATTGGCCACATTTGACTTTTTCCCCCATACAGTAGATTTTTAGGTCAATTGTCCAATTGACTGGGCAAAAATTTGATTCAAGGCTTGAAACTTGGTAGGGGCAATCTTATAGGTCCATCATGAAGTATGAAAATCAATTTGAGCACTGGAAGTCCAAAAATCCCTGTGCAAACTCAAACCCTAATTTCAGGTTAACAGTGCAAGGAGATATCTTGAGCAGAGCAAACCCTAATCCTGTCTGGAGTCTAAAGAGTCTTGTGATGAAAATCTTGATAAAAATGAGAGGGTAAATTTTGGGGTACAACAGCTGCCCCTGTTCAATCATTTTGAACCTGAAGAGTCAGATTGGCGAGTTTGCCTTTCGTGACTCGAAGGTAAAAGAGGATTGGACACTAGAGTGCCCGTAAATTTGCACTCGTCAAAATGTAGGTTGAGGGAATGGGATTAAAGATGCCATTTGGAGATGATAGAATCTTGCTGGATATGGGCTTAAAGATTCCATCCGAAATGTTTGTTGAAAATTGGAAGAATGAACATCAGAATGGTATCCGTATCTGGAATGTATCTGAGTTATATCTGGAGATTGAATTTGTATGAGCAATGGAATGGCGTCCGTGTCTGGAGCCTATCCGAGCTGTAACTGTGTTTGAATCTGAATGAATAACAAAATGACTGCTGCGTTTAGAGTGTATCTGCATTGTATCTGAATCTGAATGGGTGACAAAATAGCATCTGTGTCTAGAGCAACTTTGGGTTGGGGAAATGTTTGAATGAGTGATAGAATGGAAACCGTGTCGGGTGCGTATCTGGACTGTATCTGAAGTTGGGATCTATATGAGAAGTAGAATGACCTCCGTGTCTGGGGTGTATCCATACTATAACTGGGATCTGGACAAGTGACAGAATGACTTCCGTGTCTGGAGTGCATCTGAACCTGAAGTTGATAGTTGAATCTGAATGAGAAAAAGAATGTGTGATACGGTGGGAGAACTGACTTGGTTTTTTGCGTTTGTGTTCGCAAATGTTTCGGTTTAGCAAGAGTCACCACCAACTTTTTATTTTATCCTAAGGAAAGGCCAAAAAGCACAGGAAAGACCTTTGAGATGTTTTCTTGAGTTCGGGGAGTAGATTATAGAAAGGGAAGGTATTAGCACCCTTTCTATCCATGGTTATCCATGGGCTCTTAGTTACTTGCTTAGATCACTTGCTTTGTATTTTCAATTGTTTGAAATGGTGTTTTGTGTGTGGTTTTGAAAGATGTTTTTGAAAAGAGGCCATCATTGTGGCAACCTTTGTAATGATTCTTGTTTGAATGTATACAAAGGTGTTTTTGTCTTTTGAAAGGTTTTTAATGTTTTGAAAGTTGTTTTGAAATTGTGTTGTGGAGTGTGTTTTGAAAAATAGCAAGAATGTTTTGCAAGATTTTTGATCAAGTAACTAAGAGTTGTCTACCCTATTTTACCTAAAGATCTTTTTTATGTTTTTAACCCTTTTAACAATGTTGTTTCACCATTGTATTTGTTGAACAACCTTGTGTTAGGATATTAACGGGACAGGCACAGGTCATCGTATGACCATGATAGAAATGTTGTGAAATGACTTAGCACTTTTCTGTAGGGACTAAGATCATTTTTAAAGGCAACTTTGATAGCGTCATCGAGGGACTATGATCTTTTTTCAATTCGTTTGTGCTAAGACATCCCACATGCATAACATGGCCATTTTTATAAGGCAACAAGTGGAATTTCCTTAAGGGTGCATGTGTGCAAAGTGTGTTTTATTGCATGCATTTGTCTTTAATTTTTAGGTTGTCTACTTGTTGGTTTTATCTTGCCATACACACCTAGTTACTAGCATTTATACAAAAGTAATAAAAAGTGCAAAAAAATAAATCCTACACTATTACAACCATATTGAAGTGCATAGAAAGTATGAAGGAAAAAATAAGATAAAAGCAAGAAAAATAAGGGTCTTTCGACCCAAGCAGTAGCACCCTTCGACTTGTATTTTGTTGGCCTCCTTCGATTGGAGCTAGCGCCAGTGAGGTCCTGTCCTTCGATTGGGCTTTGGCACCAGTCAGGTCATGTACTTCGATTGGAGGCTGGCACCAGCATGGGAGTGCCTTTCGTCTGAGCCTGGACTTAGTGCAAGTGTGCCTCTGGCTGGGCCTTTCTGCCTTGTTGCCTTCTTCGATTAGGCCTGGAATCTGTGCAAGATGCAATCTGCCTTTCTGTCTCCTTCGATTGGGTCTGGAGTCAGTGAGGAAGCCTGGGGCTTCGTTTCATACTCCTGTCTTTTGTTTATTTCGTTTGAGATATTAAACAGCAACATGGCCCAAAGCCATGCTATCATTACCTCGGGGCCAGGTTAGTTCTTAGGGCATTTGTAACAAACCAAAGAACAAAACCAAAAGGAGAGACAATAAAAACAAACTAAAAGAGTGGAAACGAAAAGGTAACAAACACTATGTACATGTTTGAAACGAAAAGGAAGCTTATTTACATGTTACACTAGAAATGAAGGGCTCAAGGTTAAGAATGACTTACCTTGATTGAGGCTGGACGTGTGCTGGGTCTTTAAGTGGTTTCCTTGAATGCTTATGGATTCGAAGGGAGGAACCAGGAGTTATGTCTTTGATACTGGATAAGTGTGAGGTTCTTCCTACTGGATTCAAAGGGTAACAAGGTATAGGGATGTTTCAGATTCTAAGGGGATAAGTGTTTGCTCTTTGATTTGATACAGGAAGGTCTGAGTTTTTGTTAGTTTTGATACAGGTTTGCTTGCAGTTGTAGTTGGACTTGCTTTAGGCAGGTTTGTTTGCAGTTGCAGTTGAACTGGCTTGAGTTTTCTAGCTTTGGTAACGAAGGCAGGTTTTGAGGTTATGCAGGCCTCAAGGTTTGTTGTGCCTTAGGCTTGTATTTGTAACACAGGTTTGATGTTCTGGTATTAGGCAGGAGGATGCAGTTCTGGATTTGTTGTTTGGATTCTGGGTATGTGTTTGATGAGTGTTTAAGTGTTTAAGTGTTTAAGTGTTTAAGTGTTTGAGAATTTTGTGGTGTGTGAGAATTTTTTTGAAGATTCGTTCCTCTGGCCAAAAGTCCTCCCCCAGCTTTGCATAAATTCCTCTATAATGGACATGTTTTCAGCAGCCAGCCTTGCAAAAATAGTAAAATGATAGGTAACGTGACAGTACATGTGGTGGGCCTGTTGGCAGTTGGGGTGCAGAAGCTGTGACTCATGCTTCTGTCATTGCTTGTGGGGCGAAAATAATAAAATAAGGCCCAGCTGGAAAGTAAATGTCCACTTGTGCCACAAAAGCAAGATGAATGGTTCAGATGGGGTTGCTTCATGCTGAAGGAAAATAGGCGCAAAACTCAAGACAGACTTTCCTAAAAGGTAGTACTGTGTTATTAAGTGCAGGTGGTCTTAGACAATAAATGGGTACAAGCCTAAAAAGGGAAGACACGTGGCCTAGCCTATGGGTCTGAATGTTCAACTTGATCTTTTGAGTCGAATCCTCCATCTTTTTACACCTTTCGACCAGACTAGGACAAAACAGCATTCGTTTTCACCAGCTGTGTGCCCTTCGAATGGACCAAGTGTGTGTTCTTCGAATGGCCCTTTTCATAAGGTTATTAATTTCTGAATCAAAAGAAGCTTTTAGAACATTATTGACTCTTTGAATTGAAGAAAACTAGAAGGAGGCCTTTACTTCCTGATTCGAAGGGCATTCCTGAGTCGAAGGACATTCCTGAGTCGAAGGACACTGTTTCAAAGGGAACCAAAAACTCAATTGAAACTTGTATGGAGATCATTTCCTTCTGAATCGAAGGAGACCTATTTGAATTCACATTACCCAGACAAAACTTGTATCGAAGAAAACATATTGCCAAATCGAAAGCTCATGCTCGAAGGAAGCATATTGCCCAATCGAAGTAGGCTTGCAAGCAGCATATGCCCAATCGAAGCAGGCTTGTAGGCAGTGAACTTGTCCAACTCGAAACAGGCTTACAGGCAGCTAAAATAGGTTTTCAAAGCAAGCATGCATGCAACATGCTTGGTGAATCGATGGGTTTGCCTTGCAGGGGGCACTTGTAGCCAGCAAACATGGTTTTCAAGGCAAGCAATGTAGGCAGCAAAAGTCACAAACGAAGCCTGCAACAAGAAGTCACATGCCCATGCGAAAGAGGCACGCTAGCATCCATATTGAGCAATTGAAGGAGGCCAAGACTCAATCGAAGGATGCTGATCGAAAGATGCCTAAAGGCCAATCGAAAGAGCTGAAACAAAGAACACTTGTATTTCTCCAATTTTTGTCAAAATAATATTTTTATCTATTTTCTCCCCTTTTTGATAGTTTCCTTTTAATTTTGGTACTGAAAAATTCCAAAATACTTGTGCAAGCTTGAACCTTGAAAATCCTTGTAAGAAAGGCCTTAAGGATTGAGAGGGCAAATTTTGGGGTACAACAGTTGCCCCTGTTCAATCTTCTTGAACCTGAAGAGTTAGATTGGCAGTTTCGCCGTTCGCGACTCGAAGGTAAAAGATGATTGGACACTAGAATGCCCAAAACATTTGCACTCATCAAAGTGTAGTTTGAGGGAATGGGCTTAAAGATGCCATTTGGAGATGGTGGAATCTTGCTGGAGATGGGCTTAAAGATGCCATCCAAGAATGTTTGTTGAATTGCAATGTTGTAGGTCAGAAGAATGAGCATCAAAATGGTATCCGTGTCTGGAATGCCATTGAACTGTATCTGGGGACTGAGTTTGTATGAGCAAAAGAATGTCGTCCGTGTCTGGCGCGTATCTGAGCTATAACTGTATTTGGATTTTGAATGAATATCAGAATGACTGCCGTGTCTGGAGTGTATCTGTATTCTGAATGGGTAACAGAGAAAAATCTGTGTATGGAGCAACTGTGTGCTGAGGATAAATTCTGAATGAGTGACAAAATGGCAACCGTGTCTGGAGCGTATCTGGACTGTATCTGAAGTTTGAGATCTGTATGAGTAGCAGAATGACTTCCGTGTCTGGAGTGTATCTGAAACTGTAACTGGGATCTGAATAAGTGACAGAATGGCAACCGTGTCTGGAGCGTATCTGGACTGTATCTGAAGTTGAGATCTGTATGAGTAGCATAATGACTTCCGTGTCTGGAGTGTATCTGAGACTGTAACTGGGATCTGAATGAGTGACAGAATGACTTCCGTGGCGATTGCACTGGGGAGAATTAAACTACTGGTGTAAAGGCCAGAATGGCTTCCGCGTTTGGAGCGTGTCCGAACTTGAAGTTGATAGTTGAATCTGAATGAGAGATAGAATGGCCGCCGTGTCTGGAGCGTATCTAGTCTGTATCGGTTTACCGAAGTCGAAATAAGTAGTAGAATGACCGCCGTGTTTGGGGTGTATCCTTACTGTATCTGACTTGAAATTATGAATGAGTAATAGAATGACCGCCGTGTCTGGGGTGTATCCATACTGTATCTGAATAATTGTTAACGATAGCCTTTTAATCTTATCCTGAAAAGGGTAAAATGTTAGCTAAAACACAAAGTTATGTTGCATGATGCGTATGATGCAATGAACTGTACTTCATCAATGTTTATGATATATGAATGTAATGGTTATGTATGCAGGCTGAGTAGCTGTCTTGCTGAGGAAAATGAATCCTTGATAGCTGGAGATAATGAATTCCTTGACTGCTTCCGGGGAAAGTAAATCTTTGACCGAAGCTGGGGATTCCGAAAAAATCTTCGATTGTTGAAGATGAGAAATCCTTGCTAACTGCTTGTGGATAAAAGATCTTCAATTGTTGAGGACTCTTAGGACCACTGCTGGGGATTAAAAATCTTTGGCCGCCGCTGAGGACCTGGAGAGGAGAAACCCTTGCTGACTGCTTGGGAAATAAGGAAAACTTTGAAAAATCTCAACTAGGGAGTTGAAACCTGGGAGACTTCTGCTATAGAAATGAGACTGAGAATCTTCAATCTGCTAGGAAATAACTCTGTGGGGAGAACGCTTTGACTATTCTGGCTCTGCTGGGGACAGGATTTCAGGGTCTTCGGGCTCCACCACGGATCTCGAAGCTTAACTCTGATGGGAAATTTAAAATTTAACCCAGCTGGGGAATCATGCTTTAGACTGTACCGGCTCTGTTGCGGATCTTGAAGCTTAACTTTACTGGGGCAATATGCTCCAAATCTTAGCTTTGTCAAGGATCCAAATGATGTGTCGTGGGGGATTTATTCTGGAATGGCACAAAGATATCTTCCTCCACCTTCAACCTATCAGTAATTATCCTTTTTTCAATTTGTAAGCAGTGATTATATTCAAATGCATATGCCTTTTTAACAAAACATTGGACGTTTTCAAATAAAACATAAGTGTAAAAAGAAAAGAAAGGCAAACAAATTTCTGCACTTCGAAGTACATTTGTATTTAACTTTTGTGAGTATCTTTGTACAAAGGAGACAGACATCCTAGTAAGAGAATGTTGTCGTAAGAATTGAAAAAAATCTTATACAAAAGAAAGATGGCTATGTGTAACAATTCCATGGGATTCCCATTCTGCCATAGCCTTCACAACTCTGAATATTTGTCCATTCGCTGCTTCGTCCGCCGATGACTGGATTGATCAGAAGCTTGGAGCTTGTTGGTGAAGTGACTGTTTCTTAAAGTGATCCGATGAGACATAGTCATACGCTTTAATTCCCTAACTTTTACCTGAATCGCCCTTTCGAGTTTTCGATCCACCGGGAAACCTTTTTTTTCCCAAGTCGCCCTTTCGGGTTTTCAACTTGCCGGGTGTACAGATTTTTTTTGTTTTATCCCTAATTTTTTCCTGAACCGCCCTTTCAGGTTTTCGGTTCACCGGGATGCCCATTTTTGCCCAAGTCGCCCTTTTGGGTTTTCAACTTGTCGGGTTGTTTTATGCGTAGTATCTTTTGACTATGTCTGCATTCGTAGGGTGTGGAAAATCGTCGCCGTCCATGGTGGTCAGAATCATTTCCCCACCAGAAAAGATACTCTTGATCACAAATGGTCCTTCGTAAGTAGGAGTCCACTTGTCCCTGGGATCACTTTGCGGTAAGATGATCCGCTTGATTACAAGGTCTCCGACTTGATATGTCTGACGCCTGACTTTCTTGTTGAAAGCCTTGATCATGCGTTTTTGATACGCCTGACCATGACAAACAGCAGTAAGTCTCTTCTCGTCGATCAAATTGAGTTGATCAAGCCGGGTCTGAATCCAATCGTCTTCACTCAAACCAGCGTCTTTCATGATCCTTAAGGAAGGAATCTGAACTTCCATGGGTAGGACAACCTCCATGCCATACACCAAAGAAAATGGGGTTGCCCCTGTTGAAGTACGTGACGTGGTACGATATCCATGCAGAGCAAACAGTAACATCTCGTGCCAGTCCTTCTAGGTGACTGTGATACGGTGGGAGAACTGACTTGGGTTTTGCGTTTGTTTTCGCAAATGTTTCGGTTGAGCAAGAGTCGCCACCGACTTTTTATTTTATCCTAAGGAAAGGCTAAAAAGCACAGCAAAAACCTTTGAGATGTTTTCTTGGGTTCAGGGAGTAGATTATAGAAAGGGAAGGTATTAGCACCCTTTCTATCCATGGTTATCCATGGGCTCTTAGTTACTTGCTTAGATCAACTTGCCTTAATTTTCAATTGTTTGAAATGGTGCTTTGTGTGTGTGGGTTTGAAAATGTTTTGAAAAGAAGCCAATGTGGTGGCAACCTTTGTAATGATCCATGTTGGGATGTATACAAAGGTGTATGTATTTTGAAAAGGTTTTCATTATTTTTGAAAGTTGTTTTGAAAGTGTAGTGATGTGTGGTTTGAAAAATAGGCAAGTGTTTTGTTTTGCAAGGGGGCAAGTAATCAAGAGCTATCTACCCTAAATTTCTCAAAGATCTTTGCTATGTTTTAACCCTTTTAACAATTTTGTTCCACCATTGCATTTGGTGGACAATCTTGTGTTAGGATGTGAAAGGGACGGGCGCGGGTCATCGTTTTGACCATAATTGCAATGGTGCCAAGTATCTTTGGGCAATTTTTCCTTTGAGGGACTTGATCATTTTTTAGGCAACTTTCAAAAGCGTCATCGAGGGACTATGATCATTTGAATTGTTTTGTTTTGCCCAAAGAGACCTAACATGCAATATGGCCCATTTTTTAAGGCAACAAGTGGAATACCCTAGGGGTGCAAGTGTGATTAGTGTTGTCCATTTTCATACTTGTTTATCTTGGATTTAGGTCAAACTACTTGTTGATTTTATTTGCATACAAACCCTAAGTCTAAACATGGTATATTTAGAAAGTATTTAAAGTGTGAAATTTTAAAAGTCCTAAGTTATTACACAATGATCATGGGAATGGGGGTACAAACGTTCAAATGGGGATGAGACTTTATAGGAGGGTAATACCCAATATTTACAACCAAATTGAATTGCGCAACTATAAATGTATAAATGTATAAGAAAGGAACAATATGTATGTGAAAGTATTTTTGTGTAAGTGTATATTTTATTCACAAATAAAATAAAAATAATTAAAAGAAAGTTAATTTTTGAATATTTTCATGTTTAGGGCAAAAACCCTAATTTTACTAAATAAAAGGTGTTAATTATTTATTATGTATTATATACAATATTTACTAATTATATACAAAAAATAAATAAAAGAGAAGTATATTTGTCAAAAAGGTATTTTTAATGTTAAATATTAATAAAAATAAAAATATATATATTTTTGGTATTTTTATCTTAAATATCCTAATAAATATGTAAATATTTATATTATATGATAAATATATTAAATATGTACAAAAATAAAATATTTAATATTTACAAAAAAAGTGTATTTTCATAAAATATTTTCAAAAGATAAAATAAAATGAAAATCAGAAAATAAAATGCATTGGTATTAATTTTAGTATTTTTAAATAAAAGATATTATGTATTATTTATGTACAAACATCAATTTAAACAAATAAATGCCTAATAAATATAAAAATGGTGTGAAAAATATTTTTTATATTTTTAATATTATGAGAAAAAATAAATAAGTCAGAAATAAAACGAAAAGTCAAGAAAATGTTTCAAATAAGCACAATGGGCCAAGGGGGTTCAAAAGTAAGCATAAGGTGCAAATAAGAAGTCAACTCAGGCCCAGCCCAAGAAGACTTTGTCTTCAACCTCAGAACCTGTATGAACAACAACAACACGCGTTTTCTATCTCCAGATTCCTTGATCATTTGCCAAATCTTGCAACATGAAACCTGTAGAGCTTGAAGCCACGATTTTAGACATATAAAGGAATCAATCTAACTCTCAGAAATGAGAGAGAATTTCTTCTCCCCCAATTCCTGACCTAGTTTTTGTTCCATGTTCAGACCTCAAATTCTCATAGCACACATAACATAAATGAAAACTAATTATATGGGCATGTTCAGGGCCATGAATGTGACATAATTTCTTCACAAATCTAAACCTAACAATGCCTGGATAGAGAGATAAGAGTTCATGAACTTACCTGTTCAGTTGGAATTGTATCTGGTGATGGAGGTGTTTTCAATGCAAGGTGATGATTGGTATAGCTTCCTTGATGTCCAGGGATGTTATTCCAACCTTTAGTTTGCTTTGGAACCAAGTGAATCGTGTTATGGCACTTCAACTGCAAAACAGAAAATATGAAAATGGTGATGTTAGTTAGGGATGTTACAGGTCGTGTTTAGGGCTTGGGACAGTTTCAAGGGATGATGTGGGATGTGTTTGAAGTGTTTTTGGCCAAGATGCACGATGGAAATGAGCTGTGGGATTCCAAGTGCAGGATGCCCTGTTTTTGTGCAGTTTAATGGTGATTCTGTGTTTGAGGATGTTTGGAACTTGGTTGGCTTGTGTTTCAGCTTAGGTTTGATGTTTAGAAAGTGTACAATAACTTTGCTTAAGGTTCTCTTGGTTGAGATGATAGTTGGTAGATGTTATGCAAGTTTTCTTCAACTTTAAGCAACAAAAGTTCAAGTTGTGTTCTAGACTGATGCAGGCCCCCAATCTATGCTGCAACCTTTCCCCTTGATCAGTGTGTTTTGCTTCTAAACTTGTGCCCAAAGATATGGCCTTGTACTTCTTGATTTGCAACTTTGACATAAAGTTCATCTTTTCTAAAATGGATAATTTGCTTTTTCTATTTAAGGGTTAAACTTCCATGTAATGCTTAAACACATAATGCAAGGCTTGAACACAAGGGATTTGCATTAAATTATTGAGTGCAAATGGGATATAGGACCTGTAATCAAGGAATGCAAGCCGAGTTCAAAATGGCACAAGTGTATGAACATGTAAATTGGCCATAAACAAAGTGAATTTTTCCCAACTTGCCAAATTCGATTCTCCCTAACCATGAGGTTGTTTGATGAGTTCTTTGACATTTTGGAAAGCTTGGAATGTGTACTACAATCCATCTTTGTAATGCAAATTGAAATTCCAAGTGGAAGCATGTGAAAAGTTGCCATGAAGTTAGGCAAAAATCATGCCTAAAATACGTCAAAATTTTTCTAAGTTAAGAATGGTTTGGTACCCTTGTTCCAAAAATTGTAACTTGAGCTACAAGCTTCTTTTGAGAAAACTTTGTGAATTAAAGTTTTAGATTTTGAAATGGACTACAACTTTCATGTTTTGACTTTTCCTTGAATCCAAATGCATCTTGATGAGAAAGTGGGACAAAGTTAGGAAAAAATTAGGGTTTTTCATAACTTAGAAAAATTCTAAGTTATGAAAAATCTTCATTTCAAACCCTAATTTGTGATTTTTGATTTCTTGATGAACAAGTTTCATGATTTGGCATGTTTTGATGAAAAATGAATCTTGACACTTGATTTTGACCAAAAAGTCAAAGTTTGACTTTTCAGTATACAGTCAAAATTGATCAATTGACTGGAAAATTTAACTGTCAATCTTGTGCATTTGGGATCTTTTGAACTTTTTGAGTATGTCAAGACAATTACATGGGGTCCTTGAGTCCATATGTGAGCTTGGTTTGCCATTGGCTTGGTCAAACAGTCAAAAATTGCATTTGTGCAGTCAAAACCCTAAAAATGACCATTTTGCCCTTTTGGTGATCTGATCAAATTTCTTGTGGAATTGTGATCCAAACTTGATCAAATGGTCCATATGAGTTAATAATGTTGATGTGGGTCAATTTTCATGAGGTTTGACTGTCAATTGGCCACAGTTGACTTTTTCCCCAATACAACTGATTTCTAGGTCAACTGTCCAATTGACTGGGCAAAGGTTGGAATCAAGGCTTGAAACTTGGTATGGATAAACTTGGGAGTCCAACATGAAGCATGAAAGTCATCTTAGGCATTTTAGGTCAAAATATCTTTGTGCAAACACAAACCCTAATTTGGGTCAACAGTGCTAGGAGAAGTCTTGCAGAGGAAACCCTAACTGGATCTTGAGCTCCAAGGGCCTTGTGATGAGAAAATGTTGAGAAGATGGGAGGGAAAATTTTGGGGTACAACAGTTGCCCCTGTTCAATATTCTTGAACCTGAAGAGTTAGATTGGCAAGTTTACCTTTCGTGACTCGAGGGTAAAAGGAGATTGGACACTAGAGTGCCCTGAAATTTGCACTCGCATGCTTGGAGTATCAGCAATGTGATATCGGGAATGGGCTTAAAGATGCCATTTGGAGAGATGGTGGATAGGGAGATGGGCTTATAGATTCCATCTGAAGGCGTGACAGAACCTTGTCGGGAATGGGCTTATAGATGCCATTTGGAAGTGTTGATCGCATAAGAGATTCCTTAGCGATAACTTGCGCACTTTGAGAAAGACAGATGTTTTCCTGGCTTGTTACAGGTGTTGATCTTCAATCTCTTCATGCAGACATGCCCTGGCTAGATACAGGTGTCAAGTCTACAATCGGTTGCTCGCAGATATGCCCTGGCTGGATACAGGTATCGAATCTGGAATTGTCGTCTACAGATATGCCCTGGCTGGATACAGGAATTGAATCTGGAATTGTCGTCTACAGATATGCCCTGGCTGGATACAGGAATCGAATCTGGAATTAGTCGTCAACAGATATGCCCTGGCTGGATACAGGAATCGAATCTTCAAACTCTTCAGATGTGCCCTGGATAGATACAGGAATCGAATCTGGAATTATTCGTCAACAGATATGCCCTGGCTGGATACAGGAATCGAATCTTCAAACTCTTCAGATGTGCCATGGCTACATACAGGAATCGAATCTGGAATTAGTCGTCAACAGATATGCCCTGGCTGGATACAGGAATCGAATCTTCAAACTCTTCAGATGTGCCCTGGCTAGATACAGGAATCGAATCTGGAAACTGATCACTCACAGATGTGCCCTGGCTAGATACAGGAATCGAATCTGGAATTGTGACAGTTGAAGGTAGTTGTCTTTTGGGTTGTCTTTTTCCCTGAAAAGGAAAAACATCAGTTATATGCGATGTCATGATGTATGAAATGCATGATGTCATGATGTTCAAAATGAGATAGTGTTGTATGCACTTTATCATGTATGTAAGCAAGATGTATGAAATGTGAAATGTTTATGAATGTATTTTCGTCTAGGAAAATAAATCCTTGACGATCGGCTGGGGAATTAAATCCTGGGCCGACATTGAAGAGTAGAGTTCTTCGTTTCCGCTAGGGATGAGGATTGCAAGAATACACCGGTAGGAGAAGATGACTCCGTTGGGGAATAAACTTGTTGAAGAGATTACTCTGAGGGGAAATACTCTGAGGGAAGAGATACCTTGCTGAGGTTTTGATGAGAGCTCTGCTGAGGATTCGATGATGGACTTCACTGGGGATAACAATGATAAACTCCGCTGGGGATTCTGTTGATAAGTTATGTTGGGGAACTTTGATGAACTCCGCTGGGGATAGGAAGAACTCCGCCGAGGGCGATCTTCCGTGGTAATTAACTGAGGATAACCTAGTTATAAGCCCTTGTAAGGAATAACTTTGAATAAAGCTTGGGAGAGACGTTCGTACTCTGCAGGGGATAAGCTTCCAGAATCTACTGGGGATAAGCTTCAAGACCTGCTGGGGATATGGTATCCAGTTTTCCTGGGGAGACTTTCGGACTGTACTAAAATGGTTCCACTGGAGTGTCTGTATTCCGCCGGGGAACAGTCTTAGATCAAGACTGTTGGGGATGCTTGCTGAGGAATGCCTATACTCTGCTAGGGAATGTTGATATCTTCTGGGGATACCTAGCTTCCTTTAGGCTGGCCATAGACCAACTCTACTGGAGGAGGGTATTGCTGACTTGTTAGGGGAATAGGGTGCCTATTGTAGGGCTGATGATAGACTAACTCTTCCCGGGGAGAGTATTGCTGAATCTTGTCCTACTTTGTGGGGAGTTGAGGCAACTTGGTCATATTCTTCAGTTGAACCTACCTTGGTACCTTGGCGGACAAAGCAACTAGACTGCCTGGACAATTCTACATTGCCCCTGTTTCTGATGTCACCTGTAATTAGTCTTTTGTTTCGTATGCAAGTATTTATGAATTAGCAATTTAATGTCAAATGCATATATCAAAAATGAACATTGGACGTTCTTCGCAAGACAAAACAGAAAGAGGAAAAAACAATTGGCAATTTGTTTGGAAAAGTGAATTTGTATTGATTTTGCCTGAAAATAGGCGTTTTTGTACAAGAGGCTGACGTCCTAGTAAGAGAACGCCGCCGAATAACATAAAGTTTATACAATTTTGAAAAGGAAACAAAACAGCTATGTGAACAATATTCCCACTGGGTTCCAACTCTGCTATCGCCTTTATGTCTTCGAGCGTCTCATCACTTTGCTGCTTAGTTGAAGATGAAGCTGATTGATCGATGCCGAAGTCTGAACCCGATAGTTGATGCCGAATTCTGGATGCAAGGTGATCCAATGAGACATAGTGTTACGCTTTATCCCTAACTTTTTCCTGGACCGCCCTTTCGGGTTTTCAGTCCACCGGGATACCCATTTTTGCCCAAGCCGCCTTTTCAGGTTTTCGACTTGCCGGGTGTACAGATTTTTTTCATTTCATCCCTTATTTTTGCCCGAACCCTTTTGGTTCGTCGGGAAGCCCTTATTTTTGCCTAGGTATGTCAACCTAGCGGGTCTTTTATTCATGCGTAGTATCTTTTTACTATGTCTGCATTGGCGGGGTGAGGAAGGTCGTCACCATCCATGGTGGTTAGAATCATGGCTCCTCCTGAGAACACATGTTTAACCACAAATGGCCCTTCGTACGTAGGGGTCCATTTTCCCCTGGGATCACTTTGAGGAAGGATGATGCGTTTGATTACCAGGTCCCCAACTTGATACTCTTGTGGTCTGACTTTCTTGTTAAATGCCCTGATCATCCGTTTTTGGTACGTTTGACCATGACAAATAGCAGTGAGTCTCTTTTCGTCAATTAGGTTTAATTGATCAAGTCGAGTCTGGATCCAGTCATCTTCACTCAAGTCTGCATCCTTCATTATCCGGAGAGAGGGTATCTGGACTTCAATTGGCAAGACTGCCTCCATGCCATAGACCAAGGAAAAAGGAGTTGCCCCGGTTGACGTCCTCGCTGAGGTACGGTATCCATGAAGAGGAAATGGTAACATTTCGTGCCAATCTTTATAGGTCACTGTCATCTTCTACACAATTTTCTTGATGTTTTTATTAGCTGCTTCTACAGCTCCATTCATCTTCGGTCGGTAAGGAGAAGAGTTATGGTGCTGTATCTTGAATTGCCCGCAGAGCTCAGTGATCATTTTGTTGTTAAGATTGGTACCATTGTCCGTAATGATTCTTTCCGGGGCGCCGTACCGACAGATCAGGTATGCCGAATGAACCGTGCCACGACGCTCTTGGTTACCGTGGCGTAGGAAGCTGCCTCAACCCACTTCGTGAAGTAATCAATCGCTACTAAGATGAAGCGATGCCCGTTGGATGCCGTCGGTCGGATCTCGCCGATCATATCAATGCCCCACATTGCAAAAGGCCAAGGTGCCGTCAGGACGTTCAGAGGAACCGGAGGGATATGCACCTTATCAGCATAGATCTGGCATTTATGACAAGTTCGAGAATGTTGGTAACAGTCGGCTTCCATTGTGGACCAGAAATATCCTGCCCGAAGGATTTTCTTTGCCATGGTATGTCCACTGGAATGTGTTCCGAATGTACCTTCGTGTAGTTCTACCATGATCTTCTCTGCTTCGGTCTTATCCACACAACGCAGTAAAGTTGAATCATGATTTTGTTTGTAGAGAATACCGTTACTGAGGAAGAATTTTGCCGCAAACCTTCTTAGGAACTTATTTTCATTGACCGATGCGCCTTCGGGGTATTCTTGAGCTTCCAAATATCTCTTCACCTCATGATACCATGGTTTTTCGGTTACCTCTTCGGCCTCAAGATCGCAGCAGTATGCAGGTTCGTCCAACTTCCAGATAATGATCCGGGGAGCCTCGTTGTCCCATTTGACTTTGAACATTGAAGACATTGTAGCTAGTGCATCCGCTAACTGATTCTCCTCTCTTGGGAAGTGTTCAAAAGTTATCTCTTCAAAGTGGGGAAGCAAAGTCAACACATACTCCTTGTAAGGAATAAGATTCGGGTGTTTCGTATCCCACTCGCCTTTGATCTGATTGATCACGAGAGCGGAATCTCCGAAGACACTCAGAAACTTGATCCTTAAGTCGATTGTAGCTTGAAGACCCATAATACATGCCTCATATTCTGCCATGTTATTGGTGCAGTTGAAACACAGCCGGGCGGTGAGTGGAGTATGAGTACCTTTAGGGGATATGATCACAGCGCCGATGTCGTTACCCAAAGCGTTTGAGGCTCCATCAAAATGCATAGACCATCGGGATCCTTCCTCAGGTCCTTCATCCGGTCCAGGTACTTCACAATCGGTTACTACCATGATATCTTCGTCTGGAAATTCAAAGTTCAATGATTGGTAATCATCCACAGGTTGGTGTGCCAAATGGTCTGCCAATACACTTCCCTTGATTGCTTTTTGAGTTGTGTATTGGATGTCATATTCCGTCAAGATCATTTTCCATCTTGCTATTCTTCCAGACAGAGCAGGCTTTTCGAATATGTACTTGATTGGATCCATCTTTGAAATCAACAGAGTAGTGTGAGTCAGCATATACTGTCTCAGCCGGCGAGCAGCCCATACCAGAGCGCATCAAGTTTTCTCGAGCAGTGAGTACCGAGTCTCACAGTCGGTAAACTTTTTGCTCAGGTAATAAATAGCGTGCTCTTTTCGTCCAGACTCGTCATGCTGCCCCAGCACACACCCCATCGAGTTGTCAAGTACTGTCAAGTATAGTATTAGAGGTCTCCCTTCCATTGGTGGCATAAGAATGGGTGGTTCTTGGAGATATTCCTTTATCTTTTCGAAAGCAGCCTGGCATTCATCGTTCCAACGTACTACTTGATCTTTCTTCAGCAATTTGAAGATTGGCTCACAGGTAGCAGTTAGATGTGAGATGAATCGGGCAATGTAATTCAGTCGTCCTAGAAAGCCTCTGACCTCTTTCTCCGTCTTAGGAGTCAGCATCTCTTGTATGGCTTTTACCTTGGCAGGGTCCACTTGAATACCTTTGTCGCTTACAATGAAACCTAGCAATTTTCCAGACCTCACCCCAAAGGTGGACTTGTTTGGGTTCAACCTCAGCTTGTACAATTTCAGTCGGTCAAACAGCTTCTGCAGATGGTCAAGGTGTTCCTCCTCAGTTTGGGACCTTGCAATCATATCATCGACGTATACTTCAATCTCATGGTGGATCATGTCATGAAATAAAGCAACCATGGCAAGTTGGTAGGTTGCCCCAGCATTTTTCAACCCAAATGGCATGACCTTGTAACAGAAGGTGCCCCACTGAGTGACAAAGGTAGTCTTTTCCATATCTTCAGGAGCCATCTTGATTTGATTATACCCGGAAAAACCATCCATGAAGGAGAACACCTTGTGTTGAGCAGTATTGTCAACCAGAACGTCGATGTGAGGCAGAGGGAAATCATCCTTAGGGCTGGCCCTGTTCAAATCCCTGTAGTCAACACACATTCTGACTTTACCATCTTACTTTGGCACTGGAACCACGTTGGCCACCCACTGAGGATAAGAAGTCACTGCTAGAAACCCGACATCAAATTGTTTCATAACCTCAGCTTTGATTTTCTCGGACATCTCTGGGCGCAAGCGGCGGACCTTCTGCTTTACCGGAGGGCAGTCTTCCTTGGTAGGCAGGTGATGAACTACAATGTCGGCATCCAAACCAGGCATGTATTCGTAAGACCAAGCAAATATTTCCACGTAATCATGCAGCATCTGAATCAATCGTTGCTTCACGCTGAGCTCTAGATTGGCACCAATCTTGACTTCTTTTCTATCTGTCTCAGTACCCAGGTTTATCGTTTCCACTGGCTCTTCATGTGGCTGAATGGCCCTCTCTTCCTGGAGTAGCAGTCTTTCAAGCTCACCAGGCACTTCACAATCATCTTCACCTTCATCTTCGGCCAAGTTGATCGGATTTTCGAAGTCATAACTGGCAGTAGCAGAGCCGTTACCAGTGAGATCCAGAGTGGATTGGAACCTGTATAAGTGAGTGTGTGTAAATATAGCTGTTTTGAAATATATAACAAAGAAAGAAAAAGAGCATAAGATTTGAAATGCAACAACGTCCAATGTTTTGATTAATGATATATGGAAATGTCATACAAAAAAGCCCTCACAAATGGAGCCACGGTGCCCCGGGTAGGACACTGAGCCAATAAAAGTTTCAACATATTGTTTGTTACAAATTGAAAACAAAAGAGTTCATTACTGCGTGACAAATGTAATAGGTGTAAAATCTTTTGCCGTCCAGTTGCTTGGTCCGTTGTTGGTTGTTGGATAGATCCAACTGTCAAATTCTGCTTCCTCTACGTCCTCCTCGATAGCATTCACTCTTGGGTTGGTGATGAACACCGGAGACTTTCTGATCCTTTCTTTGCGAACATCCCTATGAGCCTCTGCAGTGAAGCCCAGCCCAAACTTGTCGGTCTTTTGAGTGAAGTCAGGAAGTTAACCCCAGTTTGGGCACTTGCCTTTCTCGATTATAGCCCGGGCATCCTTCAAGGAAGCCATCTTCAGAGGAAAGTCTTCTTCAACCACTGTCTCAGCTGACGCCAACGTTGGAGGTACCTCTTCAAAATGTTGAAAGGGGGTTTCAATAAACTCCCCATCCATCTCGATATACCGGAATGAATTCAGGTGACTAACCATGTATTCCTCCTCTCCCTGCACAGTAACAATCTTCCCTCTGACAGGGTATTTGAGCTTCTGGTGTAGAGTGGATGTTACAGCCCCAGCCTTGTGAATCCAAGGTCGACCCAGTAAACAGGAATAAGATGGACGAATATCCATCACGTAGAACGTTGAGTCAAAGACTTGGGAACCTACACGAATAGGAATGTCTACCTCACTGTGCACCATCCTCTTAGAACCGTCGAAGGCTCTAACAATGATGTTACTAGGTTTCAATTCCAGGCCCTCGCAATCCAACCGATCTAAGGCCTTCTTGGGCAATACATTCAGGGAAGAACCGGTGTCCACCAACACGTGTGCGAGAGTAGTGCCCCTGCATTCTATAGAGACATGCAGGGCATCATTGTGGTTTTTTCCCTTGGCGGTCAGGTCGGCATCCGAGAAACCCAAACCATTGTCAGCGGTCAAATTAGCCACACTGTCAGTGAACTGATCTGCAGATGTCTCTTGCGGCACATGGGCCGTTTTTAGAAATGAAATCAGGGCCTTGGAGTGGGCCTCTGAGCACAGCAGCAATGATAGCATAGAGATTTTGGAGGGGGTATGCCCCAGCTGTTCAACGACATTGAAGTCACTCTTTTTAATGATTTTAAGGATTTCCTCCATCTCTTGCTGGGAGGCTTCAACAACGGTCTTTTTTGGTGCCTCCGTCCGGGCAGGCAAATCGGTAGCAACTTCTTTGCCCCGAGCATCAGAGGACTCGGCGGCAGTAGTAGACACAGGAACTTGATTTGAAACATGCACACTTGCGGGTGTGATGATAAGAGGTTTTCGGATAACTGGTGGTGCAATGTCAGGCGAGAAGAGCCTGCCACTGCGAGTAATTTTGGCGGGACCAGTGATGTTACTGATACTGGTACTGGTGTTGAACTCTTGCGTCACTCCAAGCACATACACGTCTGCCCCATAGTGCCATGGGACAGCCTTGTCGGATTCATAAGGGAGAGGCCCGGGAACAGTAATGGTAATGGGTGCAACAGACATAATTTTGACTGGCTTCCTCGGGGGAGCCTTGGTAGGATTGTTGAAAATTGTGACGACAGATACTTCTTCAGCGGAAACAAATGGAACAGCGGTTTTCTTGAACAAAATCTCCTTGCTATCCATCAGGCTTTGAATTCCTGACTTCAGCAGCGGACAACTGGTAGGGGTAACAGCACACAGGAGGCAACCCTTGCTACAACCCGGAAATAAACCGACTAGCAGTAGGTTCCTCTTAACAATCAATAGAGGGGTAGCAACATCATTCACCGAAACAGCATACAAATCTTCCTCGACGGCATTTACTCTATGCTGGGGCATAGGAGCAGTTACAACATTTGGCCTCTCAGGCGCCTCAAACTGAATTTCCTTCGCATCAATAAGGTCTTGAACCTTATTTCTCAGGGCCCAGCAATCATCAGTAGTATGCCCGGGGCTATCAGAGTGATAAGCACAACGGGAATTTGGGTTATACTTAGGAGATGCAGTACTCACGACCTTCAGAGCTTCTCTGGTGGTCACCAAGTTGGTTGATAGCAGTTGCGGTAAGATTTGTGACAATGTCATACTCAGCCGAGTGTATTTCCTCTTGGGCCTTTCACCCCTTTGTTGATTGTACTGCTGAGGAGCAGCAACAGGTTTTGAAATTACCAAGGCATTGACGGCTTGGCGGCGTTCTGGCTTGACTTGTCTTCTAGGACCATAGACAGCACTAGCTTCCTTCTTGAAAGGTTTCTTCTCAATACTTGCGGAGGCACCTTTCTGTATCTTTCCTGACTTGATGCCAGCTTCTATCCTTTCACCCGTCAGGATCAAATCCGTAAACCCAGCGGAGGAATTACCAACCAAATGATTAAAGAATGGACCAGACAAGGTCCCTAGAAACATGTCAACCAGTTCACGGTCAGTCAAAGGAGGCTGCACCCTGCCAGCCAAATCTCTCCATTTTTGCGCATATTCTTTGAATCCTTCGTCCGTTCCCAGCGACATACCCTGAAGTTGGGTACGCGTAGGAGCGAGGTCAGAATTGTATTGATATTGTCTATAAAAGGCGGTAGCCAAATCCTCCCAATGTCGGATACTGGTTCCATCTAGCTGATAGAACCACTCAAGTTGTGACCCCGAAAGGCTATCTTGGAAGAAGTGAATCCAAAGGTTCTTGTCTGCCGTGTAAGGTTGGATCTTCCTTACGTACGATCTGAGATGCAGCTTTGGACAGGAATCCCCGTCGTATTTTGCAAAGGCGGGCGCCTTGAACTTGTGTGGGATTACCACCCCAGAAGATAGACCTAAATCTCCGAAATCCAGCCCCGACACATTTTGAATCTCCATGGCACTCAAGCGGTCCTCTAATTGCTTGCATCTATCAGCAGCAGGAGGGTATTGTTCGTCATTGTAATCCGTCTCGTTGTCAGAGACTGCAGGACTAGGAGCCCCTCCCCCTTGGGGACTGTCTTTCTCTACAGAGGAAGTAGTTGGATCAGCCTCGTTATGGAGTGTATTCCCAAACCTGCGTCCGATGTTGAACAACGCAGTCCTCTTCTTCTTCTTCTTCTTTAGGAGAAGAGCCTTCAACTCTTGTTGACCTTGGGCCAAGCTCATGACCATCTCTTGAAACTGGGCATTCTGGGCCTGGAGGGCCTTGATAGCTTGTTCACTGGATGATTCAGGATTCATGATGACTGTTCAAATAAACAGCGAAGAAGATTAAGCAACATGTGGGAAAAAGGTACCTGTTATGCATATGATGCAATGAGATGCGTATGTTTTATGTTTTCAAAGACAAACAAGATTCAATCTTTGTAGACAAAAGGGAAACACACTTCATTAGATTCAAACTTTAAATTGTTCAACAACTTGCCCTTAGGCATTACAGGAATGAAAAATACTGAAAAGGAAATAAAAGCTGTAAAAGGAAATATCCAAAGCCCATCAGTGCTCCCATGGCCTCCTCTTCTCAGTATGGATATAGTCATTCATAATCCGCTCTTCCTCCAATTGCTTAGTCAGCCTCTGGATCTTCCGTTCCTGTTCGTTGAACTTTTCCTGATAAAAATCCCGTTCTTCCTTCAGCTGCGCCCATGATCTCTTCAATGTGTCAAAATCAATGGGTATCTGAGGAGGGAGGACGGTTGGAGGAACCCCATCTTCATCAGGAGATTCAAGAATGATAGGTCTGGCAGCTTTGTATGGCATACCTAACTTCTGAGCACGGATGCGGACCCATCTGCAATAGGGTTCCAATGGTAGAGAAGTCTTTGGTCCCAACTCATGTGGGTCAGCTTTGTGAATTCTGTCCCAGGCCTTAATGAATCCATGGCGTAGTTTGTCACTGTCTACCTGAAATTCAAAATGGAAGTGAGGAACCAGCATCTCATGAGGCCCTACTCTTCTGGCTCTTCCAAACTGACGGAGAGCTAAACATGGACTATAAGAGATTCCTCCATGGGTACCGATCAATGGAACATTAGGGTATTCTCCGCAATGATCAATAACAGCTACCTCATCCAAACCTCTGAGAGTCCAAGTGATGTCATTATCAGTGAGAGACATTAACCTATGAGCCCAACCCTTTCCTTCTTCATTCTTCAGCACCAACTTAGGAAGGTGCGAAATAAACCACCTTACTAGCAAAGGAACACAACACCATGGAGTTCCCCGTCCTCGGGCAGTACGAGCATAGAGTTGTTGCAGGATATCACCCAAAAGAGTGGGTACAGGATTCCGAGACATGAAGATCCTTATGGCATAAATACTGATAAAGGTGTCAGGATTTGGAAACAATACCAGACCATAGATTAAAAGAGCCAGAATGTCTTCGTACGCCTTGAAGTCTAAATCATTCCAGAAACCATTAGCTTTGCCAACCAGAAACTTAACCAAAAAGCCCTCAACTCCACTTCTAGTTTCCTAGTTAGCCAATACCTCTTCTTTGGTCAAGGGAAGGACTGCAGCAACCTCTTCAGGCCTAAGAGTCTTCTCCCAACCAGTGAATGGAGTCTGCTCCAAAACAGGGATCCCAAGCAAATAAGAGAATTCTTCCAGGGTAGGGACCAGCTGGAAGTCTTGAAAGGTTAAGCAATGATACAGGGGATCATAAAACTGGGTCAGGACACTTATCAGTTGTTGGTCCCACTTTGAAGTGATCAAACCAAGGAGAGAACCATGCCTGTTGATGAAGGAAGTAGTGTTTGGAATCCTATCAACCAAATCCCTGAGCAAAGTTGGTGGTTGAACAAAATTGAACCGGATAGTATTCCTACGCACGGGCATCATGATGTCCTACAAAACAGAGCAAAGATGAAACCCTCTTGTCTTTGAAATGGGTCAGTCTTTATACAGGATGCATGCAACGGTATGATGGTATGATGCTATGATGAAGCACACCACAAGTATTCACACAGGCAAGCATGATAAGGCACACAAGTCACACAAGATAACCCTTAGGTTTCAGGCCAGCATGAGGTTTAGGTATTACCCTCTTTTAGTTTCGTTGGTTAAAACCTGTCCTATCAAAAGTAACCGGGTTCTAGAGGATCTCAATATCATTGACTACCCTCAATCGGTCATAACTCCAGCATCGCAATCTTTTCTTGCGGCCAGAACAATCGCGAGAGTTTAGCCTCAATGAGTGTAGCATACTGCTACTGTTCTATGGCCAAGTTGGGTCAATTTAGGGTTCTAAGGTCGGTTGGTGTTTAATGACTCCTTAGAAGACCCATATTCTCCTCGTTGCAACACAAGGGATATCGGTACAGACCAAGGTGCCACACCAACGTAGCCACTGCTTCACCCATGTCGGTCTACGCCGGACAGGTCCCTCACAGATTATGCTACCTAAAAAGGGTATTCCCCAGATCCGGGTTAGGATCTATGAAACTCCGATGCAAAGCCCACAAATATAAAAGCAAACAAGGCAAACAATTGAAAACAAAGATGATTTAAGCCCTAAGGTTACTCCACTTTTAAAAATCCCCAGCAGAGTCGCCAGTTCTGTGATACGGTGGGAGAACTGACTTGGGTTTTGCGTTTGTTTTCGCAAATGTTTCGTTTGAGCAAGAGTCGCCACCGACTTTTTATTTTATCCTAAGGAAAGGCTAAAAAGCACAGCAAAAACCTTTGAGATGTTTTCTTGGGTTCGGGGAGTAGATTATAGAAAGGGAAGGTATTAGCACCCTTTCTATCCATGGTTATCTATGGGCTCTTAGTTACTTGCTTAGATCAACTTGCCTTAATTTTTCAATTGTTTGAAATGGTGCTTTGTGTGTGTGGGTTTGAAAATGTTTTGAAAAGAAGCCAATGTGGTGGCAACCTTTGTAATGATCCATGTTGGGATGTATACAAAGGTGTATGTCTTTTGAAAAGGTTTTCATTGTTTTTGAAAGTTGTTTTGTAAGTGTAGTGATGTGTGGTTTGAAAAATAGGCAAGTGTTTTATTTTGCAAGGGGGCAAGTAATCAAGAGCTATCTACCCTAAATTTCTCAAAGATCTTTGCTATGTTTTAACCCTTTTAACAATTTTGTTCCACCATTGCATTTGGTGGACAATCTTGTGTTAGGATGTGAAAGGGACGGGCGCGGGTCATCGTTTAGACCATAATTGCAATTGTGCCAAGTATCTTTGGGCAATTTTTCCTTTGAGGGACTTGATCATTTTTTAGGCAACTTTCGAAAGCGTCATCGAGGGACTATGATCATTTGAATTGTTTTGTTTTGCCCAAAGAGACCTAACATGCAATATGGCCCATTTTTGAAGGCAACAAGTGGAATACCCTAGGGGTGCAAGTGTGATTAGTGTTGTCCATTTTCATGCTTGTTTATCTTGGATTTAGGTCAAACTACTTGTTGATTTTATTTGCATACAAACCCTAAGTCTAAACATGGTATATTTAGAAAGTATTTAAAGTGCGAAATTTTAAAAGTCCTAAGTTATTACACAATGATCATGGGAATAGGGGTGCAAATGTTCAAATGGGGATGAGACTTTATAGGAGGGTAATACCCAATATTTACAACCAAATTGAATTGCGCAACTATAAATGTATAAATGTATAAGAAAGGAACAATATGTATGTGAAAGTATTTTTGTGTAAGTGTATATTTTATTCACAAATAAAATAAAAATAATTAAAAGAAAGTTAATTTTTGAATATTTTCATGTTTAGGGCAAAAACCCTAATTTTACTAAATAAAAGGTGTTAATTATTTATTATGTATTATATACAATATTTACTAATTATATACAAAAAATAAATAAAAGAGAAGTATATTTGTCAAAAAGGTATTTTTAATGTTAAATATTAATAAAAATAAAAATATATATATTTTTGGTATTTTTATCTTAAATATCCTAATAAATATGTAAATATTTATATTATATGATAAATATATTAAATATGTACAAAAATAAAATATTTAATATTTACAAAAAAAGTGTATTTTCATAAAATATTTTCAAAAGATAAAATAAAATGAAAATCAGAAAATAAAATGCATTGGTATTAATTTTAGTATTTTTAAATAAAATATATTATGTATTATTTATGTACAAACATCAATTTAAACAAATAAATGCCTAATAAATATAAAAATGGTGTGAAAAATATTTTTTATATTTTTAATATTATGAGAAAAAATAAATAAGTCAGAAATAAAAGGAAAAGTCAAGAAAATGTTTCAAATAAGCACAATGGGCCAAGGGGGTTCAAAAGTAAACATAGGGTGCAAATAAGAAGTCAACTCAGGCCCAGCCCAAGAAGACTTTGTCTTCAACCTCAGAACCTGTATGAACAACAACAACACGCGTTTTCTATCTCCAGATTCCTTGATCATTTGCCAAATCTTGCAACATGAAACCTGTAGAGCTTGAAGCCACGATTCTAGACATATAAAGAATCAATCTAACTCTCAGAAATGAGAGAGAATTTCTTCTCCCCCAATTCCTGACCTAGTTTTTGTTCCATGTTCAGACCTCAAATTCTCATAGCACACATAACATAAATGAAAACTAATTATATGGGCATGTTCAGGGCCATGAATGTGACATAATTTCTTCACAAATCTAAACCTAACAATGCCTGGATAGAGAGATAAGAGTTCATGAACTTACCTGTTCAGTTGGAATTGTATCTGGTGATGGAGGTGTTTTCAATGCAAGGTGATGATTGGTATAGCTTCCTTGATGTCCAGGGATGCTATTCCAACCTTTAGTTTGCTTTGGAACCAAGTGAATCGTGTTATGACACTTCAACTGCAAAACAGAAAATATGAAAATGGTTATGTTAGTTAGGGATGTTACAGGTCGTGTTTAGGGCTTGGGACAGTTTCAAGGGATGATGTGGGATGTGTTTGAAGTGTTTTTGGCCAAGATGTGCGATGGAAATGAGCTGTGGGATTCCAAGTGCAGGATGCCCTGTTTTTGTGCAGTTTAATGGTGATTCTGTGTTTGAGGATGTTTGGAACTTGGTTGGCTTGTGTTTCATCTTAGGTTTGATGTTTAGAAAGTGTACAATAACTTTGCTTAAGGTTCTCTTGGTTGAGATGATAGTTGGTAGATGTTATGCAAGTTTTCTTCAACTTTAAGCAACAAAAGTTCAAGTTGTGTTCTAGACTGATGCAGACCCCCAATCTATGCTGCAACCTTTCCCCTTGATCAGTGTGTTTTGCTTCTGAACTTGTGCCCAAAGATATGGCCTTGTACTTCTTGATTTGCAACTTTGACATAAAGTTCATCTTTTCTAAAATGGATAATTTGCTTTTTCTATTTAAGGGTTAAACTTCCATGTAATGCTTAAACACATAATGCAAGGCTTGAACACAAGGGATTTGCATTAAATTATTGAGTGCAAATGGGATATAGGACCTGTAATCAAGGAATGCAAGCTGATTTCAAAATGGCACAAGTGTATGAACATGTAAATTGGCCATAAACAAAGTGAGTTTTTCCCAACTTGCCAAATTCGATTCTCCCTAACCATGAGGTTGTTTGATGAGTTCTTGGACATTTTGGAAAGCTTGGAATGTGTAATACAATCCATCTTTGTAATGCAAATTGAAATTTCAAGTGGAAGCATGTGAAAAGTTGCCATGAAGTTAGGCAAAAATCCTGCCTAAAATAGGTCAAAATTTTTCTAAGTTAAGAATGGTTTGGTACCCTTGTTCCAAAAATTGTAACTTGAGCTACAAGCTTCTTTTGAGAAAACTTTGTGAAACAAAGTTGTAGATTTTGAAATGGACTACAACTTTCATGTTTTGACTTTTCCTTGAATCCAAATGCATCTTGATGAGAAAGTGGGACAAAGTTAGGAAAAAATTAGGGTTTTTCATAACTTAGAAAAATTCTAAGTTATGAAAAATCTTCATTTCAAACCCTAATTTGTGATTTTTGATTTCTTGATGAACAAGTTTCATGATTTGGCATGTTTTGATAAAAAATGAATCTTGACACTTGATTTTGACCAAAAAGTCAAAGTTTGACTTTTCAGTATACAGTCAAAATTGATCAATTGACTGGAAAATTCAACTGTCAATCTTGTGCATTTGGGATCTTTTGAACTTGTTGAGTATGTCAAGACAATTCCATGGGTTCCTTGAGTCCATATGTGAGCTTGGTTTGCCATTGGCTAGGTCAAACAGTAAAAAATTGCATTTGTGCAGTCAAAACCCTAAAAATGACCATTTTGCCCTTTTGGTGATCTGATCAAATTTCTTGTGGAATTGTGATCCAAACTTGATCAAATGGTCCATATGAGTTAATAATGTTGATGTGGGTCAATTTTCATGAGGTTTGACTGTCAATTGGCCACAGTTGACTTTTTCCCCAATACAGCTGATTTCTAGGTCAACTGTCCAATTGACTGGGCAAAGGTTGGAATCAAGGCTTGAAACTTGGTATGGATAAACTTGGGAGTCCAACATGAAGCATGAAAGTCATCTTAGGCATTTTAGGTCAAAATATCTTTGTGCAAACACAAACCCTAATTTGGGTCAACAGTGCTAGGAGAAGTCTTGTAGAGGAAACCCTAATTGGATCTTGAGCTCCAAGGGCCTTGTGATGAGAAAATGTTGAGAAAATGGGAGGGAAAATTTTGGGGTACAACAGTTGCCCCTGTTCGATCTTCTTGAACCTGAAGAGTTAGATTGGCAAGTTTGCCTTTCGTGACTCGAGGGTAAAAGGAGATTGGACACTAGAGTGCCCTGAAATTTGCACTCGCATGCTTGGAGTATCAGCAATGTGATATCGGGAATGGGCTTAAAGATGCCATTTGGAGAGATGGTGGATAGGGAGATGGGCTTATAGATGCCATCTGAAGGCGTGACAGAACCTTGTCGAGAATGGGCTTATAGATGCCATTTGGAAGTGTTGATCGCATAAGAGATTCCTTAGCGATAACTTGCGCACTTTGAGAAAGACAGATGTTTTCCTGGCTTGTTACAAGTGTTGATCTTCAATCTCTTCATGCAGACATGCCCTGGCTAGATACAGGTGTCGAGTCTACAATCGGTTGCTCGCAGATATGCCCTGGCTGGATACAGGTATCGAATCTAGAATTGTCGTCTACAGATATGCCCTGGCTGGATACAGGAATTGAATCTGGAATTGTCGTCTACAGATATGCCCTGGCTGGATACAGGAATCGAATTTGGAATTAGTCGTCAACAGATATGCCCTGGCTGGATATAGGAATCGAATCTGGAATTATTCGTCAACAGATATGCCCTGGCTGGATACAGGAATCGAATCTTCAAACTCTTCAGATGTGCCCTGGTTACATACAGGAATCGAATCTGGAATTAGTCGTCAACAGATATGCCCTGGCTGGATACAGGAATCGAATCTTCAAACTCTTCAGATGTTCCCTGGCTAGATACAGGAATCGAATCTGGAAACTGATCACTCACAGATGTGCCGTGGCTAGATACAGGAATCGAATCTGGAATTGTGACAGTTGAAGGTAGTTGTCTTTTGGGTTGTCTTTTTCCCTGAAAAGGCAAAACATCAGTTGTATGCAATGTCATGATGTATGAAATGCATGATGTCATGATGTTCAAAATGAGATAGTGTTGTATGCACTTTATCATGTATGTAAGCAAGATGTATGAAATGTGAAATGTTTATGAATGTATTTTCGTCTAGGAAAATAAATCCTTGACGATCGGCTGGGGAATTAAATCCTGGGCCGACGTTGAAGAGTAGAGTTCTTCGTTTCCGCTAGGGGTGAGGATTGCAAGAATACACCGGTAGGAGAAGATGACTCCGTTGGGGAATAAACTTGTTGGAGAGATTACTCTGAGGGGAAATACTCTGAGGGAAGAGATACCTTGCTGAGGTTTTGATGAGAGCTCTACTGAGGATTTCGATGATGGACTTCACTGGGGATAACAATGATAAACTCCGCTGGGGATTCTGTTGATAAGTTATGTTGGGGAACTTTGATGAACTCCACTGGGGATAGGAAGAACTCCGTCGAGGGCGATCTTCCGTGGTAATTAACTGAGGATAACCCAGTTATAAGCCCTTGTAAGGAATAACTTTGAATAAAGCCCGGGAGAGACGTTCGTACTCTGCAGGGGATAAGCTTCCAGAATCTACTGGGGATAAGCTTCAAGACCTGCTGGGGATATGGTATCCAGTTTTCCTGGGGAGACTTTCGGACTGTACTAAAATGGTTCCACTGGAGTGTCTGTATTCCGCCGGGGAACAGTCTTAGATCAAGACTGCTGGGGATACTTGCTGAGGAATGCCTATACTCTGCTAGGGAATGTTGATATCTTCTGGGGATACCTAGCTTCCTTTAGGCTGGCCATAGACCAACTCTACTGGAGGAGGGTATTGCTGACTTGTTAGGGGAATAGGGTGCATATTGTAGGGCTGATGATAGACTAACTCTTCCCGGGGAGAGTATTGCTGAATCTTGTCCTACTCTATGGGGAGTTGAGGCAACTTGGTCATATTCTTCAGTTGAACCTACCTTGGTACCTTGGCGGACAAAGCAACTAGACTGCCTGGACAATTCTACATTGCCCCTGTTTCTGATGTCACCTGTAATTAGTCTTTTGTTTCGTATGCAAGTATTTATGAATTAGCAATTTAATGTCAAATGCATATATCAAAAATGAACATTGGACGTTCTTCGCAAGACAAAACAGAAAGAGGAAAAAACAATTGGCAATTTGTTTGGAAAAGTGAATTTGTATTGATTTTGCCTGAAAATAGGCGTTTTTGTACAAGAGGCTGACGTCCTAGTAAGAGAACGCCGCCGAATAACATAAAGTTTATACAATTTTGAAAAGGAAACAAAACAGCTATGTGAACAACATTCCCACTGGGTTCCAACTCTGCTATCGCCTTTATGTCTTCGAGCGTCTCATCACTTTGCTGCTTAGTTGAAGATGAAGCTGATTGATCGATGCCGAAGTCTGAACCCGATAGTTGATGCCGAATTCTGGATGCAAGGTGATCCAATGAGACATAGTGTTACACTTTATCCCTAACTTTTGCCTGGACCGCCCTTTCGGGTTTTCAGTCCACCGGGATACCCATTTTTGCCCAAGCCGCCTTTTCAGGTTTTCGACTTGCCGGGTGTACAGATTTTTTTCATTTCATCCCTTATTTTTGCCCGAACCCTTTTGGTTCGCCGGGAAGCCCTTA
This sequence comes from Vicia faba, assembly GCA_948472305.1. Taxonomy (NCBI): domain Eukaryota; kingdom Viridiplantae; phylum Streptophyta; class Magnoliopsida; order Fabales; family Fabaceae; genus Vicia; species Vicia faba. The sequence continues at coordinate 673,980,118 of OX451736.1, forward strand.
TTTTTGCCTAGGTATGTCAACCTAGCGGGTCTTTTATTCATGCGTAGTATCTTTTTACTATGTCTGCATTGGCAGGGTGAGGAAGGTCGTCACCATCCATGGTGGTTAGAATCATGGCTCCTCCTGAGAACACATGTTTAACCACAAATGGCCCTTCGTACGTAGGGGTCCATTTGCCCCTGGGATCAGTTTGAGGAAGGATGATGCGTTTGATTACCAGGTCTCCAACTTGATACTCTTGTGGTCTGACTTTCTTGTTAAATGCCCTGATCATCTGTTTTTGGTACGTTTGACCATGACAAATAGCAGTGAGTCTCTTTTCGTCAATTAGGTTTAATTGATCAAGTCGAGTCTGGATCCAGTCATCTTCACTCAAGTCTGCATCCTTCATTATCCGGAGAGAGGGTATCTGGACTTCAATTGGCAAGACTGCCTCCATGCCATAGACCAAGGAAAAAGGAGTTGCCCCGGTTGACGTCCTCGCTGAGGTACGGTATCCATGAAGAGCAAATGGTAACATTTCGTGCCAATATTTATAGGTCACTGTCATCTTCTGCACAATTTTCTTGATGTTTTTATTAGCTGCTTCTACAGCTCCATTCATCTTCGGTCGGTAAGGAGAAGAGTTATGGTGTTGTATCTTGAATTGCCCGCAGAGCTCAGTGATCATTTTGTTGTTAAGATTGGTACCATTGTCCGTAATGATTCTTTCCAGGACACCGTACCGATAGATCAGGTTATGCCGAATGAACCGTGCCACGACGCTCTTGGTTACCGTGGCGTAGGAAGCTGCCTCAACCCACTTCGTGAAGTAATCAATCGCTACTAAGATGAAGCGATGCCCATTGGATGTCGTCGGTCGAATCTCGCCGATCATATCAATGCCCCACATTGCAAAAGGCCAAGGTGCCGTCAGGACGTTCAGAGGAACCGGAGGGATATGCACCTTATTAGCATAGATCTGGCATTTATGACAAGTTCGAGAATGTTGGTAACAGTCAGCTTCCATTGTGGACCAGAAATATCCTGCCCGAAGGATTTTCTTTGCCATGGTATGTCCACTGGAATGTGTTCCGAATGTACCTTCGTGTAGTTCTACCATGATCTTCTCTGCTTTGGTCTTATCCACACAACGCAGTAAAGTTGAATCATGATTTCGTTTGTAGAGAATACCATTACTGAGGAAGAATTTTGCCGCAAACCTTCTTAGGAACTTCTTTTCATTGACCGATGCGCCTTCGGGGTATTCTTGAGCTTCGAAATATCTCTTCACCTCATGATACCATGGTTTTTCGGTTACCTCTTCGGCCTCAAGATCACAGCAGTATGCAGGTTCGTCCAACTTCCAGATAATGATCTAGGGAGCCTCGTTGTCCCATTTGACTTTGAACATTGAATACATTGTAGCTAGTGCGTCCGCTAACTGATTCTCCTCTCTTGGGAAGTGTTCAAAAGTTATCTCTTCAAAGTGGGGAAGCAAAGTCAACACATACTCCTTGTAAGGAATAAGATTCGGGTGTTTCGTATCCCACTCGCCTTTGATCTGATTGATCACGAGAGCGGAATCTCCGAAGACACTCAGAAACTTGATCCTTAAGTCGATTGCAGCTTGAAGACCCATAATACATGCCTCATATTCTTCCATGTTGTTGGTGCAGTTGAAACACAGCCGGGCGGTGAGTGGAGTATGAGTACCTTTAGGGGATATGATCACAGCGCCGATGTCGTTACCCAAAGCGTTCGAGGCTCCATCAAAATGCATAGACCATCGGGATCCTTCCTCAGGTCCTTCATCCGGTCTAGGTACTTCACAATCGGTTACTACCATGATATCTTCGTCTGGAAATTCAAAGTTCAATGATTGGTAATCGTCCACAGGTTGGTGTGCCAAATGGTCTGCCAATACACTTCCCTTGATTGCTTTTTGAGTTGTGTATTGGATGTCATATTCCGTCAAGATCATTTGCCATCTTGCTATTCTTCCAGACAGAGCAGGCTTTTCGAATATGTACTTGATTGGATCCATCTTTGAAATCAACAGAGTAGTGTGAGTCAGCATATACTGTCTCAGCCGGCGAGCAGCCCATACCAGAGCGCAGCAAGTTTTCTCGAGTTGTGAGTACCGAGTCTCACAGTCGGTAAACTTTTTGCTCAGGTAATAAATAGCGTGCTCTTTTCGTCCAGACTCGTCATGCTGCCCCAGCATACACCCCATCGAGTTGTCAAGTACTGTCAAGTATAGTATTAGAGGTCTCCCTTCCACTGATGGCATAAGAATGGGTGGTTCTTGGAGATATTCCTTTATCTTTTCGAAAGCAGCCTGACATTCATCGTTCCAACGTACTACTTGATCTTTCTTCAGCAATTTGAAGATTGGCTCACAGGTAGCAGTTAGATGTGAGATGAATCGGGCAATGTAATTCAGTAGTCCTAGAAAGCCTCTGACCTCTTTCTCCGTCTTGGGAGTCGGCATCTCTTGTATGGCTTTTACCTTGGCAGGGTCCACTTGAATACCTTTGTCGCTTACAATGAAACCTAGCAATTTTCTAGACCTCACCCCAAAGGTGCACTTGTTTAGGTTCAACCTCAGCTTGTACAATTTCAGTCGGTCAAACAGCTTCCGCAGATGGTCAAGGTGTTCCTCCTCAGTTTGGGACCTTGCAATCATATCATCGACGTATACTTCAATCTCATGGTGGATCATGTCATTAAATAAAGCAACCATGGCACGTTGGTAGGTTGCCCCAGCATTTTTCAACCCAAATGGCATGACCTTGTAACAGAAGGTGCCCCACTGAGTGACAAAGGTAGTCTTTTCCATATCTTCAGGAGCCATCTTGATTTGATTATACCCGGAAAAACCATCCATGAAGGAGAACACCTTGTGTTGAGCAGTATTGTCAACCAGAACGTCGATGTGAGGCAGAGGGAAATCATCCTTAGGGTTGGCCCTGTTCAAATCCCTGTAGTCAACACACATTCTGACTTTACCATCTTTCTTTGGCACTGGAACCACGTTGGCCACCCACTGAGGATAAGAAGACACTGCTAGAAACCCGACATCAAATTGTTTCATAACCTCAGCTTTGATTTTCTCGGACATCTCTGGGCGCATGCGGCGGACCTTCTACTTTACCGGAGGGCAGTCTTCCTTGGTAGGCAGGTGATGAACTTCAATGTCGGCATCCAAACCAGGCATATCTTTGTAATACCAAGCAAAGATTTCCACGTAATCATGCAGCATCTGAATCAATCGTTGCTTCACGCTGAGCTCTAGATTGGCACCAATCTTGACTTCTTTTCTATCTGTCTCAGTACCCAGGTTTATCGTTTCCACTGGCTCTTCATGTGGCTGAATGGCCCTCTCTTCCTGGAGTAGCAGTCTTGCAAGCTCACCAGGCACTTCGCAATCATCTTCACCTTCGTCTTCGGCCAAGTTGATCGTATTTTCGAAGTCATAACTGGCAGTAGCAGAGCCGTTACCAGTGAGATCCAGAGTGGATTGGAACCTGTATAAGTGAGTGTGTGTAAATATAGCTGTTTTGCAATATATAACAAAGAAAGAAAAAGAGCACAAGATTTGAAATGCAACAACGTCCAATGTTTTGATTAATGATATATGGAAATGTCATACAAAAAAGCCCTCACAAATGGAGCCACGGTGCCCCGGGTAGGACACCGAGCCAATAAAAGTTTCAACATATTGTTTGTTACAAATTGAAAACAAAAGAGTTCATTACTGCGTGACAAATGTAATAGGTGTAAAATCTTTTGTCGTCCAGTTTCTTGGTCCGTTGTTGGTTGTTGGATAGATCCAACTATCAAATTCTGCTTCCTCTACGTCATCCTCGATAGCATTCACTCTTGGGTTTGTGATGAACACCGGAGACTTTCTGATCCTTTCTTTGCGAACATCCCTCTGAGCCTCTGCAGTGAAGCCCATCCCAAACTTGTCGGTCTTTTGAGTGAAGTCAGGAAGTTGACCCCAGTTTGCGCACTTGCCTTTCTCGATTACAGCCCGGGCATCCTTCAAGGAAGCCATCTTCAGAGGAAAGTCTTCTTCAAATACTGTCTCAGTTGACGCCAACGTTGGAGGTACCTCTTCAAAATGTTGAAAGGGGGTTTCAATAAACTCCCCGTCCATCTCGATATACCGGAATGAATTCAGGTGACTAACCATGTATTCCTCCTCTCCCTGCACAGTAACAATCTTCCCTCTGACAGGGTATTTGAGCTTCTGGTGTAGAGTGGATGTTACAGCCCCAGCCTTGTGAATCCAAGGTCGACCCAGTAAACAGGAATAAGATGGACGAATATCCATCACGTAGAACGTTGAGTCAAAGACTTGGGAACCCACACGAATAGGAATGTCTACCTCACTGTGCACCATCCTCTTAGAACCGTCGAAGGCTCTAACAATGATGTTACTAGGTTTCAATTTCAGGCCCTCGCAATCCAACCGATCTAAGGCCTTCTTGGGCAATACATTCAGGGAAGAACCGGTGTCCACCAACACGTGTGCGAGAGTAGTGCCCCTGCATTCTATAGAGACATGCAGGGCATCATTGTGGTTTTTTCCCTTGGCGGTCAGGTCGGCATCCGAGAAACCCAAACCATTGTCAGCGGTCAAATTAGCCACACTGTCAGTGAACTGATCTGCAGATGTCTCTTGCGGCACATGGGCCGTTTTTAGAAATGAAATCAGGGCCTTGGAGTGGGCCTCTGAGCACAGCAGCAATGATAGCATAGAGATTTTGGAGGGGGTATGCCCCAGCTGTTCAACGACATTGAAGTCACTCTTTTTAATGATTTTAAGGATTTCCTCCATCTCTTGCTGGGAGGCTTCAACAACGGTCTTTTTTGGTGCCTCCGTCCGGGCAGGCAAATCGGTAGCAACTTCTTTGCCCCGAGCATCAGAGGACTCGGCGGCAGTAGTAGACACAGGAACTTGATTTGAAACATGCACACTTGCGGGTGTGATGATAAGAGGTTTTCGGATAACTGGTGGTGCAATGTCAGGCGAGAAGAGCCTGCCACTGCGAGTAATTTTGGCGGGACCAGTGATGTTACTGATACTGGTACCGGTGTTGAACTCCTGCATCACTCCAAGCACATACACGTCTGCCCCATAGTGCCATGGGACAGCCTTGTCGGATTCATAAGGGAGAGGCCCGGGAACAATAATGGTAATGGGTGCAACAGACATAATTTTGACTGGCTTCCTCGGGGGAGCCTTGGTAGGATTGTTGAAAATTGTGACGACAGATACTTCTTCAGCGGAAACAAATGGAACAGCGGTTTTCTTGAACAGAATCTCCTTGCTATCCATCAGGCTTTGAATTCCTGACTTCAGCAGCGGACAACCGGTAGGGGTAACAGCACACAGGAGGCAACCCTTGCTACAACCCGGAAATAAACCGGCTAGCAGTAGGTTCCTCTTAACAGTCAATAGAGGGGTAGCAACATCATTCACCGAAACAGCATACAAATCTTCCTCGACGGCATTTACTCTATGCTGGGGCATAGGAGCAGTTACAACATTTGGCCTCTCAGGCGCCTCAAACTGAATTTCCTTCGCATCAATAAGGTCTTGAACCTTATTTCTCAGGGCCCAGCAATCATCAGTAGTATGCCCGAGGCTATCAGAGTGATAAGCACAACGGGAATTTGGGTTATACTTAGGAGATGCAGTATTCACGACCTTCAGAGCTTCTCTGGTGGTCACCAAGTTGGTTGATAGCAGTTGCGGTAAGATTTGTGACAATGTCATACTCAGCCGAGTGTATTTCCTCTTGGGCCTTTCACCCCTTTGTTGATTGTACTGCTGAGGAGCAGCAACAGGTTTTGAAATTACCAAGGCATTGACGGCTTGGCGGCGTTCTGGCTTGACTTGTCTTCTAGGACCATAGACAGCACTAGCTTCCTTCTTGAAAGGTTTCTTCTCAATACTTGCGGAGGCACCTTTCTGTATCTTTCCTGACTTGATGCCAGCTTCTATCCTTTCACCCGTCAGGATCAAATCCGTAAACCCAGCGGAGGAATTACCAACCAAATGATTAAAGAATGGACCAGACAAGGTCCCTAGAAACATGTCAACCAGTTCACGGTCAGTCAAAGGAGGCTGCACCCTGCCAGCCAAATCTCTCCATTTTTGCGCATATTCTTTGAATCCTTCGTCCGTTCCCAGCGACATACCCTGAAGTTGGGTACGCGTAGGAGCGAGGTCAGAATTGTATTGATATTGTCTATAAAAGGCGGTAGCCAAATCCTCCCAATGTCGGATACTGGTTCCATCTAGCTGATAGAACCACTCAAGTTGTGACCCCGAAAGGCTATCTTGGAAGAAGTGAATCCAAAGGTTCTTGTCTGCCGTGTAAGGTTGGATCTTCCTTACGTACGATCTGAGATGCAGCTTTGGACAGGAATCCCCGTCGTATTTTGCAAAGGCGGGCGCCTTGAACTTGTGTGGGATTACCACCCCAGAAGATAGACCTAAATCTCCGAAATCCAGCCCCGACACATTTTGAATCTCCATGGCACTCAAGCGGTCCTCTAATTGCTTGTATCTATCAGCAGCAGGAGGGTATTGTTCGTCATTGTAATTCGTCTCGTTGTCAGAGACTGCAGGACTAGGAGCCCCTCCCCCTTGGGGACTGTCTTTCTCTACAGAGGAAGTAGTTGGATCAGCCTCGTTATGGAGTGTATTCCCAAACCTGCGTCCGGTGTTGAACAACGCAGTCCTCTTCTTCTTCTTCTTCTTTAGGAGAAGAGCCTTCAACTCTTGTTGACCTTGGGCCAAGCTCATGACCATCTCTTGAAACTGGGCATTCTGGGCCTGGAGGGCCTTGATAGCTTGTTCACTGGATGATTCAGGATTCATGATGACTGTTCAAATAAACAGCGAAGAAGATTAAGCAACATGTGGGAAAAAGGTACCTGTTATGCATATGATGCAATGAGATGCGTATGTTTTATGTTTTCAAAGACAAACAAGATTCAATCTTTGTAGACAAAAGGGAAACACACTTCATTAGATTCAAACTTTAAATTGTTCAACAACTTGCCCTTAGGCATTACAGGAATGAAAAATACTGAAAAGGAAATAAAAGCTGTAAAAGGAAATATCCAAAGCCCATCAGTGCTCCCATGGCCTCCTCTTCTCAGTATGGATATAGTCATTCATAATCCGCTCTTCCTCCAATTGCTTAGTCAGCCTCTGGATCTTCCGTTCCTGTTCGTTGAACTTTTCCTGATAAAAATCCCGTTCTTCCTTCAGCTGCGCCCATGATCTCTTCAATGTGTCAAAATCAGTGGGTATCTGAGGAGGGAGGACGGTTGGAGGAACCCCATCTTCATCAGGAGATTCAAGAATGATAGGTCTGGCAGCTTTGTATGGCATACCTAACTTCTGAGCACGGATGCGGACCCATCTGCAATAGGGTTCCAATGGTAGAGAAGTCTTTGGTCCCAACTCATGTGGGTCAGCTTTGTGAATTCTGTCCCAGGCCTTAATGAATCCATGGCGTAGTTTGTCACTGTCTACCTGAAATTCAAAATGGAAGTGAGGAACCAGCATCTCATGAGGCCCTACTCTTCTGGCTCTTCCAAACTGACGGAGAGCTAAACATGGACTATAAGAGATTCCTCCCTGGGTACCGATCAATGGAACATTAGGGTATTCTCCACAACGATCAATAACAGCTACCTCATCCAAACCTCTGAGAGTCCAAGTGATGTCATTATCAGTGAGAGACATTAACCTATGAGCCCAACCCTTTCCTTCTTCATTCTTCAGCACAAACTTAGGAAGGTGCGAAATAAACCACCTTACTAGCAAAGGAACACAACACCATGGAGTTCCCCGTCCTCGGGAAGTACGAGCATAGAGTTGTTGCAGGATATCACCCAAAAGAGTGGGTACAGGATTCCGAGACATGAAGATCCTTATGGCATAGATACTGATAAAAGTGTCAGGATTTGGAAACAATACCAGACCATAGATTAAAAGAGCCAGAATGTCTTCGTACGCCTTGAAGTCTAAATCATTCCAGAAACCATTAGCTTTGCCAACCAGAAACTTAACCAAAAAGCCCTCAACTCCACTTCTAGTTTCCTAGTTAGCCAATACCTCTTCTTTGGTCAAGGGAAGGACTGCAGCAACCTCTTCAGGCCTAAGAGTCTTCTCCCAACCAGTGAATGGAGTCTGCTCCAAAACAGGGATCCCAAGCAAATAAGAGAATTCTTCCAGGGTAGGGACCAGCTGGAAGTCTTGAAAGGTGAAGCAATGATACATGGGATCATAAAACTGGGTCAGGACACTTATCAGTTGTTGGTCCCACTTTGAAGTGATCAAACCAAGGAGAGAACCATGCCTGTTGATGAAGGAAGTAGTGTTTGGAATCCTATCAACCAAATCCCTGAGCAAAGTTGGTGGTTGAACAAAATTGAACCGGATAGTATTCCTACGCACGGGCATCATGATGTCCTACAAAACAGAGCAAAGATGAAACCCTCTTGTCTTTGAAATGGGTCAGTCTTTATACAGGATGCATGCAATGGTATGATGCTATGATGAAGCACACCACAAGTATTCACACAGGCAAGCATGATAAGGCACACAAGTCACACAAGATAACCCTTAGGTTTCAGGCCAGCATGAGGTTTAGGTATTACCCTCTTTTAGTTTCGTTGGTTAAAACCTGTCCTATCAAAAGTAACCGGGTTCTAGAGGATCTCAATATTATTGACTACCCTCAATCGGTCATAACTCCAGCATCGCAATCTTTTCTTGCGGCCAGAACAATCGCGAGAGTTTAGCCTCAATGAGTGTAGCATACTGCTACTGTTCTATGGCCAAGTTGGGTCAATTTAGGGTTCTAAGGTCGGTTGGTGTTTAATGACTCCTTAGAAGACCCATATTCTCCTCGTTGCAACACAAGGGATATCGGTACAGACCAAGGTGCCACACCAACGTAGCCACTGCTTCACCCATGTCGGTCTACGCCGGACAGGTCCCTCACAGATTATGCTACCTAAAAAGGGTATTCCCCAGATCCGGGTTAGGATCTATGAAACTCCGATGCAAAGCCCACAAATATAAAAGCAAACAAGGCAAACAATTGAAAACAAAGATGATTTAAGCCCTAAGGTTACTCCACTTTTAAAAATCCCCAGCAGAGTCGCCAGTTCTGTGATACGGTGGGAGAACTGACTTGGGTTTTGCGTTTGTTTTCGCAAATGTTTTGGTTGAGCAAGAGTCGCCACCGACTTTTTATTTTATCCTAAGGAAAGGCTAAAAAGCACAGCAAAAACCTTTGAGATGTTTTCTTGGGTTCGGGGAGTAGATTATAGAAAGGGAAGGTATTAGCACCCTTTCTATCCATGGTTATCCATGGGCTCTTAGTTACTTGCTTAGATCAACTTGCCTTAATTTTTCAATTGTTTGAAATGGTGCTTTGTGTATGTGGGTTTGAAAATGTTTTGAAAAGAAGCCAATGTGGTGGCAACCTTTGTAATGATCCATGTTGGGATGTATACAAAGGTGTATGTCTTTTCAAAAGGTTTTCATTGTTTTTGAAAGTTGTTTTGAAAGTGTAGTGATGTGTGGTTTGAAAAATAGGCAAGTGTTTTGTTTTGCAAGGGGGCAAGTAATCAAGAGCTATCTACCCTAAATTTCTCAAAGATCTTTGCTATGTTTTAACCCTTTTAACAATTTTGTTCCACCATTGCATTTGGTGGACAATCTTGTGTTAGGATGTGAAAGGGACGGGCGCGGGTCATCGTTTAGACCATAATTGCAATGGTGCCAAGTATCTTTGGGCAATTTTTCCTTTGAGGGACTTGATCATTTTTTAGGCAACTTTCGAAAGCGTCATCGAGGGACTATGATCATTTGAATTGTTTTGTTTTGCCCAAAGAGACCTAACATGCAATATGACCCATTTTTGAAGGCAACAAGTGGAATACCCTAGGGGTGCAAGTGTGATTAGTGTTGTCCATTTTCATGCTTGTTTATCTTGGATTTAGGTCAAACTACTTGTTGATTTTATTTGCATACAAACCCTAAGTCTAAACATGGTATATTTAGAAAGTATTTAAAGTGCGAAATTTTAAAAGTCCTAAGTTATTACACAATGATCATGGGAATGGGGGTACAAATGTTCAAATGGGGATGAGACTTTATAGGAGGGTAATACCCAATATTTACAACCAAATTGAATTGCGCAACTATAAATGTATAAATGTATAAGAAAGGAACAATATGTATGTGAAAGTATTTTTGTGTAAGTGTATATTTTATTCACAAATAAAATAAAAATAATTAAAAGAAAGTTAATTTTTGAATATTTTCATGTTTAGGGCAAAAACCCTAATTTTACTAAATAAAAGGTGTTAATTATTTATTATGTATTATATACAATATTTACTAATTATATACAAAAAATAAATAAAAGAGAAGTATATTTGTCAAAAAGGTATTTTTAATGTTAAATATTAATAAAAATAAAAAAATATATATTTTTGGTATTTTTATCTTAAATATCCTAATAAATATGTAAATATTTATATTATATGATAAATATATTAAATATGTACTAAAATAAAATATTTAATATTTACAAAAAAAGTGTATTTTCATAAAATATTTTCAAAAGATAAAATAAAATGAAAATCAGAAAATAAAATGCATTGGTATTAATTTTAGTATTTTTAAATAAAATATATTATGTATTATTTATGTACAAACATCAATTTAAACAAATAAATGCCTAATAAATATAAAAATGGTGTGAAAAATATTTTTTATATTTTTAATATTATGAGAAAAAATAAATAAGTCAGAAATAAAAAGAAAAGTCAAGAAAATGTTTCAAATAAGCACAATGGGCCAAGGGGGTTCAAAAGTAAACATAGGGTGCAAATAAGAAGTCAACTCAGACCCAGCCCAAGAAGACTTTGTCTTCAACCTCGGAACCTGTATGAACAACAACAACACGCGTTTTCTATCTCCAGATTCCTTGATCATTTGCCAAATCTTGCAACATGAAACCTGTAGAGCTTGAAGCCACGATTCTAGACATATAAAGAAATCAATCTAACTCTCAGAAATGAGAGAGAATTTCTTCTCCCCCAATTCCTGACCTAGTTTTTGTTCCATGTTCAGACCTCAAATTCTCATAGCACACATAACATAAATGAAAACTAATTATATGGGCATGTTCAGGGCCATGAATGTTACATAATTTCTTCACAAATCTAAACCTAACAATGCCTGGATAGAGAGATAAGAGTTCATGAACTTACCTGTTCAGTTGGAATTGTATCTGGTGATGGAGGTGTTTTCAATGCAAGGTGATGATTGGTATAGCTTCCTTGATGTCCAGGGATGTTATTCCAACCTTTAGTTTGCTTTGGAACCAAGTGAATCGTGTTATGGCACTTCAACTGCAAAACAGAAAATATGAAAATGGTGATGTTAGTTAGGGATGTTACAGGTCGTGTTTAGGGCTTGGGACAGTTTCAAGGGATGATGTGGGATGTGTTTGAAGTGTTTTTGGCCAAGATGCACGATGGAAATGAGTTGTGGGATTCCAAGTGCAGGATGCCCTGTTTTTGTGCAGTTTAATGGTGATTCTGTGTTTGAGGATGTTTGGAACTTGGTTGGCTTGTGTTTCAGCTTAGGTTTGATGTTTAGAAAGTGTACAATAACTTTGCTTAAGGTTCTCTTGGTTGAGATGATAGTTGGTAGATGTTATGCAAGTTTTCTTCAACTTTAAGCAACAAAAGTTCAAGTTGTGTTCTAGACTGATGCATACCCCCAATCTATGCTGCAACCTTTCCCCTTGATCAGTGTGTTTTGCTTCTGAACTTGTGCCCAAAGATATGGCCTTGTACTTCTTGATTTGCAACTTTGACATAAAGTTCATCTTTTCTAAAATGGATAATTTGCTTTTTCTATTTAAGGGTTAAACTTCCATGTAATGCTTAAACACATAATGCAAGGCTTGAACACAAGGGATTTGCATTAAATTATTGAGTGCAAATGGGATATAGGACCTGTAATCAAGGAATGCAAGCTGAGTTCAAAATGGCACAAGTGTATGAACATGTAAATTGGCCATAAATAAAGTGAGTTTTTCCCAACTTGCCAAATTCGATTCTCCCTAACCATGAGGTTGTTTGATGAGTTCTTGGACATTTTGGAAAGCTTGGAATGTGTACTACAATCCATCTTTGTAATGCAAATTGAAATTCCAAGTGGAAGCATGTGAAAAGTTGCCATGAAGTTAGGCAAAAATCCTGCCTAAAATAGGTCAAAATTTTTCTAAGTTAAGAATGGTTTGGTACCCTTGTTCCAAAAATTGTAACTTGAGCTACAAGCTTCTTTTGAGAAAACTTTGTGAATCAAAGTTGTATATTTTGAAATGGACTACAACTTTCATGTTTTGACTTTTCCTTGAATCCAAATGCATCTTGATGAGAAAGTGGGACAAAGTTAGGAAAAAATTAGGGTTTTTCATAACTTAGAAAAATTCTAAGTTATGAAAAATCTTCATTTCAAACCCTAATTTGTGATTTTTGATTTCTTGATGAACAAGTTTCATTATTTGGCATGTTTTGATGAAAAATGAATCTTGACACTTGATTTTGACCAAAAAGTCAAAGTTTGACTTTTCAGTATACAGTCAAAATTGATCAATTGACTGGAAAATTCAACTGTCAATCTTGTGCATTTGGGATCTTTTGAACTTGTTGAGTATGTCAAGACAATTCCATGGGGTCCTTGAGTCCATATGTGAGCTTGGTTTGCCATTGGCTAGGTCAAACAGTAAAAAATTGCATTTGTGCAGTCAAAACCCTAAAAATGACCATTTTGCCCTTTTGGTGATCTGATCAAATTTCTTGTGGAATTGTGATCCAAACTTGATCAAATGGTCCATATGAGTTAATAATGTTGATGTGGGTCAATTTTCATGAGGTTTGACTGTCAATTGGCCACAGTTGACTTTTTCCCCAATACAGCTGATTTCTAGGTCAACTGTCCAATTGACTGGGCAAAGGTTGGAATCAAGGCTTGAAACTTGGTATGGATAAACTTGGGAGTCCAACATGAAGCATGAAAGTCATCTTAGGCATTTTAGGTCAAAATATCTTTGTGCAAACACAAACCCTAATTTGGGTCAACAGTGCTAGGAGAAGTCTTGTAGAGGAAACCCTAACTAGATCTTGAGCTCCAAGGGCCTTGTGATGAGAAAATGTTGAGAAAATGGGAGGGCAAATTTTGGGGTACAACAGTTGCCCCTGTTCAATCTTCTTGAACCTGAAGAGTTAGATTGGCAAGTTTGCCTTTCGTGACTCGAGGGTAAAAGGAGATTGGACACTAGAGTGCCCTGAAATTTGCACTCGCATGCTTGGAGTATCAGCAATGTGATATCGGGGATGGGCTTAAAGATGCCATTTGGAGAGATGGTGGATAGGGAGATGGGCTTATAGATGCCATCTGAAGGCGTGACAGAACCTTGTCGGGAATGGGCTTATAGATGCCATTTGGAAGTGTTGATCGCATAAGAGATTCCTTAGCGATAACTTGCGCACTTTGAGAAAGACAGATGTTTTCCTGGCTTGTTACAGGTGTTGATCTTCAATCTCTTCATGCAGACATGCCCTGGCTAGATATAGGTGTCGAGTCTACAATCGGTTGCTTGCAGATATGCCCTGGCTGGATACAGGTATAGAATCTGGAATTGTCGTCTACAGATATGCCCTGGATGGATACAGGAATTGAATCTGGAATTTTCGTCTACAGATATGCCCTGGCTGGATACAAGAATCGAATTTGGAATTAGTCGTCAACAGATATGCCCTGGCTGGATACAGGAATCGAATCTAGAATTATTCGTCAACAGATATGCCCTGGCTGGATACAGGAATCGAATCTTCAAACTCTTCAGATGTGCCTTGGTTACATACAGGAATCGAATCTGGAGTTAGTCGTCAACAGATATGCCCTGGCTGGATACAGGAATCGAATCTTCAAACTCTTCAGATGTTCCCTGGCTAGATACAGGAATCGAATCTGGAAACTGATCACTCACAGATGTGCCGTGGCTAGATACAGGAATCGAATCTGGAATTGTGACAGTTGAAGGTAGTTGTCTTTTGGGTTGTCTTTTTCCCTGAAAAGGCAAAACATCAGTTGTATGCAATGTCATGATGTATGAAATGCATGATGTCATGATGTTCAAAATGAGATAGTGTTGTATGCACTTTATCATGTATGTAAGCAAGATGTATGAAATGTGAAATGTTTATGAATGTATTTTCGTCTAGGAAAATAAATCCTTGACGATCGGCTGGGGAATTAAATTATGGGCCGACGTTGAAGAGTAGAGTTCTTCGTTTCCGCTAGGGGTGAGGATTGCAAGAATACACCGGTAGGAGAAGATGACTCTGTTGGGGAATAAACTTGTTGGAGAGATTACTCTGAGGGGAAATACTCTGAGGGAAGAGATACCTTGCTGAGGTTTTGATGAGAGCTCTGCTGAGGATTTCGATGATGGACTTCACTGGGGATAACAATGATAAACTCCGCTGGGGATTCTGTTGATAAGTTATGTTGGGGAACTTTGATGAACTCCGCTGGGGATAAGAAGAACTCCGCCGAGGGCGATCTTCTGTGGTAATTAACTGAGGATAACCCAGTTATAAGCCCTTGTAAGGAATAACTTTGAATAAAGCCCGGGAGAGACGTTCGTACTCTGCAGGGGATAAGCTTCCAGAATCTACTGGGGATAAGCTTCAAGACCTGCTGGGGATATGGTATCCAGTTTTCCTGGGGAGACTTTCGGACTGTACTAAAATGGTTCCACTGGAGTGTCTGTATTCCGCCGGGGAACAGTCTTAGATCAAGACTGCTGGGGATGCTTGCTGAGGAATGCCTATACTCTGCTAGGGAATGTTGATATCTTCTGGGGATACCTAGCTTCCTTTAGGCTGGCCATAGACCAACTCTACTGGAGGAGGGTATTGTTGACTTGTTAGGGGAATAGGGTGCATATTGTAGGGCTGATGATAGACTAACTCTTCCCGGGGAGAGTATTGCTGAATCTTGTCCTACTCTGTGGGGAGTTGAGGCAACTTGGTCATATTCTTCAGTTGAACCTACCTTGGTACCTTGGCGGACAAAGCAACTAGACTGCCTGGACAATTCTACATTGCCCCTGTTTCTGATGTCACCTGTAATTAGTCTTTTGTTTCGTATGCAAGTATTTATGAATTAGAAATTTAATGTCAAATGCATATATCAAAAATGAACATTGGACGTTCTTCGCAAGACAAAACAGAAAGAGGAAAAAACAATTGGCAATTTGTTTGGAAAAGTGAATTTGTATTGATTTTGCCTGAAAATAGGCGTTTTTGTACAAGAGGCTGACGTCCTAGTAAGAGAACGCCGCCGAATAACATAAAGTTTATACAATTTTGAAAAGGAAACAAAACAGTTATGTGAACAACATTCCCACTGGGTTCCAACTCTGCTATCGCCTTTATATCTTCGAGCGTCTCATCACTTTGCTGCTTAGTTGAAGATGAAGCTGATTGATCGATGCCGAAGTCTGAACCCGATAGTTGATGCCGAATTCTGGATGCAAGGTGATCCAATGAGAAATAGTGTTACGCTTTATCCCTAACTCTTGCCTGGACCGCCCTTTCGGGTTTTCAGTCCACCGGGATACCCATTTTTGCCCAAGCCGCCTTTTCAGGTTTTCGACTTGCCGGGTGTACAGATTTTTTTCATTTCATCCCTTATTTTTGCCCGAACCCTTTTGGTTCGCCGGGAAGCCCTTATTTTTGCCTAGGTATGTCAACCTAGCGGGTCTTTTATTCATGCGTAGTATCTTTTTACTATGTCTGCATTGGCAGGGTGAGGAAGGTCGTCACCATCCATGGTGGTTAGAATCATGGCTCCTCCTGAGAACACATGTTTAACCACAAATGACCCTTCGTACGTAGGGGTCCATTTGCCCCTGGGATCACTTTGAGGAAGGATGATGCGTTTGATTACCAGGTCCCCAACTTGATACTCTTGTGGTCTGACTTTCTTGTTAAATGCCCTGATCATCCGTTTTTGGTACGTTTGACCATGACAAATAGCAGTGAGTCTCTTTTCGTCAATTAGGTTTAATTGATCAAGTCGAGTCTGGATCCAGTCATCTTCACTCAAGTCTGCATCCTTCATTATCAGGAGAGAGGGTATCTGGACTTCAATTGGCAAGACTGCCTCCATGCCATAGACCAAGGAAAAAGGAGTTGCCCCGGTTGACGTCCTCGCTGAGGTACGGTATCCATGAAGAGCAAATGGTAACATTTCGTGCCAATATTTATAGGTCACTGTCATCTTCTGCACAATTTTCTTGATGTTTTTATTAGCTGCTTCTACAGCTCCATTCATCTTTGGTCGGTAAGGAGAAGAGTTATGGTGTTGTATCTTGAATTGCCCGCAGAGCTCAGTGATCATTTTGTTGTTAAGATTGGTACCATTGTCCGTAATGATTCTTTCCGGGACACCCTACCGACAGATCAGGTTATGCCGAATGAACCGTGCCACGACGCTCTTGGTTACCGTGGCGTAGGAAGCTGCCTCAACCCACTTCGTGAAGTAATCAATCGCTACTAAGATGAAGCGATGCCCATTGGATGCCGTCGGTCGGATATCGCCGATCATATCAATGCCCCACATTGCAAACGGCCAAGGTGCCGTCAGGACGTTCAGAGGAACCGGAGGGATATGCACCTTATTAGCATAGATCTGGCATTTATGACAAGTTCGAGAATGTTGGTAACAGTCGGCTTCCATTGTGGACCAGAAATATCCTGCCCGAAGGATTTTCTTTGCCATGGTATGTCCACTGGAATGTGTTCCGAATGTACCTTCGTGTAGTTCTACCATGATCTTCTCTGCTTCGGTCTTATCCACACAACGCAGTAAAGTTGAATCATGATTTCGTTTGTAGAGAATACCATTACTGAGGAAGAATTTTGCCGCAAACCTTCTTAGGAACTTCTTTTCATTGAGCGATGCGCCTTCGTGGTATTCTTGAGCTTCGAAATATCTCTTCACCTCATGATACCATGGTTTTTCGGTTACCTCTTCGGCCTCAAGATCGCAGCAGTATGCAGGTTCGTCCAACTTCCAGATAATGATCCGGGGAGCCTCGTTGTCCCATTTGACTTTGAACATTGAAGACATTGTAGCTAGTGCGTCCGCTAACTGATTCTCCTCTCTTGGGAAGTGTTCAAAAGTTATCTCTTCAAAGTGGGGAAGCAAAGTCAACACATACTCCTTGTAAGGAATAAGATTCGGGTGTTTCGTATCCCACTCGCCTTTGATCTGATTGATCACGAGAGCAGAATCTCCGAAGACACTCAGAAACTTGATCCTTAAGTCGATTGCAGCTTGAAGACCTATAATACATGCCTCATATTCTGCCATGTTGTTGGTGCAGTTGAAACACAGCCGGGCGGTGAGTGGAGTATGAGTACCTTTAGGGGATATGATCACAGCGCCGATGTCGTTACCCAAAGCGTTCGAGGCTCCATCAAAATGCATAGACCATCGGGATCCTTCCTCAGGTCCTTCATCCGGTCCAGGTACTTCACAATCGGTTACTACCATGATATCTTCGTCTGGAAATTCAAAGTTCAATGATTGGTAATCGTCCACAGGTTGGTGTGCCAAATGGTCTGCCAATACACTTCCCTTGATTGCTTTTTGAGTTGTGTATTGGATGTCATATTCCGTCAAGATCATTTGCCATCTTGCTATTCTTCCAGACAGAGCAGGCTTTTCGAATATGTACTTGATTGGATCCATCTTTGAAATCAACAGAGTAGTGTGAGTCAGCATATACTGTCTCAGCCGGCGAGCAGCCCATACCAGAGCGCAGCAAGTTTTCTCGAGTTGTGAGTACCGAGTCTCACAGTCGGTAAACTTTTTGCTCAGGTAATAAATAGCGTGCTCTTTTCGTCCAGACTCGTCATGCTGCCCCAGCACACACCCCATCGAGTTGTCAAGTACTGTCAAGTATAGTATTAGAGGTCTCCCTTCCACTGGTGGCATAAGAATGGGTGGTTCTTGGAGATATTCCGTTATCTTTTCGAAAGCAGCCTGACATTCATCGTTCCAACGTACTACTTGATCTTTCTTCAGCAATTTGAAGATTGGCTCACAGGTAGCAGTTAGATGTGAGATGAATCGGGCAATGTAATTCAGTCGTCCTAGAAAGCCTCTGACCTCTTTCTCCGTCTTGGGAGTCGGCATCTCTTGTATGGCTTTTACCTTGGCAGGGTCCACTTGAATACCTTTGTCGCTTACAATGAAACCTAGTAATTTTCCAGACCTCACCCCAAAGGTGCACTTGTTTAGGTTCAACCTCAGCTTGTACAATTTCAGTCGGTCAAACAGCTTCTGCAGATGGTCAAGGTGTTCCTCCTCAGTTTGGGACCTTGCAATCATATAATCGACGTATACTTCAATCTCATGGTGGATCATGTCATGAAATAAAGCAACCATGGCACGTTGGTAGGTTGCCCCAGCATTTTTCAACCCAAATGGCATGACCTTGTAACAGAAGGTGCCCCACTGAGTGACAAAGGTAGTCTTTTCCATATCTTCAGGAGCCATCTTGATTTGATTATACCCGGAAAAACCATCCATGAAGGAGAACACCTTGTGTTGAGCAGTATTGTCAACCAGAACGTCGATGTGAGGCAGAGGGAAATCATCCTTAGGGCTGGCCCTGTTCAAATCCCTGTAGTCAACACACATTCTGACTTTACCATCTTTCTTTGGCACTGGAACCACGTTGGCCACCCAGTGAGGATAAGAAGTCACTGCTAGAAACCCGACATCAAATTGTTTCATAACCTCAGCTTTGATTTTCTCGGACATCTCTGGGCGCATGCGGCGGACCTTCTGCTTTACCGGAGGGCAGTCTTCCTTGGTAGGCAGGTGATGAACTTCAATGTCGGCATCCAAACCAGGCATGTCTTCGTAAGACCAAGCAAAGATTTCCACGTAATCATGCAGCATCTGAATCAATCGTTGCTTCACGCTGAGCTCTAGATTGGCACCAATCTTGACTTCTTTTCTATCTGTCTCAGTACCCAAGTTTATCGTTTCCACTGGCTCTTCATGTGGCTGAATGGCCCTCTCTTTCTGGAGTAGGAGTCTTGCAAGCTCACCAGGCACTTCGCAATCATCTTCACCTTCGTCTTCGGCCAAGTTGATCGGATTTTCGAAGTCATAACTGGCAGTAGCAGAGCCGTTACCAGTGAGATCCAGAGTGGATTGGAACCTGTATAAGTGAGTGTGTGTAAATATAGCTGTTTTGCAATATATAACAAAGAAAGAAAAAGAGCACAAGATTTGAAATGCAACAACGTCCAATGTTTTGATTAATGATATATGGAAATGTCATACAAAAAAGCCCTCACAAATGGAGCCACGGTGCCCCGGGTAGGACACCGAGCCAATAAAAGTTTCAACATATTGTTTGTTATAAATTGAAAACAAAAGAGTTCATTACTGCGTGACAAATGTAATAGGTGTAAAATCTTTTGCCGTCCAGTTGCTTGGTCCGTT
The DNA here is from genome assembly GCA_948472305.1 of Vicia faba. Taxonomy (NCBI): domain Eukaryota; kingdom Viridiplantae; phylum Streptophyta; class Magnoliopsida; order Fabales; family Fabaceae; genus Vicia; species Vicia faba. The sequence goes on from OX451736.1 coordinate 673,999,760, forward strand.
GTTGGTTGTTGGATAGATCCAACTGTCAAATTATGCTTCCTCTACGTCCTCCTCGATAGCATTCACTCTTGGGTTGGTGATGAACACCGGAGACTTTCTGATCCTTTCTTTGCGAACATCCCTCTGAGCCTCTGCAGTGAAGCCCAGCCCAAACTTGTCGGTCTTTTGAGTGAAGTCAAGAAGTTGACCCCAGTTTGCGCACTTGCCTTTCTCGATTACAGCCCGGGCATCCTTCAAGGAAGCCATCTTCAGAGGAAAGTCTTCTTCAACCACTGTCTCAGCTGTCGCCAACGTTGGAGGTACCTCTTCAAAATGTTGAAAGGGGGTTTCAATAAACTCCCCGTCCATCTCGATATACCGGAATGAATTCAGGTGACTAACCATATTGTGATCGGTGGATCTGGAACTGACTGTTTAACGCTGGTTCGCGAAATGTCGCGGAAGCAAGAGTCGCCACCGTCTTTTATTTTCTCCAAATGGAAAGGACAAAAGCACAGAAAAATTCCTTAAAGAGATTGCTCTCGGTTCGGGAGGTAGGTTATAGAAAGGGAAGGTGTTAGCACCCTTTCTATCCATGGTTATCCATGGGCTCTTAGGTACTTGCTCAATGTGTTTTCAAAAAGGTTTGTTTGCTTTTCAATTGTGGGTTTTTAAAAAAAGTTTCTTTGAAAAATTTCAGTTCGACTCGTGCGTCAGAGTGTTTGAAAAATTTGCTTTGAAAGCTTTTGAAAATGTGTTGGTGTGAAAAGTATTTTTGAATTTGTTTTGAAATTAGAGCAAGTATCTATGAGTCATCCACCTACCCTAAGGAATTCGTCTGTGTAAATGTCATTTAAAGTAGTGCCATCCCACCATTGAGAGGTAGGTAGCACCACCATTGGAGGTGTTCGGGTCAATTCGAAGTTCGGGACATGGTGATCACCAGAGCAATGGGAAGACACCTTAGAAGCTACCCTCATGCCAGGTTCCCGGATCATGAGGACTTACTAAGACATCCTCTACTCGACGATCACCTTTCGAGGCAAGGCAACAGTGAGGCGTACCCTAGGGGTGGTGTGTGCGAATTGCGTGTCGTTTTCATTGATATTTGTCTTGTCATGTTCATTGGTTTTCTACGCTTGATTTTATTTAAGTCATTCATTCTTGCATGCTTTTAACAATTAAAATATTTGCGGGAAAAATAAATCTAAGCTATTACAAATGGCGCGGGTCCACATCGCCAAAATTAAACCGGACCCGATTTGACGGAAAATAAATAAAGCAAATAAAAGTGCGAAAAGTGATTAAACGTTACAAGGCTTTGGGAGAGATACATAATTATTCAAACAAAATAAAATAAATATGCGAATTAATTAAATCGGAACGAGGGCGTTGGACCCTTTTTGCAAAAATTAAACTAATAAGGAATTAGAATTAATATTAAAAGAGAATGTTTTTTGGTATTTTTGTGTTTTTATGATTTAATAGAAAAAGAATTAATTAAAACTAAATACTAAACCTAATTCTAATTATTTTTAAGTTATTAAGGAAATATTGACCTTTTTTTAACCTAAAGGCAACCCTAATTAATTTACAAGTTTAATTATGAAAATAAATAAGGTAAATAATATTATGGTGAAAAAAGAAAATTAAAAAGGAATAAAAAGTTATTAAACCTAATTCTATATTTTTGGATTTTTAGTTATTAAAAAGAATTAAAATTGTAACCTATTTTAAACTAAATTTATTTACAAGCATTTATTTAGAAAAATAATTAAAATAAAGTATTTATTATATTTTTTTGCTTTTTTCTGTTTTTTATGATGTTTTTATATTTTGTAAAAAAAGAAAATTAATTAATTTGATTAAAACAATAAAGCAAAAATAAAACAATAAATTGAAAAAAAAGAAAAAAATAAAATGTAATGAAATTGCAAACCAGGGGGTTTCAGTCCCAATTGTGAGGTATAGGCCTTAGAATGCTGGCCCATCAAGCTTTGGTCCATTTGACCTTTTCAGTTTGTGTGCCAGCGCGTTGACCTGGGCATAGCATGCTCTTTGAATCCCTGCCCTTGATTTGAATTTGCTGGACGCGTGGACCTTTGGATTTTGAGGCATACGATGCATCCTCCATACTGACGCTGCACAGGAGTTTGAATTGAAGAAAAATAAATGGGAATATTGAAGACCTGGGACTCGAACCCAGGTCTTGGGCATTGCAAAGGGATACACCTGCCACTGAAGCGCTTTAACGTATTTGATATAATAATAAACAACAATCAATAAAAGAGAAAACGACGGTTAGTGCTTGGAAACGCGCGAAAATTCAAACTGGCTAATCATGTTTTGCCAACGCATCATCCTCTTCATCGTCCCTGCAAAACAAAACACAAAGGCAACGTTTTTTTCATGCGTTTCATTAGAAGGCTTTTGGAAAAATAGCGATTAGGCCTCAGGGCTCCATAAATTGAGCGCGAATATTGAGTCTTCTTCGTCCAAGCTTGCTGAATGCAACCATGGTGGTCTTGAGGGCTAATTTTACTCCTTTTAAGAATCCCTAATTTTGAGCTTCGTAAACCCTAGAAAAGCAACAATGGCGAAATTGCATACACAGCATAATAATCAAATTAAAGGCATTGGTTAGTTTCAGGACATCATAAGGAATACAAATCCATGATTAGAATGCTATGAAAGTGTCTAGAATGTAAAGCACGATAATGGAAAAAAATGGCAAAAGAGTGACTTCTGTACAGCGTTTCAAGGGACTATCTTTGATGCTTTTGATTGGAATACGTTCAGGGATTGCCAAGGAAGCTTTTGGAATAGGTTTTGTGCCTTGAATCAACCTGGAAAGCTGTTTTCAGTTTTGAGTTTTTTTAGTGAAAATTCCCAGTTTACAATGTGTTCTAGAGCGCAGCTTTTGTGTATTGTGATTAGGGTTCTCATCTAGCATATGTAGTGAGGCTATTAGGTTAACAAAAGTGCTCAAAATCTCTTGATTTAATGAATTGAAGATTTGATTTTCTTTCATTATGTTTCATATCTTTTTCACATGGTTTTTGTATCAATTATGCTCAAATCAAACCAATTCTTTCCTAATCAGCATGTGCACGAAATCTTGATGGCAAACATGCATGAAAAGATTTTTTTAGGTCAAGTTATATATTTTCCACATATTTAAATGATTTAAATGAATTAATATTAATAATAATTCAAATAAATAAACAAAAAATGAGAAAATACTTCCCTTTGGGCCAAGTGGTCGTGCATAGGCTTGGAATGATGAATCATGGAAGAAAAATGGGCCCATTAGCAATTTTAGGTCATTTGGATCAAAGTTGACTTTTCAAAATATCCAAAAATTTCCCAACTTCTACAAGGCATAACTTGCTCAATTTTTAATCTTTTCTCATGTTCTTTGACATTTTGGAAAGGTCTTTGAGTCCTTTAACCAATGCCTTTGGTCCCATGTCATTTTGATTTACCAATCTCAAGTTATGGTCTTTGACTTAAAGTCCCTTTTTGTTGACTTTTGAAAATGACCTATAATGTTGAAATTGATAACTTTTTGTGAGAACATTTCTTGGACTTGAAGTATGAAGATGAGTTGTAGGAAATGTCTTTCTCTTCAAAATGAGCTTTGGATGGGATTTTTCTGATAATCCATGTGAAAGTTGTCCAAATATAGTAACTTTTGCATCTTTGATGATTTCTGAGCCAAATTTTGAGAATCATGATCAAGCATTGATCAAATGATGTTTGTGGCTTCAAAATGATATATTGACCAAAAATTTGAACTTTTGACTGTCAAATGACTATTTTGCCCCTACAGTTGACTGTAGTGCAATTTAGGGTTTTGACTGTGCAATTTTGAGCTGAATGCCTTGAAACTTGATATGAGGATACTTGACCATCTTTGTAAGCATATGAGACTTGATTGGACCTTTGAAAACTTCATTTCTTTGACCAGAACTCAAACCCTAGTTTTGACTGTATGGGAGATCTTTGACTGTGTAACCCTTGGGGAATTTTGTGACTTGGCTTGGCAATTTCTTGGAGAATATGGGAGGGAAAATTTTGGGGTACAACAGTTGCCCCTGTTCAATCTTCTTAGACCTGAGGATGCAGATTGGCTGACGTGCCTTTCGTAATCCGAAGGTAGAAGATGATTGGACACTAGAGTGCCCAGAAATTTGCGCTCACATAGTAGCAGTGTGAAGGAAATGGGCTTATAGATGCCATTTTGAGGTTGCTGGATAGGATGATGGGCTTATAGATGCCATCTGGATGTTGATTGCGTAGGAGATTCCTTAACGAGAACCTGCATACCTGCAAAAGAAAAAATGAGTACCTGACACGTTGCAGGAGCTGATGTTAGATGCTTGGTATCGATATGTCCTGACTGGTTACAGGAGCTGAGTCTGGAGCTTCAAAAGATGATGAATAAACCAGGTATGGTTACTGCCTTAGCATGAATGGTAAGAGAACCTTGGGTGATTTTAACTTCAACAACGCTCGTTGAGAAAATCTTGGTGGGAAATACCATCTTTGCAATATCGGGAAGAGAACCATAGAAAATTATAATCTGAAAGGGAATCACCTCACTCATCGTCGGAGAGGGAATCATAGGAAAAGGAATTGTCACCTCACACTCATCGTCGGAGAGGGAAACATCTGAAAAGGACTTACCACCTCACACACCGTCGGAGAGGGAACCATAGAAGACTATCACCTCACACTCATCGTCGGAGAGGGAAACATCTGAAAAAGGAATTACCACCTCACGCACTTGTCGGAGAGGGGACCATAGAAGACTATCACCTCACACTCATCGTCGGAGAGGGAAACATCTGAAAAAGGAATTACCACCTCACGCACTTGTCGGAGAGGGGACCATAGAAGACTATCACCTCACACTCACCGTCGGAGAGGGAAACATCTGAAGAAGGAATTACCACCTCACGCACTTGTCGGAGAGGGGACCATAAGAGACTATCACCTCACACTCACCGTCGGAGAGGGAAACATCTGAAGAAGGAATTACCACCTCACGCACTTGTCGGAGAGGGGACCATAAGAGACTATCACCTCACACTCACCGTCGGAGAGGGAAACATCTGAAGAAGGAATTACCACCTCACGCACTGTCGGAGAGGGAACCATAAGAGACTATCACCTCACACTCATCGTCAGAGAGGGAAACATCTGAGAAGGACTTACCACCTCACACACCGTCGGAGAGGGAACCATAAGAGACTATCACCTCACACTCATCGTCGGAGAGGGAAACATCTGAGAAGGACTTACCACCTCACACACCGTCGGAGAGGGAACCATAAGAGACTATCACCTCACACTCATCGTCGGAGAGGGAAACATCTGAAAAAGGACTTACCACCTCACACACCGTCGGAGAGGGAACCATATGAGACTATCACCTCACACTCATCGTCGGAGAGGGAAACATCTGAAAAGGACTTACCACCTCACACACCGTCGGAGAGGGAACCATAAGAGACTATCACCTCACACTCATCGTCGGAGAGGGAAACATCTGAAAAAGGAATTACCACCTCACGCACTTGTCGGAGAGGGAACCATCTGGGATAACTTCTACTGAGTCTTTATCAGAAAAATCTGTTGGGAATCGATTTAGCTGGACTAGAGGAGGTCTTGAAATATCTTTAACTGGAGTAAGTGTCAGAACGTCGCCATGCCTGGGTCACATCCGAACTATATCTGGAAGGAAATCTGGAAGCAGCGTCAGAACGTCACCATATCTGGTTTACATCTGAAACTATATCTGGAAGGAAATCTGGAAGCAGTATCAGAACGTCGCCATCTCTGGGTCATATCTGAAACTATATCTAGAATGAGTTGCGATAGTTGATAGTAGTCATTTTTGTATTGATCTTTTTCCTGAAAAGGCAAAACATAATTGTATGCACAGTCATGATGCATGAACTATATGTCTTCAAAAGTAATGAGATTCGTGTAGTATGATGCATATGCATGCTATAATGTATGAAGATGTGATGTTTATGAATGTGTATTTGTCTAAGAAAATAAATCCTTGACGGGTGCCGGGAAGTCGTATCTTGGGCTGATGTTGGAGAATTAGATCTTGCTCCGCTGGGGATGATAACTGCAAGAATACCGGTAGGAGAAGATGACTCCGTTGGGGGATGAACTTGGCAAATGACGGATTCTGCGGGGAGCAAAGATACTCTAGTGACCATGCTGGGAAGCAATACTCTGTGGGAAGAGGGATGCCTTGCTGAGTGTTGATAGTAGTTTGCTGGGGATGGAAGACTTCGTCGAGGACGCTCCTTCCGTGGCTTTTGGCTGAGGATAACCCAGTTATATCCTGTTAAGGAAATAACTCTTTGAATAGAGCCGGGCGACGCGTTCGTGCCTTGAGAGGGTAAGCTTCCAGAATCTACTGGGGATAAGCTTACTGCTTGAGGAGAGGGATTCCACCTTTTCTGGGGGAGCTGGATTGGACTCTCCTGGGGAAGTATTGAACTGTATTGGTTAAGTTCTTCAACGGAACCTACCCTGATACCTTGGAGGATAGAACAATCAGATTGCTTATACCACCCATTATTGCCCCTGTTTCTGATGTGGGAGCGGAAGATACCTGTGGAGGTGCTTGATAGTTGTTGATGGACAAACCTTCTTCTAGTAGGCAGGTGACAAGAAGACGGGACATAGTCGTACGCTTTGATCCCTAACTTTTGCCTGGACTGCCCTTTCGGGTTTTCAGCCCACCGGGATACCCATTTTTGCCCAAGCCGCCTTTTCAGGTTTTCGACTTGCCGGGTGTACCGATTTTTTCATTTCATCCCTTCATTTTGCCCGAACCCTTTTGGTTCGCCGGGAAGCCCTAATTTTTGTCTAGGCATGTCAGCCTAGCGGGTCTTTGATTTTGCATAGTATCTTTTCGACTATGTCCGTGCTTTCAGAATGTAGGGAGTTGCCCCTGTTAGAAGTGTTTTGTCATGCCACCAGAAGATTTTTGACCAGGCAAGATTTATTGTTGAAATGCCCCAGGTGACTCATGCGGAGATTTGCCCCAGGCTAGTTGGCCCTTTGAGAGATTCTCCGAATCTTGACTTAACTGCCCCAGATGATGGACAATAGTCATGCCATGCCCCTTGATTGGAGATACTCTTGTTCATTAGACTTTCATTGTGCGAATTTCCCCGCTGTTCAAACAGAAAGTCATATGCAAACAAAGTTATGTTAAAAATGCAAAGCTTATGTCTGTCTCGAAGATTTTGAAAATGCATTCTTTTTCATAAAACAAGTGAATGTTTGTAAAACGTGATGTCAACTCCGTATTTACCGTAGGCCTTAAGGAGTCAGGATACCTTTCGTGACAGTATGCTTTCGAGCTAACCCATGCTTCAGCTAGGACTTTTGAGGGTTATAACGTGGCCTGGTTCACGGTTTAAGAAACAAAGGATAAAGGCTCAAATTATTTGTACCCACCCGCTCTTCGTGATGTTCTCCAAACCTAAACTCAGTTGATCGTGCGTTAGACCTTGCTTGAGTCTTTGCTTTGATGTTCCAATAATGGTTCAGATGTTGATGATTTCTTTTGAATAGGCAGTCATTTTTTGCTTTGGTTGAGGGTTTGTGAGACCTCTTTCTTGATTTTTGTTATCCCTTTCTTTTTTGCCTGAACTGTTTCCTTTTTTGGAATTACAGTCAGCGGGATGCCCCAGTTTCGTAAGTCTTCTTCATGGGTTTTGACTTAATGGGCTTTTTTATTTTGAGAGATATAATGACTGCCTGTCCTTCTTGATTATTCGGAACCACCGCTGTCTTTCTTTGTTTGTAAGGACCTCTTTGGTGCCATTTGTTGCGTACTTGGATCAACTGAGAGACTACCCTGCCCCGGGTTATGATTAAGGGTTTTAAATTTCTAAAAGAAAAACTCCTACTTCTTTGGCTCAAAGGGATTGACGAGGGATTATCTTCCTTATAACTCCAGTGTTTGGGAATTGAAACAATGCCTGTACCTCATCAGCGGGGTCTGTTCAAAAGCATACTGTAATGATTGCGGTATCGTTTTCGTCATCCTCCCTCAAGAGGCTCAGAATTATTAACCAAGAGTTGATCATCAGAAAAAATATGAAATTTTTTTTGAATATAATGAATGCGAATATATTGATTCAAAATAGACATAAGCGATGCATTAATGGAATAACAATGTTTTAACATGAATAAATGTTTGCACGGTCAAAAGAAAAACACAACTTGAACATTCGAATGAACAAAAGTTTCCTAGTCTCGGAGCTTGTCACTTCAACTGGTGAGCCTTGGAGGAATGGTAGAAAAATTCAGCCTGTCCATCTTGTGTGAACTCCAATGCCCCTTCATCGATCAGGTCCTGGATTTTGTTCCTCAGATCCCAACATTCATTGGTATCATGTCCTGGGCTAGCAGAGTGGTAGGCACACCTCTTATTGGGATCATAGGCAGGAGATGTTGTGTTGGGGTTCCGGGGATGAGCCCTTAATGTGATCAGATTCAATCTCAATAGGCGTTGCAAAGCTTGATACAACGACATGTTGAGCGGGGTGAATTGCCTTCTGGGCTTGTCTGGCTGAAGCTGGTGAGGTTGATGCTGAATTTGTGGCACTGGAGCCATTTGAGGAGCTTTCCTCTTATCCTCTTGTCTCGAGGATGATTGGATGATGAATGGCTTTTTACCCCTAGATGTTTGCCCCAGTTGGTTACCCTGAAGCAGTTGGTTGACGAGAAACCGGAGCTCATCTTGTCTTTGAGCTAAACCTTGAATGGCATTCCTCTGCCCCAGCATTTGGGCTTTCATTGCATCCATCTCCGCTTGTAGGTGTTTTAGCCCTTCATCTTCAGCACTGTCCCTGACTAGAGTCTCCATGAGAAGTGTCTTTAGCTCCTCCTGCCCCTTGGATATATTCAGGAGGATTTCCCCGAACCGAGTTTCTTGAGCAAGAGAGTCCTGGTTATCTTGTTGGGAAGCCATGGCTGAAATAAACAGCGAGAAGGGTAAGTGACCTGCAAAGAACGGGTACCTGTAATGCAATGATATGTATGATATGCATGCAATGTTTTCAAGGACCTTGCGGGGTAAACAAGAAATTTGTTAAAATTTGAAACCGGTAGCTTGACTGAAGGCACTGCATATTGTTGAGAGTCCTTCTTCAAGGGTCAAAGGCTCACCATATCCAGTGGGTCATAGCCCCTGACTTTAGTCATCACATCTGGTTTTGATTTCCAAACAACCTTGGTTGGGGGGACCTTCTTCAAGAGTCAGAGCTCACCATATCAAGTGGGTCATAGCCTCTGACAACTTCGGCTAGAGGAAAATAAATCCTCTTTGCCCTTTGCTAGATGTTTGATTCATCATGACCTGCATCGCAAGCCCTTGAGATCCTTGAAATGGGTTAGGATGTATGCAATGGTATGATGTCATGCTATGCATGGGGTGATGTAGGTAAACCATGTTATGAGTCCCAATTAAGGACTATAAACAAAACCTGCAAGAAATTCAGTATACTTTGTTATGAGTCCCAATTAAGGGCTATAAACAAAACCTGCAAGAGATCTAGTAAACCCTGTTATGAGTCCCAGTTAAGGACTATAAACAAAACCTGCAAGAAATTTGGGTAAACCCTGTCATGAGTCCTAGTTAAGGACTATAAACAAAACCTGCAAGAAATTTGGTAAACCTTGTCATGAGTCCTAGTTAAGGACTATAAACAAAACCTGCAAGTAGTTCATGGGTCAGCTAACAAGCATGCAAGTAGGCAGGTACAAAGGCACACAAGTCACACAAGAGAAACCCTTAGGATTTAAGCCAGCATGGGGTCTGGGTAGTACCCTCTTGAAGTTGGTGGGCTCAACCTGTCCTAATCAAAGTAACCGGGTTCTAAGGTTCCCAATATCACGGGATTGCTTTCATTGTTCATCGTTTCGATTTAGCCACTGAACTGGCGACCAAAATATTCCAGGAAAGCAACCCTCAATTGAGTGTAGTATCGAGTATCAACCAACCTCGGACTGCACCAAAGTCAGTTATCTCACTACCATAAAGAGGCCAAGATAGTTCAATTAAGGTTCCTAAGGTCTGTTGATGCTTCACGACACCACGCGGAGGCCCCGTACTCTCCTTGACTGAACTCAAGGGTTACCGGTACACACCAAAGTGCCACATCAACGTATTAGACTGTTTCAACCATGTCGGTATACCCCGCACAGTTCCCTCACAGCCTTGTTGCTACTTTCTAAGAAGGTATCCCCCAGATCCGGGTTAGGATCTATAGAACTCCCAAGCAACCCACAATTTAAAGCACACAAGGAAAACAATTGAAAACACAGTTATGAACTAGCCCTAAGGTACACCCCACTTTATAAGATATCCCCAGCAGAGTCGCCAGTTCTGTGATCGGTGGATCTGGAACTGACTGTTTAACGCTGGTTCGCGAAATGTCGCGGAAGCAAGAGTCGCCACCGTCTTTTATTTTCTCCAAATGGAAAGGACAAAAGCACAGAAAAATTCCTTAAAGAGATTGCTCTCGGTTCGGGAGGTAGGTTATAGAAAGGGAAGGTGTTAGCACCCTTTCTATCCATGGTTATCCATGGGCTCTTAGGTACTTGCTCAATGTGTTTTCAAAAAGGTTTGTTTGCTTTTCAATTGTGGGTTTTTAAAAAAAGTTTCTTTGAAAAATTTCAGTTCGACTCGTGCGTCAGAGTGTTTGAAAAATTTGCTTTGAAAGCTTTTGAAAATGTGTTGGTGTGAAAAGTATTTTTGAATTTGTTTTGAAATTAGAGCAAGTATCTATGAGTCATCCACCTACCCTAAGGAATTCGTCTGTGTAAATGTCCTTTAAAGTAGTGCCATCCCACCATTGAGAGGTAGGTAGCACCACCATTGGAGGTGTTCGGGTCAATTCGAAGTTCGGGACATGGTGATCACCAGAGCAATGGGAAGACACCTTAGAAGCTACCCTCATGCCAGGTTTCCGGATCATGAGGACTTACTAAGACATCCTCTACTCGACGATCACCTTTCGAGGCAAGGCAACAGTGAGGCGTACCCTAGGGGTGGTGTGTGCGAATTGTGTGTCGTTTTCATTGATATTTGTCTTGTCATGTTCATTGGTTTTCTACGCTTGATTTTATTTAAGTCATTCATTCTTGCATGCTTTTAACAATTAAAATATTTGCGGGAAAAATAAATCTAAGCTATTACAAATGGCGCGGGTCCACATCGCCAAAATTAAACCGGACCCGATTTGACGGAAAATAAATAAAGCAAATAAAAGTGCGAAAAGTGATTAAATGTTACAAGGCTTTGGGAGAGATACATAATTATTCAAACAAAATAAAATAAATATGCGAATTAATTAAATCGGAACGAGGGCGTTGGACCCTTTTTGCAAAAATTAAACTAATAAGGAATTAGAATTAATATTAAAAGAGAATGTTTTTTGGTATTTTTGTGTTTTTATTATTTAATAGAAAAAGAATTAATTAAAACTAAATACTAAACCTAATTCTAATTATTTTTAAGTTATTAAGGAAATATTGACCTTTTTTTAACCTAAAGGCAACCCTAATTAATTTACAAGTTTAATTATGAAAATAAATAAGGTAAATAATATTATGGTGAAAAAAGAAAATTAAAAAGGAATAAAAAGTTATTAAACCTAATTCTATATTTTTGGATTTTTAGTTATTAAAAAGAATTAAAATTGTAACCTATTTTAAACTAAATTTATTTACAAGCATTTATTTAGAAAAATAATTAAAATAAAGTATTTATTATATTTTTTTGCTTTTTTCTGTTTTTTATGATGTTTTTATATTTTGTAAAAAAAGAAAATTAATTAATTTGATTAAAACAATAAAGCAAAAATAAAACAATAAATTGAAAAAAAAGAAAAAAAGAAAATGTAATGAAATTGCAAACCAGGGGGTTTCAGTCCCAATTGTGAGGTATAGGCCTTAGAATGCTGGCCCATCAAGCTTTGGTCCATTTGACCTTTTCAGTTTGTGTGCCAGCGCGTTGACCTGGGCATAGCATGCTCTTTGAATCCCTGCCCTTGATTTGAATTTGCTGGACGCGTGGACCTTTGGATTTTGAGGCATACGATGCATCCTCCATACTGACGCTGCACAGGAGTTTGAATTGAAGAAAAATAAATGGGAATATTGAAGACCTGGGACTCGAACCCAGGTCTTGGGCATTGCAAAGGGATACACCTGCCACTGAAGCGCTTTAACGTATTTGATATAATAATAAACAACAATCAATAAAAGAGAAAACGACGGTTAGTGCTTGGAAACGCGCGAAAATTCAAACTGGCTAATCATGTTTTGCCAACGCATCATCCTCTTCATCGTCCCTGCAAAACAAAACACAAAGGCAACGTTTTTTTCATGCGTTTCATTAGAAGGCTTTTGGAAAAATAGCGATTAGGCCTCAGGGCTCCATAAATTGAGCGCGAATATTGAGTCTTCTTCGTCCAAGCTTGCTGAATGCAACCATGGTGGTCTTGAGGGCTAATTTTACTCCTTTTAAGAATCCCTAATTTTGAGCTTCGTAAACCCTAGAAAAGCAACAATGGCGAAATTGCATACACAGCATAATAATCAAATTAAAGGCATTGGTTAGTTTCAGGACATCATAAGGAATACAAATCCATGATTAGAATGCTATGAAAGTGTCTAGAATGTAAAGCACGATAATGGAAAAAAATGGCAAAAGAGTGACTTCTGTACAGCGTTTCAAGGGACTATCTTTGATGCTTTTGATTGGAATACGTTCAGGGATTGCCAAGGAAGCTTTTGGAATAGGTTTTGTGCCTTGAATCAACCTGGAAAGCTGTTTTCAGTTTTGAGTTTTTTTAGTGAAAATTCCCAGTTTACAATGTGTTCTAGAGCGCAGCTTTTGTGTATTGTGATTAGGGTTCTCATCTAGCATATGTAGTGAGGCTATTAGGTTAACAAAAGTGCTCAAAATCTCTTGATTTAATGAATTGAAGATTTGATTTTCTTTCATTATGTTTCATATCTTTTTCACATGGTTTTTGTATCAATTATGCTCAAATCAAACCAATTCTTTCCTAATCAGCATGTGCACGAAATCTTGATGGCAAACATGCATGAAAAGATTTTTTTAGGTCAAGTTATATATTTTCCACATATTTAAATGATTTAAATGAATTAATATTAATAATAATTCAAATAAATAAACAAAAAATGAGAAAATACTTCCCTTTGGGCCAAGTGGTCGTGCATAGGCTTGGAATGATGAATCATGGAAGAAAAATGGGCCCATTAGCAATTTTAGGTCATTTGGATCAAAGTTGACTTTTCAAAATATCCAAAAATTTCCCAACTTCTACAAGGCATAACTTGCTCAATTTTTAATCTTTTCTCATGTTCTTGGACATTTTGGAAAGGTCTTTGAGTCCTTTAACCAATGCCTTTGGTCCCATGTCATTTTGATTTACCAATCTCAAGTTATGGTCTTTGACTTAAAGTCCCTTTTTGTTGACTTTTGAAAATGACCTATAATGTTGAAATTGATAACTTTTTGTGAGAACATTTCTTGGACTTGAAGTATGAAGATGAGTTGTAGGAAATGTCTTTCTCTTAAAAATGAGCTTTGGATGGAATTTTTCTGATAATCCATGTGAAAGTTATGCCCTGGTCAATTTCAGTTGACTTTTTCAGCTGTCCAAATATAGTAACTTTTGCATCTTTGATGATTTCTGAGCCAAATTTTGAGAATCATGATCAAGCATTGATCAAATGATGTTTGTGGCTTCAAAATGATATATTGACCAAAAATTTGAACTTTTGACTGTCAAATGACCATTTTGCCCCTACAGTTGACTGTAGTGCAATTTAGGGTTTTGACTGTGCAATTTTGAGCTGAATGCCTTGAAACTTGATATGAGGATACTTGACCATCTTTGTAAGCATATGAGACTTGATTGGACCTTTGAAAACTTCATTTCTTTGACCAGAACTCAAACCCTAGTTTTGACTGTATGGGAGATCTTTGACTGTGTAACCCTTGGGGAATTTTGTGACTTGGCTTGGCAATTTCTTGGAGAATATGGGAGGGCAAATTTTGGGGTACAACACATGTATTCCTCCTCTCCCTGCACAGTAACAATCTTCCCTCTGACAGGGTATTTGAGCTTCTGGTGTAGAGTGGATGTTACAGCCCCAGCCTTGTGAATCCAAGGTCGACCCAGTAAACAGGAATAAGATGGACGAATATCCATCACGTAGAACGTTGAGTCAAAGACTTGGGAACCCACACGAATAGGAATGTCTACCTCACTGTGCACCATCCTCTTAGAACCGTCGAAGGCTCTAACAATGATGTTACTAGGTTTCAATTCCAGGCCCTCGCAATCCAACCGATCTAAGGCCTTCTTGGGCAATACATTCAGGGAAGAACCGGTGTCCACCAACACGTGTGCGAGAGTAGTGCGCCTGCATTCTATAGAGACATGCAGGGCATCATTGTGGTTTTTTCCCTTGGCGGTCAGGTCGGCATCCGAGAAACCCAAACCATTGTCAGCGGTCAAATTAGCCACACAGTCAGTGAACTGATCTCCAGATGTCTCTTGCGGCACATGGGCCGTTTTTAGAAATGAAATCAGGGCCTTGGCATAGGCCTCTGAGCACAGCAGCAATGATAGCATAGAGATTTTGGAGGGGGTATGCCCCAGCTGTTCAACGACATTGAAGTCACTCTTTTTAATGATTTTAAGGATTTCCTCCATCTCTTGCTGGGAGGCTTCAACAACGGTCTTTTTTGGTGCCTCCGTTCGGGCAGGCAAATCGGTAGCAACTTCTTTGCCCCGAGCATCAGAGGACTCGCCGGCAGTAGTAGACACAGGAACTTGATTTGAAACATGCACACTTGCGGGTGTGATGATAACAGGTTTTCAGATAACTGGTGGTGCAATGTCAGGCGAGAAGAGCCTGCCACTGCGAGTAATTTTGGCGGGACCAGTGATGTTATTGATACTGGTATCGGTGTTGAACTCCTGCTTCACTCCAAGCACATACACGTCTGCCCCATAGTGCCATGGGACAGCCTTGTCGGATTCATAAGGGAGAGGCCCCGGAATAGTAATGGTAATGGGTGCAACAGACATAATTTTGACTGGCTTCCTCGGGGGAGCCTTGGTAGGATTGTTGAAAATTATGACGACAGATACTTCTTCAGCGGAAACAAATGGAACAGCGGTTTTCTTGAACAAAATCTCCTTGCTATCCATCAGGCTTTGAATTTATGACTTCAGCAGCGGACAACCGGTAGGGGTAACAGCACACAGGAGGCAACCCTTGCTACAACCCGGAAATAAATCGGCTAGCAGTAGGTTCCTCTTAACAGTCAATAGAGGGGTAGCAATATCATTCACCGAAACAGCATACAAATCTTCCTCGACGGCATTTACTCTATGCTGGGGCATAGGAGCAGTTACAACATTTGGCCTCTCAGGCGCCTCAAACTGAATTTCCTTCGCATTAATAAGGTCTTGAACCTTATTTCTCAGGGCCCAGCAATCATCAGTAGGATGCTCGGGGCTATCAGAGTGACAAGCACAACGGGCATTTGGGTTATACTTAGGAGATGCAGTATTCACGACCTTCGGAGCTTCTCTGGTGGTCACCAAGTTGGTTGATAGTAGTTGTGGTAAGATTTGTGACAATGTCATACTCAGCCGAGTGTATTGCCTCTTGGGCCTTTCACCCCTTTGTTGATTGTACTGCTGAGGAGCAGTAACAGGTTTTGAAATTACCAAGGCATTGACGGCTTGGCGGTGTTCTGGCTTGACTTGTCTTCTAGGACCATAGACAGCACTAGCTTCCTTCTTGAAAGGTTTCTTCTTAATACTTGCGGAGGCACCTTTCTGTATCTTTCCTGGCCTGATGCCAGCTTCTATCCTTTCACCCGTCAGGATCAAATCCGTAAACCCAGCGGAGGAATTATCAACCAGATGATTGAAGAATGGACCAGACAAGGTCCCTAGAAACATGTCAACCAGTTCACGGTCAGTCAAAGGAGGCTGCACCCTGCCAGCCAAATCTCTCCATTTTTGCGCATATTCTTTGATTCCTTCGCCCGTTCCCAGCGACATACCCTGAAGTTGGGTACGCGTAGGAGCGAGGTCAGAATTGTATTGATATTGTCTATAAAAGGCGGTAGCCAAATCCTCCCAATGTCGGATACTGGTTCCATCTAGCTGATAGAACCACTCAAGTTGTGACCCCGAAAGGCTATCTTGGAAGAAGTGGATCCAAAGGTTCTTGTCTGCCGTGTAAGGTTGGATCTTCCTTACGTACGATCTGAGATGCAGCTTTGGACAGGAATCCCCGTCGTATTTTGCAAAGGCAGGCGCCTTGAACTTGTGTGGGATTACCACCCCAGAAGATAGACCTAAATCTCTGAAATCCAGCCCCGACACATTTTGAATCTCCATGGCACTCAAGCGGTCCTCTAATTGCTTATATCTATCAGCAGTAGGAGGGTATTGTTCGTCATTGTAATCCGTCTCGTTGTCAGAGACTGCAGGACTAGGAGCCCTTCCCCCTTGGGGACTGTCTTTCTCTACAGAGGAAGTAGTTGGATCAGCCTCGTTATGGAGTTTATTCCCAAACCTGCGTCCGGTGTTGAACAACGCAGTCCTCTTCTTCTTCTTCTTCTTTAGGAGCAGAGCCTTCAACTCTTGTTGACCTTGGGCCAAGCTCATGACCATCTCTTGAAACTGGGCATTCTGGGCCTGGAGGGCCTTGATAGCTTGTTCACTGGATGATTCAGGATTCATGATGACTGTTCAAATAAACAGCGAAGAAGATTAAGAAACATGTGGGAAAAAGGTACCTGTTATGCATATGATGCAATGAGATGCGTATGTTTTATGTTTTCAAAGACAAACAAGATTCAATCTTTGTAGACAAAAGGGAAACACACTTCATTAGATTCAAACTTTAAATTGTTCAACAACTTGCCCTTAGGCATTACAGGAATGAAAAATACTGAAAAGGAAATAAAAGCTGTAAAAGGAAATATCCAAAGCCCATCAGTGCTCCCATGGCCTCCTCTTCTCAGTATGGATATAGTCATTCAGAATCCGCTCTTCCTCCAATTGCTTAGTCAGCCTCTGGATCTTCCGTTCCTGTTCGTTGAACTTTTCCCGATAAAAATCCCGTTCTTCCTTCAGCTGCGCCCAGGATCTCTTCAATGTGTCAAAATCAGTGGGCATCTGAGGAGGGAGGACGGTTGGAGGAACCCCATCTTCATCAGGATATTCAAGAATGATAGGTCTGGCAGCTTTGTATGGCATACCTAACTTCTGAGCACAGATGCGGACCCATCGGCAATAGGGTTCCAATAGTAGAGAAGTCTTTGGTCCCAACTCATGTGGGTCAGCTTTGTGAATTCTGTCCCAGGCCTTAATGAATCCATGGCGTAGTTTGTCACTGTCTACCTGAAATTCAAAATGGAAGTGAGGAACCAGCATCTCATGAGGCCCTACTCTTCTGGCTCTTCCAAACTGACGGAGAGCTAAACATGGACTATAAGAGATTCCTCCCTGGGTACCGATCAATGGAACATTAGGATATTCTCCGCAACGATCAATAACAGCTACCTCATCCAAACCTCTGAGAGTCCAAGTGATGTCATTATCAGTGAGAGACATTAACCTATGAGCCCAACCCTTTCCTTCTTCATTCTTCAGCACGAACTTAGGAAGGTGCGAAATAAACCACCTTACTAGCAAAGGAACACAACACCATGGAGTTCCCCGTCCTCGGGCAATACGAGCATAGAGTTGTTGCAGGATATCACCCAAAAGAGTGGGTACAGGATTCCGAGACATGAAGATCCTTATGACATAGATACTGATAAAGGTGTCAAGATTTGGAAACAATACCAAACCATAGATTAAAAGAGCCAGAATGTCTTCGTACGCCTTGAAGTCTAAATCATTCCAGAAACCATTAGCTTTGCCAACCAGAAACTTAACCAAAAAGCCTTCAACTCCACTTCTAGTTTCCCAGTTAGCCAATACCTCTTCTTTGGTCAAGGGAAGGACTGCAGCAACCTCTTCAGGCCTAAGAGTCTTCTCCCAACCAGTGAATGGAGTCTGCTCCAAAACAGGGATCCCAAGCAAATAAGAGAATTCTTCCAGGGTAGGGACCAGCTGGAAGTCTTGAAAGGTGAAGCAATGATACAGGGGATCATAAAACTGGGTCAGGACACTTATCAGTTGTTGGTCCCACTTTGAAGTGATCAAACCAAGGAGAGAACCATGCCTGTTGATGAAGGAAGTAGTGTTTGGAATCCTATCAACCAAATCCCTGAGCAAAGTTGGTGGTTGAACAAAATTGAACCGGATAGTATTCCTACGCACGGGCATCATGATGTCCTACAAAACAGAGCAAAAATGAAACCCTCTTGTCTTTGAAATGGGTCAGTCTTTATACAGGATGCATGCAATGGTATGATGGTATGATGCTATGATGAAGCACACCACAAGTATTCACACAGGCAAGCATGATAAGGCACACAAGTCACACAAGACAACCCTTAGGTTTCAGGCCAGCATGAGGTTTAGGTATTACCCTCTTTTAGTTTCGTTGGTTAAAACCTGTCCTATCAAAAGTAACCGGGTTCTAGAGGATCTCAATATCATTGACTACCCTCAATCGGTCATAACTCCAGCATCGCAATCTTTTCTTGCGGCCAGAACCATCGCGAGAGTTTAGCCTCCATGAGTGTAGCATACTGCTACTGTTCTATGGCCAAGTTGGGTCAATTTAGGGTTCTAAGGTCGGTTGGTGTTTAATGACTCCTTAGAAGACCCATATTCTCCTCGTTTAAACACAAGGGATATCGGTACAGACCAAGGTGCCACACCAACGTAGCCACTGCTTCACCCATGTCGGTCTACGCCGGACAGGTCCCTCACAGATTATGCTACCTAGAAAAGGTATTCCCCAGATCCGGGTTAGGATCTATGAAACTCTGATGCAAAGCCCACAAATATAAAAGCAAACAAGGCAAACAATTGAAAACAAAGATGATCTAAGCCCTAAGGTTACTCCACTTTTAAAAATCCCCAGCAGAGTCGCCAGTTCTGTGATACGGTGGGAGAACTGACTTGGGTTTTGCGTTTGTTTTCGCAAATGTTTCGGTTGAGCAAGAGTCACCACCGACTTTTTATTTTATCCTAAGGAAAGGCTAAAAAGCACAGCAAAAACCTTTGAGATATTTTCTTGGGTTCGGGGAGTAGATTATAGAAAGGGAAGGTATTAGCACCCTTTCTATCCATGGTTATCCATGGGCTCTTAGTTACTTGCTTAGATCAACTTGCCTTAATTTTTCAATTGTTTGAAATGGTGCTTTGGGTGTGTCGGTTTGAAAATGTTTTGAAAAGAAGCCAATGTGGTGGCAACCTTTGTAATGATCCATGTTGGGATGTATACAAAGGTGTATGTCTTTTGAAAAGGTTTTCATTGTTTTTGAAAGTTGTTTTGAAAGTGTAGTGATGTGTGGTTTGAAAAATAGGCAAGTGTTTTGTTTTGCAAGGGGGCAAGTAATCAAGAGCTATCTACCCTAAATTTCTCAAAGATCTTTGCTATGTTTTAACCCTTTTAACAATTTTGTTCCACCATTGCATTTGGTGGACAATCTTGTGTTAGGATGTGAAAGGGACGGGCGCGGGTCATCGTTTAGACCATAATTGAAATGGTGCCAAGTATCTTTGGGCAATTTTTCCTTTGAGGGACTTGATCATTTTTTAGGCAACTTTCGAAAGCGTCATCGAGGGACTATGATCATTTGAATTGTTTTGTTTTGCCCAAAGAGACCTAACATGCAATATGGCCCATTTTTGAAGGCAACAAGTGGAATACCCTAGGGGTGCAAGTGTGATTAGTGTTGTCCATTTTCATGCTTGTTTATCTTGGATTTAGGTCAAACTACTTGTTGATTTTATTTGCATACAAACCCTAAGTCTAAACATGGTATATTTAGAAAGTATTTAAAGTGCAAAATTTTAAAAGTCCTAAGTTATTACACAATGATCATGGGAATGGGGGTACAAATGTTCAAATGGGGATGAGACTTTATAGGAGGGTAATACCCAATATTTACAACCAAATTGAATTGCGCAACTATAAATGTATAAATGTATAAGAAAGGAACAATATGTATGTGAAAGTATTTTTGTGTAAGTGTATATTTTATTCACAAATAAAATAAAAATAATTAAAAGAAAGTTAATTTTTGAATATTTTCATGTTTAGGGCAAAAACCCTAATTTTACTAAATAAAAGGTGTTAATTATTTATTATGTATTATATACAATATTTACTAATTATATACAAAAAATAAATAAAAGAGAAGTATATTTGTCAAAAAGGTATTTTTAATGTTAAATATTAATAAAAATAAAAATATATATATTTTTGGTATTTTTATCTTAAATATCCTAATAAATATGTAAATATTTATATTATATGATAAATATATTAAATATGTACAAAAATAAAATATTTAATATTTACAAAAAAAGTGTATTTTCATAAAATATTTTCAAAAGATAAAATAAAATGAAAATCATAAAATAAAATGCATTGGTATTAATTTTAGTATTTTTAAATAAAAGATATTATGTATTATTTATGTACAAACATCAATTTAAACAAATAAATGCCTAATAAATATAAAAATGGTGTGAAAAATATTTTTTATATTTTTAATATTATGAGAAAAAATAAATAAGTCACAAATAAAAAGAAAAGTCAAGAAAATGTTTCAAATAAGCACAATGGGCCAAGGGGGTTCAAAAGTAAACATAGGGTGCAAATAAGAAGTCAACTCAGGCCCAGCCCAAGAAGACTTTGTCTTCAACCTCAGAACCTGTATGAACAACAACAACACGCGTTTTCTATCTCCAGATTCCTTGATCATTTGTCAAATCTTGCAACATGAAACCTGTAGAGCTTGAAGCCACGATTTTAGACATATAAAGAAATCAATCTAACTCTCAGAAATGAGAGAGAATTTCTTCTCCCCCAATTCTTGACCTAGTTTTTGTTCCATGTTCAGACCTCAAATTCTCATAGCACACATAACATAAATGAAAACTAATTATATGGGCATGTTCAGGGCCATGAATGTGACATAATTTATTCACAAATCTAAACCTAACAATGCCTGGATAGAGAGATAAGAGTTCATGAACTTACCTGTTCAGTTGGAATCGTATCTGGTGATGGAGGTGTTTTCAATGCAAGGTGATGATTAGTATAGCTTCCTTGATGTCCAGGGATGCTATTCCAACCTTTAGTTTGCTTTGGAACCAAGTGAATCGTGTTATGGCACTTCAACTGCAAAACAGAAAATATGAAAATGGTGATGTTAGTTAGGGATGTTACAGGTCGTGTTTAGGGCTTGGGACAGTTTCAAGGGATGATGTGGGATGTGTTTGAAGTGTTTTTGGCCAAGATGCACGATGGAAATGAGCTGTGGGATTCCAAGTGCAGGATGCCCTGTTTTTGTGCAGTTTAATGGTGATTCTGTGTTTGAGGATGTTTGGAACTTGGTTGGCTTGTGTTTCAGCTTAGGTTTGATGTTTAGAAAGTGTACAATAACTTTGCTTAAGGTTCTCTTGGCTGATATGATAGTTGGTAGATGTTATGCAAGTTTTCTTCAACTTTAAGCAACAAAAGTTCAAGTTGTGTTCTAGACTGATGCAGGCCCCCAATCTATGTTGCAACCTTTCCCCTTGATCAGTGTGTTTTGCTTCTAAACTTGTGCCCAAAGATATGGCCTTGTACTTCTTGATTTGCAACTTTGACATAAAGTTCATCTTTTCTAAAATGGATAATTTGCTTTTTCTATTTAAGGGTTAAACTTCCATGTAATGCTTAAACACATAATGCAAGGCTTGAACACAAGGGATTTGCATTAAATTATTGAGTGCAAATGGGATATAGGACCTGTAATCAAGGAATGCAAGCTGAGTTCAAAATGGCACAAGTGTATGAACATGTAAATTGGCCATAAACAAAGTGAGTTTTTCCCAACTTGCCAAATTCGATTCTCCCTAACCATGAGGTTGTTTGATGAGTTCTTGGACATTTTGGAAAGCTTGGAATTTGTAATACAATCCATCTTTGTAATGCAAATTGAAATTCCAAGTGGAAGCATGTGAAAAGTTTCCATGAAGTTAGGCAAAAATCCTGCCTAAAATAGGTCAAAATTTTTCTAAGTTAAGAATGGTTTGGTACCCTTGTTCTAAAAATTGTAACTTGAGCTACAAGCTTCTTTTGAGAAAACTTTGTGAATCAAAGTTGTAGATTTTGCAATGGACTACAACTTTCATGTTTTGACTTTTCCTTGAATCCAAATGCATCTTGATGAGAAAGTGGGACAAAGTTAGGAAAAAATTAGGGTTTTTCATAATTTAGAAAAATTCTAAGTTATGAAAAATCTTTCATTTCAAACCCTAATTTGTGATTTTTGATTTCTTGATGAACAAGTTTCATGATTTGGCATGTTTTGATGAAAAATGAATCTTGACACTTGATTTTGACCAAAAAGTCAAAGTTTGACTTTTCAGTATATAGTCAAAATTGATCAATTGACTGGAAAATTCAACTGTCAATCTTGTGCATTTGCGATCTTTTGAACTTGTTGAGTATGTCAAGACAATTCCATGGGGTCCTTGAGTCCATATGTGAGCTTGGTTTGCCATTGACCAGGTCAAACAGTCAAAAATTGCCTTTGTGCAGTTAAAACCCTAAAAATGACCATTTTGCCCTTTTGGTGATCTGATCAAATTTCTTATAGAATTGTGATCCAAACTTGATCAAATGGTCCATATGAGTTCATAATGTTGATGTGGGTCAATTTTCATGAGGTTTGACTGTCAATTGGCCACATTTGACTTTTTCCCCAATACAGCTGATTTCTAGGTCAATTGTCCAATTGATTGGGCAAAGGTTGGAATCAAGGCTTGAAACTTGGTATGGATAAACTTGGGAGTCCAACATGAAGCATGAAAGTCATCTTAGGCATTTTAGGTCAAAATATCTTTGTGCAAACACAAACCCTAATTTGGGTCAACAGTGCTAGGAGAAGTCTTGCAGAGGAAACCCTAACTGGATCTTGAGCTCCAAGGGCCTTGTGATGAGAAAATGTTGAGAAAATGGGAGGGAAAATTTTGGGGTACAACAGTGACTGTCATCTTTTGAATGATCTTCTTGATATTTTTGTTCGCATCTTCAACAGCACCGTTCATCTTCGGCCGATAGGGAGATGAATTGTGATGAAAAATCTTGAACTGTTCGCATAGAGCGGTGATCATAGTATTTTTGAGATTTGTACCATTTTCTGTGATGATCCTGTCGGGGACACCATACCGGCATATGAGGTTCTGCTTAATGAAACGGGCAACCATATTCTTTGTAACAGAGGCAAAGGAAGCTGCTTCGACCCACTTGGTAAAATAATCAATGGCGACCAAGATGAAGCGATGTCCATTGGATGTCGTGGGCTTGATCTCTCTGATCATGTCGATGCCCCACATTGTGAATGGCCAAGGAGCTGTCAGAATGTTGAGTGGAACAGGGGGAATATGTACTTTGTCGGTGTAGACTTGGCATTTGTGGCATGTACGGGAATGTTGGTGGCAATCAGCTTCCATGGTAGACCAATAGTAGCCTGCCCTTAGAATTTTCTTAGCCATCATATGTCCGCTCATGTGGGTGCCAAATGGGCCACTGTGTATTTCAGTCATGATCAACTCTACTTCAGCTTTGTCTACACATCGAAGTAAAACACAATCATGGCTGCGTTTATAAAGGATGCCATTGCTTAGGAAGAACTTGGCAGCAAATCTCCTTAAGAACTTTTTGTCATTGACTGAAGCTCCTTCGGGATATTCTCTAGTCTGGAGATACCTTTTGATTTCATGAAACCAAGGTTGTTCCACTACTTATTCGGTATTAATCTCATGACAGTGCACAGGTTCATCCATTCGCTCGATGGTAATTTGGGGAGTCTCGTTATCCCAGTTGAGTTTAAACATGGAAGATATTGTAGCCAGAGAATCTCCTAGTTGATTCTCTTTTCGCGGGAAATGCTCGAAAGTAATCTGCTCGAAATGAGGCAACAAAGTCAGGACATGTTCCTTGTATGGGATAAGATTAGGATGTTTGGTGTCCCACTCTCCTTTGACTTGACTAATAACCAAAGCCGAGTCCCCAAATACGATCAAAGATTTGATCCCCAAGTCTATAGCATCCTTGAGACCAAAGATGCAAGCTTCATACTCAGCCATGTTGTTGGTACAACTGAAACAAAGTCGTGCAGTGAAAGGTGTATGGCAACCTTCTGGGGAAATGAGTAACGCACCGATACCATTGCCAAGTGCATTCGAAGCACCATGAAAGTACAGGGTCCATTGGGATCCTTGTTCCGGTCCGTCATACGTTCCGTTACTTTCGATATTGTCCAATGTCATGATGTCCTCGTCCGGGAAGTCGAATCTCATAGATTGATAATCTTCGACGGCTTGATGAGCTAGATGGTCAGCTAGTACACTCCCCTTTATAACTTTTTGGGTAGTATACTGGATGTCATACTCAGTCAGGATCATCTGCCATCTAGCGATTCTTCCTGATAAAGCAGGCTTCTCGAAAATATATTTGATCGGGTCCATCTTGGAAATCAGCAAAGTGGTATGAGTCAACATATACTGCCTTAGTCAGCGAGCAGCCCATACCAAAGCGCAGCAAGTTTTCTCGAGCAATGAGTAGCGAGTCTCACAGTCGGTAAACTTTTTGCTAAGGTAATAAATGGCATGCTCTTCTTGACCAGACTCGTCATGTTGGCCCAGCACGCACCCCATTGAGTTATCCAAAACAGTCAGATACATGATCAACGGCCTTCCTTCGACGGGTGGCATCAGAATAGCAGGCTCCAGCAAATACTCCTTGATCTTATCAAAAGCAACTTGACAATCTTCTTTCCATTCAACTACCTGATCCTTCTTCAATAGCTTGAAAATTGGCTCACAGGTGGATGTCAGGTGAGAGATGAATCTTGCAATATAGTTCAAGCATCCCAAGAATCCTCTAACCTCCTTTTCAGTACGGGTTGCTGACATTTCTTGTATAGCCTTCACTTTAACAGGATCGACCTCAATACCTTTGTTGCTGACAATAAATCCCAAGAGCTTACCAGACCTAACTCCAAAAGTGCACTTGCTTGGATTCAGTCTGAGTTTGTACTCATTCAACCTGGAAAACAGCTTCTGCAAATGTCCAAGGTGTTCTTCTTCTGTTTATGATCGAGCTATCATATTGTCTATGTAAACTTCGATCTCATGATGTATCATATCATGAAACAAAGCTACCATGGCGCGTTGATAAGTTACCTCTGCGTTCCTTAGTCCGAACGGCATCACCTTGTAGCAGAAGGTACCCCATTTTGTAACAAAGGTTGTTTTCTCCATGTCCTCGGGGGACATTTTAATCTAGTTGTAACCTGAGAATCCATCCATGAAGGAAAAAACCTTGTGTTGAACGGTGTTATCAACGAAGACGTCAATATGAGGTTGAGGGAAATCATCTTTAGGGCTAGCCCTGTTCAAATCCCGATAGTCCACACACATTCTGACTTTGCCATCCTTTTTGGGTACGGGCACCATATTGGCGACCCATTGTGGATAGGTTGTAACAGCCAGAAAGCCAGCGTTGAATTGCTTCATTACCTCAGCTTTGATCTTCTCAAACATGTCGGGCCTCATTCGGTGGACCTTTTGTTTGATCGGTGGACAGTCTTCTCTTGTAGGGAGACGGTGAACCATGATATCTATGTTTAATCCTGGCATGTCTTCATAAGACCAGGCGAAGATTTCAACATACCTGTTCAACAACTGCACTAGGCGTTCCTTGACACTCGGTTCCAGGTTGGCACCCACTTTTACTTCTTTCCTGTCTTCCTCTGTCCCTAGGTTGATGGTTTCTAATAACTCTTCATGAGGCAAGATGTCCCTCTCTTCTTATTGTAGAAGTCTGGCTAACTCTCCCGGCACTTCACAATCTTCGTCAACTTCGTACTCAGCTTGATTGACCAGATCTTCAGAGTTATTGAAGGCTAAAACAAAATAGTCACCCATGGAATCCGGAGTGGATGGGTACCTGCATTTGTGAATGTGGGTGTGTGTAAGGGATAGCCATCTTTAAACAAACAAAAATGCAAAAGGAAAGAAAATGAACACAACAGTTTATAGATGAAAAACGTCCAATGATTCATCAAAACATGGCATATGATTATGATGAGAATCAAGCCCTTACAAATGGACCTACATGCCCCGGGCAAGGCATGGGGTGAAAATAGTGTGCGAATTGTTTTAGTTATTACAGACCATAGAAAATGGGAAATTGTTCAAAGATAAAATTACTTGTTGATAAAGGTGATAGGAACAAAATCCTTTGCTTCACAATTGCTCAAACCCCCTTCGACAGTTGGAAAAATCCAGTCTTCAAAGTGGCTCTCCTCGTCTTCATCTTCTACAGCATTGATTCCATGGAGAGAAATCTTGATGGGTGGTCTTTTGGTCTTGGAGCGACGCATAGCCTTCTGTCCTTCAGCAGTAAACCCCAACCCAAACTTGTCCGTCTTATGGGGAAAGTCAGGCAATTGTCCCCATACTGTACCCTTCCCCTCCTTAATCACAGCCTCTGCGTCTTTGAGGGAAGCCATCCTAGCCACCCTCTTGGGAATAATAGGTACCTCAACCACTGCCTCCGCGACTGCCACCTCGGGAGAAACTTCCTCAAAATGTTGAAAAGGTGTTTCAATGAATTCGCCATCCACTTCCACATACTGAAAGGAATTGAGATGACTGATCATGTACTCCTCCTCACCGTGTACAGTTACGATTTTACCCTCAACAGGGTACTTCAGCATCTGATGCAAAGAGGAGGTGACTTCCCCGGCATAATGGATCCACGGTCTTCCTAGCAAACATGAGTAAGATGGACGGATGTTCATTACATAGAAAGTGGAGTTGAACACTTCAGTGCCTACCTTGTTGGGAATATCAACCTCCCCATGAACCATTCTTTTGGAACCATCGAAAGCTCTGACGATAATGTTGCTAGGCTTGAGGGTCAAACCTTCACAATCCAAACGGTCTAAAGCCTTCTTTGGCAGCACATTCAGGGAAGAACAAGTATCGACCAAGACATGGGTGAGTGTGGTCCCTCAGCACTCAACTGAAACATGTAATGCATCATTGTGCTTCCTTCCTTTGGGAGTTAGGTCAGCGTCAGAAAAGCCCAGGCCATTGTCAGCAGTAAGACTGGCCACACAGTTTTGGAATTAGTCAGCCGAGGTCTCTTGGGGGACATGTGCTGTCTTCAAGAATTTAATCAGAGCCTTAGCGTGGGCCTCTAAACAGATCAGGATAGCTAACATTGAGATTTTAGAAGGGGTT
Source organism: Vicia faba (assembly GCA_948472305.1). Classification (NCBI taxonomy): domain Eukaryota; kingdom Viridiplantae; phylum Streptophyta; class Magnoliopsida; order Fabales; family Fabaceae; genus Vicia; species Vicia faba. The sequence goes on from OX451736.1 coordinate 674,027,287, forward strand.
TGCCCCAATTGTTCCACAACGTCATAGTCACTTTTTCTGATTATTTTTAGGATTTCATCCATTTCCTTCTGAGTGGTTTCGGGGATATCCACAACATTAGCCTTCGTCCTGATAGGCTTTTCCAGTATCCCCTTGCCCTTGTCGGTATTATCAGTGGATGGTCTTTTTTCAGGAGTGTTTAATTCTTCAATCGTTGGGCCTTCAGAGGGTCCAACAGGTGCAGAAATTTTTAAGGGTCCGAGGACTGCTCGGGGAGGAGCAATCTCCGGAGAAAAGATCCAGCCACTGCGGGTGATCTTTCTAGTACCCGCGATGTTTCCTATGTCAGGGTCTTCTTCAGAGATTTCTCAGACTATTTTGATTTGTTTGATGTCGTGGTAGAAGATTTATCCCCCATAGTTCCATGGTATCATTTTGCTTGATTGGTACGGGACGGGTCCCGGCATTGTGATCTTTAGAGGTGCACATTCAGAGTTTGGGTGTAATCCTAACAGGCCTTTTGCAAGCCTTGGGAGGATTGTCGGAAATGGTTATGATGGAAATATCATTGGTTGAGGCATCACAAGTAACAGGAGAAATCGGATTTAAAGTGTTAATAGGGGTTTTCTGAAAAAGTATTTCTTGAGTATCCATCAGGCGTTGGACACCCGACTTCAACATTGGACAATCATCTTGAATATTCAAACAAAAATAGCAATCTTCATCACAACCAGGAAAGATCCCGGCTCTCAACAAATTTTCTTTTATCACTAACAATGGAGTTAACAGATCGGCAACATCAGTAACATGGAGATTTTCCAAAACAGCATGCACATTGTGGCCGTGCTTGGGCATTGGCGCGGATATAACATTGGGCTTTTCAGGAGCGTCAAACTCGACCTCTTTGGCGTCAATTAAATCCTGAATTTTGTTCTTGAGTGCCCAGCAATTATTGGTATCGTGCCCAATACTGTCGGAATGGTAAGCACACTTGGCTTTTGGATTGTAAGATGGAGAGGTGGTATTTACATTCTTTGGCGCCTCTTTTAAATTAGCAAGATTCAATTTCAGGAGATGTGGAAGGATTTGAGCAGGTGTCATATTTACTGGAGTAAACTGCCGTGGTGGCCTTTGTTGATAAGTTCTAGGCTGATCATTCCTCGGTTGGTTGTTTCTAAATTGGTCTGATGCGGACTTCTGTATTAATACGACCCCCACTGTTGGTCGACATTCCTCTCTTTCTCGATTTTTCTGGGTGTACACAGAAAATACCTCTTTCTTGGCTGGGAAAGGTTTTCTAGCAGTTGTGGATGCGGAAGCATCCTTTTGAATCTTTCCACTTTTGATACCGGCTTCCACCCTCTCGCCAGTCAAAATCAACTAAGTAAATCCCGCAGAGGAGCTTCCGATTAGATGGTTGAAGAAAGGGCCAGATAGGGTCCCCAAAAACATGTCAACTAATTCCCTATCTGATAGCGGTGGCTGCACCCTTCCAACCAGGTCGCGCCACTTCTGGGCGTACTCCTTGAACCCTTCATTTGAAGCCATTCCCATACTCTGTAGCTGAGTACGGGTCGGCGCCAAATCAGCGTTGTACTGATACTGACGATAGAAAGCGGCTGCCAAGTCTTCCTAATTGTGGACCTCTGACCTCTCGAGCTGATAAAACCAATCTAACTGAGTGCCAGACAAGCTGTCTTGGAAAAAGTGCACCCAGAGGTCTTTGTCGGATGAATGTGGCTGGATCTTTCTAACATACGACCTCAAGTGCATCTTAGGGAAAGACAGACCGTCGTACTTGGCGAATGTTGGGACCTTGAACTTAGGAGGGATAACAATCCTAGCCACAAGCCCCAGCTCCTCAAAATCCAATCCGGGAACCCTCTGCAACTCCATAGTTGCCAATCTGTCTTCAAGGTTCTTATACTTGTCATCCGCTGGTGGATACTGTTGTTCTGAATAGTCTTCGTCTGCTTCCTCTTCCTCCTCTTCTACCTCAGATTCGGAAGGCACAGTAACTCCTTTCCCTTTGCCAATCCCTTCGTCGGACGTTGATGGAAACTCAAGAGTCCTTCTAGCATCACCCTCAAATCTTCTTCCGAAAGTAGCTACCCCTGGTCTCCTTTTCTTTTTCTTCTCTTTATTCTTCTCTAGCAGAGCTTTGAGATCCTCTTGACGCTTTGCCAAGGTCATGAGGAGTTGCTGAAATTGTGAATTTTGTGCCTGTAGGTCCTTCACTGTTTGCTCCAAATCCATCTTACTGAAATAAACAGCAGAAAGATAAGGAAACCTGGCTTGAAGACCTATTTATGCATATGATGAATGATATGTTGTTCATGTAATGCATTCAAGGGTTCAAAAATTCAAATTTGTTGCAAACAAAAAAGAACGCACGTCATATTAAGAAGAAATTTGTTAGTACATAAATTCCCCATGGGCGAAATATTACAAAAATCTTAATGTAAAAAGACGTTGCACATCCTTTTTGGTGTGATGTAGGTGTTAAGAGTTTCCTCCTCGTGAAGTCGGCGGGTGAGCTCTAAAACCTTCTCCTCACTGGCATAGAAGCTGGCTTCAAAAGTATCACGTTCTTCTCTGAGTTGGATCCAACTCTTTTGCATTTCCTCCCATGATGTTGGCATGTCAGGATATAGGATGGTGTATGGAACCTCTCCTTCCTTAACAGGCTCTTTGATCAAGGGGAGAATGTGAGGATATGGCATCATGAGATTCTGGGAGCGGGTTCGTACCCACTTGAGGTACGGCTCAAGGGGGATGGAATTCTTGTGCCCCAGTGTCTTACTATGCACCTTGTTAGGCATCCTCCAAGCTCTGATGAACCTTTGGCGAAGTCCTTGCGCATCGTTGTCGAAGTCAAAAACTAGGTCAGGAATCAGCATGTCATGAGGGCCATCCCTCCGAGCATATCCAAATTGTTTCAAGGCTAGACAGGGGTTGTAGGTAATGCCTCCCCTGATTCCAAGTAATGGGACATTAGGGAACTCACCACAACGATCAATGATGATGACATTTTCTCTGGACCGAGAACACCAATGTACATCAGAATGTGTGAGGGTCATCAACCATTGTGACCACCTTAAACCCTGCTCATTCTTCAGAACTGATTGTGGAAGGTGAGAAATAAACCACCTTGCTAGGAGAGGAGTACAACACATGAGAACACCTTTTTTCCTCATTGTTCGTGTGTAAAGTGAGTGTAGGATGTCCCCAAGTAATGTAGGTATGGGATTCTTGGACATGAAAATCTTAACAGCATTCACATCTATAAGTTGGTCAGGGTTTGGGAAAAAGACCAACCCATAAATAAAGAGTGCCACAATTTCTTCAAAGGCTTGTAGATCAAGAGAATTCCAGCAGTCTTGTGCCTTCTCAAACAGAAACCTTGCCAAGAAACCCTTGACACCACTTCTGGTTTCCCAATGCCCCTTGATATCAGATGGTTGCAAGTGTAATACTTGAGCAACATCTTCAGACTTTGGCTCTTTTTCCGTACCGTTGTAGGGTAGTTGATTAAGAATAGGAATTCTCAAGAGTTGATAAAATTCCTCCAAAGTAGGCACCAATTGGTAGTCAGGGAATGTGAAAAAGTGGTGTAGGGGGTCAAAGAACTGGAAGAGAACTTTAACCATGTCTTCTTCAATGTTGGTGTTGACTAAGCTGAGAAGTCTACCATGTCTTTCACTGAAGAGAGAATTTTCTAGAATTCTGGATGTAAGCTCCTTGAGTTGAGGAGGGATTCTCACAAGGTTGACTTGAATTGTTTTCCTGCGAAGAGTTTCCATGACCTACAAAACAAGAACAAAGATGAAGATCCAACCCTTGAAATGGTTAGCGAATGCATATGATGCTTTATGATGTTCATGATGTATGCACAAACACATGTACAAGCAAGTCACAAAAAACCCTAGTTTCAGGCTTGCATGAGGTTTCATAGGTAAGTACTCTCTTGAGTTTAGTTGGCTCAAAACCTGTCCTATAAATAGTAACCGGGTTCTAAGGAGCTCAATATCATTGGATTGTTTTCTATGTTCATTGTTTTGGTTTAGCCACTTAACTAGCGACCAAAATATTCCAAGAAAACAACCCTCAATGAGTGTAGTATCGAGTATCTACCAACTTCTGACTGCACCAAAGCCGGTCATCTCACTACCCCTAATAAAAGGCCAAGATGGTCAAGTAAGGTTCTAGTTCATTAGTGCTTAATGACATCACTCAGCGGCCCCGTATTCTCTTTGATTGACTCAAAGGCTACCGGTACTCACAAATATGTCACACTAATATAGCTATTGCTTCAACCATGTCGGTATACCCCGCACAGTTTCCACAATGTATTACTATCTATGAATGTTTCCCAAATTCGGGTGGAGGATTTCAAGCCCAAACAAGAGAACCAAAATGTAAAGCAATCAAGGCAAACAATAATTATGCAAAAGGGTGATCTAAGCCCTAAGGTTGCTCCACTTAAAAATGATTTCCTCAGCAGAGTCGCCAGTTCTGTGATAGGGTGGGAGAACTGACTTGGTTTTTTGCGTTTGTGTTTGCAAATGTTTCGGTTTAGCAAGAGTCGCCACCAACTTTTTATTTTATCCTAAGGAAAGGCTAAAAAGCACAGGAAAGACCTTTGAGATGTTTTCTTGAGTTCGGGGAGTAGATTATAGAAAGGGAAGGTATTAGCACCCTTTCTATCCATGGTTATCCATGGGCTCTTAGTTACTTGCTTAGATCACTTGCTTTGCATTTTCAATTGTTTGAAATGGTGCTTTGTGTGTGGTTTTGAAAGATGTTTTTGAAAAGAGGCCATCATTGTGGCAACATTTGTAATGATTCTTGTTTGAATGTATACAAAGGTGTTTTTGTCTTTTGAAAGGTTTTTAATGTTTTGAAAGTTGTTTTGAAATTGTGTTGTGGAGTGTGTTTTGAAAAATAGCAAGAATGTTTTGCAAGATTTTTGATCAAGTAACTAAGAGTTGTCTACCCTATTTTACTCAAAGATCTTTCTTATGTTTTTAACCCTTTTAACAGTGTTGTTTCACCATTGTATTTGGTGAACAACCTTGTGTTAGGATATTAACGGGACAGGCGCGGGTCATCGTATGACCATGATAGCAATGTTGTGAAATGACTTAGCACTTTTCTGTAGGGACTAAGATCATTTTTAAAGGCAACTTTGATAGCGTCATCGAGGGACTATGATCTTTTTTCGATTCGTTTGTGCTAAGACATCCCACATGCATAACATGGCCATTTTTATAAGGCAACAAGTGGAATTTCCTTAAGGGTGCATGTGTGCAAAGTGTGTTTTATTGCATGCATTTGTCTTTGATTTTTAGGTTGTCTACTTGTTGGTTTTATCTTGCCATACACACCTAGTTACTAGCATTTATACAAAAGTAATAAAAAGTGCAAAAAAATAAATCCTACACTATTACAACCATATTGAAGTGCATAGAAAGTATGAAGGAAAAAATAAGATAAAAGAAAGAAAAATGAGGGTCTTTCGACCCAGGCAGTAGCACCCTTCGACTTGCATTTTGTTGGCCTCCTTCGATTGGAGCTAGCGCCAGTGAGGTCCTGTCCTTCGATTGGGCTTTGGCACCAGTCAGGTCATGTACTTCGATTGGAGGCTGGCACCAGCATGGAAGTGCCTTTCGTCTGAGCCTGGACTTAGTGCAAGTGTGCCTCTGGCTGGGCCTTTCTGCCTTGTTGCCTTCTTCGATTGGGCCTGGAATCTGTGCAAGATGCAATCTGCCTTTCTGTCTCCTTCGATTGGGTCTGGAGTCAGCGAGGAAGCCTGGGGCTTCGTTTCATACTCCTGTCTTTTGTTTATTTCGTTTGAGATATTAAACAGCAACATGGCCCAAGGCCATGCTATCATTACCTCAGGGCCAGGTTAGTTCTTAGGGCATTTGTAACAAACCAAAGAACAAAACCAAAAGGAGAGACAATAAAAACAAACTAAAAGAGTGGAAACGAAAAGGTAACAAACACTATGTACATGTTTGAAACGAAAAGGAAGCTTATTTACATGTTACACTAGAAATGAAGGGATCAAGGTTAAGAATGACTTACCTTGCTTGAGGCTGGAATGTGTGCTGGGTCTTTAAGTGGTTTCCTTGAATGCTTCTGGATTCGAAGGGAGGAACCAGGAGTTATGTCTTTGATACTGGATAAGTGTGAGGTTCTTCCTACTGGATTCAAAGGGTAACAAGGTATAAGGATGTTTCAGATTCTAAGGGGAAAGTGTTTGCTCTTTGATTTGATACAGGCAGGTCTGAGTTTTTGTTAGTTTTGATACAGGCTTGCTTGCAGTTGCAGTTGGACTGGCTTTAGGCAGGTTTGTTTGCAGTTGCAGTTTAACTTGCTTGAGTTTTCTGGCTTTGGTAAGGAAGGCAGGTTTTGAGGTTATGCAGGCCTCAAGGCTTGTTGTGCCTTAGGCTTGTATTTGTAACACATGTTTGATGTTCTGGTGTTCGGTAGGAGGATGCAGTTCTGGATTTGTTGTTTGGATTTTGGGTATGTGTTTGATGAGTGTTTAAGTGTTTAAGTGTTTAAGTGTTTAAGTATTTAAGTGTTTAAGTGTTTGAGAATTTTGTGGTGTGTGAGAATTTTTTTGAAGATTCGTTCCTCTGGCCAAAAGTCCTCCCCCAGCTTTGCATAAATTCCTCTATTTATAGAGGAAAAGAATGGACATGTTTTCAACAGCCAGCCTTGTAAAAATAGTAAAATAATAGGTAACGTGACAGTACATGTGGTGGGCCTGTTGGCAGTTGGGGTGCAGAAGCTCTGACTCATGCTTCTGTCATTGCTTGTGGGGCGAAAATAATAAAATAAGGCCCAGTTGGAAAGTAAATCTCCACTTGTGCCACAAAAGCAAGATGAATGGTTCAGATGGGGTTGCTTCATGCTGAAGGAAAATAGGCGCAAGACTCAAGACAGACTTTCCTAAAAGGTAGTACTGTGCTATTAAGTGCAAGTGGTCTTAGACAATAAATGGGTCTGAATGTTCAACTTGATCTTTTGAGTCGAATCCTCCATCTTTTTACACCTTTCGACCAGACTAGGACAAAACAACATTCGTTTTCACCAGCTGTGTGCCCTTCGAATGGACTAACTGTGTGTTCTTCGAGTGGCCCTTTTCAGAAGGTTATTAACTTTTGAATCGAAAGAAGCTTTCAGAACATTATTGACTCTTTGAATTGAAGAAAACCAGAAGGAGGCCTTTACTTCCTGATTCGAAGGGCATTCCTGAGTCGAAGGACATTCCTGAGTCGAAGGACACTGTTTCAAAGGGAACCAAAAACTCAATTGAAACTTGTATGGAGATCATTTCCTTCTGAATCGAAGGAGACGTATTTGAATTCACATTGCCAAGATGAAACTTGTATCGAGGAAAACATATTTCCAAATTGAAAGCTCATGCTCGAAGGAAGCATATTGCCCAATCGAAGCAGGCTTGCAAGCAGCATATGCCCAATCGAAGCAGGCTTGTAGGCAGTGAACTTGTCCAAATCGAAACAGGCTTACAGGAAGCTAAAATAGGTTTTCAAAGCAAGCATGCAGGCAACATGCTTGGTGAATCGAAGGGTTTGCCTTGCAGGGGGCACTTGTGGCCAGCAAACATGGTTTTCAAGGCAAGCAATGTAGGCAGCAAAAGTCACAAACGAAGCCTCCAACAAGAAGTCACATGCCCATGCGAAAGAGGCACGCTAGCATCCATTTTGAGCAATCGAAGGAGGCCAAGAGTCAATCGAAGGATGCTGATCGAAAGATTCCTAAAGGCCAATCGAAAGAGCTGAAACAAAGAACACTTGTATTTCTCCAATTTTTGTCAAAATAATATTTTTATCTGTTTTCTCCCCTTTTTGACAGTTTCCTTTTAATTTTGGTACTGAAAAATTCCAAAATACTTGTGAAATCTTGAACCTTGAAAATCCTTGTAAGAAAGGCCTTGAGGATTGAGAGGGCAAATTTTGGGGTACAACAGAATGGCTTCCGTGTCTGGAGCGTATCTAGTCTGTATCTGTTTGCTGAAGTCTGAATGAGTAGTAGGATGACCTTCGTGTTTGGGGTGTATCAATATTGTATCTTGACTTGAAATTCTGAATGAGTAGTAGAATGACTTCCATGTCTTGGAGTGTATCTGTACTGTATCTGAAATCTTTGAATAGTTGTTAAAGATAGATTTTAATCTTATCTTGAAAAGGGTAAAATGTTAGCTGAAACACAAAGTTATGTTGCATGGCATGTATGATGCAATAAAATGTGTTCTATCAATTTTTATGATGTATGAATGTAATGTATGCGCATGTAAGCTGATTAGTTGTCTTGCTGAGGAAAATAAATCCTTGATAGCTGGAGATAACAAAATCTTTGACTGCTGCCGGGGAAAATAAATCCATGACCGCTGCTGGAGATTCAAAATCTTTGATTGCTGAAGATGATAAATCCTTGGACCAGTGTTGGGGATAGAAAATCCTTGACAACATGTGGGGGTTAACAAGAACTTTGACAAACTCTGCGGGGATGTGGGAATCCATTAAGTCTGCTTGAGAAACCTGCTTGGGGAATCCAAAGAACTTTGATGACTATAGTTGGGGAGTACACCAATGGGAATCCTTATTCGGCTGGGGAATAGGGAAACTCTGAAGACCTCTACCAGGGATCAGACAAAAGAAAACTTTGATCTGCTGGAGAATAAGGAAAACTCTGATGGCTTATGCGGAGAATAAGAATGAGAAACTTCAATCTTCCGGAGAATTGAAATCTTGGAGGCTTTACTGGAGACATGAGAATGAGAATCTTAGATCTGTAGGGGATTAAAAATTCTGATAAACTCAAACTGGGGAGTGATGAAGACTCTGGAAACTTCACTGGGGAATCCAAATGAGAATCTTCAATCTGCTAGGGGAAAATAAATTCCTGGGGACTTCAAATCGGAGAGTTAAGAATGAGAATCCTCATTCTATTGGGAATTAGGAACTCTGTGGGGAGTAGCTATCCTTCTGGAGAGTAAGCTCAGGACTCTGGGGAAAAGCTTATTCCACCTTAAGAATGAGAATCTTCATTCTGTTGGAGATATCAGGAGTTTGGATGTATGCCAATCTACTGGGAAAGCAAGAATGAGAATCTTCATTCAGGCATTTGGGTCAGGAGGTTGGGTGTATGTCAATCTACTGGGAAAGCAAGGATGATAATCTTCATTCAGGCGTTTGGGTCAGGAGGTTGGGTGTATGCCAATCTACTGGGGAAGCAAGAATGAGAATCTTCATTCAGGCGTTTGGGTATCAGGAGCTTGGGAGTATGCCAATCTTCTGGGGTTTTAAGAATGAGAATCTTCATTCTGTTATGGGTATCAGGAGCTTGTGAGTATGCCAATCTTCTGGGGTTTTAAGAATGAGAACCTTCATTCTGTTAAGGGTATCAGGAGCTTGGGTGTATGCCAATCTTCTGAGGTTTCAAGAATGAGAATCTTCATTCTGTTAAGGGTATCAGGAGCTTGGGTGTATGCCAATCTTCTGAGGTTTCAAGAATGAGAATCTTCATTTTGTTAAGGGTATCAGGAGCTTGGGAGTATGCCAATCTTCTGAGGTTTCAGAATGAGAATCTTCATTTTGTTAAGGGTATCAGGAGTTCGGGAGTATGCCAATCTTCTGAGGTTTCAAGAATGAGAATCTTCATTCTGTTAAGGGTATCAGGAGCTTGGGAGTATGCCAATCTTCTGAGAAATTATCCTTGGTTAGAGATAAAACAAAATTTAACTGTTATCTGGTTGATTTTCAGGCTTTAAGATAACTTGCTGGGGAATTGAAGAAACCAGATGATTTCCACTGTGGTTTGATAGTCTCAAATCCGCTGAGGATTGGTAGTTGGTAGTCTCATCTCCTCCGGGGATATTAATGACATGTTGATTTGATGGCGTTATGGAAATGTGTTTAAAGATACCATTTAAAGGTGATTGTTGACGGAAAGTTTGAACTGGATCCATGACAGCAAAACCCAGAAGTGAATCAGAATAAACTGTTGAGAGATTTATCTGAAACAGCAATAACTGCAAGTGAATCAGAAGAAACCGTTTGAGAGATTTATCTGAAACAGCAAAAACTGGAAGTGAATCAGAATAAACTGTTGAGAGATTTATCTGAAACAACAAAATCTGGAATATCTTCAACTGGAATAAGAATCAGGGAGATCTTAGTGTCGATCTGACTGAGCCAGAGAAGGTCTTGAATTAACTTTGACTGGATAAGAATCAGAAAAATCTTAGAATCGATTTAACTGAGCCAAACGAAAGTCTCGGGGTATCTTCAACTGGAATAAGAATCAGGGAGATCTTAGTGCCGATCTGACTGAGCCACAAAAGGTCTTAAATTAACTTTGACTGGATAAGAATCATAGAAATCTTAGAATCGATTTAACTAAGCCAGACGAAAGTCTCGGGGTATCTTCAACTGGAATAAGAATCAGGGAGATCTTAGTGTCGATCTGACTGAGCCAGAGAAGGTCTTGAATTAACTTTGACTGGATAAGAATCAGAGAAATCTTAGAATTGATTTAACTGAGCCAGATGAAAGTATTGGAAGAATCTTCAACAGATGCCGGGGAAAATAAATCTTGGACTGTTGTTGAAGAGTATGCGTCTTTAAACTTTGCTCAGAATGTTTCCACTGGGAAATCCTGTGTCGTTGTTTGAGGAGGACTCCGCTGGGAAATTTTGATCTTTGTCTTGAGAGAAGTATAATTTTAGGAGCTTCAGTCGTCCGTTATTCTACTGGGATACCATCTCTGTTGAATTTTGGGAACTTCGGTCGTCCGTTATTCTGTTGAGAAATCATCTCTGTTGAAGAGGAAAGTTGGATGCACTACTATCTGGTCGTGGTCCAGGCTTCATAGCTTGAATTTCGTGAGAATTTGATTGTATCTTTCCTAAAAGGTAAAGGTTAGTTGCATGACATATATCAAACAATGACGTTCTCAAAATAAATGAGATTGCGTTGTATGATGTCTTGATGTACAGATGTGTAATGTTTTCAAGACGACCTCTCGCTGGGGAAAATAAATCCTGAACTGGTGATGGAGAAAAGAGTTGAATTCTTTGTTTCCGATAGAAAAAATTTGGCGACTTCAATGGGAAAAATTCTCAAGAATTATTGAGGTCGACTTAGCTGGGAAGAGGTTATCAAAGATTGAAACTCTGGCTGGGAGCCATTGTATGAGGAGGATTTTGGAGAGATTTGTCACTGCCCCAAGTAGCGAGTGTTTATGGCTTTGCTAGAAAATGTTTGACTGTATGTAACCCTTTGTTGGGATTGACATTCAATGCCCCAAGTAACAGTGACGGAGATTTGCCCCTAGCTACTCTGCACTTGGAGAGATTTCTTGAAATCTTGACTGGACTGCCCCAGCTTAACTAGACTTTGAGAGATTTCTTGGAATCTTGAATGGACTGCCCCAGGTATACTGGACAATGACATGTCATGTCCCTTTGTTGATAGGAGATTTTTGCAACGGAAGTGTCATCCCACTTGAAGTGATTTTGTTCACTGAGAGAGCTTTCGTTCACCGGATATTCACTGTGTGAATTTCTTCGCTGTCAAACAAATAGCCATATGCAAACAACGATATTCAAATAATGCAAAGTTTTATGCTTGTCTTGAAATTTTGAAAAAGCGTTTTTTAGCAGAAAACTTTTGTAAGAAAAATTCAACTCAGGATTTAGAGCAAAGCCTTACAGGAGTCAGGATACCTTTTGTAACAGTATGCTTTCGAACTAACCCATGCTTCAATTAGGACTTTTGAAGGGTTGTAACTTGGCTTGGTTCACGGTTTTAAGAAACAAAGGATAAAGGCTCAAAGTATATTTGTACCCACCCGCTCTTCGTGATGTTTTTCAATCCTAAACTTAGTTAATTGTGTGTTTGAACTCCAAATGAGTATGGAATGACGTTTTGGTGATGGTTCACACAAGTTGAATTTGTTGGAATGCAGTCATTTGTGCAACATTTTTCATGTTGTTGAGGATTTGTAGTGACCTCGTTCACCCTTTTTTTATTTGTTATACCTAATTTTTGCCTGACTGTTCCTGTTTTGGAGATTACAGTCAGTGGGATACCCAATCTTTAAGTCTCCTTCGTAGGTTTTGACTCAGTGGGCTTTTCTTTTTGAGAGATAAAGACTTCCTATGTGATAAGGAACCATCACCGTCTTTTGATTCCAAAGGAATGTTTTTGGTGTCGTTCATTGTACTACAAGATGAGAGTTTGCGACTTTAACACGCATTTGAATTAACTGAGAGACTACCCTGCCCCAGGTTTTGATTAAAGGTTTCAATTTGTTAAAACATAAAACTTCTACTTCTTTGGCTCAAAGGGGTTGACTAGGGATTATCTTCCTTATAACTCCAGTGTTTAGGATTTGAAAGAAACGCATGTACATCGTCAGCAAGGTCTATCCAAAAGCATATTGTATGAGATTAAGGCATTGTTTTCGTCATCCTCCCTCTAAAGGTTTGTAACTTTTAGCAAGAGTTGAATGTCATAAAGAAAGTTGAAAGCATAGTTTAAGTATAGTGAAAACGAATGGATGAATTCAAGACAAACATATGCAATGCATTAATAAAACAAAGTTTGACAATAATAGATAATTGTTTGAATAACAAAAGAAATTACAACTTGAAAATTCAAATGAAATAAAAGCCTCTTAGTTCAAACTTGTCATTTCAGGTGGAGGGCCCTCTGCGGAAGATCTTCATCTAACCATCTTGTGAGAACTCCAGCGTTGTTTCTTTAATCAAATCTTGAATTTTATTTCTCAATGCCCAACAGTTATTAGTGTCATGTCCAGGACTGTTGGAATGATACGCACATCTTGCATTTGGATTGTATTCTGGAGAGGTTGTGTTGGGATTCCGAAGGGGGTTCCTTAATACAATCAGCTTGACTTCCAACAAGCGTTGCAGCACTTAGGATAATGGCATGTTAATCTCAATGAAGTGTTTTTCAGATGCATTTTGCTTATTCCGATTACCCTATTCACGTTGGTGAGGTTGTTGTTGGGCTTGTGACCCCGAAGCAAGGTGGGGATGTTTTCTCTCAGCTTCTTGTCTCAAGAGAGGCTGAATGATGACTTGATCCTCAACCCTATTTGTTTTCCCAGTTTGGTTACATCCATCCTGATGTAGTTTGTTGATGAGTACCCTTAATTCTTCTTGTCCTTGTGCCATGTTTTGGATGAGAACCATCTGGCCCACCAATTGTCCCATCATCTGGACTTTCATTATGGATATCTCAGTTCGCAGCAGCTCCAACTGATCATCTTTGTTGCTCTCAGGATTCCCCATGACCATTCCCCTTGTGAGAAGAGCTTTCACCTCTTCTTGTCCCTTGGACAGGTTCAAGAACATCTCTTGAAGTTGAGCGTTTTGAGCCTGGATGTCTTTGATAGTCTTCTCTAGAGCCATCTCTACTGAAATAAACAGCAGGAAGATAAGGAGACCTGAAAGGGGGAAACCTATCATGATACGATGCATGATATGTGGATGCATGTTTTCAAGGATCTCGCGGGGTAAACACGAGGAAACGTTAGAAGTTGAACATCTTTGATTGGAGAACTTTGTATCGGTGGACGTCTTTCCATGAGAATCAAGCTCACCATGTCAAGTGGGTCATAGCCCTTGACTCAATTTGTTGTACTTGATCTTTGACGGTGTTTGTTTAGAGGAAAATGAATCCTCTTACCCTTTGGTAGACGTCTGGTTCAACGTGACCCTGCATCAAAGACCCTCGAGATCCTTGAAATGATTGGTGAAAATGCTATGGTATGATGTTATGATGTTATGTACAAGTATGCAAAAGTAAGCAAGTGTACATACAAATAATCATATTCACATAAAGCAGACAAGTCCTTAGGTTTAGGCTTGCATGGAGTTTGTAGGTAAGTACCCTCTTGAAGTCTAGTTGGTTCAACCTGTCCTAGAAATAGTAACCGGGTTCTAAGGAGCTCAATATCACTGGATTATTTTCTGTGTTCATTGTTTCAGTTTAGCCACTTTACTGGCGACCGAAATATTCCAAGAAAACAACCCTTAATGAGTATAGTATCGAGTATCTACCAACTTCGGACTGCACCAAAGCCGGTCATCTCACTACATCCTAAAAGGCCAAGTTGGTCAAGTAAAGGTTCTAAAAGTCCATTAGTGCTTCATGACTACACTCAGCGGCCCCGTATTCTCTTTGATTAACTCAAAGGCTACCGGTACCCATAAATATGTCGCACTGATATAGCTATTTCTTCAACCATGTCAGTATACCCCGCACAGTTTCCACAACGTATTGCTATTTACCTATGAATGTTTCCCAAATCTAGGTAGAGGATTCAAACCCAAACAATAGAACCAAATGTAAAGCAAACAAGTCAAGCAAGATAAGCATGTAAAGGTGATCTAAAACCCTAAGGTAACCCCACTTTTAGATAGCACTCCCCAGCAGAGTCGCCAGTTCTGTGACGTGGTGGGAGAATTGACTTGAGGTTTTGTGTTTGTGTTCACAAATGTTTCGGTTTAGCAAGAGTCGCCACCGACTTTTTATTTTATCCAAAGGAAAGGTCAAAAAGCACAGGAAAGACCTTTGAGATGTTTTCTTGGGTTCGAGGGGTAGATTATGAAAGGGAAGGTGCAAGCACCCTTTTCATCCATGGTTATCCATGGGCTCTTAGTTACTTGTTTAGATCACTTGCTTTTGCTTTTCAATTGTTTGAAATGGTGCTTTGTGTGTGGTTTTGAAAATGTTTTGAAAAGAGGCCATCGTTGTGAAACCTTTGTAATGATTCTTGTTTGAATGTATACAAAGGTGTATTGTCTTTTGAAAAGATGTTTGAATGTTTGAATGTTTGAAAGTTTGTTTTGGGAAATGTTTTGAAATTGTGTTGTGAGGTGTGTTTGAAAATAGAAAGGATGTTTTTCAAGTTTTGATCAAGTAACTAAGAGTTGTCTACCCTATCTACTCAAAGATCTTTCCTACACATTTTTAACCCTTTTGACATTGTCGTTTTACCATTGCATTTGGTAAACAACCTTGTGTTTGGATGTTAAACGGGACATGCGCGGGTCATCGTATTGACCATGATAGCAATATTGCCAAGTATCTTAGCAAATTTTTGAGGGACTAGATCATTTTGTATAGGCAACCAAGATAGCGTCATCGAGGGACTATGATTTTTTGTTTTGTTTTTGTTTTTCCAAGATACTCAACATGCATAACATGGTCATTTTTAAGGCAACAAGTGGGTGAAACCCTAGGGGTGCATGTGTGCATTGTGTTATCATTTTCATGCATTTATGACTTGTATTAGGTCTAACTATTTATTTTGATTTTGGATATTGCATACAAACCCTAATTACTATACAGTATATATAGAAAGCAATAAATTACGGAAATTAACAGTCTAGGCTATTACAAAAAGTATCCGGGAATGGAGGTACAATTATTACAAATGGGGATGAATCTCATAAGAATAGCAAAGTCCAAATATTACAACCAAATCGAACTATCGCGATTCAATATAAAGCTATAACAAATTATGAAATAAAGAAAATCAATAAATTATGAAATGCATGTATTTATTAAAAAGAGATAAATAAAATCTATTCTAAAAGATTAAACATTATTATTATTCTTTCTTGTATTTTATTAATTTTTAAAGGAAAAGTTTTAAAGAAAGAAAATTTAATTAAATTAAATCTTTATTATTTTATACTTTTATTAATCAATTTAAAAAGGTTTAAAGAAAGCAAACTAATTAAATTAATTTAAAAGTTTTTTTAGTATTTTTATTTTGTGTAAGAAGAATAATAAAAAGAAAATGATTAAAATAAAACTAATTGAGAAAATCAAATTTATTTTACAAAATGAAGTTTTAATATATTACTAGTATATTTTTAACAAAAGAAATAAAAAAGATAAATTAAGAAAAAGAAAATTAACTAAACTAATTCTTTTGGTATTTTCTTAAATGTAACAAATTATCAAAGATAAATTAAAAAGAAAATTAATTTCAAGATTAATTTAGTTTGATAAAAAAAGTATTGATTTTTTATGAAAATGTTAACAAAAAGAAGTAGATAAAAAAAAGGGTAAGAATGGGCTTTAGGGTATTGATGTTGGGCCCACATGAAATAATAATAAAAAAAATAATGAGGTCAGAACTGAAGGGGGGGTGCGCTAGCGTTTATGTGCATGGGCTTAGGGTTTGTGGCCAGCATTGGCCCAATTCCATGAGTTGCAACATTTGATTAGGGTTTGTTGCGCGCTCCTCACAGCGGCGCCATTTGTCTCTCTCGTTCCTCTCACATCTCTCTCACCCAATCGCTTGTTCCCCTCTGATCTTCCCTTCTTCTCAAGCCGCCGGAGCGCTATCCCTCTCACATATCCTTCTCACACTCTAAGCGCTAATGATTTTTACTTCTTTGAAAGGTACTGTACTGGGTTTTAAGGTTTGAACGTTTTTTTTTTGTTATTGTTAATCTTGTTCACGTTTTGGCTTGTTAATCTATTGTATCATGTTTGAGATGCAGAAAGTGATTTGAAGAGCAATATACCTTCATAACCTTTATGGGAGAAAGGAGAGGATTGTGAGGTTGGACTGATGGCGTTCCCTTGGTGGCCGGAGGCAGGGGCAGAGGTGATGACGGTAATGCTTCTGATTTTGTTGATGATTTGTGATTCTGAAACTGTGTTATTTCTTTCCTCTCTTGAATGATGATGCTTGTTGCTTCTGACTTTGTTTGGCTAATGATTGATAATGATGATGATTATCCTGAGACTTTGATGATGATTATTGTTGAACTGAGTTTTGATTATTGCTGGTTAATGATGGTTTCTGAAACTTCATTTTGTTGGTAGTTTTTTGTTGATGATGATTGTTTATTCTGAAACTTTTGGTTTGTAAGTTTGGTATGATTTTGTTCTTCTGATTTGAACTTGTTGGTGATGATTGCTGAACCGAGTTGGGAATAAGATACAGGTTTTGAATATTTTTGTTGACAGTTTTCCAGTTTTTGTTGTTTGGACTGAGTTGAATTTCTTTCGAAATGAATTGCAAGTTTTGTTGGTGTTTGGAACTGAGATGCAGGTTTTGAAAATTTGAGAATATTATTATTGGTTTGGTGATTATTGTTGGCTTTGGTTTTACAGTTGAATGTTTTGGAAACTTGAGAATATTTTGCAGCTTTGGCTTGTTTTGCAGTTTGAGTTGCTGTTACAGTTGTGGGTAGGCTTTACAGTTTGCAGGTTTTGCTGTTTGTTGCAGTTTGAAATCTGCAGGTTTGGAGTTTGTTGTTTGAAACGGTTACACAGGTTTTGAGGTTTTTGCAATGGTTATGCAGGCTTTGGAAGTTTGTAAAATATTTTGACTTTGAACTTGCAATTTTGGACTGTTTGTTTGATAACAGGTTTTGTGGTTGTTTTGCAGCTTGTTGGCTTTTTGTGAGCTACAGGGTTTGAATTGGCCGGTGTCGATGAAGTGCACTTACTATGGTAAAGGTTAATATGCATATTGTTATTGTTGCATGTAAAATATTGCATGTATTCATGGTGTTGACCAGAAGTTCGTGATTGGTGAGCATTAATCTTATTGCGTGGATTGGGTGCGAGTAGCTTATTCTTATGGTGATGGATTAGTGAAGCGTTACATTGGTAACACTTTCGGAAGGATGTCCATTTGGAGAGCTTTGGTTCTAGCTGGGGATCGAAGCAGTGAGCCTGAGAGTTCACATCTTGGTACCATATCCATTGAGTCAATATTGTTGAGTCTCATTGCATTACATCTGGTGTAGTGTTGTTGTGTTGTTGGGTGTGATATGTTGTTGAAATGTGTGTTATGCTGGTAATAATTTGTTGTTCACTTGTTATTATATATTTATGATATCTCACCCTTAGTGTTTGAATGTTGCCTCCATGTGGGTAACATGCAGATACTCAAAAGTAGCTCGGGATTGAGGTCAGTAGAGGAAATACCGCCTCTTATTGTATAGATTGAGTCGGTGTCTTCTCTGATATGGAACACTAGGGGAATTGCATTTGTTTTTTTTAGGTTGGTAGTAAACTTATGTATAACTCCATATGTTGGATTTATTTGGTGTTCTATGTTTATTTGGATGGTTATGTTTTAAAACTCATGTTGAAGAGTTAAGAGTAACCGTTGTTGATGTTTTTTGCTGCTAATGAAGGCATTGAAGTTCATACATGATAAAAATGTGGTTATGTTTTAATATGTGTTGTGTCACTTTTTACATGAGCATGTTGGTATATGAAGGTGGCATCCTAAATGTTCAAATCTTTTTAAATTACTCCGATTTTTAATTGTAATTATGCCAGGAAATTTAGGGCATTACAGATGTGAAGATAACTTTTCTGAATGGAGAACTTGTTGAAGATGTTTACATGATTCAACCTGAAGGTTTTATTGAAGCAAAAAAGTAGAAGTTAGTATGCAAACTGAAGAAATCCATCTGTGGATTAAAATAAGCATTTAAACAATGGTATTTAAAGTTTGATCAAGTTTTGACTTTTTTTGGTTTCAATGAAAATGCTTTAGATCAGTGTATTTATATAAATTCGTGGGAGCGATTTTATAATCTTAGTGTTGTATGTTGATGATATCCTTCTTACTAGCATCAGTGTTAATATTTTGAATGAGACAAGATCAATGTTAAGTAACCACACTAATATGGAGGACCTAGGTGATGCTTTTGTTGTTTAAGGAATCCAAATTTTTCGTGATAGGTTATGTGGTGTTCTTGGTTTATCTCAAAAGGATATATTGAAAGGATCCTCAAGCGATTTAATATTCATTCTTTCTCCCCGTGCACTTTTCCTGTTCAAAAGGGTGACCAACTCTGTAAATCAGAATGTCCTCAAAATAATAAAGAAACTTCTGAAATGGAAAGAGTCTCGTATGCTTCCACTATTGGCTGTTTAATGTATGCTTAAGTTTGTACTCGTCTCGATATTGTCTGTGCAGTTAATGTTTTAGGGAGATACTTGAGTAACCCAGGTTTGGGTCATTGGAAAGCCGTTAAAAAGGTCATGTGATATTTACAGAGAACCAAGGATTACAAGTTGACCTATAAGAATTCTGATAAAATTCAGGTCATTGGTTATTCTGATTTTGACTTTGTAGGTTGCACCATAAAGTCTACTTCCGACTTAATTTTTATGATGGTAGTATTGCACCACAAAATTTTCCCTCTTCATTATAACCTTAATTATCTTATTTTTCATCATCATATTCATGCATACATGTCATTATTACTTTGGCCACGGGATCAAGGTGTTTATATCTCAAGAGTTGCAACAGACGCATGTTCTGTCAGTTGATACAGTAAAGTATAGCTCAGGGTTTTCCCTATCTAAATGCACTCTGTACAGTTCCCAAGCTATTAAATCAAAAATCAATCAAGTTATCATCATATCAAACTCTCATTTTTTTTGGATGTTTTGAATTGCATGGAAAGTCAAGCGTTCCAATCGATTTGAGACGGTGCAGACAAAAATTCAATATCTTGCAGTTTGGGTCAAAAAAATTATAACTTGAGTCTAGAAACTGGTTTAAGAAAGGTTCTTTAGTCATTAGAACCTTCTTGAGATCTTCTCTATTTCATCTGTTCAGGTCAAAGTTTAATTTTGTAAAGAAGATCTCCAAAAGCGCAAAATACCTTAATTTACATTATATAGTGGATTTGCTGGTTCACTGGTTTTCAGATGCTTAAAAATTTGTATATTCTAACTAGATAACCATCTTTGAGTATCTCTTTGTGTATTTGAATCGTCTTGTTGTTTGCTTTAACTTTCGTGTATGGCTCGGAAGCCAATTCATTGAGTAAGATCTCCGAATGTGTGAATACTCTGAAGATATATTGAGAAAATATAGTGAAAATGGTGTGTTGAACCGTTGTTTATCGGATGTTCAAAATCCATAACTTTCGTCTAGTTCTACATTTTTGGATGGTTCTTTGGGCATAAATTTCGTCTTGATTTTATCTTCAATTTGTATGTTCAGGTCATAAGTTAATTCTTTGTAGAAGATCTCTGAAAGTGCGGATAACCTGAGAAAATTGTACCTCGAAGTGGTTTTCTACCGGACTGTTTCTTGATATTGAAAAATTTGTAACTTTCTCAATTTTTATCGGTTCAGGATAATTCTAGAAGTGTGAGATCCTACATTTTGTTATCCACAACTTCACTTTAGGTCCCAATTTTGGATTGTGCTCTGAAGGCTTTGGTTTCTGGCTTGCTTCCTAAAATGCGCATGAAAATAAGCTGAAATTCCACATGCAGCCAAAAAAGTTCATTGTTTATCGCTATTCGAAAAATCATAACTCATTTTATTTTCATCGTATCGGGACAATTATTTTAACACAACATCATAAATTTCGTCACTGACGATATTGTTTCAGGTTGCGCGTCAGGATTTTGCACTGAAAGACATGAGCTTGTGGTTTGTTTGCAAACAGTACACAAAATGAGCTAAAAAATCTGCACGACAATTTTAATACCTGAGTTCTCGCCATTCAAAGCATCTTAACTTGCTCTATTTTTATCATTTTAGGACGATTCTCTCGGCACGACATCACAATTTTTGTCATCAACGATTTTGTTTCAGGCTTCGCGTCAGGATTATGCACCGAAAGTCATGAGTTTGGGGGTTCGATATCCACCGCTACATGAAATAAGTTGAAAACTCAACATTATGTCAAAATTACATAAATCTAACAACACTTAGGGCATTTGTATATATTTTTTTAACTCAATTTGCAAAGGGTATTTTTCTCATTTCACACAAATTTCACTAAAATTGAATCTTCTTCTCTCAAATCTCTCTCTCCCTCCAAGAACAAAAAAGAAAAAAAATCTTAAACTATCTCAACTCTTCCTCCCTCTTCTCTGTGTGAAACAGAGACCGCCACCTCCTTATACTCCGGCGACCGCCACCTGCTCCCTCTGGTATCACCGTGCCTGCCATCTCCTTACTCAGGCACTCGCCACCCTTCCATGGTGCAACAACTCCCGACGCAACTCCTCTTCCGCGCAAAATAGGCGTCCGCAAGACTTCCTTCGTCAAGCTTCTCCCTCCGTGCACAACCTCCTCTCCATCATCAGATCTCCTCCATTCGTTAGCTTCTTCAATCAGACCAGTTCTTTGATTAACACTCTCGCATCAATTCCGGTAACTTCTTGATTTAATCCTTGAATTGATCTTAATTGTTGAGTTGATTCCATGAGTTGTATGAAGTGATTTCTTGAAATGTGAAATCAATTGGATCTTGAAGTTGCTAATGTAAAGAGTTGATGGAATTGGTTGAGTGATGGAACATTTGTGGACTTTACATGTCGAAATTTATAAATCATGCATAATTGTTAATTTCACTGTTGTAATTTTATTTCAAATCCATATTTGTTGATAATTGCTTGAATTCATGAGTTGGAATCAAACATCGAGAGGATTAATCGATTTCGACGCGTAAAGTGATTTTCATTTCAATGCTTGGAATTGTTGCTATCGGTACGATATGATTGATATAATTCATTTGTGAATTCTACTTAACTTGCTATGTGTCAATGCTTGGATTTTGTGCTTTAAAACGAAGATTTCGAACCAATTTTTAGCAAATTTCGACACATGGGTCAAGGCTGTCTGGAATTCACAAATATTCCATAAACATTGATTTCATTTTCACATATTGCATAATTGATTTACGTTGGTAATTGCCTTATGTTTGTGGTGATTCTGATTGATTTTAAACTGACATTTTTGAGCATCTCATGTATGATAAACATTCTGTCCGGAATTGAATCTCACATATGCAGGCTGCTTTAATTTTTGTTTGATGTTCGCTTGTACATAATTGAGCATTTCATGAACATTGGTGGTGATTTTTTTCGCTTCTGATGCAATTTTCCGATTAATTCCATGTTTATGCAT
This sequence comes from Vicia faba, assembly GCA_948472305.1. Lineage (NCBI taxonomy): Eukaryota > Viridiplantae > Streptophyta > Magnoliopsida > Fabales > Fabaceae > Vicia > Vicia faba. The sequence continues at coordinate 674,049,262 of OX451736.1, forward strand.
AGTGATGTCCGGAATTTGATCTCATATGTACATATCACTTTAATTCTCGTTTGATATTTGCTTGTATATAATTAATCATTTCATGAATATTGGTGATGAGTTATCTTTCTTCCGATGTGAGTTTCTGTTTAACTCCATGATTTGGTATAGTTCTGTCCGGATTTACTTGATGCATGTATATGGTGATTACATTCTCATCTAATGCATGTTTGTGTGCAATTGATTAATGCAATTATTCGAGCCATTTCATGTATGTATACCATGCTGCCTGGATTCGTAAGTAATCCTTCGAGCTTGTTTTTATTGTCGACTAGCACACCATTGCACTTTCCTTGGTCCATGTTTAACATTTGCATTGATTCTGATTGATTTTAAACCAACTTTTCGCACACTTCAAATAGTGAAACAATGTTGTCCGAATGAGTTAAATACATGTACATCTGCGTTTCAATTACCGTTTAATGCATGCATGATTTTTTTTTAGCGTTTGCAAGACATCTATGATGGATTTAGTCGTTTTCGACTTGAGATTTTGAGCTATTGCTTATATGAGTGCGGTGCTGCCCCGTTTTCTACTTCCATGTTCCAATACTTGTTCGGATGGTATTTCTTTTCATTGTGACCTTATTTTGAGTTGTGATATGATTGCTTGATCCGATTATGCTTTCTTGTTATCACTATCTTTTCTTGTGTGCTTGTGCAAGCTCCGAAAGGCTATTTCTCACACCATGCAATTTGTGGATTACTTATGTTCGTATAGACCGTATTTTATGCATGGTTCTCATACAACATCGAACGCGTGTGATTCTCTCTCACACGGATGATGTATGCTTACTATTGCTTGCATCCGATTTTTCTGACTATGTGCTTTATTGGTGAAGCTTGCACGAAGTTTTTTGAGTTTCTTTGCTTCGCGGATAATTGACGAACTTGTGTTTGATTGGTACTCTCTTCTATTTACTTTACTCTTGCATTGTTTCCCTTTTTTTCCATGAGAAGTAGGAATAAAGATGCATGATTGGGAGTCCCTACTTTAGGTGGGCAATGTTGTTTTAAAAGACGTTTAGAAGGCAATTCCCACTTGTGCTTGCTTTTTTAAAGTCCTAAATGAAGGAGATTTTGTGTGTTTACATTTGTTCCAAAGACCTCAAATAAAGAATTCCCATTCCCATTCCCCATTGATAAAGTCCTCAAAGAAGGCATAAGATAAAGCATTGGTCCACAATCGACCCTCATCATTTCTGGTACCTAAGTCATTCATAGCTCACATTGTACGTTGATGCTATGAATAATGATACTCTTGTTATCGAGTCGGTCAAGTGGAGCAGAGGGTTTACAATCAACCCCCACAAGTTTTATTTAGCTCTCATTTGTAAATGTTGATGCTTCGATGTGATTTTATTACCATCTTCTATCTCTTACCTTGATGATACAATATCTTGGTTAGGTGTTTAGTCACCTATGACGATTCACTTTCGTTCTGCTTGCCTATATGACACGATATCTTGGTTAAGGGTGGACACCCCCTATTATTCTTGCCTTGATGACATGATATCATGGTTAAGAGCTATTCATTCCCCCATTTTGCTTGCCTCGATGACTCGATATCTTCGTTAAGCCTCCTTTTATCCTACCTTGATGACATGATATCATAGTTAGGTGTCCTACTTCCCTTATCCTACTTTAATGACATGATATCATGGTTGGGTTTTATCCCTCTTCTTTTCCTACCTTGTGACATGATACCTTGGTTAGGTGTGTGCTACTTGAGCGAGTGGATACTCCTCCAGCTTTGTGTGTTTTCATTCTATTACGTGATCAGATGTTCCCCATAGTATTTTAGTTCACTCTCATTCAAGGTTGAACTAATTAGACCTTATGCTTGAATCTATGTATGCCAACTTAGGTAGATTCTCTCCCTTTTATCCCAACTTTAGGACCATAATTGTATGATAACATTAGGGATAGAACTAGATCAGTCTCCCTTAAACTTTTTCTCTTCCCCTTTTTGCATGACTAAAACAAAAACTCTTTTTCTTTGGAAAACTCATAAAATACTCTAACATATCAAAATCCTTTTTGAAGGTAAAAAACACTAACCAATGCAAACCTTTTTGTCTTCAGACTTTTTCTTTTAAAAAATACTTTTTCAGAAAGGACATGTTTCGCTAGAATCGTTCATAAAAAACATACAACTTACCACAACTTTTAAGGTGAACTAAGAGTGCCTTGATCCCCATTGCATGGTCGGTGGTACATAGGAACAAAGGTTCGTGATAAGTGCAAATTGTAGTTATTTTTGTTTTTTTTTTCACTTATCGACTCTTGGTTGTTAATATCAGTTAAATAATCAAACTTTGTGTATAAATACGTCTAGTTTGTGTATAATATGTTTGATAGTTTTGTATTCATTTTATAGGTATTTGAGAATTGTTGGAGTAAGAAGAATAAATCTCCAAGATAATTTTTAGATCAATAAAGGAATAAGGCGAAAGATTGGAGCCATTGGAAGTTATGCAAGAAAGCAACAAAATTTGTTGGATTGTCATGGATTGCCAAGCAAAAGTACCTGTCGCTGGGAGAAATTTGTAGGCCGAAATTTCTTTGTTGCTTCTGCCTAGTGTCGCCAGGCTAAATTCTTGTCGCCTGGCGTAAGTGGGCAAGAAGGCCATTTTTTATGATTTCCTCTGCCTTGCTTTGATGCGGCATCGCCAGGCGAGGAATAAAGGTATCGTCAGGTGAAGCTTTCTGTCGCTAGGCGATGGAGGATATTTTTGACCTGTTGAGGATGTGGTTTATCCTGGGCCAAGTGAATAAGAGACGTCGTCAGGCAACGCTTTATGTCATGGGGGGATTCTCTTGGAACATTATTTCTTTATACTTTCATTTTGTTTCATTTTGGGTGATGGTTTTGGGGGTGATTTTAGTTCTCCCAACTCCATCAACCTCATTTTTGTAGTGGATCAGCTTAGATAACAACACCGGGGCTTTTCTTATGGATGATTTGAGGTGGATTTCTCATTGACTGATGCTGACAAACCAAAAGATTTCTGGTTTATCTCTTCTCCTCTCCATGTATTTCTCTTTTGTTGGGTTTTATATGTGTTTTACTTTGAACTTATGTATATTTCTCTCCCATGGCGTTATATAAACCTTGCTTTACAAATATTTATGGATTGTTGTCTTAGATTTTTGCTCTGTGCTAGGGATTTGAGTTGTTATAGACATATACTACTTAAATTCTTATCTAGGATGATTATCTGTTAGTTTCTGAACTCTAGAGATAGATTTAGAGCTGACATCTACTTGGGTATCAAAGGTTAATGCTTCTGTGTGGTTGTGCTATGTTGAGAGATCTTCAGTGTGATTACATAGTTGTTTGTAATTTTGAGGAGGTAGAAAGATCACTTCCTTGGTGATACAGTCTGTCTCTCGATTTGGGTTAGAAACAACTTAGGTTGTGAGTGATACGTAGTGAAATTGATGAGTATTGTTAGGATGAATGCAACTGGTCGGTAGATTTAAGTCTGTGAAAAGTAGATTATATGCATGTTTGATAAGTTCTTCCTTACTTTTTACTTTTGTTTACATTTATTTTCTGTTGATACTTTTCTATACCATTCAAACCTCAAACTCACTAACGAATGATTTGTCGAATGACGATTAAATAACCAATCTCCGTGGACACGATACAATATGACCTATATCACTCAGTAAAATTAATACTTTAATTTGTGTTGATGTTTTGTCATCGCTTATGTTTGTTATCCTACTTTAATTTTTAATATCATTGGTAGATGTGATTTTTTGCTATCATTGCTAATGTTTTGCCATCATTATATTTTGCCATCATTGTTGAGGTTTTGCCATCATTTTCGTTATCTTGCTATTATTGTTAATGTTTGTCATTATATCTGATGTTTTTCCATCGTGTTTATTGCTTGTCTTTTTAAGTAAAAAACACAAATCAACCAAAATATTTGAGCCGAACTACGACTGCTCTGATTCCTTAAAAGGGATACATAGGTGAATGATTTTTGTGGGGCCTAATCGAGCATATCTTTGTAAATGTTCCTTGCTTTTCCCCATATTTTCTTTGTATGCATTCCCTTTTCATCTTTAAGCCTTAAATATAGATTTTAACCACACCCATTAGATTAGACAACAAGAGTAGATACCATAGAGTACTACGGACGTGAGGGGTGATAATATCTTCCCCTCCCGTAAAAGACTCCCTTACCTGACCCCTCAGTCGAAAGACCATGATTTCTCCCTCTTCAGGTTTTCTCGATGTTTACCTTTCCCTTTCGATGGGATAAAAGACGTTCGATGGTGACTTCATTGATTTTTATATTCGATGATTGTCCAGCCGATTGTTTCAGCTGGCGACTTCACTAGGGATAGGTCGACCAAATACTGGTTCATCCCAGAGTCGCTCCTAGCTCTTGTTTTCTTTTCTTTGGGTGTTTATTTTTATGCTTTCAGTTTATTCATTTGTACATGTTTATCTGAGCATATGTTTGCATTGCATTTTATCGCTTTCCATATATTAGTGATATTGTTGTGCTGGATTTATGTTCATGATTGTGTGGGTGTTACTTTGAGGTAAAAGGCCCAATACCCAGGCCAAGTGACAACCATATGAACATTAGGAATAGAGTGGAACATGTCGTCTAGTTGACTTAGGTTTCACTATTGTCGTCATGTCGTCCATGCTTAGATGAAATGGGAAGACGCCTTGCATAGGTTGTGAAAAGATATATTGCTATTGACTCAAGATGATGGTAAATTTCCAACTCAGTGTCAAAGGTAGAAATAAATACACCAACTTTTTACTGAAGGTGAACTAGCGACTCTTACTGAAGGTAGTGAAAAAAAGCACTAACTTTTACTGAAGGTAAACTATCGACTTTTACTGAAGGTAGAGAAATAAAAGAATGCACCGACTTTTACTAAAGGTGAACTACCTACTTTTACTGAAGGTAGAGAAACAGAAGAATGCACCTACTTTTACTGAAGGCGAGCTACCTACTTTTACTGAATGTAGAGAAACAAAAGAATGCACCAACTTTTACTGGAGGTGAGCAACCGACTTTTACTGAAGGTAGAAAAGATAATAAACCTTTCCATAATGAACGAGTTCCAGTTTCTTCTTTATCAAGTCTTCCACTTGAAAAGGATAATATACAAACTTCTCTGCGGGACTTTTCCGGAGAGATGCCATTTGTCGGTGATGAGAAAACTTCTTAAAAGAGATTCCATTTGTTGTTGATGAGAAAACTTCTTAAAAGAGATGTCATTTGTCGTTGATGAGAAAAATTCTCAAAAGAGACGCAATTTGCTGGTGTTGAGAAAACTTCTCAAAAGAGATTCCATTTGTCGTTGATGAGAAAACTTCTCAAAAGAGATGTCATTTGATGTTATAACACGGTGGGAAAACTGACTTGGGTTTTTTGTGTTTGATCGCAATTGTTACGGATAGCAAGAGTTGCCACCGAATTTTCTTTTATCCAAAAGGAAAAGTTGAAAAGAACAGGAAAGACCTTTCGAGATATTTTTTTGAGTTCGGGGGGTAGGTTATGAAAAGGGAAGGTGTTAGAACTCTTTTCATCCGTAGTTATCTACGGGCTCTTAGTTTCTTGCTAGATAACTTTCCTTTGTTTGAAAATGTGCTTGTCTTGTGGGTTTTGAAAGTATTTTGAAGAAGAGTGTCTTTGTAATGGTTCTCGTCTCTATAAGAACACGTACAAAGTGTTTTGTCTTTTAAAAAATGTTTCAAAGTGAAAGCGTTGGTGCATAAAATATTTTTGTTGTGAGAAAGTGAGCAACTAGGAGTAACCTACTTACTCAAAAGGTCTTAAATGTTCTTTTCCTACTCCTTTAGATGTTTCTATCTTACTATTATTTTGGCAAGAAACCCCATCATTGGATGTGAAGGGACGGGCATGGGACGTTTTTGTATAGTCATAGAAGGAAACTTAGGGGACGTTTTAGCAATGTAGTTAGGGACTGGATCATTTATCGAAGGCAACATTTTAGGGTCATCAAGGGTCTTTTCTAAAACGCCCATATTCGAGGGACATGACTATTTTCTGAAAGGCAACAAAGCGGGAATACCCTAGAGGTGCTAGTGTGTGAGTGTGTTTGATTTACATGCATTTTGTCTTTGATTAGGGTTATCTATTTATTGGTTTTATCTTGCCATACATCATAATTACTAACAATATATGAAAGCGAAAATAAAATGCGAAAAATAAAATCCTAAGCTATTACATCATTTCAGGGATGAGGGTACATAATTACAAATGGGGATTTGCAAGAATTTAAATCCCAATTATCTATTACAATCATATTGAATTGTACAACACAAAAAAAGGAAAGGATTGGTTTTTGAACATGGTTTTTTTGTCTTAACAAATTAAAACGTAAATAATTAGTTGATAAAAGAAAAATATGTTTTAGGCCTTTTTTATGTTTAATAAGAAAAATAAAATAAACACTGAAAATAATAAGAATAAGAAAGAAAAAGGAAATACTTAATGAAAACAGGATCAGCACATTATTAAACATGAAAATGAAGGGGACCAGAAGTTCTGATGATGTGTGCTACAGTTCAGAAAGAAACATTGGAGAGGACCAGAAGCCCTGGGTTGCTGCGCGCTGAGGTTCTAAAAGAAATGTTAGAGGAAACCATAATTTATATGTGTTGTGTTTAAACAGTGGGAAATAATCAAAAGTTCTGTGTTGTGTTAAACAGTGAGCAAAAAATCAGAAGTTCTATGTTGTGTTAAACAGTGAGCAAAACTAGAAGTTATGTGCGTGTTAAAACAGTAAGAAAGCCTAGAAGTTCTGATATTGTGTCATAACAATGTGAAAACCTAGAAGTTCTGGTGTGTTAAAACAATGGGGAGAACTCAGAAGTTCTATGTGTTAAAAAAGTAAGACAGCCTAGAAATTTTGTGTGTGTTAAAGTAGTAAGAAAGCCTAGAAGTTCTATATGTGCTGAAACAATGAGAAAAAAATTTAGAAGTTCTGATGATGCACTAACAGTGAGAAAAAATATCTAGAAGTTCTGACGCTGTGCTAACAATGAGAAAAAAAATCTAGAAGTTCAAATACTGTGTCAAAACAGTGGGAAAGAAAACTCAAAAGATCTGTGTTACGCTTCACCTCCTTCGTTATATTAGTCAGAACATCTACAACTTATTCAGTTCTTCACAACAGCAAATCACAAAGATAAAAGCACAACAGTTTAAAGAACTTCTAATCCTTATTCTGAAACTAGCTTTATTCAAGAAGTTCTGATCCACAGTTTTTTACTTATGCAATGATATGGACAACATCAATACTATGACATTTACATATTTAATGATGTTCTGAATGAAGAATTCAAAGTCAGAAAGACTTACATTTAATCTGAAGCGTGTGTTTGGGACTTGAGATGTTGCCTTCAGATGTTCTGGGGTTAGCAAGGAATGGAACGAAATGTTATGTTCTTTGATTCAAAGGGAAGAACAAAGGTTTTGTTTTATGTTTGGGAATTCTGGGTTTACGAATCTTTGACTGATTTCTTTTCTCTCTTTCATAATTCTCTCTTTTCAAAAGCTAGTCCCTTGAACGTGTGATGGAGTAGCTTATTCAAAGATGAGTTTGTTGTGGTTTTGAGGGGAAAAAATGGGATTTAAACCTTTTTAGCATACTATTCCATTTCTTTTTAAACACAGCTTTTGAATGCTAATTTAGTGCAACTATGGGGTTTGAGAATAATGCATGCGTGGACTAGATCAACAGCAATTTGGAGTGTTGTGGCAGCTGGTTGCAGGACTGTGTTGTAGCAGTGCAGCAGCCTGCTTAAACGAGGTTTTGGGATTTGGTGATATTCTGATCGCAGAAGAGCAGAATGAGACTCGAAGAGTGATGTTCTGACCGAAGCGTTGAACATAGCCTTCATATGCTGAAGAATCATGTTCTGGTTTAAGAACAAAATTTCCATATGTTCTGATTGAAGAGTCATGTTCTGAACCATGTTTACAAATTCTGACTGCAGTTGTATGGAGGCTGGCCCAGAAGTTCTGAAGTATCATATTCTCTTAATACTTAGAAAACTTTCTAAATGTTTAGAAATTTGATTTTTCGAAGTAATTTCTGACTTTTGATTTCTTGAGGAACCAATTTCGTGTCTTGATGAAAAATGATTGTTGAAACTTGATTTTTGATCCAAAAGTCAAAGTTTGACTTTTCAGTGTGCATTTGACCATTTTGCCCTTGTGAATGACTTTATTGGAAAATTGTAGTCCAAGACTTGAAACTTGATAGAAGCAAACCTGAGGGTCTAGGATGATCCTTTATGAAATGAGAGGGGAAATTTTGGGGTACAACAGTTGCCCATGTTAAACTTCTTAAACATGAAGAGTTAGATTGGCGAATCTGCCATTCGTAACTTGAAGGTGGAAGATGATCGAACACTGGAGTGCCTAGAAATTTATGCTCTGATGATTTTGAGGTTGAGGTGTAAGGAATGGGCTTAAAGATGCCATCTGGAGAAATGATGGAGAGTTGGTGGAGATGGGCTTATAGACGCTATCAAAAGGTGATTGTTGACAGAAATTAGACTAAGTCTTAACTTTGACTTCAGCTGGGACAAGAATCAGAGTAAACCTTTGGTCAATTTAAAACTAAACCTGGAAGAAGTCTTGAATAATCTTTAACTGGGAAGAATCAAAATAAATCTTAGAGTTACTTATTTGTACCAGGGAAAGTGTCCATTTGGAAAGTATCAAGATAAACTATTGAGAGGTTTAAACTTAACCAAAAGAGGTCTCGGATATTCTTTAACTGGAGAGAATCATAATAGATCTTGTAGCGATTTATCTGAACCAGAGAAAGTGTCTACTGGGGAAGAATCAGGATAAACTGTTGAGAGGTTTGAACTGAACCAGCAAGGTTCTAGAAAAGAATCATAATAACTCTTGGAGTGATTTATCTGAACCAGAGAAGATGTCTTCAGGAAAGAATCAGGATAAATCGTTGAGAGATTTAAACTGAACTAGCAGGGGTCTGGAAAAGAATCAGAATAATTCTTGGAGCGACTTATATGAACCAGAGAAGATGTCTGCGGGAAAGAATTAGGATAAACTATTGAGAGATTTAAACTGAACCGGCAGGGGTCTGGAAAAGAATCAGAACAAATCTTGGAGCGACTTATCTGAACCAGAGAAGATGTGTGCGGGACAGAATCAGGATAAACCATTGAGAGATTTAAATTGAATCGGCAAAGGTCTAAAGGAAGTAATTGTCTTATAGATAGTCACCCCGTCCTGTTTCAGGAATTGATCTACAATTGATTTGTTGAGAGATATTTATCTTGTCTTGTTGAAAATATGATGATAATTTACTGTTGTTTGATATTTCCTGAAAAAGGTAGAGAGTTAGGTTTATTTAATGCTATGATGTATGAAATGCATAGTGCCATGAAATTGCGATATAGGCATTTGTGTCATCAATGTTTATGATGTATGGATGCGATGTATGTGCATGTAACTATTCTGCTGTAGTGTTGTTGGATTGGGGAAAATAAATCCATGACTATTGTTGGTACTGTGGAGAGTAAGCCTTTATACTTTGTTAAAATTGAAGTGCTGATGGATGGGTTTCCAAAATGACAGAAATAAACTCTATTGGGGAAGAGAAACATCGTGCATGGCCTGTGGGCTTTGTGAAATCTTGCTAGGAAATCCTAAGAAATTGGACGACTTTTGCTGGAGAATCTTTGAGGTGGTTCTTGGAAGTTTTGCTCCGTCGGAGATATGAAGGCAAAAGATACCATTAGGCTGCATGCTGGAGATATGACAAAGATCCTGTAGCAAGATGTTCTTACTTCTTCCCCTGCTGGAGAAAGTACCTTCGGGGGTTTTGGTGGAATGGCCCATAAATGTTGTCATGTTTCTTAAAGCCATTAGTAATTGTCTTTCTGTTTATTTTTCCTTTTTTATGCGTTCATTTATAAACAGTAATTACATTCAAATGCATATGTTCAAAAATATATAATCGATGTTTTTTGCAAACAAAACAGGAACACTAAAAGAGAAACAGATAGTTTTGCACTTTTAAAGGAATGTCTTTGTATTAACTTGAATAAGTATTTGTACAAAGAGATGAACATCCTAGTAAGAGAATGTCATCGTAAAAATGAAAACTGATACAAATAAAATACATCTATGTGAAATAATCCCTTGGGGTTCCCACTCTGCAATAGCCTTCATGTGTTTGAGCGTCTCATCCACTTGCTGCTTTGTCCGAAGCTGATTGGATTGATTAGAACCGTTTGAGTTTGACAATTGATGCTGAAGATTGGCTGTAAGGTTATCCAATGGGACATAGTCATACGCTTTAAATCCCTAACATTTTCCTGGACCGCCTTTTCGGGTTTTTAGTCCACCGGGATACCCTTTTCTGCCCAAGCTGCCTTTTCAGGTTTTCAGCTTGCCGGGTGTACAGATTTTTTTGTATTTGATCCCTAATTTTGCCCGAACCCTTTTGGTTCGCTAGGATGCCCTAATTTTTTCCTAGGCCGGTCGACCTAGCGGGTCTTTGTTTATGTGTGGTATCTTTTAACTATGTCCGTGTTTACAGGGTGCGGGAAGGTCATCGCCATCCATAGTGGTTAAGATCATTGCTCCACCAGAAAATATGTTTAATTAAAACTGGTCCTTCGTATGTAGGAGTCCATTTTCCCATGGGATCACCTTGTGGTAGTATGATATGCTTGATTACCAAGTCACCAACCTGATATACCTGACGTCTGACCTTCTTGTTAAAAGCTTTGATCATACCTTTTTGGTAAATCTGACCATGGCAGACAACTATAAGCCTCTTCTCATTAATCACGTTCAACTGGTCAAGTCGAGTTTGAATCCATTCATCTTTGTTCAACCCTGCATCCTTTATGATTCTCAAAGAAGGTATTGGGACTTCAATTGGTAGGACAGCTTCCATGCCGTATACCAAAGAGAAAGGAGTTGCCCCTGTTGATATGCGCATCATGGTAAGGTAACCGTGGAGAGCAAATGGTAACATCTCATGTTAGTCCTTATAAGTCACTGTCATTTTTTATATGATCTTCTTGATGTTTTTAATAGTGGCTTCTACAGCGCCATTCATCTTCGACCGATAAAGAGAAGAGTTATGATGATGGATCTTGAATTGCGTTCATAGTGAGGTAATCATAGCATTGTTGAGATTGGTACCATTATTTATGATGATTCTCTCTGAGATACCATACCGACATATAAGGTTCTGTTTGATGAATCAGGCCACAACATTCTTGGTGACAGAAGCGATGGAAGCTTCCTCAACCCACTTCGTGAAGTAATCAATGGAAACCAAGACGAAGCGGTGTCCATTATAAGCTATAGGTTTGATTTCTCAAATCATGTCAATGCCCCACATCGCGAATGGCCAAGGAGAAATCAGGACGTTTAGAGGAACCAGATGCGTATGTACCTTGTCAGCATAGATCTGACACTTGTGACAGGTTCGTGAATGCTAATGACAATCTGCTTTCAAGGTGGACCAATAGTATCCTGCCCGTAGGATATTTTTAGCCATCGTGTCCCCACTAGAATGGGTGCCATAAGTTCCTTCATGTAAATCAGCCATGATCTTATCCGCCTCACCCTTGTCTATGCACCGAAGCAAAGTAGAGTTGTGGTTGTGTTTGTAGAGAATCCCATTACTGAGGAAGAACTTAGCAGAGAATCTTCTCAGGAATTTCTTGCCGTTGACTGAAGCTCCCTCTGGATATTCTTGGGCCTCGAGATATCTATTAATTTCATGGAACCAAGGTTTGTCCACTACTTCTTCAATATCAACCTCGTGACAGTAAGCTGGTTCGTCCATCCTCTCAATAGTGATCTGAGGAGCCTCATTATGCCACCTGACTTTGAACATGGATGACATGGTGGCTAGCGCGTCCGCTAGTTTATTTTCCTCTCGTGGAAAATGCTCAAAGGTAATTTCCTCAAAATGTGGGATTAATGTCAACACAGGTTCTTTGTAAGGGATAACATTAGGATGCTTCGTGTCCCATTCTCCCTTGATCTGACTGATGACTAAGGTTGAATCTTTGAATACACTTAAGTACTTGATTCCCAAATCTATGGCTGCTTTGAGACCCATAATACACGCTTCATATTCTTCCGTATTATTGGTACAGTTGAAACACAACCTAGAAGTGAAGGGAGTATGACAGCCTTCAAGGGATATGATTATAGCGTTGATGCTATTGCCGAGTGCGTTGGAAGCTCCGCCAAAAATCATAGTCCATTGGGATCCTTGTTCAGGTCATTCATACGGTCTAAGTTCTTCACAATTGTTTACCATCATAATGTCTTCGTCTGGGAATTCGAATTTCATGGACTGATAGTCATCCACAGCCTGATGATCAAGGTGATAGGCTAGTACACTGCCCTTTATTGCTTTCTGGGTCGTGTATTGAATGTCGTATTCAGTCAGGATCATCTGTCATCTTGCTATCCTTCCCGAGAGGGCAGGCTTCTCGGATATGTATTTAATTGGATCCATCTTGAATATCAATAAGGTAGTATGGGTCAACATATATTGTCTTAGCCGGTGAGAATCCCATGCCAGAGCATATCAAGTTTTCTCGAGTAGTGAATATATGGTTTCGCAGTCGGTAAACTTTTTACTCAGGTAGTATATTGCATGCTCTTTTCGGCCAGACTCGTCATGCTTCCCCAGCACACACCCCATTGAATTTTCCAAGATAGTTAGATACATGATCAGAGGTCTTCCCTCAACTGGTGACATCAAAATGGGAGGCTCTTGAAGGTACTATTTGATCTTATCGAAAGCAGCCTGGCAGTCGTTGTTCCATTCCACCACTTGATCTTTCTTCAGTAATTTAAAGATTGGTTCACAAGTAGAGGTTAGATGGGAAATGAACCGGGAGATATAGTTTAACCGTCCCAAGAACCCCCTAACTTCCTTCTCAGTGCAAGGAGCATGCATTTCTTGTATTGCTTTTACCTTTGCAGGGTCCACTTCGATACCTTTTCCGCTGACAATGAAGTCTAAGATTTTACCGGACCTCACTCCAAAAGTGAATTTATTCGGGTTTAGCCTTAGTTTAATTTGTATTCCTTCATTCTTTCAAACAATTTCTGCTGATGGTCAAGGTGTTCCTCTTCAGCTTGAGATATGGCTATCATGTCATCCACGTATACCTTTATCTCGTGATGGATCATGTCGTAAACAAACTACCATGGCACGCTGATAGGTTGCCCCAGCGTTCTTCAACCCGAATGGCATAACTTTGTAACAGAATATGCCCCACTGTGTGACGAAGGTCGCTTTTTCCATGTCCGCAGGTTCAAATTTAATTTGGTTGTATCCGGAGAAACCATCCATGAAGGAAAATACTTTATGGTGTGCGGTATTGTCAACCAGAATATCGATGTGGGGAAGCGGGAAGTCATCCTTAGGGCTTGCCCTATTCAAGTCTATGTAGTCCACACACATATGTACCTTATCGTCCTTTTTAGGCACTGGAACAACATTGGTGACCCATTGTGGATAGGAGGTGATGGCTAAGAATCTGATGTTGAACTGCTTCATGACTTCAGTCTTGATTTTATCTAACATTTCTAGCCGCATGCGACGGACTTTTTGTTTTACTGGAGGGCAGTCTTCTTTTGTCGGCAGACGATAGACCACGATATCAGTGTCGAGTCCTGTCATGTCTTCATATGACTAGGCAAAGACATCAACATAATCATGTAGTAACTGAGTTAAGCGCTTCTTGACACTAATATCCAGGTTGGCACCTATCTTGACTTCTTTCTTGTCCTCTTCGGTACCTAAGTTAATTGTTTCCACGGGCTCTTTGTGGGGCTGTATGGTCCTTTCTTCATGTTGCAATAACCTGGATAGTTCCCCTGGTACCTCACAATCTTTCTCACCTTCGTCTTTGGCTTGGTAGATCAGATTTTCAAAGTCACAATAGGCCATAGCAGAATCGTTACCCATGGGATCCTGAGTGGATGTGGATCTGCATTTCGATATGTGAGCGTGTGTAAGAGCATAGCTATCTTTGATAAAATAAAAGGGAGAAAAAGAAGAACAAAGAGCGTAAAATTTGCATGCAAAAATCGTCCATGATTTATTGATGACATATGAATATGAAGTAACAACCCTCACAAATGGACCATTGTGCCTCGGGTAAGACACAAGGTTTTAAAGTCTAAATTGTTTAATTATTACAAGTCCGACAAAAAATTCAAAGACAATTACTCTTGGATAAAAGTAAAATGTACAAATTTTTTGGCCTCCCAATTGTTGAGTCCTCCGTTGATAGTTGGAAAAATCCACTCGTCCAGGTCACAACTGCCATCATTGTCTTCCACTGCGTTGACTCTCTGACTGCTGATACATAAAGGTGCCCCCCCTGCGCGAGTTCGTCGAACATCTCTTTGTTCCTCCGAAGTAAAACCCAAACCAAATTTGTTGGATTTATAAGGAATATCCGGAAGTTGACCGCAGATAGTGCATCCACCTTCTTCGATCACTGCTCTAGCATCCTTCTGAGAGGCCATTTTCAATGGCGGTCTGGAATCTTTGGAGTCATGGTAGTAGTCTTGGTTGCCGCAACTATTTGTGGGACCTCCTCGAAATGCTGACACGGAGTTTTGATGAACTCACCATCCATTTCCACGTACCTGAAAGAGTTCAGGTGGCTGACCATATATTCCTCTTCCCCATGGACAGTGATGATTTTTCCCTTGATTGGGTACTTCAACATCTGATGTAATGTAGAGGTAATGGCACAAGCGCCATGAATCCAGGGTCGGCCCAAAATACAGGAATAGGAAGGGCGGATATCCATCACATAGAAAGTTGAATCAAAAGTTTGAGTTCTAACTTTTATAGGGATGTCAACTTCTTCGTGCACTGTCCTCTTAGAACCAACAAAGGCCCTCACCACAATGTTGCTCGTCTTTAAAGTGAGTCCCTCACAACCTGTTCGGTCAAGAGCATTTTTGGGCAAGACATTCAGTGATGAGCCCGTATCCACCAGGACGTGGGCTAGCGTAGTGCCCCTACACTCAATGGAGACGTGCAAGGCATTGTTGTGTTTCCTTCCTTTGGGAGTCAAGTCGGTGTTAGAAAATCCCAATTTGTTACCAGTAGTTAGACTGGCCACACAATTATCAAATTGGTCAATGAAAGTCTCTTGGGGCACGTGGGCGGTTTTTAGAAACATTACCAAGGCTTTGTAATGGCCCTCAGAACACAAAAGTAAGGCCAACATTGATATTTTCGAGGGGGTTTACCCCAACTGTTCCACGACATTGTAGTGAATTTTCTTTATTATTTTTAGTATCTCTTCTATCTATTTTCTAGAAGCTTCAGGAATATCCTATGGATGCGTCTTCGTCTAGACAGGCTTAGATAACACCTCCTTGCCTCTTGTCTTGGTCGCAGGGATAACAGTAGGATTGCCAACAGGAGTATCACTGGGAATGCTGGTAGGAGTGGTAGCGGGAATAATTATAGGAGTAGCAATGGTCTTTGGATAGATCTAGAGTGAGAAGATTCTTCCACTTCTGGTTATCTTACTGGTCCCTACGATATTGACGGTGTCGGGATCAGTGTTTTTCTCAATTTTGTCTTGGATAGCTAACAGATCTTGCTTGACGCCATAGTAATAGACGTCATCCCCATAGTTCCAGGGAACAACTTTATCCGAAGAATATGGTATTGGCCTTGGCATGGTGATGATTAGGGGAGCGGACTTTGGAATATATGTAATCTTCACGGGTCTTTTGGTGGAGACCCTGGGAGGATTGTTGAAGATGGTGATTATTGAGACATCTTCACAGGAATTTCTGATAAGAGGAACTTTTTCAAACAGGATTTCTTTGTTAGCCATCAAATGTTGGATGCCCATCTTTAGTAACAAACAACCATTGGGTAGAGACACACATAATTGACAACTTTCATCACAACCTAGAAACAGACCGGCTCGCAATAGATTATGTTTAATGGTCAAAAGAGAAGTAGTTAAATCATTCACAGAGGAAACAAAACACTCATCATCAATAGCATTGACACCTTGACCGTGTTTGGGCATTGGTGTCGTTATCACATTAGGTGTTTCTGGGGGGATTGAACTCAATCTCTTTCACCTCGATAAGGTCTTGCATCTTATTCTTCAAGGCCCAACAATCGTTGGTATCATGCCTTGGGCTTTCAGAATGATAGGCACATCGAGCATTTGGGTTGTAGCGAGGAGAAGTAGTATTGGGGTTCTTGGGATCTTCCTTTAGGGTCACCAAATTGGACTTCAAAAGATGTGACAGAACTTGGGACAAGGTCATGTTGATTCGGGTGAATCGCCTTATGGACGCCTGTGGCCTGCATTGATAATTTCTCTGTTGATTTGGTGTAGGATTAGAAATCATAACAGCCTCTACCGTCGTGAGAAGTTCAGTTTTGTTTTGGTTCCTATGGTCATATGCAACACTGACCTCCTTCTTTCTGGTAAAGGGTTTCTTCATCATGCTCGAGGATGCATCTCTCCAAATTTTGCCACTTTTTATACCCTCTTCTACTCGTTCATCGGTCATGATTAGTTCAGTAAATCCAGTTGGAGAGCTTCCGATCAGGTGGTTGAAGAATGGACCAGATAGCATGCCTAAGAACATATCCACCAATTCTCTGTGAGATAGAGGAGGTTGTACTCTTCCTGCAAGATCTCGTCATTTTTGAGCATAAGTTTTGAAACCTTGACCTGCACCCATAGACATGCCTTGCAATTGTGTTCGAGTTGGAGCTAAGTCAACATTATACTGGTATTTCTTGTAAAAAGCGGCAGCCAAATCTTCCCAATTGTGAATATTGGTCCCTTCCAACTGATAGAACCAATCCAACTGCGTCCCTAACAAGCTTTCTTGGAAGAAATGCACCCATAGGTTGCTATCCGCGGTATGGGGTTGAATTTTCCTGACGTATGACCTTAAATGCAGCTTTGGACAAGAGACACCGTCATATTTAGCGAAAGTGGGGACCTTGAATTTCTTTGGGATGACAACCCCTGAGACAAGTCCTAAATCTTCAAAATCCAATCTGGGTACCCTCTGGATTTCCATAGCATTAAGGCGATCTTCCAGCTGTTTGTATTTATCATCAGCTGGAGGATACTGCTCTGCGGAGTAATCAACCTCTTCTTCTTCTTCAGACTCTAGATGGTCATTCACTTCCTTGTTTTTCCCTTCTTGATTATCCCCTTCACCTGATGATGTTGCAAAGTCTAGAGTTCGTCTGGCTAGTCCTTTGAACCTTCTTCCCAAATTCAAAACACCGGCTGGTTTCTTCATTTTCTTCTTCTTTTCTTTGATCAGCAGAGTTTTCAAATCCTCTTGTCCTTTTGCTAGAGCCAAGAACATTTGTTGGAATTGAGCGTTTTGCACTTGGAGCTCTTTTACTATCTGTTCAATATCCATCTCACTGAAATAAACAGTAGAAAGATAAGGAGACCTGTTATAAGAAACCTGTTGGTGTTATGATGAATGAACATGCATATGCAAATGATTTCAAGGAGATTAGAGGTTTAAATTTTCTTTAGACAAAAAAGGAACACACGTTGTATTAATAAATCCAAGTTTGAGTACATCATGCCTTTTTGGGCTTACAATGAAAGAAATAAAATACAAAACTCCTAAGATAAAAAGGTTGAACGAATCCTCTTTGGTGCGATGTAGGCGTTCAGACTCCGCTATTCATGAAGTTTCTTGGTGAGTTCCATAACTTTCTTCTCACTGGCATAGAATCGGGCTTCGAAAGTGTCTCGTTCTTCCTTTAGCTGAATCCAATCCCTTTGCAAGTCTTTGAGATAGGTAGGCATGTTGGGATGAAGGATA
Source organism: Vicia faba (assembly GCA_948472305.1). Lineage (NCBI taxonomy): Eukaryota > Viridiplantae > Streptophyta > Magnoliopsida > Fabales > Fabaceae > Vicia > Vicia faba. Next base: position 674,067,201 of record OX451736.1, read on the forward strand.
GTATACGGGACGTCTCCTTCAACAACAGGCTCTATGATAACGGGGAGGATAGAAGGGTAAAGCATTGCGAGACTCTAAGCATGAGCCCGTACCCACCTAAGGTAAGGCTCAAGGGGAATGGAATTCTTGTGTCCCAATGTCCTACTATCCACCTTGTTTACCATCCTCCAAGCTCGTATAAACCTCTGACGGTAGCCTTGATCGTTGCTTTCGTAGTCGAACACCAAACCTTGGATGAGCATCTTATGGGGACCATCTCTTCGGGCATACCCAAACTGTCGAAAAGCTGAGAAAGGGTTATAAGTGATACCTCCTCTAATGCCAAGCAGAGGGACATTAAGGTCGATGATAGTAATGTCCTCCAAGGATCGAGAACACCAGTGGATATCCAAATATCTGAGTGACATCATCCTATTGGACCACCTCAAACCTTGCTCATTCTTCAAAATGGATCGGGGGAGATGCGAAACAAACCATATAGCCAATAGAGGAGTATAGCACATGAGGGTTCCTCTTCTCTTCATGGTGCGAGAGTGAAGAGAATGCAATATATTTCCAACCAAAGTAGGCACTGGATTGTGAGATAAAAATATTTTGATAGCATTCACATCTATAAGTTGGTCAGGATTTGGAAATAGTACCAACCCATAGATGAGAAGAGCCAAAATTTCTTCGAAAGCTCGTAAATCCATATTGTTCCAACAGTCTTGAGCTTTTTCCAATAAGAACTTGGACATTGTTTCAGTGTAAGCCTCTTTAGTGGCGACCGAAATATCCCGAAAGTCCGATCTCAATGAGTGTAGTATCGAGTATCAACCAACTTCGGACTGCACCAATGCCGGCTACCTCACTACTTCCTAATGGTCAAGTTGTTCAAGTAAAGGTTCTAAAGTCAGTTAGTGCTTCATGATAACACATAGCGGCCCCGTATTCTCCTTGACTACTCAAGGGCTACCGATACCGATAAATGTGTCACACTAACGTAGCTATTTCTTAGAATATGTAGGTATACCCCGTACAGCTTCCAAAACTTATTGCTACTTACCTAAAAAGGTGCCCCAAATCCGGGTAGAGGATCAAAACAAACCCAAACAAGGAACCATAATATAAATCCAACAAATTAAACAATGAAAAGCAATTAAAGGTTATCTAGCCCAATGCTAACCCCACTTTTAAGTAATATCCCCAACAGAGTCGCATGTTCTGTAACACGGTGGGAGAACTGACTTGGGTGTTTTGCGTTTGATCGCAATTGTTGCGGATAGTAGGAGTCGCCACCGACTTTTCTTTTATCCAAAAGGAAAGGTTGAAAAGAACAGGAAAGACATTTCGAGATATTTTCTTGAGTTCGGGGGGTAGGTTATAAAAAGGGAAGGTGTTAGCACCCTTTTCATCTGTAGTTATCTACGGGCTCTTAGTTGCTTGCTAGATCACTTGCCTTTGTTTGAAAATGTGCTTGTGTTGTGGGTTTTGAAAGTATTTTGAAAAAAGAGTGTCTTTGTAATGGTTCTCGTCTCTATAAGAACACGTACAAAGTGTTTTGTCTTTTAAAAAATGTTTCAAAGTGAAAGTGTTGGTGCATAAAATGTTTTTGTTATGAGCAAGCGAGCAACTAGGAGTAACCTACTTACTCAAAAGGTCTTAAATGTTATTTTCCTCCTCCTTTAGATATTGCTATCTTACTATTGATTTGGTAAGAAACTGCATAATTGGATGTGAAAAGACGGGCACGGGACGTTTTTGAATAGTCATAGAAGGAAACTTATGGGACGTTTTATGAATATCGTTAGGGACTGGATCATTTACCGAAGGCAACATTTGAGGGTCATCGAGGGACTATGATCTTTTATCGAGGGTCTTTGCTAAAACGCCCATATTCGAGGGATATGACTATTTTCCGAAAGGCAACAAAGCGTGATTACCCTAGAGGTGCTAGTGTGCAAGTGTGTTTGATTTACATGCATTTTTTCTTTGATTAAGGTTATCTATTTATTGGTTTTATCTTGCCATACATCCTAATTACTAACAATATATGAAAGCGAAAATAAAATGCGAAAAATATACTCCTAAGCTATTACATCATTTCAGGGATGGGGGTACATAATTACAAATGGGGGTTTGCAAGAATTTAAATCCTAATTATCTATTACAACCATATTTAAATGTAGAACACAAGAAAAGGAAAGGATTGGTTTTTGAACATGGTTTTTTTGTCTTAATAAATTAAAAAGGGAAATAATTAGTTGATAAAAGAAAATATTTTTTATGCCTTTTTTATGTTTAATAAGAAAAATAAAATTAATACTGAAAATAATAAGAATAAGAAAGAAAAAGGAAAAACTTAATGAAAACAGGATGAACACATTGCTGAACAAGAAAATGAAGGGGACCAGAAGTTCTGATATTGTGTGCTATAGTTCAGAAAGAAACATTGGAAAGGACCAGAAGCCCTGGGTTGCTGCGCGCTGAGGTTCTGAAAGAAATGTTAGAGGAAACCATAATTTTTGTGTGTTATGTTTAAACAGTGGGAAAGAATCAGAAGTTTTGTGTTGTGTTAAACAGTGAGCAAAAAAATCATAAGTTTTGTGTTGTGTTAAATAGTGAGCAAAACTAGAAGTTATGTGCGTGGTAAAACAGTAAGAAAGCCTAGAAGTTCTGGTACTGTGTCATAACAATGTGAAAACCTAGAAGTTCTGGTGTGTTAAAACAATGGGGAGAACTCAAGTTCTGTGTGTTAAAACAGTAAGACAGCCTAGAAATTTTGTGTGTGTTAAAGTAGTAAGAAAGCCTAGAAGTTATGTATGTGCTGAAACAATGAGAAAAAAAATCTAGAAGTTCTGATGATGCGCTAACAGTGAGAAAAAATATCTAGAAGTTTTGATGTTGTGCTAACAGTGAGAAAAAAATCTAGAAGTTCTAATACTGTGTCAAAACAGTGGGAAAGAAAACTCAGAAGTTCTGTGTTACGCTTCACCTCCTTCCTTACATTAGTCAGAATATCTGCAACTTATTCAGTTCTTCACAACAGCAAATCAGAAAGATAAAAGCACAACACTTTATAGAACTTCTAATCCTTATTCTGAGCCTAGCTTTATTCAAGAAGTTCGGATCCACAGTTTTTTACTTATGCAATGATATGGATAACATCAATACTATGATGTTTACATATTTAATGATGTTCTAAATGAAAAATTCAAAGTTAGAAAGACTTACCTTGAATCTGAAGCGTGTGTTTGGAACTTTAGCTGCTGCCCTCAGATGTTCTGGGGTTAGCAAGGAATGGAACAGAATGTTATGTTCTTTGATTCAAAGGGAAGAACAAGGGTTTGGTTTTTTGTTTGGGAATTCTGGGTTTACGAATGTTTGACTATTTTCTTTTCTCTCTTTGATAATTCTCTCTTTTCAAAAGCCAGCCCCTTGAACGTGTGATGGAGCATCTTATTTATTGATGAGTTTGTTGTGGTTTTAGGGGGAAAACAAATGGGATTTAAACCTTTTTGGCATAATGTTCCATTGCTTTTTAAACATAGCTTTTGTATGCTAATTTGGTGCAATTATGGGGTTTGAGAATAATGCAGGCGTGGACTAGATCAACAGCAATTTGGAGTGTTGTGGCAGCTCGTTGCAGGACTGTACTGTAGTAGTGCAACAGGATGCTTAAACGAGGTTTTGGTATTTTGTGATATTATGATCGCAGAAGACCAGATCGAGACTCGAAGGGTGATGTTCTGACCGAAGTGTTGAACATAGCCTTCATATGCTGAAGAATCATGTTCTGGTTGAAGAACACAGTTTCCATATGTTCTGATTCAGGAGTGATGTTCTGAATCATGTTTACAAATTCTGACTGCACTTGTATGGAGGCTGGCCCAGAAGTTCTGAAGTATCATATTCTCTTAATACTTAGAAAATTTTCTAAATGTTTAGAAATTTGATTTTTCAAAGTAATTTCTGACTTTTGATTTCTTGAGGAACCAATTTCATGTCTTGATGAAATATGATTGTTGAAACTTGATTTTTGATCCAAAAGTCAAAGTTTGACTTTTCAGTGTGCATTTGACCATTTTTCCTTTATGAATGACTTTCTTGGAAAATTGTAGTCCAAGACTTGAAACTTGATAGAAGCAAACCTGAGGGTCTAGGAGGATCCTTTGAGAAGTGAGAGGGCAAATTTTGGGGTACAATAGTTGTTGATGAGAAAACTTCTCAAAACAGATGTCATTTGTTGAGTAAACCTCCCCAAGAACCTGATCATAAGCCACGAGCTGGTCTTAGTTCCTTCTTAATCAAGTCTTCCACTTGAAAAGGATAATATACAAACTTCCCTAAGGGATGTTTCTGGAGACATGTCATTTACTGGCAATGAGAAAACTTCTCAAAAGAGACGCCATTTGATGTTGATGAGAAAAATTCTCAAAAGAGATGCCATTTGTCGTTAATGAGCAAACTTCTCAAAAGAGATGCCATTTTCCGTTGATGAGAAAACTTCTCAAAAGAGACGCCATTTATTGTTGATGATCAAACTTCTCAAAAGAGATGCCATTTTTTGTTGATGAGCAAACTTCTCAAAAGAGATGCCATTTTCCGTTGAGGAGCAAACTTCTCAAAAGAGACTCCATTTGTTGTTGATGAGAAAACATCTCAAAAGAGATGTCATTTGCTAAATAAACCTCTCCAAGGACCTGGTCACAAGCCACAAACTAGTCTCAATTTTTTGATAATAAACCTCCCTTAGAACCTGGTCACACGCCACGAACTGGTCTCAGTTTTCTGATAATAAACCTCCCCAAGAACCTGGTCACACGCCATGAACTGGTCTCAGTTTTCTGATAATAAACCTCCCCAAGAACCTAGTCACACGCCACGAACTGGTCTCAGTTTTCTGATAATAAACCTCCCCGAGAACCTGGTCACATGCCACGAACTGGTCTCAGTTTTTTGATAATAAACCTCTCCAAGAACCTGGTCACAAGCCATGAACTGGTCTAAGTTCTCTGATAATAAACCTCCCCAAGAACCTGGTCACAAGCCACAAATTGGTCTTAGTTTCTTCTTAATCAAGTCTTCCACTTGATAAGTGTAAAATACAAACTTCTCTACGGGACTTTTCCAGAGAGACGCCGTTTGATAAAAAATCAGAGTTGATATGTTAGAGATAGACAAGCTTCTCAAAAGAGATGTCATTTATCGAAAGGTAAAACTATGCTGGAAATAAACAAGTTGCTCAAATAAAGAGGTCGTCACTTGCTTCCAGAAAAAAGATTTCAATATAGTGTTATAAAGACACTGTTAGGAATGAGAATCAATAACTTCATCGAGGATAGACAAACTGCTCATGAAGAGACAACCATTTACCATAAAAGAGGAAATATAGAAATAATCAAGCTGCTCAAATAAAGAGTCTGCCACTTGTTATCAGGTTGAGATTCCAAGAGAGTGTTGTAAAGATACTGTCAAAAATTAGAGTCAATAACTTCACTGGGGATAGACAAATTGCTCATGAAGAGACCTCCATTTACCATAAAAGAGGAAATCCAGACATAATCAAACTGCTCAAATAAAAAGTTTGCCACGTGTTATCATGTTGAGATTCCAAAATAGTGTTACAATAACACTACTAGGGAACAAAGTTCATCTTAAATGGGGAACCATGAATAGAATCTTCCTGAGGAGACAAAAGTATTTACAGGAGTAAAAATAAACACACTCTCAATCTAGGTTTCACAGGCTAGAGAAATCCACAGGGTAACATCTGCAAGAGACAAAGCTCAATCCAAAAACCAACTGGAGAGAAACAGTCAAACAAGACTCTACCAGATGAGGAATAAACTCAACTGGGACTTATCCTATCCTGAGATGGAAGGGAAATCTAAAACAAAACTTTTCCACGAGGAATAAACTCAGTGGGGAATTATAAAGGGTGTACAATTTATGCTTAGGTTGTCATTTTATTTGGAAAGAGAGAATACTCTACTTGGGGATAAACACAACCAAAGTAGATGAACCCGAAAACTTCGAGAAATGCGAATGTGCATGAATGATGTTAGTGTGAATAAATAAATGAATGTCATGTATATGATGACAAAATAGACCAAAAGAGATAAACTGGAGATGAAAAGACATCATAGTACAAACAGATACTCGATTAATCTCAACAAGATGGGAACATTACTGGAGATAGAACAAAAGCCATCGATGGAGCATATTTCTGCTATAAGGCTCTAATCTCTCTGGAGATGAAGATACTTCTCACAAAAAAACCCGAAGTACAATCCTCTTATATCGATAACCCATTGAAAGGATAACAACACGAACAACGCTTCAGCTGGAGGAAAAAATCTTTCTTGGTTAGAGATACTGGGGAACACCACCATCTGATAATATGTGCAAATCAGGTCACATATCTTGACAAATCTGGATTGCCTCTGGAACTAGCTTTGTATGCCCCAACTTTACTGCTGATAAACTGCATGATGCGCAACAATTCATACGAATAACTTCACTTCTTAAATGCTCCAAGTTACATGGTTTATAAGAAGAAATTGTCTCAACAGGATTTTACAAAAGACCTGTCATCCAAAATTCCCCAATGTCATCAAAATCTTGAAGAGATTCGTCGAATCTTGACGTGACTGTCCCAGATTGATTGTATTTGGAAAAATAGAGCATTCAAATATGCCCCATGAGGGTAATCAAACTATGAAGGGAGCAACCTGTTCATGCTGAAGGTCTTTAGACAACATGCCTCTAGCTATGATCATTCTTAGAAATGATTCGCCAATTACTTAACAAAGTTTCAGACCTCAAAGATTAAAATCATCAATGGTGCTTATATGTAAGCTTCCTTAACATTAAGCAAATGATTTACAAGCAGAAAAAGTTTATTCTGAGAATGAAAATTCTAATGCAACAGTTACGTGAGCCTTGAAGATTTTTTTTTTAAAATTCCGCAAAGCTTGCAAATTAGTGAATCATTTATTTTTGTATGAAAGATAACAGAAGTATATGATACCAACACAAACATTTTAGCAAAACTTATGGAAGTCAAAAACCCAATCTTGTCGAAGTATGCTTGCTAAATAAACCCTTCTTCAATTAGGACTTTTGAAGGTTGTAACGTGGTCTAGTTCACGGTTTTCAAAAGAAAAAAATATTTCAAGGCTTAAAGTTTATTGGTGCCCACCCATTCGTCGTGATGTTCTCCAGTCCTATGTTCAGTTAAATCAACATTAGTGTTCATTTCTTAGAAAAACTATTTTGTGATGGTTAAGGAAGTGATAAGGCTTTCAAAGTAGCAGCCACCCTTCTTGTGTTTGTTTTTGTAGTCACACAAATTTTTTCTTGGCTGAGGACTTTTCTTTGTAGTCCTTTCTTTGTTATTTTTCCCTAACTTTTGCCTGGACTAATTGATAATCCAGCGGGATGCCTTAATGTTTGCCTAAGTCGCTTATTTTCAAGTTTTTTACTTAGCGGGCCTTTTTTATTTTGAACAAAGCGTGTGGCATTAGCTTGTCTTGACTTGTTGAGAGGATTATGACTGCCTCGTTTCTTGATAAATGAGGGATAACCATTGTGGTTTCGCATCTTTTGGCCTCATGATATATGAAGGATAACCATCGTGGTTTCACTTCAGAAATATCTTCCTTTGGAAATTTGGATACTCGATCAGGTTAACTGAAAACTACCTCGCCCTAGGTTAAAATTGAGGGTTTTTCGTATAGAAAAGAAACTCCTACTTCAATGCTCAAAAGGGGTTAACAAGGGATTATCTTCCTTATTTCTCCGGTGTTTAGGGATTTGAAACAATGCTTGTACATTATCAGCAAGATTTTATTCAAAAGCTCACGACCAAAGATTTTTCGTTTTTTAGATCATCATCCTCCCTCCAATTTCCACCTAAGAAAGAGAATTAGAAACAAGTTGGTATCATAATGCAGAAAAGCAATAGAAAATAAATACGAGTGAAACAAATAGATTTCTTCAAGACAAACTGTAACACAGTGGGAGAACTGACTTGTGTGTTTTATGTTTGATTGCAATGTTGCGGATAGCAAGAGTCGCCACCGACTTTTCTTTTATCCAAAAGGAAATGTTGAAAAGAACAGGAAATACCTTTAGAGATGTTTTCTTGAGTTCGGGGGGGAGTTTATGAAAAGGGAAGGTATTAGCACCCTTTTCATCTGTAGTTATCTACGGGCTCTTAGTTGCTTGCTAGATCACTTGCTTTTGTTTGAAAGTGTGCTTGTGATGTGGGTTTTGAAAGTATTTTGAAAATGTGTTTGTAATGGTTCTCGTTTCTATAAGAACGCGTACAAAGAGTTGTTTCGAAAATAGTTCAAAGAGGTGTTTGTGGAATGCGTTTTTGAAAGTGATTTTGAAAAGGGTTTATTTGTAATGGCTCTCGTTTCTATAAGAACCCGTACAAAGTGTTGTCTTTTGAAAATGCTTCAAAATGAGAGTGTTGGTGTATAAAATGTTTTTGTTGTGAGCAAGCGAGCAACTAAGAGTAACCAACCTACTCAAAATATCTTAAATGTTCTTTTCCTCCTCCTTTAGATGTTGTTATCTTACCATTGATTTGGTAAGAAACCCTATCGTTGAATATGAAGGGACAGGTGCGGGCCAATCATACAATCATAGAAGGCAACTTGTAAGACGCTTTAGCAATTTTTCGTAAGGGACTAGATCGTTTTACCAAAGGCAACATCGGGGGACATCGGGGGACTACGATTTTTTTATCGAAGGGTCTTTGCTAAAGCGTCCCATATTCGAGGGACATGACTGTGTTTCCGAGGCAACAAGCGAGGTTACCCTAGAGGTGCGTATGTGAAAGTGTGTTCGATTCAAGTTAAAATTGTCTTTGATTAAGGTTATCTAGCAGTTGATTTTTAATCTTGCCATACATGTTTAATTACTATACAGTATAAAGAAAACAGTAAATTGCGAAAATTAAAATTCTACGCTATTACAGAGTTTTCGGGAATGGGGGTACAAATTCATAAATGGGAAATGGATCAATACGATTAAAAATCCAAATAGGCAATCAATACAACCAAATCGAATCGAGCAATTAATTGAAACTACAACAAATCTATGAAGTAAAAATTAATTAACAAAATAAAAATATGGAAATAAAATTCTAGGTATTTGCTTGAAAAGTTTGGAAAGAAAAATAAAATTCTATTATATTAAAGAAAATATTTAAGTAAAGAAATTAAATCAAATGTATATATTTTTTAGCTTTTAGTATTTTTTTTATTATGTAAAAACTAAATAAATTAGTAAAATGTTAACTAAATGATAAAATGTTAATTAATAAAATTATTCACAATTTTTACTAAATTAAATTTAGAACTAAGCTAATTAAGAAAGTTATCGACCAAAACTACATGATTTATTAAATTAAAACTAATAAAATCAAAACTGAACAAAATAAAGTAAAATGGTGGTGTTAAACTGACTATGGGTGTGTGAGGTAGAAATATGGATGGGCCAAAAAAGAATTATAAAGCCCAAAGTTATTTGTTAAAAATAAGGAAAAAGTATGTGTTTAAGAAAAAATACAAAGAAAAAGAAACAAAACACCCTACAGGACTCGAACTCAGAACACCACGCTTGCAAACCAATACTCCAACCACTACACTATTCTGTTTCATTCTTTATTAATATAACTTAATTAAAAAATAAATAAAAATGATAATTGGATTGGGCCAGCAGCCTAATTGGCTGAACCGATTCTGATGAAAACCCCTAGTAAAGAGAAGAGGTGCCTCCTGGCAGCCTGTGTCTGGGAAAAGAAAAAAAACTTAATTATTACTACTATGTTGAAAACCCTTCTTTCTATGTTGTCTTGGGAGCAAAATTAAGAAACTAAACACTCCTCTCTTATCTCTCTGTCTGAGATTATGATTTTCTTCTCACTTTATCCTCAAACCAAACCATGTCTAAACTTTTCGCCGTTCCTCAAGCGGCTTCGCCCTTTTCGTCTAAAACAATAACAAACGGCTACCATCTCTCTCTCTCGATCGCTCTCTGCTAGTTTCAAAATCTCCATAATCTCTCAGTTACTTCTCTATCTCTCAATCGATCTACTTTCATGTTCTTAGCGTAAAAAAACAAGCAATAACAACAACAATCATGGTCGCAACAAAGTAGCAAGTAAGGAAAAGAGTTACCTACGGTAGGGAGGTTTTAGCCGGTAAAAGAAAAAGGTATAGTGTTAAACCCATCCTCTTTCTTTTGCTTTCGATTCTAAACCTGATTGATGCTTGGATATGATGGTTGTGATGAACACTAAGAGCTAAAGTTTTGAGTTGTTAAGGGTTTAATGAGTGTTTATGGAGTTACTGTAAGTTTCGGTTTTTGTGAGTTTGTCGATGCAGAAAAGTGAAAAAATGTATGAAGGTTGGTTGATAGGGGTTAGGTTGTTTATGGTTAAGTAGAAGGGTTTTTTGAGTTGTCCCCGCTTCTTGTTGTCTGCCTCCTTTTTTTTATATCCAGTAAAACTGCATTTTGGGGGGAAATTAGATAGTTTTGAACACTTTTAGCTAACTTTTTCAATGCTTTCTAATACAGTATTTTGCCCTGCTGATTTCGTGCAACATTTGTGCAGGTTTTGGCTTGCTTTATGCAGGGTTGTAGCATGTTTTAGACTGGTATATGGGTTGTTTGATAGAGTTGGCTTTGTACATCATGTATAGGGCTTTTGGACTGTTATTGCAAGGTTTGCAGGTTTTGGACAGAAGCTTGGTCTTGGGCTATTTGCGGTAGACAGTAGGAGAGTTTTTGGTTGCTTTTGTGTAAGTTTTTTTTGGCTATTTTGATGGTTTTATAGCAGAACTTTGGAGCTATTGTGTAGCTTGTTTAGACCGTTTTGGTTTAGGTGATATCTTTTTATTTCTTTCTCTCTTCATCTTTCTATGATGTAAAACAAATGTGCTTTTTTACAATTTCTGAAGGATTTTCCATTTGGAAAATGATGACGCAGGGCTTGGAGCTATTTGATAGCTTGCCATTTCTGAATTGTTGCTGTTGTGCTTGGTTTTTGCTTTGCTGTCATATACTGCCCTTTTCTATTATTGGCTACTTTATTGCTGCTGTTTTTTTTTTTGCTTTTGTTCAGGCTGCTGTTTTGCTTTTGTTTATGCTGCATTTGGGCAGTTTGTTAGTTTTTGTTGATGTCTTGTTGCAGGCTTCTATTTTGCTTTTGTTTATGCTTCATTTAGGCAGTTTGCTGGTTTTTGTTGCTATCTTGTTGTAGCTTGTTATTATATGTTGCTGCAGTTACCTTGTTTGCCTAGTTGCCATGTTGTTTTGGTGCTTTTTAGCTTGCATATTTGACAGTTTTGACTTGCTTTTGCAGTAGGAAAATAGTTGCAAACTTATTTTCTTTTTGTTAACAAAAAAGAACAAAATTTTTGTGATTTGCAAAAATAGGAGAAGACATCCTATGATTTAAAACAAAAACCATTTTAGTTCTAATTCCAAATGCAAATCTTAATGATGAGCTTTCTTTCTTTAACAAATAATTCTTGCTTGAATTTTCACATGTCGATTGTATACTAATTTTTTTCCTTTTCTTGTTTCATGAACACAAGGAGTGCATGGCAAGAGAGGCAAGGTTAAAATACAAAGAGAAGACCATGGCTAGCAAGGAGTGAATGCGTTGCTTGAAGATGAAGCAAAGAAGACTTGAAGGAGAAATATTATTTCTTTCTTTGTAAACAAAACAATTGTAGTTTGTATTGTAACTTGTAACTTTGTAACATAAATTGATGGAACTTGAAGTTTGTAAATATCTTGTAGTAATGTATCAACTTTGAATGATTTGCGAGATAGAAACTCGAAATTTCCTTGTATAAACTCATTGGTCTCAAAATCTTGAAGGAGATTGACACATAAATGAATCAATGCGATTTCGAACATGTATTGAGTGAAGTTTGTTTGATAATATGGGTATGTTTTGAACATTGTATACCTTCTTGATTCCATGAAACCTGCACTCAAAATGAAACTTGCATGCCATGCTTGATTCAAATGGAACTTCATTTCCAGACCTGAATTCAATCTCAAAACATATGCTTTAAGAGTATTCATCAATCTTGTATAATTAACAACTTCAACATGAGAATCATAGTCCTGAGAAAACAATTGTGGTATGAATTGAAATTCAAAGTCTTCCAAACACAATTTTACTTTAATCTTTGAAGATAAACTCATAAACAACATCACTTATGAAAATATGCAGAAATAATCGTCTCAAGATCTTGGAATTTGAGGAAATCACAATTCTTAGAAGTCAGACGACAGTTACTTAAGATTAGGTCAAATCCATGAAGCGACCTCTAAAGTATTCGAATTTTGGTGATCTTCCGCACGTAATCAGCTCTTGATTTGTGAAGAGAAATTAGAGATGACATTAAGGAGAGTCGTATGCAAAAATAACTGCTCAAGAATATTAATTAATGAAGGAGTTACAATCGTTTGAACTTGGTCTCGTAAAAGGTCGACTTTTGGGTGAATGGAGTCATTTTCAGTCATCTGAACCATTGACTGAGCAAACTTGCAATGCGAGATTTGAAACTTTCCATGAACATCCTTGAGGAGACATGAAGATCTATGAAGACCATTTGAAACCTGGAAGACTTAATTTTCTTTAAGAAATACCAAACCCTAATTGTTGACTTACAGCCTAGGAAGAGAATCTGTCTGATCAACTTCTGAGCCAAATTGAGTACTTGAGAAACCCTAGGATAGTATCTTGAATAAAAAACGGGAAGGAAAATTTTGGGGTACAACAGCTACCCCTGTTCAATCTTCTTAAACTTGAAAAGTGAGATCGGCATGTTTGTCGTTCGTAGCTTGAAAGTGGAAGATGATTGACCGCTAGAGTGCCCATAAATTTTCACTCGATGGTGTGTTGGTTTATTGTATAGGGAATGGGCTTAAAGATGCCATTTGGAGAAATAATGGAGAGTTGTCGAAGACGGGCTTATAGATGCCATCTAAAGGTGATTGTTGACCGAAATTAGACTAAGTCTGAACTTGACTTCAACTAGGAAAAGAATCAAAGTAAACCTTTGGTCGATTTAAACTGAAACTAGCAGAAGTCTTGAATATTGTTTGACTGGAAAGAATCAGAATAAATCTTGGAGCGATTTATCTGAACCAGAGAAAATGTCTATTTGGAAAGTATTAGGATAAATTGTTGAGAGGTTTAAACGGAACCAAAAGAGGTCTTGGATATTCTTTAACTGGAGAGGATCAGAATATATCTTTGAGCGATTTATCTGAACCAGAGAAAGTGTCTACTAGGAAAGAATCAGGGTAAACCATTGAGAGATTTAAACTGAACCGGCAGGGGTCTGAAGAAGAATCAGAATAAATCTTGGGGAGATTTATCTGAACCAGAGAAAATGTCTATGGGAAAGAATCAGAATAAACTGTTCAGAGATTTAAACTGAACCAAAAGAGGTATGGAGAAGAATCAGAATAAATCTTGAAGTGACTTATCTGAACCAGAGAAGATGTCTGCGAGAAAGAATCAGAATAAATCATTGAGAGATTTAAACTGAACCAGCAGGGGTCTGGAGAAGAATCAGAATAAATCTTGAAGCGACTCATCTGAACCAGAGAAGATTTCTGCGTGAAAGAATCAAGATAAATTGTTGAGAGGTTTAAAATTGAACCAGCAAGGGTCTGGAAAAGAATCAGAATAAATCTTGGAGCAACTTATCTGAACCAGAGAAAGTGTGTACTAGGAAAGAATCAGGATAAACTGTTGAGAGATTCAAACTGAACCAGTAGTGGTCTGGAAAAGAATCAGAATAAATCTTAGAGCGAATTATCTGAACCAGAGAAGATGTATGCGGGAAAGAATCAGGATAAACCGTTGAGAGATTTAAATTGAACCAGCAGAGACCTAAAGGGAGTATTTGTCATGTAGATAGTCAATTTAGTCATGTTTCGAGAATTGATCTACGATTGATTTGTTCATAGATATTTGTCTTGTCTCGTTGAAAATTTGATAATAATTTTCTGTTGATTGATCTTTCCTGAAAAGGGTAAAGAGTTAGTTGTATGTGATGCCATGATGCATGAAATTCATAGTGCAATGAATTTGTGTCATCGATGTTTATGATGTATGAATGTAATGTATGCGCATGTAAGTTGTTCTGCTGCAGTGTTGTTGGATTAGGGAAAATAAATCCCTGGCTGCTGCTGGGGATGTGGAGTGTAAGTCTTCATATTTTGTTGAAATAGAAGTGTTGATTAGAGAAATAAACTTTGTTTGGGAAGGGAAACATCGTGCGTTGCTTGTGGACTTCGTGAAATCCTGCTGGGGAATTCTGAGAAGTTGGGTGACTTTCATTGGGGAATCTTTAGAGCGGTAACTGGAAGTTTTGCTCCGTCGGGGATGTGAGAGCACCTGATACCATTAGGCTGCATACTGGAGATACGTTAGTGATCCTGTAGTAGGATGTCCTTGCTTCCGCTCTTGGTGGGAAAAGTACCTGCGGGGATTTTATGGAATGGCCTATAGATATTATCCTATTTCTTAAAGTAATTAGTAATTGTCATTCTGTTTTTTGTTCCCCCTTTTTTTGCGCTTATTTGTAAACAGTATTCACGTTCAAATGCACATTTTCAAAAATAATCATTGGATGTTTTTGCAAACAAATCAGGAAAATAAAAGAAAAACAGATAGTTTTGCACTTTTAAAGGAATATCTTTGTATTAACTTGAATACGTATTTTTGTACAAAGAGACGAACACCCTAGTAAGAGAATGTCATCGTAGAAATTGAAAACTGATTACAAAGAAAAGATAGCTATGTGAAATAATACCATGGGGTTCCCACTCTGTTATAGCCTTCGTGTCTCTGAGCGTCTCATCCATTTGGTGCTTTGTCCAGAGCTGATTGATTGATTAGAACCGTTTGAGTTTGTCAGTCGATACTGAAGGGTGTATGTAAGGTGATCCAACAGGACATAGTCATACACTTTAAATCCCTTACTTTTTCCAGGACCGCCCTTTCTGGTTTCCATTCCATCGGGATACCCTTTTTTTCCCAAGCCGCCCTTTCAGGTTTTCAGCTTGCCTGGTGTACAGATTTTTTGTATTTTATCCCTAACTTTTTCCCGAACCCTTTTGGTTCACTGGGACGCCCTAATTTTTGCCTAGGCCAGTCGACCTAACGGGTCTTTATCATGCGTAGTATCTTTTAACTATGTCCACGTTTATAGGATACGGAAGGTCGTCACCATCCATAGTGGTTAAGATCATTGCTCCACTAGAGAATATGTTTTTAATCATAAATGGTCCTTCGTATGTAGGAGTCCATTTGCCCCTAGGATCACCTTGCAGCAATATGATACGCTTGATTACCAAGTCACCAACCTGATATACCTGACATCTGACCTTCTTGTTAAAAGCTTTGATCATACGTTTTTAGTACATCTGACCATGACAGACAACTGTAAGCCTCTTCTCATTAATCAAGTTCAACTGGTCAAGTAGATTTTGAATCCATTCATCTTCATTCAAACCTACATCTTTTATGATTCTCATAGAAGGTATTTGGACTTCAGTTGGTAGGACAACTTCCATGCCGTATACCAAAGAGAAAGGAGTTGCTCCTGTTGACGTGCGCACCGTGGTACGGTAACCATGGAGAGCAAATGTTAACATCTCATTCCAGAACTTGTAGGTCACAGTCATTTTTTGTATGATCTTCTTGATGTTTTTATTAATGGCTTCTACAACACCATTCATCTTCGGCCGGTAAGGAGAAGAGTTATGATGTTGTATCTTGAATTACACGCATAGTGCGGTAATCATAGTATTGTTGAGATTGGCACCATTATTTGTAATGATTCTCTCCGGAATACCATACCGACAGATAAGATTTTGTTTGATGAATCGGGCCACAACGTTCTTGGTAACAAAAGTGAATGAAGCTGCCTCAACCCACTTCGTGAAGTAATCAATGGTGACCAAGATGAAGCGGTGTCCATTGGAAGCTGTAGGTTTGATTTCTCCAATCATGTCGATGCCCCACATCATGAATGGCCAAGGAGAAGTTAGGAAGTTTAGGGGAACCGGAGGCACATGTACTTTGTCAGCATAGATCTGGCACTTGTGATAAGTTTGTGAATATTGATAATAATCTGCTTCCATGGTGGACCAGTAGTATCCTGCCTGCATGATCTTTTTAGCCATTGTGTGTCCACTAGAATGAGTGCCAAAGGTACCTTCGTGTAAATCAACCATGACCTTTTGTGCCTCCCTCTGGTCTACGCGCCTAAGAAAATTAGAGTCGTGGTTGTGCTTATAGAGGATTCTGTTACTGAGGAAGAATTTAGCCGAAATCCTTCTCAGGAACTTTTTATCATTGACTGAAGCTCCCTCCGGATACTCTTGGGCCTCGAGATACCTCTTAATTTTATGGAACCAAAGCTTGCCCACTACTTCTTCAGTATCAATCTCGTGACAGTGAGCTGGTTCATCCATCCTCTCAATGGTGATCTGAGGAGCCTCATTATCCCACCTGATTTTAAACATGGATGACATAGTGGCTAGTGCGTCCGCTAGTTAATTTTCCTCTCGTGAAAAATGCTCAAAGGTAATTTCTTCAAAATATGGGATTAATGTCAACACATGTTCTTTGTAAGGGATGAGATTAGGATGCTTCGTGTCCCATTCTTCTTTGATTTGACTGATGACTAAGGATGAATCTCCAAATACATCTAAGGACTTGATTCCCAAATCTATAGTAGCTTTGAGACCCATAATACACGCTTAATATTCCTCCATATTATTGGTACAATTGAAACAAAGCCTCGCGGTGAAGGTAGTATGACATCCTTCAGGGGATATGATTACAACACCTATGCCATTTCCGAGTGCATTGGAAGCTTCATCAAAAACCAAGGTCCACCGGGATCCTTGTTCAGGTCCGTCATATGGTCTAAGTTCTTCACAATTGTTTACCAACATGATGTCTTCATTTGGGAACTCAAATTTCATGGACTGGTAGTCATCCACAGCCTGATGAGCAAGGTGATCGGCTAGCACACTGCCCTTTATTGCTTTTTGGGTAGTGTATTGAATGTCGTATTCAGTCAGGATCATCTTCCATCTTGCTATTCTTCCAGAGAGGGTGGGCTTCTCGAATATGTATTTAATTGGATCCATCTTGGATATCAATAAGGTAGTATGGGTCAACATATACTATCTTAGCCGGTGAGTAGCTCATACCAGAGCGCATCAAGTTTCTCGAGCAGTGAATATCTGGTTTCACAGTCAGTAAACTTTTTTCTCAGGTAGTATATTGCATTCTCTCTTCGGCCAGACTCGTCATGCTGCCCCAACACACACCCCATTGAATTTTCCAAGATAGTTAGATACATGATCAAAGGTCATCCCTCGACCGGAGGCATCAAAACAGGAGGCTCTTAAAGGTACTCTTTGATCCTGCGAAGGAAGCCTGGAAGTCATCATTCCAATCCAACACTTGATCTTTCTTCAGTAATTTGAAGATTGGTTCACAAGTAGCGGTTAGGTGAGAAATGAATCTGGAAATGTAGTTTAGTCGTCCTAAGAATCATGACTTCCTTCTTGGTGCGAGGAGCAGGCATTTCTTGTATTGCTTTTACCTTTGTAGGGTCCACTTTGATACCTTTACCGCTGACAATGAAGCCTCAGAGTTTACCGGACCTCACTCCAAAAGTGCACTTACTCGGGTTCAACCTTAGTTTGTATTTCTTCAGTCTTTCAAACAGTTTCTGCAAATGGTCAAGGTGTTCCTCTTTAATTTGAGATTTGGCTATCATGTCATCCACGTAGACCTCTATCTCGTGATGGATCATATCGTGAAACAGAGCTACCATGGCGTGCTGATAAGTTGCCCCAGCATTCTTCAACCCGAATGGCATAACTTTGTAATAAAACGTACCCCACTGTGTGACGAAGGTCGTTTTCTCCATGTCCTCAGGTGCCATTTTGATTTGATTGTACCCGGAGAAACCATCCATGAAGCAGAATACTTTATGTTGTGCGGTGTTGTCAACCAGAATATCAATATGGGAAGCGGGAAATCATCCTTAGGGCTTGCCCTATTCAAGTCTTTGTAATCCACAAACATGTGTACTTTACCGTCCTTTTTAGGAACTGGAATAACATTGGCGACCCATTATGGATAGGAGGTGACGGCTAAGAATCCGGCATTGAACTGCTTCATGAATTCAATTTTGATCTTCTCTGACATTTTTGGCCGCATGCTACGGACTTTCTGTTTTACCGGAGGGCAGTCTTCTTTTGTCGGCAGACGATTAACCACGATATCAGCGTCGAATCCTGGCATGTCTTCGTATGAGCAAGCAAATACCTCAACATAGTCATGTAGTAAATGAGTTAAGTGCTTTTTAACACTAGGTTCCAGGTTGGCACCTACCTTGACTTATTTCTTGTCCTCTTAGGTACCTAAGTTAACTGTGTCAACTGGCTCTTCATGGGGTTGTATGGTCCTTTCTTCCTGTTGTAGTAACCCGACTAGTTCCTCTGGCACCTCACAATCTTCCTCACCTTCGTCTTCGGCTTGGTAGGTCAGATTTTCAAAGTCACAATAGGCCATAGCAGAATCGTTACCCATAGGATCCTGAGTGGATATGGATCTGCATTTTGATATGTGAGTGTGTGTAAGAGCATAGCTATCTTTGAAAAAATAAAAATTTAGAAAAAGAAGAACAAAGAGCATAAAATTTGCATGCAAAAACGTCCATGATTTATTGATGACATATGAAAATGAAGTAACAACCCTCGCAAATGGATCGTTGTGCCTCGGGCAAGACACAAGGTTTTAAAGTCTAAACCGTTTAATTATTACAAGTCTGACAAAAATTTAAAGAAAATTATAGTTAGATAAAAGTAATAGGGACAAATTCTTTGGCTTCCCAGTTGTTGAGTCCTCTGAGGATAGTTGGAAAAATCCATTCTTCCAGGTCACAGCTATCATCACTATCTTCCACTGCGTTGATTCCATGGTTGCTGATCCGCAAAGGTGGTCCCCTGGCACGAGCACAACGAACAGCTTTGTGGGCTCCTGAAGTAAAACCCAAACCAAATTTGTCAAATTTGTAGGGAATATCCGGAAGTTGTCCCTAAATGGTACACCCACCTTCTTCGACTACTGCCTTGGCATCTTTCAGAGAAGCCATCTTCAGTGGAGGTCTGGTAATCTTCGGGACTTTGGAAACAGTCTTGGTTGCGCAACTGTTTGTGGGACCTCCTCAAAATGATGACACAGACTTTCGATGAACTCACCATCCATTTCTACGTACCTGAAAGAGTTCAAGTGACTGACCATATATTCCTCCTCTCCATGGACAGTGATGATTTTTCCCTTGATTGGGTCTTTCAACATCTGATGTAATGTACAGGTGATGGCACCAGCGCCGTGAATCCAAGGTCGGCCCAATAAACAGGAATAGGAAGGGCGGATATCCATCACATAGAAAGTTGAATCGAAGGTCTCAGTTCCAACTTTGATGGGGATGTCCACCTCCCCGTGCACCATTCTCTTCGAACCATCGAAGGCCCTTACCACTATGTTGTTGGGTTTTAAGGTCAAACCTTCACAGTCTAGTCTATCCAGAGCCTTCTTAGGCATCACATTCAATGATGAACCAGTATCTACCAGGACATGGGCCAAAGTAGTTCCCCTGCATTCGACAGAGACATGTAACGTATCATTGTGTTTCCTCCCTCTAGGTGTCAGAACAGCATCAGAAAAGCCCAAAACGTTATAAGCTATCAAACTAGCCACGCAATCTTCGAATTGGTCAACAGAGGTTTCATGTGGCACGTGGGATGTTTTAAGAAATTTCACCAAAGCCTTCGCATGAGCTTCGGAGCATAACAATAAATCTAGCATAGAAATCTTTGAAGGGGTCTGCCCTAGCTGTTCGACTACATTGTAGTCGCTTCTCTTTATAATTTTCAAAATTTCTTCCATCTCCTTCTTGGAAGCCTCTGGGATAGATACTGATTGCGCCTTCATTCGGGAAGGCTCAACCAAAATGTCTTTGCCCCGAGTCTCGGTCGACTCAGTGGTAGGGGTGTCAGCAGGGGTAATCATAGGAACTGTAGTAGTAGTATCAGCAGGAACAAAAGCAGGAATGATCACATGACCAGTAACAACTTTCGGAGGAGAAATCTCAAGGGAGAACTCTTTTCCATTTCTAGTTATTTTTCTGGTTCCCACAATGTCGCTAATGTCGGGGTCAGCCTTCTCAAAAACCGGGTCTTCATCAGCCATCCAATCTTGCTTGACGCCATGGTAGTAGACGTCACCCCCATAGTTCAAGGGAACAGTTTTGTGTGAGGAGTATGAGATTGGCCCTGGCATAGTAATTATCAGTGGAGTCACCTTCGGAACAGATGTAATCCTAACGGGTCTTTTGGTGGAGACCCTGGGAGGATTTGCGGAAATGGTTATTATTGAAACATCCTTGTAAGAAATGGTTGGAACGGGAGTCTTTTCAAACAAAATCTCTTTGTCATCCATCAGGCACTGGACACCTGTCTTCAATAAATGACAACCATTCGGTAGAGATAAACATAGGTGGCAACCTTTGCCACAGCCCGAAAATAAACCGACCTTCAATAGGTTCCTCTTGACATTCAGGATAAGAGTAACAAGTTCATCAACAACAGTAACAAACACATCATCTTCAACAGCGTTAACACCACGGCCGTGCTTGGGCATAGGAGCAGTGATAACATTTGGGATCTCAGAGGCGTCAAATTCAATTTCCTCTGCCTCGAGAAGGTCTTGCACCTTGTTTTTCAAAGCTCAGTAGTCGTTTGTATCGTGACCTGGACTTTCTGAATGGTAAACACAACGAGCATTTGGGTTATAACAGGGAGAGGCAGTGTTGGGATTCTTCGGAGCTTCCCGCAAGGTTACCAGATTAGATTTCAACAAATGTGGAAAGACTTGAGACATCATCATATTTATCTGGGTAAACTATCTTACCGGCCTTTTCGTTTTAGACTTATTGTTCCTTTATTGAGTAGGTGCAGGCTTATAGATCATGACAGCCCCTACTGCTGGAAGGCGTTCAGTTCTGTCCTGATTCATATGGTCATATGCAACACTGACCTCCTTCTTTCTGGTAAAAGGTTTCTTCATCGTGCTTGAGGATGCATCTCTTTGAATTTTGCCACTTTTTATACTTGCTTCTACCCGTTCACTGGTCATGATTAATTCGGTAAACCCAACCCAGGAGCTTTCGATCAGGTGTTTGAAGAATGGACCAGATAGCGTGCCTAAGAATATATCCACCAATTCTCTGTCAAATAGAGGGGGTTGGACCCTTCCCGTGAGATCCCGCCATTTTTGAGCATAGGTTTTGAAACTTTCACCTGTACCCATAGACATGCCTTGCAACTGTGTCCGAGTTGGAGCTAAGTCAGCATTATACTGGTATTGCTTGTAAAAAGTGGTCTCCAAGTCTTCCCAATTACGGATGTTGGTCCCTTCCAACTGATAAAACAAATCCAACTGTGTCCTTGACAAGCTTTCTTGGAATAAATGCACCCATAGATTCCTATCCGCAGTATGGGGTTGAATTTTCCTGACGTATGATCTCAAATGCAGCTTTGGACAAGAGACACCTTCATATTTAGCGAAAGTAGAGACCTTGAATTTCTGTGGTATGACAACCCCTGAGACAAGTCCTAGCTCTTCAAAATCTAACCCGGGTACCCTATGGATCTCCATAGCATTAAGGCGATCTTCCAACTGTTTGTATTTGTCGTCAGCTGGAGGATACTGCTCTTCAGAGTAGTCAACCTCTTATTCATCTTTAGATTCTAGATGGTCAGTCACTTCCTTGTTTTTCCCTTCTTGATTATCCCCTTTACCGATGATGTTGCAAAGTCTAGAGTTCGTCTGGCTGGTCCTTTGAACATTCTTCCCAGATTCAAAACACCGGTTGATTTCTTCGCTTTCTTCTTCTTTTCTTTGATCAGAAGAGTTTTCAACTCCTCTTGTCCTTTTGTCAGAGTCAAGAACATTTGTTGAAACTGAGTGTTCTGTGCCTGAAGATCTTTTACTGTCTGTTCAATATCCATCTCACTGAAATAAACAGTAGAAAGACAAAGAGATCTGTTGTAAGAAACCTGTTTGTGTTATGATGAATGAAGATGCATATGCAAATGATTTCAAGGAAATTAGAGATTTAAATTTGCTTTAGACAAAAAAAGAAACACATGTTATATTAATAAATCCAAGATTGAGTATATCATGCCTCTTTGGGCTTACAATGAAAGAAATAAAATACAAAAACTCCTAAGACAAAAAAGTTGAGCGCATCCTCTTTGGTGCGATGTAGGCGTTCAGATTTTTCTCCTCGTGAAGCTGCTTGGTGAGTTCCATAACTTTCCTCTCGCTGGCGTAGAATTGATTCTCAAAGGTGTCTTGTTCTTCCTTGAGCTGGATCCATGACTTTTGCAACTCTTCGAAGCTTGTTGGCATATCAGGATGAGAAATTATGTGAGGTTCGTCTTCTTGATCAACAGACTCTGAGATCACTGGCAATATAGCAGCATATGGCATTATAAGACTCCAAACACGAGCCCGTACCCATCTGAGGTAAGGCTCCAAGGGGGTGGAGTTTTTGCATCCCAAAGTACTGTTATCGATCTTCTTTACCATGCCCTAAGAGCGAATGAATCTCTGGCGATAACCTTGCAGGTCATTTGAATAGTCAAACACAATACCCTGAACAAGCATATCGTGGGGACCATCCCTCCGGGCGTAGCCGAACTGACGAGGGCCAAAGAAGGGTTATAAGTGATGCCCCCTCTAATTCCAAGAAGTGTCACATTAGGGAATTCTCCGCAACGATCAATAAAAGAGATATCTTCTTGAGAGCGAGGGCACCAATAGAAATCAAAGTGAGAAAGGGACATTATCCTTTGATTCCACCTCAAGCCTAATTCATTCTTCAACACTGACCAAGGGAGGTGCAAAATAAGACACCGATAGAGCAAAGGCGTACAACACATAAGAGTCCCTCGTTTCTTCATAATACGAGTGTGGAGTGAATGCAGCACGTCTCCGAGAAAATGTAGGCACTTGATTGCGAGTAAGGAAGATGTTGATGGCACTGACATCTATAAACTGGTCTGAATTGGGGAACAGAACCAATCCATAGATTAATAGAGCTAGGACATCTTCAAAGGCATGGTAACTCATGGAATCTAAGAATATCTGAGCTTTCTTAATTAGAAAACTTGCAAGGAGACCCTTGACTCCACTTCTTCTTTCCCAATTGGATTCGATTTCAGATGGCTTTAAATGCAAGGCTATGGCGACACTTCCAGCAACTGGATCTTGCTCTAGGCCGGTAAAAGGTACTTGCTCCAATATAGGTAACCTAAGTATTTTGGAGAACTCTTCCAGTGTAGGCACTAACTGGTAATCTGGTAAAGTGAAGCAATGGTGTTTAGGGTCGAAGAACTGGAACAGAACACTCATGAGGCCTTTGTCAAACCCGGTAGTAACCAAACTGAGCAAGTGACCATATCTCTTATTGAACGATGAGCTCTCGGGAACTCTCAGGACCAATTCTTTGAGCTTGGTAGGGACCTCTACAAAATTGATTTGCATGGTCTTTCTGCGAGTTGAATCGATACCCTACATAACAAAGAAGGAAAGATAAATCTCTAGCCCCTTGAAATGCTTAGCATGTATGTTGTGATGTTCATGATTTTATGGTTATGCTTTGAAATCACATACATATCAAACAAGTCACACAAGATACCCTAGGCTTAATGGCTTGCGCGAGTCTTTAAAGGTAAGTACCCTCTTGAAGTTTAGTTGGCTCAACCTGTCCTATTAAAAGTAACGGGTTCTAAGGAGTCTCATATCACTGACCTTTCTTTTAGGCGTTGTTTTAGCTCAAGCACTGAAGTATTGCGGCCAGAATATCCCAAAAGTCCAAGCTCAATGAGTGTAGCATCGAGTATCAACCAATCTTTGGTTGGAACCAAAGTCGACCATCTCACTACTTTCTAGTGGCTTAGGATGGGTCAATTAAAAGGTTCTAAAGGTTAGTTAGCGCTTAATGACGCTAAGGAGGCCTAATTTTATCCTTGACTGACTCAAGGAATATTAGTACAAGTCAAAATGTCCCGCTAAAGTAGCTATCACTTTGTCCATATCGGTCTACATTGTACAACCTACAAGATTTATTACTACTTACATAAAAGGTGCCCCAGATCCGGGTGTAGGATCTTTAATAGTAACCCAAACAAGGACCCAAAATGTAAAGCATACAAGTCAAACAAATAAATCAAGCAAAGATAATCTAGCCCTAAGGAAACCCCACTTTTAAGTTTAATCCCCATCAGAGTCGCCAGTTCTGTAATGCGGTGGGAGAACTGACTTTGGTGTTTTGCATTTAATTCCAATGTTGCGGATAGCAAGAGTTGCCACCGACTTTTCTTTTATCCAAAAGGAAAGGCTGAAAAGAACAGGAAAGACCTTTAGAGATGTTTTCTTGAGTTCGCGGGGTACGTTATGAAAAGGGAAGTTATTAGCATCCTTTTCTACGGGCTCTTAGTTGCTTGCTAGATCACTTGCTTTTGTTTGAAAGTGTGCTTGTGATGTGGGTTTTGAAAGTATTTTGAAAATGTTTTTGTAATGGTTCTCGTTTCTATAAGAACGCGTACAAAGAGTTGTTTCGAAAATAGTTCAAAGAGGTATTTGTGGAATGTGTTTTTGAAAGTTATTTTGAAAAGGGTTTCTTTGTAATGGCTCTTGTTTCTATAAGAACACGTACAAAGTGTTGTCTTTTGAAAATGCTTCAAAATGAGAGTGTTGGTGTATAAAATGTTTTTGTTGTGAGCAAGCGAGCAACTAAGAGTAACGTACCTACTCAAAAGGTCTTAAATGTTCTTTTCCTCCTCCTTTAGATGTTTCTATCTTACCATTGATTTGGTAAGAAACCCCATCGTTGGATGTGAAGGGACAGGTGTGGGTCAATCATACAGTCATAGAAGGCAACTTGTGAGACGCTTTAGCAATTTTTCGTAAGGGACTAGATCGTTTTACCGAAGGCAACATCGGGGGACATCGAGGGACTATGATATTTTTTTATCGAAGGGTCTTTGCTAAAGCGTCCCATATTCGAGGCACATGACTGTGTTTCTGAGTCAACAAGCGAGGTTACCCTAGAGGTGCGTGTGTGAAAGTGTGTTTGATTCAAGTTAAAATTATCTTTGATTAAGGTTATCTAGCGGTTGATTTTAAATCTTGCCATAAATGTTTAATTACTATACAGTATAAGGAAAACAGTAAATTGCGGAAATTAAAATTCTACGCTATTACAGAGTTTTCGGGAATAGGGGTACAAATTCACAAATGGGGATGGATCAATACGATTAAAAGTCTAAATAGGCAATCAATACAACCAAATCGAATCGAGCAATTAATTGAAACTACAACAAATCTATGAAGTAAAAATTAATTAACAAAATAAAAATATGGAAATAAAATTCTAGGTATTAAAGAAAATATTTAAGTAAAGAAATTAAATCAAATGTATATATTTTTTAGCTTTTAGTATTTTTTATTATGTAGAAACTAAATAAATTAGTAAAATGTTAACTAAATGATAAAATGTTAATTAATAAAATTATTCACAAATTTTCCTAAATTAAATTTATAACTAAGCTAATTAAGAAAGTTATCGAACAAAACTACATGATTTATTAAATTAAAACAAATTAAAACAAATCAAATCAAAACCTAACAAAATAAAGTAAAATGATGGTGTTAAACTGACTATGGGTGTGTGAGGTAGAAATCTGGATGGGCCAGAAAACAATTGTAAAGCCCAAAGTTATTTGTTAAAAATAAGGAAAAAGTATGTGTTTAAGAAAAAAATACAAAGAAAAAGAAACAAAACACCCTTCAGGACTCGAACTCAGAACACCACGCTTGCAAACCAATACTCCAACCACTACATTATTCTGTTTCTTTCGTTATTAATATGACTTAATTAAAATATAAAAAAAATGGTAATTGGATTGGGCCAACAGCCCAATGGGCTGACCCAGTTCTGATGAAGGAAAAAGAAGGGTTTTGAAAACCCTAGTAAAGAGAAGAGGCGCCGCCTGGCAGCCTGTGTCTGGGAAAAGAAGAAAAACTTAATTATTATTATTATGTTGAAAACCCTTCTTTTTATGTTGTCTTGGGAGCAAAATTAAGAAACTAAACACTCCTCTCTTATCTCTTTGTCTGAGATTATGATTTTCTTCTCACTTTATCCTTAAACCATACCATGTCTAAACTTTTCGCCGTTCCTCAAGCGGCTTCGCCCTTTTCGTCTAAAACAACAACAAACGGCCACCACCTCTCTCTCGATCGCTCTCTGCTAGTTTCAAAATCTCCATCATCTCTCAGTTAGTTTGCTATCTCTCAATCGATCTACTCTCATGTTCTTAGCGTAAAATAAACAAGCAATAACAACAACAATCATGGTTACAACAAAGTAGCAAGTAAGGAAAAGAGTTACCTACGGAGGGGAGGTTTTAGCCGGTAAAAGAAAAAGGTATAGTGTTGAACCCTTTCTCTTTCTTTTGCTTTCGATTCTAAACTCGGTTGATGCTTGGATATGATGGTTGTGATGAACACTGAGAGCTAAGGTTTTGAGTTGTTAAGGATTTAATGAGTGTTTATGGAGTTACTGTGAGTTTCGGTTTTTGTGAGTTTGTCGATGAAGAAAAGT
Source organism: Vicia faba (assembly GCA_948472305.1). Classification (NCBI taxonomy): domain Eukaryota; kingdom Viridiplantae; phylum Streptophyta; class Magnoliopsida; order Fabales; family Fabaceae; genus Vicia; species Vicia faba. Next base: position 674,094,002 of record OX451736.1, read on the forward strand.
GAAAAAATGTATGAAGGTTGGTTGATGGGGGTTAGGTTGTTTGTGGTTAAGTAGAAGGGTTTTTTGAGTCGTCCCCGCTTCTTGTTGTCTACCTCCTTTTTTATATCTAGTAAAACTGCATTTTTGGGGGATATTAGATGATTTTGAACACTTTTAGATAACTTTTTCAATTCTTTCTAATACAGTATTTTGCCCTGCTAATTTCATGCAATATTTGTGCAGGTTTTTGCTTGCTTTATGCAGGGTTGTATCATGTTTTAGACTGGTATAGAGGTTGTTTGATAGAGTTGGCTTTGCACATCATCTGCAGGGATTTTGGACTGTTATTGCAAGGTTTATAGGTTTTGGACAGAAGCTTGGTCTTGGGCTATTTGCGGTAGACAACAGGAGAGTTTTTGGTTGCTTTTGTGTAAGTTGTTTTGGCTATTTTGATGGTTTTGGAGCAGAATTTTAGAGCTATTGTGCATCTTGTTTGGACCGTTTTGGTTTAGGTGATATCTTTCTGTCTCTTTCTCTCTTCATCTTTCTATGATGTAAAACAAATGAGCTTTTTAACAATTTATGAAGGATTTGCCATTTCGATAATAATGATACAGGGCTTGGAGCTATTTGATAGCTTGCCATTTTTGAATTGTTGTTGTTGTGCTTGATTTTTGCTTTGTTGTCATATACTGCCCTTTGCTATTATTGGCTACTTTGCTGCTGCTGTTTTTTTTTTGCTTTTGTTCAGGCTGTTGTTTTGCTTTTGTTTATGCTGCATTTGGGCAGTTTGCTGATTTTTGTTGATGTCTTGTTGCAGGCTGCTGTTTTGCTTTTGTTTATGCTGCATTTAGGTAGTTTGCTGGTTATTGTTGCTGTCTTGTTTCAGCTTGTTGTTATATGTTGCTGCAGTTACCTTGTTTGCATAGTTGCCATGTTGTTTTTGTGCTTTTCAGCTTGCATATTTGACAGTTTTTACTTGCTTTTGCAGTAGGAAAATAGTTGCAAAATTCTTTTCTTTTTGTGAACCAAAAAGAACAACCTTTTTGTGATTTGCAAAAATAGGAGAAGACAGCCTATGATTTAAAACAATGCCCCTTTTAGTTCTGATTCCAAACGCAAATCCTAATTATGAGCTTTCTTGTTTGCTAATTTTTTCCTTTTCTTGTTTCATGAACACGAGGAGTGGATGGAAAGCGAGGCAAGGTTAAAAGACAAACAGAAGACCATGACTAGTAAGGAGTGAATGCGTTGCTTGAAGATGAAGCAAAGAAGACTTGAAGAAGCAATATTATTTCTTTCTTTGTAAACAAAACAATTGTAGTTTGTATTGTAACTTGTAACTTTGTAACATAAATTGATGGAACTTGAAGTTTGTAAATATCTTGTAGTAATGTAACAACTTTGAATGATTTGCAAGATAGAAACTCGAAATTTCCTTGTGTAAACTCATTGGTCTCAAAATCTTGAAGGAGATTGACACATAAGTGAATCAATGCGATTTCAAACATGTATTGAGTGAAATTTGTTTGATAATATTGGGTATGTTTTGAACATTGTATACCCTCTTGATTCCATGAAACCTGCACTCAAAATGAAACTAGCATGCCATGCTTGATTCAAATGGAACTTCATTTCCAAACCCGAATTCAATCTCAAAACATATGCTTTAAGAGTATTCATCAATCTTGTAAAATTAACAACTTCAACATGAGAATCATAGTCCTGAGAAAATAATTGTGGTATGAATTGAAATTCAAAGTCTTCTAAACACAATTTTCCTTTGATCTTTGAAGATAAACTCGTAAACAACATCACTTATGACAATATGCAGAAATAATTGTCTCAAGATCTTGGAATTTGAGGACATCACAATTCTTAGAACTCAGACGACAGTTACTTAAGCTTAGGTCAAATCCATGAAGCGACCTCTAAAGTATTTGAATTTTGGTGATCTTCCGCGCGTAATCAGCTCTTGATTTGTGAAGAGGAATTGGAGATGACGTCAAGGAGAGTCGTATGCAAAAAAAAACACTCAATAATATCGATTAATGAAGGAGTTACAATCGTTTGAACTTGGTCTCGCAAAAGGTCTGCTTTTGGGTCAATGGAGTCATTTTCAGTCATCTGAACCATTAACTGAGCAAACTTGCAATGCGAGATTTGAAACTTGCCATGAACATCCTTGAGGAGACATGAAGATCTATGAAGGCCATTTGAAACCTTGAGACTCAATTTTATTTAAGAAATACCAAACCCTAATTGTTGACTTACAACCTAGGAAGAGAATCTGTCTGATCAACTTTTGAGCCAAATTGAGTACTTGAGAAACCCTAGGATAGTATCTTGAATGAAAAACGGGAGGGAAAATTTTGGGGTACAACATAAACATACAAATTTTATTAAGATAGTCATTCAAATGCAAACAAATTCTTACATGCAAATAAAGCTTTAACAAACATGAAAGATTACAAAAAGTAGAGATAAGTTAATAATCTGGGAAGGATCTCCACCTGGACTTGTGCTGAAGGAAACCTCTCCTAAACTCTAAGGCCAAAATCAACAGAAGTTCACTCGTGCTTTAGCAAAGGGGTTGACTTGAATATTAGGACCACCGTCTTTAAATGACAAAGTACCACTTTTGACCAGTTTATGTACTTTAGCCTTCAAAGCAAGACAATGATCAAGATCATGTCCTGGAGCACCTTGATGAAAAGCACAAAAGGCATATTCCTTATACCACCATGGAATATCCTCAAGAACATCCGGTGGTGACCGAGTATGAATCAAATTCTTCTGTAATAAGAAAGGTGTTGTACCCCAAAATTTTCCCTCCCATATTTCTCAACAAATGTCAAGTGAGATCCCCAAATTGCTCAAGGAAGTTCAAGAGATGACCAGACAAACTCTCTCTTAAGGCAGCCTACCTCAAATTAGGGTTTCATTTTTCATCAAGATATATGAACCACAAAGGACTCAAATGCTCACGATTGTCTTAATAGGTTCTCAGGATCATCCATGTCAAGTTACAAGCCTTGTAGAAGAAGTTTGCTCAGGCAATTGCTCAAAGGCCTGAAAATCGACTGTGCTAGGTCAAAAGTCAATTGTGGCCCACATACATTCAAACTTCAATATTTTTGATCAAAATCCTAATTTTGAAGTATTATTCATCATTTTATCAAGGTTTGATCATGATTCCGCAAGGAATGCTCACAATTCATCAAAACCCAAAAGTTGCTAAATTAGGGTTTTGTAGGAAAAGTCAACTCAACTTTGACCAAGCATAACTTTCTCATACTTTATCAGAAATGACCCATACAAAGCTCATTTTGAAGAGGATGCAATTCCCTATAATTCATCTTCTACTCTCAAGTTCAAAATTTGCACTCACAAGAAGATATGAATTTTGACATTATACGTCCTTTTGAAAAGTCAACAAAAACACCCTTTGGGTCAAAGCTTCATACATGAACATGGAAGACTCAATTGAGATGAGACCAAAAGGGTTGCTTATAGGACATCCTAAGATTTCTAAAAAGTCCAAGAATACCTCTCTAGGGTCAAAATTGAGAGAGTTAGGCATTGGCCAAGTTGACCTTTTTTGCAAAATTGCCAAAAGTCAAATGTGCTCAAATTTGCATTTTTTGCTAAATGGGCCCAACTTTTTATGCTTGCACCTCAATGATAATGTGGTCCACGACTCAAATGCTTATCCACCAATTGTTTGCTTCATTTTTCAATTTATTTTGATTTTTTATTAATTAAAAATTGAATTAAATCAAATAAATGATGAAAATTATCGGAGATTTGATTTGATTAGTTTTTTTGACAGGTTAGCAACCAAGATTTGATGAGCTTGCAAGACCAATTCGAATCAATGATAATTGGAACAAAAAGAGCTTGATTAGGCCAAATTTGGAAAGATTACATATGCCATGAAAACAAAAACAAATCTTGAAAAACTTCCAAAGATGTGATCAGTTTTACAACCCTAATGCATTATATAATATATATTGAACGTTTCCAAAGCGAAAATGGGGGTTAACAGTCATGCATAGCCAAGAACAAAAATTCAATTTTTGGTAGAAAAGTGGTGATCTGATCTCTACCCTAGAGGAAGATTCAAAGCTTTCCAACACTCATAATCGCATCCTGGAGCGTCTCTGAAGCTAACTGGATCAATTGCAAGCCTCCTCGTGCCCATAATCGACCTATAGCAGTTACACAATTTGCCTAAAAACTCGTTTTTGATTTCATTGATTTACTCATCATATGCACGTTTGGATTATATATTCTTGTTCATCATTAAGTTTGCAAGCTAATCATTCTATTCAATTGCATTTTTGATGACTGTATGTAAAACTGCCATGGCTAGGGTTTCTTGGTTAGTTTTAGGGCTTTGTAGTACAGGTTAAATTGCACGTTGATTCTGGTACCATGATACTCGTGAGGATGATACGAGTTGATTGGTACCAACCATGGTCATTTATCTTGCTTGTGGACAATTTTTGAGACACACAGGCCTGTACCTACAATGAAATGTCCGTAGGTAAAAGTTTGTTTACCTAAAACGATGGTTTGGTGAAGAAGACGATGCGTGGCACTCCCTGGTTGGGTGGTTTGAATTTTAGCGCGTTTTCCCAATTAACTATCCTGTTTTATATATTATGCATTATTGTTATTATATGAACAAATGAAGCGCGTGGTACAGATGGTTGGGCGTGTTTGGTGTTGAGCATAAGGACCTGGGTTCGATCCCCAGGTCTCCAACTTTGTTCATATTATTTTTCAATAGGTGATCAGGTACACTACAGCCCCCAACGTCCACCATAGGCCATTCAATTTCCACCATCAGATACATCAGCAATCTGGATCCAACGCTTAAGTAGCAAGAGGTCCATCATGCGCCTCAAGTCAACATGTGCACTGAATCAGGAAAAGTCAAAACGGGCTGAGATTCATTTGGGCCCAGAATTTCAATAGCACCCCCCATAATTCCTAGCACAGGCCCATCATTCTTTCTTATTTCTTTTATTTTATTTATTTCTTTTATTATTTATTTTATTTACTCTTATTTCACAAATTAATCTTTTTTCATAAATACCATAAAATCAATTATTCATAAAAAAATTGGGATTAGTTTTTTTTTATTATTATCAAAATTAATTTAATTTAGTTTAACTTAGGGAAATTATAATTTATTTTTGCAAATAAAATCAAATAGAAATTAGGTTAAAACTCTTGATTTAATTCTATTTTCTCTTTTTCTCAAATAGATAAAAATGCAAAAATAGGTTTTAGAGTAAATTAATTTATTGTTCTTAATTTAAAATTAATTCGAATTAGGATTTTCCTTTTTAATTTAATTTATTTCATTATTTTCTTAAAATAACAAAAAATAACCAAAACGTTTTTTTTAATCGCAATTAGGTTTAGTCAAGGGTCAAAACCCTAGTTGTCTCGTACTTGATTCATCGCGCGCGTGTTATTTATTTTGCCAATATTTTTGTAACTGTTCATGGTTTGTAATAGTTTAATCTAGGATTTTTTACTTATCACTTTTCCCCGGGTTTTTGGCTATGTAATTAATCCCCCTCCCTGAAGCCTTATAATAGCGTAGATTTACTTTCTCGCATTTCAATTCCCGTAAATATTTGACTGTTTAGATGTATGCTAATAGGATTGTATGACAAGAATGCATGACAAATTTAATACAGTTAGAAAACCCTAATGTGCAAAGACAAATAACTGAAACAAATCACTCGCACATATCACTCTTAGGGTATACCCTCACTTCGGTTGCCTTCAGTAAACGATCATTAAGTATAGGGTGTCTTAGTGGTTGCTCTTCTGTCTGAAAAAGATCAAACGTCTCATTCGAATGTTGCCTCGAAAATGTTGCTTCGAATATGATCTTAAGACTCTAGGGTTATTACTAAGGTGTCCTAACATTGCTTTAGTGATCATACGTCCCTTTCGAATTGACCCTCACAATTCTAACGACGGTACTACCTACATCTCAATAGTGGGATAGCGCTGTCTAAAGGAAACAAGAATAGAAACGATCTTTTTTCGAGTAGGTAGATGCTAGTAGGTACTTGCTCAAATCAAAACTTTTCACACTTACACATTTCAAAATAATTTTCAAAACAACTTCGTCACACCCTTGAAGACTAATACAAGGGTTATCACGAAGTTAAAACTCTTTTCAAAAACAAAGCACATACACAAACAATTTTAAAAAGATGAGCAAGTACCTAAGAGCCCATGGAAAACCATGGATAGAAAGGGTGCTAACACCTTCCCTTTCTATAATCTACCCCCCCCCCCCCCCCCCCCCCCCGTACTCAGAATATCTCGAAAAAAGGATTTTTTTTTTCTGTACTTTTTTCCTTTCCGATTGGATGAAATAAAAGTCGATGGCGACTCTTACTTACCGCGACATTTTGCAAACACAAAATGCAAAATGCAAACCAGTATTCAAACAGTCGGTTCTGCAACCGTATCACAGAACTGGCGACTCTGCTGGGGAACATGATAAGTGGGGTATACCTTAAGATCTAGTTCATCATAATTGCTTCTCTTGATTGCTTTGTTTGCTTTATTTTTAAGAGTTTTTGTTTGGGGTTACTATAGATCTTAACCCGGATCTGGGGATACCTTTTAGGTAAGTAGCAATAGACTGTGAGGGAACTGTACGGCGTAGACCGATACGGTTGAAGTAGTATCTACATTGGTGTGGCACATTGGTTGGTACCAGTATCCCTTGTGGAGAAACGAGGAGAATACGGAGCCGTTGCATGGTGTTGTTAAGCATCAACTGACCTTAGAACCTTTAATCGCCCAACTTGGCCATTAGAAAGTAGTGAGATAGCCGGCCTCGGTGTAGAGCTGAGAACTGGTTGATACTCGATGCTACACTCATTGAGACCATACTCTCGGAATAGTTTCGGCCGCAAGAAAAGATTGCATAAGCTGAAACCATGACCGATGGAGGATGGTCAGTGATATTGAGATCCTCTAGAACCCAGTTACTTTGCTAGGACAGGTTTGAAACCAACTTAACCTCAAGAGGGTATTACCTTTGACCTTATGCAAGCCTTAAACCTAAGGTATTTGTGTGATTTGACTATGTTTGCAATATCTGTGTTTATTATACCTGTGGTTTATCATGACATCATGCATCATAACATGGCATTCATGCTTCATTACCCTAACCATTTTAAAGACCAAGGGAATTTATCTTTGTTCTATTTTGCAGAACATGGCTTCCGCGTGTAAAAATACCATTCGAGTCAACTTTATGCAAATACCTGCCCAACTTAAAGAGCTAGCCTCAAGAGTTTCTGAGACTTCTATGTTTATTAAGAGACAAGGTCAACTTCTCAGCCTGGTTACTTCAAATCTCGATGAACAGATGATGAGTGTACTATTTCAGTTCTTCGATACCGAGCACCATTGCTTCACCTTTCCAGATTACCAGCTAGTACCCACCTTGGAAGAGTTCTCTCATCTATTGGGCATATCCATTCTTGAACAGGTACCCTTCACAGGTATGGAAGAAGTTCCTAGACCAGAAGACATTGCCTCAACTCTGCATTTGAAACGGGCTGATGTGGTATCCAATTGGGAAACACGAAGCGAGGTCGAAGGTTTTCTAGCCAAATTTCTGATAGACCAGGCTCAACTATTTTGGGAAGACTTGGATTTTCAGGCTTTTGAAGATGTCTTGGCTCTTCTTATCTATGGTTTGGTTCTCTTCCCTAATCCAGATTCCTTTGTAGACGTGAATGATGTCAAGATTTTCCTTTCTCGCAACCCTGTGCCTACCTTACTGGGAGATATCTTGCATTCCCTTTATACTCGTACTATGAGGAGAAGAGGGACTCTTATGTGTTGCATGTCGTTGCTGTCGAGGTGGTTTATTTCTCACCTCCCCAAGTCTGTGCTTAAGAACGAAGAAGGTTTGGGTTGGTCATACAGAATAATGTCACTTGCTCATACAGATATTCTTTGGTGTTCCCGGGCCATGGAAGACACCGCTGTTATTGACCGCTGTAGGGGATACCCTAATGTCCCATTGCTTGGAATCAGAGGGGGTATAACTTACAATCCTTGTCTAGCTTTGCGACAATTTGGTCGTGCTCGGAGAAATGGTCCCCATGAGTTACTTCTCGAGGACATTATATTTGACTATAAGGATGACGTTAAGGAGCATCGTTGGAGGTTTATACGAGCTTAGGGCATGGTAAACAGATCTGACCCCGAAGAGTTGGGCCCGAAGACTTCCCTTCCTATGCAGCCTTACTTCCAATGGGTCCGAGCTCGCGCCCAGAAGCTTGGGATGCCTTATGAGGCTGTGTTACCAGTGATTGTGGAGCCCACTAATGAAGAAGGCGTTCCTTACACGGTTCTCTATCTTTACATGCCCACTGATCCTGGGGAGTTACAGAGGTCTTAGATTCAGCTGAGGAATGAGCGGGATACTTATTGGGAATAGTACCATGAGCAAGAAAGGAAGATTTTGAAGCTCACCAGGCAGCTCGAGGAAGAAAGAGTGATCAATGACTATATCAGCACAAAGAGGAAGCGACCATGGGACTTTTGATTTTGCTTTTTCTAGTTTTAGATTCATTTTACTTACTTATTTGTAACGCCTTAAAGGGCATTGTTGAACCTTCAAAGTTTAATCTAATAAAGTTTTGTTTATTTTGGTTTGCAAATTTAAATCTCCCAAAGTCTTTAAAATCATTACATGTGCATCCCATTATCATGCACATCATTACAGGTACCATTACAGGTTTCTCATCTTCTTCGCTATTTATTTCAGCAGAAATGTCTTCTGATCAAGCCATCAAAGATCTTCAGGAACAGAACACCCAATTCCAACAGATGTTCATAAGTCTGGCTAAAGGGCAAGAGGATCTGAAGACCCTTATTCTGAAATAGAAGAAGAAGGTCGATATTCTGAACATGGGTAGAAGATTTAGAGAATGGTTAAAGCATGAAACTGATCTGACCTCTTCATCCAAGGACGAGCAGAACCAAGAAAGGGAAAAGGACCCTAGTCCTGCAGTTTCTAACAATGATACTGATTACGATGATGAGCAATATCCTCCTGCTGAGGATAGGTACAAAAAGCTAGAAGACCCTCTGAGTGCTATGGAGGTTCAGAAGATACCTGGTTTGGACTTCGGAGAATTGGGACTGGTATCAGGAGTGGTCATCCCTCATAAGTTCAAAGCTCCAATTTTTTCCAAGTATGATGGAGTGTCCTGCCCAAAACTCCATCTCCGCTCGTATGTCAGGAAAATCCAACCCCACACTGCTGATAGAAATTTGTGGGTGCATTTCTTTCAAGATAGTCTATCAGGGAATCAACTTGAATGGTTCTACCAGTTGGAAGGAGCCAGTGTCTGAAACTGGGAAGATCTTGCTGCTGCTTTCTACAAGTAGTATTAGTACAACTCCGATCTTTCTCTCACTCGTACTCAGCTCCAGGGTATGTCCATGGGTGCAGGTGAAGGTTTTAAGGACTATGCTAAAAAATGGAGAGACTTGGCTGGAAGAGTCCAACCCCCTTTGTCTGATAGGGAGTTGGTTAACATGTTTCTGGGGACACTATCTGATCCGTATTTTAATCACTTAATCGGCAGCTCATCATCTGGTTTTACTGAGTTGATTTTGACTGGAGAAAGAGTAGAAGCTGGCATTTGAAGTGGTAAAATACAGAAGGATGCCTCTTCGAGTTCGGTAAAGAAGCCTTTCGCTGGTAAGAAGGAGGCCAGTGCAGTCTATAGCCTGAGGGTCCAAGGCAGATCTGAACACCGTCAAACGGTAAATGTTGTAGTGATACCAAGACCCACAGTTGCTCCACAATGCAACAATCAACAAAGGATGGAAAGACCGCAACGGCAGTTTACCCGCATCAACATGACCTTGGCTGAAGTTCTGCATGATCTGTTAAAATCCAACTTGGCGACCTTGAGAGAGGCTCCCAAGAATCCAAACACTACATCTCCCAGATACAATCCCAATGCGTGGTACGCCTACCATTATGAGAGTCCTGGCCATGATACAAATGATTGTTGGGCTTTGAGAAACAAAGTACAAGACTTGCTTGAAGCCAAGGAGATAGAGTTTGACGCTCCAGAAAAGCTGAATGTTATAACTGCTCCCATGTCCAAACACGGTCGTGGAGTTAATGCTGTTGACACTGATTTGTTTGTGACCTATGTTGAAGAAATTTCTACTCCTCTTATGACTGTTAAGAAGAATTTCCTGTTGGCTAGTTTATTTCCGGGTTGTGGTGAAGGTTTCCACATGTGTTCGATTATACCTTATGGTTGCCGTTTGTTGAAGCCAGGTGTTCAGCGCCTGATGGATAATAAAGAAATTTTTTTCGAGAAGACTATGATTCCTGTTGTTCCAAATGAAGACGTTGCCAATATAACCATTTCTTCCAATCCTTCCAAGGTTTCCTCGAGAAAACCTATTAGGGTTACACCTGTTCCAATAATCACTCCGCTAATAATCATTGTTCCTGGTCCCATCTCGTACACCTCAGATAAGGCTGTCCCTTGGCATTACGGTGCTGACGTGTACTATCATGGCATTAGGCAGGATTTGAAGAATGAAGAAGCTGATACTAATGTCAGTAATATTGTCGGGACTAGTAAAGTTACCCGAAGTGGAAGGGTCTTCTCTCCTGAGATTTCCCCAAAGACTATCATCAAGCCTATTGTTATTCCAAATGCTGCTCCAACCAACACTTCTGACATTTCTCCTGTTCCTACTCCAGTTAGTACACCTGCTACTATTCTTGTTCTTACTCCAGTTATCACCCCTGCCGCTGAGCCATCTGAGACTCGGGGCAAAGAAATTATAGGTGAGCCTGCCCAGACGGAGGCACCTACGAAAATCGTTATGGAAGCCTTTAAACAAGAAATAGAGGAAATACTAAAAATTATCAAGAAGAGCAACTACAACATGGTCGAGCAGCTGGGGTAGACCCCATCAAAGATATCCATGTTGTCCCTGTTGTTGTGTTCGGAAGCCCATGTGAAGGCTTTGATTGCATTTCTCAAGACTGCGCATGTGCCGCAGGAAACTTCAGCAGATCAGTTCAAAGATTGTGTTGCCAGCCTGACTGCTGACAATGGGCTGGGTTTTTTAGATGCGGATCTGACACCGAAAGGAAGAAATCATAATGATGCTTTACGTGTCTCGATCGAGTGTAGGGGAACCACTATGGCCCATGTGCTGGTGGATATCGGGTCCTCGCTGAATGTTCTGCCAAAGAAAGCGTTAGACCGTCAGGATTGTAAAGGTTTGACCTTAAAACCGATTAACATTGTGGTAAGGGCTTTTGATGGATCAAAAAGAATGGTGCACAGGGAGGTGGACATCCCTCTCAAAGTGGTTTCTCAGACTTTTGCGTCCACCTTCTACGTGATGGATATCAGGCCATCTTATTCTTGCTTGTTGGGTCGTCCTTGGATCCATAGGGCTGGGGAAGTTACTTCCACACTCCATCAAATGCTGAAATATCCAGTGAAGGGGAAGATTGTCACGGTGCAAAGTGAAGAAGAGTATATGGTGAGTGATCTCAATTCCTTCTGCTACATAGAGATGGATGGGGAATTCATAGAAAATCCTTGTCAGAATTTCGAAGAGGTCCCTCAATTCTCGGCATCAACTAAAGTTACTACCGGCAAACCTCCGTTGAAGATGGCTTCTCTCAAAGACGCCAGGGTTGTGGTTGAAGAAGGTGGGTGTACCAATTGGGGTCAGCTCCCTGATTTCACTCATAAAACTGAAAATTTTGGTTTGGGCTTTACTATAGGGGCTCAAAGGGCTGTTAGGCGTGCGCGGGCTGGAAGATCTCCTCTACACATCAGCAATCAGGGAGTTAATGCAATTGAGGACAGTGAAGAGGATTCAGACATCGACAGCTGGATCTACCCAACAACCAACGGTGGACTGGATAACTGGACGGAAAAAGACTTCATACCTGTTTCTTTTATTCCGTAGTAATTGACTTTTGTTTTAAGATTTGTAATAAACAGTTTGAAACTTTACGACCCGGTGCCTTGCCTGAGGCACCTTGGCTTTGCTTGTGAGGGCTTATTATTTGTCATGTCATATATCATTAATAAAGCATTGGACGTTTCTTGCATTACAAATTTTGCGCTCCTTGTTTTTCATTTCTGTCTCTCACTTTATCAAAACAGCTATTTTCTTACACACACTCACGTATCATACTACAGATCCATATCCACTCTGGGTCCTATTGATAACGACTCTTCTACTGCCAGTTATAACTTCAAAAATCCGATCAACCAAGCCGAGGACGAAGGTGAGGATGATTGTGAGGTTCCTGGAGAACTTGCTAGACTGTTACAGCAGAAAGAAAGGGCCATACAGCCTCATAAAGAGCCAGTTGAGTCAGTGAATTTGGGTACAGAGGAAGACAAGAAAGAGGTTAAGATGGGTGTGAATATGGAGCCTAGTGTCAAGCAACGATTAATACATATGCTACACGACTATGTTGAGATCTTCGCCCGGTCCTATGAAGACATGCCTGGTTTGGACACTGATATCGTGGTACATCGCCTATCGACTAAAGAAGACTGCCCTCCGGTAAAGCAGAAGGTTTGCCGTATGCGCCCCGAAATGTCAGAGAAAATCAAAGCAGAGGTCATGAAACAGTTCGACACAGGATTCTTAGCTGTCACTTCTTATCCGCAGTGGGTTTCCAACGTTGTTCTCGTGCCTAATAAGGACGGTAAGGTATGGATGTGTGTGGACTATAGAGATCTGAACAGGGCAAGCCCCAAGGATGACTTCCCACTTCCTCACATTGATGTTCTAGTCGACAATACCGCACAGCACAAGATCTTCTCCTTCATGGATGGTTTTTCTGGCTACAACCAGATCAAGATGGCTCCTGAAGACAAGGAGAAGACAACCTTTGTTACATAGTGGAGCACCTTTTGTTACAAGGTAATGCCTTTTTGGGTTGAAGAATGTTGGGGCAACTTATCAGCGCGCCATGGTCGCTTTGTTCCATGATATGATTCACCACGAGATCAAGGTTTTTGTTGATGACATGATAGCCAGGTCTCAAACTGAGGAAGAGCACCTTGATCATCTCCAGAAACTGTTTGATAGGTTGAAGACGTACAAGCTAAGGTTGAATCCGAACAAGTGTACCTTCGGGATAAGGTCTGGTAAGCTTCTGGGTTTTGTTGTCAGTGACAAAGGTTTTCAGGTAGACCCTGCAAAGGTAAAATCCATACAAGAGATGTTGGCTCCCCGCACAAAGAAGGAAGTTATAGGTTTCTTGGGACGTCTAAATTACATCGCCAGGTTCATTTCACATCTGACTGCTACTTGTGAGCCAATCTTCAAGCTGCTGAAGAAAGATCAAGTGGTAAAGTGGAATGATGAATGTAAGACCGCTTTCGAAAGAATCAAGGAATACCTTCAAGAACCTCCAATTTTGATGCCTCCAATTGAAGGAAGACCTTTGATTTTATACTTGACAGTGCTAGACAATTCAATGGGATGTGTGATGGGGCAGCATGACGAGTCTGGTCGAAAAGAGCATGAAATTTACTACCTTAGCAAAAAGTTTATCGACTGTAAGACCCGATACTCATTGCTCGAGAAAACTTGCTGCGCTTTGGCATGGGCTGCTCGCCGACTGAGACAGTATATGTTGACTCGCACTACCTTGTTGATATCAAAGATGGATCCAATCAAGTATATTTTCGAGAAGCCCGCTCTCTCCGGAAGAATAGCAAGATGGCAGATGATCTTAACCGAGTACGACATCCAATACACAACCCAAAAAGCAATCAAGGGAAGTATATTGGCGGATAATTTGGTGCATCGGGCCGTGGATGACTACCATTCCATGAATTTCGAGTTCCCGGATGAGAATATCATGTTGGTAACCGACTGCGAAGAACCTGGACCAGATGAAGGACCCGAGGAGGGATCCCGATGGTCTATGTATTTTGATGGAGCCTCAAATGCATTGGGTAATGGAATTGGCGCTGTAATTATATCTCATGAGGGCTGTCATACTCCGTTCACCGCCCATTCATGTTTTAACTGCACCAATAATATGGCAGAGTATGAAGCATGTATCATGGGTCTTCGAGCTGCTATTGACCTGAGGATTAAGTTCTTCAGTGTATTCGGAGATTCCGCTCTGGTGATAAGTCAGATCAAGGGCGAGTGGGATACGAAGCACCCAAATTTTATTCCTTACAAAGAGTATGTACTGACGTTTCTCCCACACTTTGAGGAAATAACCTTTGAAAATTTCCTAAGAGAAGAGGATCAGTTAGCGGATGCGTTAGCTACCATGTCTTCTATGTTCAAGGTCGGATGGGACAATGAAGCTCCCCAGATCACCATTGAGAGGCTGGATGAACCCGCACGTTGTTGTGACATTGAGACTGAAGAGGCAGCAGATAAACCCTGGTTTCACGAGGTAAAGATGTATCTTGAGGCTCAAGAATACCCCGAGGGGGCATCTATTAATGATAAGAAGTTTCTGAGTAGGTTTGCTACAAAGTTCTTCATCAGTAATGGAATCCTCTATAAGCGTAACCATGATTCAACCTTATTGCGGTGTGTAGACAAGAGCGAGGCAGAAAGGATCATGGTAGAATTACATGAAGGTACCTTCAGAACTCATTCCAGTGGACATACTATGGCGAAGAAAATCCTGCGAGCAGGATACTACTGGTCCACTATGGAAGCCGATTGTTATCAGCATTCTCGAACCTGTCATAAGTGCTAAGTCTATGCTGATAAGGTGCATGTACCTCCGGTTCCCCTAAATGTTCTGATCGCTCCTTGGCCTTTTGCAATATGGGGCATCAACATGATCGGCGAGATCAGACCTATTGCATCTAACGGGCATCATGTCATTCTGGTAGCAATTGATTATTTTACGAAGTGGGTTGAGGCAGCTTCTTTTGCTACAATAACCAAGAACGTCGTGGCCCAGTTTATCCAACACAATTTGATCTGTCGATATGGTGTACCAGAGAGAATTATTACTGACAATGGTACAAATCTCAATAAGACAGTGATCACCGAGCTCTGCAAACAATTCAAGATTCAGCATTACAACTCTTCTCCCTACCGGCCGAAGATGAATGGGGCTGTTGAAGCAGCTAACAAGAACATCAAGAAGATTGTGCAGAAGATGACGGTGACATATAAAGAAAGGCACGAGATGTAAACATTCGCTCTTCATGGGTACCTTACCTCAGCATGGATGTCAACAGAGGCAGCACCCTACTCTCTGGTATATGGCATGGATGCAGTCCTACCCATTAAAGTCCAGATACCCTCTCTCAGGATTATGAAGAATGCGGGTTTGAATGAAGACGACTGGATCCAAACCCGACTTGATCAGCTGAATCTAATCGATGAAAAGAGACTTACTACTATCTGTCGTGATCAGACGTATCAAAAGCGGATGATCAAGGCTTTTAACAAGAAAGTCAGACGTCAAGAATATTAAGTCGGGGATCTGGTGATCAAACGCATCATACTACCGCAAGGTGATCCCAGGGGAAAATGGACCCCCACATACAAAGGGCCATTTGTGGTTAAGAACATTTTCTCAGAAGGAGCTATGATTCTAACCACCATGGATGGTGACGACCTTCCTCACCCCATCAATGCAGACATAGTGGAAAGATACTACGCATAAGCAAAGACCCGCTAGGTCGACTGGCCTAGGAAAAAATAAGGGCTTCCCAGCGAACAAAAAGGGTTCGGGCAAAAGTAAGGGATGAAAATGAAAAAAACTGTACACCCGACAAGTCGAAAACCTGAAAAGGCGACTTGGGCAAAAAACGGTATTCTGGTGGACCGAAAACCCGAAAGGGCAGTCCAAGAAAAAGTTAGGGATTAAAGCGTAACACTATGTCTCATTGGATCATCTTGCAACCAAACTTTGATATCAACTATCAAGCTCAGACAGCGTCAATCAATCTGATGAACCTTCGGCCAAGTAGCAAGGTGATGAGAAGCTTGAAGATATAAAGGCAATAGCAGAGTTGGAACCCAATGGGATTGTTTTACATAGCTGTTTTTCTTTCTCTTATACAGATTGTAATTTCTATCCTTCGGCGGTATTCTCTTACTAGGACGTCAGCCTCCTTGTACAAAACGCCTATTGCAGGCCAAATTCAAAAATCAATACAATTCATTTTCACAAGAAATTTCAAATTGTTTTTCTTTTCTGTTTTATTTTGCAAGAACGTCCAATGATTCATTTTTGATATATGCATTTGAAAATAATTGCTGCTCATAAAAATTTACATAAGAAACAAAAGACAATTACTCGTAATTCTAGAAATAGGGAAAGCAAAAGTGCTTGAACCTTACAGTTACTCTGCCCATCAGATACCGAAATAGAGCCAGCTTGAGAACATGAGTAGTGGTACATACACTCCCCACAGAGTAAAAAGTATCCAAAGACGGTGATGTTAGCTTTCCCGAACAAGACATAACTCTCCCCAGCTGAGGTTCACAATCGTGAATGAGTCAATAAATTTTTCCCCAAGCAGAGGTTATTTCTCTCACAAGCAGAAATTCAATCTCCAACAGAATTCATTATCACCAGCAACGGAAATTCATCCCCAACTGAGCTTATTCCTCCAAATTAGCAGATCTATCAACAGAGCATCTCATCTCCAACAGAGGTATTCCCCCGCATAGTTATCCTCAGACAGGGTCTCTTCCGGCAGAACATTCACCAGCCAAAGGGCGAATCCCCAACATAGTCATCCTTGTTCACCATCCCCAACAGAAGTAAAGGAGCTATGGTTTTTTACAGCAGTCAAGAATACCATTTCTCATACTCTCCAACAACAGTCAGGGATTTATTTTCCTGGACTCAGATTATTATGTCAGCACTTCATGTTCATACATCATGATATGTGCATACATTACATATAACATAATCTCGTTTACTTCGAGAACATTATCTCACAATGCATTTCATGCATCACATATAACTAACCCTGTTATCTTTTCAGGAAAGACGGTTATTATCAACAATTTCCAACAGGTCCATGATCAACACTCGAAGCTAAACAGAGTAATCATCGGCGCAACAAGAACAACCTTACCTAGGTTCCCTCTGCAGTTCTACCCAGGCTTCCATATCAAAGCAGCCCTACTATCCCGGCTTTCATTTTAAAGTAATCCTACTATCCAGGCTCCTTCTCACAGCCCTACTATCCTGGCTTTCATTTCGAAGTAACCCTACTATCCAGGTTCCTTCTCACAGCCCTACTATCCCGGCTTTCATTTCGAAGTAACCCTACTATCCAGGTTCCTTCTAACAGCCCTACTATCCAGGCTTTCATATCGAAGTAACCCTACTATCCAGGTTCCTTCTCACAACCCTACTATCCTGGCTTTTCATTTCGAAGTAACCCTACTATCCAGGTTCCTTCTCACAGCCCTACTATCCAGGATTTCATATCGAAGTAACCCTACTATCCAGGTTCCTTCTCACAGCCCTACTATTCAGGCTTTCATATCGAAGTAACCCTACTATCTAGGTTCCTTCTCACAGCCCTACTATCTCGGCTTTTCATTTCGAAGTAACCCTATTATCCAGGTTCCTTCTCACAGCCCTACTATCTAGGCTTTCGTATCAAAGTGACCCTACTATCCAAGTTCCTTCTCATAACCTTACTATTCGGGTTCTTCCTCTCTTATCCCCAGACGGCAGTCCACAACACTGTAAGACCGGGACCCAATTAAACACAAGTGGTTTCACATTTCCCCAAAAGTCGCGGTGCAACATATACCCCGACCAGATACGCAGTTCATTGCCGCTCCCCCAACCGGAGTTATTCCCCAGTAGAGTAACAGACAACTGAAGCTCCTAAAACTCTATTTCTCTCAAGACAGAGACCAGCATTCCCCAGCGAAGTCCTCCTCAACAACAGGTATACAGGATCTCGCAAAGGAATCCCTTATGCGATCGACACCTCTTCGGATGGCATCTTTAAGCCCGTCCCTGACAATCTTCAATCCTTAAATGGAATCTATAAGCCCATTCCAGATATCGCAAGTCAAGTATCACTTCATGCGAGTGCAAATTTCTGGGCACTCTAGTGTTCAATCATCTTCTACCTTCAGATCACGAAAGGCAGAACAGCCAATCTACACCCTCAGGTTTAAGAAGATTAAACAGGGGAAGCTGTTGTACCCTAAAATTTACTCTCCCATATTTCTCAACAAATGTCAAGTGAGGTCCCCAAATTGCTCAAAGAAGTTCAAGAGATGACTAGACAAACTCTCTCCTAAGGCAGCCTACCTCAAATTAGGGTTTCATTTTTCATCAGGATATATGAACCACAAAGGACTCAAATTCTAACCATTGTCCTAATACGTTCTCAAGATCATCCATGTCAAGTTACAAGCCTTGCAGAAGAAGTTTGCTCAGTCAATTGCTCAAAGGCCTGAAAATTGAATATGTTAGGTCAAAAGTCAATTGTGGCCCACATACAGTCAAACTTCAAGATTTTTGGTCAAAATCCTAATTTTGAAGTACTATTCATCATTTTATCAAGGGTTGATCATGATTCCTCAAGGAATGCTCACAATTCATCAAAACCCAAAAGTTGCTAAATTAGGGTTTTGTAGGAAAAGTCAACTCAACTTTGACCAAGCATAACTTTCTCATAATTTATCAGAAATGACCCATCCAAAGCTAATTTTGAAGAGGATGCAATTCCCTACATTTCATCTTCAACTCTCAAGTTCAAAATTTGCACTCACAAGAAGATATGAATTTTGACATTATAGGTCATTTTGAAAAGTCAACAAAAACACCCTTTAGGTCAAAGCTTCATACATGAACATGGAAGACTCAATTGAGATGAGACCAAAAGGGTTGCTTAGAGGACATCCTAAGATTTCTAAAAAGTCCAAGAATACCTCTCTAGGGTCAAAATTGAGAGAGTTAGGCATTGGCCAAGTTGACCTTTTTTGCAAAATTGCCAAAAGTCAAATGTGCTCAAATTTGCATTTTTTGCTAAATGGGCCCAACTTTTTATGCTTGCACCTCAATGATAATGTGGTCCACGACTCAAATGCTTATCCACCAATTGTTTGCTTCATTTTTCAATTTATTTTGATATTTTATTAATTAAAAATTGAATTAAATCAAATAAATGATGAAAATTATCGGAGATTTGATTTGATTAGTTTTTTTGACAGGTTAGCAACCAATATTTGATGAGCTTGCAAGACCAATTCGAATCAATGATAATTGGAACAAAAAGAGCTTGATTAGGCCAAATTTGGAAAGATTACATATGCCATGAAAACAAAATCAAATCTTGAAAAACTTCCAAAGATGTGATCAGTTTTACAACCCTAATGCATTCTATAATATATATATTGAACGTTTCCAAAGCGAAAATGGGGGTTAATAGTCGTGCATAGCCAAGAACAAAAACTCATTTTTTGGTAGAAAAGTGGTGATCTGATCTCTACCCTAGAGGAAGATTCAAAGCTTTCCAACACTCATAATCGCATCCTGGAGCGTCTCTGAAGCTAACTGGATCATTTGCAAGCCTCCTCGTGCCCATAATCGACCCATAGCAGTCACACGGTTTGCCTAAAAAAATCGTTTTCGATTTCATTGATTTACTCATCATATGCACGTTTGGATTATATATTCTTGTTCATCATTAAGTTTGCAAGCTAATCATTCTATTCAATTGCATTTTATATGACTGTATGTAAAACTGCCATGGCTAGGGTTTCTTGGTTAGTTTTAGGGCTTTGCAGTACAGGTTAAATTGGACGTTGATTTTGGTAACATGATACTCGTGAGGATGAGACGAGTTGATTGGTAACAACCATGGTCATTTATCTTGCTTGTGGATAATTTTTGAGATACACAAGCCTGTACCTACAACGAAACGTCCGTAGGTAAAAGTTTGTTTACCTAAAACGACGGTTTGTGAAGAAGACGATGCGTGGCACTCCCTGGTTGGGTGGTTTGAATTTTAGCGCGTTTTCCAATTAACTATCTTGTTTTATATATTATGCATTATTGTTATTATATGAACATATGAAGCGCGTGGTACAGATGGTTGGGCGTGTTTGGTGTTGAGCATAAGGACCTGGGTTCGATCCCCAGGTCCCCAACTTTGTTCATATTATTTTTCAATAGGTGATCAGGTACACTACAGCCCCCAACGTCCATGATAGGCCATTCAATTTCCACCATCAGATCCATCAACAATCTGGATCCAACGCTCAAGTAGCAAGAGGTCCATCATGCGCCTCAAGTCAACATGTGCACTGAATCAGACAAAGTCAAAACGGGCTGAGATTCATTTGGGCCCAGAATTTTAATAGCACCCCCCATAATTGCTAGCACAGACCCATCATTCTTTATTATTGATTTTATTTTATTTATTTATTTTATTATTTATTTTATTTACTCTTAATTCACAAATTAATCTTTTTCATATAAACCATAAAATCAATAATTCATAAAAAAATTAGGATTAGTTTCTTTTATTATTATCAAAATTAGTTTAATTTAGTTTAACTTAGGGAAATTGTAATTTATTTTTTCAAATAAAATCAAATTGAAATTAGGTTAAAACTCTTGATTTAATTCTATTTTCTCTTTTTCTCAAATAGATAAAAATACAAAAATAGGTTTTAGAGTAAATTAATTTATTGTTCTTAATTTAAAATTAATTCGAATTAGGATTTTCCTTTTTAATTTAATTTGTTTCATTATTTTCTTAAAATAACAAAAAATAACCAAAACATTTTTTTTAATCGCAATTAGGTTTAGTCAAGGGTCAAAACCCTAGTTGTCTCGTACTTGATTCATCGCGCGCGTGTTATTTATTTTGCCATTATTTTTGTAATTGTTCATGGTTTGTAATAGTTTAATCTAGGACTTTTTACTTATCGCTTTTCCCCGGGTTTTTGGCTATGTAATTAATCCCCCTCCCCAAAGCCTTGTAATAGCGTAAATTTACTTTCTAGCATTTTAATTCCCGCAAATATTTGACTGTTTAGATGTATGCTAATAGGATTGTATGACAAGAATGCATGACAAATTTAATACAGTTAGAAAACCCTAATGTGCAAAGACAAATAACTGAAACAAATCACTCGCACATATCACTCTTAGGGTATACCCTCACTTCGGTTGCCTTCGGTAAACGATCATTAAGTATAGGGTGTCTTAGTGGTTGCTCTCCTGTCTGAAAAAGATCAAATGTCCCATTCGAATGTTGCCTCATAAATTTTGCCTCGAATATGATCTTAAGACTCTAGGGTTATTACTAAGGTGTCCTAACATTGCTTTAGTGATCGTACGTCCCTTTCGAATTGACCCTCACAATTCCAACAACGGTACTACTTACTTCTCAATAGTGGGATAACGCTGTCTAAAGGAAACAAGAATAGAAACGATCTTTTTTCAAGTAGGTAGATTCTAGTAGGTACTTTCTGAAATAAAAATGTTTCACACTTACACATTTCAAAACAATTTTCAAAACAAATTTGTCACACCCTTGAAGACTGATACAAGGGTTATCATGAAGTTAAAACTCTTATAAAAAAACAAAGCACATACACAAGCAATTTTAAAAAGATGAGCAAGTACCTAAGAGCCCATGGAAAACCATGGATAGAAAGGGTGATAACACCTTCCCTTCTATAATCCACCCCCCGTACTCAGAATATCTCGAAAAAAGAATTTTTTTTTTTTTCTGTACTTTTTTCCTTTCCGATTGGATGAAATAAAATTCGGTGGCGACTCTTGCTTACCGCGACATTTTGCAAACACAAAATGCAAACCAGCATTCAAACAGTCGGTTCTTCCACCGTATCATAAAAGGAAACAACTCTGAATGCAACATTTGAATCAGGTCAAAACGAGGTTTCCTCTTGTTAGATCTCTTGTTTTAGGATTGGCTTAATTTTTGTAAAACAAATAATAGAAGCAATAATGTAATGTAGAATATGATGTAAAAACTTGCTAAGAAGAACAGGTAAAACAAGAAGTTCTTTTATAATGTCAGAACATGTTGTGTTGAACTTTTTCAACAACTAGAATAACATGTCAAAGAAGATGTCTTGACATCGCGCCTGTTGAGCTGGATTAATGAGATTCAATTTGTTCTCAACATTGGCAGAATATTCAGGAGAATATTATGCATCCTATGCAGCGCATATTTAAAGGTCCAGAAAATTCAATCAGAAATCAAGGAGAATGAAGACTTCCTAAATAAGGTGATTATTTAGGAAAGTAAAGATTAAAGACCTTTCTTGGGGAAGAAGTTTCTGCAGTTTATTATAGTTGATTTGCTGTGATTGAAGGTCCAAAACCAGTTGGGTAACAGGTTATAAATAGAAGGTTTTGTAACCTAGAAAAGACATGGCTCGAGATGTAGAAGTATAGGGTTTGTCAAGGTAAACCTCCCCCATTGTGGGAAGGTTACCAAGTTCACCTCAAAGCCTGTAGGTAAGAGGTGTATTATTCTTGGAGGATGCTTTGAAGCAACTCCAAGATGTGTTCTTAGTGAGGAGCAGAGCTAACAAACAGTGGAGTTTGGCTTGGAGACTTATTTAAGTTTTCATGGAAGTGTGTCTTCCAAACTGTCTATCTGTGTGATCAGAATTTTGGTGAAGGGTCGTTGATGCAGTAACTGAGGTATTGGCCGCTAGACATCATTGCGATGATTGGAAGTGAAATAGGGATATTCCATATCTAGGGAATACCAAGGTAGAAGGGTCATTGGGTAGTGATTAAGTGCGTAGATCGTCAACAAGAGTGTTGGCTGTAGGGTTTGCAAATTGATACTGCTGATAGTGGACTTTATTCCTGGCTTGCTAGCCCCCAGAGTAGGTGTTGTTATACACTGAACTGGGTAAACAATTCTGGTGTGTTCTTTATCTTTTCATTAATTTTTTCCTGTGTGTTTATGTCAGATCAGATGTCTCGACATCCTTGTATGACATATGAGTCTGCTGTACCAGAATTTCAATTGGTATCAGAGCAGGCATCCTGTTCTGTTCTGGGTGAGATCTTGGGAAGATACTTTCTGGTCATGGGAAAGGAAGAATGTATTTACTGAAAAGAGGTATGAACTTGGACAATTCATACTATTGTATAGATGATCTCTTGGCAAAGATGATTGGTTACATATGACAGGTAGTGTTCCTCGGTGGTTCCATCAGACCTGCAGCTTAGTGGGAAGCTGTTGTTTGTAGGGTTTAGTTTTTAATCCTAGGTTGCCATGATTGTACTTGGATAGTGGTGTGTCTGAATATTGTTGAGGAATTCATTATATTCCGCTACATATAACCCTGAAAGTATGAGAAGGATACTAGGGTTGTTACCCTTAACATAATATATGCTAACATTTCTATCGTATTAAAAGTGTCAAAGATACTTGAGATTTTCCTCAAGTTCACTCATGATGAGAATCAATTGATCAATGATGCTCATATACATCTGCATATTGACCTTGAAGACTGTCAAGGATGGTGTGCTCCAAGAAGAAGGAATTAGTGTTCTATGGGATGTTAGAACATTACTTCAGTAGGTATGCAACTACCAGTTGAAGAAGAGATGTTTTGGGTGCTGAACAAAAATATTATGAATACTTTTTATTTGGAACTTACTCTTCATCTAGAAGAGGAGGCATCTGGTTTGTGCAGGTTGATTAGGACACGATCAACAGTTTTTATCTACTCTATGTGTCAGTTTATTTCTGACCAAGGATTATGAGAGTATAGAGGTTGAGCTCCATGCTCTTGAGAAGAATTCATAAAGGAATCTCCACATGACCCTTTATGTATATGAGATGAGCTCGTATCTAGAAGATCCTTCTGATCAAAGGAACCAGATTCATGGAATCCTATTTGTGGCCATAGAACAAATTATGTTTGAAGAGAAGTATTATGATCCAACCACAATGTTTGATGCTCCTGAATATTGTTTTGATTTCCCTTGAGGAAAAGAATTGGTGATTCCCTTTATATATCCTCAGAAGTTATTGAAAAAGATTCCCCTGTCAAGGGTAGATATGATGCCAGACAAAATGTCGTGATATCTTTGATGATATTAAAATTTGAAGGGCATTGTTTTTGAAGAATCAAGGGAGACAGATGCTCTGAAAAGTCTTTTTTTCATGCCTAGTAGAGTCCGTTCCAGAGACCTAATAGAGGAAACTTCCTCTATAGGTACAGACAATGGCATCCATCATCTCAAAGTCAGAGATGAGGTCTAAAGAAAAGCTTATTGAGATGTGGATCGTGCAATCCCCTGCATATGTTGATAGTCTGATCCTGAAGATTGACCAGTTTTTTTTTGTTTGTTTCCTTGTGTTAACCCCAACAAGAGTTGATTATAAGTTACTATGGAAGTTACCCCCAGAACCTTAGTAAGAATGGATGATTCATATCTGATTTCGGGACATCATCTCTAGGTGAGTGCTTCCTCTAAAAAGGAAGTTTTTGTATAGATCATGAGGTGAGTATTGTTGTTCACCTGTGAAGTTCAAAGTTGGAATGCTTGATCATGATGGAGCTGAAGACCAGTCTCTGACCAAGTCTAGAATGTTGAAAGGGTCCTCTTGTGTTAAATGATGAAGAAGAAGGATGTCAGCTCAAGTTCTCTAACATCTGTTAAAAAGGAGTATCATCTACAATTGTGTATGTGGGCAAGTTTTTCCTCTGATGACAAATATCTTGTCAGGAGCTAAGTATAAGTCTGATATTATGAAGATGTGCATGTTACTGATGATAAAGACTTGTCGGGAGCTAAGTACTTATCTGAGGTATGGATGCAAAACTACCATCTGAACTGATGATTCAGATATTGTTGAGATTTTATAGTGTTCAGGTGGCTTAGATGTAATCTTTTTTGATCTTCTCCTAAAAATATTATCAAGATTAATAATCTCTTTGGTTGATAAATCAAGAACTGAATTATTAGGATCTGTGAAGAAAGGTCGATGTCCTAAATGATGTTGCAACATCATTTTGTAAAGGAAGGTTTGGGATTATGAT
Source organism: Vicia faba (assembly GCA_948472305.1). Lineage (NCBI taxonomy): Eukaryota > Viridiplantae > Streptophyta > Magnoliopsida > Fabales > Fabaceae > Vicia > Vicia faba. The sequence continues at coordinate 674,119,094 of OX451736.1, forward strand.
TATGGAAGATTGAGGATCAACAAGGTTGTCAAAAGAAGAAGTTTCGACTTTGTGAATTAGAATATGCAAATCCTGATCCTGTTTTTAGTAGTATGCTTGGTGACTACATAACTACTATGTTGAAGACTTCACTAGTAATTGCTACTGATTGATAGAGCAAAGGAATATGAAGAAGGTGGTTTTCCTCTATTTCAAGCTATTTGAGAGCTTGTGTTTGTATGATGTCCAAGTATGTGTTCACGATATCTTGGCTATCCAAAGAGGTATGTATATTTGTGTGGTTATGTAGGGCCATGCGTCAAACATGACCTTGTAAAAGTCTGAAAACCTGGAGTTGGTATATTTTCACAAGAGTGTGGATATATTTCAGTAAGTGCATGAAGTCTCTTGGTGTCCAAGTGTTAGTCCTCAGCAGAAGCCTTGTTTGTCCATGGTAGGGGGATCTTAGAACCTATCTATGATTATTGTAGTAGTTATGGAGCTTGCGTGTAATTCAAGTTGTGAAGATTATAGGAAACATGTTGTGACCTCTGGCTACTAGGTGTAGTGTCTATGCCCCTGTTGGGTCTATGTGGTTATAGTATATTCTATTTTCTACAAGGGTTGAGATTAAGGTCAAGTCACTGACCTAACCTGGAATATTTTGGCTGCCGTGATTGGATGTTATGTCGAAGATTCAGAAAGTATCACAGGTGTGAAGAGGAAGGATGTCAGATTAAATTTCTACCTAGTGTGAGAAGGTAATCCTATCTGACTAACAGATAAGTACTTTGACGGGAGACTGAGTATTTATTAGGATTGTGCATGAAAGTTCACTACAAATACCTTAACAGGAGTTGAGTGTTTGTCTGATGATTGAGTGCAAATCTAATTCATGAACATGTATTTCAAAAAATATTTTAGAGCTTATGCCTCTTAAATTATGCTCTAAATGTGGTAGATACTAAAGATGAGATCTATTGGGATCCTATTATGTAGATTGGGAGGTTTGTAGAGGGGATGTATGGAAATAAGTCCTTTAAATGGTGATAGGTTTTGTAGTAAAGTTGTTAATGTCTCAAATGATGTTGTAACATCACTGTTGATGATAGTATGTGGGAGAGACTTAGGATTGTGAATCTTAAATATTCTACCACTTCATTCTGAAGTGGCAGTTCTATCTTTGGTTTATAATAAGAAGATTCTGAGTTTGTTTAGAGAAGTATGTTCAAGTAATGTATAACTACTATCTTGGTTTAAAGACTTTACTAGTGTCAGCAAATACTAGTAATATGCAGAAGGAGGATTTAATCAGCATATTGATTAAGGGGTACTCCTTCTACTGGAGAGTCTGAATCTTAGTAAAGCTTTTAAGCACACTAAGAAATGGTTAGAAGTTTGTTTCAGACTATGGTTGCATGACATCTTAGCAATCCAAAGAGTCATGATAATATGTGCGAAGGTGCAAGGGCATGAATCAGAGGTGTGCTTGTTATGTGACTAGTTCAGGGTACTTGGAGTTATTACTAGTGAACTAGTTGGTGTTTAGTGTTGTGTTTTCTCCATAATGAAGTTTTTGGTTGTCCATGACAGGAGAAGTCAGTGGACTAATTGGTTTGTTTAGAGCTTGTGATGTTTAAGCATATGGATTTATTGCCCACCTATAAGGATGATGTTGGATAACATGCTGAGACATGTTTCTACAAAATGTAGTTGTTTATGTCCTTATGAGTCTCTGAAGACTCTAGCCAAATGTTGTTAGAGTATACCATCCTTCTCCAAGAGGATGTGTTGGTTCTGCGATAATTTATTTTTCTCTGCAGAAGTGAATGGGATAAAGAAGACTATCTTGTTGATTGTTAGGAGATGTCACATCCTCTTAAGACTATCCTGCTGGTTTTTAGAAGATGTTAAGGATGATGCCCAGGACATTTCTCCTTTGAAGAAGTCTGCAAGCAAGAAGCCTCATGTTAGGGTGCCTGATGCTCCTCTTAACAAAAACTCCTTCCATTCTATTAGTAATGCTGAAAAGTGAAAATATGTGTGTTGTACCCCAAAATTTTCCCTCCCATTTTCACTCAATACATGCTCATTGAGGTCCCTAACTTGCCCTAGGATGACTAAGAATTGACCAGACAAATTCTCCTCCTAAGGCAATGAACCCCCAACTAGGGTTTCAATTTTTATCAAGATGGTTGAGCTCCAAGGTCACAAATGTATTCCATGGTCCTAATATGTCTTCAATATTATCCGTGACAAATTGCATGCCTTCCACTACAAGTTTGCGCAGTCAATTGCTTAAATGTTAGAAAATCAACTATACTAGGTCAAAAGTCAACGGTGGCCTATATATAGTCAAACTTCAAGATTTTTGGTTAACATCAACATTTTTAAGTGATATCCATCATTTTATCAAGGGTTGATCATGATTCCTCAAGAAATGCTCCTAATTCATCAGAAGTCAAGAATTGCTAATTAGGGTTTCTATAGAAAAAGTCAACCAAACTTTGACCAGGCATAACTTTCTAATAATTCATCCATTTTTCCCAACCAAATCTCATTTTGAAGAGAATCCAATTCCCTATAACTTCTCTTCATCCCTTAAGTCCAAGAAATGCACCATTTGAAAGATACAAGCTTATACATTACAGGTCATTTTCAGAAAGTCAACAAAAGGCACTTTTTGTCAAGATCATTTACATCAATATAAAATCTTCAAATGCAAAATTGATCAAAATAGGGATTGAAGTAGACATCTTGAGATTTCCAAAAAGTCCAAGTTCATCATCATGAGATGAAAATTGAGCAAGTTATGGCTTGTCCAACTTGAGAAAATTTGAGAATTTTCAAGAATTATGCATTGAGCAAACTTGAAGTTTTAGGTCAATGGCTTAATTTCCTGGACTTCAAACATCTTCCTAAGCCTATAGAGGACCTCTAAAATTATTCTTTCCATTCCTTGAATTTGCTAACTATTTTATTCATATTTATTTTAATTTATTTCAAATAAATATAAAATAAAATGTAAAAAAATAATTGAAAAAGGGCTTTGAGCTTTGGGTTGATGTTTTGGACAGCCTAGGCCCATAAAATTTCATGCAAGCAATGTCCATATTCATTCAAATTCAAAAAGGACAAGATTCCATGTCTTTGGCAAAGTTACAAAACATCATTCATGGCTTTAAAAACACATGTTTCTGGTTGTTATTACCTTTGTTCTCTTGTCTCCTCCCTCCTCTCTATATAAAGGACACATTAGAAATCTTCAAGACACATGAGATACAGCCTGGAAAAGCTCTGCAAATTTTGCAAAAATTATCAAAGTTGTAAAAATTTGCATTTTAGGTTCCAGCCGTTCTCAGTCCAAACGAAAGATCCAAATACATTCCTGGAGGCTCCCTGAAGCTTTTGCAATCATTACCAAGCCTTGAAATATCACAAACGCCTCAGTAAGCTCCATTTTTATATTTTTTTTTCACTTGTTTCATGCAGATCCGGTGCTCCTCGTAGCTAGATGTGCATTATACACCATCAGACATGTGCCATCAGATGTCCATCTGATCAGATCTAGCGCACTCCATCTGCGGGCTCACCATGTGCCATCAAGACCAATCCACATTGGATCCAGAAGCAAATCTAGGTCTCTCCCTTCATGGGCCAGTGAATTCAACAACCACACCCCCACTCTTTTTTTACTATCTCAAGCCCGTTCAATTTTTTTTGTAATGTTTTAATTTCTTTTATCTTCTTTACTTAATTAAGCAAATAAAAAAAAACTCACAAAAAATTTTGGCTTAGAATTTTTTAATTAAATAATTTTTTTAATTAATTAATTAATTAAAAATTTAACCTTTTTCTTAATTAAAAATGAATTAGAATTTAAGTCTAATTACTTTCTTTTCATAATAAAAAAAACAACAACTAAGAGTTTAGTTTATTTTTCTTAATTTAATTTTCTAAATAGACTTCAGAATAACTAATTTAGTTATTTTGTTAAATCAAAAAAACAATCAAAAATATTTTTTACTTAGTATTTTCTTAGGTTCCTTTTAGACATAATATTCATTTCGCGCGTATTATTCTTGTTCTCACATTTTTTATAATAATGTAACTGTATACTGGTATGTAATAGATTAAGTAGGACTTTTTTTAACCTCTTTCTTTATTTTTTTCCCTAAAGCATTGTACAGTGTAAATCCCCCTACCCAAAGCCATGTAATAGTCTAGATTTATACCTCTTGCACTTAATTTTCCTGTACATATTAACTATTAGTAACTAGGCGTGCATGATAAGACTGAAAATTAAAACGTTAGCAAACTTAATAATGCAAGATAAATAACTGAATCTCAACACACTTGCACATGCGCACATCTAAGGTATATCCCACTTTGGTTTCCTTTAAATAAAACAGTCATGAGGCAGGAACACTTTAGTAAAGACCCATAAATCAAAAAAGATTATAGTCCCTCGATGACCCTACAGTTACCTTTCGGTAAATGATCTAGTCCCTAAAAGAAAATTGCTAAAGTTTCTCCACAAGTTGTATTCGTAATTGTAAAACGTCCCTTCGATTGTCCCTCAACATCCGACGATAGGACTACCTACTCACTAATAGTAGGATAGCACTATCTAAAGGAAAAGAGAAAAAGAACATCCTTTTTCGAGTAGGTAGATTGTTCTTAAGTACTTGCTCAAACCTGGAATTTTCACACATACACACTTTCAAAAAAAAATATTTCCAAAAACGCTTTATCACACTCTTGAGGACTGATACAAGAGTTGCCATAAATAAAACAAAAACTTTCAAAACCACAAACACACAAACAATTTTCAAAAATGAGCAAGTACCTAAGAGCCCATGGAAAACCACGGATGGAAAGGGTGCTAATACCTTCGATTTCCATAATCTACCCCCCATTACTCAGAAAATCTCGAAAAAAAGTCGTTTCTATTCTTTTCACACTTTCCTTTATTGGATAAAAGAAAAGTCGGTGGCGAATCTTACTTACCGTGACATTTGCGAACAAAAAATGCAAACCAGTATTAAATAGTCGGTTCTGCCACCGTATCACAGAACTGGCGACTCTGCTGGGGAGATTATAAAGTGGGGTTTACCTTAGGGTCTAGATCATTTCTAAATTGTTTGCTTGTTTGTTTGACTTACTTTTAAGGGACTGTTTGGGGTTACTATAGATCCTACACTCGGATCTGAGGAAACCTTTTAGGTAAGTAGCAATAGATCATGGAAACTGTGCGGGTATACCGACACGGTTGAAGCGATGGCTATGTTGATGCGATACTTTGGTTGGTACCGATAGCCCTTGAGTTAATCAAGGAGAATACGGGGCCGCTGCGTGGTGTCATAAAGCGTCAACTGACCTTAGAACCTTTAATTGAACAACTTAGCCATTAGGACGTAGCGAGATGGCCGTCTTTGGTGTTTTCCCAAAGTCGGCAGATACTCGATGCTACACTCATTGAGACTTGACTCCTGAGTTTTGTTTGGTTGCAAGTCAGTCGCCTATCGAACAAAGCTTGTGGGAAAGTTCAGTGATATTGAGATCCCTTAGAACCCGGTTACAATTTATAGGACAGGTTGAACCAATCCAACTTTAAGAGGGTACTACCTTAAAACCCATGCAATCCTTAAACCTAAGGTCTCTTATGTGATTTGCTTGTGCTTGCTATATCTGTGATTTCTTAGCATAATCATGACATCATGACATGGCATATCATACTAACAATTTCAAGGATTTTCTAGGGCTTATCTTTGTCTTGTTTTGTAGGACATGACATCCGCTCGTAGGAACACTATCCAAATCAACCTTGTGAAAGTGCATCCTCAACTCTAGGAGTTAGCATCAAGGATTCCTGAAAGCTCTCCCTTCACTGAAAAACACGGTCGACTTCTCAACTTGGTCACTTCAATCCCTGATGAAGAAATGTTAAAGGTGGTCTTTCAGTTCTTTGACCCGTTGCACCACTGCTTCACCTTCCTTGATTACCAGTTAGTGCCTACTATGGAGGAGTTTTCTTAGTTATTGGGGGTACCTATCCTTAATCAGCTACCATTCAACGGTACGGAAAGAGACCCAAAGCCTGAAGATATTGCTTAAGCTCTGTCTTTACAACGGTCTGATGTAGTGGCAAATTAGGAAACCAGAAGAAGTATCCAAGGATTTCCAGCTAAGTTTCTATTTGAGAGAGCCCACTATTTTTGGGATAGCCTGGATTTACAAGCTTTTGAGGAGGTTTTGGCCCTTCTCATCTATGGGATGGTACTATTCCCTAACACATACCAACTCATAGATGTGAGTGCAGTTAAGATTTTTCTGTCGCATAATCTGGTGCCTACCTTACTTGAGGATATTCTACACTCTCTGCATACTCGCACTCTAAAGAGAAGAGGAACCCTTCTGTGTTGCACTCCTCTATTGTCTAGGTGGTTTATTTCGCACCTACCCCGGTCTATTCTGAGAAATGAGTAGGGTATAAGATGGTCTCATAGGCTGATGTCCCTTACACATTCAGATATTCATTGGTGTTCGCGATCCTCGGAGAATGTTACCATCATTGATCGCTGTGGGGAATTCCCTAATGTCCCTCTCTTAGGAATTAGGGAAGGAATCACTTATAATCCTTATTTGGAACTGTGACAGTTTGGTTATGCTAGAAGGGATGGTCCTCACGACACACTCATCCAAGGAATCACATTTGATTAAGAGAATGATGATCAGGGTTACCGCAAGAGGTTCATTCGAGCTTGGGGAATGATAAATAGAGTTGATAGCAAGACACTGTGGTACAACAATTTCATCCCTCTTGAGCCTTACCTCAAATGGGTGCGAGCTCATGCTCAATGTATTATAATGCCTTACCCCGCCATCTTACCTGTGATGGTGGAGCCAATTGCTGAATGAGACACTCCTTACATTGTGCTTCATCATGACATGCCAACTGATTTTGAGGAGCTACGGAAGTCCTAGATTCAACTTAAAGAAGAACAGGATACTTTCGAAGCCCAATTCTACGCCAACGAGAAGAAGGTTCTAGAGCTCACCCGGTTACTTCACGAGGAGAGGAATATAAATGCCTACATTGCACCAAAGAGGATGCGCATGTGGGAAACTTGAGTCTTCTTTTGATTGGAGAATTTTATTGTTGCTTTGTTCCCTTTGTGAGTCCAAGAGGCATTATTGTGACCAATAAAATATCTTAACGTTTGTTCTTTTTCTGTTTAAGAAAATTTGAGTCTTAGAAATCCTGGAAAACATTACATACATATATGATACATATCATTGCATAAGCAGGTTTCAAAGCAGGTTTCTCATCTCCTTCATTGTTTATTTCAGCAATGGCTCTAGAACAAACAATGAAGGATCTACAAACTCAGAATGCCCATTTTCAAATGATGATCATGGCTCTAACCAAGGGGCAAGAAGAACTGAAAGCCCTGCTTGTTAAAGAAAATAAGAAGCCAAAGAAGCCAATTGGGTTAGTGAATCTGGGAAGAAGGATCAGAGGACCAGTGAGGCGAGTCTCTGAACTGGTAACTTCATCAAAGAAAGGAGGCTGTTAATAAGAGGAAACAAGAGAGGAAGACTCCAGTCCAAAAGAATCTGATGATGAATCTGACTATAATAAGGAATAGTATCCTCATGCTGATGAAAAATACAAACAGCTGGAGGATCGTTTGAATGCAATAGAGATCCGGAAGGTACCGAGTTTGGATTTTGAAGAGCTGGGTTTGGTCTCTGGGGTTGTCATCCTGCAAAAGTTCAAGGTGCCAGTGTTCGCCAAATATGATGGGAATTCATGTCCCAAGATGCACCTCCGATCTTATGTGAGGAAGATCCAGCCTCACACTGCTGACAAGGACTTGTGGGTCCACTTCTTTTAGGATATCCTGTCCAGAACTCAGCTATAATGGATCTATCAGTTGGAGGGGGCCAACATCTGTAATTGGGAAGACCTGGTTGCTGCTTTCTACAAGCAGTATCAATATAATGCAGACCTTGCTCCCACCCGTACACAACTCTAAAGTATGTCTATGGGTTAGAGTGAGGGCTTTAAGGACTATGCCAAGAAGTGGAGGGACTTAGCAGGAAGAGTCCATCCTCCCCTGTCTGATAGGGAGCTAGTGGATATGTTTCTCAGTACCCTGTCTGGTCCATTTTTTAATCACCTGATTGGAAGCTCCTCAGCCGGCTTTATCGAATTGATTTTGACAGGAGAAACGGTGGAAGCTGGAATTAGGAGTGGTAAGATCCAAAAGGATGCATCCTTCAGTATAGTAAGGAAGCCATTTGCTAGGAAGAAAGAGGTTAGTGTTGTGTATAATCAAAGGAATCAGGACAGAACTGAATGTCGTCTGACGATATGGGTTGTTATGATCCCTAAACCTGCACCTACTCAACAAAGGAACAATCATCCTAGAATAGAAAGGCCGGTAAGACAATTTACTCGAATAAATATGACGATGTCTAAAGTCTTGCCACATTTGTTGAAATCTAATCTGGTAACCTTGCGGGAAGCTCCGAAGAATCCCAACACTGCCTCTCACCGTTATAATCCCAATGCTCGATGCACCTACCACTCTGAAACTCCAGGGCATGACATGAACGACTGCTGGGCTTTGAAAAACAAGGTGCAAGACCTTATTGAAGCAAAGGAGATATAATTTGATGCTCTGGAAACTCCCAATGTCATAATGCACCCATGCCCAAGCACGGCTTGGGAATCAATGCTATTGATGTTGTCTCCACCACAGAAGATGCGGACAATGAGTATGACATGGATAACTGGATCTTCCCTACTATCCACGGTGGACTCAGTAACTGGATGAAAAAAGACTTTGTACCAATTACTTTTATTCAGAAGTAATTGTCTTTCTTGTTTTTGGATATGTAATAAACAATATAAACTTTTTGGCCATGTGTCTTACCCGGGGCACAATGGTTTCATTTGGAGGGTTATCATGTTTAATTTCATATGGCATTAATAAAGCATTGAACGTTTATGAATACAAATTTTGCGCTCTTTGTTTTTCTTTTCTGCTTTTTACTTTTTCTATACAGCTATGCTCTTACACACACCCACGTATTAAACTGCAGATCCATATCCACTCTGGATCCCATTAATAACAGTTTTGGTATTGTCGGTTATGACTTTGAAAATCCGATCAACCAAGCCGAGGACGAAGGTGAGGAAGATTGTGAGGTACCTGGAGAACTTGCCAGACTATTACAGCAGGAAGAAAGGGCTATACAGCCTCATGAAGAGCCTGTTGAGATAATAAATTTGGGCACAGAAGAGAACAGAAAAGAGGTCAAGATAGGTGCAAATTTGGAGCTTAGTGTCAAACAGCATTTGATTCAGATGTTGCATGATTATGTTGAGATCTTTTCCTGGTCATATGACGACATGCCAGGATTAGACACGGATATTGTGGTTCATCGTCTGCCAACTAAAGAAGATTGACCTTCGGTAAAGCAGAAGGTTCTTCGTATGTGCCATGAAATGTTAGAGAAGATTAAAGCAGAAGTTATGAAATAGTTCAACATTGGGCTCTTAGCTGTCACCTCCTATCCCTAATGGGTTGCTAATGTAGTCCTGGTGCCTAAGAAGGACGGCAAGGTACCGATGTGTATGGACTATCGAGATTTGAACAGGGCAAGCCCCAAGGGTGACTTTCCGCTTCCCCATATTGACGTTCTGGTTGATAACACCGCAAAACACAAGATATTTTCCTTCATGGACAATTTCTCTAGTTACAATCAGATCAAGATGGCGCCCGAAGACATGGAGAAAATAACCTTCGTCACCCAATGGGGCACTTTATGTTACAAAGTGATGTCGTTTGGGTTGAAGAATGTTGGGGAAACCTATCAGCGAGCCATGGTAGCTTTGTTTCATGACATGATTCACAATGAGATAGAGTACTATATTGATGACATGATAGCCAGGTCTCAAACTGAGGAAGAGCACCTTGATCATCTACAAAAGCTATTTGATAGGTTGAAGACGTACAAGATGAGGTTAAATCCGAACAAGTGCACCTTTGGGGTAAGGTCTGGTAAACTTCTAGGTTTCATTGTTAGCGACAAGCGCATTCAGGTAGACCCTGCAAAGGTGAATTCCATACAAGAGATTCCGGCTCCTCGCACTGAGAAAGAGGTTAGAGGTTTCTTGGGACGCTTGAATTACATTGCCAGATTCATTTCCCATTTAACTGCTACTTGTGAGCCAATCATCAAACTCCTGAAGAAAAATCAAGTGGTAAAGTGGAATGACAAATGCCATACTGCCTTTGAGAAAATCAAGGAATACCTACAAGAGCCTCAAATTCTAATTCCTTCGGTTGAAGGAAGACCTTTGATAATGTACTTAACAGTGTTAGATAATTCAATAGGGTGTGTGTTGGGGAAGCATGACGAGTCTGGTCGAAAAGAGCATGCAATATACTACCTTAGCAAAAAGTTTATCGATTGTGAGACAAAATACTCACTGCTCGAGAAAACTTGATGCGCTTTGGCATAGGTTGCTCGCCGACTGAGACAGTATATGTTGAACCATACCACTTTGTTGATATCTAAGATAGATCTGATCAAGTACATCTTCGAGAAGCCTGCTCTCTCCGAAAGAATAGCAAGATGGCGGATGATCTTGATCAAATACAATATCCAATAAACGACCCAGAAAGAAATCAAGGGAAGTGTAATAGCTGATCATTTGGCTCATCAGGTTGTGGATGACTACCAGTCCATGAACTTTGAATTCCCGGATGAGAATATTATGCTAGTGACTGACTATGAAGAACCTGGACCGGATGAAGGACCTGAGGAAGGATCCTGATTGACTATGGTTTTTGATGGAGCCTCCAACGCGCTCGGCAATGGCATCGGTGATGTAATCATATCTCCCGAGGGCTGTCATACTCCTTTCACCGCCAGATTATGTTTCAATTGTACCAACAACATGGCAGAGTATGAAGCATGCATCATGGGTCTCAAAGCTACTATTGACCTAAGGATCAATCTCTTGAGTGTTTTCTGGGATTCAGCCTTGGTAATAAGTTAGATCAAAGGGGAGTGGGACATGGTGCACCCTAATCTCATCCCTTATAAAGAACATGTGATGACGTTGCTTCCACACTTTGAAGAAGTAACCTTTGAACATTTTCCACGAGAAGAGAACCAGTTAGCGGACGCGCTAGCTACTATGTCATCTATGTTTAAGGTTAAGTGGGACAACGAGGCTCCTCTGATCACTATTGAGCGATTGGATGAACCAGCATACTACTATGAGATTAACACTGAAGAGGTAGCAGACAAACCTTGGTTCCACGAAGTGAAAAGGTATCTTGAGGCTCAAGAGTATCCTGAGGGGGCATCTGTCAATGATAAGAAGTTTCTGAGAAGGTTCTCTGCAAAGTTCTTCCTCAGTAATAGAATCCTCTACAAGCACAACCATGACTCTACTTTGCTTCGATGAATAGACAAGAGCGAAGCATAGAGGATCATGGCAGATTTACACGACGGTACCTTTGGCACCCACTCTAGTGGACACACCATGGCTAAAAAGATCCTACGGGCGGGATACTATTGGTCCGCTATAGAAGCAGATTGTTATCAGCATTCCCGAACTTGTCACAAATGCCAGATCTATGCTAATAAAGTGCATGTACCTCCGGTTCCCTTGAATGTCTTGACGGCTCCCTGGCCCTTTGCAATGTGGGGCATTGACATGATCGAAGAGATTAGGCCTACCGCTTCCAATGGGCATCGCTTCATTCTAGTGGTCATTGATTACTTCACGAAGTGGGTCGAGGCTGCCTCTTTTGCTACTTTTACCAAGAATGTTGCAGCGCGGTTTATCAAGCATAACCTGATTTGTCAGTATGGTGTTCCAGAGAGAATCATCACAAACAATGGTACAAATCTCAACAATACAATGATCACCAAACTCTAAACAATTCAAAATCCAGCATCATAATTCTTCCCCTTACCCGCCGAAGATGAATGGCACTGTGGAGGCTACTAACAAGAATATAAAGAAAATCATACAGAAGATGACGGTGACATACAAAGACTGGCATGATATGTTACCATTTTCTCTTCATGGTTACCGCACTTCAGCACGTACGTCAACAGGGGAAACACCTTATTCACTCGTGTATGGTATGGAGGTTGTCCTGTCTATTGAAGTCCAGATCCCTTCTTTAAGGATCATGAAGGATACGAGTTTGAACGAAGACGGTTGGATCCAGACTCGACTTGATCAACTGAATCTGATTGGTAAGAAAAGGCTTACTGCTGTCTGTCATGGTCAAATGTATCAAAAACGAATGATCAAGGCTTTCAACAAAAAGGTCAGACATCAAGTGTATCAAGTGGGTGATCTGGTAATCAAGCGCATCATATTGTCGCAAGGTGATCCCAGGGGTAAATGGACTCCCACGTACGAAGGACCATTTGTGATCAAAAGCATATTCTCCGGTGGAGCCATGATTCTAACCACCATGGATGGTGACGACCTTCCTCACCTTGTTAATGCAGACATAGTGAAAAGATACTATGCATAGATAAATACACTATAGGTTGACTGTCCTAGGCAAAAATACAGGGCATCCCGGCAAACCAAAAGGGTTCGAGCAAAAGTTAGGGATAAAAACAAAAAAATGTGTACACCCGGCAAGTTGAAAACCTGCAAAGGCGGCTTGGGCAAAAAAGGGTATCCCGGTGAACTGAAAACCCAAAAGGGCGATGCAGGAAAAAGTTAGGGATTAAAGCGTACAACTATGTCCCATTGGATAACTTTACGACTAGACTTTAGTATCAATTATCAAGCTAAAACTATACCAAATCAATCCAGTCAGTTTCAGACGAGTAGCAAAGTGATGAGACGCTCGAAGACATAGAGGCAATAGAAGAATTGAAACTCAATGGGATTATTACACATAGTGGTTTTCTATTTGTACACTATTTTGTATAGCTTCCATTCTTTTATGACGGCGTTCTCCTACTAGAACGTCAGTCTCTTTGTACAAAATGCTTATTATAGGAAAACTTCAAAAAAAATCAATACAAATCATTCCTTGAAAGTACAAAACTATTTGTTTTTATTTTTCTACTTTGTTTTGCAAAAACGTCCAATGACTTATTTTTTACATATGCATTTAAATATGATCACTATTCAAAAATACTTGCATAAGAAACAGAAAGATAGATGCTCGTGACTTTAAGGAATGGGGCAAAGTCTAAAAAACCATTTTAGTCCCGACAGTTACTCCTTCCAGCAAGTACAGGGGCATAGACAATTTTGAGACGAAGTCACCATTACATTCGACCCCGTGACGTCTATGTCCCCACAGAGCAGAAACAACTAGAGTTTTGCCCTCTTCTTCCCTAAGCAGGGATTACCTTCTCCAACTGAAGTATGTTTTCCCCAGCCGAGTTTTATAATTTCAAACAGTTCATAAAACATCCTCCCGGGTAGAGTTTATTTCTCAAACTGCGGAAGCTCATTCCCCAACAGAGTTTATTTCTCTACATCGGAAAGATCTTCCAACAAAGCATCCTCCCCACACAGAGTTATTCTCAAGCAGAGTCAATCCCCGGCAGAATATCCTCAAACAGAAAGAGGAAATCCCCAGCGAATCATCTATATTCATCATTCCCAGCAGTAGTCTTGGATTTATTTTCCTAGACTGGGAAACATTTCAATAGCATCACGTATTCATACATCATGGCATGCGCATACACATCGCATACAATATAATCTCATTTATTTTGAGAACATCATCAAAATGCATTTCATACATCATGACATTGCATACAACTAACTCTTTGCCTTTTTCAGGGAAAAGATCAAATCAACAAACACCGTTGACTACTTATGTGACCTGGTAGTCTTCTCAAAAGCTACGTATAACAAAGGGTCATCTCAGGATCTTACTCAGAAAGATGCCCTCACAAGACCTTCTCTGGTTCAGTTAGATCGACACTAAGATCTCCCTGATTTCTATTCCATTTGAAGATATTCTAAGACTTTTGTCTGGTTCAGTTGAATCGATCCTAATATTCTTCTGATTTCCATTCCAGTCAAAGTTAATTGAAGACCTTCTCTGGTTCAGTCAGATCAACACTAAGATCTCTCTGATTTCTATTCCAGTTGAAGATATCCCAAGACTTTTGTTTGGTTCAGTTGAATCATCCCTAAGATTCTTGTGATTTCCATTCCAGTCAAAGTTGATCCAAGACCTTCTCTGGTTTAGTCAGATCCACACTAAAATCTCTCTGATTTCTATTCCAGTTGAAGATATTCCAATACTTTTGTCTGGTTCAGTTAAGTCAACACTAAGATTCTTCTGATTTCTATTCCAGTCAAAGTTAATTAAAGACCTTCTCTGGTTTAGTCAGATCGACACTAAGATCTCTCTGATTCCTATTCTAGTTGAAGATGATCCAAAAAAAATTTCTGGTTCAGTTAAATCGACACTAAGATTTTTCTGATTCTTATCCAGCCAAAGATAAATCAAGACCTCTACTAGTTTAGTTCGAATCGGCCATTGATTTGTTACTGATTCTTTTCCGGTAGATCCTTTCTCTGGTTCATTCAGATCGACACTAAGATCTCTATGATTTCTATTCCAGTTGAAGATATCCTAATACTTTTTTCTGGTTCAGTTGAATCGATCCTAAGATTCTTCTGATTTACATTCCAGTCAAAGTTAATTAAAGACCTCCTCTGGTTCAGTCAGATCGACACTAAGATCTCTCTGATTCCTATTCCCGTTGAAGATGATCCAAGACTTTTTTCAGGTTCAGTTGAATCAATCCTAAGATTCTTCTGATTCCTATTCCAATCAAAGTTAATTCAAGACCTTCTCTGGTTCAATCAGATCAACACTAAGATCTCTCTGATTTCTATTCCAGTTAAAGATATTCCAAAACTTTTGTCTGGTTTAGTTGAATCGACCCTAAGATTCTTCTGATTTCCATTCCAGTCAAAGTTGATCCAAGACCTTCTTTGGTTCATTCAGATCGACACTAAGATCTCTCTGATTTCTATTCCAGTTGAAGATATTCCAAGACTTTTGTTTGGTTCAGTTAAATCGACACTAAGATTCTTCTGATTTCCATTCCAGTCAAAGTTAATTAAAGACCTTCTCTAGTTCAGTCAAATCGACACTAAGATCTCTCTGATTCCTATTCCAGTTGAAGATGATCCAAGACTTTTTCTGGTTCAGTTAAATCAACACTAAGATTTTTTTGGTTCTTATCCAGTTAAAGTTAATTCAAGATTTTCCTCTAGTTCAGTTAGATCGGTACTAAGATCTCACTGATTCCTATTCCAGTTGAAGATAATCCAAGACCTTTTTCTGGTTCAGTTAAATAGATACTAATATTTTTTTGATTCATATCAAGTCAAAGATAAACCAAGACCTCTGTTGGTTCAGTTTGAATCGAACAATGATTAGTTACTGATTCTTTTTCGGTAGACCTTTTTCTGGTTCAGTTAAAAATCGACACTAAGACTTTTTTTATTCTTATCTAGTCAAAGATAAATCAATACCTCTGCTAGTTCAGTTAGAATCGACCATTGATTTATTACTGATTCTTTTCTGGTAGATCCTTTCTCTGGTTCAGTTAAATCGACACTAAGGTTTTTTATTTCTATTCCAGTTAAACAAACCGCAAAGTCTGGGGTACGACCAGATAACAATTTAATCTCATTTCCACAGTAAGTCGTTGTGAAGCCTAGAATACGACCAAATAGCAGTCATCCTTATTATCCTCAGCAAATCACTGTGAAGCCTGGATCCTGACCAGATAACAATTCACTTCCATCTCTTCAGTCAAGAGATGACTCCCCAGTAGAGTAATGGACAACCGAAGCTCCTAGACTCTATTCCCATAAAAAAACCATTCCCCAGCGGACTCCTTCTCAGACAGCAAGAACAGGAATCCCCATAAAGAGACTCCTTATGAAGTCAACATCTTTTTTGGATGGCATCTTTAAGCCCATCTCCGACGAATCTCCATCATATTCCTTGGATGGCATCTTTAAGCCCATCTCCGACAGTCTTCTTTCATCTTTTCCAAATGGAATCTGTAAGCCTATTCCCGATATTATTCACCAACAGTCTCACTTCGGGCGAGTGCAAATTTCAGGGCACTCTAGTACTCAATCATCTTCCACCTTCAGATCACGAAAGGAAAACAAGTCAATCTAAACCTTTAGGTTTAAGAAGATTGAACAAGGGAAGCTGTTGTACCCTAAAATTTTCCCTTCCATTTTCACTCAAGACATGCCCATTTAGGTCCCAAACTTGCCCTAGGATGACTAAGAATTGACCAGACAAATTCTCCTCCTAAGGCAATAAACCCCTAACTAGGGTTTCAATTTTCATCAAGATGGTTGAGCTTCAAGGTCTCAAATGTCTTACATGGTCCTAATATGTCTTCAAGATTATCCGTAACAAATTTCATGTCTTGCACTACAAGTTTGCTCAGTCAATTGCTCAAATGTTGAAAAATCAATTGTACTAGGCCAAAAGTCAACTGTGGCCTATATACAGTCAAACTTCAAGATTTTTGGTCAACATCAACATTTTGAAGTCATATCTATCATTTGATCAAGGGTTGATCATGATTCCTCAAGAAATGCTCCTAATTCATCAGAAGTCAAGAATTGCTAATTAGGGTTTCTATAGGAAAAGTCAACCAAATTTGACCAGGCATAACTTTCTAATACTTCATCCATTTTTCCCAACCAAATCTCATTTTGAAGAGAATCCAATTCCCTACAACTTCTCTTCAGCCCTCAAGTCCAAGCAATGAACCATTTGAAAGATACAAGCTTATACATTACAAGTCATTTTCAGAAAGTCAACAAAAGGCACTTTTTGTCAAGATCACTTACATCAAGATAAAATCTTCAAATGCAAAATTTATAAAAATAGGGTTTGAACTAGATATATTGGGATTTCCAAAAAGTCAAAGATCATCATCATGAGATAGAAATTGAGCATGTTATGGCTTGCCCAAGTTGGGAATTTAGGTCAATGGCTTAATTTCCTAGACTTCAAACATCTTCCTAAGCCTATAGAGGACCTCTAAAATTATTCTTGTTGTGCCTTGACTTTGCTAACTATTTTATTCATATTTATTTTAATTTATTTCAAATAAATATAAAATAAAATGTATAAAATAATTGGAAATGGGCTTTGAGCTTTGGGTTGATGTTTTGGACAGCCTAGGCCCATAAAATTTCGTGCAAGCAATGTCCACATCCATTCAAAATCAAAAAGGACAAGATTCCATGTATTTAGCAAAGTTACAAAATATCATTCATGGCTTTAAAAACACATGTTTATGGTTGTTATTACCTTTATTCTCTTGTCTCCTTCCTCCTCTCTATATAAAGGACACATTTTAGAAAGCTTCAAGACACATGAGATACAGCCTGGAAAAGCTCTACAAATTTTGCAAAAATTATCAAAGTTGTAAAAAATCACATTTTAGGTTCCAGCCTTTCTCAGTCCAAACAAAAGATCCAAATACATTCCTGGAAGCTCCCTGAAGCTTTTGCAATCATTACCAAGCCCTAAAACATCACAAAACGCCTTAGTAAGCTCCATTTTTATATTATTTTTTTAACTTGTTTCATGCAGATCTGGTGCTTCTCGTAGCTAGATGTGCATTATACACCATCAGACATGTGCCATCAGATGTCAATCTGATCAGATCTAGCACACTCCATCTACGGGATCACCATGTGCCATCAAGACCAATTCACATTGGATCCATAAGCAATTCTAGGCCTCTCCCTTCATGGGCCACTGAATTCAACAACCACACCCCCACTTTTTTTTTACTATCTCAAGCCCATCTAGTTTTTTTTTGTAATGTTTTAATTTCTTTTATCTTCTTTACTTAATTAAGCAAATAATTAAAAAAAACTCAAAAAAAAAAAATTTAGGCTTAGAATTTTTTAATTAAATAATTTTTTAATTAAAAATTTGACGTTTTTCTTATTTAAAAATGAATTAGAATTTAAGCCTAATTACTTTCTTTTCATAATAAATAAAAAACCACAAAAATGAGTTTAGTTTATTTTTCTTAAGTTAATTTTCTAAATAGACTTCAGAATAATTAATTTAGTTATTTTCTTAAATAAAAAAAACAATCAAAAAGATTTTTTACTTAATATTTTCTTAGGTTCCTTTTAGACGTAATATTCATTTCGCGCTCATTATTCTTGTTCTTGCATTTTTTATAATAATATAATTGTACACCGGTATGTAATAGATTAAGTAGGACTTTTTTTACCGCTTTCTTAATTTTTTCCCTAAAGCATTGTATAGTGTAAATCCCCTTCCCCAAAGCCATGTAATAGTCTAGATTTATACCTCCCGCACTTTATTTTTCTGTACATATTAACTGTTATTAACTAGCCCTGCATGATAAGACTGAAAATTAAAATGTTAGCAAACTTAATAATGCAAGATAAATAACTGAATCTCAATAATTATCTAGTCCCTAAAAGAAAATTGCTAAAGTGTCTCCACAAGTTGCCTTCGTGATTGTAAAACGTCTCTTCGATTGTCCCTCAACATCCAATGATAGGGCTACCTACTCACTAATAGTAGGATAGCACTATCTAAAGGAAAGGAGGAAAAGAACATCCTTTTTCGAGTAGGTAGACTGTTCTTAAGTACTTGCTCAAACTTGAAATTTTCACACTTACACACTTTCAAAAAAAATCCTTCCAAAAACGCTTTATCACACTCTTGAGGACTGATACAAGAGTTGCCATAAAGCAAACAAAAACTTTCAAAACCACAAACACACAAACAGTTTTAAAAAATGAGCAAGTACCTAAGAGCCCATGGAAAACCACAGATGGAAAGGGTGTTAATACCTTCCCTTTCCATAATTTACCCCCCTTACTAAAAAAATCTCGAAAAAATGTCTTTTTCTGTTCTTTTCACCCTTTCTTTTGTTGGATAAAAGAAAAGTCGGTGGCGACTCTTGCTTACTGTGACATTTGAGAACAAAAAACGCAAAACAGTATTAAACAGTCGGTTCTGACACCGTATCACAATGTGTTTCAAATAAGAATGACCCTTGAAAGAGAATTGGGAGCAGGTGCACTGGAGTGCAAAGAGATTATGGAGTTGATTCCTTTTGCTGACTTGTGCTGATCACTGAAGTAAGGAATATAGGAAGGTGTTTGTGTTGAATTTCCCTTGTTGTCATTAATAGTTATCTGGGCAGGTATGAAGATGATTACTGTGAGTTGGAAGTGACTGATAATCAGGTGTGCAAAGCCATTACTGCAAACCAGATTGTAAAGCATGTAGAAACATGTGCACCGACTGTGTGTTCTAATGGGAGCTTCTTAAAGGATTTCTATATACAATGAGTCCTTTAAATGATTGATCAAGAACCAGTTTGATTAGGTTCTATATTATGGAGTTTATGTACCATATGATGTCTTAACATCATGATTGTTGATGGTTATTTTGTTTAATGTTTGGGATTGTTCATGTGAAGTGGGAAGCTTAAGCATTATTGTGAGAAGTGGAACTTTTTACTATGTGGATTAGAATATGGAGAGTCTAAACCTGTCTACAGTAGGATGCTTGATGAATGTATTACTACTTTGTTAAAGACTCCACTAGTATCAGCAACTACTAGTGGATATAAAGGCAAAAGGCTACTGACAGATACTGAGGACTGAGCAGAGCATCTTGAAGTGGTATTTTTTTCTGCAAGTCACTCCAGAAAAGGTTTGGTGATCTGGATATTAGTAAAGCTTTTAAGAAAACTAGAAGCTTTTGGAGTTTGTTAGTGACTTCACACCTAGTGTGCATGACATCTTACCTATTCAAAAGGTCATGATACAAAGTGTGGCTATGAAAAGACAATTATCGAACGTGTCCTTGTGTTATGAAGAAGTTAGGGTTCCTGGAAGTATTCTCAAGGAGTGAGAATATCTGACTCTTGTTTGACTCTACTGAGGGAGTCAAGGTTCACCATATGTAGGAAGTGCTAAAGTATCTCATCTAGTGCACAAGTCTTCATCTTCAGCTGGAGCATTAGTTACTCATAACAAAGAGAGTCATGTGGATATCTGTAAATTGTTGCTGCAATGATATAGGTATTATCAAGCCATAATATTGTTCACTTTTGTAAAGGTTCTATGAGGAAATGATGTCGAAACAACATGTTGTAACATTATGAAGTTATGGATAAACTTAATAGGACATGGTTGTTTCTAACTATGAGAAGCTTGGTGAAGATCAAAAGTTCACATATCTCTTAGAAGTTTATTGGGAAGTCTGGGAGAATTTATTTTTCTCTATAGATTTCAAAAAGACTCCTTGAGGGTCTATATTATAAAGAGGTGTCACAGATGTGATATTTTGATATCTTAGTATATGTCACTAAGTCTAAGTGAAAGAAGAACATTTAGAATCCAGTATGAACAGGTGGATAATCTGGTGAAGCATCCTCGATTGGTTGGAGAAGATGTGTTGATCACTGAAATAAGAAGACAATGTCTGACTAAGTGTCATGACATTATACAAGACATGTTCCTACATGGCCAACATAGGGTGGAGTGGCATGTGTTTCAAACACATGGTTGTAAACAGGGTGAGAAAAATTTGCCTGACTATGCATGTGTATGTACAAGAAGTAGCTATAGCATTCAAAGCCATTATGGACGGTGCACATTGATACTTGAAGTTTTCTCCTCAAATATCATTTCCATTTGACCAAGATTGGTTCTACAATCTAGGATCGTTACTTTCCAAGTAAAAATCCCAGTTATTTATAGAGAGTTTTCTGTATCTCTGTAACCCTGTGAGCTCCTTGAGTCCATAATTCTTATGGTTTTTATTTTGGTTTGGGTAAGTTGTGCTTGGGTCTGGTATTGTGAAGGTCTCCTTTTCTAAGATTTGGCTAAAAAGGGGGAGATGAAAGGTGAATTAGCTCAGATGTTGTTGATTCCACAAGTGGTTATTATTAATATTCACAGATGTCAAAATAAGATGTCAAATGGGTTATTATTTGTGACATATGTTTGTGACCTATGATATCAGTTATGAACATAGTTGTGACTTGTGTTCTGAGTTATCAGGGGAGGTGGTTGATTTGGTCTTAAGGAGTTATTGAGAGATACTTATTCCACTATTGGTCTTCTATGTTTATAAGATGTTCCTGCATTGAGTGGGAGTACAAGTTGTCTTTTGTTATCTTCTTCCTCGTATGCATCAACCAAACTTCAGGACTTTCCTTCCTTTTATTTTGAAACTGATGTTCGTTGGTGCTCATGCAATTGAGTTCTTCAGAGTGCTGCAAGAAGATGCATAACAAGATGTTGAGACATAATTTTCAATTGAAGATCTATTGTAGTGTGCAGCAGCTTCTGAATTGTTGCAAATTATTTTTTAGATTATTTGTTTTAGCCAAAAATTGCCAAAGGGGGAGATTGTTAGTTCTCTTGTTTTAGGATTGGTTTAATTTTTGTAAAACAAATAATAGCATCAATAATGTAATCTATAATTTGATGTATAAACTTGCTAAGAAGAATAGGTACAACAAGAAGTCCTATTACAGTGTCAGAACATGTTGTGTTGAACTTTTTCAACAACTGGAACAATATGTCAAAGAAGATGTCTTAACATCGCGCCTACTGAGTTGGATTAATGAGATTCAGTTTGTTCTCAACATTGGAAGAATATTCAAGAGAATATTATGCATCCTATGTGACGCATATTTAAAGGTCCAAAAAATTCAATCAGAACTCAAGGAGAATGAACACTTTCTAAATAAGGAGATTATTTAGGAAAGTAAAGATTGAAGACCTTTCTTGGGGCAGAAGTTTCTGCAGTTTGTTACAGCTGATTTGTTGTGATTGAAGGTGTAAATACAGTTGGGTAACAGGTTATAAATAGAAGGGTTTGTAACCTATAAAAGACATGGCTCAAGATGTAGAAGTCTAGGGTTTGTCAAGGTAAACCTCCCGGATTGTGGGAAGGTTACCAAGTTCACCTCAAAGCCTGTAGGTAAGAGGTGTATTATTCTTGGAGGAAGATTTGAAGCAACTCCAGGATGTGTTCTTAGTTAGGAGCAGAGCTAACAAACAGTGGAGTTTGGCTTACAGACTTAGATAAGTTGTCATGGAAGTGTGTCTTCCAAACTGTCCATTTGTGTGATCAGAATTTTGGTGAAGGGTCGTTGATACAGTGACTGAGGTGTTGACTGCTAGACATCATTACGATAATTGGAAGTGGAATGGGGATATTCCACATCTAGGGAGGACCTAGGTAGAATGGTCATTGGGTAGTGATTAAGGGCGTAGATCATCAACGGGAGTGTTGGCTGTAGGGTATGCAAATTGATACTACTGATAGTGGACTTCATTCCTGGCTTGGTAGCCCCCAGAGTAGGTGTTGTTGTACACTGAATTGGGTAAACAATTCTGGTGTATTCTTTATCTTTTCAGTACTATTTTTCATGTGTGTTTATGTCAGATCATATGTCTCAACATCCTTGTATGACATCTGAGTCTGATGTACCATAATTTCACCTCTGATTATGAAGTTGCTGATTGGGAGCTATGGGAGTTGTATTCACCATAGGGGTGTCATAAAAAACATGTTATTGGTGATGATAATTTTCCCTTCTCCGGGGTCTCCTTGGTTCTCGTTGTGGTTGCGGCTGATTTGTAGGAGTTAGGTTAACCGATGGCATAACAGAAGCAACTTGTGGATGCGGATAACTCCTTTTTCTACATATGGGTTCCTTTTGTCTTCCTTGTGAAGTATCAATGGAGTCTTGCTCTTTTATCTTGGCGAAACTATCACCATACTTCTTTGCATTATCGGCCAATTTACCATTCTCAGACAAATGTTCCTCTCGAACATCTTTTTTTTTAGAAACACTTCCACATTTACCTCTTTAGAGAAATCATTAGGTGTATTAACGACCACCTTCTCATGAAAGAAGAACTTAAGAGTGTTTATGAAGACCTTTCCCATACCATCTTCCCTTATAGGAGGATTGACTTACGCGACGACTAAAGTTTCAACCAAACCAGATAGATGCTCCATACCAGATTTCAAAGTAATCATCTCCTTACAGAGTTCAGAAATATCTTGCTTCATATTTTACATCATTCTCTTAGCGCGAGTGTTGTACTACGGGACCAAAGGGAAAATAATACTCGGGAATGACTTTTGAAAGTGAAACAAAAATGTAGAATGATGCATGATATATGCAAATGGCAAGTTCAATTCATTTCTAAGGACCTCAAATTTTGATTCAAGCTTCAAGCGATAAATAATTAACAACAAAATGTGACAAATGATTTTAGTACAAAGTTAAAATCCTAAAGGCTACAAAATACAAAGCCAAGAGATCCCAATCAACAGACCTGACGGTGATCATCAAAAATAAAAATCATAAACCCTAAGATGTTTCCTCAAACTCTACATCAGCAAGGGTACCCCAAACTTAATTCTCATTACTCCATTCTTGGGCCCTTTTTAAAGAGCTCCTTCGTTTCTTTGATCTTTGGTCTCTCAATTAGCTTCTTGATGAGTACATCCCTTCTATTGGTAATGCTTTCCAAATGAGCAATCTCTTCTTGAAGCTGAAGGCCGTAAAAATATTCTTCCCGATCTTCATTTTCAGACTTCATGACCTCAACTTGAACTAGCATCCAAACATTGTAACTGATGGTATTCCTCTTTCTAGTACCCATTTATGAGTAATGAGCTTGATACGGGAATCAAAGATAAAGTTCCCTAGAAAAGAAATGGACATGTATGTCATAAGCATGTCATGGTGTTTATGAATGCATGAATGTACGGCTATGCAAAAAACACATACAAGGTTCAAAGGTTTAACATCACGAGAATGTAGTAAAAGGGTGAGAATCAACCCATAATGTATGTATTAAGGGTTTATTACATGCCGAACAAGTTTCTAAGGAAATCCCAGAGTCTATGTTCTTCCTTTGGATATTACCAACGTCCCAATTACTCGGTAATTAGTAATATTCATAAGAAAAACTCGTCTGAGTGCAGCATCGCGTGACAACTACCCCCAGATTACTCTGCCATAGTCTCTGCATTACATCTCAAAAGGCCAAGATGGGTTAAGGTTTCTAAGGCTTCTCAGCTTTGCAGGCTCCCGGGTCGAAAGCAACAATGTCTTCCCGATTACCCGGTAAACAAATACTACAGTCAAAGGGGCCTCCACTGAGTGGTAGATCTCATGCCTCCTTTTTCAGGATTACTCTCTCAAAGTTAACATGACTATACCGCCCTTGCTAATTTTAAGTGTAACTTAGTCCGGGTATAGGACTTGTCCTTTGTAATCAACACCAAAAGAAACTACAAAATAACACATATAAGCACACAAGTAATAACAACAAAAATAGATATAACAAATTAGGTTTAACCCACTTAGAGTATTTTTACAGTCCTCAACAGAGTCATCAATTCTGTAGCGGTAAAAATTGGAGATCAAGCTATTAATTAACTTGACTCGCAAATAAGGAAGAGTCGCCACCGCGCTCTATTGTTTCCAAGGGAAAAGGGAAAAGTGCGAAATAAAACCCATAAATATGCAAAGTAAGTGCAATAATAAAAGTAAAGAAAAATACAATGCATTTGAAAGAGATCGAAGGTTCGGGTGTTGGTTATACAAAAGGAAGGTATTGGCACCCTATGTATCTATAGTATTCTATAGGAACCTTTTGAAATATTTGTTTTTTGGTTAAAATTGGTTTGCTTGCTAACTGAGTGTAGGTATGAAATTTTGAAAATGCAACGACCTATGTCGAGGTTTTGGCTTAAAAGAGTGTAAGTTTGAAAATTGGGTTTTTTAGGTTTAACTAAAAAAATAGATAAAATAGACAAATAAAAATAAAAACGCACAATGACACGAGGCCAATCAGACGATCTTTTCCTTATTTAGACACAAACAAAAATATAAAGACTAAATAATCAAAAAGAAATTAAATAAATAGAAATTAAAAAACTAAATAATTAACAACCAAAAACTAATTAAAATAAAGAAAGACAAAATTATACTAATATATATTTTTGGTATTTTTTTAATAAGGGCAAGAAAAAAATAATTATAAATCTAATCTATTATTTTTTGACTTTATGAAATTTTAATGAAATAATGCTAAAAACTTGAAAGTTAGAAAATAAAAATAAAGGGGAACAACCAGGGGTCGAACTTAGGTTCTCTAGGTTATAGCTATTTTGTCTTGTCACTAAGCCAGTGATGTTTTTCTATTATGGATACTCTTCAAATGGTATAAAGGGAGAAGTACAAACTGGTTGGGCTTAAAACTTAAGCCCAAACCCAGATTCGTTAAAGGAGATAATGGAGATGAAGGGTTTTCGAAACCCTAAGAACATGAAAGAGGCGTCGTTGGATACTCAATTAGTTGGGGACTTGGTCCAATTTTGTTTTAATTTATTACTCATTAATTCTCTAATTTTTTAATAAAATCTAAATTAAATCCAAACATATCAAAACTCTCTCTCAAACCTCATGATGTATTTTCTCTGTTCTTACAATTTCTTCCTCTAATCTCAATCGAAACTTTCACTCTTTTTGTTCTTTCAATCGATTTCTCATACAAAAATCAACAATAACAAAACCTCTCAATTTCTCAGCTCTCGACCCCTAATCGCTTCTTTTTCATCTCAAAACAGCATCGAAATCCATACAAACCTCTTCTTTTCTCTACCTCACCGTCATCGGCCTCATCTCCCTCATTCGGCCTTCGATTTTGTAAGTTAAACCATCTCAACCTTCATAAATCCTCTTCATCGCTTAACAACCAACAACCCTCAACTCAACTGATTTCTCTCTCGGTTCAATTGAAACCTTTGACAACTATTAACTTGAATCAAACGACACTCACACAAAACAACAAGAAAAATACTATGGGGCACTTACTATATGGCCAGACAAGTGTTATTCACAGCAAAATCGTCGCGATACTATGAAGAAAAGTGAAGAGATTAGGATGAAAAACCAACTTAACTAGAGCTATTCTGGCGATATTTCTTGGTGTCAGTGTTGCTCCTAATGCGAGTCCCTTCTTGAATCTTTCTACAAGATCTAATGAGGTGTGATTCGCGTGTGTTGAAGGTTTTTGTAGCTTGCTAAGTGTTTATGTTCTATAACTTTTTGCAGGTATGGTGTGAAGTTTTTTTTAGGTTTTTTCTGGGAAAGTGCTAATGTTTTTCCTCCTCTATGTTTTTCTCTATCTTTTTCTATGTTTCGGGTGATGATTCTTGTTGTTTCTGGTTTTCAAAAGTAATGTGAAGGTGTTGTTGTTGAGTTTGGAAGTAAGGTTAAGTTGCAGAAGTTTGAGGAAAGTGTTATGAACTTATGCATAATTCGAGTGATGTTTTTGGAGGTTGATTGAGGTATGAGATTGTCTAGGTTCTTTCTCGATGATCTGCTAGAGATTAAGAGGTTGAATTTATTGGTGAGTGAATGATAAAATGGGGGAAAACTGGTGAGATTTGAACTATTTTAGGCTCTGCTTTATGGCTTTCTAATGCAGCTTTTCGCTTTTGTTATTTTTGTGTAACATTGACCTGTTTTGGTGCATATTTTGGACACTATGCATATTTTAGATTGTTATGATTTGGCTTTGTAATGGACTGGTTTAGAGCAGGAACAACAACATAATAACAGGACAACAAGACAGCATAACTTTGTTTGGACAGTTTGACAACAAGGTTTTAGAGGGTAGTATTTGGCCGGTTGTAGCAGCATGACAACACTGGTACAAAAGCTTAACAAGGCATGGTAATTGGGAAATTCTGCATGAAGCACACAAGGAGGATAGTTTTGGAATTATATCAAATTTAGGCTTAGAAACATGTAACTTTTTCTTGTAATTTCTTTAAGTGTAAAAGGAAAACTTCATGGTATCGATGTACCTTGAAATTACCCCCTTGTAACATGAATGATGGAATTGGAGGATTTGAAATAAAGTGAGGCCTTGTATGAGAAATGTCTTTAAGCCTTTGAACTTTTGGATTCAATCTTGAAATTTATTAGGATAGAATCATATGGAATGAGTTCTTAAATCATGAATAAGTTTGATGAATGTCTTGCCTTCGATAACTTGAAATAATTCAACATTAATGAACCTTGAACTTGTAATCTTGAATTCCAAATAATCCTCCTACGTGATCTTCCATTCTCAACTTGAATCAAATTCTTGAACAAAATGAATGCTTAACAACTTGATGTCATTTGAACTAAATTTCATTCAAATCTATATGAACCAATTTCAAATTGACTTGTACCTCATGACAAACTTCGAATCCTTATTTTTTAATTCTTCAAATTAACTTGCAAATTGAAGTCACGAGTATTTGATGAGAACCAAAAATTGCACCCATCAAAATAAGTTGCAACTTATAATTCAATCCACCATAATTAATAATGCCTTTTAAGAAACTTATCATGACCTGAGTTGAAAGTAGAGGTTAAGAACATTCTAAGTCAAAACATGACCTATAATATTTTGGTAAATTTCATGGCTTTCCTAGCGCAATTCGACTTTGATCTTTGAAGAAATACCATAGACAACTCTATTTGTGATACTTCACAAAAATAATCGCCTCATAACATTGAAAAATGAGGAAGTTATAATCCTCGAAAGTTTGACAAGATTTTCTTGAAATTAGGTCAAATTTGCAAAAGGACCTGTAAAGTATTCGAATTTTTGATGATCCTCCGCACATAATCTGCTCTTGACTTGTAAAGAGAAGTTGGATATGACATCAAGGAGATTCATACGCAAAAAGAACCACAAAAAATGTTGAATAATGAAGAAGTTACAATCGTTTGAACTTGATCTTAAAAATTTTGACTTTTAGTCAAAGTACTTTGAATCAACTTGCAAATTTGATCTTTCCTTGCATTCCCAGACATATTGATGCACATATGCAGCAGTGATGGTGAAATCTTGACTGTGCTTTTGGTTAAAGGCTAAAATTTGATGGATTATTCTTTGAGAATCGGTGATTCACCATACCTGAACACTTGAGGGATCTAAAACCCTAATTGAGGCGCAACACCTGACGCTCTTGATTTAGACCTGTCTCTGCACATGAAATCAAAGAAACATAAACATACACCTTTGTATAGGATTAAAAGTTAGTGATGCATAAAATAAAATATTCACAACAATTGATAATCTTGCATAAGCAATGCTCGAAGGTGAGCACATTAAAAACCAACTGTGTCTTATGACCTTGATGCTTTATGAAAATGAAAATGAAGGTGGGATCTTAGGTCAAAATTTTGGGTATGACAGTAATTAATTTCATGTTTTTTATTTGTCTATATATACCGTTTTCTCACAAACACTTCTCACCATTACCTTCTGTGATACGGTGGGAGAACTGACTTGAGGTTTTGCGTTTGTGTTCGCAAATGTTTTGGTTTAGCAAGAGTCACCACCGACTGTTTATTTTATCCAAAGGAAAGATCAAAAAGCACAAGAAAGATCTTTGAAATGTTTTCTTGGGTTCGGGGGGTAGATTATGAAAAGGGAAGGTGCAAGCACCCTTTTCATCCATGGTTATCCATGGGCTCTTAGTTACTTGTTTAGATCACTTGCTTTTGCTTTTCAATTGTTTGAAATGGTGCTTTGTGTGTGGTTTTGAAAATGTTTTGAAAAGAGGCCATCGTTGTGGCAACCTTTGTAATGATTCTTGTTTGAATGTATACAAAGGTGTATTGTCTTTTGAAAAGATGTTTCAATGTTTGAAAGTTTAAAAGTTTGTTTTGGGAAATGTTTTGAAATTGTGTTGTAAGGTGTGTTTGAAAATAGCAAGGATGGTTTGCAAGTTTTGATCAAGTAACTAAGAGTTGTCTACCCTATCTACTCAAGAGTCTTTCCTACACATTTTTAACCCTTTTTACAGTGTTGTTTTACCATTGCATTTGGTAAACAACCTTGTACTTGGATGTTAAACGGGACAGGCGCGGGTCATCGTATTGACCATGATAGCAATATTGCCAAGTATCTTTAGCAATTTTTTTGAGGGACTAGATCATTTTGTATAGGCAACCAAGATAGCGTCATCGAGGGACTATGATCTTTTTGTTTTGGTTTTTGTTTTGCCAAGATACTCAACATGCATAACATGGCCATTTTAAAGGCAACAAGTGGATGAAACCCTAGGGGTGCATGTGTGAATTGTGTCATCATTTTCATGCATTTATGTCTTGTATTAGGTCTAACTATTTGTTTTGATTTTGGATATTGAATACAAACTCTAATCTCTATCATGGCATATTTGGAAGCATAAGTGCGTAACAGTAATCTAGGCTATTACAACATTTGATATGGGGGGGGGGGGGATACAATTTTGAATGGGGAGTATTTGAAAGAAAATAAAACCCTAATATTTACTATTACATCCAAATTGAATTCTTTGCATCAAATAATAAATAAACAATATTTAAATAAGCAATAAAATATAAATATGCAAAATATTATGAATATGCAAGAAATGTTTTTATTTATTTTTATATGTGTAAAAATAAAATATTTAATGTATTAAAAAAAAGAAAAGAAAATATTATTTTTGGAAAGGGTAGAAACCCTAATTTTGTTTTAGGAAAATATATTAATTATATTATTTATTTATGTACAAGTAAATAAAAATATAAAATATATACAATTGTTTAGAAAATAATAATATATGAGAAAAATATTATTTAGGTATATAGATGCTAAAAATGAAAATAAGAATATAATATTTTATATGTTATTTACAAGTTTTTTATTTGAGAAAATAAATGTAGTAAACTTAATAAACTAAATATTATATCAAAATAAAATAAAATAAATAATAAAAAATGTGAAAATTTAAGGAAAATATTTTTAATAATTTTTTATATTTGGAAAAAATAAAATGAAGTCAGAAATAAAAAGAAATGAAAATAATATGAAAATATAAAACAAATGGGCTAGGAGGTGCAGTCAGTAAAGAGGGGGGTGTAAAAAAAACAAGAAAGCCCAGCCCATTTCCACTTCATCTTCAACCTCTGATTCAAAAAAATACGCGCTCCTGTTGTACAACTCGTATCTCCTGCATTTGTGCTTAAAAACGAAAACTTGCAACATGAAAGTTATAGAGCATGATCATACGATTCTAACCATATAAAAAACTTAATCTAACTCTCAAAGACCAGAGAGAATTTCTCTGGCCCTAATTTCTAACCTAAATTTTTCAGGATGTTCATCAATCAAATTCTCTCAGCACGCTTAACTTAAATGAAAATTGAGCATATGTACATCTTAAGGGCTATGAGTACTACACTTTTTATTCACAAACCTAAGCCTAATGATTCCTAAATAGAGAGATAGAAAGTTGACAAATATCTGTTTCAGATGAACTCGTGTATGGCAATGTGGAGCTTTTCAATGAGGCCTGAGATGCTTGGGAGCTTGCTTGAACTTCCTCTGACCTTCCCCAATGCTTAGTTTGCCTTGGATTTGCTTGAACAAGCTTGTAGAAGTCAACCTGGACAAGCTGAAAACAGAAATGGTGAAGCTTGCAAATGGAGTTACAGTCAAGGGCCAATGGTTGGGATAGCTCAGTTGGGTTATATGGAAGGTATTGGAACTGGTTTGGGGCAAAACACACGAGTGGTTTGTGTTTTGGAACTCAAAGTGCAGAAGTTGCCTTGTTTTACAAGAGGAATGTGTTTTGATGTTCAAGAGTGTTAGAGGGATCAATGGCTCGTGTTTCTGACTTAAGGCAATGTGCAAAACTTGTTTCAAATGCTTGCAAGAGTTGGTTATAACAGATACTCAAGTTGTGTCTCTTTGGCAAGTTTACTTGTATTTTAAGCAAAAGTAAGAAATGATACAAGACAGGCCTGTACATGCTATCTTTCAGGATGCACTTGGTGATCTTGGCCCCCTCAGTTTGTGGATATTATTTTCTGTCCAAGATTTGGTTCAAGGCTCAAGAGATGCAATTTGACATAAAGCAAGTTTTGACAAAAATGGCAATGTTGCCTTTTTGCTATTTTTGGATTAATCTCTTATGTAATCCTCTAATGATCAGAACAAAGCTTCAATCCATTGGTTTTGCATTTAATTCTTGAGTGTAGAAGGGTTTAGGGACATGTAATTAAGTATAAACAATGCTGGATGGAAATTGCAACTTGTGGCAACATGAAACATGCCATGGATCAAAGTGAGTTTTTGCCAAATTCAACCTTCGATTCTCCCTAACCATAAATGATTTTGGAGAGTTCTTGGACATTTTTGAAATCTTGTAACATGCTATACAATCCATCTTTGAAATTAATTTTTATATTCCAAGTGGAACTATGTGAAAAATTGCCATGAAGATAGGTCAAAATCCTACCTAAACTAGGGCAAAATTTCACTAAGTTAAAAGTTTCATGGACCCTTGTTCCAAAAATCATAACTTAAGATCCAAGCTTCTTTTGGGAAAACTTTGTGAATAAAATTTGTAGACTTTGTGGAGGAATACAACTTTCATGTTGGAAGTTTTGTTTGAATCCAATTGTATCATGGTGAAAATGTTGGGCAAACTTGGGAAAAAATAAGAAAATTTCATAACTTAGAAAAATTCTAAGTTATGAAAATTTTCAATTTTAAACCCTAATTTGCAAAATTAGGTTTCTTGATGAACAAGTTTCATGTTTTGACTCATCTTGATGAAAAATGACCCTTGGCACTTGATTTTGACCAAAAAGTCAAAGATTGACTTTTCAGTGTACTGTCAAATTTTGATCAGTTGACTGAAAAATTCATTTGTCAATCCAATGCAATTGAGATCTTTTGAACCTTGTGAATAGGTCAAGATGATGCTGTTGAGTCCTTGAATCCATTCTTGAACCCAATTTGCCATTGGCTAGGTTAAAAATCAGAAATTGCCCTTGTGCAGTCAAAACCCTAAAAATGATTGTTTTGCCCTTTTGATGATCTGATCAAATTTCTTGAGGAGTTGTGGTCCAAACTTGATAAAATGGTTCATATAAGTCTATAATGTTAATGTAGATCAAAAATTATGAGGTTTGACTGTAAATTGGCCACAATTGACTTTTTCCCCAATACAGCTGATTTCTAGGTCAATTGTCCAATTGACTGGGCAAAAATTTGATTCAAGGCTTGAAACTTGGTAGAGGCAATCGTGTAAGTCCAACATGAAGTATGAAAGTCACTTTGAGCATTGAAAGTCCAAAAATCCCTGTGCAAACTCAAACCCTAATTTAGGTCATTAGTGCAAGGAGATGTCTTGAGCAGAGCAAAACCTTAATCCTGTCTGGAGTTCAAAGAGTCTTGTGAGGGGAAATCTTGATAAAATGAGAGGGAAAATTTTGGGGTACAACAGCTTCCCCTGTTCAATCTTCTTGAACCTGAAGAGTTAGATTGGCGAGTTTGCCTTTTGTGACTCGAGGGTAAAAGATGATTGGACACTAGAGTGCCTGTAAATTTGCACTCGTCAAAATGTAAATGAGGGAATGGGCTTAAAGATGCCATTTAGAGATGGTAGAATCTTGCTGGAGATGGGCTTAAAGATGCCATCCAAGACAGTTTGTTGAAAATCAGGAGAATGAACACCAGAATGGTATCCGTATCTGGAATGTATTTGAGTTGTATTTGGAGATTGGATTCGTATGAGCAAAGGAATGGAGTCCGTGTCTGGAGCGTATCTGAACTGTAACTGTATTTGATTCTTAAATGAATATCAGAATGACTGCCGTGTCGAGAGTGTATCTGTATTGTATCTGAATTTTGAATGGGCGACAGAGAAACATCTATGTATGGAGCATCTCTGGGCTGGGGATAAATTCCGAATGAGTGACAAAATGGCAACCGTGTATGGAGCATATCTGAACTGTATCTAAAGTTGAGATCTGTATGAGTAGCATAATGAATTCCGTGTTTGGAGTGTATCCGTACTGTAACTGGGATCTGGACAAGTGACAAAATGACGTCCGTGTCTGGAGTGTATCTGGACTTGAGGTTGATAGTTAAATCTGAATAAGAAATAGAATGGCTTCCGTGTCTGGAGCGTATCTAATCTGTATCTGATTGCTGAAGTCTGAATGAGTGACACAAAGGCTTCAGTGTCTTGAGCGTATCTGATTTGTATCTTGACTTGAAATTCAGAATGAGTAGTAGAATGACCTCCGTGTCTGGGGTGTATCCATACTGTATCTGAATAAGAGATCTGAATGAGTAGCAGAATGACTTCCATGTCTTGGAGTGTATCCGTACTGTATCTGAAATCTTTGAATAGTTGTTAAAGATAACTTTTAATTTTATCCTTAAAAGGGTAAAATGTTAGCTGAAACACAAAGTTATGTTGGATGATATGTATGATGCAATAAAATGTGTTCTATCAATGTTTATGATATATGAATGTAATGTATGCACATGTAAGCTGATTAGATGTCTTGCTGAGGAAAATAAATCCTTGATAGCTGGAGATAATGAAATCTTTGACTGCTGTCGGGGAAAATAAATCCTTGACCGCTGCTGGAGATTCAAAATCTTTGACAACTTGTGGGGATTAACTTTGACAACTTCTGTGGGGATATGAGAATCCTTCATGACTTTCCTGGGGATATAGGGATCCTTCAAGTCTGCTTGACAAACCTGTTTGGGGAATCCAGAGAACTTTGATGACTATGGAATAGGGAATAAAGAAAACTCTGACGATCTCTACTGGGGAATTGAAACCTTGGAGGCTTCACCGGAGAAACGAGAATGAGAATCTTCGATCTGTTGGGAAATAACTCTGTTGGGAGAATGTTTATTCTGTTGGAGATTTTTTCAAGAGCTTGGGTTGTATGCCATTCTATTGAGGAATTATCTGAAGCCGTTGTCTGGTTTCTAAGATAACTTGCAGGGGAATCTTCTAGTTTTAAGACAAATCTCTGGGGAATTGGAGGAAACTGGATGGTCTTCCACCGGGGTTTAAAGGTTGAATTTTTGGACTCCGTTGGGGAAGAAAGTTTTATCTTCACTGAGGGTTTGTAGTTCAAAGTTTTCTGGCTCCGTTGGGGATTGGGAGTTTGGAAACTTAGTTCTGATGGAGATTTTGAAACTTAACTATGTTGGGGGTATGTATTTCAAGGCTTTAGCTCTGCTGAGGATTTTTCCTGGAATAGCCTAAAGACGTTTTCCCATACTTTCAATCTGTCAGTAATTATTCTTTCTCATTTCGTTTTATTTGTAAGTAGTGATTATATTCAAATGCATA
Organism: Vicia faba; assembly: GCA_948472305.1. Classification (NCBI taxonomy): domain Eukaryota; kingdom Viridiplantae; phylum Streptophyta; class Magnoliopsida; order Fabales; family Fabaceae; genus Vicia; species Vicia faba. The sequence continues at coordinate 674,153,410 of OX451736.1, forward strand.
TGCTCATTTAATAAATCATTGGAAGTTTTCAAATAAAACATAAGCGTAAAAAGAAAGAAAAGGAAAACAAATTTCTGCACTTTGAAGTATCTTTGTATTAACTTTGTGTAAGTATTTTGTACAAAGGAGACATACATCCTAGTAAGAGAATGTTGTCATAAAATTAAGAAAAATTTATACAAAGAAAGATGGCTATGTGTAATAATTCCATGGGGTTCCCATTCTGCTATAGCCTTCGTAACTCTGAGTATCTTGTCCATTCGTTGCTTCGTCCGCAGATGATTGGATTGATCAGAAGCTTGGAGCTTGTCCGTGAAGAGATTTTCCTTAAAGTGATCCGACGAGACATAGTCATACGCTTTAATTCCCTAAATTTTTCCTGGACCGCCCTTTCGGGTTTTCAGTCCATCGGGAAACCCTTTTTTGCCCAAGTCGCCCTTTCGGGTTTTCAACTTGCCGGGTGTACAAATTTTTTTATTTATCCCTAATTTTTGCCTGAACCGCCCTTTCAGGTTTTCGATTCACCAGGATGCCCATTTTTGCCTAAGTCGCCCTTTCGAGTTTTCAACTTGTTGGGTCGTTTATGCATAGTATCTTTTGACTATGTCTGTGTTCGCAGGATGCGATAGGTCGTCGCCGTCCATGGTAGTCAAGATCATTGCCCCACCAGAAAAGATGTTTTTGATCACAAATGGTCCTTCGTAAGTAGGAGTCCATTTTCCCCTGGGATCACTTTGCGGCAAGATGATCTGCTTAATTACAAGGTCCCCGACTCGATATACTTGTCTCTTGACTTTCTTGTTGAAGGCCTTGATCATACGTTTCTGATACGCCTAACCATGGCAAACAACAGTAAGTCGCTTTTCGTCAATCAAGTTAAGTTGATCAAGCCGGGTCTGAATCCAATCGTCTTCACTCAAACCAGATTCTTTCATAATTCTCAAGGAGAGAATCTGAACCTCGATAGGTAAAACAGCTTCCATGTCGTATACCAAAGAATAGGGTGTTTCCCCAGTTGAAGTGTGTGCCGTGGTACGGTACCCGTGCAGAGCAAACAGTAACATCTCGTGCCAGTCCTTGTAGGTGACTGTCATCTTTTGAATGATCTACTTGATATTTTTGTTTGCGGCTTCGACATCATTGTTCATCTTAGGCCGATAGGGAGATGAATTGTGATGTTGAATCTTGAACTGCTCGCACAGAGCGGTGATCATAGTATTGTTCAAATTTATACCATTGTCAGTGTTGATCCTGTCGGGGATACCATACCGACATATGAGGTTCTGCTTGATGAAGCGGGAAACCACATTCTTTGTAACGGAGGCGAAGGAAGCTGCTTCGACCCACTTAGTAAAGTAATCAATGGGCACCAGGATGAAACGGTGTCCATTGGATGTTGTAGGCTTGATCTCTCCAATCATGTCGATTCCCCACATCGCGAATGGCCAAGGAGCTGTTAAGACATTGAGAGGAACTGGAGGAATATGTACCTTGTCAGCATAGATTTGGCATTTGTGACAAGTACGGGAATGTTGATGACATTCAGCTTCCATGGTAGACCAGTAATAGCCTGCCCTTAGAATCTTCTTAGCCATCGTGTGACCGCTTGAGTGGGTGCCAAAGGTGCCATTATGTAGTTCATCCATGATTTGCTCAGCTTCAACCTTGTCCACACAACGGAGTAGGACACAATCAACATTGCGCTTGTATAAGATACCATTGCTCAGAAAGAACTTGGCAGTGAACCTCCTAAAGAACTTTTTGTCATTGACTGAAGCTTCTTCAGGGTATTCTTGTGCTTTGAGATACCTTTTGACGTCATGAAACCAAGGTCGGTCCACTACTTCTTCGGTATTAATCTCGTGACAATGTGCAGGGTCGGCCATTCGTTCGATGGTGATTTGAGGTGCCTCATTATCCCAGTTAAGTTTAAACATGGATGACATTGTAGCTAGCACATCTGCCAACTGATTCTCTTCTCGCGGGAAGTGCTCGAAGGTAATCTGCTCGAAATGTGGTAACAATGTCAAGACATGTTCTTTGTAAGGGGTGAGGTTAGGGTGTTTAGTATCCCACTCTCCTTTGATTTGACTGATAACCAAAGTGAGTCCCCAAATACAATCAAAGATTTGATTCCCAAGTCAATAATGGCCTTGAGACCAAAGATACAAGCTTCATACTCAGCCATGTTATTGGTGCAGCTGAAGCAGAGTCTAGCGGTGAAAGGTGTATGGCAACCTTCTGGAGAAATAAGTACTGCGCTGATACCGTTTCCAAGTGCGTTGGAGGCACCATCAAAGTACAGAGTCCATCAGGATCCTTGTTCAGGTCCGTCATACGGTCTGTTCTCTTCAATGTTGCTCAAAGTCATAATATCCTCGTCGGGGAAGTCGAACCTCATGGATTGGTAATCTTCGACAGCTAGATGGGCCAGATGATCGGCTAGCACACTCCCCTTTATAGCTTTTTGGGTCATGTACTGTATATCATATTCAGTGAGGATCATCTGCCATCTAGCGATTCTTCCGGATAGAGCAGGCTTCTCGAAGATGTACTTGATCAGATCCATCTTAGAGATCAGTAAAGTGGTATGTGTCAACATATACTGCCTTAGCCGGCGAGCAGCCCATACCAAAGCGCATCAAGTTTTCTCGAGCAGTGAGTAGCGAGTCTCATAGTCGGTAAAATTTTTGCTAAGGTAATAAATGGCATGCTCTTTTCGGCCATACTCGTCATGTTGGCCCAGTACGCACCCCATTGAATTCTCCAGTACAGTCAGATACATGATTAACGGCCTTCCTTCGACGGGTGGCATCAAGATAGGAGGTTCCAGCAAATACTCCTTGATTTTATCGAAAGCCACCTGGAAGTCATCATTCCATTTAACCACCTGATCTTTCTTCAATAGCTTGAAGATTGGTTCACAGGTATATGTTAGGTGAGAAATGAACCTTGCAATGTAGTTTAGGCGTCCCAAGAAACCTCTAACCTCCTTCTCAGTGCGAGGGGCAGGCACTTCTTGTATAGCTTTGACTTTGGCAGGATCAACCTCGATGCCTTTGTTACTGACAATGAATCCCAAAAGTTTACCAGACCTGACTCCGAAAGTGCACTTGTTAGGGTTTAGTCTGAGCTTGTACTCTTTCAATCTGACAAACAACTTTTGCAGATGGTCGAGGTGTTCTTCTTCAGTTTGCGAACAGGCTATCATATCGTCTATGTAGACTTCAATCTCATGATGTATCATGTCATGAAACAAAGCCACCATGGCGCGCTGATAGGTTGCCCCAGCATTCTTCATTCCGAATGGCATCACTTTATAGCAGAAAGTACCCCACTGCGTAACAAAAGTAGTCTTCTCCATGTCTTCAGGGCCCATTTTGATCTGATTGTACCCTGAAAATCCATCCATGAAAGAAAATACCTTATGTTGAGCTGTGTTATCAACCAAAATGTCAATGTGTGGTAGTGGAAAATCATCTTTAGGGCTAGCCCTGTTTAAGTCTCTGTAATCCACACACATTCTCACTTTTCCGTCCTTCTTAGGCACGGGCACAATGTTAGCAACCCATTGAGGATAGGATGTAACTTCCAGAAAACCAGCATTGAACTGCTTCATCACTTTAGCTTTGATCTTTTCGGACATGTCGGGCCTCATTCAGCGGACTTTCTATTTGATTGGTGGACAGTCTTCTCTTGTAGGGAGACGGTGAACCACAATATATGTATCCAGTCCCGGCATGTCTTCATAGGACCAGGCGAAGATCTCAACATATTCATTCAACAGCTGAACTAAACACTCCTTGACATTTGGCTCTAGGTTGGCACCCACTTTAACTTCTTTTCTGGCTTCCTTTGTTCCCAAGTTGATAGTCTCTAACAACTCCTCGTGAGGTAGAATAGCCCTTCCTTCCTGTTGCAAAAGTCTAGCCAACTTTGCAGGCACTTCACAGTCTTCATCACCTTCGTACTCGGCATGATTGACCAGATCTTCAGAGTCACTGAAGGTCATAGTAGAATTGTTACCCATGGAATCCGGGGTGGATGGGTACCTGCATTTTATGAGCATGGGTGTGTGTAAGGGATAGTCACCTTTAAACAAATAAAATGTAAAAAGAAAGAAAATGAACACAACAGCTTATATATGAAAACGTCCATGATTCATTAAAAATGGCATATGAAGATGAAAAATCAAGCCCTTACAAATGGACCTATATGCCCCGAGTAAGGCATAAGGCAAAAAGTGTACGAATTGTTTAAAAAATATTACAGACCAACAGAAAGTGTTCAAAAGATAAATTATTGATTGATGAAAGTAATGGGAACGAAGTCTTTCTCCTCCCAGTTGTTTAGTCCTCCTTCAATAGTTGGAAAGATCCAGTCTTCAAAATTGCTTTCTTCTTCATCAACCTCTAAAGCATGAACTCCATGATGAGTGATTTTTAATGGCGGTCCTCCAGCCCGGGAGCGATGCACAGCCTTCTGACTAACAGCAGTGAAACCCAAGCCGAACTTATTTGTCTTGTAAGGAAAATCTGGCAGTTGACCCCATACAGTGCTTCCTCCTTCCTTGATCACAGCCTTCGCATCTTTAAGGGATGACATCCGGGACACAGGTTTGGTAATGAAGAGCACAAAAGTCATTGTCTTGGCTACCGCAACTTCAGGAGAAACCTCTTCGAAGTGCTGAAAGAGGGTCTCGATGAAATCCCCATCTAATTCAACATAGCGGAATGAATTCAGATGGCTTATCATATACTCCTCCTCGCCACGAACTGTCACAATTTTCCCCTGGACAGAGTACTTAAGCTTTTGATGCAGAGTGGATGTAACGGCCCCAACATAATGAATCCATGGTCTTCCTAACAAGCAAGAGTATGAGGGACGAATATCCATGACATAAAATGTGGAGTGGAAAGCTTCGGTACCCACTTTAATTGGGATGTCCACCTCCCCGTGGACCATCCGCTTAGAACCATCAAAGGCTCTTACAATGATATCACTGGGCTTTAAGGTCAAACCTTCACAGTCCAATCTGTCCAACGCTTTCTTAGGAAAGACATTTAAAGACGACCCGGTATCAACCAGAATGTGAGCAAGAGTAGTCCCTCTGCATTCCACCGAGACATGCAGCGCGACGTTATGCTTTCTCCCCTTAGATGTTAGATCGGCATCAGAGAAGCCAAGACCATTGTCAGCGGTTAGACTGGCTACACACTCCTGGAACTGATCCGCGGAGGTTTCTTGAGGCACATGGGCCGTCTTCAGGAATTTGATCAAGGCTTTGGCATGGGCCTCGGAACAGAGCAATAGGGCCAGCATAGAGATTTTTGAAGGGGTTTGCCCCAGTTGTTCTACGACATCATAGTCGCTTTTCTTAATTATTTTTAAAATCTCCTCCATCTCCTTTTGAGTGGTCTCGAGGATGACCAAAGGCTGAGCCCTCGTCCTGACGGGTGCTTCTTGGATCCCCTTACCCTTATCAGTAGTAACAGCAGAGGGTACAACTTCGGGAGTTATGATTTCTTCAATCACTGGAGTTTGTACAGATGCGTTGACGGGCACCGAAGTAACCTTAGGAACACTTGAGGGTCCTAAGATTTCCCTTAGAGGAGAAATCTACGGAGAGAAGATTCTTTCGCTGCGGGTGATCTTACTTGTCCCCGCAATATTTCCTACATCAGGAGTCTCTTCATTGAAACTTTCTTCAACTGATTTGATCTGCTTAACACCGTGATAGAAGATCTCTCCTCCATAATTCCACAGTATTATCTTGTTGGACTTGTATGGGATAGGCCCCGACATTGTTATCTTCAGAGGTACAAACTTTGGATCGGGTGTAATCTTAACAAGTCTTTTGGAGACCTTGGAAAGATTGTCGGAAATGGTGATTATAGCAACATCGTTTATTGGAGTAACATGAGTAACATGAGTGACAGGAGTTTTCTTGAAGAGGATTTCTTGATTATCCATCAGGCGTTGGATGCCTGACTTCAATAGTGGACAGTCGGATTGCAAGGTCGAACAAAGGTAACAATCTTTTTCACAGCCCAGGAAAATCCCAGCTTTCAACAGATTCATCTTGATCATTGGTAATGGAGTCATTAAGTCATCAACATCAGTAACATAAAGATCTTCTACAACAGCATGGACATTATGACCATGTTTTGGCATTGGAGCGGATATCACATTAGGTTTTTCAGGTGCGTCAAACTCCACCTCCTTGGCATCTATTAAATCCTGGATCTTATTTTTGAGGGCCCAACAATTATTGGTGTCGTTCCCCATGTTGTCCGAATGATAGGCACACTTTGCATTTGAATGGTAATAGGGAGAAGAGGTATTTGGATTCTTTGGCGCCTCTTTCAAGTTTGTAAGGTTTAACTTCAGCAGATGAGGGAGAACCTGATCAGGTGTCATATTGATCCAGGTGAATTGTCGTGTAGGCCTTTCCACCCTGGCTTGGTTGGTTCTGGGTTGACTGCTTCGAGGTTGATCGGCTGCGGAATTCTGAATCATCACAGCCCCCACCGCTGGTCGGCGCTCCATTCTTCCTTGATTTCTCTGGGAGTAAACTGCAAAGACTTCTTTCTTGGCTGGAAAGGTCTTCTTGATAGCAGCGGAAGCAGATGTATCCTTTTGAATTTTACCGCTCTTAATGCCAGCTTCGACTCTTTCACCAGTCAGGATTAACTCGGTGAACCCTGCAGATGAGCTCCTGATCAAGTTGTTAAAGAATGGACCTGACAGGGTCCCCAAAAACATATCCACAAGCTCTCTCTCAGACAAAGGTGGCTGCACCCTTCCATCCAAGTCCCGCCACTTTTGGGCATACTCCTTAAAGCCTTCATTAGAGACCATACCCATACTCTAATTGAGTACGAGTAGGTGCTAAGTCTGCATTATATTGATATTGTATGTAGAAAGCAGCAGCCAAATCCTCCCAGTTATGTACATCAGATCTTTCAAGTTGGTAGAACCAATCCAATTGCGTACCTGACAAACTATCTTGAAAAAAGTGGACCCACAAATCCTTATCAGAAGAATGAGGTTGGATCTTTCCGACGTAAGACCGCAGATGCATCTTTGGACAAGACAAACCATCGTATTTAGCAAATTTAGGCACCTTGAATTTAGGGGGAATCACAATCCCAGCAACCAACCCTGGCTCCTCGAAATCCAGCCCAGGTACTCTTTGTACCTCCATGGCTGGCAAACGCTCTTCCAAATTCTTATACTTGTCGTCTGCAGGAGGGTACTACTACTCAGAGTAATCTTCATCCTCTTCTTCTTCTTCTTCAGCCTCAGACTCGGAGGGTACTGCAACTCCCTTTCCTTTGCCAACCCCTTCATCAGACGTCGAGGGGAAATCCAGGACTCTTCTAGCTTGGTTCTCAAATCTTCTTTCCATAGTGGCCACACCAACTCTTTTTTTCTTCTTTTTCTCCTTTTCTTTTTCCAGTAGACCTTTGAGCTCCTCCCGACCCTTTGCCAAGGTCATGAGTAGCTGTTGGAACTGTGAATTCTGCGCCTGTAGGTCTTTGACCATCTGCTCTATATCCATCTTGCTGAAATAAACAGCAGAGAGATAAGGAAACCTGGTGTGAAGACCTGCTTATGCATATGATAAATGATATGTATTCATGTAATGCATTCAAGGATTCAGAAATTCAAATTTGTTGCAAACAAAAAAGAACACACGTCATATTAATAAGATAGAATTTGTTAGTACATAAGTGCCCCATGGGAAAAATAATACAAAATTCTAATGTAAAAAGACGTTGCGCATCCTTTTTGGTGTTGTGTAGGTGTTGAGAGTCTGCTCTTCATGGAGTCGACGAGTAAGTTCCAAAACCTTCTTCTCACTGGCGTAGAAGCTGGCTTCAAAAGTGTTTCGTTCTTCCTTGAGCTGTATCCAACTCTTTTGCAAATCTTCCAATGATGTTGGCATGTCAGGATGTAGGAGGGTGTATGGAACCTATCCTTCCATGACAGGCTCTTTGATCACAGGGAGAATGTAGGGGTAAGGCATCATAAGACTCTGGGCGCGGGTTTGTACCCACTTGAGGTAAGGTTCAAGGGGGATAGAATTCTTGTGCCCCAGTGTCTTACTGTCCACTTTGTTGGGCATCCTCCAAGCTCGGATAAACCTTTGTCGAAGTCCTTGAGCGTCGTTGTCGAAGTCAAAAACCAAATCTGGAATCAGCATGTTATGAGGGCCATCCCTTCGGGCATACCCAAATTGTCTCAGAGCTAAGCAGGGGTTGTAGGTAATGCCTCCCCTAATTCTAAGTAGTGGGACATTATGGAATTCCCCACAACGATCAATGATGATGACATTTTATCTAGATCGAGAACACCAATGAACATCAGAATGTGTAAGAGTCATCAACCGCTGTGACCACCTCAAGCCTTGCTCATTCTTCAAGACTGATTGGGAAAGGTGAGAAATAAACCACCTTTCTAGAAGAGGAGTACAGCACATGAGAACACCTCTTTTCCTCATTGTTCGTGTGTGAAATGAGTGGAGGATATCCCCAAGCAATGTAGGCACAAGATTCCGAGATATGAAAATTTTGACAGCATTCACATCTATAAGCTGACCAGGGTTTGGGAACAAGACTAACCCATAGATGAGAAGTGCTACAATCTCCTCAAAAGCTTGCAGATCTAGAGAATTCCAGCAGTCTTGTGCCTTCTCAAACAGAAACTTTGCCAAGAAACCCTTGACACCACTTTTGGTTTCCCAATGACCTTTGATATCAGATGGTTGCAAGTGTAAGGCTTGAGCAACATCTTCAGGCTTTGGTTCTCTTTCTGTACCGTTGTAGGGTAGTTGATGGAGAATAGGAATCCTCAGGAGTTTAGAAAATTCCTCCAAAGTAGGCACTAGTTGGTAATTAGGAAATGTAAAGAAATGGTGTAAGGGGCCAAAGAACTGGAAGAGCACTTTCACCATGTCTTCTTCAATATTGGAGTTGACCAAGTTGAGAAGTCTACCATGTCTTTCACTGAAGGGATAATTCTCTAGAATCTTAGAAGCAAGCTCCTTGAGTTGAGGAGGGATTCTCACAAGGTTGACCTAGATTGTTTTTCTGCTAAGTGATTCCATAACCTACAAAACAGGAACAAAGATGAAGATCCAAACCCTTGAAATGGTTAGTGGATGCAAATGATGCTTTATGATGTTCATGATGTATGCACAAGTATATGTACAAGCAAGTCACACAAGTTCCTAGTTTCAGGCTTGCATGGGGTTTCATAGGTAAGTACCCTCTTGAAGTTAGTTGGCTCAACTTGTCCTATAAATAGTAATCGGGTTCTAAGGAGCTCAATATCACTGGATTATTTTCTGTGTTCATTGTTTCAGTTTAGCCACTTAACTGGCGACCGAAATATTCCAAGAAAATAACCCTCAATGAGTGTAGTATCGAGTATCTACCAACTTCGGACTGCACCAAAGCCGGTCATCTCACTACCCCTAAAAAGGCCAAGATGGTCAAGTAAAGGTTCTAAAAGTTCATTAGTGCTTCATGACATCACTCAGCGGCCCCGTATTCTCTTTGATTGACTCAAAGGCTACCGGTACGCACAAATATGTTGCACTAATATAGTTATTGCTTCAACCATGTCGGTATACCCTGCATAGTTTCCACAACGTATTGCTATTTAGCTATGAATGTTTCCCAAATCCGGGTAGAGGATTTCAAACCCAAACAATAGAACCAAGTGTAAAGCAATCAAAGAAAACAAGGTAAGCATGTAAAGGTGATCTAAACCCTAAGGTAACCCCACTTTTAGATATATCCCCAGCAGAGTCGCCAGTTCTGTAATACGGTGGGAGAACTGACTTGAGGTTTTGTGTTTGTGTTTGCAAATGTTTCGGTTTAGCAAGAGTCGCCACCGACTTTTTATTTTATCCAAAGGAAAGGTAAAAAAGCACAGGAAAGACCTTTGAGATGTTTTCTTGGGTTCGGGGGGTAGATTATGAAAAGGGAAGGTGCAAGCACCCTTTTCATGCATGGTTATCCATGGGCTCTTAGTTACTTGTTTAGATCACTTGCTTTTGCTTTTCAATTGTTTGAAATGGTGCTTTGTGTGTGGTTTTGAAAATGTTTTGAAAAGAGGCCATCGTTGTGGCAACCTTTGTAATGATTCTTGTTTGAATGTATACAAAGGTGTATTGTCTTTTGAAAAGATGTTTCAATATTTGAAAGTTTGAAAGTTTGTTTTGGAAAATGTTTTGAAATTGTGTTGTAAGGTGTGTTTGAAAATAGCAAGGATGGTTTTCAAGTTTTGATTAAGTAACTAAGAGTTGTCTACCCTATCTACTCAAGAGTCTTTCCTACACATTTTTAACCCTTTTGACAGTTGTTTTACCATTGCATTTGGTAAATAACCTTGTACTTGGATGTTAAACGGGACAGGCGCGAGTCATCGTATTGACCATGATAGCAATATTGCCAAGTATTTTTAGCAATTTTTTTGAGGGACTAGATCATTTTGTATAGGCAACCAAGATAGCGTCATCGAGGGACTATGATCTTTTTGTTTTGGTTTTTCTTTTGCTAAGATACTCAACATGCATAACATGGTCATTTTAAAGGCAACAAGTGGATGAAACCCTAGGGGTGCATGTGTGCATTGTGTTATCATTTTCATGCATTTATGTCTTGTATTAGGTCTAACTATTTGTTTTGATTTTGGATATTGCATACAAACCCTAATCTCTATCATGGCATATTTAGAAGCATAAGTGCGTAACAGTAATCTAGGCTATTACAACATTTGATATGGGGGGGATACAATTTTGAATGGGGAGTATTTGCAAGAAAATAAAACCCTAATATTTATTATTACATCCAAATTGAATTCTTTGCATCAAATAATAAATAAACAATATTTAAATAAGCAATAAAATATAAATATGCAAGAAATGTTTTTATTTATTTTTATGTGTAAAAATAAAATATTTAATGTATTAAAAAAAAGAAAAGAAAGTATTATTTTTGGAAAGGGTAGAAACCCTAATTTTGTTTTAGGAAAATATATTAATTATATTATTTATTTATGTACAAGTAAATAAAAATAGAAAATATATACAATTGTTTAGAAAATAATAATATATGAGAAAATATTATTTAGGTATATAGATGCTAAAAATAAAAATAAGAATATAATATTTTTATATGTTATTTACAAGTTTTTTATTTGATAAAATAAATGTAGTAAACTTAATAAACTAAATATTATATCAAAATAAAATAAAATAAATAATAAAAAATGTGAAAATTTAAGGAAAATATTTTTAGTAATTTTTTATATTTGGAAAAAATAAAATAAAGTCAGAAATAAAAAGAAATGAAAATAATATGAAAATATAAAACAAATGGGCCAGGAGGTGCAGTCAGTAAAGAGGGGGGTGTCAAAAAAAAAACAAGCCAGCCCAACCCATTTCCACTTCATCTTCAACCTCTGATTCAAAAAAAATACGCGCGCTTGTTGTACAACTCGTATCTCCTGCATTTATGCTTAAAAACGAAAAATTTCAACATGAAAGTATAGAGCATGATCATACGATTCTAACCATATAAAAAACTTAATCTAACTCTCAAATACCAGAGAGAATTTCTCTGGCCTTAATTTCTAACCTAAACGTTTTCAGGATGTTCATCAATCAAATTCTCTCAGCACGCTTAACTTAAATGAAAACTGAGCATATGTACAGCTTAAGGGTTATGAGTACTACATTTTTTATTCACAAACCTAAGCCTAATGATTCCTAAATAGAGAGATAGAAAGTTGACAAATACCTGTTTCAAATGAACTCGTGTATGGCAATGTGGAGCTTTTCAATGAGGCCTGAGATGCCTGGGAGCTTGCTTGAACTTCCTCTGACCTTCCCCAATGCTTAGTTTGCCTTGGATTTGCTTGAACAAGATTGTAGAAGTCAACCTGCACAAGCTGAAAACAGAAATGGTGAAGCTTGCAAGTGGAGTTACAGTCAAGGGCCAATGGTTGGGATAGTTCAGGTGGGTTATATGGAAGGTATTGGAACTAGTTTGGGGCAAAATGCATGAGTGGTTTGTGTTTTGGAACTCAAAGTGAAGAAGCTGCCCTGTTTTGCAAGAGGAATGTGTTTTGATGTTCAAGAGTGTTTGAGGGATCAATGGCTCGTGTTTCTGACTCAAGTCAATGTGCAAAACTTGTTTCAAATGCTTCCAAGAGTTGGTTATAACAGATACTCAAGTTGAGTCTCTTTGGCAAGTTTACTTGTATTTTAAGCAAAAGTAAGAAATGATACAAGACAGGCCTGTACAGGCTATCTTTCAGCATGCACTTGGTGATCTTGGCTCCCTCAGTTTGTGGATATTGTTTGCTGTCCAAGATTTGGTTCAAGGCTCAAGAGATGCAATTTGACATAAAGCAAGTTTTGACAAAAATAGCAATGTTGCCTTTTTGCTATTTTTGGATTAATCTCTTGTGTAATCCTCTAATGATCAGAACAAAGATTCAATCCATTGGTTTTGCATTTAATTATTGAGTGTGGAAGGGTTTAGGGACCTGTAATTAAGTATAAACAATGCTGAATGGAAATTGCAACTTGTGGCAACATGAAACATGCCATGGATCAAAGCAAGTTTTTGCCAAATTCAAACCTTCGATTCTCCCTAACAATAAATGATTTTGGAGAGTTCTTAGACATTTTGGAAATCTTATAACATGATATACAATCCATCTTTGAAATTCATTTTGAGATTCCAAGTGGAACTATGTGAAAAATATCCATGAAGATAGGTCAAAATCCTGCCTAAACTAGGGCAAAATTTCACTAAGTTAAAAGTTTCATAGACCCTTGTTCCAAAAATCATAACTTGAGATCCAAGCTTCTTTTGGGAAAACTTTGTGAATAAAAGTTGTTGACTTTGTGGTGGACTACAACTTTCATGTTGGAAGTTTTTTTTTAATCCAATTGCATCATGGTGAAAATATTGGGCAAAGTTGGGAAAAAATAAGAAAATTTCATAACTTAGAAAAATTCTAAAATATGAGATTTTTCAATTTTAAACCCTAATTTGCAAAATTAGGTTTCTTGATGAACAAGTTTCATGTTTTGACTCATCTTGATAAAAAATGACCCTTGGCACTTGATTTTGACCAAAAAGTCAAAGTTTGACTTTTCAGTGTACAGTCAAATTTTGACCAGTTGACTGAAAAATTCATTTGTCAATCCAATGCAATTGAGATCTTTTGAACCTTGTGAATAGGTCAAGATGATGCCATTGAGTCCTTGAATCCATGCTTGAACCCAATTTGCCATTGGCTAGGTTAAAAATCATAAATTTCCCTTGTGCAGTCAAAACCCTAAAAATGACCGTTTTGCCCTTTTGATGATCTGATCAAATTTCTTGAGGAGTTGTGGTCCAAACTTGATCAAATGGTTCATATAAGTCTATAATGTTGATGTGGATCAAAAATTATGAGGTTTGACTGTATATTGGCCACAGTTGACTTTTTCCCCAATATAGTTGATTTCTAGGTCAACTGTCCAATTGACTGGGCAAAAATTTGATTCAAGGCTTGAAACTTGGTAGAGGCAATCTTGTAAGTCCAACATGAAGTATGAAAGTCACTTTGAGCATTGAAAGTCCAAAAATCCCTGTGCAAACTCAACCCCTGATTTAGGTCATCAGTGCAAGGAGATGTCTTAAGCAGAGCAAAACTTTAATCCTGTGTGGAGTTCAAAGATTCTTGTGAGGGGAAATCTTGATAAAATGAGAGGGAAAATTTTGGGGTACAACACCTTCACAAACTCTTATCTCTGCAATTTGTTTCTCTCTTCTCTTCTAAAACCTGTGAAAAATGTCTTCATATTCTCAACAACACTATTCACAAGATCTCACTCTTACAAACACCATTCATGTATCAAGTTTCATCCCAAACTAATAAAACTATACTGAACTGATAAGAACCCTCCTCACACCGGTCAAGAATCTTGAATTTCTCTATGAACTTATGGTAGATTTCAAGAGTATTCAAGAAAGTGGATATGATCTTGTTCTTGATGTTGAATTTCAAGGGTGGACAAATTTCTTTGATAGGTTAGTTGGTCCAGTTTTCCCAATACTGGTTAAGGAATTATGGATTCATGCAAAAGTGTCACAACATCAAGTTACTTCGTTTGTAATGGGGAAGAAGATCATCATTACTGAGAAACTCATTGCAACTCTCATTGGATATCATGGAACCGGAGTCAAGTGTAGTGACATGGAAGAAAAAGGATCTGATCTGAACAAAGTTTCTCAAGAAATTTTTGTTTCTGGACTGCACACTAACAAGATTAAAGATATAAAAGACTATCTCATAATCTGGGCTAAAATCATTCTTGGATGCATTCATCACAGAAAATCAATAAGCTCTCCTGACTACATCAACATTGATCAACAATATCTTATGTACTTCATTGCTACCAAGGTCAAAATCAACCTTCCATTCCTTTTGTTCAATTATCTTAAGAGCATAGTCAAGGAAACAAGAGAATACGATAAAAACAAAAGAGATTGGATTCCATTTGGAAGGCTGATCTCAGATATTCTGATAGAAAATAGACTGATAGAACATCTGATTGAAGCTCAACAATTAAGTGAGATGGAAACTTGCGTTGGAAAAACCCTAAACGCCAAAAATATCAAAAAGATGAAGATCATAGATCAAATCAAGAAGAACCCAACCCATATCGTAAAGGAAGTTATCTCTACTCGAAAAATTCCTCTGGACAACTTTCCCCTCTTTACTCAAATAGATTCTCCTGAAATCATTGTCAGATATCTGGATGCTTGCAAAAGAGATGGAAATGTTCATGATGTTAACATTCAGAATCTTCCTCAACCACCAGGTACTCATCAGAAAGTCAAAGAAAAGGAAAGTTGTTGGTGAAGAAACTTATAAGAAGACTCCTAAAGCTAACAAGAAATAAGGTACTTCTTCTTTCATCTCTGTTGTTGGATCAGTACTTTTATCAACATCTAAACCCTCTTCATCTCCAAAACATTTTGAACATCACTCACCAAAAACTTTTGATAACTTTAATTTGAAACCAACACCACCATAACCACTAATCAAACTCTGATTAACTCACCTTCTACCTATAGTGCTCAAACTCAGCCAGAACTTTCCCAACTTCTTTCTGATGTTGAGCAGTGTGATCCATTCATTGATGATTCCGAACTAGAAAATCCAAATATTTCCTTTAAACAACAAATGCCTAAAACAACACTAGAAATACCAGACATAACATATCCTCTCAACAACCTTGAACCACAAAATATCATCATCCCTCAATCACAGAAAACCCATATCATCCCAGATACTCCTTCTCCACATACATCAGCACCAAACTCACATATCTTTATTCATAACTCCCAAGATCATCACACTCTCATAGAACAATCAGAATATCGTCTATGAATTATAGTTGATCGGTAAGCCTTTAACAACCTAATTAATTCCTCCCAGAAAATAGTTGTTCCAAAACCCAAACCAAAACCAACCAAACCACATGTTGGAAAATTATTGCTAGACTTTGAAATAGAAATGCAGGAATGGGTATATACTCTGAAGCTGGTTCGCATCAACTATCTAAACCCAACTTCTTATGACTCCCTCTGAACCCAGTTTAGAAAATGGTTTAATTATGAATCCATCAAGTTAAAGGAACTTAGCTATGAGTATGCTCAGCAGAACTTCTCTAATCAGCTAAATGCCTTCAAGGATCAAGTTCTGAAACTCTGGGAAAAGAAACCTCTTCTACAACTAGATAACGCTCCCTGGGAATTTATACAGAAACTAGAAGTTCGAGAACCATCTCCTGAACCTCAACCTCTAGTCTTTTACCAAGACAAAGGAAAGTCGGTTGAAGAATCTTCTTTGAATGTGACTGTTGAAGAAACTGCGCCAACTTCTCTCATGCTGAAAACTCTAGATGAGTTGAAGAAAGAGAATAAGGTTGTTACGGAAAGGTTGGATAAACAAGATGAAACCAACAAAAATATTAATAGAATGCTGAGAAAACAAAAAGAATCCAACACTCAGATCAAAGGTCTTCTGGAAGCATTTTTCACACGCCTTCCACCTCTACAACCTTAGATTTAGTTATTTCTTTATCTTGTTGTTGTTTTGATGTTTTGTTTTGCTTATCTTCTGTATGATCGTTTTCGTTTTAAATACATGACTTTTGTTGCTCTGATACCGTGTTTTTTTTATATTTTCCTTATTTTATTCTTTTTAATTTATGACAAAAGGGGGAGAAGTGAAAATATTTTGATATAACAGTTCTGGATTAAGTCTCGAACATTTTGATATAACGTAACTTTCGATTCTGAAAGTTTACAGGAATAATATTCTATAAACTTTTAGTATGCATTACCAGCCTTCAACATAGGCTTCTCAGATCTTCCATCGTATGCTCTGAACAACATCTGACGAGCAAACATCTCCAGGGAAGTTTTTACTCATAATCTTTTCTACTTTATCTGAGTATTCAACTCAGAGGGAGTTCTGATAATAAGTCTTACTATTAAGTTATAAATTGTTCATCAAAATATATAAGTTTTATCATCATCAAAAAGGGGAATATTATTAGAACATAGTTTGGTTCTACATCTAATTCATAGTTTTGATGATAACAAATAAATAATTATTATGAAGAACAATTATGCATTCTAATCGTTTGATTGAATGTACAGAGAAGTTCTGATGAAAGCTAAGAGGATAATGACCTGAATGACCAAATATGAAGCTCTGAAGCGAACATGCTTATAAGAAGATCAAAAGCGAAACTAAGAGTGACACGCTAGTAAAGAAGTTCCGATGCATAAGAAAAACTTCTGAAGCACCAAGCTTCCAGTTATACTCTGATGGGAAAGTTCTGAAAGAACAAAGAAGTCTCAATGTATACACCATATTGAAGTTCTGAGACCAAGCACTCAAAGTTCTGAAGACTTTCTTATCCAACATCACACTCATGACAATCAATACATAATCAAAAAAGTAACAGCTGGAACATTATGACTGAGAACAAAATCTGTATTTTTGGAAAGAATATTAAAACCTCAAATCATCAACCTCCCAAAAATAAGTTTATATGTCTCCAACGGATCTGAATCTTTTCTATATAAAGAGGACGATGAAGATGGATCGAATATACACTCACGCATACGAAGAAGAGCACACCAAACACTCTCATATATTTTGTCTCTTAAGTTATTCTTAGTGCTATAATTTTTGTAAACATCACAGTTGTGATATAGCTTGTTAGAAGCAATTATAAACACATTGTATATTTGTTTAAGATTATATTTCCTTGAGAAATTGAGTTGTGGTTTGATCTCAAGAAGATGTTGATAGTTGTCTTCGTGATTTTTTAATCATTTTTATTAGTGGATTAAGACCTCGATTGAGAGAGGCGAAATCACCTTGACGGGTGGACTGGAGTAGCTTTAAGTTCAAACGAACCAGGATAACCAATGTGTTATATTGTTTTAATTTTTGAGAAACCCTAATTCAAACCCCCTTTCTTGTGTTTTTCTATCCTTCAAACTTAATTTCTTGCTTCAAAGTTGTTGAAAGCATATCTAGGCCACTTGTGATATATTGCGACAATTTTGTTAAAGTACATTTCACTCAGAACACTAAGAGCTTTTCTCGCGCAAAGCATTTTGATATTAAGTATCTTTTTTTAGAGAGAAAATTCTTGAATTTTAGACTCGAATTGAACATCTTGCCACAGAGAACATATTGGTAGATCTACTGACCAAAGGCTTAAATGTTGGTATTTTTCAAAGGCATGCAACCAACATAGATGTAGTTAAGTCATTTGATATTCTGGATTAGTGGGAGTCTGGTTGTTGTATTTAATTATTATAATGAGATATGTATATGTTGACGTCAATTTACTAATCATATCTCTTACCGCGTTTCAGATGTTTGGGCCATTATTAGATTACAAACTTAATTATATTATATTAATTCATATTCACAATCGTTATGTTAAATGTGAGTATTTGACATGTAGGATTTGTTTCCCTATCGGATATAATTTATGCATTGTTAAATTTATTTTTTTCTCACACTGTTTTGATGATAAATGATTGATATATTTATTTATAATTATTATTATATTTTAGTAATTAATTAAAGTCATTCAAGTGATAGAATGTTAAATATTTTATGAATTTACTTTAATTTACTATTAAATAAAATATAATTATTATATCAATTATTAATTTGATTAAATAAAAATGAATATTGTATTAGACTTAACTGTTGAATGACATATAATAGATTGGTTCATTCTTTTGGCTAATCTACTAAGAAATCCCTTCTCTCATCTGGTAGTTATATATTTTAACTATCTCATTAGATCAGATATCAAGCATAGTCGTTCCATCAATCAAAAACAAAACATTAGCATTCTCAATTTTCTCAAGTAAATGAATTCAACAAAGAAAACATATTTATTACATTATTTTTATTATGATACGACATACAATTATATCTATAATTTTGGTTACACTAAAATATTCCATCACAACTAAGTTAATTCCTCCATAATCCTACCATGATTCATTACAACTAAGTTAATTCCTCCATAATCCTACCATGATTCATTACCAAGTTGTCGGTATAATTATTAAATATTTGAAGTACATACGTAGAGGTTTCATGTTCTATAGAAACTCGGAATTTCAAATCCTTGGCTACTCAGATGCATACTTGGCTTGGTGTATTGATTCAAATCATATCACAAGAAAATGAAGAAAATGAAGAAAATCATAATCCAATTACATAATAGATAAAACAGCAATACATGGATTTAAACAAATTTTCTTCTACTACATAAATTACTTTGACTCTCCACATAGGATACTTCTAATACAGATGATGGTAACAAGCTTATTTATATACAAAACAAATTATCATCAGTTGTTTAAAAAACACTTAGAAAAATAACATATTTAATTAATACATTCGAAATTTTTCCTTAGTTTTCTCAAACACTTCTTCAGCAATAATGGCCTCTTTGCCATCAGCTCTTTTAATTTCCAAATGTGCTTTTTGATAAAATCCAGTTCCTCGTAATGCATCAGCTATAAAATCATCAAAACCAATCGCAATTGCTGCTTCTGCTTTTGCTCCATAAACCAACCTCTAGATAAAAAATAATATATATTATAAAAATTACAAAATTTTTATAGTTACCAAATAATTGATGTATCTAATATGAATATATAAATAAGATACATCATTTATTCAATAAATTTTATATATAAAAAAATATTTGTTTATAATATACAGAATAATACTAAACAAAAATAACACAAGATTAATAAAATTAAGAAGAAAAAAAAGAATAATATTAGGAATTTAATTAAAACCTTAACACGTGAAAGTTGAATAGCACCAAAGCACATTGGGCATGGCTCACAAGAAGCATATATTTCACAATCAGAGAGTTCTATCTGCTTCAGTTTCTTACAAGCCTGCAAAATCATGTCATTTTGTAAAATTTTAATTAATTCAAAAAATTTACAATAATATCATAATTTTTTCTAATAAAAAGAAAATTAAATGCCTATAAAACATTTTAATAAAAAAAAATTGATAAAAGAATCAGATTTATCGCTCTTATAGAGTTATGAAAATATAAATATAATTTTATTTTTAACTATCAAATATTCACATATACTTAATTAAAAAGTTACATACAAGCGTAAATATTAAAGTTTAAACTCTAATAATAACGTTCAATCTATTGAGATAGAATTTATTGACAAATAAAATATACCTTTTAATATAATTTAAGAAAATGATTTGACCTATTTATATAATCTAACCTCTCTTATTGCAGTGACTTCAGCATGAGCAGTAGGGTCATTGTTTCTGAGAACCATATTGTGACAACTAGCAACAACTTCATCATTAAAAACAATAACAGCACCAAAAGGACCTCCATCTTCACAATCTACACCTTTATATGCTTCTTCAACTGCTTTTCTTAAAAATTTATGGTCTCTATCCTTTATAGCTAATTAACCAGAGTTAAAAATAATAAGTGACAAATAAAAATATTATTCAAAATCAAAACTAAACTGTTATGAAATATTATTACCTTGCTTGTGGCCAGAAAAAGCAGAAGCTACTGCAACAACAGTTCCATCCTTAGTTTGCACCACTAAGATAAACAAAAAATAATTATTATGTATCCTCAATATTTATTCATGTTTTCTAAGAGATAATACTATAAAATGTTATAATATTAAAAGCATGGCTAATTCGATAACTTACTTTTTTAATAAAATAAAGTTCAATAACTTGCTAGTGCTCTTTATGTGAATATGAGTTAGTTGATTGAGGTATTTATAGGATTGGTGATGGGGAATAAGAACAATGGAACAAATGCTATTTTGAAACAATCAATGATGGAAAATACTAATGGATGAGAAAAGAAATGTGGTCCATTGACAATTAATTAATAAAAGAAAAGAAAGAAAAAAACACATGAGATGATGATGTTATATCGTGCTGGCAAGAACTACATGAAGAATATAAAAATGGACATAGAAGATAAATGGTCAAAAGTAGATAAATGTAGCTTCAAACTATGACTCATCTCACATTGGCCATATATGAAATGCAGATCTTAACACTGATAAATGAGTATGTCCGTCTTATTGAGTCTGTTATGTAAAAGTTCAAATAAATGACACCAAATGGACTAATATATTTAAAAGTACAACTTTAAAATTTTGATTTGTGATGTAAAATCATATCCATAAAAGCTGATAAAAAATAGAACGAAGGTATTAAAGAGTATAGATTTAAAATTTTAATCCGCATAAAAAAAATAAAACAGATATGTTTGACCGTCTTTTTGTCGCCCTTACGATAATTATTACTTAAAAATAGTTTTAATTTGCACCCATTTTTTCTTTCACATAAGATATTAAATTATTATACGCAAAAAATACCGTTAATATACTTAGTTAAATTAGCTATTATTATTTATTCAATTAATTTAATGATGTCGTGTGTGTATAAAAAATGAATGTCTATGTATTATATTATTATTGGTTAGTTGGCTATAAAGGATAGAATATGTGTGTTCTCGACACCGTGACTCACCAAACACATGGATTCGTGCGTACATATCCTTTCTATTCACACATCTTGATAAGTCTCGAACAACTTATCACAATGGATTGAATTGGATAATGCTTCTTTTTACTTTTTAAAACAAATTCAAAATTAAATATTTTGCACAATGTAGATTATGGATATGAAAAACTATAAGTTGAATTATTTTATATTACAAGTTGAATTATTTTATATTATAAGTTGAATTATTTTATGGAAATAAAATGTTTTTCTTTTTTCTCTTACTTATTTTAATTCGGATATTTTTACAATTTTTATTTATCACTTCTGATTGCAGACAATATCAAATGATACAAGATGATGCTCCAAATGAAAAGGGTATCCACAACTACCAATTCACCTTTCGAAGTCGCTATCTTGGTGGTTTTTCAAACGGGCTCAATCCTTGTAAATCATGTTACTTCTGTCTCCTCTGCCCTTCATTTCTTAGAGCGGTCTGTAGTGCAAAATTTTTCTAGTCGTCATTCAGGAGAAGATGTCCCAAGCCTACTACAATGGATAACTAGTGAAGGCTTATCGATGAAAGATGTTTGAAGCAATTAAAAAAAAATATAATAAAGTCGCTATTGAATATTATTAATTCTGAAGAAGAGAAAGAAAAATATCGAATAAATTTAAGAGAAAATAAGGTCTTACAACTAAGAGAAGGGTACGAGAATCGATTATGTAAGGAAAACGTATTAACACCCCTCATGTCCATGGTACTTCACGGAGTTGTCATACCTCAAATTTGTCCGCCTCATTTTTAAATTTAGTTTCATAAATTTGTTGAGTATTAATCACATTTGACTTAACAATAATTTATTTTTGCTTATTTAAAATATATAATAATTTACTTTATATTATTTGTATTTTTAAAATAGTAAAATATTTTTCCACCTTCATATATTTCTATGTGTTTTTTGGTTTTGAATAGAATGACATAACTCATTTGGTAAGAAAGAAAGACTTGTAAGTGGAATATCTTAAGTTCAAGTCTCATTACACTCCTTTTTAGTATTTATATTCTTTTGTATGTTTTTTAATAAAAAAAATAAAAAATCATTTTTCAATTATTTTATTATTATTTTCGTTTTCTATTTTAAAGGTATTTTAAAAAAAAAATTATTTTTTTAAAATCTTTGATTTTATACACTTAATAGTCAAGATGTTAAAAATAATTGAAATATTTCAAAATCAATTTTTATTAATCACCAAATCAATCATAATATTGAGAAAAAATCACAAAAGTGTCTAGGTTAATAATCTTGTCCTCCAAATTTCAATCAAGTCTCAATTGGTATAAATCTTTTCAAAAAATCACTTTTTTTTATTATTAAATTATTATTTTCATATTTTTTAATTAATAAATTTTCAAAAATAGTTTTTTTTCCACTTTTTTCAATTTTTATTTAAAAAATAACCACCAAATTATATAAAATAAAAAAACAACAAAATTACATGATTTGACACTTTCTGATTTGTCACATGTTGACAAAACTGATTTCTCATTGGTCAGAGTTTGTAGACTAGCTGACCAAGATATAATCTACAAAACTTAGTCTTTTTATGTCGGATAATTTCCTTTTTGGTGTTTTTAACCTAATTTCTAATTCTATAAATAGGGCTTTGTTCACCATAATTTATCATCAACAATGACATCAACAATTTTTTATCTCTCTTTCTCACAAACATTCTTTCTACACTACTCTTTTGATTAATTTTAGGGTTTTGAATAGAACACATAAAATTTTTCCATCAACAATCATTTGGAGAATCAATAATCTTTTAGAGAATTGTCAACAATATTTGGATTGTTGTCTTGAACAGACAATGACCTAAGAACAAACACCCACGAGCTCTTTTTTTCAATTGTCTCTACAAATAGATAGCTGAAAGATCGACTTCTTTCAGACATTCGTGTAGTGAGTGGTTTTTCCTCACTTTACAAGTTATTTTCAATTTTAGTTTTTGTTTGTTCTTTTTCCATTATTATTATATAACTTAATTATATTTATTTAATTACTTACCTTATAGAAGTTAATTATATTCATTTAGAAATAAATCAGATCTCAAACTCATTGCTACTCATACCCCAGAAATTACTACCCTAACCAATATACACCCCTCCTGTGCAAATTAGGTCGAGTTCAATTTTTGAACTTGGACCCTTACTTTCCACACCCTTGTAAATTAATTCCTAGTTATAAAATGCACCCCCAGCTATTCAGACTCAAAATTTCTTTGGGTCCAAATATTTTTTTAATACGCCTCCATATTTTAGTCTGGCACATGCTTTAATTAATTTATTTATTTAATTGTATTTTCTTGTTTTAATTGATCTTATTTTCTTATTTTTTATTTAAATATCATATCTTTTTTGCATTTTTATATTAAATAATTTTTTCATAATTATTATATAATTATTAGATTTTTTTATTAAAAATATTTAACATATTTCAAATTTATTTTCTCATGTTGCATACACATTTAAAATAGCTAACCAATCAAACACTAACATTTTTCTACTAACCTAAAAAATCAATATATTTTTAAAAAGGATTGTGAAGACCTCTTTTATTAATTGCGAATTGCGTCTACGATTCTGCTATTTTCAAACTCAGACTTGGTTCAAAGATTAATTCAAAATATTTTCACAATCCATAAAAAATACAACAAAACACTATGAACTACGAAATGGGACTTTGATTCTTCATAAGAAGATACGTAGGAACGCGACTTAAAAACCAAGGTGAGTCACCTAATTAAAAGACTAAAACCCTTTTCCATTAACTAAAAAATTAAAACCCTATTCCTAAACCCTAAACCTAAACCCTAGTATCCTTGTAAACAAGGTAGATGAATGGTGCCTAACACCTTCCCTTCGTCTAAAGTGAGTCAAGAACTTAGAATCTTTGTATCATCAATTAGGGTTATTCTATTATATTCTCGTCTTAGATTAAATATTAATGGTGTCGATTCTATACTTTTTGCCGGTTATTACAGTTGGCAACTCTGCTGGGGATACAACCCTATGGTTTAGAAACTTCTCTCTTTTTAGATTTAGGGTTTTTCTAGGGTTTCTTTTCTATTTTTGGTATGCTTTTGTTTCTATATATGTTATTTTTGGTTTATTCATTTGTTATATTATTTGTTTACATTATCTTTATTATCATTGTTGGTGGAATTTTAAATTTTAAAAAAATTCAAAACCATAGAAAGAAGGATCGTCTATTAGCCAAGGGGATACATCATCCCATTGAGTTTTTATGACGACTTCACCTAGAGTCCGTGGAATTCCGGAAAAGGAACATCTCTCAAGATCTAGCCTCTTCGTGGGGTAGGACTTTGGAATGAATCCTATTACTCTTTGTATAACCCTAAAATAAATCTCATGGTGAGACGTTATACACCCTAAGAGACGAAAAATTCGGTCTACAAAGAGGCTCCACTTAAGGGAGACCCCTGTGCCTTTCACTTTAGCGTTATCCATGATACCCTTAAGGAAGCCACCCTATGAGGTTGGGTAGAAAAACTTAGAACCTTTATCAGAACCCTCCTATAGATTATTCTATTTAACATCCTATCATCTTAACCCGTAAGTGAATCCTCGTCTCTATATCTATCCCTAAATCCATATAGGGTATTCACTACCCTAAATCCATAAGTGTTCCCTTTTTGCTTATCATAATCCCTAGTTTGTAGGAGTTTATTTTGTATATCATAATCCCTAACCCATAGGGACTCCCATTTGTCTGTTACAATCCCTAGCCTATATGGATTCCTTTTGTCTTTTCATAACCTTTATAGGATCTTGTTCTTGATATGGAACTTTCCCACAAAGGACGTCCTTGCCAATGATCGCCACGTGACCTCTAGTAGGCCACGGGATCTGGTGACTGTTGACATATCACCATGTGCTCTCTTCCATGATATTCCCTCGGTTAAACCTTCATCTCAATTTTCCATTGGTCTATCATGATTCCTATCCCGTAGGACTCCTATTTGTCAATTCCAATCCCTAGCCTGTAGGAATTCCCGTCCCTCTGTTATAATCTCTAGCTTGTAGAGATTCCTCTTTGTATTTCATTATCCATAATCCTTAAGGAGTTTCATTTTGTCTGTCACAATCGCTAAGTCAGTATAGAGTGTCCTCCCTTCCATCCAGGTTTCCTTAGGTTTGTCAATCCTTAACCCGTAGGGATTTCATTAGCTCCAACTCTATTGCTAAACTCGTTTAGATGTCCTTAGGTTTATCATAATCCTTGAAACTAAGGTTTGTCCCGTGAAGACTACCCTTATGTTTATCTTTATCCTACACCTGTATTGAATTGCATTTACAGTTACATACATTTGGATTTCATGCATTTCCACCTTCACCATTGTTCAACATCAATTCAGTTAGCGGATTTCCCGATGCTCAAGAACAAATTCCAAGCATGCTTCAAGAAAGTTGTGAAGGAATCCAATAAAATCCTCGATTAATGAAGGATAAGTCAAACATTGGAGACTAAATTGAGCTTGGTCCTAAAAATATTATTGAGGATATAAGGTAGCTCTTCTTCATACAAGGAAATTGCCTACACAACGCCTCAAATGCAACTATCAACAATATCGACAAGAGAAAATTCCCCCACATAATAGGTATGCCCAAGAAAAGTCAATGGTCACCCCCATACTTTGACAAGTCCAAGAACTAATAAGTATCTCCTAAAGTCAAGTGGATCAAACAAAGAAGCTCTACCATAGGATCATTAGACTTTATCAATTTCAAATTGTAATTTCCAAGTTGCTAAGTTGTATTTGGTGTAAATTTGTATCTTTTGACTAGTGATTCAAATAAAATGAGCATGCATGTTTTTGAAATCAATCCATTCATTTCACTCTTTCATCCATTTCCATATATGATCAATGGATTTTCCATTTTACTTTTCACTTTTCCATTTTTCACCTTTAACAAACTTTGAGGGAGAATAAAAAATCTAAGGAAATCTTAATTCATAATGTTATCATGTAATGGTGGTCCTAAAATTAGGATTAACAAAGGGAAAACTACCTAATATTAGCATGCATGGTTGTAAAAACTTATTGTCTACCTTGATTCAAAGATGACCCAAGTGTACCTAAGGGAACATACAAAGAGCAAAAAAGGGAAAATCAACAAAGTAAAATGGCTTAAAAGCCTACCAAACACCTAGGTGTAGAGGTCTAGCATCAACAATCAAGTAGCACCAAACAAGATTCTAAGCTCTAATGCATACTTCAATTCATCAACCAACTAGAAAATATGTATCTAAGTAAAGACTTAACACATACATCCATTAAGTTCCCCCTAAGGCTCATGCTTAAATGGTTCCACCTTAAGGAATTACAAACCAAATCAAAAGCAATCAACAATCATACAAGCACTCAAGACTTAAAGTATCAAGATAACACCAAATCTTAGTAAGCCAAGATGAAAGGACTTAGGAAAGATAGGAACCTAAACAAGTCAGAAAGCATACTGAAACAACCGACTGAACAAATCATCGAGATGAAATCAATAAAGTCGCCATCGAAATTTTTTTATCCTACCAGAAGAAACACCGAGTAAACCTGAGAAAGGTGAAATCAAGGTCAAACAACCAAGAGACACTAGTAAGGGAGTCTTTTACGTGAGAGGGATGTATTAACACCCCACACGCCCGTAGTACTCTACGGTATCCACTCTTGTTGTTCTAATCTAATGGGTGTGGTCAAAGTCTATGTCTAAGGTTTACAGTAAAAATAAAGATAAAATGCATGCAAAAGAAAAGGAAAAGAAAGTGTGGGGAAAAGAAAGAGATTTTTACAAAGATATGCTCGATTAGGCCCCACAAAAAGCCTTTGCCTACATATCCCTTTTTAGGAATCAGAGCAGGCGTTATTTGACTCATTTGTTTTGGTGGGTTTGTGTTTTTTAGTTGAACAATATTAAATTCAATCATTCCACCACTGCTCGACCTTTGGAGACTTACGACCTATAGTGGAAAGGATCTAACATGCTCTTAGAAGAGAAAATCCGATTGGCAAAAAGAAAGGAGTTGGTAAGTGTTTTTTACCTTAAAGAAGGATTTGAAAGTTGTTAGATGTTTTATGCATTTTTCAAGAAAAGAGTTTTAGTCTTAATGCAAGGATGCAAAAGAAAGAAAAACATCTAAGTGAGACTATCCTAAATCTAATCCCTAATGGCATCATACCTTGATTGATCCTAAGGTTGAGTTTTGAAAGGGAAATCTCTACCCTACGTTAGCATGAACAAATTGCTATCCTAAGGTCTAACTCGAATCAGGAAAGAAACAAGAACATCCTAAGGGAACATGATATATACAAACAAGTGCTTTGGCAAAAGCATACAATCAGGGTGTACTGACTCAGGGGATGGCGGGTATGAGGATAAAGTGTTTTAACTAAGGGGAGCAGATCACTCGAAGCAAACAAGTGGGAGACAAAGATGAAATAAAAAAGAAAAGTATTACTTTAGCTAAGGGGAGCTGATCACCCGAAGCAAACAAGCGAGTAGTGAAGTGTCAGCAATGGCCATTACGAACTCCTGACAAAGTGTGGGGGTTTGATTGAAAAACCCTTTTCCATTTGACCGACTCGATACACATGATCTTCACAAACCCAAAGCATTGACATACAACATGCGCTAAGGATGGCACTAACGAAATGTGGGGGTCGAATGCGAACCCTTTCGGCTCGCATCTCTTTTTGAGGACTTATTAGGGTGGGGGAATATGCGAGCACATATTTAAACACACATGCAGAATACCTACTTCAAAGGTAGGATTTTAAACAAGCACAAGTAGCACACATAATGCACATAATGCAAAATTTCCCTAAATGGGTCTTTAAATAACCCAGAGGGATTTCTGACGTGATCAACAATGGAAATCCCCGTCATACATCTATATTCCTACTTCTCATGGCAAGGAAAGAGATAAAAGCCCTACTTGACATGATCACTAGAAATTAATAAGATGCGGGAAGAAAAATAGAAGGGAAATATACCAAACGGATAACGATCTGTAGATGATAAGCAAGAACAAGGAAAACCGGAAAATACCACCAGCATAAACATCAAAGTATCAACAAATCAAGATCCGAATATGTAGCATACACATCCAGATATCAAAATACACCTTCACGAAACACAATTCATACAATATATGAAACAATAATCACACAACAGAATATGTAGCGGACACATCCGTGTGATGCCAAGGTACCTGCACGAAATAGGATTTATGAAAGAATAATAACATTTGCGCATCATACGTAAACTTTCACTAACAAGTGATTGCATAAATCGCCCTTCAATCAATAATAATATGCTAATTAAAGGTTGAAGGCCTAACAATGTACCTTGCAAAGCATTCACAAAAGGAGTTAGAATTAACAAGGCAATATGTGCAAATATGCATTAAAATAAAGCGAAAATCAAAAATTTTGGCTGGGTAACCGGTTACCATAATTGGGTAATCGGTTACCATAACTCAGAAAAAAGAGGAAAACACCATTGTTTTGAGGTAACTGGTTACCATAACTGGGTAACCGATTACCGCGTGCAAATTTTCAAAATTCAGTTGTTGGAAAGGGTGGTAATTGGTTACCATAATCGGGTAACGGGTTACCCGCATGTAGAGAGTAGTTTTTTCCAACTTTTTTGAGGTTTTGGCTCATGGCTTAGACAATTGATCAAACACTAAATCTCCACACACTCAACACAAGATTTTGCATAATTCAAGGTCTAGATTCAATCTTCACATGTTTGATTAAGATCAACAATTAAACCTCAATGCAACATCATTAATTTATTTCATCAATTAAGAACTTTCATGAGAATAAACTTAATTCAATAAGCACTTAACTCAACCATCCAACTCAGGATTTACACATGATAATCAAATCAAATCACAATTATAGGATTAGATTTATATTCTCAATTCAAAATTCAACCTAGATTCATTTCATTCTTGATTATAAAGTGCTTCTCAAATAATCACTTATTTCAAAAGTACATAATTCAAGAAAATTCACTGATAGAAGTGAAGATAAGGCTTAGGTATAGAGATCACAACAAACAGATCAACGATCGGAGAAGAATTGCTCTTGATCTTTGACTCTCAAATCTTGATGAAATAGTTGTTGTGTTCTTGATGAAAAAGTTGTAGAACTTTAATTTGATCTTTGAGAGAATTGAGAAAAGATTTTTGTGTTTATGAGAATTTGTGAATTATGAGAGTTCACTTTACAAAAAAATCAGATTTGAGATTATATACCTGGGTCTTGGTTGTGCAATTGGATTGGGTCTTGACTTGAAAGTGTGAGCCCAACATGACCATGAAGTTCCACGTCATCATCCATATAGAATATTCAAAAAGTTCCAACATAAAAAATGAAGATAGACAAATTTGTGACGCATTTCCGAAAGAACGAGCTCAATAGGATAAAAGACGAGGAAGTTATGAATTTTTGAAGTTTCGCTGACACTGTGTCGAGCAAAAATAATTTCCTATGCAGAATTTTATTACGTCACACACGAAGAAGATAAAAAACAAGAACCTTCGGGTCACCATTTGCTTTTAGCATCTGAAGATAAGTTGTAATCGACAAACTTCGTGAACCGGCGCCACTAGACCCAGCTCAACACACTAACGAACGAGTGAGATATGAATCTTACCGTATCAAACATTAATACAAATGAATTCTGGTTCAACACAAACATGTCTTCAAAAACTCAAAATTCACGGGTCCTTCCTTTGTGAATCCGCTTTTATCCTCCAAAGACGACATCAAGACGACATCGATATGGAATTTTGGAAATCAAAACCGCACGCATACGGTAATCCATCCAAAATTTATGAATTTTTTAGCGCACACGAAATAACGGTTCAGCCCACGTTTCCTTTATATTTTTACACTGTAGAATTTCCAAAAGAATTGCATATTTGGAGACCTTCCTTCGAGATTTAGCTTTTTGTCCGAACATGAAAGATGGAGAGAACGTTGAGACGGTTTCAAATCCTCAAGAATCAATCCAAAATAATTCTCTAAACAGGAGATATGAATTTCCAACCTCAAATCAGCTAAAAAACTATTTCCTATTCGCACTGCTTAAAATTCACCGAAAACACTCAAATCTTCCGCAACTTGACATGCGTTACACCAATACGGGAGCTTTGTCGCGTTGACCAAGATACCTTGATCCCATGAGCATGGATATAATGATATGCGTATATGCGCATGTTAACAAAGCATAAGCCAATTAGAGAGAGAAAATAAAGAGGGCAAATTTTGGGGTACAACAACTGCCTCTATTCAATCTTCTTTGACCAAAGAGTGAGATTAGCGGAAGCCTTTCGAACAATCAAGGTGAATGAGAATTGAATACTAAATAGAACCGTAAAATTTTCACTCTGAAGCTGGATGGGTATCATTGCACTTTTATTTTTTTCCTGTATTTTCTATTATCAGGAGATGTATGCCAAGTCGAGGAAATACATACGAAAGTAAAGAGACCAACTGGAGGAGACTCTTAACAAATGATACCAGCAAAAGGTAGATTTAAAAGGAAATAATTTCGATCAAGGGAAAACTTACAAAGAAAAAAGACCAACCGAAGGGGACTCATAGCAAATGATACCAGCCGAAGGTGGATTTATGGGTAAAGAAACCAGTCGAAGGGGAAACTTTAACAAGGAGTACGATGTTGAAGGTAGATTCCTAGGGAAAGAATGTCAATCAAAGGAGAAATTACAAATGAAAAGAGACCAGTCGAAGGGGAATCTTAATAAAAAAGTACCAGCCGAAGGTGGATTTAAGGTTAAAGAAACCAGTCGAAGGGGAATCTTTAAAAAGAAAACTATGTCGAAGGTAGATTCCTAGGGAAAGAACGCCAATCAAAGGCGAACTTACAAATGAAAAGAGACCAACCGAAGGTGGATTTAAGGGTAAAGAAACCACCCGAAGGGGAATCTTTAACAAGGAAACTATGCCAAGGTATATTCCTAGGGAAAGAACGCCAATCAAAGGTGAACTTACAAATGAAAGGAGACCAACCGAAGGGGAATCTTAACAAAAAAGTGCCAGCTGGAGGTGGATTTAAGGGTAAAGTAACTAGCCGAAGGGGAATATTTAACAAAGAACTTATGTCGAAGGTGGATTCCTAGGGAAAGAACGCCAATCAAAGGCGAACTTACAAATTAAAAGAGACCAACCGAAGGGGAATCTTAACAAAAAAGTACCAGCCGAAGGTGGATTTAAGTGTAAAGAAACCAGCCGAAAGGGAATCTTTAACAAGGAAACTATGCCGAAGGTAGATTCCTAGGGGAAGAATGCCGATCAAAGGAGAACTTACAGGGGATAAAGATATGCATGTCTGGTCATAATTATACATACAAAAGCAAAATTGGGCATCAATAAATAAATGTTCGGAGTTGATAACAAACACGAGAAAAGGACTAATCGAGGAAAGCCCCGACAAGAAAGGATGCATTCACCTAACCTTGGGTGCCAGACAACTAGACATTGAAGAGACACTGAAGGACTCTGAACAAAGAATGTTAGCTAAGCTAACAGAAGGAGAACCTGGCTAACGCGGATAAGCCAAAAGTAAAGAACCGACTAAGTAGGACCTTCAGAGAGCACCAAGTGAAGGTGAACTCTACAAGAGAACGACACCAAACGAAGGAGACTCTAACAAGGATTTCTGAAACACGTTGAGCTTTTGATAGGTTGTCAATGCGCAAGAGTGGAAATTATCTGAATTATCATACATCAAGTATGGATACTCAAATACTTGAGAAATAAGAAAGGTTATACACTGACTCTTATTCCCACTCTGGTGGAAAAGAAAACACGGGTAAAATAACCAAGGGCTTGCAAGGGCAAGGGAAAACCATAACTTACTGGGGAAATGGAAGATACCAAAGACCCGACTAGTGATAAACCAAAAAAACTCCATTGGGGAACATGATAGGATCACCCTAGGCTTGCTGTGGAGATAATTCAAATCTGATTGTATAACTATCTGGTTACTGCAAGTAAACATAATTGGCTTATACTTATGCATGTTTGAACTTGTTCTATAGCGTAATACTCCATACAATGGAAATGATACACATTTATGGTAGACGCAATCTAACGATGCATGTTTAGCAATGCACCGAGGAAAGCACATCAATAATCAGCTGCTGAGAAGACCATGAACTTCCGAACAATTATTCTTACACATTTGATCTTCTATAGAGAAAAGTCCCTCTAAACTTCACACGGGGAACCGAGATTCGAAACCACCGACCTCTGAAGATTGATATCACCGGGGAAGTAACTTCCTGGGGGGGAAATACTGCAAAAATAAATTGCAGTTCAGAGAAAATCTTGAATTTTGATCAAACTCCTAACTTCCTGGGGAACAAATTCTTTATCTTCTGTTAGAAAGAGGAGAGTTTCATTAGGGATGGAAACTTTCTTGCTTAGAATTTCTTCACGAAGATAACTTCTACTGGGGAGTATAGAAATTCTTAAATAAAAATAATTCTACTCAGATCATACTGGGGATAACACCGCGGGGGAGTAAAAATGTCTTCACTTCGGGAAGAAACAAACATCCTAGGACAGAAACTCCACTGGGGATATCTCAACCAAATCTTTTATCACCAGGGATGAAATATTTATGACTGGCATTCCCATGTACACCACACTGGAGATACATGACACTTTCTCCACTAGGGAAAGAAAACTTGCTCCACTAAGGAATAAAAGATAAGTTACTCCGGTAGGTCCTCAAAATTTGACTTCGACTGGGGATAAAGACTACCTCTTACACTAGGGAGCCAAAAAACCCTTAGTTGGTAGTATCAACAATATCACTTGCACTGGGAATATCCATCTCTGCAAGATTCAAACCAGCAAGGATTTTTGTATTGGGGAGCATAAATCACTTCATTGGGGATGATGTTCGTCCTCATGAGGATACCAAACCAGAATCTCCCATAGATAAATATGAATCTCTTCAAGAAACTCTCATATAGGCAGGCCGCATTGGAGAGAGAGGACGCACCCCTCACTGAGGAGGAGAATGCATACTTCATGGGTAGAACGAATGTGAACCTCACTGGGGAAGCCACAAAATTTCGACTTCAATGAGAGTATATCGAGAATCTCTGGTTGGTGAATAAAGCAACTCTTCCGGGAAAACCTGAAAAGAAATAAACTGCATTGAGAAGGAGGAATACTCGGGTGAGAGTACACCTTCACTAGTGAAAATACTAGAAAAAATAAATTATAGTACAAGGAAAATTGAACTCTGATCCAACTCCCAACTTCCTGGGGAAAAATCCAGCATCTCCTTCTAGGGATAAAGAGAACCTTGCTGGGAACTGGGACCTTCTGATGCAAGTTCTAAATAAAAGTGACTTTGTCTGGGGAATCATAGAAATTCTTAAATTAAATAATTCTTCCCAGACCACATTGGGGATACTACCGCTGGGTAGTAACAATCTTCACTTGGAGAAGAGGAGGGCATCTTTGAACCATAAGCTTGAGGTTCAGAACTCCACTGAGGAAATATTTCAACAAAACTCCATCATTGGGAATGCAAGAGCCTAAACAACATTCATCTATGCACACTGCTCCAGAAAAATAGGAGACTTTCTCCACTGGGGCATAAAAAGCATGTTGATCAAACATCTCTTCAAGACAACCTGAAAGAGGCAAAATTCTTTGGGGAGAAAAGATACGAACGTTATGGGGACGACGAACGACAACCTCACCGGGGATATAAATACCCATCACGGAGACGTTGGGTATAGAATTCAAGAGGATATAGTAGAGGTATCCATTCCAATGAAATAATCCTTCCTAGATTCTTCGAAAAGAGTAGACTGCGTTGAAGGAGAAGTACGTACAAAATCATTCGGAAATGCACTTCTTGGGAGATAAGCCCTATGGCAGGGACAAACTCTTAAACAAACTCTTATCAAGAGTGATGACTTCAGTGGAGATTACGTATGGATGCTCAAACCTCACTGGGGAGATACAACAGACTCCACGGGGAATAAAGGATCTCCGGTTGATGGGAGCTTTTCATTGGGAATAAAAGGATTATGTCTAAGCGAGAGTACGCCTTCACTTGGAATATGGGATTAAGTTCTGTAGAAATCCTCATGTTGGTCACAACCAGACCCTTCTTGATTCATCTACTGGTACCCTTCTTGTCATAAAAGACCAACAATACTTGTAAAAGTGGAAGTCACAATAACATGCCCCGGGTATGGGATGATTACCTTAGTCGTCACCTCAAACACCCGAAACTATAGGCAATTTAAATTATTGATATCATGTGTTGTAAAACTTTAATGTTTTAAACGCAAAGTTTTATCAAAAAATGGTGGACGTCTTTTCACAAAGAAAACAGCAAAAATGAAAACAAATTGGTATAATTTGAAAAAAATGAATTTCATTATTTGACTGGAATATAAATAGGAATTTACATCAAGAAGCAATTCCTAAAAGAGGTAATTGCATACAAAGTATACAGAGGAGAAAACAAATATGGAAATGTGAGTGTGGATTCATCAGGCTCCGATTCTGGTACGACTTTTATGACCTCAAATCTCCTTAGTATCTTGTTTTCTGAACAAACTGATTGGATTGATTCCTTATCCTTCTAAGCTAACCAACAACAGTGATATCACATATACCATGCATATCGTAGTATTTGCTTTAATCCCTAACTTTTGCCTGGATCGCCCTTTCGGGTTTTCAATCCACCCGGATACCCTTTTTTGCCTAAGCCTCCCTTTTGGGTTTTCAACTTAGCGGGTGTACATCATTTTATTTTTCATTCTTTTATTCATATATTCCTAACTTTTGCCCGAACCTTTTATTTCCTTTTTTATGGTTCGCCGGGATTCCCTTTTTGCCTGAGCCAGTCAACTCAGTGGGTATGTTTTTGTAAAGTACGTTTTCACTATGTCTGTGTTGACGGGGTAAGATAAATCCTCCCCATCCATAGATGTGAGCATCATAGATCTTCCAGAGAAGACTTTCTTCACGATGTATGGTCCTTTGTAATTAGCAGCCCATTTTCCCCTAACATCTGTATTATTGGGAGGCAAGATCCTCTTCAGCACAAGGTCACCAGTTTGGAAAGTCTGAGGACAAACTTTCTTATCGAAATATTTCTTCATCCTCCTTTGGTATAACTGCCCATGACAAATAGCCGTCAATCTCTTCTCGCCAATGAGATTCAACTGATCAAGTCTATTTTGGACCCATTCAGCCTCGTCAAGCTACACATCTATCATTATCCTTAAAGAAGGAATCTCCACTTCTACGGGTAGGACTGCTTCCATGTTGTATACCAAAGAGAATGGGGTTGCCTCAGTCAAAGTGCACACTGAGGTGCGGTAACCGTGTAAAGCAAATGGCAACATCTCGTGCCAATCTCTATAGGTCACAACCATTTTTTTGCACAATCTTCTTAATATTCTTATTAGCTTCCTCGACGACACCATTCATCTTTGGATGATATGGAGAATAATTATGATGCTTTATCTTGAAGCTTTTGCATAGCTCTTTCATCATCTTGTTGTTGAGATTGGACCCGTTATCAGTGATAATCTTCTCGGGCACCCCATAACGACAAATGATATTATGCTTGATAAAATGAGTCACAACTTGCTTGGTGATGTTAGCATATGATGCTGCTTCAACCCACTTGGTGAAATAGTCAATAGCCACTAGAATAAAGCCATGTCGGTTGGAAGCAGTCGACTCAAGTTTCCCAATTACATCAATACCCCACATTGCGAAAGGGCCAAGGATAAGTCAAGACATTCAGCGGATTGAGAGACATGTGCATTTTGTCGGCATAAATTTGACATTTGTAACAGATTCTGGAGTGATTGTAGCAATCGTTTTCCAAGGTAACCAATAATAACCCGCTCTCAAGATTTTCTTTTCCATGATATTCCCATTGGAATGCATCCCAAAGGAGCCTTCATGGACCTCTTATATGATTTTGTTTGCTTCGTGTCTATCCTCGAATTTGAGCAAAATAGAGTCATAGTTCCTCTTGTACAAAACACCATTGTTAAGGAAAAACTTGGCTCGATATTTCCGCAGAGTCTTCTTATCACTAATAGAAGAATCCTCTAGATATTCTCGCATCTCAAGATACCTTTTGATATCATGAAACCAAGGATTTTCATCGACCGCCTCTTCTTCTATCTCATAACGGAATGCTGGATCATCCAACCTCATGATACGGATTGAGGGAGCATGGTTAGCCCAACTAACTTTGAACATGGATGATAGAGTAGCCAAAGTGTGTGCCAGGTTAGTCTCCTCCCTTGGGATATGCTGGAAAGTGATTTCATCGAAGTACGGGGTCAACCTCAAAACATGCTCGCGATACGGAATCAGACTAGGATGATGAGTCTCCCAATCTCCATTGATCTAATTGATTACTAGAGAAGAATCCATATACTTCTAGGATCTTGATTCGCAAATCAATAGAAGCTCCGATCCCAAAAATACAAGCTTCATACTCGGCCATATTGTTGGTACATTCAAAGCAAATTCTGGCAGTGAAAGGAGTATGGAAACCTTTAGGAGAAGTAATAACATCACCGATACCATAACCCAATGCATTTGAGGCACCATAGAACACCATCGTCAATCACGATTCTGGCTCGGGTCCCTCTTGGGATGTTACAATCCCATACATACATAATATCTTCATCAGGAAACTCAAACTTCATCGGGGCTGATACCCATCTTCCACAGGTTGTTGAGCAAGATAATCTGCCAACACACTACCCTTGATAGCCTTTTGGGTAGTATATTAGATGTCGTATTTTGTAAGAATCACTTGCCAACAGACTACTCTTCCCGTGAGAGCTGGATTTTCAAAAATATACTTGATTGGATCCATTTTGGATATCAAGAGAGTAGTATGAGTCAACATATATTGTCTGAGACGCTTTGCTGCCCACGCGAGTGAACAACAAGTCTTTTCCAGTAATGAGTATCTCGGTTCATAATCGGTAAATTTCTTGCTCAGGTAGTAGATGACATGCTCTTTCCTACCTGTCTCGTCATGTTGACCACGTACATAGCCCATGGAGTTTTCCAATACTATCAAATACATTATCAAGGGCCTGCCTTCTACCGGGAGCAAGAGAATCGGAGGTTCTTGCAAGTATTCTTTTATTTTATCAAAATTTGCTTGGCAATTGTCATTCCACCTAGCCGTTGGATCTTTTCTCAGCAAATTGAAAATTGGTTCATAAGTGGTTGTAAGGTGAGAGATGAATCTAGCAATGTAGTTCAACTTCTTGAGAAAACCACGAACCTCTTTTTTCGTTTTTCTCATCCATTTCTTGTATAGAATTTACTTTGGCAGGATCAACCTCGATTCCCTTTTCACTTACAATAAAGCCCAATAACTTTCCTGATCTCACCCCGAAGGTGCACTTGTCAGGGTTCAGCCTCATCCTGAATTTCTGTAACCTTTCAAATAGCTTTAACAAGTGAACAAGATGTTCCTCTTTTGTCTGGTTCTTGGCAATCATATTGTCAACATAAACTTAAATCTCTTTATGTATCAAGTCATGAAAGAGAGTGACCATGGCACGCTGGTATGTTTCCCCTGCATTTTTAAAACCAAAGAGCATCACTTTGTAACAAAATGTTCCTCATGGTGTAATGAAATTAGTCTTCTCCATGTCTTATGGCGCCATCTTGATCTGATTGTAGAAAGAAAAACAATCCATGAATGAAAACACTTTAGCTTGAGCAGTATTGTCAACCAAAATATCAATATGCGGGAGCGAAAAATCATCTTTAGGGCTTGCTCTGTTCAAGTCCCTATAGTCCAAACACATTCTCACTTTACCATCCTTTTTCGGCACTGGTACAATATTCGCCACCCACGGTGGATAGGAAATAACCTTCAAGAAACCTATATCAAACTGTTTTTAAACCTCCTCCTTGATCTTCTTAGACATCTCAAGATGAGTTCTTCTAAGATTTTGTTTAACAGGAGGACACTCTTCTCTAAGAGGCTGTTTGTGTTCAACAATATATGTATCTAGCCCAAGCATGTCTTTATAAGACCAAGAAAAGATATCCACATACTCACGAAGCATTTCAATCAATCATGGCTTGACGCTGTCTTCTAAAGCAGCCCCAATCTTGACTTCTCTTCGGTACCCAAGTTAATCACTTCAAAAATCTCTTGGTGCGGCTGAATGATCTTTTCTTCTTGCCTCAACAATCTGGATAGCTCTTCACGAAGTTCACAATCTTCTTCAGCTTCCTCATCAGCTTGATAGATTGGATTTTCAAAGTCATAATGAGCCATAATAGAACCGTTTCCGACATTACCCGGGATTAATGAGGGATTGTTTTTGCATGATTGATTTTATTTTATTTTAGTATTAGATTAAAAAAAGAAAAAAAAACACATTGGCAAAAAATTTTAAAAAAGAAAGTTTGCAAAATATTTGAATGCAAAAAGATGTCCTTTATTGATGATAAATTTGAAAAAAAAGACATCGCGGCCCTACAACATGTTCACTATGTCTTGGGAAGAACGTGGGAATTATTGCATAATGAAAAATAAGAGAAAATTACTCTTCATAACGGGTGACTTTGATGACGTCTTCGGCAAACCAATTAGAAAGCTGTTTACCTGAAACAGTAGGAAGAACTCATTTATCCATTTCACAATCAGTATCCCCTTCCACGCTCACAGCATGAGCCTTTTCATGTATAACACCACCACTGACAAACTGGATCAGTGGAGGCATACCTTGAACCTTAAGAGGAGCAGAAAAGGGGATGTTTCGACCAGCCACGAAACCTAAAACTTTCTTGTATGTCTGTGTGGGGAGATTCAGCACTCTGCCCCAACCTTCAGGATGACCAGATTGAACAATTGCTTGTGCTTGACGGTAAGATGATACGAGGACCTCTAATTTCTTAACCTCTTGACGAGGGGTTCTGAAAATCTATACGGTTCAAATGCTTGGCATGGAGTCTCATGGACTTCTCCCTCCATTTCAACATAGTGAAAGGTACTCAAGTGAATGACAGTATAATCTTCCTCACCACAAATGGTGACCACCTTTCCATTCAACAAGAACTTCAACTTTTGATTAAGGACTAAAGTGACAACGCTGGCCCCATGAATCCATGGACAGCCAAGCAGACAACGATAAGAAGGATTAATGTTCATAATGAAGAATTTTGCATCGAAAACTTGGGGACCTATCTTAATAGGTAAATCAACTTCCCCAAACACGGTCCTTTTAGACCCATCAAACGCCTTGACAATAAACATGACCCCTTCATAATCAAGCTTCATAAGAGCGAACTTAGGAAACACGTTGAGAGAGGATCCTGTATCAACCAGCACACGAGATAAAGTGGTTTTTTCAATATCCATGGAGGGTAAATCAAAATCTGTAAATCTGAGTCCATTACTCGCAGAAATACTATTCACAATCCCTTAAAATTGATTTACTGAGATCTCTTGAGGAACAAAAGAAGTTCCCAGTAGCTTTATCAATGCATTTCTGTGGGCCTCCGAATCCTTAAGCAAAGCAAGAATCAAAATCTTAGTAGGCGTCTGGCTCAATTGGTCAATAATATTGTAGTCACTTTTCTTTTTGTACCTCATCAATTAAGTCACATCTTTAGCCATCTCGACATCCAAAATAGGAACATGAGGCTTTTGCCCCGGTTTTTTGCCACTACCCAAAATCTGCTTTCCTTTAGCCTTAGCTGCGGCATCTACACTACTTTTAGATTGTTCTGGTGGAGAGAAAATCCGACCACTGTGGGTAATCCTACTTTCATAAAAAATGTCA
Organism: Vicia faba; assembly: GCA_948472305.1. NCBI lineage: Eukaryota > Viridiplantae > Streptophyta > Magnoliopsida > Fabales > Fabaceae > Vicia > Vicia faba. The sequence goes on from OX451736.1 coordinate 674,193,510, forward strand.
TGAATCTTAGACTTCTCTTCTTCAAACTTGCCATATTTGGATTTCTGAGTAGCAAGTTTATTCCCTTGTCAATAACATTCACCACCGTAATGCCAAGGAATTGATTTGTCGCTGGCATATGATACTGGCCCAGATATAGTGATGGTTATAGGTGATTTTCTGACAGGATTTGGAATCATAACAGGTACTTGAATGGTCCTTGCCTTGAAAGGAATAATTATCACATCAACCTCATTCTTACCAATTCTAGTCTCAGCAACTGGGAAGTTGAACTGCAGAACTCCCTTGGTAATTAAATCTTGGACTGCATCCCTCAAGCACTGGAAACCCTTTCATTGTACCAAACAACCTTCACAATCAAACCCACATCCTAAAAACATACCTTTCTGCGATAACTGTTCTTTCACGAATGAGAGGGGTGTTATCAGCTAATCCACATCCATAACAAGATTCAAGCTTTCATCTCCAATAAGGGAAGTGACAGTGGCACCTCTATGAGATGGCAAAGGTTGACTAGTAATATTAGGTACTGGCCCAAAATTAATAGCATGAGACTCCAATAGGTGTTGCACCTTTTGTTTGAACGCTATGCAATTCTCGATGTTATGCCCATCTACTCCAGAATGAAACTCACATTTAACATTAGCATTAAAAATGGGCGGTAGCTTTTCTGGATTGATATGCATTATACGCTTCTCAATCAAATTCAATTCTAGTAACTGAGGCAACAACTCTGCATAGGACATAGGAACTATGTCAAATTTTCTGGGAGGCAGTTTTGGCCTTTGCTGGTAGCCCTGCCTGGGAGCATATGTTTGCTGCTAAGGTGCGACAACTGGTATTGTCACAACAGCAATCTGGTGATCTATATCCTGGAATCTACCTTTCCCCTTACAAGAATAAACCTTACTGGCTTCATCTCATTCTTCTTCTGGTTTCCACCAAATGACTTCTTGGTGTTACCAGCATTAGCATTATTTCCAGCAACCACGTCCTGGATCTTTCCTAACTTGATTCTGATTTCGATTCTTTCCCCATATGTCACCATTTCAGCAAATGAACTGGAAGTACTACAACTCGTATAATACTTCCCCTGTAAAGTTCCAGTGAACATATCCACCATTTCACTCTCCATCATGAGGGGTTGAACCCTAGAAACCATCTCACACCATCTCTAAGCGTACTCTTTAAAATATTCATTTTGTTTATGTAATAAATTTTGTAGTTGGGTTCTCATGGGTGCCATATCAGTATTGTATAAGTAGTGTTGGACGAAGGCTTCAACCATCTCTCTCTCCATGTATGGATAAAAGTACCATCCAATTACATATACCACTCAAGTGACCCACCAGTTAAACTGTCTTGGAAAAAATGCATAAGAAGCTTTTCATCATCGGAATACATGGACATCCTCCTGTAATAGGATTTGACATGTGTCCTAGGACAAGAGGTGCCCTTGTATTTGACAAAGTCCAAAACTTTGAACTTTGGAGGAACCTTCACTCCCAGGACCAAACCCAAATCAAACATGTTAAGGCCCATAACACCCTAATTTTCAAACGCCCGCATATGCTCCTCAAGCATACACAGATTTTTGTCAGCTTTGGTTGGCTCATCAGCATGAGACATGTAGTCATCATAATTTTCCTGTTCGAGTTGAATAGCAAAAATATACACAGGCCTTGGTTGAACAAACTGTTGCTCATCATGCTGCCGAGTAGGAGTGGGTGGAGGCGGATTATTTCCCACCACTTGGACCACAAGCATGCCTTGATTACAAGCAGGAATACCAAGATTCACAACTTGACCATTTTGAAGACTCAGAACAATATTTTCATTCAGATCCATATTTCGAGTTTCGCCTATTATTCACAGTCTCAACATGCCTCACTATCAAGGCTCTTATCTCTTCCTGTTGACGGGACATATTCTAGATAATCTCCATCAGCTAGTCCACACGATTATCCATCTTGACACCAATAGCAACAACATCTGCCTGAATTTGTTCCATTTTTCTTCTGGAATTACTCCAAGTGTTGTAACGGTGGGAGTTTGTAGTATCAAATTATGAAAAGAAAACTGAGATCGAAGATAAGAAAACATGTGCGAATCAACTGTCATGATATGATATGCATGAATGAATGATCATGCATGAAATTTTTTATCATTTCCAGGGCGCCCCAAAATTTTGTCATATACCAAAAACATCAAACAACATGATAAGAGATAGACAAAAATAAATGAAAAAGCATAAATAATACCTCAAGCCGACTAAGTTTATACAAGATTATCAGTCAAAATATGACATAAAAATAAAACCCCAACCAACAAGCCTGGCGGTGGTCTTTTACAGTAAAATGAAATAACAAACGAACATCAAATTCTGCATAGCCTGGAAACATCATATTCACATCTAGCCCTTGAGCCTAACGATTTCTCTGATGGCCTGTGACAATTGAGTACCAAGCCCTTTGAGATGGGCCTCTGCTAGGAGTCTTTGGTTGACTTCTGCTTCGAGCTGAGCATCTTTGTCTCGAAGCTATTTCTCTAAATCTTTGATTTTGGCTTCAAAATACTTTTTTCGCTTCGGCCTTGGATGCCCGTAGTATGTTGCCATCTCGACAACTCTGCTTGTACTTCTTCTCAATAAAGACAACAACTATTTTGTGGTCTTCAAAAGCAATAAAGTTGTCTTCACCTCTAGATCTCTTAGAAGTATCATATTTCTCAGATTCTTTGAGTTTGCGTGTTACATATTTCTTATCTTCCCTTAGAAAATAAAGCTCCATCTCTTTGGCTTCTAGGTCAATGCGAAGATGCAGATTCTCGCTTTGCACTTGGTAAAAGTGTTCTTTAGGAACATCATGCTGCAACTTGTCAAGCTGCAGGTACAAGGGATCTTCCTTTGAAAATGGTAACCGAAGTATTCTCGCCCAATCTTTGGCCCACTCAACATAAGGTCCATAGGCTGTCAGCTCCTTTTGCTAAAGAAATCCTTACCTTTTCTGAAGATTTTGGTCCAAGCGATCACTAACCTCTTTAGCATCACTGGATCTTCCCATTTCTTGCAAAATACTGATTCACTGATTTTGCTGCTTTTAGGAGGACTCCGCATAGCATACCCTAGCTAGTGTAGGGAAAGAACCGGGTTATAATTAATTACTCCATGTGCCCCTATGAGAGGGAAGTTTGAGAAACCTCCACAACTGGTTATAACTCCAATATTATCAAGTCGATGCCTATACTAGGTTATGTTAAAATATGTGAGAGCCATGAGCTTCATGGCCCATGTATGAGTGCTCAGGGTATCCACAAACGGTCCTTTGGTCCGAAGCTGATACATGAACCATTTGTACAAAAATGGCACACAACACACCACAACTCCTTTCTTACCATACCTGAAATGGATAGCAAAGTAAGTGCTTTCCAGGATAGTCGGTACCAGATTCAGATTCATGAACATGCAAATAGCTGCCAGATCTACCAACTTCTCAACATCAGGAAAAATAATTAGGCCATAAATCAAAACGGCTAGAAGAGCGTTGAACTAAACCCACTGATGCTTAGTTGCCATTTCTCTAGCTTTCCATATCAGAAAATCCTCAGAGAGACCACTGGTTGTACCTCTCTTACTCCAATTGCCTTTCACATCGCTCAGGCTCAAATAAAGTGCCTTAGCGATGGCATCATAATCGGGTTCACTTGGAATGAAGGAAAAGGGAATATGATCAATGACTTTGATCCCCAAAATATAAGAATACTCCTCAAGAGTCGGCGGTAGTTGGTAATCCTGGAATGTGAAACATCGCAGTTCCAGATCATAGAATTGTAACAAAGTGTGAAGAGCTCTATCCTCCAACTGAACATCCAACAAAGGAAAAAGATCGACATACTATTTGCTAAAGGCTTGAAAATTCAAATGAACCACCACCCTACTCAACTCCTTCAAACGAGGCCAACTAGAAGAACCAAACTTGTAACTGAGCACGTCTCTAGTGTCTCTCTTGACAACATCATGGTTGTTTGCCATTTTTGATACATACAACTACTATGAAACACCCTGGAAATGAAATGCAAATGCAGGTTAACCTTTTTTAGACATATATATTTTTCTTACATTTATTTTGTAAAAATAAATATGCCATGATGCAAGGTGCAATAATTCATGGAATCAAGGTTTCCAACATCAGAAATCTACTGTTCTGTTTCTACATGTGCCGAGAATATCATGATCAATAGTTCAGAACATAAACCACATAAATCCAAGTCACTAGCGGAATACTATCACTAATAGAACAAGATCACTATCAGAACAAAGTCACCATTTGTACCTGTAAAGATTATCCCTCCACTCACGGGTAAAGACTAGGTCAGGGCAAGCCTATGGTAACTCAAAATCATGGGTCTGTCCGGAAGCACTATCATCAAGCCACAGACATGGATGATAATAACACCCCATTTGAACCTCATCTAAGCGTATACGACATGACCACGCCGGTAGGACCTTCGTCCAATAGCCGTCATGTTCTACTCAATTCCTAAGTTTCCTAGATAGTGAACTCTAGCCTGGGTACTGGGTCTTTTACCTCAATAGTAACACCCGCCCAGTCAAGGCGAACCAAAATCTAGCACAACAAATAACAATATGGAAGACAATGCAATGCAATTATATGCTCAGATAATCATGTACACATGAATAAAATTAAAGCATAAAAATAAAAACCTAAAGAAAATAAAACAAGAGCTAGGAACGACTCCTAGATGGACCAACATTTGGTCAACTTCCCCAAGGAAGTCGCCAGTTGAAACAACCGACTGAACAAATCATCGAGATGAAATAAATGAAGTCGCCATCAAACATTTTTTATCCCACAAGAAGGGAAAGGTAAATGTCGAGTAAACCTGAGAAGGGTGAAATCAAGGTCAAACAACCAAGAGACACAAGTAAGGGAGTCTGTTACGCAAGGGGAAAGTATTAGCACCCCACATGCCCGTAGTACTCTACGGTATCCACTCTTGTTGTTCTAATCTAATGGGTGTGGCCAAAGTATATGTCTAAGGTTTAAAGTAAAAAGAAAGAGGAATGCATGCAAAAGAAAAGGAAAAGAAAATATGGGGAAAAGAAAGATATTTTTACAAAGATATGCTTAATTAGGCCCCACAAGAAGCCTCTGCCTACGTATCCTTTTTTAGGAATCAGAGCACCCGCAATTTGGCTCATTTGTTTTGATGGGTTTGTGTTTTTTAGTTGAACAATGTTAAATTCAATAATTCCAACACTGCTCGACCTTTGGAGACTTACGACCTGTAGTGGAAAGGAACTAACATGCTCTTAGAAGAGAAAAGTCGATTGGCAAAAAGAAAGGAGTTGTTTAGTGTTTTTTTTACCTTAAATAAGGATTTGAAAGTTGTTAGATGTTTTATGCATTATTCAAGAAAAGAGTTTTAGACTTAATGCAAGGATGCAAAAGAAAGAAAAACATCTAAGGGGGACTATCCTAAATCTAATCCCTAATGTTATCATACAATGATTGATCCTAAGGTTGAGTTTTGAAAGGGAAATTTATACCCTACGTTAGCATGTACGGATTAATATCCTAAGGTCTACCTCGAATCGGGAAAGAAACAAGAACATCCTAAGGGAGCATGGTATATACAAACAAGTGCTTTGGTAAAAGCACACAATCAAGGTGTACTGACTCAGGGGATGGGGGAATGAAGAGAAAATGCTTTATCTAAGGGGATCAGATCACCCTAAGAAAACACTTGGGATACTGAGATGAAATAAAAAAGAAAAGCATTACTTTAGCTAAGGGGAGCGGATCACCCGAAGCAAACAAGTGAGTAGCGAAGTGTTAACAATGACCATTGCGAACTCCTGACAAAGTGTGAGGGTTTGATTATAAAACCCTTTTACACTTGAATGACTCGATACACATGATCTACACAAACCCAAAGCGTTAATGTACAACGTGCGCTAAGGATGACACAGAAAAAATGCGGGGTCGATTGCGAACCCTTTCCGCTCGCCTCTTTTTGAGGACTTATTGGGGTGGGGGAATATGCGAGCACAAATGTAAACACACCTACTGAATACCTACTTCAAAGGTAGGATTTTAGACAAGCATACTTAGCACACATAATACGAAATTGCCCTAAATGGGTCTTTAAATAAACTAGAGGGATTCCTGACATGATCAACAAGGGAAATCCCCGTCATATATCTCTATTCCTACTTCTCATGGCAAGGAAAACGACAAAAACCCTACTTGACATGATCGCTAGAAAGCAATAAGATGCAGGAATAAAAATAGAAGGGAAATGTACCAAACGGATAATGATCCGTAGATGATAAGCAAGAACAAAGAAAACCATAAAACTTCGCAAGTTGTTATCACCAATAAAGAAAATACCATCAGCCTAAGCGTCAAAGTATCAACAAATTAAGATTGGAATGTGTAGCGGACACATCCGAATATCAAAATACACCTGCACGAAACACTTTTCATACAGTATATGAAACAACAATCACACAGCAGAATGTGTAGCAGACACATTCGTGTGATGCCAGGGTACCAACACGAAACAAGATTTATTCAAGAATAATAGCATTTGTGCATCATACGCAAACTTTCACTAACACGTGTTTGCATAAAGTACCCTTCAACCAATAATCATGTGCTAATTAAAGGTTGAAGGCCTAATAATTTACCTTGCAAAGCATTCATAAAAGGAGTTACAATTAACAAGGCAATATGTGTAAACATGCATTAAAATAAAGAGAAAATCAAAATTTTTGTCTGGGTAACCGGTTACCATAACTCAGAAAAAAGAGGAAAACACTATTACTTTGAGGTAACCGATTACCATAAATGGGTAACCGATTACTGCATGCAATTTTTCAAAATTCAGTTGTTGGAAAGGGTGGTAACCGGTTACCATAATCGGGTAACGGGTTACCCGCAGACAAAGAGTAGTTTTTTCTAACTTTTTTGAGGTTTATGCTCATGTCTTAGGCTATTGATCAAACACCAAATATCCACACACTCAACACAAGATTTTTCATAATTTAAGGTCTAGATTCAAACTTCACATGCTTGATTAAGATCAACAATTAAACCTCAATGCAACATCATCAATTTATTTCATCAATTAAGCATTTTCATGAGAATTAATTTAATTCAATAAGCACTTAATTCAACTATCCAATTCCGGATTTACAGATGATGATCAAATCAAATCACAATTCTAGGCTTAGATCTATATTCCCAATTCCAAATTCAACCTAGATTCGTTTCATGCTTGATTAAAAAGTGCTTCTCAAATAATCACTTATTTCAAAATTGTTTAATTCAAGAAAACCCACTGATAGAAGTGAAGAGGAGGCTTAGGTATAGAGATTACAAGGAATAGATCAATGATTAGAGAAGAATTGCTCTTGATCTTTGACTTTCAAATCTTGATGAAATAGTTATTGTGTTCTTGATGAAAAAGTTGTAGAACTTTGATTTGATCTTTGAGAGAAATTTTTTTTGTGTTTATAAGAATTTGTGATTTATGAGAGTTATCTTTACAAAAAAAATCAGATTTGAGATTATATACATGGGCCTTGGATGTGCAATTGAATTGGAACTTGACTTGAAAGTGTGAGCCCGACACGCCATCATACGTACAAAAGCTCCAACACAAAAATGAAGATAGTCAAATCTGTGACATATTGCCGAAAGAACGGGCATAAACAGATAAACGACGAGGAAGTTAGGAATTTTTGAAGTTTCGCTGACACTGTGTCTAGCAAAAATAATTTACTGTGCAGAATTTTATTGCGTCGCGTGTGAAGAAGATAAAAAACAAGAACCTTTGGGTCACCGTTTGATTTTAGCATCTGAAGATAAGTTGTAGTAGATGAAATTCATGAACTAACGCCACCAGACCTAACTCAATATGATAACGATCGAGTGGGATATGAATCTTACCGTATCAAACATTAGTACAAATGAATTCCAGTTTGACACAAACATGTCTTTAGAAACTCAAAATTCACTGGTCCTTCCTTTGTGAATCCGCTTTTATCCTCCAAAGACGACATCAAGATGACATCGAGACAGAATTTTGGAAATTGAAACTGCACGCATACAATAATCCATCCAAAAGTTATGAATTTTTTAACGCACACGAAATAACGATTCAACCCACTTTTCCTTTGTATTCTTTCACTGTATAACTTCCAAAAGAATGACGTATTCGGAGACCTTCCTTCAAGATTTTGCTTTTGGTCCAAACACGAAAGTTGGAGACAACATTGAGACGGTTTCAAAACCTTAAGAATCAATCCAAAACAACACTCCAAACGGGAGATGTGAATTTCCAACCTCAAATCAGCTGATAAACTGTTTCCTATTCACACTGCTTAAAATTCACCGAAAACACTCAAATCTTCTGTAACTTGACATACATTGAACCAATACGGGAGCTTTGTCGTGTTGACCAAGATACCTTGATCCCATGGGCACGGATCCAATGATATACATATATGCACGTGTTAACAAAGTATAAGCCAATTAGAGATAGAAAATAAAGAGGGAGAATTTTGGGGTACAATACATACATTTAAGATTTCAAACAAACATCTCCTAAATATGGGGAAAGAATCATAAAGGAATTATGCAAATATTGGCTAAAGAAACCACACAAATATCAAACTAGTTCCTAAGAACTCCAACATCAAATATCATGGCGCTAAAGCTCCCTTATGGCAACAAGGCAAAGTATAGTTCAAGCAATAACCACATTCAATAACATGCCTTATTATTTCAAAGGATCATACAACATCACACACAAACAATGCTCAAACAATTAATCAATTCAAGTAGCAATGTTATCCTTAAAATGAATCACTCATTCATGGCACATAAATGATTAAAGAGACATGTGGTAAAGCACTTAGATGGTACAAAGTCAGAAGCATACTCATAGTCATTTATATCAAACAAATACTACAAGAACGGTCATTACCAAAGCAAACTAGGTGCCCAAATTAAGTAAAAAAAACATTCAACTATCATCGTATGAACCAAATACTATGGTTCACTAATATATGACTAAATTATGACTTAAATATCAAGGAAATGTCTACCTAAACATTTGAACATACTAGTCAAGAATTCAATTTGAACACTTGTCGAAGCATTGAGAATCATACATGGGAAGCCATCTCCTAACTAGGCAAACAAGTTAACAACTATACATTTTTATGTAACACAAAAGAAAAAAAAATCAAGTAAAGATCTAAAGAGATCTAAAAAATCATGGATTAATACACAAAACAGGTTATAGTGTCTACTACCATGTTATGAAAAATAATCCTAAGCTATTCCACAAGTGTAAGCTTAAATTAAGCACATAGCACACACATATGTTTCGACTTAGGCATGCATCGAGGCATCACAAAATAAATTATTAAAATGATCAAGACTTCATCAAAATAATACCAAAACCCTAAGCCAATTGTTAGCAATCAGAGACCTAATCATGACAAAAACATTAGTTCAAAATGGACTTGTACAAGTCATCAAACAAAAGTTACAAACCAAAATCATTTAACAAAATAACCCTTCACATTTTTTAACAAACCATTTATTAAAATAAATTGAAAAAATAATAAAAAATTATCACAAAATACCTTGGACTCCCAAGTATCTAAAAAAGTATTTTTGGGGATTTTTAATGTTAAAAAAAAACCAATTATCAATTAAAATGAAAGAGGTATAAAAATATAAACCAAACAAGGTCAGGGGGTGAAACATCCAAAAAACAACTATAACTATAATTAATCAATGTGCTTTAGTGGGCCAAGAAAAGGGTGTGCAAAAATAAATTGGCTCTAAAGCCCCGTCAAAAATAGCACCTGGTGTTGTGAGTAATACATGGGTGTAGAAATCAGTTGTATCTAAGCCCAACACAACTCAATACGTGAGCCCACTAACATAAATACTCATTATTCATTTTATTCATCCCAATTATTTGAGTGTGACAAAATGTTCATGCGACTTGCATATTAATTGGTTAGGCTGCAACTTAAATGAACTATATGACAAAAAAACTTCCAGAACCAATCACATTTCAACACATATTTTCCTTTTATCCAATTAATTAAAAAAATAAAACAAATACAGAAATTCAATGGATGATGTGGAAATAATTTTAAACGCCCAACTAATGATGTGTGGCCACGCCTAGGACAAAAGACACATTTTGAATAAAAGTGATGCTAGAGCTGACCTACGGTCATCTTATCCGGCGACCTCTCCACCAGAGTTAGCCAAACCCTAATGAAAATCCACCAAATTGACACGAATTGATTTGTCTCAACACATAGAAATCAAATCCAACACTCATTTACATTGAATCACAAGAAAACATCATGAAATCTCTTGAGGAAAACATATCTGAAAATTTCTAAAACATTATATACATGGTTATTCACACAATTTTGAACCTAGATCTCTGCTTGTGTAGAGCTCACAGATGCAATGCATGCTCCTATCATGGCGAAGTTAAATATGTTGAAAAGGAGATCTTGAACACTTACCTGTTTGAAGCTTGTGAGTATGGAAGAAGGCTTCAAAAAACTCTATAATTCGCGCCTAGAAACATGATTATGAAGATGAGCACTCAAGAAACTTTAACCAATCTGAGAAATAAACTCAGTCCCCCCTTGAATCCTTGAAGATGAATGTGAAGTAGAATCTGAACTATGCTTGCTTCATAGATTCTATGGAGTCTACAAAGATCTTCTTATAATTATGGAGAAGAAGAAGAAGAAGATAGCACTGAGAAAAATGGCTTTTGTTCTTAGAGAATCAAGAGAAAACTTGGAAGGGTGATGAATGAGGAAGAGAGAAAGAATCAAATTTTGTTAGAGATTTGTAATTTATTTGTAACTTATTTTCATTAACGATTGTAACTGTGTAACTGAATGATGGTGATGATGATTTATAGAAGAGCTGATACATGTTCTCAAGCTCTTATGAAGTTTGTGATGAATGAATAGAATAGATAATGTTAGCCACGTGCATTATAATATGATAAATGATTTGATGTTGTTGTGATTTTGATTCAATGAGGGAGGAGTATGGTTGTTGTGGTGTTGTCCCTTTTTATCGTGTAAAGGAGATAATGAGACAGCTGTCATGAGCCTTCAAGCTTGGCCAACAGATACTGAAAAGTATCTTCTATATTGGGTTGTTTCCTCCCATCATGCATGCACCTAAGGTGGTGTTGGTTCAAAAATAAGTAAGTGAAAAGAGGTACATTGTGTACCACATCTATGATATAGCCTCATATTGAATCCAATGAACAAGATATCCTCAAACATATTAATTATGGTAAAATGCTGGAATTAGACTCGTGATCATATTGCTTTCTTTGAGTGCGTATATCTTGAAGTATGCTTATTCAAATGCCATGAATTTGATATCAATTTAAAGAGGGAAAAATACGGAGCAATTCTTGTGCTTATATTAGGATGAGAAAGTGACTGGAACATCCTCAAAAATGTCCAGGAAGTTGTGATGTTGACACTGATTAAAATTCATGAAATTTCACTAAGTTACATATCACTTTGACCATTTCATCTTTATCATGTCTTGTCTCTCTCATTTTCTCAATACTGAACCAAATGAGACAATCTTGATACCATTGGAAAGGGCATGGATGATATCGCACTTTTGATGTTGAAATATTCTTGAGATAGAGCCTTAAACACCAAGTAAACTGGTCATGAAGTTGTATCATTTACATCTAATCACTAACTCAAATTTCCACTAAGTGTTGAACAATTCATTATAAAAAAACATTCATCTTCCCAGCTCCATAACTCAAAATTTAAGGACTTTTTGGAGATGACCCCTCAAGAACAAAAATGAAGTATGAAGTTTCTTCTTTCAATTGAGCATGGTTTGCAAATTTTCAACCATAAATGAATGAGATAGAGAGTTGCAAACATAACCATAAGAGCATAAGAATTCTCAACACTTAATAAAATTTCTAAGTATCAAGATTACTTATTTTGCAAGAAACCTCATTTTGACCACTTTCATTTACTTTTCTCAATACATGATCATATTTTCTCATATCTTGACTTTTGAACTTGATTTTGACCAAAATTTCATTTGGTCAAACCTTGGAATTTTTGTTGACTTTTGATCAAACACACTCAAATCCTCTTCTATTCTATCAGTCTTAATTATCTGATGAAATGTAAAGACCAATAAGTCTCATATGGATACTTTGAGACACATAGAATACCATGGAACAACTTTAGGCTTAAAAAGCCAGTCACATCATGCTCTTGATCAAAACCCTAATTGGTATCACAAGATAGGAGATGATGATCATAACTCAAAAACTCTAATTTATCTGAAACAACTTGAGAATCTCTTGAACCCGTGTGTCTTGTGCACTGAGATGATACTCATGATGATGAGATTTCAAACATCTAACCCTTGTAGGTCAAATTTCTTCTCTTGAGTGGTATACACTCACACAATTAAACCTTTGATCCCATACCATTGAGTTAATGCAATGCGATTTTGTGTATGATAATGAAGCATAAGCCATTTAGGATTAGAGAACAAGAGTGAAAATTTTGGGGTAAAACAGCTTCCCCTATTCAATCATTTTGCACCTCAAGGTGAGAAAAGTAAGCTTTCGAGCATTCAAGACAAAAGGGGATGGAATACCGAAAGAACCATAAAATTTGTGCTCTAGGTGCAACAATGATAAATTATGTTGTATATTCATTTATTTTTCATAAAGAAGGCCACTCGAAGGTGGAATTTTAGAAACAAACATTGGTCTAAGATAGACGAAACCTAAAAAGAAACCCGCCAAAGGAGGCTCTAAACAAAGATACAAATCAACTTGGATTTACAAAAGAGGAACTAGTTAAACTAGACCTATAACGAGATATCAATTAAATTGGATCCAGGGAGATGGTTAATTAAATTGGACTTGAAATGGAGAAACTAGTCAAACCAAACGTAATAAAGGATACAAATCACTTTAGATCCGAATAGGTTGCCAACCAAATTTGACTTGCAAAACAGAAGGAATAGTTAGACTAGACCGACCATAGGATACTAATAAAATTAGATCCTCAAAGGTTGCCAATCAAATTGGACTTGAAACGGAAGGAATAGTTAGACTAGACCAACCACGGGATACCAATTAAATTGGATCCGAAAAGGTTTCCAATCAAATTGGACTTGGAACGGATAGACTAGTTAGACTATACTTACCAAAGGGTAACAAAACACTGAGTTTGAGAAGGAAGGAATAATTATACTAGAACGATCACTAGATACCAATCAAATTGGATTCAAAAGGGTTTCCAATCAAATTGGACTTGAAAAGGAAGGAATAGTTAGACTAGACCAACCACAGGATACCAATCAAATTGGATCCGAAAAGGTTTCCAATCAAATTGGACTTGGAACGGAGAGACTAGTTAGATTAGGCTTACCAAAGGTTACTAGAACACTGGGTTTGAGAAGGAAGGAATAGTTACACTAGACCGAGCACATTATACCAATCAAATTGGACCCGAAAGGGTTGCCAATAAAATTGGACTTGAAAAGGAAGGAATAGTTAGACTAGACTGACCATAGGATACCAAACAAATTGGATCCTAAAGGGTTGCCAATAAAATTGGACTTGAAAAGGAAGGAATAGTTAGACTAGACTTACCACAGGATACCAATCCAATTAGATCCAAAAAGGTTGTCAATCAAATTGGACTTGAAACGGAAAGAATAGTTAGACTAGACCTACCAAAGAATACCAATCAAATTGGATCCGAAAAGGTTGCCAATTAGATTGGGCTTGAAGAGGTATGACTGGGATAAAGAGATCATGGGAATCAAAGAAAAGTCTATGGGAACCATACACCTTATATAAGGAACAATTAACAATTAGGTTGATTCAAGTAAATTTCCAAAAATGACTTATTCTTCAATGCATGTTGGAATTTTTCTATGGTATAATGCTCCATAAAAATGGGAATGCTACGCATTTAGGTAGATGTAATATAATGATGCATGTTTGGATGTTCCACTGGGGAACGACGAAAATAATTAGGAACTGCTGAAAAGACATCTTCAAAAATGTATCTTCTACAGAGAATAACAATCTGAATTATTAACAACCAGTGGCTCTAAATTACATGCGAGATTTCAAATAAAACATGAAAACTCCGAGGAGAGATGCCACTAAAAATTGGACTTTGGAAAGGACACTGCAAAAATAAATCGCAGTCCACTGAAGAGAGCTAACTCTAGCTTCAACCCACTCTTAAATTCCTATGGATAGATCTATCACCTCCTCGTTGGGGATAAGGAACACTTCATCGGGGAATAAAGATTTCCTCGCATAGAGCTCTTGTTAAAATAACCTCTACGGGAGATAATGAGACTTCTTGAACAAGAGAAACTCAATGATGAACTCCACTGGGGAACAAATCTTCACTCGGGGAGAAGATAACTTCTTGAACTAGAACTCCTTTAAGCTTAATTTCCACTGGGGATGATATAACATCTTCCATCACTAGGGAATAAGAGAATTATTAAGAGAACTCTCCCAAGTGCGAGCTATACTGGGGAAGCAAACCTCGTAAAGCCTTCAACCAAACACCACCTTACTGGGGAGACATTTCCTGAAAACAATATTGGGAAGAAACTCCAAGTGCAGAATCCACTGGAGAAAAGTAGACCCATACATACTTTGATGGGGAAAAGTGTATTTCTTCGAGGAAATAAACCAAGACTCTTTTGCCGATAACAACCTTGAGGGTTCTTGCTCTTGTATTGGTACAAAACCATTGCAAGTAGGCGATGAATCTTGCAAAACAAACATATCAACATGCCCCAAGTATAGTATGGTAACTTCGGTTGTCATCCCAAACACTTAACATCTCAAACAATTTTCAATTGCTCACATCATGTTTTGTAGAAAACTCAATGTTTTTATATCCAAATGTTTATAAAATTTTTTGGACAATTTTGTAAACAAAATAGTAAAAACAAAAACAAAGAGAAGCTTTTAATCAAAAATGGAAATTTTATTTATTGATTGGCCTGTAAATAGGCATTTACATTAGTAGGCAATTCCTAAAAAGAGGTAATTGCATACATAACAAAAAAGAAAATACAAAGATGGCAATGCGATCACGGGTTCCCATAGACTCACGCTTATGCTATAACTCTCATGTCTTCAATTTATCTCAATACTTTGTGTAATACGGTGGGAGAACTGACTTTTGGTTTTGCGTTTAATCGCAAATATTGCGGATAGCAAGAGTAGCCACTGTGATACGGTGGGAGAACTGACTTGAGGTTTTGCGTTTGTTTTCGCAAATGTTTCGGTTGAGAAAGAGTCGCCACCGACTTTTTATTTTATCCTAAGGAAAGGTTAAAAAGCACAGCAAAAACCTTTGAGATGTTTTCTTGGGTTCGGGGAGTAGATTATAGAAATGGAAGGTATTAGCACCCTTTCTATCCATGGTTATCCATGGGCTCTTAGTTACTTGCTTAGATCACTTGCCTTGCATTTTCAATTGTTTGAAATGGTGCTTTGTGTGTGGGTTTGAAAATGTTTTGAAAAGAGGCCATTTGTTGTGGCAACCTTTGTAATGATCCATGTTTGAATGTATACAAAGGTGTACTTATCTTTTGAAAAGTTTTCAATGTTTTTTTTGAAAGGTATTTTGAAAGTGTGTTGTGATGTGTGTTTTGAAAAATGGCAAGGATTATTTTGCAAGATTGGTCAAGTAACCAAGAGCTATCTACCCTAAATTTCTCAAAGATCTTTCCTATGTTTTAACCCTTTTAACAGTATTGTTCCACCATTATATTTGGTGGACAATCTTGTGTTAGGATGTTAACGGGACGGGCGCGAGTCATCGTTTAGACCATGAATGCAATAGTGCCAAGTGTCTTTGGCAATTTTTCTTTAAGGGACTTGATCATTTTTAGGCAACTTTCGAAAGCGTCATCGAGGGACTATGATCATTTGATATTGTTTTGTTTTGCCAAAAACACTAAACATGCAACATGGCCCATTATTGAAGGCAACAAGTGGAGTAACCCTAGGGGTGCAAGTGTGATTGGTGTTGTCCATTTTCATGCTTTTTTGTCTTTGAATTAGGTCAAGCTATTTGTTGTTTGATTTTTGTATACAAAACCCTAAGTCTATCATGGTATAATTAGAAAGCTTTAAAATGCGGAATTTAAAGTCCTAAATTATTACAACATAATTATGGGATGGGGGGTAAAAATGTTCAACTGGGGATATTTAGCAAGAAATTTAAATCTAAGCTATTACAATCCAAATTGAATATACAAGTTATTTAATTGTACAATAATAAAATAAAATAAAATAAATATGCAAGATGCAAAAAATGATTTTTATATGTATGTAAAAGTATTTTTCATGTGTCAAATAAACAAAAATAAAAAGGATTAATTTTTGGGTATTTTCATGGTTTAGGGCAAAACCCTAATTTTGTAAATAAAAAAGTATTTGTTATGTATTATATACAATATTTATTAATTATATACAAAAATACATAAAAGAGAAGCATATTTGTAAAAAAGTAATTTTTGAGGTCAAATATTAATAAAAATAAAAATGTATTATTTTTTGTATTTTATCCTAAATATTCTAATAAATATATAAGTATTTATATTATGTATTAAATATATTAAATATATATTAAAAACAAATATTTATTATTTACAAAAAAAGAAAAAAGTATATTTTTTTATAGAAAATGTTTTCAAAAGGTAAAATAAAATAATAATAGAAAATAAATGTATTTGTATTATTTTTTTAGTATTTTGAATAAAAAGTATATATATATATATATATTTATTTACATACATATGCCTAACAAAACAAATAAATGCCAAATAAATATATAAAAAAATGTGAAAAAATATTTTTAGTGTTTTTTCATGTTTGAGCAAAAATATAAAATCAGAATCAAAAAGAAAAAATCGAAAATGACAAATATATCACATAATGTGCCAGGGGGTGTATGTTGAAATAAGGGGTGCAAAAAGCAGGTTGACTCAGGCCCAGCCCAAGTCAACTCTGTCTTCAACCTCTAGCCAGATTCAAACAAAAAAACGCGCGCCTTTCCTCCATCTCTGCAATCTCTTGATTCCTTGACTTTTAACAAAAACTCAGAACACAAACATTATAGAGCATCATGTCACGATTTCAAACATATAAAAAAGTTGTTCTAACTCTCAGAAATGAGAGAGAATTTCTTCTCCCCCAATTTCTGACCTAACTTTTCTTCCATGTTCAGGTTCAAAATTCTCTTAGCACACATAATATAAATGAAAAGTAATTATATGGATAGCTTCAGGGCCATGAATAGAACATGCTTTCTTCACAAACTTAAGCCTAAATATGCTTGGATAGAGAGATAGAAGTTCAAACTTTTACCTATTCAGCTTGAATCGTGTACAACAATGGAGGCACTTTCAATGAATTTTGAGGACTTGTACAACTTGCTTGAGGTCCAGGGATGCTTCCTCTATGCTTGGTGTGCCTTGAATCCTTCTGAATCAATCCATGGAAGTCAACCTGCAAGAGAGAAAAGTGAAAATGGCACACTTGGTTAGAGGTGTTACAGTCTGTTTCCAAGGCTTGGGATAGTTTGTATGGATGGTAGGGAATGTGTTTGAACAAGCTTTGGCCAAAACGCACGAGCAAACTGAGTTGTGCAACTCAATCTGTAGGGATGCCCTGTTTTGTGCAGCAAAATGGTGTTTTGCTGAATGATGAGGTTTGGAATATGGTAGGCTCGTGTTTCAGGTCAGTTGGATCAAGTGAAAAGTGTTTACAAAGTTTGCTTGAGTTGGTTCTTGCAGGAATGAGAGATGATGTTCAAAATGCAAGTTTCCCCTTTGATAAGTAAGAAAATGTGTATTGACAAGGCAGGCCCCTACTACCCTTAATCCATGCTGCATAAATCACTCTTGATCAGTGGAATTTGTTCATGAACTTGTTCCCAAAAGATCTGCTTTGGTACTTCTTTGATTTGCTTTTGACATAAAGCACTTCTTTTCAAAAATGGCTAAAATGCTTTTTCCATTTTAAGACTAAACCTTTGTGTAATGACTTAATGAACAAGATAATGCTAGGACACAAAGGTTTTGCATTAAATTATTGAGTAAGAATGGGATTAGAGGCCTGTAATCTAGCTTGTGCAAGCTGACTTGAAAATGGCAAAGTGTTATGAACATGAAATTGGCTTATGAACAAAGTGACTTTTGCCCAACTTGACAAATTCGATTCTCCCTAACCACAAGGGTGTTTGAGAAGTTCTTGGACAATTTGGAAAGCTTGGAATGTGTACTACAATCCATCTTTGTAATGCAAGTTGAAATTCCAAGTGGAAGCATGTGAAAAGTGGCCATGAAGTTGGGCAAAAATCCTGCCTAGAATAGGTCAAAATTTTTCTAAGTTAAGAATGTTTTGCACCCCTATTCCAAAAATCATAACTTGAGCTACAAGCTTATTTTGAGGAAACTTTGTGAATCAAAGTTAGATATTTTGCAATGGGCTATAACTTTCATGTTTTGAGTTTTGTTTGAATCCAAATATATCTTGATGAACAAATGGGACAAAGTTAGGAAAAAATAAGGGAATTTCGTAACTTAGAAAATTTCTAAGTTATGAAATTTCTTCATTTCAAACCCTAATTTGTAATTTTTGGTTTCTTTATGAACAAGTTTCATAATTTGACATGTCTTGATGAAAAATGGATCTTGGCACTTGATTTTGACCAAAAAATCAAAGTTTGACTTTTCAGTATACAGTCAAATTTTGATCAGTTGACTGGAAAATTCATCTGTCAATCTTGTGCACTTGGGATCTTTTGAACTTGTTGAATGTGTCAAGACCATGCCATTGAGTCCTTGAGTCCATATGTGAGCTTGGTTTGCCATTGGCTAGGTCAAACAGTCAAAAATTGCCTTTGTGCAGTCAAAACCCTAAAAATGACCATTTTGCCCTTTTTGTGATCTGATCAATTTCTTGTGGAATTGTGATCCAAACTTGATCAAATGGTCCATATGAGTTCATAATGTTGATGTGGGTCAAAAATCATGAGGTTTGACTGTCAATTGACCATAGTTGACTTTTTCCCTAATACAGCTGATTTCTAGATCAACTGTCCAATTGACTGGGTAAAGATTGGAATCAAGGCTTGAAACTTGGTATGGATAAAATTGTGAGTCCAACATGAAGCATGAAATTCATTTTGGGAATTTTAGGTCAAAACATCTTTGTGCAAACTCAAATCCTAATTTGGGTCAACAGTGCAAGGAGAAGTCTTGAGCAGAGCAAACCCTAACTTGATCTTGAGCTCCAAGGGTCTTGTGGTGAGAAAATATTGATGAAATGGGAGGGAAAATTTTGGGGTACAATAGTTGCCCCTGTTCAATCTTCTTAGACCTGAGGATGTAGATTGGCTTGCGCGCCTTTCGTGATCCGAAGGTGGAAGATGATTGAACACTAGAGTGCCCAGAAATTTGCACTCGCATGCTGGAGTATCAGCAATGTGATGTCGGGAATGGGCTTATAGATGCCATTTGGAGAGATGGTGGATAGGAGGATGGGCTTATAGATGCCATCTGGGGGTGTGACAGAACCTTGTCGGGAATGGGCTTATAGATGCCATTTGGAGGCGTCGATCACGTAAGAGATTCCTTAGCGAGAACTTGCGTACCTGAGAAAGAAAGATGGTTTCCTGGCTTGCTACAGGTGTTGATCTTCAGTCTCTTCATGCGGATATGCCCTGGCTAGATACAAGTATCAAATCTACAATTAGTTGCTCACAGATGTGCCCTGGCTAGATACATGAATCGAATCTGGAACTTCAAAAGGTTGCTTACAGATGTGCCCTGGCTGGATACAGGTATCGAATCTCTAAACTCTTCATGCAGATATGCCCTGGCTGGATACATGTATCGAATCTGGAATTTGTTGTCTACAGATATGCCCTGGCTGGATACAGGAATCGAATCTGGAATTTGTTGTCTACAGATATGCCCTGGCTGGGTACAGGTATCGAATCTCTAAACTCTTCATGCAGACATGCCCTGGCTGGATACAGGTATCCAATCTACAATCAATCACTCACAGATATGCCCTGGCTAGATACAGGTATCGAATCTGGAATTCTGACAGTTGATAGTAATCATCTTTGGATTGTCCTTTTTCTGAAAAGACAAAAACAATAGTTGTATGCAATGTCATGATGATGTCATGATGTTCTCAAAAATAAATGAGATCGTGTGATATGATGCGTATATGCATGCGTCATGGTGTATGATAATGTGATGAATGTATTTTTGTCTAGGAAAATAAATCCTTGACGACTGCCGGGAGTTTGTGGAATTCTGGGCTGATGTTGAAGAGTATAGTTCTTCTCTTCCGCTGGGGATGATGGTTGCAAGAATAAACCGGTAGGAGAAGATGACTCCGTCGGGGAATAAACTTGTTGGAGAGATTACTCTGCGGGGAATTACTCTGCGGGAAGAGATACTTCGCTGAGGTTTTGATGAGAGCTCCGCTGGGGATTCCACTGATATGTTATGTTGGGGAATTTGATGAACTTCGCTGGGGAATAGGAAGAACTTCGCCGAGGACGATCTTTCCGTGGTAATTAGATGAGGATAACCCGGTTATACCCTGGTGGGGAAATAACCTTTGAATAAAGTCGGGGAGAGACGTATGTACTCTGCAGGTGATAAGCTTCCAGAATCTACTGGGGATATGGATTCCATTTTCCTGGGGAAACTTTGGATTGTACCGGGGAATGGTTCCACTGGGGTGTCTGTATTCCGCCGGGGAACAAATCTTATATTAAGACTGCCGGGGATGCTTGTTGAGGAATGTCTATACTCCGCTGGGGAATGTTGAGATCTTTTGGGGATACCCAACTTCCTTAAGGCTGACAGTAGACTAACTCGGCTTGGGGAGAGTATTGCTGACTTGCTGGAGATACTGTGCCTTTTTAGGGCTGATGGGAGACCAATTCTGCCTGGGGAGAGTATTGCTGAATCTCGTCTTACTCAACGGGGAGTGAAGGTATCCTGGTTACGTTCTTCAGCCGAACCTACTTTGGTACCTTGGTGGACAGAGCAACTAGATCGCTTAGACAATTCTCTATTGCCCTTGTTTATGATGTCATCTGTAATTAGTCCTTTGTTTCGCATGCAAATATTCATGATTAGCAATTAATGTCAAATGCATATATCAAAAATGAACATTGGACGTTCTTTGCAAAACAAAATAGAAAAAGGAAAAAACGATGGGTAATTTTGTCTGAAAAATTGAACTTGTATTGATTTTGAAATTTGCCTATAAATAGGCGTTTTGTGTGCAGGAGGATGACGTCCTAGTAAGAGAACGCCGCCGAGAAAAATAGAGTTTATACAATTTTGTGAAAAGGAAACAAAACAGCTATGTGAAAAATAATTCCACTGGGTTCCAACTCTGCTATCGCCTTTATGTCTTCAAGTGTCTCATCACTCTGCTGCTTAGTTGAAGATGAAGCTGATTGATTGGAGTCATCTGAGCCCGATAGTTGATGCCGAATTCTGGATGCAAGGTGATCCAATGAGACATAGTATTACGATTTTTCCCTAACTTTTGCCTGGACCGCCCTTTCGGGTTTTCAGTCCACCGGGATACCCATTTTTGTCCAAGCCGCCTTTTCAGGTTTTCGACTTGCCGGGTGTACAGATTTTTTCATTTCGTCCCTTATTTTTGGCCGAACCCTTTTGGTTCGCCGGGAAGCCCTTATTTTTGCCTAGGTGTGTCAACCTAGCGGGTCTTTAATTCATGCGTAATATCTTTTTACTATGTCTGCATTGGCGGGGTGAGGAAGGTCGTCACCATCCATGGTGGTTCGAATCATAGCTCCTCTTGAGAAGATATGTTTAACCACAAATGGCCCTTCGTACGTAGGGGTCCATTTTCCCCTGGGATCATTTTAAGGAAGAATGATGCGCTTGATTACCAGATCTCCGACTTGATACTCTTGTCGTCTGACCTTCTTGTTAAATGCCCTGATCATCCGTTTTTGATACGTTTGACCATGACAAATAGCAGTGAGTCTCTTTTCGTCAATTAGGTTTAATTGATCAAGCCGAGTCTGGATCCAGTCATCTTTGCTCAAACCTGCATCCTTCATTATCCGGAGAGAGGGTATCTGGACTTCAATAGGCAAGACTGCCTCCATGCCATAGACCAAGGAAAAGGGAGTTGCCCCTGTTGACGTCCGTGCTGAGGTACGGTACCCATGAAGAGCAAACGAAAACATTTCGTGCCAATCTTAGTAGGTCACTGTCATCTTCTGCACAATCTTCTTGATGTTCTTATTTGCTGCTTCTACAGCCCCATTCATCTTCGGTCGATAGGGAGAAGAGTTGTGGTGCTGTATCTTGAATTTCTCGCAGAGCTCAGTGATCATTTTGTTGTTAAGATTGGTACCATTATCCGTAATGATCCTCTCAGGTACACCGTATCGACATATCAGGTTATGCCGAATGAACCGTGCCACGACATTCTTGGTTATGGTAGCATAGGAAACTGCTTCAACCCACTTTGTGAAGTAATCAATCGCTACTAAGATGAAGCGATGCCCATTGGATGCCGTAGGTCTGATTTCTCCGATCATATCAATGCCCCACATTGCAAAGGGCCAGGGTGCTGTCAAGACGTTCAGAGGGACCGGAGGAATGTGCACCTTATCAATATAGATCTGGCATTTATGACAAGTTCTAGAATGCTGATAACAATCGGCTTCCATTGTGGACCAGAAATATCCTGCCCGAAGGATTTTCTTTGCCATGGTATGTCCACTGGAATGTGTTCCGAAGGTACCTTCATGTAGCTCTGCCATGATTCTTTCTGCTTTAGTCTTATCCACACAACGCAGTAAGGTCGAATCATGGTTTCGCTTGTAGAGAATGCCATTGCTGAGGAAGAACTTTGCCGCAAACCTTCTCAGGAACTTCTTGTCATTAACAGATGCGCCTTCGGGGTATCCTTGAGCTTCAAGGTACCTCTTCACTTCATGATACCAGGGTTTTTCTGTTACCTCTTCGGTCTCGAGATCGCAACAATGTGCAGGTTCATCCAACTTCCAAATAATGATCCGGGGAGCCTCGTTGTCCCATTTGACTCTGAACATAGAAGACATCGTAGCCAACGCGTCCGCTAACTGATTCTCCTCTCTTGGGAAGTGTTCAAAGGTTATCTCTTCGAAGTGGGGAATCAACGTCAACACATACTCCTTGTAAGGAATAAGATTTGGGTGTTTCGTATCCCACTCGCCTTTGACCTGATTGATCACGAGAGCGGAATCTCCGAAGACACTCAGAAACTTGATCCTTAAGTCAATTGCAGTTTGAAGACCCATGATACATGCTTCGTACTCTGCCATGTTGTTGGTGTAGTTGAAACCTAGCCGGGAAGTAAGTGGAGTATGAGTGCCTTTAGGGGATATGATCACAGCGCCGATACCATCACCCAAAGCGTTCGAGGCTCCGTCAAAGTGCATAGACCATCGGGACCCTTCCTCAGGTCCTTCATCCGGTCCAGGTACTTCATAATCAGTCACTACCATGATATCCTCGTCTGGAAATTCAAAGTTCATCGACTAGTAATCGTCCACTGCCTGGTGTGCCAAATGGTCTGTCAATACACTTCCCTTGATTGCTTTATGAGTCGTGTACTGGATGTCGTATTCCGTCAAGATCATCTGCCATCTTGCTATTCTTCCAGACAAGGCAGGCTTTGCGAAGATGTACTTTATTGGATCCATTTTTGAAATCAACAGAGTAGTGTGAGTCAACATATACTGTCTCAGCCGACGAGCAGCCCATACCAAAGCGCAGCAAGTTTTCTCGAGCAGTGAGTATCGGGTCTCACAGTTGGTAAAATTTTTGCTAAGGTAATAAATGGCGTGTTCTTTTCGGCCAGACTCATCATGCTGCCCCAGCACACACCCCATTGAGTTGTCCAGTACTGTCAAGTATAAGATTAGAGGTCTCCCTTCAACCGGTGGCATAAGAATGAGTGGTTCTTGGAGATACTCTTTGATTCTTTCGAAAGCGGCCTGACATTCATCGTTCTAACGTACTACTTGATCTTTCTTCAGCAGCTTGAAGATTGGTTCACAGGTAGCAGTTAGATGCGAGATGAATCGGGCAATGTAGTTCAACCGTCCTAGAAAGCCTCTGACTTCTTTCTCTGTCTTGGGAGTTGGCATCTCTTGTATGGCTTTCACTTTGGCAGGGTCCACCTGAATTCCTTTGTCGCTTACGACGAAGCCTAGCAATTTTCCAGATCTCACCCCAAAGGTGCACTTGTTTGGGTTCAACCTCAACTTGTACAACTTCAGACGGTCAAACAGCTTCCTTAGATGGTCAAGGTGTTCCTCCTCAGTTTGGGACCTTGCAATCATATCGTCGACGTATACTTCTATCTCGTGATGGATCATGTCATGAAACAACGCAACCATGGCACGTTGGTAGGTTTCCCCAACATTTTTCAACCCAAAAGGCATGACCTTGTAGCAAAAGGTGCCCCACTGAGTAACAAAAGTGGTCTTCTCCATGTCTTCAGGAGCCATCTTGATCTGATTATAACCGGAGAAGCCGTCCATGAAGGAGAATACTTTATGCTGAGCAGTGTTGTCAACCAGAACGTCGATATGAGGCAGAGGGAAATCATCCTTAGGGCTCGCCCTGTTCAAATCTCTGTAATCAACACACATTCGGACCTTACCATCCTTCTTCGGCACTGGAACCACGTTGGCAATCCACTGAGGGTAAGAAGTCACTGCTAGAAACCCGGCATCAAATTGTTTCATAACCTCAGCTTTGATTTTCTCGGACATTTCTGGACGCATACGGCGGACCTTCTGTTTTACCGGAGGGCATTCTTCCTTGGTAGGCAGGTGATGAACCACAATGTCGGTATCCAACCCAGGCATGTCTTCGTAAGACAAGGAAAAGATTTCCACATAGTCATGCAGCATCTGAATCAACCATTGTTTCACACTGAGCTCTAGATTAGCACCAATCTTGACTTCCTTTCTATCTATCTCAGTACCCAGATTTACCGTTTCCACTGGTTCTTCATGTGGCTGAATGGCCCTCTCTTCCTGGAGTAACAGTCTTGCGAGCTCAACAGGCACTTTGCAATCATCTTCACCTTCGTCTTCGGCTAAGTTGATCGGAATTTCGAAGTCATAACTGGCAGTAGCAGAGTCGTTACCAGTGAGATCCAGAGTGGATTGGAACCTGTATAGGTGAGTGTGTGTAAATATAGCTGTTTTGCAATATATAATAAAGAAAGAAAAGGAGCGCAAGATTTTGAAATGCAACAAACGTCCAATGTTTTTATTAATGATATATGAAAATGACACACAAAAGCCCTCACAAATGAAGCCACGGTGCCCCGGGTAAGACACCGAGCCATAAAAGTTTCAAAATATTGTCTGTTACAAATTCAAAACAAAAGAGTTCATTACTGAGTGACAAAAGTAATAGGTGTGAAGTCTTTGGCAGTCCAGTTGCTTGGTCCACCGTCGGTTGTTGGGTAGATCCAGCTATCGAATTCAGATTCCTCCACGTCGTCTTCAATAGCATTTACTCCCGGATTGGTGATGAACACAGGAGGTCTTCCAATCCTTGCCTTACGAACAGCCCTCTGAGCTTCTACAGTGAAACCCAAGCCAAATTTGTCAGTCTTTGGAGTGAAATCAGGAAGTCGGCCCCAGTTTGTGCACTCACCCTTCTCAATCACAGCCCGGGCATCCTTTAAGGAAGCCATCTTCAAAGGAGAGTCTTCTTTAGTCACAGTCTCTGCTGATGCCAGTGTCTGAGGCACCTCTTCAAAGTGTTGAAAGGGGGTCTCAATGAACTCCCCATCCATCTCTATGTACCGGAACGAGTTGAGGTGGATGACCATATATTCTTCCTCCCCCTGAACTGTCACAATTTTCCCCCTGACCGGGTACTTAAGCTTCTGATGTAGTGTGGAGGTCACAACTCCAGCCTTGTGGATCCAAGGGCGACCCAGCAAACATGAATAGGATGGTCGGATGTCCATCACATAGAACGTCGAATCAAAGACCTGAGAACCAACCCTGATTGGAATGTCAACTTCCCCATGTACCATCCTTTTCGAACCGTCAAAGGCCCGGACAACAATGTTACTAGGCTTGAGCTCTAAACCCTCACAATCCAACCTGTCTAGGGCCTTCTTGGGTAATACGTTCAATGAAGAACCGGTGTCTACCAACACATGGGCAAGAGTAGTGCCCCTGCATTCAATGGAGACATGCAGGGCGTCGTTATGGTTCTTTCCTTTGGCAGTCAGATCGACGTCAGAGAAGCCCAAACCATTATCGGCAGTCAAGTTGGCCACACAATCGATAAATTGATCAGCAGACGTTTCTTGTGGCACATGGGCCGTCTTCAGGAAGGAGATCAGGGCATTGGCATGGGCCTCTGAACACAACAACAGTGATAGCATAGAAATCTTTGATGGGGTGTGTCCCAGCTGCTCAACTACGTTGAAATCACTCTTCTTAATGATCTTGTGAATCTCTTCCATCTCTTGCTGGGAAGCTTCAACATTGGTTGTCTTTGGTGCCTCCGTCAGGGCAGGCAAATCAGTAGCAATCCCTTTGCCCCGAGCGTCAGATGACTCGGTAGCAGGGGTAGAAACTTGATCAGGAGGGGAAACAGGCACACTGGCAGGTGTGATGACAAGAGGTCTCTGAATAGCTGGTGGTGCAATATCAGGCGAGAAGAGCCTACCACTACGAGTGACTTTGGCAGGCCCGGTGATGTTGCTGACGCCGGTACTTGTATCGAACTCTTGTTTAACTCCAAGCACATAAACATCTGCCCCATAGTGCCACGGGACAGCTTTGTCAGACGTATAGGGGAGGGGCCCCGGAACAATGTTGATGATAGGAGTAATCTTCTGAGTGGACATGATTTTGACAGGCTTCTTTGAAGGAGCCTTAGGAGGGTTGTTGAAAATAGTAATAATAGACGCTTCTTCAGCAGGGACAGCAGGAACAACAATCTTCTCGAACAAGATCTCTTTGCTATCCATCAGGTTTTGGACGCCTGACTTCAGCAAGGGACAACCAGCAGGTGAAACAGCACATAAATGACAACCTTTACTACATCTCGGAAATAAACCGGCTAGCAACAGGTTCCTTTTGACAGTCAACAACAGAGTAACAATATCTTCCATAGAGGCTACATACAAGTCTTCTCCCACAACATTCACTCCATGCTGGGGCATGGGAGCAGTCACAACATTGGGCCTTTCGGGCGCCTCAAACTGTATTTCTTTAGCATCAATAAGGTCCTGAACTTTATTCCTCAGAGCCCAACAATCGTCCGTAGTATGCCCCGGGCTATCAGAGTGATAAGCGCAACGGGCGTTGGGGTTGTACTTTGGAGAAGCTGTGTTCACTACCTTCGGAGCTTCTTTAACAGTTACCAGATTGGTTGACAGCAGTTGCAGCAATATCTGAGAGAGGGTCATACTGAGCCGAGTGTACTGCCTTTTGGGCCTCTCACCTCTTGGCTGGTTATACTGCTGAGGAGAAGCAGCAGGCTTTGAAATTACCAACGCGTTGACAGCTTGGCGGCGTTCCGGTTTAATTTGTCTTCTGGGACCATAAACAACACTGGCTTCCTTCTTGAAGGGCTTCTTTTCAGTACTCACGGAGGCACCTTTATGTATCTTCCCCGACTTGATACCAGCTTCTATCCTATCACCGGTTAAGATCAGGTCTATGAACCCAGCAGAAGAATTACCAATCAGGTGGTTGAAGAATGGACTGGACAGGGTCCCTAAGAACATGTCGACAAGCTCACGGTCCGTCAAAGGTGGCTGCACCCTGCCAGCCAGGTCTCTCCACTTTTGCGCATACTCCTTGAATCCTTCGCCCGTTCCCAGTGACATACCCTTGAGTTGGGTACGCATGGGAGCGAGGTCGGAATTGTACTGATACTGCTTATAAAATGCAGTAGCCAAGTCTTCACAGTTTCGAATACTGGCTCCATCCAGCTGATAGAACCATTCGAGTTGAGCCCCTGAAAGGCTATCCTGGAAGAAATGGATCCATAGGTTCTTGTCTGCAGTGTAAGGTTGGATCTTCCTTACATATGATCTGAGATGCATCTTCGGGGAGGACATCCCGTCATATCTTGCAAAAATTGGCACTTTAAACTTCGGGGGGATCACAATTCCAGCAACTAATCCCAAATCTTCGAAATCTAAGCCGGGAACTCTCTGCAGCTCCATAGCTGCCAACCTGTCTTCCAAGCTCTTGTACTTATCATCGGCGGGCGGGTATTGTTGCTCTGAGTAGTCTTCGTCTTCTTCAACCTCTTCTTCTTCAACTTCGGATTCAGAAGGTACCGCAGCCCCTTTTCCTTTACTGGTTCCCTCTTCAGACGTAGGGGGAAATTCAAGAACTCTTCTGGCTTCACCCTCAAACCTTCTTCCTAGGGTAGCCACCCTGACTCTTTTCTTCTTCTTTTTCACTTGCTCTTTGTTCCCCAGCAGGGCTTTTAGATCCTCCTGACCCTTTTCCAAGGTCATCAGGAGATGTTGAAACTGTGAGTTTTGAGACTGCAAATCCTTGACCGTCTGTTCGAGATCCATCTTACTGAAATAAACAGCAGAAAGATAAGGAAACCTAGTGTGGATACCTGCTTATGCGCATGATGAATGATATGCTTATTTATGCAATGCATTCAAGGATTTAGAAAATTCAAAATTGTTGCAAACAAAAAGAACGCACGTCATATTAATAAGAAGAAATTTGTCAGTACATAAATGCCCCATGGGCCAAATATTACAAAAACTTCTCAAGGTAAAAAGACGTTGCGCATCCTCTTTGGTGTGATGTAGGTGTTGAGGGACTCTTCCTCACGGAGTCGACGGGTAAGCTCCAAAACCTTCTTCTCACTGGCGTAGAAGCTGGCTTCAAAAGTGTTCCGTTCCTCCTTGAGTTGGATCCAACTCTTCTGCATCTCCTCCCATGATGTTGGCATGTCAGGATATAGGATGGTGTAGGGAACCTCTCCTTCCTTAACGGGCTCTTTAATCACAGGGAGAACATGAGGGTAAGGCATCAATAGACTCTGGGCTCGGGTTCATACCCACTTGAGATAAGGCTCAAGAGGGATGGAGTTCTTGTGCCCCAGTGTCTTGCTGTCTACCTTGTTAGGCATCCTCCAAGCTCTGATGAATCTTTGGCGAAGTCCTTATGCATCGTTGTCGAAGTCAAAAACTAGGTCAGGAATCAACATGTCATGAGGGCCATCCCTCCGTGCATATCCAAATTGTCTCAAAGCTAGACAAGGGTTATAGGTAATGCCTCCTCTAATGCCAAGTAATGGAACATTAGGGAACTCTCCACAACGATCGACGATGATGACATTTTCTCTGGAACGAGAACACCAATGTACATCAGAGTGTGTGAGGGTCATCAATCGTTGTGACCACCTTAAGCCTTGGTCATTCTTCAAGACAGATTGTGGAAGGTGCGAAATAAACCACCTCGCAAGGAGAGGAGTACAGCACATGAGAACACCCCTCTTTCTCATTGTTCGTGTGTAAAATGAGTGAAGAATGTCCCCAAGCAATGTTGGTATTGGATTCTGGGATAAGAATATCTTGACGGCGTTGACATCTACAAGCTGGTCAGGATTTGGGAACAGGACCAACCCATAAACGAGGAGTGCCACAATTTCTTCAAAGGCTTGTAGATCCAATGAATTCCATCACTCTTGTGCCTTCTCAAACAAGAATTTTGCCAAGAAGCCTTTGACACCACTTCTAGTTTCCCAATGCCCCTTGATGTCAGATGGTTGCAAGTGTAGTGCTTGAGCAACATCTTCAGGCTTTGGTTCTTTTTCCGTACCGTTGTAGGGTAGTTGATTAAGAATAGGAATTCTCAGGAGTTGAGAAAATTCCTCTAAAGTGGGCACCAATTGGTAGTCGGGGAATGTGAAACAATGGTGAAGGGGGTCAAAGAACTGGAACAACACCTTTACCATGTCCTCTTCAATGCTGGTGTTGACTAGGCTGAGCAGTCCACCATGTCTTTCACTGAAGGGAGAGCTTTCTAGAATTCTGGATGTGAGCTCCTTGAGTTGAGGAGGGATTCTCACAAGGTTGACTTGGATAGTTTTCCTGCGAAGAATTTCCATGACCTACAAAACAAGAACAAAGATGAAGATCCAAACCCTTGAAATGGTTAGTGAATGCATATGATGCTTTATGATGTTTATGATGCATGCACAAACATATGTATAAGCAATTCACACAAAACCCTAGTTTCAGGCTTGCATGAGGTTTCATAGGTAAGTACCCTCTTGAGTGTAGTTGGCTTAAAAACCTGTCCTATAAATAGTAACCGGGTTCTAAGGAGCTCAATATCATTGGATTGTTTTCCATGTTCATTGTTTTGGTTTAGCCACTTAACTAGCGACCAAAATATTCCAAGAAAACAACCCTCAATGAGTGTAGTATCGAGTATCTACCAACTTCGGACTGCACCAAAGTCGGTCATCTCACTACCCCTAATAAAAGGCCAAGATGGTCAAGTAAGGTTCTAGGTCATTAGTGCTTAGTCACATCACTCAGCGGCCCCGTAGTCTCCTTGATTGAACTCAACGGTTACCGGTACTCACAAATATGTCGCACTAATATAGCTATTGCTTCAACCGTGTCGGTATACCCCACACAGTTTCCACAACATATTGCTATCTATGAATGTTTCCCCAAATCCGGGTGTAGGATTTCAAGCCCATACAAGAGAACCAAGATATAAAGCAATCAAAGCAAACAATTAGTCATGCAAGAGGGTGATCTAAGCCCTAAGGTTACTCCACTTTCAAATTATCCCCAGCAGAGTCGTCAGTTCTGTGATACGGTGGGAGAACTGACTTGAGGTTTTGCGTTTGTTTTCGCAAATGTTTTGGTTGAGCAAGAGTCTCCACCGACTTTTTATTTTATCCTAAGGAAAGGTTAAAAAGCACAGCAAAAACCTTTGAGATGTTTTCTTGGGTTCGGGGAGTAGATTATAGAAAGGGAAGGTATTAGCACCCTTTCTATCCATGGTTATCCATGGGCTCTTAGTTACTTGCTTAGATGACTTGCCTTGCATTTTCAATTGTTTGAAATGGTGCTTTGTGTGTGGGTTTGAAAATGTTTTGAAAAGAGGCCATTTGTTGTGGCAACCTTTGTAATGATCCATGTTTGAATGTATACAAAGGTGTACTTATCTTTTGAAAAGTTTTCAATGTTTTTTTTTTAAAGTTGTTTTGAAAGTGTGTTGTGATGTGTGTTTTGAAAAATGGCAAGGATTGTTTTTCAAGATTGGTCAAGTAACCAAGAGCTATCTACCATAAATTTCTCAAAGATCTTTCCTATGTTTTAACCCTTTTAACAGTATTGTTCCACCATTGTATTTGGTGGACAATCTTGTGTTAGGATGTTAACGGGACGGGCGCGGATCATCGTTTAGACCATGAATGCAATAGTGCCAAGTGTCTTTGGCAATTTTTCTTTAAGGGACTTGATCATTTTTAGACAACTTTCGAAAGCGTCATCGAGGGACTATGATCATTTGATATTGTTTTGTTTTGCCAAAAACACTCAACATGCAACATGGCCCATTATTGAAGGCAACAAGTGGAGTAACCCTAAGGGTGCAAGTGTGATTGGTGTTGTCCATTTTCATGCATTTTTGTCCTTGAATTAGGTCAAGCTATTTGTTGTTTGATTTTTGCATACAAAACCCTAAGTCTATCATGGTATAATTAGAAAGCTTTAAAATGCGGAATTTAAAGTCCTAAATGATTACAACATAATTATGGGTTGGGGGGGTACAAATGTTCAAATGGGGATATTTAGCAAGAAATTTAAATCTAAGCTATTACAATCCAAATTGAATATACAAGTTATTTAATTGTACAATAATTAAATAATATAAAATAAATATGCAAGATGCAAAAAATGATTTTTATATGTATGTAAAAGTATTTTTCACGTGTCATATAAACAAAAATAAAAAGGATTAATTTTTGGGTATTTTCATGGTTTAGGGCAAAATCCTAATTTTCTAAATAAAAAAGTATTTGTTATGTATTATATACAATATTTATTAATTATATACAAAAATAAATAAAAGAGAAGCATATTTGTAAAAAAGTAATTTTTGAGGTCAAATATTAATAAAAATAAAAATGTATTATTTTTTGTATTTTTATCCTAAATATTCTAATAAATATATAAGTATTTATATTATGTATTAAATATATTAAATATATATAAAAATAAAAATATTTATTATTTACAAAAAAAGAAAAAAGTATATTTTTTTTTAGAAAATCTTTTCAAAAGTTAAAATAAAATAATAATAGAAAATAAATGTATTTGTATTACTTTTTTAGTATTTTGAATAAAAAGTATATATATATTTATTTACATACATATGCATAACAAAACAAATAAATGCCAAATAAATATAAAAAAAATGTGAAAAAATATTTTTAGTGTTTTTTCATGTTTGAGCAAAAATATAAAATCAGAATCAAAAAGAAAAAAAATAAAAAATGACAAATATATTACATAAT
Source organism: Vicia faba (assembly GCA_948472305.1). NCBI lineage: Eukaryota > Viridiplantae > Streptophyta > Magnoliopsida > Fabales > Fabaceae > Vicia > Vicia faba. The sequence continues at coordinate 674,226,281 of OX451736.1, forward strand.
GGGCCAGGGGGGTGTATGTTGAAATAAGGGGTGCAAAAAGCAGGTTGACTCAGGCCCAGCCCAAGTCAACTCTGTCTTCAACCTCTAGCCAGATTCAAACAAAAAAACGCGCGCCTTTCCTCCATCTCTGCAATCTCTTGATTCCTTGACTTTTAACAAAAACTCACAACACAAACATTATAGAGCATCATGTCACGATTTCAAACATATAAAAAAGTTGTTCTAACTCTCAGAAATAAGAGAGAATTTCTTCTCCCCCAATTTCTGACCTAACTTTTCTTCCATGTTCATGTTCAAAATTCTCTTAGCACACATAATATAAATGAAAAGTAATTATATGGGTAGCTTCAGGGCCACGAGTAGAACATGCTTTCTTCACAAACTTAAGCCTAAATATGCTTGGATAGAGAGATAGAAGTTCAAACTTTTACCTATTCAGCTTGAATCGTGTACAATAATGGAGGCACTTTCAATGAATTTTGAGGACTTGTACAGCTTGCTTGAGGTCCAAGGATGCTTCCTCTATGCTTGGTGTGCCTTGAATCCTTCTGAATCAATCCATGGAAGTCAACCTGCAAGAGAGAAAAGTGAAAATGGCACACTTGGTTAGAGGTGTTACAGTCTGTTTCCAAGGCTTGGGATAGTTTGTATGGATGGTAGGGAATGTGTTTGAACAAGCTTTGGCCAAAACGCACGAGCAAACTGAGTTGTGCAACTCAATCTGCAGGGATGCCTTGTTTTGTGCAGCAAAATGGTGTTTTGATGAATGATGAGGTTTGGAATATGGTAGGCTCGTGTTTCATGTCAGTTGGATCAAGTGAAAAGTGTTTACAAAGTTTGCTTGAGTTGGTTCTTGCAGGAATGAGAGATGATGTTCAAAATGCAAGTTTCCCCTTTGATAAGTAAGAAAATGTGTATTGACAATGCAGGCCCCTACTACCCTCAATCCATGCTGCATAAATCACTCTTGATCAGTGGAATTTGTTCATGAACTTATGCCCAAAAGATCTGCTTTGGTACTTCTTTGATTTGCTTTTGACATAAAGCACTTATTTTCAAAAATGGCTAAAATGCTTTTTCCATTTTAAGACTAAACCTTTGTGTAATGACTTAATGAACAAGATAATGCTAGGACACAAAGGTTTTGCATTAAATTATTGAGTAAGAATAGGATTAGAGGCCTTTAATCTAGCTTGTGCAAGCTGACTTGAAAATGGCAAAGTGTTATGAACATGAAATTGGCTTATGAACAAAGTGACTTTTGCCCAACTTGACAAATTCGATTCTCCCTAACCACAAAGGTGTTTGAGAAGTTTTGGGACAATTTGGAAAGCTTGGAATGTGTATTACAATCTATCTTTGTAATGCAAGTTGAAATTCCAAGTGGAAGCATGTGAAAAGTGGCCATGAAGTTGGGCAAAAATCCTGCCTAGAATAGGTCAAAATGTTTCTAAGTTAAGAATGTTTTGCACCCCTATTCCAAAAATCATAACTTGAGCTACAACCTTCTTTTGAGGAAACTTTGTGAATCAAAGTTGTAGATTTTGAAATGGGCTATAACTTTCATGTTTTGAGTTTTGTTGGAATCCAAATATATCTTGATGAACAAATGGGACAAAGTTAGGAAAAAATAAGGGAATTTCATAACTTAGAAAATTTCTAAGTTATGGAATTTCTTCATTTCAAACCTTAATTTGTAATTTTTGGTTTCTTGATGAACAAGTTTCATAATTTGACATGTCTTGATGAAAAATGTATCTTGGCACTTGATTTTGACCAAAAAATCAAAGTTTGACTTTTCAGTATACAGTCAAATTTTGATTAGTTGACTGGAAAATTCATTTGTCAATCTTGTGCACTTGGGATCTTTTGAACTTGTTGAATGTGTCAAGACCATTCCATTTAGTACTTGAGTCCATATGTGAGCTTGGTTTGCCATTGGCTAGGTCAAACAGTCAAAAATTGCCTTTGTGCAATCAAAACCCTAAAAATGACCATTTTGCCCTTTTGGTGATCTGATCAAATTTCTTGTGGAATTGTGATCCAAACTTGATCAAATGGTTCATATGAGTTCATAATGTTGATGTGGGTCAAAAATCATGAGGTTTGACTGTCAATTGACCACAGTTGACTTTTCCCCCAATACAGCTGATTTCTAGGTCAACTGTCCAATTGACTGGGTAAAGATTGGAATCAAGGCTTGAAACTTGGTATGGATAAACTTGTGAGTCCAACATGAAGCATGAAAGTCATTTTGGGCATTTTAGGTCAAAACATCTTTGTGCAAACTCAAACCCTAATTTGGGTCAACAGTGCAAGGAGAAGTCTTGAGCAGAGCAAACCCTAACTTGATCTTGAGCTCCAAGGGTCTTGTGGTGAGAAAATATTGATGAAATGGGAGGGCAAATTTTGGGGTACAACAGCCACCGACTTTTATTTTATCCAATAAAGGAGAGGGTGAAAAGAACAGGAAAGACCTTCGAGAAATTTTCTGAGTAAGGGGGTAGGTTATGAAAATGGAAGGTATTAGCACCATTTTCATCCGTAGTTATCTACAGGCTCTTAATCGCTAGCTCACTTTTAAAAATTCTTTGTGAATGTGTAAGTTTGAAAATATTTTGAAAAATTCCTAAGTTTGGAAAACTTTATAATGATTCTCTTATGGTTGAGAACGTATACAAAGTGTTTGTTTTGAAAATATTTAAAAGAGAAGTGTTTTGTGTGAAAAATGTTTTTGTTTATAAGCAAGCGACTATGAGCTATCTACCTACTTAAAATTCTTTCGCATTATTTTCCTCTTCCTTTAGATAGTGCTATCCTACCATTAGTTAGTAGGGAGCCCTATCGTTGGATGTTTGAGGGACAGGCGCGGATCATCGTACAATCATAAAGGCAACTCGTAGGGTGCTTTAGAAATTTGTCGAAAGGGACGAAGATCATTTACTGAAGGCAACATCGAAGGGTTATCGAGGGACCACGATCTTTTAACCGAGGGTCTTTGCTAAAGCGCCCCACATTCGAGGGACATAACTATTTTTATCTGAGGCAACAAGTGGGGTTACCCTAGAGGTGTGAGTGTGCAAAGTATGTTAAGATTCAGTTATTTTAATCTTTGAGATTAGGGTTAGCTATCGTTTTCTTTTAGTCTTTTCCATACAATCCTATTAAACTAGCACTAATAAGGAAAATAGTAATTTGCAAAAAAATAAATCTAGACTATTACAGAGCTTCGGGGATGTGGGTTACAAACCATAAAACGGGGAAAAAAAATAAAGTAAACCCTAATTTATATATTACATCCCTTAACAGTTACATATTTATGAAAATAATAATGTGAAAATAAATAAGCGCGCGAAGATTGTGAAAAAGGGAAAGATATTAAAACCTAAAAAATTCTAAGCGTTAGGAAAATATTTTTGGTGTTTTGTTTAGAAAAATATTTTTATAGTTTAAAATAATAAATAACCCTAATTCTAATAAGTTTACAAATTAATTAATAAAATTAAATCAAAATGTGATTAAAAAATTAAATTAATTAATCCAAACCTAAATCTAATTTTTTAGTGATTTTGTGATTTTTCTGATTAAAATTGATTTAATTAATTATTTTTAAAAAAGTTAATTATTCAAAACAAAATAAATATCAAAAACAAAAAAATAATGGGCCTAAAAGTAATCAAAAGGGGGTGTGAGAAGTCTGAAATTATTGGGCCCAAACAAATGAACCCATATTGCTTGCGTTGGATCTGATGAGGATGGCCCTTGAAGGTTCATGGTGGGAGGCGTGCATCTGAGGCGCTGGATCCAAGTCCATTGCGATCTGATGGTCAGGATGTGAAATACACAGTGCACGCGTGGACCTGCTTTGTACTGAATATGCAAACAGGAAATATGAGAAAATAAAATACCAGGGGCAGGGATCGAACCCGTGCCCTGGTACACCAATGCCTTTGTGCGCTTGCTTCTACCATTGGGACGGTTGTTTCATCAGGTAGTCTATATAAAAAAATAACAAATACACAAATTGACTCATATGGCCGAAGAAGTGTCTGAGCCCTAACTTCGGTCGTCTTCTCCGGCGACCTGTAAAAATAAAAAAAAAAGCATAAAATCAATTTTAAGGAACCAAAACGCTATGTCCCCCCTAATTTAACCCTCCTGGATCCAAATCTGGGATTAATTTAGGCTATAGATCTATGCATCATGCATTTCGAGTAAAATTACACGAAACAGAGTAAAAATAGTATCTCTCAAATCTGAGTGCATGGGATCATAACACTCGTTCAAACCTGTTCAAGCATGTCTCACAAACTTGTTAGAAGCATCAATCTAGTTTAAAACAAGACAAAATTAAAGATACAGATTTAAAAAAAAAAGTGAATCGGACATGCTATGTTGTATGGTTTAGGATGCTTAGGATCATTGATATAGATCTAGACCTACCCTTCAGTGTTCTAGGGAGTGAATGGGATCGAGAGTTGGAATGAAAGGGCCTGTAACACAGATTTTGGAACTAAGGTGTCTTTGAGAAAAATATGAAAATTTTGCAAGCTTTTTTTAGGCAGGGATGCGTATCCTTTGCTCCTGACTTGTTGTGCTTAAATATAGGGAGGAAGTGAGTGTGAATAAGTATGGAAGGAAACAATGTATTCATGGCTTATGAGACAAGAATAAAACATATTAAAATACTTCCTTTCTTGAGATTTTTCTTGCCTTCTTGAGTCCTACACGGTTTTGGCATGTTATGCTAACTTGTTTTGGGCTTTAAGAGATCAATCATGTGCTTGGCCCAATGATCTTGTACCTTATTTAATTTATTTTGAATTTATTTGAATAAAAACAAAAATAAATATTAATAAAATAATAAGAAAACATAATACAATGTATGAATGAGCTTAGGAGTCTCCCATAAGGTCACTGACATGTTTAAAACTTAAAAAGTTAGGCCCACAAGTTCAAAATTTCAAGTTTGCTCACTTTGCACTTTATGCATTTCCTCCAAATTTTCCAATTTGCAATGGTCATAACTCTCTCAATTTTTATCTTTTTAGGTGATCTTGTACTTTTTGGAAATCTCAATATGTCCCCTTAATGTAAGTTGCCTTGACAAAAACTGTCTTTTTGTTGACTTTTGAAATGACATGTAATGTATTAGCTAATATCTTTCAAATGAGACACTTTTTGGACTTGAGCTTATATACAAAGTTGTAGAGAATTGAATTTCCTTCAAAATGGGTTTTGTTTGGGGAAAAGTTGATGAAACATGTGAAAGTTATGCTTGGTCAAAGTTAAGTTGACTTCTCCTAAGGAAACCCTAATTTGGCAATATTTTGACTTTTGATGATTTGAGGGCTTTCCTTGAGGAATCATGATCAACCCTTGATCAAATGATGAATATCACTTCAAAATGTTGATGTTGACCAAAAATCTTGAAGTTTGACTATATGTTGACCATAGTTGACTTTTTACCCAATACAGTTGATTTTCAATCATCTGAGCCATTGACTGAGCAAACTTGTGATGAAAGACTTGAAACTTGATATAAGCACTATTGAAGACCTATGATGAACCATGAAAACCATTTGAAACCTTTGAAACCCATTCTTCCTTGTGCAAGATGAAACCCTAGCTGTGGACCTATTTCTTAGGAGGAGGTTTGAGTAGTCAACCCTTGAGTAGCTTTGAGTGCTTGAGACCTTTGTGAGCATGTCTTGAAGAAAAATGGGAGGGAAAACCTTGGCACAAATTCTCAGCATACAAACTTTCTCCATCAAAATTATGTGTTTATCCATCAGGCGTTGAACGCCTTCCTTCAATAACATGCAGTCATTAGGTTGGACTGTGCAGTAATAACATTCTTTAACACATCCCAGAAATAAACTGGCCCGTAATAGATTCTTTTTTATTATTGAGAGAGGAGTAACCACAACATTTACAAAGGTAACATACATAACATCTTCAATAGCGCTTATTCCTTTGTCATGCTCCGGCATAGGTGCAGTAATCACGTTCAGAGTCTCTGGAGGGTCGAACTCAATTTCCTTATTATAAATCATGTCCTGAATTTTTTTTTAGGGCCCAGTAGTTGTTGGTGTTTTGCCCAGGAATGTTAGAATGATAAGCACACCTCACATTCGGATTATACTTAGGAGAGGATGTGTTGGGATTCTTAGGAGGATCCCGCAATGAAATGAGTTCAACTTTTTAACAAATGTTGCAATGCTTGAGTTAAAGGCATGCCAATCTTGGTAAACTTCCTTAACAGAGCATCCGACCTTCATTGGTTGCCCTGTTGTTGTTGTTTTTGAGAGGACGCTGGATTAGAGATCAATACCGCTCCCACAGACTGATGGCGGTCATTTTTACTATGGCTTTTCTGGCCATAGACATCATTGGCTTCTTTTTTACCATTGAATGGCTTATTCACAACATTAGATGACATAGCCATTGGAATCTTCCCACTCTTAATACCACTTTTAACTCTTTCTCCAGTCAGAATCAGCTTTGTAAAACCAGACGACGAGCTACAATCAACAAATTAAAGAATGGGCATGTCAGAGTGCCCATGAACATATCTACCAGCTCCCGGCCAGACAAGGGAGGTTGCACCCTTCCAGCTAAATCTCTCCATTTTATGCATATTCCTTGAACCCTTCATTCGAGCCCATGGACAGGTTTTGCAATTGCACACGAGTCGGTGCAAGGTTGGCATTGTATTGATACTGCTTGTAGAAAGAAGCAGTCAAGTCTTCCCATGTATGAATGTTGGTTCCTTCCAGCTGATAGAATCATTCAAGTTGAGTGTCGGGCAAACTATTTTGAAAGAAATGGTCCCATAATTTCCGGTCAGCAGTACAAGGTTGGATCTTTCGAACATACGACCTCAAATGGAGTTTGGGACAAGAGACCCCATTATATTTGGCAAAGGCGGGGACCTTAAACTTATGAGGGATGACCACCGCCAGGATCAGACCTAATTTTCCAAAATCCAATCCAGACACCTTTTGGATTTCCATATTATTGTACCCCAAAATTTGCCCTCTCATTTCTCAAAGGATCCTCCTGGACCCTCAGGTTTGCTTCTATCAAGTTTCAAGTCTTGGACTACAATTTTCCAAGAAATTCATTCACAAGGGCAAAATGGTCAAATGCACACAGAAAAGTCAAACTTTGACTTTTGGATCAAAAATCAAGTTTCAACAATCATATTTCATCAAGACATGAAATTGGTTCCTCAAGAAATCAAAAGTCAGAAATTACTTTGAAAAATCAAATTTCTAAACATTTAGAAAATTTTCTAAGTGTTAAGAGAATATGATACTTCAGAACTTCTTGGCCAGCCTCCATACAAGTGCAATCAGAATTTGCAAACATGGTTCAGAATATGACTCTTCAATCAGAACATATGGAACTGCGTTCTTCAACTAGAACATGATTCTTCAGCATATGGAGACTACGCTCTATGCTTCGATCAGAGCCTCACCCTTCGAATCTTACTATGGTCTTCTACAATCAGAACATCACCAAATCCCAAAACCTCGTTTAAGCAGCCTGCTGCACTGCTACAGCACAATCCTACAACCATCTGCCACAATACTCCAAATTGCTGCTGATCTAGTCCACGCCTGCATTATTCTCAAACCCCATAATTGCACCAAATTAGCATACAAAAGCTGTGTTTAAAAATCAATGGAACAGTATTCCAAAAAGGTTTAAAATCCCATTTGTTTTCCCCCCCAAACCATAGTAAACTCATCTATAAATAAGTTGCTCCATCACACGTTCAAAGGGCTGGCTTTTGGAAAGAGGGAATTATCAAAGAGAGAAAAGAAAACAGTTAAACATTCGTGAACCCGAAATTCCCAAACAAAACCAAACCTTTGTTCTTCCCTTTGAATCAAAGAACATAACATTTTGTTCCATTCCTTGCTAACCCCAGAACATCTGAAGGCAGCAACTTAAGTCCCAAACACACGCTTCAGATTCAAGGTAAGTCTTTCTGACTTTGATTTTTTCATTCAGAATATCATTAAATATGTAAATATCATAATGTTGATGTTGTCTATATCATTGCATAAGTAGAAAAACTGTGGATCAGAACTTCTTGAATAAAGATAGGCTCAAAATTAGGATTAGAACTTCTATAAATTATTGTGCTATTGTTAAGAACTGAATAAGTTGCAGATGTTCTGACTAATGTAAGGAAGAAGGTGAAGTGTAACACATAATTTCTGGGTTTTCTTTCCCACTGTTTTAGTATAACACAGAGCTTCTGAGGTCTCCTCACTATTTTAACACACCAGAACTTCTAGGTTTTCACATTGTTATGACACAACACCATCATTTCTAGGTTGCCCTATTGTTTTAACACACAGAGAACTTCTGAGTTCTCCTCACTGTTTTAACACACCAGAACTTCTAGTTTTCACATTGTTATGACACAACACCAACATTTCTAGGCTGTCTTATTGTTTTAACACACACAGAACTTATGAGTTCTCCTCATTGTTTTAACACACAGAACTTCTAGGCTTTCTTACTGTTTTAACACACACAGAACTTCTAAGATTTTATCACTGTTCCAACACTCAGAATTTCAGCGCGTAGCGACCCAAAACTTCTATTTTTCCTTCTAATGTTTCTTTCAGGACCTTAGCGTGCATCAACCCAGAACTTCGGATTACCTATGACTTTTCTTTCTGAACCACAGCGCGCCTGGCATCAGAACTTCTGGTCCTCTTTATTTTGCTTTCAGTAACAGGCTGATCCTATTTCTCATTATTTTTCCTTTTTCTCTTTTATCTTATTATTTTTAGCATTAGTACTATTTTTATTAACATACAAAGACATCAAAAATATTTTCTTTTATTAAATAATGATTTTCCTTTTAATTTTTTAAGACAAAAAATAAGTTTTAAAAAAAAATCCTTTCCTCTTCTTGTATTGTATAATTCAATATGGTTGCAATAGATAATTAGGATTTAAAATTATTGCAACTCCCCATTTGTAAATTTGTACCCCCATCCCTAAATGATGTAATAGCGTAGGACTTTACATTTCTGCAATTTATCGCTTTCAAATATACATGCTAGTAATTAGGGTTTGTATGGAAATACATAAAATCAATAAATAGATAACCCTAATTAAGACTAAATGCATGTAAACCAAATACACCGTTCACATTTGCACCCTTAGGATAATCCCGCTTTGTTGTCCTTCAAAAAATAGTCATGTCCCTCAAATATGGGCGTTTTTGCAAAGACCCTTGATAAAAGATCATAGTACATCGATGACCCTCAATGTTGCCTTCGGTAAAAGATCTAGTCTCTAAATGACATTGCTAAAATGTCCCATAGGTTGCCTTCGATGACTATACAAAACTTCCCGTGCCTGTCTCTTCACATCCAATGATGGGGTTTCTTACCAAAACAATGGTGAAATAACAACATCTAAAGGAGGAGGAAAAGAAAGTTTAAGACCTTTTGGGTAGATAGGTTGCTCCTAGTTGCTTTCTTGCTCACAACAAAATCATTTTATTCACTCACAATTTCACTTTGAAACATTTTTCAAAAGACAAGACACTTTGTATGCATTCTTATAGAGAACCATTACAAAGACATTCTTTTTCAAAATACTTTTAAAAACCACACAACAAACACACTTTCAAACAAGAGCAAGTGATCTAGCAAGCAACTAAGAGCCTGTAGATAACTACGGATGAAAAGGCTGCTAACACCTTCCCTTTTCATAACCTACCCCCCGAACTCAAGAAATAATCTCGAAAGGTCTTTCCTGTTCTTTTCAACTTTTCCTTGTTGGATAAAAGAAAGTCGATGGCAACTCTTGCTATCCGCAACAATTGCGATCAAACACAATACACCCAAGTCAGTTCTCCCACTGCATTACAGAACTGGAGACTCTGTTGGGGACATTTACTTAAAAGTGGGGTTATCTTAGGCCTATATCACCTTTAACTACTTTTCATTGTTTGATTTGTTTGCTTTATATTATGGTTCCTTGTTTGGGTTTGCTTTGATCCTCCACCCGAATTTGGGGCACATTTTTAGGTAAGTAGCAATAGATTGTGGAAACTGTACGACATAGACCGATGTGGTTGAAGCAATGGCTATGTTAGTGTGACACATTTTTTGGTACTGATATCCCTTTGTTGAATCAAGGAGAATACGGGGCCGCTGAGTAGCGTCGTGAAGCACTAAATGACCTTAGAACCTTAATTGAACAACTTGGCCATTAGGACGTAGTGAGATAACCAGTTTCGGTGGAAAGCTGAAAATTGGTTGATACTCGATACTACACTCATTGAGATCGGACTTTTGGGATATCTCGGCCGCAAGAAAAGATTGATTATGCTGAGACAATTCCTAAAAGAAAGGTCAGTGATATTGAGATCCTTTAGAACCCGGTTACTATTACTAGGACAGGTTGAGCCAACTAAACTTCAAGAGGGTACTTACCTACAAACTCCATGCATGCATAAACCTAAGGACTTGTTTTCCTTGTGTGTACCTAACAACTTGCTTACTTGTACATAATATCATAAACATCATAACATCATAAGCATTCTCACTAGCCATTTCAATGATTTAGGAATTTATCTTTGCTTTGTTTTGTAGGCCATGAATTTCGTCTGAAGGAACACCATGCGAATCAGCTTCGTGAAAGCACACCCTAGACTCCAAGAGTTAGCATCAAGGGTTCCCGGAGATTCTCCTTTTACCAAGAAATATGGTCGAATCCTCAGTTTGGCTACCTCCAACTTCCAAGAGGAAATGATGTGTGTGCTCTTCCAATTCTTTGATCCCATACATCATTGCTTCATTTTCCTGACTATCAGTTGGTGCCTACACTAGAAGAGTTCTCTCTACTATTAGGAGTACCTGTGCTTGATCAAATACCATTCACCAGTCTAGAAGGGATTCTGAAACCTGAAGTCATTGCCGAAGCTTTGCATCTGAAGAGAGCCGACATTATAGCAAATTGGGAGACAAGAAGCGGAGTCAAATGATTCCTAGCCAAGTTCCTATTGAAGAAGGCTCATTCATTCTGGGAAGATATGGATTTTCAAGCCTTTAAAGATGTCCTGGCCCTTCTCATCTATGGTTTGGTTCTATTCCCCAACTCGGACCAATTCATAGATGTAAATGCCATCAAAGTCTTTCTCTCTCATAATCCTATACCTACCTTGCTGGGAGACATATTACATTGCTTCCATACCCGGATCATGAAGAAAAGGGGTACTCTCTTATGTTGTATTCCCCTACTCGCCAAGTGGTTTACTTCACACCTACCTCGATCAACATTGAAGAATGAGCAAAGATTGACATGGTCTCAAAGGATGATGTCCCTCACCCACTCTGATATTCATTGGTGTTCGAGATCCTTGGAAGATACTTTTATCATTGACCGTTGTGGGGAATTCCCTAACTTCCCTCTGCTTGGAATTAGGGGAGGTATCACTTACAACCCTTGGTTAACTTTATGGAAATTTGGGTATGCCCGAAGAGATGGTCCTCATGAGATGCTCATCCAAGGTTTGGTGTTCGACTATGAAAGCGACGATCAAGGTTCCCATCAGAGGTTTGTACAAGCTTGGAGGATGGTAAACAAGGTGGATAATAAGACATTGGGATACAAAAACTCTATCCACCTTGAGCCTTATCTTAGGTGGGTGCGAGCTCGTGCTCAGAGTCTCGTAATGCCTTACCCCTCCATCCTCCCCGTTATAATGGAGCTTGTTGCTGAAGGAGATGTACCTTATACTGTCCTTCATCCCAACATGCCTACCTCTCTTGAAGACTTACAAAAGGATTGGATTCAGCTAAAGGAAGAACGAGACACGTTCGAAGCCCAATTCTATGCCAGTGAGAAGAAATTTATGGAACTCACCAAGAAGCTTCATGAAGAGCGGAGTATGAACGCCTACATCGCGCCAAAGAGGATGCGTTCAACCTTTTTGTCTTAGGAGTTTTATTTCTGTATTTTATTTCTTCATTTGTAAGCCCCAAGAGGCATGATGTACGCAAACTTGGATTTATTAATATAACGTGTGTTTCCTTTTTGGTCTGAACAAATTTAAATCTCTAATATCCTTGAAATCATTCACATATGCATCTTCATTCATCATAACACAAACATGTTTCTTACAACAGGTCTCCTTATCTTTCTACTGTTTATTTCAGTGAGATGGATATTGAACAGACAGTAACGAATCTTCAAGCACAGAACGCTCAATTCCAATAAATGTTCTTGACTTTGGCAAAGGGACAAGAGAATTTGAAAACTTTGTTGATCAAAGATAATAAGAAGAAAGTGAAGAAACCAGCCGGTGTTTTGAACTTTGGAAGAAGGTTCAAAGGACCATCCAGACGAACTCTAGACTTTGCAACATCATCGGGTGAAAGGGAAAATCAAGAAGGGAAAAACAAGGAAGTGAATGACTGTCTAGAGTCTGAAGAAGAAGAAGAGGTTGATTACTCTGAAGAGCAGTATCCTCCAGCTGACAATAAATACAAATAGTTGGAAGATCACCTTAATGCTATGGAGATCCAGAGGGTACCCGGGTTAGATTTTGAAGATCTAGGACTTATCTCAAGGGTTGTCATCCCACAAAAATTCAAGGTCCCCACTTTCGCTAAATATGACGGTGTCTCTTGTCCAAAGATGCATTTAAGGTCATACATCAGAAAGATTTAACCCCATAATGCCGATAGGAACCTATGAGTGCATTTCTTCCAAGAAAGCTTATCAGGGACGTAGTTGGATTGGTTCTATAAGTTGGAAGGGACCAATATCCTAAATGGGAAGATTTGGCTGCCACTTTTTACAAGTAATACACATTTTAATGCTGACTTAGCTCCAACTTGAACATAATTGCAAGGCATGTCTATGGGTGCAAGTGAAGGTTTCAAAACTTATGCTCAAAAAATGGCGGGATCTCGCGGGAAGAGTCCAACCCCCTCTATCCGACAGAGAATTGGTGGATATGTTCTTAGGCATGTTATCTGGTCCATTCTTCAACCATCTGATCAGAAGCTCCTCAGATGGATTTATTGAACTAATCATGACTGGTGAACGGGTAGAAGCCGATATAAAAAGTGGAAAAATTCAAAGAGATGCATCCTCGAGCACGATGAAGAAACCCTTTACTGGAAAGAATGAGATCAGTGTTGCATACAACCATAGGAATCAAAACAAAACTGAACTTCGCCTGACGGTAGGGGCTGTTATGATTTCTAATCCTGTATCAAATCAGCAGCGAAACTATCAACGCAGGCTAGAGGCACCCATGAGACAATTCACCCAAATCAACATGACATTGTCCCAAGTTCTGTCACACCTTTTGAAGTCCAATCTGGTGACCCTAAAGGAAGCTCCCAAGAACCCCAATACAACTTCTCCTCACTATAACCCAAATGCTCGATGTGCCTATCATTCTGAAAGCCCGGGGCATGATACAAACGATTGTTGGGCCTTGAAGAATAAGATACAAGACCTTATCGAGGTGAAAGAGATTGAGTTTGATTCCCCAGAAACACCTAATGTGATAACGGCGCCAATGCCCAAACACGTTCAAGGTGTCAATGCTGTTGATGATGAGTGTTTTGTTTCCTCCGTGAATGGTTTAACTACTCCTCCTTTAACCATTAAACAAAATCTATTGCGAGCCGGTCTATTTTCGGGATGTGATGAAAGTTATCACTTATGTATGTCTCTACCAAATGGCCATTTGTTACTGAAGATGGGCGTCCAGCGCCTGATGGCCAACAAAGAAATACTGTTTGAAAAAGTTCCTCTTATCATAAATTCCTCTGAAGATGTCTCTATAATCACCATTTCCGACAATCCTCCAAGGGTCTCCACCAAAAGACTCGTCACGATTACATATGTTCCAAAATATGCTCCCCTAATCATCACCATGCCAAGGCCAATACCATATTCTTCGAATTAAGTTGTTCCATGGAACTATGGGGCTGACGTCTATTACTATGGTGTCAAGAAAGATATGTTGGCTATCCAAGACAAAGTTGAGAAAGACACTGATCCTGATGTCATCAAGATTGTAGGGACCAATAAGATAACAAGAGGTGGAAGAATATTCTCACTTGAGATCTCTCGAAAGACCATTGCTACTCCTGTAATTATTCCCGCTACCACTCCTACCAGCATTCCCAGTGATACTCCTGTTGACAATCCTACTGTTATCCCTGCGACCAAGAGAAGAGGCAAGGAGGTGTTATCTGAGCCTGTCCAAACGAAGACGTATCCAGAGGATATTCCTGAAGCTTCCAGAAAAGAGATAGAAGAGATACTAAAAATAATCAAGAAAAGTGACTACAACGTCGTGGAACAGTTGGGGAAAACCCCCTCGAGGCCCATGCCAAAGCCTTGGCAAAGTTTCTAAAGACTGCCCACGTGCCCCAAGAGACTTCTATTGACCAATTTGAGAATTGAGTGGCCAATCTAACTACTAGTAACTGATTGGGCTTTTCTGACGCAGAATTGACTCCCAAAGGAAGGAAACACAATGATGCCTTGCACGTCTCTATTGAGTGCAGGGGAACTGCGCTAGCCCATGTTCTGGTGGATACGGGCTCATCGCTGAATGTCTTACCCAAAAATTCTCTTGACCGGATAGACTGCGAGGGACTCACTTTAAAGCCTAGCAATATTGTAGTGAGAGCCTTTGATGGTTCTAGGAGGACAGTTGTAACGCGGTGGGAGAACTGACTTGGGTGTTTTGCGTTTGATCGCAATTGTTGCGGATAGCAAGAGTCGCCACCGACTTTTCTTTTATCCAAAAGGAAAGGATGAAAAGAACAGGAAAGACCTTTGAGATTATTTCTTGAGTTCGGGGGGTAGATTATGAAAAAGGGAAGGTATTAGCACCCTTTTCATCCGTAGTTATCTACGGTCTCTTAGTTTCTTGCTAGATCACTTGCTTTTGTTTGAGAATGTGCTTGTGATGTGGGTTTTGAAATTATTTTGTGAAAGAATGTCTTTGTAATGGTTCTCGTCTCTATAAGAACGCGTACAAAGTGTTTTGTCTTTTGAAAAATATTTCAAAATGAAGTGTTGGTGTATAAAATGTTTTTGTTGTGAGAAAGCGAGCAACTAGGAGTAACCTACCTACTCAAAAGGTTTTAAATGTTCTTTTCCTCCTCCTTTAGATGTTATTATCTTACCATTGTTTTTGGTAAGAAACCCCATCATTGGATGTGAAGGGACGAGCGTGGGACGTTTGTATAGTCATACAAGGTAACCTATGGGACGTTTTAGCAATGTCGTTTAGGAACTAGATCATTTACCGAAGGCAACATTGAGGGTCATCGAGGGACTACGATCTTTTATCGAGGGTCTTTGCTAAAACGCACATATTCAAGGGACATGACTATTTTCTGAAAGGCAACAAAGCGGGATTACCCTAAGGGTGCTAGTGTGTAAGTGTATTTGATTTATATGCATTTTTTATTGATTAGGGTTATCTATTTGTTGATTTTATGTCTTGCCATACACACTCTAATTACTAGCATTTATACTTGAGAACAATAAATTGCGGAAATGTAAAGGTCCCATGCTATTACATTATTTAGGGATGGGGGTACAAATTTACAAATGGGGGGTTGCAAGAATTTAAATCCTATTTAACTATTACAACCATATTGAAATGTACAATATAAGAAGAAAAAGGACTTGTTTTGAAAGTGGTTTTTTGTCTTAATGAATTAAAAAAAGATAAATAAATTAATTAATAAAAAGGAAATATTTTTATGTCTTTTTTATATTAATAAAAAGATTATTGATATTGAAAATGATGAAAAAAAGGGGAAATAATGAGAGATAGAATCAGCGTGATGCTGCAAGCAAAATGAAAGGGATCAAAAGTTCTGATGCCAGGCGCGCTGTGACTCAGTAAGAAACGTTAGTGGGAATCAGAAGTTCTGGACCGATACACTCTGAGGTCTTGCAAGAAACGTTAGAGGGAAAGAAAACAAATGTTCTGGTTGGTGTTTAGATAGTGAGAAAAATGTCAGAAGTTCTGTGTCATGTTAAACAGTGGGTGAAAAATCAGAAGTTCTGTGTTGTGTTAGCAGTGAGTACAAAGTTAGAAGTTCTGTTACCGTATCATAACAGTGTAAAAACCTAGGAATTATAGTGTGTTAAAACAGTGAGAAGAACTCAGAAGTTCTATGTTGTGCTAAACAATGAGTGAAAATCTGAAGTTCTGTGTTGAAACAATAAGAAATCCTAGAAGTTTTCGTGTTAAAACAATGAGGAGAAACTCAGAAGTTCTATGTTACATTTCAACTCTTTCCTCATATTAATCAGCATATCAGCAATTTATTTATTTCTTAACAGCAAATCAAAAGGATAAAAGCACAGCAGTTTATAGAAGTTCTAATTCTAATTCTGAGCCTAGCTTTATTCAAGAAGTTCTAGACCATAATTTTTTCTACTTATGCAATGATATAGGCAGCATCAATACTATGGTATTTACATATTTAATGATGTTCTGAATGAAAAGATGCAAAGTCAGAAAGACTTACCTTGAATCTGGAGCATGTGCTTGGAACTTGAGTTGCTGCCTTCAGATGTTCTTGAGTCAGTGAGAGCAATGGAACAATGGTTATGTTCTTTGATTCAAAGGGAAGAACAAAGGTTTTGTTTAGGATTTGCAAAGGTTTTTTACTGTTTCCTTTTCTCTCTTTGATAATTCTCTCTCTCTCTCTCTCTCTCTAAAATCCATCACCTTGAACATGTGATGGAGAAACTTATTTATAGATGGGGTTCCTGTGGTTTTGGGGGGAAAAACAAATGGGATTTTTAACCTTTTTGGCATAATGTTCCATTGTTTTTTAAACACAGTCTTTGCATGCTAATTTGGTGCAATTATGGGGTTTGAGAAAAACGCAGGCGTGGACTGGATCAGCAGCACCTTGGAGTGTTATGGCAGCTAGTGGCAGGACTGTACTACAGCAGCGCAGCAGGTTCTCAAATGAGGTTTTGGGATTTGGTGATGTTCGGATCGCAGAAGACCAGAATGAGATTCGAAGGGTGAGGCTCTGATTGAAGCATAAAACATAACCTCCATATGCTGAAGAGTCACGTTCTGATTGAAGGACATAGTTTCCATATGTTCTAATTGATGAGTCATGTTCTGAACCATGTTTGCAAATTCTGATTGCACTTGCGTGAAGGCTGGCCCAGAAGTTCTGAAGTATCATATTCTCTTAACACTTAGAAAATTTTCTAAATGTTTATAAATTTGACTTTTCAAAGTAATTTCTTACTTCTGATTTTTGATGAACCAATTTCATGTCTTAATAAAATATAATTGTTGAAACCTAATTTTTTATCCAAAAGTCAAAGTTTGACTTTTCAGTGTGCTTTTGACCATTTTGCCCCTGTGAATGATTTTCTTGGAAAATTATGATTCAAGACTTGAAACTTGATAGAAGCAAACCGGAGGGTCCCGGATGATCCTTTGAGAAACGAGAGGGAAAACTTTGGTGTACAACAATAGTGCACGGAGAAGTTGACATCCCTATAAAAGTTGGAACTCAGACTTTTGATTTAACTTTATATGTGATGGATATCCGCCCTTCTTATTCCTGTCTTTTGGGCCGACCCAGGATTCATGGCGCTGGTGCTGTCACCTCTACATTATATCAGATGTTGAAGTACCCAATCAAGGGAAGAATCATCACTGTCCATGGGGAGGAGGAATATATGGTTAGCCACCTGAACTCTTTCAGGTACGTGGAAATGGATGGTGAGTTCATCGAAACTCTGTGTCAGCATTTTAAGGAGGTCCCACAAACAGTTGCGGCAGCCAAAACTACTACCAAGACTCCAAGGGTTACTAGAACTCCATTGAAAATGGCCTCTTTGAAGGATGGTAGAGCAGTAATTGAAGAAGGTGGATGCACTATCTGGGGTCAACTTCCGGATATTCCCTACAAATCCAACAAATTTGGTTTGGGTTTTACTTCGGAGGCCCAAAGAGCTGTTCAACGAACTCGCACCGGGGGGCCACCTTTACGTATTAGTAATTAGGGAGTCAACACAGTGGAAGTCAGTGACGACAGCTGTGATATGGACGAGTGGATTTTCCCAATTATCAGCGGAGGACTCAACAACTGGGAGGCCAAAGAATTTGTCCCTATTACTTTTATTCAAGAATAATTGTCTTTTAATTTTTTGTCAGACTTGTAATAATTAAACAATTTAGACTTTAAAACCTTGTGTCTTACCCGAGGAACAATGGTCCATTTGTGAGGGTTGTTACTTCATCTTTATATATCATTAATAAATCATGGACATTTTTGCATGCAAAATTTTACGCTCTTTGTTTTTCTTTTTACCCTTTTATTTTCAAAGATAGTTATGCTCTTACACATACTCACATATCGAAATGCAGATCCACATCCACTCAGGATCCCATGGGTAACAATTCTGCTATGGCCTATCATGAATTTGAAAATCCAATCTACCAAGCTGAAGACGAAGTCGAGGAATATTGTGAGGTACCAGGGGAGCTATCTAGGTTATTACAACAGGAAGAAAGGACCATACATCCCCACGAGGAGCCAGTGGAAACAGTTAACTTAGGTACTAAAGAGGACAGGAAAGAAGTCAAGGTAGGTGCCAACCTGGAGCCTAGTGTCAAGAAGCACTTAACTCAGTTACTACATGAATATGTTGAGGTTTTTGCCTAGTCATACAAAGACATGCCAGGGCTTGAAACTGATATCGTGGTCCATCATCTGCCGACAAAAGAAGAATGCCCTCCGATAAAACAGAAGGTCCGTCGCATGCGACCAAAAATGTCAGAGAAAATCAAGACTGAATTCATGAAGTAGTTCGATGCTGGATTATTAGCTGTCACCTCCTATCCATAATGGGTCGCCAATGTTGTTCCAGTGCCTAAAAAGGAAGATAAGGTACGTATGTGTGTGGACTACAGATACTTGAATAGGGCAAGCCCCAAGGATGACTTTCCAGTTCCCCACATCGATATTCTGGTTGACAACACCGCACAACATAAAGTATTTTCCTTCATGGACGGTTTCTCCGGATACAACCAGATCAAAATGGCACCTGAGGACATGGAAAAAACGACCTTCGTCACACAGTGGGGCACATTCTGTTACAAAGTTATGCCATTCAGGTTGAAGAACATTGGGGCAACCTATCAGCATGCCATGGTAGCTCTATTTCACGACATGATCCATCACGAGATAGAGGTCTATGTGGATAACACGATAGCCAGATCTCAAACTTAGGAGGAACACCTTGACCATCTGCAGAAACTATTTGAAAGACTGAAGAGGTACAAACTAAGGCTGAATACGAATAAGTGCACTTTTGGAGTGAGGTCCGTTAAACTGTTAGGCTTTGTTGTCAGCGGCAAAGGTATCGAAGTGGACCCTGCAAAGGTAAAAGCAATACAAGAAATGCTTGCTCCTCGCACTGAAAAGGAAGTTAGGGGATTCTTAGGACGGCTAAACTATATCGCCTGGTTCATTTCCCATCTAACCTCTACTTGTGAACCAATCTTCAAATTACTGAAGAAAGATCAAGTGGTGGAATGGAACGACGACTGCCATGCTGCTTTTGACAGGATCAAAGAATACCTTCAAGAGTCTCCCGTTTTGATGCCGCCAGTCGAGGGAAGATCTTTGATCATGTATCTAACTGTCTTGTAAGATTCAATGGGGTGTGTGCTGGGGCAGCATGCCGAGTCTGGCCGAAAAGAGCATGCAATATACTATCTGAGCAAAAAGTTTACCGACTGTGAAACCATATATTCACTGCTCGAGAAAACTTGCTGCGCTTTGGCATGGGCTGCTCTCCGCTAAGACAGTATATGTTGACCCATACTACCTTATTGATATCCAAGATGGATCCAATTAAATACATCTTCGAGAAGCCCGCCCTCTCTGGAAGAATAACAAGATGGCAGATGGTCCTGACTGAATACGACACTCGATACACTACCCAGAAAGCAATAAAGGGAAGTGTGCTAGCCGATCACCTTGCTTATCCAGCCGTAGATGACTATCAGTCCATGAAGTTAGAATTCCCAAACGAATACATCATGGTGGTAAACAATTGTGAAGAACTCAGACCATATGACGGACCTGAACAAGGATCCCGATGGACCCTGGTCTTTGATGGAGCTTCCAACGCACTCGGCAATGGTATCGACGCCGTAATCATATCCCCTGAAGGCTTCCATACTCCCTTCACTTCTAGATTGTGTTTCAACGGTACCAATAATATGGCGGAATATGAAGCGTGTATTATGGTTCTCAAAGCTGCCATAGATTTGGGAATCAAGTCCTTAAGTGTATTTGGAGATTCAACCTTAGTCATTAGTCAGATCAAAGGATAATGGGACATGAAGCATCCTAATCTCATCCCTTATAAAGAACACGTGTTGACATTAATCCCACATTTTATGGAAATTACCTTTGAACATTTTCCACGAGAGGAAAATCAACTAGCGGATGCGCTAGCAACTATGTCATCCATGTTCAGAGTCAGATGGAATAATGAGGCTCCTTAGATCACCATAGAGAGGATGGACGAACCAACTTACTGTCACGAGATTGATACCGAAGAAGTAGTGGCCAAACCTTGGTTCCATGAAATTAAGAGATATCTCAAAGCCCAAGAGTATCCAAAGAGAGCTTCAGTCAACGAGAAGAAATTCCTGAGAAGATTCTCTGCTAAGTTCTTCCTTAGTAACAGAGTTCTCTATAAGCACAACCACGACTCTACTTTGCTCCAGTGCATAGACAAGAGTGAGGCAGATAAGATCATGGCTGATTTACACGAAGGTACCTTTGGCACCCATTCTAGTGGACACACGATGGCTAAAAAGATCATATGGGTAGGATACTACTGGTCCACCATGGAAGCGGATTGTCATTAACATTCACGAACCTGCCATAAGTGTCAGATCTATGCGGACAAAGTACATGTACCTCTGGTTCTTCTAAACATCCCGACTGCTCCTTGGCCCTTCGCAATGTGCGGCATTGACATGATTGGAGAGATCAAACCCACAAATTCTAATGGACACGCTTCATCTTGGTTGCCATTGATTACTTCACGAAGTGGGTTGAGGAAACTTCCTTCGCTTCTGTTACCAAGAACATTGTGACCCGATTCATCAAACAGAACCTTATCTGTCGGCATGGTATTCCAGAGAGAAGCATTATAGACAATGGTACCAATCTCAACAATACTATGAACGCTGCACTATGCATGTAATTTAATTGCCAACATTATAACTCTTCTCCTTACCGGCCAAAGATGAATGGCGTTGTAGAAGCCACTAATAAAAACATCAAAAATATCATACAAAAAATGACAGTGCCCTACAAGGACTGGCATGAGATGTTACCATTTTTTCTCCATAGTTACCGTACAACGGTGCGAACATCAACAGGGAAACTCCTTTCTCCTTAGTATACGACATGGAAGTTGTCCTACCAATTGAAATCCATATACCTTCTTTGAGAATCATAAATGATGCATGGTTGAATAAAGACGAATGGATTCAAACTCGACTTGACCAACTGAATTTGATTGATGAGAAGAGGCTTACGGCTGTCTGCCATGGCCAGATGTATCAAAAACGTATGATTAAAGCCTTTAACAAGAAGGTCAGAAGCCAAGCATATCAAGTTGGTGACCTGGTAATCAAACGTATCATACTGCCATAAGGTGATCCTAGGGGAAAATGGACTCCTACGTATGAAGGACAATTTATGATTAAAAATATATTTTCTGGTGGGGCAATGATCTTAACCACTATGGACGGCGACGACCTTCTGCACCCTGTAAACGCGGACATAGTTAAAAGATACTACACGTGAACAAAAACCCGCTAGGTCGACTGGCCTAGGAAAAAAATTAGGGATAGAATACAAAAAATTTATACACCCGGCAAGCTGAAAACCTGAAAGGGCGGCTTAGGAAAAAAAGGGTATCCTGGTGGACTAAAAACTCGAAAGGGCGGTCCAGGAAAAAGTTAGGGAATTAAAGCGTATGACTATGTCCCATTGGATCACCTTACAGCCAATCTTCGACATCAATCGTCAAACTCAGACGGTTCTAATTAATCCAATCAGCTTCGAATAAAGTAGCAAGTGGATGAGACGCTCAGAGATATGAAGGTTCTAGCAGAATGGGAACCCCATGGGATTATTTCACATAGCTGTCTTTTCTTTGTATCAACTTTCATTTTTACGATGACATTCTCTTACTAGGATGTTTGTCTCTTTGTACAAAATACTTATTCAAGTTAATACAAAAACATTCCTTTAAAAGTGCAAAACTATCTGTTTTTCTTTTACTTTCATGTTTTGTTTGCAAAAACGTCCAGTATTTATTTTTGAACATATGCATTTGAACGTAATTACTGTTTATAAATGAATGCCTAAAAAAGGGAGAATTAAACAGAAATACAATTACTAATGGCTTTAAGAAACAGGACAGTATCTATGGGTCGTTCCACAAAATCCTCGCAGATACTTTCTCTAAATAGAGTAGAAGCAAGAACATCCTGCTATAGGGTCGTTGTCATATCTCCAGCATGCAACTTAGTGGTATCTTTTTCCTTCATATCCCCGACGGAGCAAAACTTCCAGTTACCACCTCAAAGATTCCCCAGTAAAAGTCGCCCAGCTTCTCAGGATTTCCAAGCAGGATTTCACAAAGCCCACAAGCAATGCACGGTGTTTCTTTTCCCCAACATAGTTTATTTCTATGATTTTGGAAACCTATCCATCAACACTTCAACTTCAACAAAATATGAAGACTTACACTCCTCATCCCCAGTGATAGTCAGAGATTTATTTCCCCCAATCCAACAACACTACAGCAGAACATCTTACATGTGCATACGCTGCACTCATACATCATAAACATCGACAACATGAATTCATATATCACAATCTCATTTATTTTGAGAAACATCATTACGCCATGCATTTCATACACCATTTCATTGTATATAGATAACTCTTAACCTTTTCAGGAAAGATCAATCAACAGAAAATTATTATCAAATTTTCAACAAGACAAGGCAAATATCTATGAACAAATCAATTGTAGATCAATTCCAGAAATAGGACGGAGTGACAATTAATTCCTTCGGACTTCTGTCGGTTCATACGACGAGACATAATCATACGCTTTAATTCCCTAACTTTTGCCGTAACCGCCCTTTCGGGTTTTTGATTCACCGGGAAACCCTTTTTTACCCAAGTCGCCCTTTCGGGTTTTCAACTTGCCGGGTGTACAAATTTTTTATATTTTATCCCTAATTTTTTCCCGAACCTTTTGGTTCGCCGGGATGCCCATGTTTTGCGTAGGTGTGTCAACTAGAGGGTCTTTTATACGTAGTATCTTTTGACTATGTCTGTGTTCGCAGGGTGCGGAAGGTCGTCGCTGTCCATGGTGGTTAAAATCATTGCCCCACCAGAAAAGATGTTCTTGATTACGAATGGTCCTTCGTAGGTAGGATTCCATTTTCCCCTAGGATCACTTTGTGGCAAGATGATGCGCTTGATCACTAGATCTCCAACTTGATACACTTGGCGTCTGACTTTCTTGTTGAAAGCCTTGATCATCCGTTTTTGATACGTATGACCATGGAAAATAGAAGTAAGTCTCTTTTCATCAATTAAGTTTAACTGATCAAGTTGGGTTTGAATCTAATCGTCTTCACTTAAAGCTGCATCCTTCATGATTCTCAAAGAGGGGATCTGAACCACAATAGGTAAAACAGCCTCCATGCCATAAACCAAAGAATAGGGTGCTGCCCCAGTTTATGTGTGATCCGTGGTACGATACCCATGGAGAGAAAACGGTAGCATCTCATGCCAGTCCTTATAGGTGACTGTCATTTTCTGTATGATCTTTTTGATGTTTTCGTTCGCAGCTTTGACAACACCATTCATCTTTGGCCGATAGGGGGATGAATTGTGATGTTGAATCTTGAACTGCTCGCACAAGGCGGTGATCATAGTATTGTTAAGGTTTGTACCGTTATCAGTGATGATCCTTTCGGGGATACCGTACCGGCAAATGAGATTTTGCTTGATAAAGCGGGCAATAACATTCTTTGTAACATATGCGAAGGAAGCTGCTTCTACCCACTTTGTGAAATAATAAATGTCCACTAGAATGAAGTGGTGTCCATTGGAGGCTGTAGGCTTGATCTCTCCAATCATGTCGATTCCCCACATAGCGAATGGCCAAGGAGTTGTTAAGACATTTAGAGGAACTGGGGGACCGTGTACCTTGTCTGCATAGATTTGACATTTACGGCAGGTTTGGGAATGTTGATAGTAGTCTGCTTCCATGGTAGACCAGTGTTGTACCCCAAAATTTTCCATCCCATATTTCTCAAAACATTGCAAGAAAAATCTCCAAGTTGTTCAAAGTAGTCCAAGAGTTGGTCATACAAGCTCTCTCCTAAGGTAGTCTACCCCAAATTAGGGTTTTGTGTTGCATCAAGATCCTTGAGTCCAAATGATCTCAAGTTCTCACCAATGTCCTAATATGTTCTCAAGGTCATCCATGTCAAGTTTCAATCCTTGCAGAGGAAGTTTGCTCACTCAATTGCTCAAAGGTCCAAAAATCGACTGTGCTAGGGCAAAAGTCAACTGTGACCCTAATACATTCAAACTTCAAGATTTTTTGTCAACATTCTCATTTTGAAGGATATTTCATCATTTTATCAAGGTTTGATCATGATGCATCAAGGATTGCTCAAAATTCATCAAGATTCAAAAGTTGCTAAATTAGGGTTTTGTAGGAAAAGTCAACTCAACTTTGACCAAGTATAACTTTCTCATACTTTATGAGAAATTACCCATCCAAAGCTCATTTTGAATAGAATTCAATTCCCTACAATCCATCTTCATATGCAAAGATCAAAAAATGCACTCACAAGAAGTTATGAATTTGGACATTATAGGTCATTTTGAAAAGTCAACAAAAACACCTTTTTTGTCAAAGCTTCTAACTTGAGAATGGAATATCAAAATGAGATGAGACCAAAAGGGTTGGTTATAGGACATCTCAAGCTTTCTAAAATGTCCAAGAACACATCCAAAGAGTCAAAATTGAAGAAGTTATGCTTTGTTGAAGTTGGACTTTTTTGCAAAATTGCCAAAAGTCAACTATCCCGAAACTTCAAATTTTGCCAAATGGGCCCATTCTTTTTCATTTGTTTTTAGTTTGCATTATAGACCACGTGCTCCAGCCTTGGCCATGTGTCCATATCATTTTTTTTATTAAATATTTTATTTTATTTGAATTAATTTGATTTAAATCAAAATAAATCAAATAACAATCCAAAGGCATTGATAACAAAGATTTTGTGGTGATTTCTGGTTCCATTATACAGCTTGCCATCATCAAATTCGTATCAAATCAATTGTGTGAAAAAAAGATTGAAATCAAGCCAATTTGGAAAGTTTGTAAAAGAAAATCAAATCCACATCAAGAGCATTGATAGAGGGAGATTTGAACAAGAATTTTTACCCTAATGTATTATACAATACATAAGGAAGCGAAGCACACAAAAATCAGGGTTAGAGAGCAATTCTAGAGGCAGAACAAAACTTGCAAAAACAAGGAAAAAGTGTGGGATCGAAATCAAGGTTAGAGGTCGTTTCATGGCTTGGCAAGTATCTTAATCGTTTCCTAGCAATCACCACAAGCGAAAGCAAGCAGAACCAGGCATTTTCAGACCCTCATACGCGCTGTAAGTCATTCGTAACATGGCCCTATTCTTGATTTCGTATTTCAGAAATTAGGCATTGTTAGCATGAAATAATTGCATATTTGTGATCACCATGCCATTTGCAAGATTTTGGTATTATTTGATTTCATTTATCTGACCTGTATCAAGATCCACCATTGCTAGGGTTTGGTTCTTGTTCTTGGGCTTCTTCGTTTTCGGAAAAATTGGCCATGATAATGGCTATGGATGTGATCAGCAGGTTGAGACAAACCCAACCATGTTCTTAGAATGCGTTTATATGGCCTGGGGAAGGATTTAGAGTGAAGCTACGCTTTTAGCTGCGGATAAAAATCAACAGGTAAAAGTTACAATTCTTAGAGGACAGGGACGAAGCCGTGTCATCCTCCCATTGGACCATTCAAATACATTGCGCGCGTTTTTCTATTTTTCTGGCCATTGACTTTGTTTTATATATTACCTTATGTTTGTATTATTATAACAAAAACAACAACACGCTCCAGTGGTAGCCACATAAGCCTTAAAGGACCCAAAGGCTGGAGGTCAGGGGTTCAATCCCTGCCTCCAGCAATTTGCATTTTTCTTGGTTATTTTCAGGAGATCTAGTGCGTATACAAGCCTGAGGTCCACCATGTTCATCCTTCATCCATGTGCCAGATGGCCAGGTGGCCAGATCTGGTGGCCAATCCTTGAAGGCGCACCATAAGCAAGTCAATGCACGTGCGTGGAATCCCAAAAGTCAATTGGACCTTCAGCTAATGGGCCAACATAATTGCTTCCTACACACCCAAAAACCAGGCCCATTCCTTCTTTCTCTTATATTTATTTATTTTAATTTAATGATTTTATTTTGTTTAATTAATTTCTAACCAATAAAATTAATTTTCTTATTTATCAAAAAATCACCAAAATACTTTTTAATTCAAAATTTTATTTTTATTAATAAATACTAATTAATTAATTAGGGTTTTAATTCTAGAATAACTTTAATTTATTTTGTAAATATTTAAAATTAATTAGAAATCATTAGGTTTTAATTCTAATTTAATTATTTTAATTTCTTTCTTAAATTAACAAAACTCCAAAAATATGTCATTAATTATTTTTTTCATTAATTAATTTATTTAATTTCTAATTTAATATTTTAATTTAGGATCTAATTTCTTTTCTTAAAATAAAAACAACAAAAAAAGCATTTTCTTTTAAAAGGGTCAAAACCCTAATTCGCATTCAATTTAATTTCGCGTCGCGCTTTATTTTATTTATCCAATTAATGTATCTGCTTCCGGTATGTAATAGTTAATTAAGACATTTAATTATTTTACCGCTTTATTTTATTTCAAAGGGTTGCTTTTGGCGATGTAAATACCCGACGCCTTGTAATTTAATTTCCGCATTTTAATTATGCTAATTATAACTGCTAGATGTTTGATAATAGGGTTTGCATGACAAGACTGAATGTTTAATTTTAAAATCAAATTAGATCACCCCTAACATGTGCAAAGATAAAAATAACTGAAAACGACACACTCGCACATGCGCACTCCTAGCGTACACCCCACTTGGTTGCCTTCGTACACGGTCATTAAGTATAGGTCGTTTTAGAGGTCGTCCTCTTGTCTAAAAGATCATAGTTGCCTCGAAACGGTTGCCTCAGATATTGTTGCCTCAACCAAATGATCTAAGACATTAGGGTTACCGCTAAGGCGTCCTAACATTGCTTTAGTGACCGTATGTCCCTATTCGAATTAACCCTTAAACTCCAACGACGGTGCTACCCACTCACTAATAGTGGGATAGCATTGTCTAAAGGAAATTAGCATATAATGATTCCTTTTTCGAGTAGGTAGATAGTTCGTAGATACTTGCTCATCCAAAATAAAACAAATTTTTCACATTTACACTCCTTTTCAAACAAAGTTTTCAAAAACACTTCATTACACTCTTGAGGACAAAAGCAAGAGGTAAATCGAAGTTTCAAACAAAAACTTTTTCAAACCCACAAGCACAAAGAAAACAATTTTGAAAACAATGAGCAAGTACCTAAGAGCCCGTGGATAACCACAGATAGAAAGGGTGTTAATACCTTCCCTTTCTATAATCTACCCCCCGTACTCAGAAACATCTCGAAAAAGGAATTTTTCTGTGCTTTTTTCCTTTCCTTGTTGGATAAAATAAAAGTCGGTGGCGACTCTTGCTTACCGCGACATTTGGCAAATAAAAAACGCAAAACGCAAACCAGCATTCCAAAAAACAGTCAGTTCTTCCCACCGTATCACAGAACTGGTGACTCTGCTGGGGATAATATAAGTGGGGTGTACCTTATGATTAGTTCATATTGTTTTCAATTGCTTAATTTGTATGCTTTTTCTTTGTGGGTTTGAATCGGAGTTACTATAGATCCTAACCTGAATCTGGGGATACCCTTTAGGTAAGTAGAAATAGACTGTGAGGGAACTGTATGACGTAGACTGATACGGTTGAAGCAGTAGCTACGTTGGTGTGGCACTTTAGTTTGTACCGATATCCCTTATGGCGCAACGAGGAGAATATGGGTATGCTAAGGGGTCATTAAGCACCAACTGACCTTAGAACCTATAATTGAACAACTTAGCCATAGAAAAGTAGCAGTATGCTACACTCATTGAGACCTGTTGTACCCCAAAATTTTCCCTCTCATATTCCTCAAGACTTGTCAAGAAGAAGCTTCAAGTTGCTCAAATTGGCTCAAGAGTTGGACAGTCAAACCACCTCCTAAGGCAGTCAAGTCAAAATTAGGGTTTTGTGTTGCATCAAGGTCCTTGCATCCAAATGACCTCAAGTGCTCCCCAATGTCCTAATATGTTCTCAAGTTCATCCATGTCAAATTTCAAGCCTTGCAGAGGAAGTTTGGTCAGTCAATTGCTCAAGAAATCCAAAAATCGACTGTGCTAGGGCAAAAGTCAACTGTGACCCAAATACAGTCAAACCTCAAGATTTTTTTGTCAACATTATCATTTTAAAGTATAATTCATCATTTTATCAAGGGTTGATCATGATTCATCAAGGATCGCTCAAGATTCATCAAGATTCAAAAGTTGCTAAATTAGGGTTTTGTAGGAAAAGTCAACTCAACTTTGACTAAGCATAACTTTCTCATACTTTATGAGAAATGACCCATCCAAAGCTCATTTGGAATAGGATGCAATTTCCTACAATCCTTCTTCACACGCCAAGATCAAGAAATGCTCTCACAAAAAGTTACAAATTTGGACATTATAGGTCATTTTTGAAAGTCAACAAAAACACCTTTTTTGCCAAATCTTATAACTTGAGCATGGAACATCAAAATTATATGATACAAAAAGGTTTGATTATAGGACATCTCAAGGTTTCTAAAAAGTCCAAGAACACCTCCAAAAGTTCAAAATTGAAGAAGTTATGCATTATTGAAGTTGAGCATTTTTCCAAATTTGCCAAAAGTCAACTATCCTCAAAACTCCAATTTTTCACAAAAGGGCCCACTTTTTTCCACTTGATTTAGTCTTGTCATGCCACACACGTGTCCCATCTTTAATTTCATGACCAAACATTTATTTTTCTATTTTATTTCATTTTTATTGATTTAATCCATTATTAATCAATATTAAATCAAATAAAATCTAAAAATTTTATGTAAATGGATTCTTGTGATTTGTACAGCTTGCAAATACCATGTGACACTCAATCAATTCGTATCAAGTCAAAACAAGCACAAAAAATCAGATTTGGCCTATTTTTGGAAAGCTTATCAATGGTGATCAAATCCAATCTTGATTCTTTAATGCACATGGATAATGGCCCAAATTTTGACCTAAACTCATTCCATTATATGCATACAAGCTACACAAACCTAGAACACGTATAGAACTCTGCAGAAACGGCCACACAACTTTGATAAAAAAACTTGAAAAGTGTGAGATCGAAAACAACCTTGGAGGCCAATTCAGACCAAAAGCTCAACGCTACTCTCTTCCTGGACACCCAGTGGAGCTACACCAATCAAAACCAAGCCCTAAGACAGCTTGAAACTCGCTGTAAGTCTCCATGAACATTGCTCTGCACATGGAATCGAAACTCAGTTTTCTCGCATCCTTTTGCCAAACTTCTTGCATATTCATACTGACCATTAAATTTTTAAGCAAACTGCATTGTTTAATTTTATTTTCAGACCCTGTATTGCAATACCCGAGTCTAAGGTTTTCTTGTTTTGTTTTTAGGCATTCTTGGCACAGGTACAATCAAGGCAAACCATGGCCATATTTGTGTTCAGGGGAGAGAGACGAATCCAATGATGGTCGTAGCTTGCATTTTTGTGACCTAGGATGGATTTTTGAGATGCCCTATGAAACTTCCTGTGGATAAAAATCCGCAGGTAAATAACCAGAGTTATTTGAAGAAGACGATGGCGTGCCCTTGTTCTATTGGTTCATTCAAAACATTAGCGCGTTTTTTATTTATTTTCAGGCTTAGCATTTTGTTTTTTATATAATATTTGTTTCTTATTTCAATAACAATTAAGCAGCTTGGTTGGAGTGGTTGGAGCGTTGGCATGTGAGCGTTGGGACCTGGGTTCGAATCCCAGGTCCCCCAAAACTTTGTTATCTTTTGTCTTCAGGTACTCATGTGTAGCACTCCAGGCATGGATTACCATATGCCCCAGAGATCAACATGCCAAGTGGCTTCAGGCCAAGATCCAGTGGCCAAGGTTGAAGGACCACAATATTCCCTGGTCAACAAGCGCATAGGGAAGCACAAAGGTCAAACAGGTTGGCATAACTGGGCCTCAAAAAATTGCTAATCAGGCTCTCAAATTCAGGCCCACACCTCCCTGAGTTTGTTTCTTCATTTTATTTTTCTTTTCATTATTATTTCTATTTTATTATTATCTCAATTAAATTAATTAACAAATTAACCTTTTTTATAAAAAAAATCAGAAAACCAAAAAATAAAATAATATTTTCTATTTCATTATTTTTGTAAATAAATTTTAATCAATTAATTTAGTTTTTAATTAGGTACAATTTTAAATCTTTTTTGCATTAAATTAAAATTAACATAGAATTAGTTTTTTTTTTAAAATATCTTTTAACCACTCTTATTTTATTTCCTTAATTAAAGAAACTCAAAAATATTATATTTTTAATTATTAATTTAGGCTAATTTTTTTAATTCAAAAAAATAACAAAAATATGCTTTATTGAATAAAAAGGGTCAAAACCCTAAAGGACACTTCGATTTAGTTTTCTTGCGCGCGATTAATTTTTGATCCATATTTTAATATTGTAACTGCTTCGAGGATGTAATAGTCTTAACTTAGGATTTTATTTATCACTTTTATTTACTTTCCGCAATTTAATTTTTAAGGGTTTGTTTTTTGGCGATGTAAATACCAGACACCTTGTAATAGCTTAGATTTATTTTCCGCAATTTAATTTCCGCAACCATTAACTGTTAGATGTTTGAATAATAGGAAATGCATGACAAGACCAATTTTAACCTAAAGTCAACAGTAGCTCACCATGACATGTACAAAGATAATATAACTGAAAAACAATACACTCGCACATGCCACTCTTAGGGTACACCTCACTTGGTTGCCTCGACCGTGGTCATTGAGTATAGGAAGTTTTAGAGGTCGTCCTCTTGTCCAAAGATCATAAGTTGCCTCGAAACGGTTGCCTCGGATAAAAATGATCTAGGATATTAGGGTTACCGCTAAGGCGTCCTAACATTGCTTTAGTGACCACACGTCCCTTAATCGAATTGACCCGAAAACTCCAATGACGATGCTTCCTACTCCTCAATAGTGGGATAGCATTGTCTAAAGGACATTTTCACAATTTAATTCCTTTTTGAGTAGGTAGATGTTCTTAAGTACTTGCTCATTTTAAAACAAAAATAAAACTTTTCGCACTTACACAACTTTCAAGCAAAAAAACTTCTTTCAAATCCACAAACACAAAGAAAAGCAAAACTTTTGAAAACATAATGAGCAAGTACCTAAGAGCCCGTGGATAACCACAGATAGAAAGGGTGCTAACACCTTCCCTTTCTATAATCTACCTCCGGAACCCAAGAAACATCTCAAAAAGGGATTTTTCTGTGCTTTTGTCCTTTCCTTGTTGGATAAAATAAAAGACGGTGGCGACTCTTGCTTACCGCGACATTTTGCGAAAACAAATGCAAACACGAACCAGCATTCCAAAATAGTCAGTTCTCTTTCCCACTGATCATAGAACTGGCGACTCTGCTGGGGAAACTTATAAGTGAGGTGTACCTTAGGATTAGATCACTATGTTTTCAATTTTATGCTTTATATGCTTTAATTTTGTGGGCTTGTATCGGAGTTCTATAGATCCTAACCCGGATCTGGGGATACCCTTTAGGTAAGTAGTAATAAACTATGAGGGATCTGTCCGACGTAGACTGACACAGATGAAGTAGTAGCTACGTTGGTGTGGCACCTTAGTCTGTACCGATATCCCTTGTGTTGGAACAAGGAGAATATGGGTCTTCTAAGGAGTCATTAAGCACCAACTGACCTTAGAACCTTAAATTGACCAACTTGGCCATAGAACAGTAGCAGTATGCTACACTCATTGAGACTAAACTCTCGCGATGATTCCGGCTGCAAGAAAAGGTTGCTAAACTGGAATTATGACCGATTGAGGGTAGTCAATGATATTGAGATCCTCTAGAACCCGGTTACTATTTTTAGGACATGTTTAAACCAACTGAACTGAAAGAGGGTAATACCTAAACTCCATGCCAGCCTAAACTTAAGGCTATTTGTGTGACTTGTGTGCCTTCAAATCTGAACTACTTGCACATTCTTGTTATCTGACAACATGAGTTCCTTGTAGGTTTTGTTTACAGTCCTTATCCAATAATTTGGATTTATCGCAGGGTTTACTTACAGCATCTCACACTTTTTCTTAAACACATATCATACACATCATAACATCATGCCTTAACATTTCCTTAACCATTTCAAGGATCTCAAGGGCTTGTGATACAGGTTATGGTAAATCAAATGTCCAGCAAGGGGCAAAGGGGATTTATTTTCCTCTAGCCAATGCCGTATAGAGATCAAAACACGATAACTTGAGTCAGGGGCTATGACCCACTCGATATGGTGAGCTTGAATCTTGAAGAAGGACTCTTAACGACACAGAGTTTCTTCTATCAAATTCTAACAAGTTTCTTGTTTACCCCGCGAGATCCTTGAAAACATTGCATACATATATCATACATATCATTGCATAACAGGTCTCCTAATATAGGTCTCTCATGTTCTCGCTGTTTATTTCAGCAATGGCTTTCCAACAAGACAACAGAGATCTTCAAATTCGAGAAACCCAGTTCAGAGAAATCTTCCTAAACCTATCCAAGGGGCATGGAGAGTTGAAAACACTCCTCGTTGGAAACTTGGTCAAGAAAAGTCCTGAAGACAATAAGGACGAACGACTGAAACATCTGCAAGCTGAGGTAGATGCAATGAGAACCCAGATGCCGGGGCAGATGGCTCTTATCCAAGGCCTAACCCAGGAACAAGAAGAGCTGAGAACCATTATCAGCCAGCTTCATCAAGACAGATACAACAACATGAAGCAAACAGTCAAGGCTGGGGACCAAGTCATTAATCAACTACCGAGAAGTCAAAGGTTTGGTTTGATGAAGAATATACCTCTCCAAGTTGCTACTACCTCAAGGGTCCAACAACAACCTTGCCATAAACAACGGGTTGATCAGAGTAAGCCAAATATGCCCAAGAGGCAATTTACCAAGCTCAACATGTCGCTGTCTCAGGCTTTACAACACCTGTTGATATTGAATCTGGTGACGTTAAGGGACCCTCCTAAGAATCCCAACATAGCCTCCCCAAGGTACAATCCTGATGCAAGGTGTGCATATCACTCCAACAGCCCGGGGCATGATACTAACATCTGTTGGGCGTTGAGCAACAAAGTTCAAGACCTAATTGATGAAGGAGCATTGGAACTCACACAGGACGCTCAGATTGAATTCTTTTGTCATCCCCCCAAGGTTCACCATTTGAAGTGACAATTCCTGAGACGAGAAGACTTTTTTGTTCATTAGAAATTTTCAATTTGTAATTTTCTTTTGATTGTTCAAACATTTATTCATGTAAAACTTTATTACTTTTATCAATGCATTGCATATGTCTGTTTTGAATCAATCCATTCATATTCACTATATTAAAATTGCTTTCATTTTTTGTGATGATCAACTCTCGAAAAAAAATTCTAAGCCTTTAGAGGGAGGATGACGAAAATGATACCAAAATCTCTACAGTATGCTTTTGAACAGACCCCGATGACGATGTACAGGCATTGTTTCAAATCCTAAACAGTGGAGTTATAAGGAAGATAATCCCTAGTCAACCCTTTTGAGCCAAGGAAGTTGGAGTTTTTCTTTTCACAAATTAAAACGCTTAATTATAACCTGGGGAAGGGTAGTTTTCTCAGTGGATCCAGGTGCACAATGAATGGTATCAAAGAAGTCCTTCCGAAACAAAAGACGGTGTTGGTTCCGTATAATCATAAGGACAAGCAGTAATTATCTTTCGAAATAAAAGCCCACCAAGTCAAAACCTATGAAGGAGACTTACAAAAAAACAGGGGCATCCCGCTGATTGTAATCACAAAAGAAACAGTTCAGGCAAAAAGACAGGGATAACGCAATCAAAAAGAAAGAGATCCTACAAAAAGGGTCAAAAATAAGGTCGATTGGTCGTATGAACCCTGTTCCAAGCTCGTATGAACCCGCTAGGTCGACTGGCCTAGGCAAAAATAAGGGCTTCCCGGCGAACCAAAAGGGTTCGGGAAAAATAAGGGATGAAAATAAAAAAATACTGTACACCCGGCAAGTCGAAAACCTGAAAAGGTGGCTTGGGAAAAAAAGGGTATCCTAGTGGACTGAAAACCCGAAAGGGAGGTCCAGGAAAAATTAGGGATCAAAGCGTAACACTATGTCTCATTGGATCACCTCGCAACCAGACTTCTGTATCGACTATCAAGCTCGGACGGAACTAATCAATCTGATCTACCTTCAACCAAGTAGCAAAGTAATGAGATGCTCGAGAACATAAGGGCAATAGCAGAGTTGGAACCCAGTGGGATTATTCACATAGCTGTTTTGTTTAGTTTTTCACAAATTGTGTAAATTCTATTATTCGGCGGTGTTCTCTTACTAGGACGTCAGCCTCTTGTACAAAAATGCCTATTTACAGGCCAAACTTCAAAATCAATACAATTCATCTTCAGAAAAATTTCAAACTGTTTCTCCTTTTTCTATTTTGTTTTGCAAAGAACGTCCAATGTTAATTTTTTACATATGCATTTGACATTAATTGCTGCTCATAAATGTTTACATGCGAAACAAAAGACGATTACTCGTAATATCGGAAACAGGGGCAAATAAGTTTGTCCATGCTTTACAGTTGCTCTATCCACCAGGTACGAAGGTAGATTTAGCTGAAGAATATGGCTGAAATACTTTCACTCCCTGCAGAGTAAGAAAAGACAATAATATTAGCTCTCCCCAGCTGAGACTTGTAACTGTGAATGAATCGGTAATATTCTCCACAAGTAGAGTTTATCTACCATCAACACTGAAAAGTCTTATTATCCCCGGTGGAGTATAAAATATCCCCAGTGGAGCGTGAAAGTTTTCCCCAGCGTAGTCTGAAAAAGCATCCCCAGTGGAGTTTGGAGAATCATCCCCAATAGACTTTGGAAGATCATCCTCGGTAGACTTTGGAGGATTGTCCCTAGTAGAGCCTAAAAGGTTATCCCCAGTGAAGTCGCAACTGAAAGATCATCCCCAGCGGAGTTCATTCCTTTCATAAACGGAATTCAATCCCCAACAGGATTCAGTATCACCAGCAACGATAATTCATCCCCAGTTGAATTTATCAGCGGAATCCTCTACAGAGCATCTCTTCCCCACAAAGTAGTATCCTCATCAGTTTATCCCCAAACAGAGTTATCCTCTCCTGCAGGTTTATTCTCACGATCATCTTCATTCTCTATCCCCAGCGGAAACGAAGAATTCAGCTCTTTTCTCCAGCAGCTATCCGGGATTTATTTTCCCCAACTAAAAACATTACATTTCCATACATCATGACACATGCATATACGCATCATACTTCACAATCTCATTTATTTTGAGAACATCATTGTCTGACACATACCATGCATTACATACAACTAACCTTTACTTTTCAGGAAGGATGCAGTTAAGTTTGAAGTAGTGAAAAACACAAGAAGGTGGGGGGGGGGGGGGGGGGGTTGAATTGTAAAACTGGAAATCAATGCAATGAACAAGATATTTTTATCCTGGTTCGTTTGATCTCAAACTACTCCAGTCCATCCGTCAAGGTGATTTCGCCTCTCTCCAACGAGGTCTTAATCCACTATATTCAACTGAATATTACAGACTGCTTTAACAACTGCTAAAGCCTTCTTGATCCAAACCACAACCCGGTTTCTCAAGGAAACACTTTCTTACAAAGAGATAAAACTAAGTGTGTGAATGTTTTCTACAAAACTGTATCACAACTGTGATGTATACACAACTTAAAGCTTAGAAACTAGATTGCTAAACAATGATAGAATATCAGAATATGTAGTGTTTTAGCAAAACTGAGAGAAGGAAGATTTTGATCAGCTTTTGTGCGTGTAGAGATTTGGAGACCATTAGCCAATTTAATCTTCAAGGTCTTGTTTATATAGCACTGAGATGTTGAACGTTGGATGCAATATTCTTGATTCAATGCTATTAACAAACTTTCCTTATCGAGCAGATCTTGTCTGGAATGAGGCCGTTGATATTAAATTGCTTTCAATGCACAGTACCGTTGCTTACTTAATGCACGTTCTGGCTTGGCTCATTCTGACTCTGCTTAGCTGCTAATGAACTGTTGTGTTTCTTTATCAGAGTGTTGAGCGCAGTCTTGTTCATCAGGCTTCAGCATGTACGTGAGTTGATCATCTGATTCTGACATTCTGATATGGCAACTTCTGATGCTGATGTCTGAAACCAAATTCTGATGCTGAATAGGTGTGATCTTGCTTATATCAATCAGAGTATCTGCAAGTCAGAACATAGTAATTTTAGGCAGCAGATAGTTCATTCATGAATCTTATGAATAATATATCTTTTCACTTTGTTATCATCAAAACTTAAATATAGGGTAGTAGATTCAAACTTTGTTCTAACAATCTCCCCCTTTTTGATGATGACAAAAACTAGATATTTTTAAATGAAAATAACGTGAAAAGGTATCAGAAAGATGCATCAGAGTACGAGGTAAAAGGATATCAGAGTTGAGAGATACTACCCCTGAGTTTATTACTTCCCTTTGTTTACAAGTGTTCTTCAGGATCAGATCTTTTTGCCTTTCTTTGAACATCAGAGTATCAGAGTCTTTGACTATCAGAAGCTTTAGATCAGTATGTTAGAGCAGAGCTTCAGAGCTTTTCTTGTCAGAGCTTTGCTATGGATCAGAGTATCAGAGCGGATCAGAGTTTCATAGTAATCAGAGCTTCTAGTGTTCAGAGTGTCCAAGAGCTTCCTTGTACCTGTTGACTTTAAGCAAAACAGAGAAAACATTTTCAAGTAATAGAGTTAGAATGTTTGAGAATTTCTGTCTAGTTAGCCGTTATTGTTTAAAAATATCATTCTTGTTCTCCCCCTTTTTGTCAGCAATCAAAAAGTGTAAGTGATGTGCTAAAACATTTAAAGATCAGAAAAACTTGTCATATTGAAAGGTTCAGAATCAAAACAAAACATATTCAAACAGTACATCCGAAAGTTAAAGAAAACATGAAAATGATATGAATAAAAAAGACTAAGGTTGAGGAGGCAAGCGTGTGAACAGGTTCTCCAGCATGGCTTTGATCTGATCAGCAGTCTCATTCTGCTTATGCACCATGCTGACAACAGTGTCAATCTTGCTATCCTGCACATCCATTCTTTCTTTCATCTTCTGGTCATTTTCATCCATCCTCTGCTGCAGACGCATGTCATTCAGCTTTAGTTCTTCCAGAGTCTGCCTGTCCAAGGCAGCTTGAGAAGCATCAGAAGCAGGAAGCTTCTGAGAGCTTTCAGCAACATCTTCTGCTTGACTTTCTTCAGCTTGAATGGTCTTGTCTTCTTCTGGTTGCACCTTTGAAGCTAGCTATTTCTCAGACCAAGGTTCACTATCCAGAGGGAGCACGTCTTCTTTCAGAAGCTGACTTCCAACTTCATTCAGAAGCTTGCTGAAATTCTGTTGTGCCTGCTCATAGTTGATATCCTGCAACTTGAGGGCTTCAGGACGTACCCAAAGTCTGAATTGTGACCAGAGCTGATCAGAAGCAGCTGGGTCAATCATTCCAGGACAGACTTGCTTCAAAGAAGCAATCCATTGCTGCACACCTGTTTCAAAATTCATAATACCAGAGCCAACATCTGGCTGTTTTGGTTTAGGGATGGCTATTTTATTTTTCAGATCAGCAAGACGGTCAAGACTGGTTAAATCTATGAAAGTCCTGCTGGGGTTTTCGGAGGTTTTCTTGGCAGCTGTTTGTTTTGGAGATGGAGTTGGAGAATCAGAAATTATGATTGGACTGGGTGGTGTTTTGGGAGTATTTGGTGGTGTTGATTCTGGTGAGGATGGAACCTGGGCCATTGTGACAGTTGTTCCACATGGCAGCTGGATTGCCAGAGGTGAAGGTTGAGGTGAATGAGGTTCAGAAGATGGAGGAGTTGGAGTTTCAGAGTGATGAAACTCAGGTTGAGGTGATGGTGGATGAATTTCTGGTTGAGGCGAGGTTGTTGGATTTTCTGGTTGTTCAGGGATAAGGGGTTCTTCTGGAATTGATGAGAGAGGTTGTTGTTGTTCTGGTTGTGGAGGGGGGACAATTTGTGGTTCAGAGTTTGGATTGATGGAGGAGTGATCAGAAGTGTGTTGATCAATATCAGACAGCACTTTGTCAATTGCTGATGTTGTTGAGATTGTTGGTTTGGGATGTTTGGTTCTGGGTCTTCTGAGTTTTAATGCCTCAGAAGGGTCCTCTTCTGGTACAGTTTCATCTATGGTAGGGATGGGAATTGAGATTCTATGAGAGGTTTGAGGAGGAATAGATGCTGGAATAGTAGAAGAATTTAAAACAGAAGCAGCAGATAAATTACCTCTTTTCTTGGGTGTCTGCTGGGATGATCCTTCTGAAGGTGCCTTCCTCTTCTTCGTCTTCTTCAGAGTCACTTCTTGCTGAGGTTGATGCAGAGCTTTGATAATCAGATTTGGATCTGTACCATCTGCTTTGCACGCATCCAAGTATCTGAGAACCATCTCTGGTTTGGATTCTATCTCAGAAAATAAAGGAAAGTCACTCAGAGGAACTCTTCTGCTGGAGATATCAGCAATAGGAGTAGCCTTGGGTTCCTTCTGGATATTTTCTATCAGCTTCATTTTCTTCAAGTTCTTTGCGTTCAGAGGTTTCCCAACTGTTGGTTCAATGGTGCTTAGCTCTTGAGCTTCTATCAGATGCTCTATCAGCCTATTCTCTGTCAGAATATCTGATATCAACCTTCCAAAGGGTATCCAATCCCTCTTGGTTCTTTCTTCTTCCCTGGTTTCCTTCACACTTGTTCTGAGGTGGTTGAACAGAAAATGAGCCAGATTGATTTTTACCTTCTGATCAATAAAGTAGATCAGAAACTGCTGATCCACATTTATGTAATCAGGTGAACTGGTTGGTTTCCTATGGTTGAAGCACCCCAGAATTATCTTAGCCCAAACTCTGAAATGATCCTTCAGATCTTTGATCTTGCTGCTGGGCACCCAATGGGTGAAAATCCTTTCAGCTATCACGCCCACATCAGCACATCTTTCAGCCATGTCCACACAACGGACGCCACCGCCACTGTAACCGATTAGCCTTGCAATGTGATCCTCCGTGATCACAATCTTCTTCCCCATAACAAAGGAGGTGACTAGATGCGTTGAAGCCTTGGCGTGAATCCAGAATTCCTTGACTAGCATAGGGAATGTTGGTCCAACCAACCTGTCAAAATACCTTTCCCACTTCTGTGCCCTAACTTCTTCAGTTAGGTCAAAACCGTTCTCCTTCAAGCTTCCAAAATCAATGATTAATTCAGAAAGCACTTCAAGATTCTTCACAGGAGTGAGGAGTGTTCTGAATGGCACTTGATATTGCTCAGATGATGCTTTCTTCTGAGGACCTGCAGAAGCACTGCTGGAGGTTGCCATGTTCACACTAAAAAAGGTTTTGAGAAGAAACTGAGGAAAAAGGGTTTTGCAAGAGATGAACACAGAAATATGCAGAGAATGCTTGAGTATTAGTGAGAAAGCGTAAAAGATGAGAATGAGAAATTAATGTGTTTAAATAGAGTTTCAAAATATTTTGAAAAGATAAACGTTTTTAAGAGAGAGAAAAATCATGATTGCATTTTAAAAGCATGATTACTTTTCATTAAATGCTTGCTGATTTTGGGGGATTTGAGAAAGATACTTAAAAACGGTTACCAGACATGTGTCTCAATGCACCCAATCAGCACTTTGCCTTCTCAGAAGCGTGCACGCGTTCTGCTTCAGAGATATGCTGATGATTGGATGACACTTGTTTGATGTAGTGATCAGCACGTCTGTCTTTGAGTTTAGACTCTCAGATCTTTAGACTTGCATCTGATACAATCTGCATGTTCTATCTTTCTGAAAGAAGATTGATCAGAAGTTCACAGTAAAATAATTACATTCTGAAAGTAAATATATGGAATTAAAACATTTTCACTCTGGGTAGACTTTCATGCTGAGATGTTTCAGAATGAAATTAAACCTATCTTCTGAAAGGGGTTTAGTAAAGATATCAGCCCATTGATGGTCTGTATCTATAAATTTTAAGTTCAAAATTCCTTTCTGAATATAGTCCCTGATGAAATGATGTTTTATTTCTATATGCTTAGCTCTAGAATGTAAAATGGGATTCTTACTTAAGCAAATAGCAGAAGTATTATCACAGAGTATAGGAATGTTACTCTCAAAGATCTGGAAGTCTTCAAGCTGACTTTTCATCCAGAGCATTTGTGTGCTGCATCCTGCTGCTGCTATGTACTCAGCTTCTGCTGTTGATAGTGCAATTGTTGATTGCCTTTTGCTGGACCAAGAGATCAGATTTTCTCCCAGAAACTGGCAGCTTCCAGAAGTGCTTTTACGTTCCACTCTGTCTCTAGCAAAATCAGCATCGCAGTAGCCTACTAAGCTGTAATCACTAGATTTTCTATAAAACAAACCCAGATTAGTAGTACCTTTCAGATACTTGAAAATTCGCTTAACAGCTGTTAAGTGAGATTCTCTAGGATCTGATTGGAATCTAGCACAAATACAAATGCTGAATAATATGTCAGGTCTTGAAGCAGTCAGATAAAGGAGAGAACCAATCATACCTCTGTAGACTTTCTGTTCTACCTTTTTGCTTACCTCTTCTCTTTCCAGAATGCACGTGGGATGCATTGGAATCTTTGATGGCTTACATTCTGAGAGGTCAAATTTCTTCAGAAGATCTCTGATGTATTTGCTCTGATGAATGTAAGTTCCCTCTGGAGTTTGATTGATCTGAATTCCTAGGAAGAATTTCAGTCCCCCCATGAGGCTCATCTCAAATTCTGCCTGCATACACTTAGCAAATTTTCTTCCAAGAGAAGGATTAGTAGAACCAAAAATAATATCATCAACAT
Source organism: Vicia faba (assembly GCA_948472305.1). Taxonomy (NCBI): domain Eukaryota; kingdom Viridiplantae; phylum Streptophyta; class Magnoliopsida; order Fabales; family Fabaceae; genus Vicia; species Vicia faba. The sequence goes on from OX451736.1 coordinate 674,267,874, forward strand.
AAATTTGACAGACTAAGATGTCATTCTTAACTGATTTACAGAATAGAGTAGTGTCCACTTTCCCTCTGGTGAATTCATTTTCTAACAGAAAGTTACTTAGCCTTTCATACCAAGCTCTGGGAGCTTGTTTCAGACCATACAGTGACTTCTTTAGTTTGAAAACATGTTCTGGATGTTTTGTATTTTCAAAACCAGGGGGTTGGTGTACATAAACTTCTTCTTCTATATAACCATTTAAGAATGCACTTTTGACATCCATCTGATACAGAGTGATGCCTCTATTAACAGCAAATGAAATTAAAAGTCTGATAGATTCTAACCTGGCGACTGGGGCAAAGGTTTCTGTATAGTCTATCCCCTCTTGCTGACTATAACCTTGTGCAACCAGTCGTGCCTTGTTTCTGATGACTTCACCTTGTTCATTTAGCTTGTTTCTGAACACCCATCTTGTTCCAATGACGTTAAATCCTTTTGGTCTGGGAACAAGATCCCATACGTCGTTTCTGGTGAATTGATTCAGCTCTTCTTGCATTGCCAGAATCCAGTCATTATCCAGAAGTGCTTCATCAATAGAAGAAGGTTCAATCAGAGACACAAGTCCCATAAGAGTTTCTTCAGAGTTTCTGAAGCTTGCTCTTGTTCTGATTGGATCTTCCTTTCTTCCTAAGATAGTATCTTCTGGGTGATCCAAGCTGCTTCTGGGTAATCTCTTCTGAGGTTGATCAGCAGCTGTCGTAGGATTGCTAGCAGTGCTCCTTTCAGACGTTGAAGGGGTGTCTGTGTTGAGAGCTTCTGATGACTTGTCTTCAGAACCTGTAAATTCAATTTCCATACCTGCAAAAACTTCATTCTGCTTTGACTTTTCAGAGTCAAGCTTATCATCAAAACGAACACTGATTGATTCTTCCACAATCTGTGTTTCTGTATTGTATACTCTGTACCCTCTTGAGCGTTCAGAGTATCCTAACATAATACACTTCTGTGCTTTAGAGTCAAACTTGTTCAAATAATTCTTTGTATTTAATATAAAGCAAGTACATCCAAATGGATGAACATATGAAATGTTGGGCTTTCTGTTCTTCCACAATTCATATGGAGTCTTTTCCAGAATAGGTCTTATTGAGATTCTATTCTGAATGTAGCACGCTGTGTTTATTGCCTCTGCCCAGAAGGTCTTAGCAACGTTTGTCTCATTGATCATGGTTCTGGCCATTTCTTGCAATGTTCTGTTCTTTCGTTCTACAACTCCATTCTGTTGGGGAGTTCTAGGACAAGAGAAATCATGCAGAATGCCTCTGTCATTAAAGAATGACTCAAAATCTTTGTTTTCAAATTCTCCACCATGATCACTTCTGACTTTAACGATTCTAAGATCCTTTTCATTCTGAACTTGGTTACAGAAGGTAACAAACACAGAGTGTGACTCGTCCTTGTGTCTTAAGAACTTTACCCATGTCCATCTGCTATAGTCATCTACGATTACTAACCCATACTTCTTGCCACTGACTGAAGCAGTTTTAACTGGTCCAAATAAGTCAATGTGCAGAAGTTCTAATGGCTTAGAGTTAGAAACAACATTTTTAGATTTAAAAGAAGGTTTTGCAAACTTGCCTTTCTGACATGCTTCACACAGAGCATCTGAATTGAACTTCAAATTAGGAAGTCCTCTGACCAGATTGAGTTTGTTAATCTGAGATATTCTTCTCATACTAACATCCCCCAATCTTCTGTGCCAGATCCACTGCTCGTTGTTAACAGACAGAAGGCACTTTACATTCTGACTTTTTAGTTCAGAAAGTTTGATTTTGTAAATGTTGTTTTTCCTCTTACCATTAAACAGGATAGTCCCATCTTTCTGACTAACAGCTTTGCATGATTTTTGATTAAAGATTATATCATAACCGTTATCACTTAATTGACTTATGGATAACAGATTATGCATTAATCCATCTACTAGCAGAACATTATTAATAGAGGGAAGATTTCCATTACCTACAGTTCCAGAGCCAATTATCTTTCCCCTCTGATTGCCTCCAAAGCCAACGTGGCCTCCAGGCTTAAGTTCCAGGCTTTGGAACATATGCCTTCTTCCCGTCATGTGTCGCGAGCAGCCAGAGTCCAGGTACCATGACTGGTGTTTCTGACTTGCTGCTAAAGATATCTGCAACATGTATTATTTTATCCTTAGGTACCCAGATTTTCTTGGGTCCTGATTTGTTAGTTTTACCAAAACTCTGGTTGAATTTTGGTTTCACAGAGTACTTACTGCTAGTGTATTTGATATCATGTGTGTGACCATACACAAAATGTGAATTCAGAGGAGTGTGTTTAATGGTTAGGTCCATGACATTCTTAGGTGTAGGAACCTTACCTTGGTATCCTATTCCTTTCCTGCCGTTTCTGCTAACTCCATAGATCATTGAAGCCATTTTGCTTCTATCTATGCTTTTAGCGAGGAACTTCTGGAAACTGTGATCATACTCCTTGATGATCTCATCAGCGTTGCTGGGAGTTTCAGAAATTGGTTCCTTCTGAGAGTTTTGTAAAGTGTTTTCTAATTTTGAAATCTTATTTCTCAGCTCAGAATTCTCCAATTTGAGACTCTCAGTCTTATTAGAGTCAGATTCAAGATTCCTTTTCAGGTCTCTGAATTTAACTCTAATTTGCTGGTACCGTTCCAGAATCTCATTGAGGCTTTCAGCAAGTTCAGCCTTGGTAAAATTAACAACAAAGTTAGGAAATACCTCTTCAGTGTCTGATTCAGAGTCTGATTCAGAAGCTTCACTATCTTCTGAGATGTTAGCCATGAGAGCTATGTTTGCCCTCTCATCATCTGATTCTGAGTCAGCTTCAGACGAGTCAGAGTCATCCCATGTAGCCATGAGACTTTTCTTCTTCTCTCTTCCAAACTTCTTTTTGGGCTTTTCCCTCTGAAGCTTTGGGCAGTCACTCTTGTAGTGTCCTTGCTCATTGCAGTCATAGCAGGTGATGTCCTTGGTATTTGGCTTTTTGCTACTTGAGGAGCCTTCAGATCTTCTGTATCCAGAGGAAGAGTCTGTCCTTCTGTATCTGGAAGCAGACTCGTTCTGATCAGATCTTCTAGGAATTCTGAACTTCTTTTGCCTCTGCTTCCACAATTGATTTACTCTTCTGGAGAGGAGGGAGAGTTCGTCTTCTTCTGATGAGGATCCATCAGATGTTTCTTCAACTGCCTGCAAAACTTTAGATTCAGATTTTCTGTTAGATTTTAGTGCTAAAGGCTTACCTTGCTTCTGTGGCTCGTCAGCTTCTAGCTCTATCTCATGGCTTCTGAGGGAGATGATAAGTTCCTCCAGAGTGATTTTGTTGAGATCTTTAGCTAGCTTCAGAGCTGTAACCATAGGTCTCCACTGCTTGGGTAAACTTCTGATGATTTTCTTGACATGGTCAGCAGTAGAGTATCCTTTGTCCAGAACTTTGAGACCAGCTACCAGAATCTGGAATCTAGAGAACATGGTTTCTATGGATTCAGATTCTTCCATTTTGAACGCCTCATACTTCTGAATGAGCGCCAGAGCTTTTGTTTCTTTGACCTGAACGTTGCCCTCATGTGTCATTCTGAGTGAGTCAAAAATATTCTTTGATGTGTCTCTGTTGGAGATCTTTTCATACTCAGTATAGGAGATGGCGCTGAGGAGGATGGTTCTGGCCTTGTGGTGATTCTTGAAGTCACGCTTTTGTTGATCAGACATTGTTTTTCTATCAATCTTCTGACCGCTTGCATTCACAGGGTGCGTGTATCCATCTGTCACCATATCCCACAGATCATCATCATGTGCTAGAAAGAAGCTTTCAATTCTGTCTTTCCAGTAATCAAAGTTTTCTCCATCAAAGACTGGAGGTTTGCCGCTGAATCTGTCTCTGTCCTCATGGTTGTCATTGCTGGTGTAAGAGTAGTTTCCTGCCATTGTGTTTTTCTGACGCTGGATCTTGTACTGACACGGTTAAGTGTTTTAGCTCAGAACCAGGCGCTCTGATGCCAATTGAAGTAGTGAAAAACACAAGAAGGGGGGGGGGGGGGGGGGGTTGAATTGTAAAACTGGAAATCAATGAAATGAACAAGATATTTTTATCCTGGTTCGTTTGATCTCAAACTAATTCAGTCCACCCGTCAAGGTGATTTCGCCTCTCTCCAACGAGGTCTTAATCCACTATATTCAACTGAATATTACAGACTGCTTTAACAACTGCTAAAGCCTTCTTGATCCAAACCACAACCCGGTTTGTCAAGGAAACACTTTCTTACAAAGAGATAAAACTAAGTGTGTGAATGTTTTCTACAAAACTGTATCACAACTGTGATGTATACACAACTTAAAGCTTAGAAACTAGATTGCTAAACAATGATAGAATATCAGAATATGTAGTGTTTTAGCAAAACTGAGAGAAGGAAGATATTGATCATCTTTTGTGCGTGTAGAGATTTGGAGACCATTACCCAATTTAATCTTCAAGGTCTTGTTTATATAGCACTGAGATGTTGAACGTTGGATGCAATATTCTTGATTCAATGCTATTAACAAACTTTCCTTATTGAGCAGATCTTGTCTGGAATGAGGCCGTTGATATTAAATTGCTTTCAATGCACATTACCATTGCTTACTTAATGCAAGTTCTGGCTTGGCTCATTCTGACTCTACTTAGCTGCTGATGAACTGTTGTGTTTCTTTATCAAAGTGTTGAGCGCAGTCTTGTTCATCAGGCTTCAGCATGTACGTGAGTTGATCATCTGATTCTGACATTCTGATATGGCAACTTCTGATGCTGATGTCTGAAACCAAATTCTGATGCTGAATAGGTGTGATCTTGCTTATATCAATCAGAGTATCTGCAAGTCAGAACATAGTAATTTTAGGCAGCAAATAGTTCATTCATGAATCTTATGAATTATATATCTTTTCACTTTGTTATCATCAAAACTTAAATATAGGGTAGTAGATTCAAACTTTGTTCTAACAAAGTTCTCACAAAATTCAAAGCTATGAAGCTTTTACCTCAGTCGAAGTACTGACAAGTTCTTAAATCTCAACAGTTTTTCTCAGTTGAATTACACACAAGGTCCTAAATCTCGATAAAGTTCCTCCGTTGAATTATAGACGAGTTCCTAAATCTCAGCAAAGAAGTTTTCTCAGTTGAATTACGGGTGAGTTCTTAAATCTCGACGAAGATGTTTCCCCAAGTCGAATTACTGACAAGTTCTTAAATCTCAACAGAGTTTTTCTCAGTTGAATTACAAACAAGGTCCTAAATCTCGACAAAGTTCCTCCATTGAATTACAGACAGGTTCCTAAATCTCAGTAGAGAAGTTTTCTCAGTTGAATTACAAGCGAGTTCTTAAATCTCGATGAAGATGTTTCCCCAAGTCGAATTACTGACAAGTTCTTAAATCTTAGCATAGATGTTTTTCTCAGTTGAATTACAGACAAGGTCCTAATTATCGACAAAGTTCCTCCGTCGAATTACAGACGAGTTCCTAAATTTCAGCAGAGAAGTTTTCTCAATTGAATTACGGGCGAGTTCTTAAATCTCGACGAAGATGTTTCCCCAAGTCAAATTACTAACAAGTTCTTAAATATCAACATAGATGTTTTTCTCAGTTGAATTACAGACAAGGTCCTAATTCTTGACAAAGTTCCTCCGTCGAATTACAGACGAGTTCCTAAATTTCAGCAGAGAAGTTTTCTCAATTGAATTACGAGCGAGTTCTTAAATCTCGACGAAGATGTTTCCCCAAGTCGAATTACTAACAAGTTCTTAAATATCAACAGAGTTTTTTTCAGTTGAATTACAGACAAGGTCCTAAATCTCGACAAAGTTCCTCCATTGAATTACAGACAGGTTCCTAAATCTCAGCAGAGAAGTTTTCTCAGTTGAATTACGGGCAAGTTCTTAAATCTCGATGAAGATGTTTACCCAAGTCGAATTACTGACAAGTTCTTAAATCTCAGCAGAGATGTTTTTCTCAGTTGAATTACAAACAAGGTCCTAAATCTCGACAAAGTTCCTCCGTTGAATTACAGACAGGTTCCTAAATCTCAGCAGAGAAGTTTTCTCAGTTGAATTACGGGAGAGTTCTTAAATCTCGATGAAGATGTTTCCCCAAGTCGAATTACTGACAAGTTCTTAAATCTCAGCAGAGATGTTTTTCTCAGTTGAATTACAGACAAGGTCCTAAATATCGACAAAGTTCCTCCGTTGAATTACAGACAGGTTCCTAAATCTCAACAGAGAAGTTTTCTCAGTTGAATTATGGGCGAGTTCTTAAATCTCGATGAAGATGCTTCCGCAAGTCGAATTACTGACAAGTTCTTAAATCTCAGCAGAGATGTTTTTCTCAGTTGAATTACAGACAAGGTCCTAAATCTCGACAAAGTTCCTCAGTTGAATTACAGATAGGTTCCTTAATCTCAGCAAAGAAGTTTTCTCAGTTGAATTACAGGCGAGTTCTTAAATCTCGATGAAGATGTGTCCCCCTAGTCGAATAACTGACAAGTTCTTAAATCTCAGCAAAGATATTTTCTCAGTTGAATTACAGACAAGGTCCTAAATCTCGACAAAGTTCCTCCGTCGAATTACAGACGAGTTCCTAAATCTCAGCAGAGAAGTTCTCTTAGTTGAATTATGGGCGAGTCTAAATCTAGTTGAAGATGTTTCCCTAAGTCGAAGTACTGACAAGTTCTTAAATCTCAACAGAGTTTTTCTCAATTGAATTACAGACAAGGTCCTAAATCTTGACAAAGTTCCTCCGTTGAATTAAGGCAGGTTCCTAAATCTCAAAAGAGAAGTTTTCTCAGTTGAATTACGGGCGAGTTCTTAAATCTCGACGAAGATGTTTCCCCATGTCGAAGTACCGACAAGTTCCTAAATCTCAGCAGAGAAGTTCACTCAGTTGAATTACGGGCGAGTTCTTAAATCTCGACGAAGATGTTTCCCCTCAGTTGAATTACGGGCAAGTTCCTAAATCTTAACATTTCAATTTAATTACGGGCAAGTTTCCTAAATCTCAACAAAGATCAGACTTCCCCAGCGGAATCTTCTACAACAACAGGTATACAAGCTCTCGCTGAGGAATCTCTTATGCAATTGACACTCCTTCAAATGGCATCTTTAAGCCCATCCCCTCATCACCAATCTCCAGATGGCATCTGTAAGCCCATTCCCGACATCACAAGGCTGATACCACTTCATGCAAGTGCAAATTTCTAGGCACTCTAGTGTTCAATCATCTTCCACCTTCAGATCACGAAAGGCATGAAAGCCAATCTACATCCTCAGGTTTAAGAAGATTGAACAGGGGCAGATGTTGTACCCCAAAATTTTCCCTCCCATATTCCTCAAAACATTGCAAGAAAAATCTCCAAGTTGCTCAAAGTAGTCCAAGAGTTGGTCAGACAAGCTCTCTCCTAAGGCAGTTTACCCCAAATTAGGGTTTTGTGTTGCATCAAGATCCTTGAGTACAAATGACCTCAAGTGCTCACCAGTGTCCTAATATGTTCTCAAGGTCATCCATGTCAAGTTTCAAGCCTTGCAGAGGAAGTTTGCTCAGTCAATTGCTCAAAGGTCCAAAAATCGACTGTGCTAGGGCAAAAGTCAACTGTGACCCAAATACAGTCAAACTTCAAGATTTTTTGTCAACATTATCATTTTGAAGGATATTTCATCATTTTATCAAGGTTTGATCATGATTCATCAAGGATTGCTCAAAATTCATCAAGATTCAAAAGTTGCTAAATTAGGGTTTTGTAGGAAAAGTCAACTCAACTTTGACCAAGTATAACTTTCTCATACTTTATGATAAATTACCCATCCAAAGATCATTTTGAAGAGGATGAAATTCCCTACAGTCCATCTTCATATCCCAAGATCAAAAAATGCACTCACAAGAAGTTATGAATTTTTCCAAATGGGCCCATTCTTTTTCATTTGTTTTTAGTTTGCATTATAGCCCACGTGCTCCAGCCTTGGCCATGTGTCCATATCATTTTTTTATTAATTATTTTGATTTTATTTGAATTAATTTGATTTAAATCAAAATAAATCAAATAAAAATCCAAAGGTATTGATAACAAAGATTTTGTGGTGATTTTTGGTTCCATTATACAGCTTGCCATCATCAAATTCGTATCAAATCAATTGTGTGCAAAAAAGATTGAAATCAAGCCAATTTGGAAAGTTTGTCAAAGAAAATCAAATCCAAATCAAGAGCCTTGATAGAGGGAGATTTGAACAAGAATCAGGGTTAGAGAGCAATTCTAGAGGCAGAACAAAACTTGCAAAAACAAGGAAAAAGTGTGGGATCGAAATCAAGGTTAGAGGTCGTTTCAGGGCTTGGCAAGTATCTTAATAGTTTCCTAGCAATCACCACAAGCGAAAGCAAGCAGAACCAGGCATTTTCAGACCCTCATACGCGTTGTAAGTCATTCGTAACATGGCCCTGTTCTTGATTTTGTATTTCAGAAATTAGGCATTGTTAACATGAAATAATTGCATATTTTTGATCACCATGCCATTTGCAAGATTTTGGTATTATTTGATTTCATTTATCTGACCTGTATCAAGATCCACCATTGCTAGGGTTTGGTTCTTGTTTTTGGGCTTTTTCGTTTCAAGAAAAATTGGCCATGATAATGGCTACGGATGTGCTCAGCAGGTTGAGACGAACCCAACCATGTTCTTAGAATGCGTTTATATGGCCTGGGGAAGGATTTAGAGGGAAGCTACGCTTTTAGCTGCGGATAAAAATCCGTAGGTAAAAGTTACAGTTCTTAGAGGATAGGGACGAAGCCGTGTCATCCTCCCATTGGACCATTCAAATACATTGCGCGGGTTTTTCTATTTTTATGGCCATTGACAATTTTTTATATATTACCTTATGTTTGTATTATTATAACAAAAACAACAACGCGCTCCAGTGGTAGCCACATAAGCCTTAAAGGACCCAAAGACTGGACGTCAGGGGTTCGATCCCTGCCTCTAGCAATTTGCATTTTTCTTAGTTATTTTCAGGAGATCTAGTGCGTATACAAGCCTGAGGTCCACCATGTTCATCCTTCATCCATGTGTCAGATGGCCAGGTGGCCAGATCTGGTGGCCAATCCTTGAAGGCGCACCATAAGCAAGTCAATGCACGTGCATGGAATCCCAAAAGTCAATTGGACCTTCAGCTAATGGGCCAACATAATTGCTTCCTACACACCCAAAAACCAGGCCCATTCCTTCTTTCTCTTATATTTATTTATTTTAATTTAATTATTTTATTTTGTTTAATTAATTTCTAACCAATAAAATTAATTTTCTTATTTATCAAAAAATCACCAAAATACTTTTTAATTCAGAATTTTATTTTTATTAATAAATACTAATTAATTAATTAGGGTTTTAATTCTAGAATAACTTTAATTTATTTTTTAAATATTTAAAATTAATTAGAAATCATTAGGTTTTAATTCTAATTTAATTATTTTAATTTCTTTCTTAAATTAACAAAACTCCAAAAATATGTCATTAATTATTTTTTCATTAATTAATTTATTTAATTTCTAATTTAGTATTTTAATTTAGGATCTAATTTCTTTTCTTAAAATAAAAACAAAAAAATGCACTTTCTTTTAAAAGGGTCAAAACCCTAATTCGCATTCGATTTAATTTCGCGTCGCGCTTTATTATCTTTATCCAATTAATGTATCTGCTTCCGGTATGTAATAGTTAATTAGGACATTTAATTATTTTACCGCTTTATTTTATTTTCAAAGGGTTGCTTTTGGCGATGTAAATACCCGACGCCTTGTATTTTAATTTCCGCATTTTAATTCTGTTAATTATAACTGCTAGATGTTTGATAATAGGGTTTGCATGACAAGACTGAATGTTTAATCTTAAAATCAAATTAGATCACCCCTAACATGTGCAAAGATAAAAATAACTGAAAACGACACACTCGCACATGCGCACTCCTAGGGTACACCCCACTTGGTTGCCTTCATACACGGTCATTAAGTATAAGTAGTTTTAGAGGTCGTCTTCTTGTCTAAAAGATCATAGTTTCCTAGAAATGGTTGCATCGGATATTGTTGCCTCAAACAAATGATCTAAGACATTAGGGTTACTGCTAAGGCGTCCTAACATTGCTTTAGTGACCGTATGTCCCTATTCGAATTGACCCTTAAACTCCAACGATGGTGCTACCGACTCACTAATAGTGGGATAGCATTGTCTAAAGGAAATTAGCAAAGAACGATTCCCTTTTCGAGTAGGTAGATAGTTCGTAGATACTTGCTCATCCAAAATAAAGCAAATTTTTCACACTTACACTCCTTTTCAAACAAAGTTTTCAAAAACACTTCATTACACTCTTGAGGACAAAAGCAAGAGTTAAATCGAAGTTTCAAACAAATTTTTTTTCAAACCCACAAGCACAAAGAAAACAATTTTGAAAACAATGAGCAAGTACCTAAGAGCCCGTGGATAACCATGGATAGAAAGGGTGCTAATACCTTCCCTTTCTATAATATACCCCCCGTACTCAGAAACATCTCGAAAAAGGAATTTTTATGTGCTTTTTTCCTTTCCTTGTTGGATAAAATAAAAGTTGGTGGCGACTCTTGCTTACCGCGACATTTTGTGAACAAAAAACGCAAAACGCAAACCAGCATTCCAAAAAAAAGTCAGTTCTTCCCACCGTATCACAACCAGTAATAGCCTGCCCTTAGAATCTTCTTAGCCATCGTATGCCCGCTAGAGTGAGTGCCGAAGGTACCTTCATGCAGTTCAGCCATGATCTTTTCAGCTTCAATCTTGTCCACACAACGAAGCAGAATAGAATCATGATTACGTTTGTACAGGATGCCATTACTTAGGAAGAACTTAGCTGAAAATCTCCTTAAGAACTTTTTGTCATTGACTGAAGCTCCTTCTAGGTATTCTTGAGCCTCGAGATACCTTTTGACTTCATGAAACCAAGGCTGGTCCAATACTTCTTCGGTATTAATCTCGTGACAGTGTGCTGGTTCGTCCATTCATTCAATGGTGATCTGGGGAGCCTCATTATCCCAATTAAGTTTAAACATGGATGACATTGTAGCTAGAGAATCTGCTAGCTGATTTTCTTCTCGCGGGAAGTGCTCGAAGGTAATCTGCTCGAAATGTGGTAACAATGTCAAAACATGTTCTTAGTAAGGGATAAGATTTGGATGCTTAGTGTCCCACTCTCCTTTGATCTGAATGATGACCAAAGCTGAATCCCCAAACAAAATTAAAGATTTGATTCCCAAGTCTATGGCCGCCTTGAGACCAAAGATGCATGCTTCATATTCTGCCATGTTGTTCGTACAGTTGAAGCAGAGTCTGGAAGTAAAAGGAGTACGACAACCTTCTGGAGATATAAGCACAACGCTGATACCGTTACCAAGTGCATTTGATGCCCCATCAAAGTACAGGGTCCATCGAGATCCTTGTTCAGGTTCGTCATATGGTCTGAAATCTTCAACATTGTCCACTGTCATGATGTCTTCGTCAGGGAAGTCAAACTTCATGGATTGATAATCTTCTACAGCTTGATGGGCAAGATGATCAGCTAGCACATTGCCCTTTATAGCTTTTTGGGTAGTGTACTGTATTTCATACTCTGTTAGGATCATCTTCCATCTAGCTATCCTTCCAGACAAAGCAGGCTTTTCGAAGATGTACTTTATCGGATCCATCTTAGATATCAGCAAAGTGGTATGAGTCAACATATACTGCCTTAGCTGGTGAGCAGCCCATACCAAAGCGCAGAAAGTTTTCTCGAGCAGTGAATATCTGGTTTCACAGTCGGTAAACGTTTTGCTCAGGTAATAAATAGCATGCTCTTTTTGGCCAGACTCGTCATGCTGCCCCAGTACGCACCCCATTGAGTTCTCTAAGATGGTCAGATACATGATTAGCTGTCTTCCTTCGATAGGCGGAAATAAGACAGGAGGCTCTTGTAAATACTCCTTGATTTTATCGAAAGCAATTTGACAGTCATCATTCCATCTAACTACCTGATCTATCTTCAATAGCTTGAAGATTGGCTCACAAGTAGATTTCAGGTGAGAAATGAACCTAGCAATGTAGTTTAGGCGTCCCAAGAAACCTATGACTTCCTTCTCAGTGTGAGGAGCAGGCATTTCTTGTATAGCTTTGACTTTGGCAGGATCAACCTCGATGCCTTTGTTGCTGACAATGAAACCCAAGAGTTTATCGGACCGGACTCCGAATGTGCACTTGTTCGGGTTTAACCTTAGCTTGTACTCCTTCAACCTGACAAACAGCTTTTGCAAGTGATCAAGGTGTTCTTCTTCAGTTTGTGATCGGGCTATCATGTCATCTACGTAGACCTCTATCTCATGATGTATCATGTCATGAAACAAAGCTACCATGGCGCGTTGATAGGTTGCCCCGACATTCTTCAGTCCGAATGGCATCACTTCGTAGCAGAACGTACCCCACTGTGTAACAAAAGTAGTTTTGTCCATGTCCTTAGGTTCCATTTTGATCTGGTTATAGCCTGAGAATCTGTCCTTGAAAGAAAATACTTTGTGTTGAGCTGTATTGTCAACCAGGATGTCGATGTGCGGAAGTGGAAAATCATCTTTAGGGTTGGCCCTGTTTAAATCTCTATAATCCACGCACATTCTCACTTTGCCGTCCTTTTTAGGCACGGGAACAATGTTAGCAACCCATTGTGGATAGGAAGTAACAGCCAGAAACCCAGCATTGAACTGCTTCATAACTTTCGCTTTGATCTTCTCTGACATGTCAGGTCTCATGCGGCGGACCTTTTGTTTCACGGGTGGACAGTCTTCTCTAGTGGGTAGACAGTGTACTAGAATGTCAGTATCAAGTCCCGACATGTCTTCATATGACCAGGAAAAGATCTCAACATAATCATGCAACAACTGAACTAGGCGCTCCTGGACCCCCGGCTCTAGATTGGCACCCACTCTGATTTCCTTTTTGTCTTCCTCGGTGCCCAAGTTGATTGTATCCAACAGCTCCTCATGAGGCAGAATAGCTCTTTCCTCTTGTTGTAATAGTTTGGCCAATTCCCCTGGCACCTCACAATCTTCCTCACCTTCGTATTCGGCTTGGTAGATCAGATCTTCAGAGTCACTGAAGGCTATAGCAGTATTGTTACCCATGTGTGATCGGTGGATCTGGAACTGACTGTTTAACGCTGGCTCGCGAAATGTCGCGGAAGCAAGAGTCGCCACCGTCTTTTATTTTCTCCAACATGGACAGGACAAAAGCACAGAAAAATTCCTTAAAGAGATCGCTCTCGGTTCGGGAGGTAGGTTATAGAAAGGGAAGGTATTAGCACCCTTTCTATCCATAGTTATCCATGGGCTCTTAGATACTTGCTCATTGTGTTTTCAAAAATGGTTTGCTTGCTTTTCAACTGTGGGTTTTAAAAAGTTTCTTTGAAAATTTCAGTTCGACTCGTGCGTCAGAGTGTTTGAAAAATTTGCTTTGAAAGCTTTTGAAAAGTGTTGGTGTGAAAAGTATTTTTGTTTGAAATTAGAGCAAGTATCCTTGAGAACCTACCTACCCTAAGGAATTCGTCTGTGTAAATGTCCTTTAAAGTAGTGCCATCCCACCATTGAGAGGTAGGTAGCACCACCGTTGGAGGTGTTCGGGTCAATTCGAGTTTGTAGGGACATGGTGATCACCAGAGCAATGGGAAGACACCTTAGAAGCTATCCTCATGCCAGGTTCCCGGATCATGAGGACTTACTAAGACATCCTCTACTCGACGATCACCTTTCGAGGCAAGGCAACAGTGAGGCGTACCCTAGGGGTGGTGTGTGCGATTCGTGTGTCATGTTCATTGATATTTGTCTTGTTATGTTACAGTGATCTACGCTTGATTTTATTATGGCCATTCATTCTTGCATGCTTTTTGTTAACAGTTAATATTTGCGGGAAAAAGTAAATCTAAGGCTATTACAAATGGCGCGGGTCCACATCGCCAAAATTAAACCGGACCCGATTTGACGGAAAGTAAATAAAGCAAATAAAAGAATTGAAAAGTGCGAAAAGATAATTGTTACAAAGCTTTGGGAGAGATACATGATTATTTAAATGACATAAAAATAAATATGCGAAATTAAACAAAAAAATATGGGCGTTGGACCCTTTTGCAAAAAATTAAAGTTAATGAGGAATTAAAATTAAAATTAAATGTTTTTGTTTTTTTTTTGGTATTTTATGTTTTTTAAGATTTAAAAGAAAAAAGAATTAATTGAAATTAACTAACCCTAATTCTAATGGTTTTTAAGTTTGTTATGAAAATATTAAAATATAACCTAAATTAAACCTAAGTTAATTTATGTACAATTAATTAAAAAAATAAATAAATAATATTATTAGAAAGAAAAAAGAAAACAAAAAGGAATAAAAAGTTATTAAACCTAATTATATATTTTTGTACTTTTAGTTATTAAAAAAGAATTAAAGTTGTAACCTAATTAAAACTAAATATTTACATGTGAAAATACTTATAAAAACAATTAAAATAAATATTACATTTTTGCTCTTTTTCTGATTTTTTTGTGTATTTTATAATTTGGTAAAAATAATTAATTAAATTAAAAACAATGAAGCAAATAAAATAATAATTAAAAATAAAAAAATAAAAAGAAAATTGCAAACCAGGGGGGGGGGGGTTCAGGCCCCAAAGTGGAGGTTAAATGTGAAATTCTGGCCCAGCAAGTTTTTTGATCCGTTTGACTTTTTCAGTTTGTGTGCTAACGCGTTGACTTGCGTTTATGGTACACCTTTGATCGTGGCACTCTGATTAATTCTCATAGGCACGTGGACGTCTGGATGATGGTGGTATATCATGCGCTCCACCTTTGAAATTGCATGGGAAGACGCTTTGCAAAATAATATAGAAATAATGTAGACCTGGGATTCGAACCCAGGTCTTGAGCTATGCCAATCCTTATGCCTGCCGTCTGTGCCAATTAACGCGTTTTACATATATTAGACAAACAAATATTATAAAAGAAAATGGATCAACGCATGGAAACGCGCGCAAATTTTTAAACAAGCCAATCACTTGATGCCACGACTCCATCTTCTCCCTGCGTTCCTGAAAACAAAAACATATGGCAACGGTTTCTATGGCGTGCTCTTAGGCCGGTTTACAAAAAATAGCGATTAGCTCATCTCTAAACATAAATTAGGCGCGAGGGTTGGGATTTCTTCGTCCAGGCTTGCTCAGTTGAATGGTGGTGGTCTGGAGTCCTGATTTTTCCTAATTTCAGAAGCCCCAAATTAACAAACCTGTAAACCCTAGAAATCGCGCATGGTAAAATCGCGTGTATGTCATAAAAATGCAATTAAAGGCATTGGTTAGCATCAGCGCATCATAAGGGATATAAATCCATGAATCAAATGTTATGAAAGTGTCTAAAATGCAAAGCACGATAATGAAAAAAAATGGCAAAAGAGTGACTTCTGTACAGCGTTTCAAGGGACTATCGTTGATGCTTTTGATTGGAATCTGTTCAGGGGTTTCCAAGGAAGCTATTGAACCAAGTCTGGAGCTTGAATCGACCTCAAAAGGGGTTTACAGTTTTGAACTTTTTGGTGAAAATTCCAAGTTTTTTAATGGTCTTTGAGCGCAGCTTAGAGTCTAGCACGATTAGGTTTGTGTTCCTGGCTTTGTAGTGAAGCTATTAGGTCAACAATATTCAATAAAATCCAATGCAATAATGGTTTTGCATATTTGATTTCTTAAGGATCTTCCATATCTTTTTTCATGTGTTCCTTGTATCAATTAGCTCAAATCAGACCAAATCTTTCCTAGTTTACATTTGCACGAAATATTGACCTTAAAACATGTATAAAAAGATTGATTTTGTTAGGTTAAATATTTTTCACATATTTAAATGATTTAAATGAATTAATATAAATAAAAAATTCAAATAAATAAATAAAAAATGAGAAAATACTTCCCTTTGGGCCAAGTGGTCGTGCATATGCTTGGAATGATGAATCATGGAAGAAAAATGGGCCCATTAGCAATTTTAGGTCATTTGAAGTAATGTTGACTTTTCAAAATATCCAAAAATTTCCCAACTTCCACAAGGCATAACTTGCTCAATTTTTAAGCTTTTCTCATGTTATTGGACATTTTGGAAAGGTCTTTGAGTCCTTTAACCAATGCCTTTGGTCCCATGTCATTTTGATTTACCAATCTCAAGTTATGGTCTTTGACTTAAAGTCCCTTTTTGTTGACTTTTGAAAATGACCTATAATGTTGAAATTGATAACTTTTTGTGTGAGCATTTCTTGGACTTGAAGTATGAAGAGGAGTTGTAGGAAATGTCTTTCTCTTCAAAATGAGCTTTGGATGGAATTTTTCTGATAATCCATGTGAAAGTTATGCCCTGGTCAATTTCAGTTGACTTTTTCAGCTGTCCAAATATAGTAACTTTTGCATCTTTGATGATTTCTGAGCCAAATTTTGAGAATCATGATCAAGCATTGATCAAATGATGTTTGTGGCTTCAAAATGATATGTTGACCAAAATTTTGAACTTTTGACTGCCAAATGACCATTTTGCCCCTACAGTTGACTGTAGTGCAATTTAGGGTTTTGACTGAGCAATTTTGAGCTGAATGCTTTGAAACTTGATATGAAGATACTTGACCATCTTTGTGGGCATATGAGACTTGATTGGACCTTTGAAAACTTCATTTCCTTGATCAGAATACAAACCCTAGTTTTGATTGTGTAGGAGACTTTTGCACTGAGCAACCCTTGGGGAATTTTGTGACTTGGCTTGGCAATTTCTTGAAGAATATGGGAGGGCAAATTTTGGGGTACAACAGTTGCCCCTGTTCAATCTTCTTAGACCTGAGGATGCAGATTGGCTGACGTGCCTTTCGTAATCCGAGGGTAGAAGATGATTGGACACTAGAGTGCCCAGAAATTTGCGCTCACATAGTAGTGTGATGATGGAATGGGCTTATAGATGCCATTTGGAGATTGCGGGATAGGATGATGGGCTTATAGATGCCATGCTAAGATATGATGGAAGGTGGATGGGCTTATAGATGCCATCTGGATGTTGATCGCGTAGGAGATTCCTTAGCGAGAACCTGTATACCTGCAAAAGAAAAATGAGTACCTGACACGTTGCAGGAGCTGATTTTAGATGCTTGGCATAGATATGTCCTGACTGGTTACAGGAGCTGAGTCTGGAGCTTCAAAAGATGATGAATGAACCAGGCATGGTTACTGCCTTAGCATGAATGGTAAGAGAACCTTGGGTGATTTTAACTTCAACAACGCTCGTTGAGAAAAATCTTAGCGGGAATTACCATCTTTGCAATATCGGGAAGAGAACCATAGAAAATTATAATCTGAAAGGAATGATCACCTCACTCAACGTCGGAGAGGGAAACATCTGAAAATGACTTGTCACCTCACACACCGTCGGAGAGGGAACCATAAGAGACTGTCACCTCACACTCATCGTCGGAGAGGGAAACATCTGAAAAGGACTTACCACCTCACGCACTTGTCGGAGAGGGGACCATAGGAGACTATCACCTCACACTCATCGTCGGAGAGGGAAACATCTGAAAAGGAATTACCACCTCACGCACTTGTCGGAGAGGGGACCATAGGAGACTATCACCTCACACTCATCGTCAGAGAGGGAAACATCTGAAAAAGGAATTACCACCTCACGCACTTGTCGGAGAGGGGACCGTAGGAATAACTTCTACTGAGTCTTTATCAGAAAAATCTGTTGGGAGTTGATTTAGCTGGACTAGAGAAGGCCTTGAAATATCTTCAACCGGAATAAGTGTCAGAATGTTGCCATATCTGGTTTACATCTGGACTATATCTGGAAGGAGATCTGGAAGCAGTATCAGAACGTCACCATATCTGGGTCATATCTGAAACTATATCTAGAAGGAAATCTGGAAGCAGTATCAGAACGTCACCATCTCTGGGTCATATCCGAAACTATATCTAGAAGGAAATCTAGAAGCAGCATCAGAACGTCACCATCTCTGGGTCATATCCGAAACTATATCTAGAAGGAAATCTGGAAGCAGCATCAGAACGTCACCAAATCTGGATCATATCTGAAACTATATCTAGAAGGAAATCTGGAAGCAGCGTCAGAACGTCACTATATCTGGATCATATCTGAAACTATATCTAGAAGGAAATCTGGAAGCAGTATCAGAACGTCACCATATCTGGATCATATCTGAAACTATATCTAGAAGGAAATCTGGAAGCAGCATCAGAACGTCACCATATCTGGATCATATCCGAAACTATATCTAGAAGGAAATCTGGAAGCAGCATCAGAACGTCATCAAATCTGGATCATATCTGAAACTATATCTAGAAGGAAATCTGGAAGCAGCGTCAGAACGTCACTATATCTGGATCATATCTGAAACTATATCTAGAAGGAAATCTGGAAGCAGTATCAGAACGTCACCATATCTAGATCATATCTGAAACTATATCTAGAAGGAAATCTGGAAGCAGCATCAGAACGTCACCATATCTGGATCATATCTGAAACTATATCTAGAAGGAAATCTGGAAGCAGTATCAGAACGTCACCATATCTGGATCATATCTGAAACTATATCTAGAAGGAAATCTGGAAGCAGCATCAGAACGTCACCATATCTGGATCATATCTGAAACTATATCTAGAAGGAAATCTGGAAGCAGTATCAGAACGTCACCATATCTGGATCATATCTGAAACTATATCTAGAAGGAAATCTGGAAGCAGCATCAGAACGTCACCATATCTGGATCATATCTGAAACTATATCTAGAAGGAAATCTGGAAGCAGCATCAGAACGTCACCATATCTGGATCATATCTGAAACTATATCTAGAATGAATTGCGATAGTTGATAGTAGTCATTTTTGTATTGATCTTTTCCTGAAAAGGTAAAGCATAATTGTATGCAAAATCATGATGCATGAACTGTATGTCTTCAAAATTAATGAGATTCGTGTAGTATGATGCATATGCATGCTATAATGTATGAAAATGTGATGTTTATGAATGTATGTTTTCGTCTAGGAAAGTAAATCCTTGACGGATGCTGGGAAGTCACTCCTGGGCTGATGTTGAAGAATAGGTTTTGCTTCCGCCGGGGATGATAGTTGCAAGAATACCGGTAGGAGAAGATAACTCCGTTGGGGAATAAACTTGGCGAATGGGAGATTCTGCGGGGAGAAAAGATACTCTAGCGGCCATGCTGGGAAGTAATACTCTGTGGGAAGAGGGATGCCTTGCTGAGTATTGATAATAGTTTGCTGAGGATATCCTTGTTGTTGGAAGTATTGATGGACTTCGCTGGGGTAAGAAGACTGTATCGAGGACGCTCTTTCCGTGGCTTTTGGCTGAGGATAACCCAGTTATATCCTGTTAAGGAAATAACTCTTTGAATAAAGCCGGGCGACGCGTTCGTGCTCTGCGAGGATAAGCTTCCAAAATTTACTGGGGATATGCTTATGGCTTGGGGATATGAATCCCAACTTTCCTGGGGAAGCTGGATTGGACTCTCCTGGGGAAGTATTGCACTCTATTGGTTATGCTCTTCAATGGAACCTACCCTGACACCTTGGAGGATAGAACAATCAGATTTCTTAAACCACCCTTTATTGCCCCTGTTTCTATGGGGGAGGCACTTGTGGGGTGCTGATAGTTGTTGATGGACAAACCTTCTTCTGGTAGACAGATGGCAGGACATAGTCGTACACTTTAATCCCTAACTTTTGCCTGGACCGCCCTTTCGGGTTTTCAGTCCACCGGGATACCCATTTTTGCTCAAGCCGCCTTTTCAGGTTTTCGACTTGCCGGGTGTACAGATTTTTCATTTCGTCCCTTCATTTTGCCCGAACCCTTTTGGTTCGCCGGGAAGCCCTTATTTTTGCCTAGGTGTGTCAACCTAGCGGGTCTTTGATTTTGCGTAGTATTTTTCGACTATGTCCACGCTCTTAGAATGCAGGTAGGTGCCCCTGTTAGCTTGGTCACGCCACCAGAAGGTATTTGACCAGGTCAGATTTGTTGTTGGAGTGCCCCAAGGGACTCAGGTGGAGATTTGTCCCAAGCTATTTGGCTTTTGCGAGATTCTCCGAATCTTGATTGGACTACCCCAGATAATGGACCATGATCATGTCTGCCCATGGATTGGAAGTACTTCTGTTCATTAGGCCTTCCTCGTGCGAATTTCCCTGCTGCTCAAACAAAAGTCATATGCGAACAAAGTTATGTTAAAAATGCAAAGCTTATGTCTGTCTCGAAGATTTTGAAAATGCATTCTTTTTTCATAAAACAAGTGATTGTTTGTAAAACGTGATGTCAACTTGTTATTTTACCGTGAGCCTTAAGGAGTCAGGATACCTTTTGTAACAATATGCTTTCGAACTAACCCATGCTTCAGCTAGGACTTTTGAGGGTTATAACGTGGCCTGGTTCACGGTTTAAGAAACAAAGGATAAAGGCTCAAATTTTATTTGTACCCACCCGCTCTTCGTGATGTTCTCCAAACCTAAACTCAGTTGATCGCGCGTTTAGACCTTGTTCGAGTCTTTGCTTTGATATTCCAATGATGGTTCAGATGTTGATGATTTCTTTTGAATAGGCAGTCATTTTTTGCTTTGGTTGAGGGTTTGTGAGACCTCTTTCTTGATTTTTGTTATCCCTTTCTTTTTGCCTGAACTGTTTCTTTTTGGAATTACAGTCAGCGGGATGCCCCAGTTTCATAAGTCCCTTTTTATAGGTTTTGACTTCTTGGGCTTTTCGTTTATGATTTTTTTGATAATGACTGCCTGTCCTTATGATTGTTCTGAACCATCACTCTTTTTTTGTTTTGTAAGGACTCCTTTGGTGTCATCCATTGTGCACTTTGGATCAACTGAGAAGACTACCCTGCCCCAGGTTATGATTACAGGTTTCAATTTTCGAAAAGAAAAACTCCTACTTCTTTAGCTCAGAAGGGTTGACGAGGGATTATCATCCTTATAACTCCAGTGTTTAGGGATTGAAACAATGCCTGTACCTCATCAGCGGGGTCTGTTCAAAAGCATACTGTAGATTGTGGTATCGTTTTCGTCATCCTCCCTCAAGAGGCTCAGAATTATTAACCAAGAGTTGATCATCAGAAAAAATATGAAAAGAATTTTGAATATAATGAAAACAATTGTATTAATTCCCAAAACAGACATATGCGATGCATTAATAGAATAAAAGAGTTTGCTATGACATTAATTGTTTATATAAGCAAAGAAAAACACAACTCAGAAATTCAAATAAACAAAAGGTCTTCAACGATTGGGCAACGGAGCAGTGATTATGTTCGGAGTCTCAGGCACTTCAAACTGAATCTCCCCGACGTCGATCATGTCTTGAATTTTGTTCTTGAGAGGCCAGCAGTTGTCCGTAGTATGCCCCGGGCTATCAGAATGATATGCGCACCTATCGTTGGGATGATAGTTAGGAGCCGAAGTGTTCGGATTCCGGAGAGGAGCCCTTAAGGTGATCAGCCCTGCCTTCAACATTTGTTGCAGTGCTTGATCCAGCGACATGTTGAGTTTGGTATACTGTCGTTTCTCCTTGCGCTGCTGCCCCTGTCCTTGTTGAGCAGGTCCAGGATTGGAGATCTGGATTGCCCCTACCTCATGACGGCTCTTTTTACCGTGCACAGCATTGGATTCTTTCTTTCCATGATGAGGCTTTTTATCAGAAGGTGCAGCCTCTTGAATTTTCCCAGACCGAATGCCAGCTTCTATTCGCTCTCCAGTCAAGATAAGATCTGTGAATCCAGCAGACGAATTCCCAATTAGGTGGTTGTAGAACGGACCAGACAGGGTCCCCAAGAACATATCAACAAGTTCCCGATCAGTCAGAGGTGGTTGTACCCTTCCAGCAAGATCCCTCCATTTCTGCGCATATTCTTTAAAACCTTCACTTGATCCTAACGACATACCCTGGAGTTGGGTACGCGTAGGAGCAAGGTCGGCATTATATTGATACTTCTTGTAGAAAGCAGTAGCCAACTCCTCCCAGTTATGAACCTTGGTCCCATCTAGCTGATAGAACCATTCGAGATGAGTCCCTGAAAGACTCTCCTGAAAGAAGTGGATCCACAAATTCTTGTCCACCGTATATGGTTGAATCTTCCGAACATAGGACCTGAGATGTAACTTGGGACAAGACGCCCCGTCATACTTGGTAAAGGATGGTGCTTTAAACTTCCGAGGAATAATCACACCAGTTGACAAACCCAGATCTCCAAAATCCAGCCCAGGTACCTGTTGGATCTCCATAGCATTCAGCCTATCCTCCAACTGTTTGTACTTGTCTTCGGCAGGAGGGTATTGTTCGTCGTTGAAATCTGTCTCGTTGTCGGAGACCACTGGACTGGGAACCCTTTCCCCCTGATGACTACCTTCCCTCACAGATGGAGTTGTCCTCTCAGTTTCAATCTGCGGTGTATTCCCAGATCTGCGTCTAGGGCTGAACAAAACAGTCCTCCTCTTCTTCTTTTCTTTCTTCAAGAGCAGAGCCTTCAGATCTTGTTGCCCCTGGGTCAAGTTCATGATCAGCCCTTGGAACTGGGCGTTCTGAGCCTGGAGGGCCTTGATGGACTGCTCAGCTGATGATTCAGGATTCATGATGATCGGCTGAAATAAACAGCGAAGAAGGGTAAGCAACCTGTCAAAGGGATACCTGCAATGCAATGAGATGTATGACATGCATGTAATGTTTTCAAGGACCTCGCAGGGTAAACAGAGAAACTTGTTAGAGTTGGAAACTGGCCACTTGATTGAAGGAACTTCCTGTTGTAGAGAGCCCTTCTTCAAGGGTCAAAGGCTCACCATATCCAGTGGGTCATAGCCCCTGACAACCTTGGCTAGAGGAAAATAAATCCCCTTTGCCCCTTGCTGGGTAATTGGTTTATCATGACCTGCATCACAAGCCTTTGAGATCCTTGAAATGGGTTAGGATGTATGCAATGGTATGATGTCATGCTATGCATGGGATAACGTAAGTGACCCTGTTATGAGCCCCAATTAGGGACTATAAACAAACCCTGCAAGAAACTCAGTATACTTTGTTATGAGCCCCAATTAAGGACTATAAACAACCTGCAAGAAACTTGGTAAACCCTGTTATGAGTCCCTATTAAGGACTATAAACAAAACCTGCAAGCAACTCAGTAAACCTTGTTATGAGTCCCAATCAAGGACTATAAACAAGACCTGTAAGACTTAGTAACCCTGTTATGAGTCCCAATTAAGGACTACAAACAAAACCTGCGAGTAGTTCATGTGTCAGATAACAGGCATACAAGTAGTCAAGTACGAAGGCACACAAGTCACACAAGTCACACAAGAGAAGCCCTTAGAGTTTAGGCCGGCATGAGGTCGGGGTATTACCCTCTTGAAGTTGGTGGGCTCAACCTGTCCTATTAGAAGTAACCAGGTTCTAAGGGTCCCAATATCACGAGATTGCTTTCATTGTTCATCGTTTCGATTTAGCCACTGAACTGGCGACCGAAATATTCCAGGAAAGCAACCCTCAATTGAGTGTAGTATCGAGTATCAACCAACCTCGGACTGCACCAAAGTCAGTTATCTCACTACCCTAAAGAGGCCAAGATAGTTCAATTAAGGTTCCTAAGGTCTGTTGATGCTTCACGACACCACGCGGAGGCCCCGTACTCTCCTTGACTGAACTCAAGGGTTACCGGTACACACCAAAGTGCCACATCAACGTAGCAGACTGTTTCAACCATGTCGGTATACCCCACACAGTTCCCTCACAACCTTGTTGCTACTTTCTAAGAAAGGTATCCCCCAGATCCGGGTTTAGGATCTATAGAACTCCCAAGACAGTCCCACAATAATAAAGCAAGCAATTCATACAATTGAAAACATAAGTGATCTTAGTCCTAAGGTACACCTCACTTAAAAAGATGTCCCCAACAGAGTCGCCAGTTCTGTGATCGGTGGATCTGGAACTGACTGTTTAACGCTGGCTCGCGAAATGTCGCGGAAGCAAGAGTCGCCACCGTCTTTTATTTTCTCCAACATGGACAGGACAAAAGCACAGAAAAATTCCTTAAAGAGATCGCTCTCGGTTCGGGAGGTAGGTTATAGAAAGGGAAGGTATTAGCACCCTTTCTATCCATGGTTATCCATGGGCTCTTAGATACTTGCTCATTGTGTTTTCAAAAATGGTTTGCTTGCTTTTCAACTGTGGGTTTTAAAAAGTTTCTTTGAAAATTTCAGTTCGACTCGTGCGTCAGAGTGTTTGAAAAATTTGCTTTGAAAGCTTTTGAAAAGTGTTGGTGTGAAAAGTATTTTTGTTTGAAATTAGAGCAAGTATCCTTGAGAACCTACCTACCCTAAGGAATTCGTCTGTGTAAATGTCCTTTAAAGTAGTGCCATCCCACCATTGAGAGGTAGGTAGCACCACCGTTGGAGGTGTTCGGGTCAATTCGAGTTTGTAGGGACATGGTGATCACCAGAGCAATGGGAAGACACCTTAGAAGCTACCCTCATGCCAGGTTCCCGGATCATGAGGACTTACTAAGACATCCTCTACTCGACGATCACCTTTCGAGGCAAGGCAACAGTGAGGCGTACCCTAGGGGTGGTGTGTGCGATTCGTGTGTCATGTTCATTGATATTTGTCTTGTTATGTTACAGTGATCTACGCTTGATTTTATTATGGCCATTCATTCTTGCATGCTTTTTGTTAACAGTTAATATTTGCAGGAAAAAGTAAATCTAAGGCTATTACAAATGGCGCGGGTCCACATCGCCAAAATTAAACCGGACCCGATTTGACGGAAAGTAAATAAAGCAAATAAAAGAATTGAAAAGTGCGAAAAGATAATTGTTACAAAGCTTTGGGAGAGATACATGATTATTTAAATGACATAAAAATAAATATGCGAAATTAAACAAAAAAATATGGGCGTTGGACCCTTTTGCAAAAAATTAAAGTTAATGAGGAATTAAAATTAAAATTAAATGTTTTTGTTTTTTTTTTTTGGTATTTTATGTTTTTTAAGATTTAAAAGAAAAAAGAATTAATTGAAATTAACTAACCCTAATTCTAATGGTTTTTAAGTTTGTTATGAAAATATTAAAATATAACCTAAATTAAACCTAAGTTAATTTATGTACAATTAATTAAAAAAATAAATAAATAATATTATTAGAAAGAAAAAAGAAAACAAAAAGGAATAAAAAGTTATTAAACCTAATTCTATATTTTTGGACTTTTAGTTATTAAAAAAGAATTAAAGTTGTAACCTAATTAAAACTAAATATTTACATGTGAAAATACTTATAAAAACAATTAAAATAAATATTACATTTTTGCTCTTTTTCTGATTTTTTTGTGTATTTTATAATTTGGTAAAAATAATTAATTAAATTAAAAACAATGAAGCAAATAAAATAATAATTAAAAATAAAAAAATAAAAAGAAAATTGCAAACCAGGGGGGGGGTTCAGGCCCCAAAGTGGAGGTTAAATGTGAAATTCTGGCCCAGCAAGCTTTTTGATCCGTTTGTGTGCTAACGCGTTGACTTGCATTTATGGTACACCTTTGATCGTGGCACTCTGATTAATTCTCATAGGCACGTGGACGTCTGGATGATGGTGGTATATCATGCGCTCCACCTTTGAAATTGCATGGGAAGACGCTTTGCAAAATAATATAGAAATAATGTAGACCTGGGATTCGAACCCAGGTCTTGAGCTATGCCAATCCTTATGCCTGCCGTCTGTGCCAATTAACGCGTTTTACATATATTAGACAAACAAATATTATAAAAGAAAATGGATCAACGCATGGAAACGCGCGCAAATTTTTAAACAAGCCAATCACTTGATGCCACGACTCCATCTTCTCCCTGCGTTCCTGAAAACAAAAACATATGGCAACGGTTTCTATGGCGTGCTCTTAGGCCGGTTTACAAAAAATAGCGATTAGCTCATCTCTAAACATAAATTAGGTGCGAGGGTTGGGATTTCTTCGTCCAGGCTTGCTCAGTTGAATGGTGGTGGTCTGGAGTCCTGATTTTTCCTAATTTCAGAAGCCCCAAATTAACAAACCTGTAAACCCTAGAAATCGCGCATGGTAAAATCGCGTGTATGTCATAAAAATGCAATTAAAGGCATTGGTTAGCATCAGCGCATCATAAGGGATATAAATCCATGAATCAAATGTTATGAAAGTGTCTAAAATGCAAAGCACGATAATGAAAAAAAATGGCAAAAGAGTGACTTCTGTACAGCGTTTCAAGGGACTATCGTTGATGCTTTTGATTGGAATCTGTTCAGGGGTTTCCAAGGAAGCTATTGAACCAAGTCTGGAGCCTTGAATCGACCTCAAAAGGGGTTTACAGTTTTGAACTTTTTGGTGAAAATTCCAAGTTTTTTAATGGTCTTTGAGCGCAGCTTAGAGTCTAGCACGATTAGGTTTGTGTTCCTGGCTTTGTAGTGAAGCTATTAGGTCAACAATATTCAATAAAATCCAATGCAATAATGGTTTTGCATATTTGATTTCTTAAGGATCTTCCATATCTTTTTTCATGTGTTCCTTGTATCAATTAGCTCAAATCAGACCAAATCTTTCCTAGTTTACATTTGCACGAAATATTGACCTTAAAACATGTATAAAAAGATTGATTTTGTTAGGTTAAATATTTTTCACATATTTAAATGATTTAAATGAATTAATATAAATAAAAAATTCAAATAAATAAATAAAAAATGAGAAAATACTTCCCTTTGGGCCAAGTGGTCGTGCATATGCTTGGAATGATGAATCATGGAAGAAAAATGGGCCCATTAGCAATTTTAGGTCATTTGAAGTAATGTTGACTTTTCAAAATATCCAAAGATTTCCCAACTTCCACAAGGCATAACTTGCTCAATTTTTAAGCTTTTCTCATGTTCTTGGACATTTTGGAAAGGTCTTTGAGTCCTTTAACCAATGCCTTTGGTCCCATGTCATTTTGATTTACCAATCTCAAGTTATGGTCTTTGACTTAAAGTCCCTTTTTGTTGACTTTTGAAAATGACCTATAATGTTGAAATTGATAACTTTTTGTGTGAGCATTTCTTGGACTTGAAGTATGAAGAGGAGTTGTAGGAAATGTCTTTCTATTCAAAATGAGCTTTGGATGGAATTTTTCTGATAACCCATGTGAAAGTTATGCCCTGGTCAATTTCAGTTGACTTTTTCAGCTGTCCAAATATAGTAACTTTTGCATCTTTGATGATTTCTGAGCCAAATTTTGAGAATCATGATCAAGCATTGATCAAATGATGTTTGTGGCTTCAAAATGATATGTTGACCAAAATTTTGAACTTTTGACTGCCAAATAACCATTTTGCCCCTACAGTTGACTGTAGTGCAATTTAGGGTTTTGACTGAGCAATTTTGAGCTGAATGCTTTGAAACTTGATATGAAGATACTTGACCATCTTTGTGGGCATATGAGACTTGATTGGACCTTTGAAAACTTCATTTCCTTGATCAGAATACAAACCCTAGTTTTGATTGTGTAGGAGACTTTTGCACTGAGCAACCCTTGGGGAATTTTGTGACTTGGCTTGGCAATTTCTTGAAGAATATGGGAGGGCAAATTTTGGGGTACAACACCATGGGATCCGGAATGGAAGGGTACCTGTATTTGTGAGTGTGGGTGTGTGTAAGGGTACAACCATCTTAAAACAACAAAATGTAAAAGAAAGACAATGAGCACAAAAGGTTTAAATATGAAAAGCGTCCATGATTCATTAAATGACATATGAAAATGAAATAAAGACCCTTACAAATGGACCGTTTTGCCTCGGGTAAGACACAAGGTTGAAAAAGTACGAATTGTTTGTGAATTATTACAAGTCCAACAGAAATATAAAAGATAAATTACTGTGGTATGAAAGTAATTGGGATGAAGTCTTTGGCTTCCTAGTTGCACAGTCCTCCGCCAACAGTAGGAAAAATCCAGTCTTCCAAGCTTCCATCTTCTTCACTGTCGTCTAGTGTATTAACCCCTTGGTGGCTGATCTTTACAGGTGGCCCTCTGGCACGGGCGCGACGCACGGCCTTCTGAGCAGTCAAAGTAAACCCCAAGCCGAACTTGTCTGATTTATAGGGGATGTCTGGAAGCTGACCCCAGATGGTACTTCTTCCTTCTTCCACTAATGCCTTTGCATCCTTGAGAGAGGACATCCGAGGTGGAGTTTTTGTGATCACAGGAGTTGAGGATACCTCCTTGGTCGCTGCTATTTCCTGAGAGACTTCTTCAAAATGTTGGAAAGGGGTTTCAATGAATTCGCCTTTCAATTCCACATATCAGAATGAATTCAGATGACTAATCATGTATTCCTCTTCCCCATGGACAATTATGATCTTCCCTTGGACGGGGTACTTCAGCATCTGATGCAAAGTGGAAGTGACAGCTTCGGTATTGTGAATCCAGGGATGTCCCAACATGCAAGAGTAAGAAGGACGGATGTCCATCACGTAGAAAGTTGAGTTGAACGTCTGGGTTCCCACCTTGATCGGGATGTCCACCTCCCCATGGACCATCCTTTTAGAGCCGTCAAATGCCCTCACAATTATGTTGCTGGGTTTTAGGGTCAACCCCTCACAATCCAATCTATCCAAGGCTTTCTTTGGTAAGACGTTCAGAGAAGAGCCCATATCAACCAAGACATGGGCTAGGGTCGTCCCCCTACACTCCACCGAGACATGTAGCTCGTCGTTGTGTTTTCTCCCTTTGGGCGTCAAGTCAGCATCGGAGAAACCCAGGCCATTGTCAGCTGTCAAACTGGCCACACACTCTTGGAATTGATATGCAGATGTCTCTTGCGGCACATGAGCCGTCTTCAGAAATTTTACCAAAGCTTTAGCATGTGCCTCAGAGCAAAGCAACAATGCTAACATAGAGATTTTGGAGGGGGTCTTCCCCAGTTGTTCCACCATATCATAATCACTCTTCTTAATTATCCTCAGGATTTCTTCCATCTCCTTCTTGGATGTTTCAAGAATAACTAGTGATTGAGCCTTCGTCAAGACAGGCTCCTCTTGAACATTCTTTCCTTTATTCTCAGCAACGGAAGTAGGGATAGGAATTGTATTGTCTTCTTTGTTGGTCGGTACACTTGCAGGTACAATCACTGGTACAGATGTAATCTTCGGAACGGCCACGGGTCCAAATACTGCTTTTGGAGGAGTAATCTCTGGAGAGAAAATTCTCCCACTACAGGTAATTTTGCTTGTTCCGGTAATGTTACTGATGTTGGAATTGTTCTCCTCAAAGCTCTCTTCTTCGGCAGTCTGTTCAATCTGTTTGACACCATGGTAGTAGATTTCTCCACCATAGTTCCATGGTACCGTCTTATCTGATTTGTATGGGGTTGGCCTGGGCATTGTTATCTTCAACAGAGTAGTCATTGGAGCAGATGTAATCCTAACGGGTTTTTTAGGAACCCTGGAAGGATTGGCGTATATGGTTATTATTGAAACTTCTGGAACTGGAATGGGTGAAACAAGAGCTTTCTCAAACAAAATTTCTTGATTATCAATCATTTGTTGGATACCTTTCTTCAACAGAGGGCAGTCAAATGACGAGGACAGGAAAATACGGCAATCTTTGTCACAACCTGAGAACACCCCAGCCTTTAACAAATTCAACTTGATGGTCGAGAGCAGAGTTAACAATTCATCCACGGTGTCAACAAATAAGTCTTCCTCAACAGCACTGGCACTGTGTCCATGCCTGGGCATTGGAGCGGAGATAACATTCGGTTTTTCCGGTGCTTCAAACTCAACTTCCTTCGCGTCGATCAGGTCTTGAATCTTGTTCTTCAGAGCCCAACAGTTGTTGGTGTCGTGCCCTGGACTTTCATAATGGTATGCGCACTTGGCATTCGGATGGTAGTGTGGAGATGCAGTATTGGGATTTTTAGGGGCCTCTTTCAGCATTGCCAAATTCAACTTCAAAAGATGTGGTAGGACTTGAGCTGAAGTCATGTTTATCTTGGTGAATTGCCTTACTGGCCTTTCCACCCTTTGCTGATTATTTCTCGGCTGATTGTTTCCTGGCTAGTCTGATGCAGGATTTTGAATCATAACGGCCCCCACCGTTGAACGGCGCTCGGTTCTTCCCTGATTCCTCTGTGCATAGACAGCAGACATTTCCTTCTTTCCAGTGAAGGGCTTTTTTACAGCAGCAGAGGTAGACACGTCTTTTTGAATTTTCCCTCTTCTTATACCGACTTCTATCCTCTCGCCAGTTAAAATCAATTCAGTAAACCCTGCAGAGGAACTTCCAATCACATGATTAAAGAAAGGACCTGATAGAGTTCCCAGGAATATGTCCACTAGCTCCCTTTCAGATAATGGTGGTTGCACCCTTCCGGCTAAATCCATCCACTTTTGGGCGTAGTCTTTGAAGCCCTCATTGGACACCATTGCCATACACTGGAGTTGAGTACGGGTTGGTGCCAAATCGGCATTGTATTGATACTGTTTATAGAAGGCGGCTGCCAAGTCTTCCCAATTATGGACATCTTCCCTCTCCAACTGGTAGAACTAATCAAGTTGCATTCTTGATAAACTGTCTTGGAAAAAGTGGACCCACAAGTCTTTGTCAGCAGAATGCGGTTGAATTTTCCTGATATAAGATCGTAGGTGCATCTTGGGACAGGACACCCCATTATACTTGGAAAATAGAGGTACTTTAAACTTAGGAGGGATTATAATTCCTGATACCAGCCCTAACTCCTAAAAATCCAGACCCGGTACTCTCTGTAATTCCATAGTAGCTAGACGCTCTTCCAAGTGTTTGTATTTGTCATCGGCCAGAGGGTATTGTTGTTCAGAGTAGTCCTCTTATTTCTCTTCTTTTGCTTCAGAATCCGATGGCACTGCCGTCTCTTTTCCTTTTCTTTCCCCTTCGTCAGTGGTTGTTGGAAATTCTAAGGTCCTTCTGGCTTGTCCCTCAAACCTTCTGCCCATGATAACCACACCGACTGGCTTCTTCTTCTTTTTCTCTTTCTCTTTCTCTAGCAGAGTCTTGAGCTCCTCCCGCCCCTTGGCTAGGGTCAAGAGTAGCTGTTGAAATTGTGATTTTCTGAGCTTGTAAGTCTTTAACCGTTTGTTCAAGATCCATCTTTGCTGAAACAAACAGTAGAAGGATGAGGAAACTTGTTGCAAAGACCTGTTTATGCTCATGATGCATGCCATGTATTCATGCAATGTTTTAATGGATTTGAAAATTCAAATTTGTTTCAAACAAAAAAGGAACACACGTTATATTAATAAAATAGAATTCAAATACATCAATGCCCCTAGGGAAAAATAATACAAAATCCTAAGATAAAAAGACATTGCGCATCCTCTTTGGTGCAATGTAGGTGTTGAGAGTCTGCTCTTCATGAAGTAACCGAGTGAGTTCTAAAACCTTCATCTCACTTGTGTATAATTGGGCTTCAAAAGTATCGTGTTCTCCCTTGAGCTGTATCTAACTCCTTTGTAGATCTTCTAGTGATGTTGGCATGTCAGGATGTAGGAGGGTGTATGGAACCTCTCCTTCCTTAACAGGCTCTATAATCACTGGGAGAATAGAGGGGTAAGGCATCATAAGACTTTGGGCGCGGGTTCTTACCCACTTGAGGTAAGGCTCAAGAGGGATGGAATTTTTGTGTCCCAAGGTCTTACCATCTACCTTGTTTGGCATCCTCCAAGCTCGGATGAACCTTTGTCGAAGTCCTTGATCGTCGTTGTCGAAGTCGAAAACCAAGCCTTGAATCAACATATTATGTGGGACATCCCTTCGGGCATAACCAAAATGTCTTAGAGCCAAGAAGGGGTTGTAGGTGATTCCTCCCCTAATGCCAAGTAGAGGTACATTATGGAATTCTCCATAACGGTCGACAATGATAACATTCTCTTTGGATAAAGAACACCAATGAATATCTGAATGTGTAAGCGTCATCAACCGTTGTGACCACCTCAAACCTTGCTCATTCTTCAAGACTGATTGGGGAAGATGAGAAATAAACCATATTGCCATGAGAGGAGTGCAACACATGAGAATACCTCTTTTCCTCATTGTACGAGTGTGAAAAGAGTGCAAGATATCTCCAAGCAATGTAGGCACCGGGTTGCAGACATGAAGATTTTGACAGCACTCACATCTATAAGTTGGTCAGGATTAGGGAACAAGACCATCCCATATGTAAGAAGAGCTACAATCTCCTCAAAAGCTTGTAAGTCCAAGGAGTTCCAGCAGCTTTGGGCCTTCTCAAACAAAAACTTTGTCAGGAAGCCTTTGACACCACTTCTAGTTTCCCAATGGGTTGTGACATCAGATGAGTGCAAGTGCAGGGCTTGAGCAATCTCTTCTGGATTTGGATCTCTTTACGTACCGTTGAAAGGTAGTTCATTAAGAATAGGAATCCTCAAGAGTTGAGAAAATTCCTCCAAAATAGGCACAAAATGGTAGTTAGGAAATGTGAAGCAGTGTGCAAATGATCAAAGAACTAGAAAAGAACTTTCATCATGTCTTCCTCTGTGTTGGAAGTGACTAAGTTGAGTAGACGACCATGCCTCTCGGTGAATGGAGAGTTCTCAGGAATCCTTGAAGCTAGCTCCTTGAGTTGTGGAGGAATTCTTACAAGGTTGACTTGGATAGTTTTCCTGCGAAGTGAATCCATTCCCTACAAAACAAGAACAAAGATGAAATTCCAAAATCCTTGAAATGGTTAGTGGATGCATATGATGCTTTATAATGTTCATGATGTTATGCACAAGTATATATGTACAAGCAAATCACACAAGTTCCTAGTTTAGGCTTGCATGGGGTTTCATAGGTAAGTACCCTCTTGAAGTTTAGTTGGCTCAACCTTTCCTAGATATAGTAACCAGGTTCTAAGGAGCTCAATATCACTGGATTGTTTCCTTGTTCATTGTTTCAATTCAGCCTCTTTACTGGCGACCGAAATATTCCAAGGAACCAACCCTCAATGAGTGTAGTATCGAGTATCTACCAACTTCGGACTGCACCAAAGCCGGTCATCTCACTACATCCTAAAAGGCCAAGTTGGTCAAGTAAAGGTTCTAGAAGTTCGTTAGTGCTTCATGACTTCACTCAGAGGCCTCGTATTCTATTTGATTGACTCAAAGGCTAATGGTACCCACAAATATGCCACACTAACATAGTTATTGCTTAGACCGTGTCGGTGTACGCCGCACAATTTCCATAACATATTGCTATTTACCTATAATGTTTCCAAAATCTGGGTGGAGGATTCAAACCCAAACAATAGAACCAAAGTGTAAAGCAAACAAGTCAAACAAGGTAAGAAAATAAAGGTGATCTAAACCCTAAGGTAACCCCACTTTTATAATAATCCCCAGCAGAGTCTCCAGTTCTGTGATACAGTGGGAGAACTGACTTGAGGTTTGGCGTTTCGTCGCAAATGTCGCGGTTTAGCAAGAGTCGCCACCGACTTTTATTTTATCCAAAAGGAAAGGTAAAAAAGCACAGGAAAGGCCTTTGAGAAGTTTTCTTGAGTTCGGGGGGTAGATTATGAAAAGGGAAGGTGCTAGTACCCTTTTCATCCATGGTTTTCCATGAGCTCTTAGTTACTTGCTTTGTGTTTGGTGTGATTTTGAAAGTATTTTGAAAAGATCCCATTCATTTAGGCAATCTTTGTAATGATTCTCGTTCGTAAGAATGTATACAAAGATATTTGTCTTTTGAAAAATGTTTCAATGTTTTGTAAGTTGTCTGAAAATGTTTTTGAAATGTGTGTGTTTGTTTTTGAAAATAGCAAGGATTGTTTGAAATGGAGCAAGTAACTTAGAAGCTATCTACCTACTCAAAGGTCTTTCTTATGCGTTTTTATTCCTTTGACATTGTTGATTTACCATTGATTTGGTAAACAACCCTATCTTTGGATGTTAAACGGGACGGACGTGGGTCATCGTATGACCATGATAGCAATGTTTCCAAGTATCTTAGTATTTTTGAGGGACCAAGATCATTTTTTAGGCAACCTTTTGATAGCATCATCGAGGGATTATGATCTTATTTTTGTATTATTTTGCCAAGATACTTCGCATGCATAACATGGCCATTTTAAATTAGGCAACCAAGTGGGTGAAACCCTAAGGGTGTTTGTGTGCAATGTGTGTCATTTTTCATGCATTTTGTTTGTCTTGGATTAAGTCATTCTATTTGTTTGTTTTTGGTCTTATCATGCAAAACCCTAATTTACTACACAAATATATAAAGTGATAAATTGCGTAAATGTAAACTAAGCTATTACAACAATTATTATGAGAGGGGGGATACAAGTTTTTGAATGAGGATATTGCACAAATATAAACCCTAAAATACTATTACAACCCAATTGAATTATGTGCAAATTAAATAAATATACAAATACTAAAAATGCAATAAAAATGTATTTATGCAAAAATGTTTTGTATTTATTTAAGGTATGAGAAAATAAAATTAATTAACCCTAGAAAATAAGGAAAAATAATATTGTTAATTTTGAAGGGATGAAACCCTAGTTTTAAAATTAAAAGAAAAATATGTTTCCTTTTACTATTTTGTTCAAGAAAATAATGAATAATATTATGTATAAATATTAAAAATTAAAATATGTATGAAAATAAATATTTTATGTGTAAAAATAATAAAATAAAAATGTATAGTATTTATTAAATATATTTACAATTTATTATAAGAAAATAAGTTCTATTTATTCTAATAAGCTATTTTCTATGTAAAAAAATTGCAAAAAATTAAGAAATTATTTTTGTGATTTTTTAATGTTCAGAAAAAATTATTAAAATCAATAAACATGAAAATATGAGAAAATATGAAAAAAAATATAACAAAAATAGGTCAGCGGGTGCAAATAGTGGTCAGGGGGGGTGAAAAGTAAAAACAAAAAACAGCCTAGCGCGCCAAAAAGCCCAAGGCCAGTCATCTTCATCCCTGTCCTTCAGCTCTGCGCGTGCATCATGTCCAGACCTGTATCGTGCTATTGCTTGCATAAAAACAAAAACTTGTAACATGAAACATGTAGCATTTCATCTCACGATTCCAATGATATAAAATTTGTAACCTAACTCTCAAAGATCAGAGAGAATTTAATCAGCCCTAATTCGTAACCTAATCATTTCATGAACTTCAAGCTTTAAATTCTCACATCATGGTTAATATAAATGGCAAGTATGCATATGTACAGCTTCACCATGTTAAGGACTACTTTTTGCTTCACAAATCGTGGCTTGAGGATGCCTAAATAGAGAGATAGAGTTTTAAAAAATACCTCCTTCAGCTGGATTTGGATATGACAATGTGGGGACTTTGAGTGAGGCCTGAGGATCGTGTGAGCTTCCTTGAAGTTCCTTCAACCTATTTCAATGCCTAGCTTGTTTTGTGAATGGCCAGAAGTCTCTGTAGAAGTCAAGTTGCAAGCTTCCAAAGTGAAAATGGTGATGGCTGAAATAGAGCTCACAAAACTAGGACAAGGACTTGGATAGCTTTGGTAGGATATATGGAAGGTGTTTGAAGTGTTGAAATAAGAAACGCACAAGCCAAAAATGAAATGGCTAGAGTTTTGCAGAACTGCAATGTTTGGGCAGAAATTTTGAGTTTTTGTGTTTTGGAGAGTTTCATATGTTATGCATTCGTGTCCTGAGTTGTGACAAGTTTGTGGATATGTATAGAATGATACAAAGTCCACTCTTCCCTTGCTGTACAAGTTCTGACTTCTTTTGCAACCTTTCTTGCATTTGAAGAAAAGTGACGAGACAAATGCACCATGCTTGTACTAGCTACCTCAAGGGCTGATAAGAGTTGGTATGCTTTGCTTAATTCCTGTGGAAATTGTCTGCACCAAAAGAACAGGTCCAAGGCTCAAGGTTGATAAAGTTACAAAAGCTTGCCTTTATGAAAATGGCAATGTGAGCTTTATGCCTAAAATGGAAAAATCCCTTGTACAATGCTTAAAAAGAAAAGATAAAGCCCTTATCCTATGAGTTTGCATTTAATTATGGAGTGTAGAATGAGTTTAGGACCTGTAATGCAAGGTACAAGCATCCTTGATCAGATTTGCAACTTGACACTTTGTAAAAGTGGCTTGATCAAAAGTGATAAAATGCCAATTTCTCTTCTTCGATTCTCCCTAACCACAAATAATCTTAGAGAGTTCTGGGACATTTTAGAAAGCTTGCAATGTGATCTATAATCCATATTTAAAATGCATTTTGAGATACCTCTTGGAACTAGGTGAAAAATGTCCATGAAGTTGGGTAACAAATCTGCCTAAATTAGGGCAAATTTTCACTAAGTCATTTAGTTCATGGACCCCTATTCACAAATTCATAACTAGAGATCCAAGCATCTTTTGGGAAAACTTTGTGAATAAAATTTGTATATTTCATGGAGGACTACAACTTTCATGTTGGAAGTTTTCTTTTAATCAAATTTCATCATGGTGAAAAAGTTGTGAAAAGTTGGGAAAAAATAAGAAAATATTTATACTTAGAAAATTTCTAAGTTACGAAAACTTTTCAAATTAAAACCCTAATTTGCAAATTTAATTTTCTTGGTCAACAAGTTTCACATTTCGACATATCTTGATGAATTGTGACCCTTGGCACTTGATTTTGACCAAAAAGTCAAAGTTTGACTTTTCAGTATACAGTTGACTTTTGATCAGTTGACTGGAAAATTCATTTGTCAATCCAATGAACTTGAGATCTTTTGAACTATGTGATTAGGTCAAGATGATGCAATTGAGTCCTTGTAATCAATCTTGAACCCAATTGGTCATTGGCTAGGTTAAAAATCAGAAATTTCCCTTTCTCAGTCAAAACCCTAATTTTGACCATTTTGCCCTTTTGATGATTTGATCAAATTTCTTGAGGAGTTGTGATCCAAACTTGATCAAATGGTACATATGAGTCTAAAATTTTGTTGTGGATAAAAAATTATGAAGTTTGACTGTAAATTGGCCATGGTTGACTTTTTCCCCAATACAGCTGATATTTAGGTCAACTGTCCAATTGACTGAGCAAAAATGTGATTCAAGGCTTGAAACTTAACATGAGCAATCTTAGGAGTCCAAGATGGTGTATGAAAGTCACATGAAGCATTGGTGGTCCAAAAATCCTTGTGCAAACTCAAACACTAATTTCAGGTTATCAGTGCAAGGGGATGTCTTGAGCTGAGCAAACCCTAATCTTGTCTTGAGTCCAAGAAGTCTTGTGAGAAAAATCTTGATAAAATGAGAGGGCAAATTTTGGGGTACAACACATGACATATTAAAAATATTTAATGCAAATAATATAAGAAAATAATATGCAATTTCTGATGTAAAAATAATTTAGGTGATATAATAAATAATATTCACAATAAAAATTAATAATTATAAATAATTACAAAAATAGAAAAGTAAAAGAAAAACCAATTTATGAACAGGGGGGTTGCATCTTCTGGTTGTTAAGCCCTAGCGAAAATTTTGGAATAAGGGATGTTATGAAAGGGGCAGAAGTTTTGCAGGGGATGCATGGAAATTGACTGGGTTTTGGCCCCAGTCGCAGAACTTCTGAAGAGGCACGCTGTATGCAAGTTAGTAAAGTCAGAAAATAGGGACGTCAAATTCTGGGTTAAGCCCACTACACAATTTTTTTGGAAAAAGGGCTGACATAAAGTATATAAATCTAATGCTGATTTTGGACAAGGGAAAGATCTGAAACCTAGGTTAAGCCTAGTCAGAACTTCTAAAAAGGGAACTACATCTGAACGTAAGAAATTAGCGTGAATCTATGCAATCAAAATATAAAACTATCTACAGATATTTTCTACAGTTTCATCCCTGCCTATGTTCTTCTGACCCTACCCAACATGAAAATAGTAAAGAAACAGGTTAAAATTTGTCACCCCTTTGGCACTTTTACTTTTGATTCTGGCGTGTGTTTTGCTGTCCTTTCCTTCTTCTTCTGCAAATTCTGGTGACAGAAGCGACGGAAGGTGGAACGACGGTGATTGAAATAGGGTTCCAGATATTAGAACCTCAGTTACTCTTTTGCGTGTTCTTCTTCTGGGTTTTCCAGAAACTCTTGTGTTCTTCCTATTCTTGATCTTTCTTCAAGCGTTATTGTATTGCTTTTCTCTGCAAATCTCTCTCTCCTCGTATTATTTTATCCTCCTTCCCTTATATTTTCATTTGCTAATTTGCTCCTCTATTTGTAATGTTCAATTTTTGGGCTTGGACTATGGCTAGAGCAAAGATTGGGAATAAAATTAAAAAGATTTGATTGGAATTAATCCTATGTGAAAAATTTGATTGAAATTGATACAACGCACGTCCAACAGATTTGGGTTTGGGTTGCTTATCCTCTGAAACTCTAAGCTTGGGCTATGGAAGATAATCTGATTCTTTCCTTGCTTGACTCTTCTAAAAGAACTGATATTCCAGTTCTGTACCAGCACTAGCTTGTGCGTGATTCTGGCTCTGATCTGCACATCTTTTGCATTCATTTCTGTAAAGAAGAACTTTTGGGATTTCTGTCTCAGAAGTTCTGATGGGTCAGCGCTTGATCTATATAGCCTAACATTTCTTCGTTTGCAGTCATAACTTCTTCCTTAATTCAATTGGTTCTAGCGTTAATTCTTCCCCTTTCTTTTCCATACTCTTAGATTTAATTTTCACCCCTACTTTTTTAATAACAACTAAATCTTCTTGTTTTAAAGTATACCCCCCTTGATCTTGAATAAAGATAGTCCATCAGATATTGGTGTACCATCTTTTAATTAAATAATTCTAAGAAAAGGATTACTGAGGTAGGACAAATTTGGGGTATGACAGCTGCCCCTATTCAATTATCTTCCAATCGAATAGCGCGAGAAAATGCAGGTCTAGCGCATTTTGATTGGGGGTTTATTGAATAATTGGAATATCCAAAATTTCTCCAACCCACTCATAAGGTTATGCTGATATAGCATACCCTCATGAGTCTTGAGAAAATAAGCGAAGCCGATGATATATCGCTCACCATGGTTTGAAGTAGTGGGTTGGATGAGGAAAGTACATTGAGGCCTAGAAGCAATATACTGAGTTTCTGTGAATACGTTAAGGCTTAGAGGCAATGTACAGAGTTTGTGAATACGTTGAGGCTTAGAGGCAACATAGTTAGCGGTGAGAGTACATTGAGGCTTAGAGGAAATGTATGGAATTTGCGAATACGTTGAGGCTTAGAGGCAACGTAGTTAGCTGAGAGAGTACATTGAGGCTTAGAGTCGATGTACGGAATTTCGTTCATTACTGCATGGAGACTTAGGTAATGGACTACTTTGATAGGAACTCATCACTGCATGGAGACTTAGGTGATTGGTTGAGCGCATCACGGCATGGAGACTTAGGTGACGGGTTGAATCGTATGAGGAATGTTTGGTCGATTGACCCTTAGATGATTGAATCGAGGGTGATATTGTTTGTTCGATGTATGATACATGCGTATGCATGCGTACTTAAATGTTTTAGATGCATGTATAGTGTATGTATGCTTCAGATATGCAAAATGTATGTATGAAGACGTATGCAGAATGCGTGTATGTTTTATATGTGTGCCTTGAAATGTTATGCAGACTATTTCCAGTATTCTCTCTTTTAAACCATTGGCTTAGAATTGCCAATCTCCTGGCGTTGTATATTGTGTCGTTGTAGCTTCGTTGAATTTGAACGCAGTGAACAATGTTAGTAGTATTTTGAATATTGATTTTATGTATTGTAAGTGTCGGGGTAGACGTATGTATTAGGCATAGACTTTTTGAGTTGTGAGCACCGACACAAGCGTGGACAGATGCATATACTTTGTGTTGCAGGTGCAAGCATAGGCGCAGACGTAGACGTAGACATGTGCGTGGACGTGATCGTGGATTTTCTTTTGATGTTTTTCTAACCAAAATTATTTTTCGATGTTTTGTCAAATGCTTTTATTTGTTAATTTCCACGAAATGATTTCAGGACAATATTCACGAGTAATAATCGTAGTATTTTGTAAACAAGTCAGAAAAAACACAATTTGAGAGATGTAAAGAAAACAACTATTTTATTGATTATGCCTCTAAATAGGAGGATGTACAGGATGCAATTCCTAGAAAGAGGTAATTACATAAATTTTCAAAACTGTAAATGGAAATGAAAATGATAATTGTTACTGTTGTCTCCCCAATATCCTTTTGATAGCTCTTATCTCCTTTTCTTCTAAGTTGTATGATTATGATCTATTTCTCCCTTCGTGGTTTGTAGTCGTAGTTCTTAGATCGCAGTATTTTTATTCTTTATTTTTTGTATGAAATCCCTAACTTTTGCCTGGATTTCCATTTCGGGGTTTCAATCCACTAGAATTTTTTTATATGCCCCTAATTTATGCCTGGATCGCCCTTTAGGGTTTTCGATCCACCAGACTGCTCCTTTTTGCCTAAGTCGCCCATTTAGGGTTCGAGCTTAGCGAGCTTTTTATACATAGTATTTTCTGACTGCGTCTGAATTTGCCGAATGCAGTAGTTCTTCCCCATCCATTGTTATGAGGATAAGACCACATCCGAAGAATGTTGTTTTGACTATGTATGGACCTTCATAGTTGGGTTTCCATTTACCACGTGAATCGAGGCGAGGTAGCATAATCTTCTTTAGAACTAGATCCCATTCTTTGAATATCCGAGGACAAACTTTCTTGTCGAAGGTTGTCTTCATCCGCTTTTGATGTAGCTGACTGTGGCACAGAGCTATCAATCATTTTTATTCAATAAGGTTGAGCTGATCGAGCCATGTCTGCACCCATTCTGCTTCTTCCAACTTTGTTTCCATTATAACCCGAAGTGATGGTATCTCTATTTCAACTGGAAGTACTGCCTCCATGTCGTATACCAGCGAGAAAAGAGTCACACCTGTTAATGTGCGCACCGAAGTGCGATAGCCATATAGAGCGAAAGGAAGCATTTCGTGCCAAACTTTGTATGTCTTCACCATCTTCTGAATTATTTTCTTGATATTTTTATTGGCTGCTTCGACGGCCCCATTCATCTTCGATCTGTATGGTGAGGAATTATGATGCTCGATTTTGAATTCATCGCATAGTTCCTTCATCATTTTGTTGTTTAAATTGGACCCGTTATCAATAATTATCTGGCTTGGGACCCTGTATCTGCATATGATATTCTGCTTGATGAAGCGCGTAACCACTTGACTTGTCAAGTTGGCGTAGGATGCCGCTTCTACCCATTTGGTAAATTAATCAATGGCTACCAGTATAAAACAATGTTCGTTGGATGCTTTCGGCTCGATCATGCCAATCATATCAATTCCCTATATTGAGAATGGCCAAGGGGAGCTCATGACGTTCAGAGGATTTGGTGGCACAATTATCTTATCAGCCTAGATCTGGCATTTATGACACGTCTTCATGTAGTGATAACAATCGGCTTCCATTGTTAACAATTAATACCCTGCTCGCAGAATCTTTCTAGAAATGGCATGCCCATTTGTATGAGTCCTGAAAGTACCCACGTTGATTTCTCTCATAAGTGTATCCGCTTCTTGCTTCTCCACACACCTGAGTAGTACCATGTCGTAGTTTCTTTTATATAGCACCCCATTACTCAGAAAGAATTTTGAAGCTAACCTTCGCACGGTTCGTTTTTCAATCATAGAGGCATTCTCTGGATATTCCTGCTTTTCCTGGTATTTCATAGTAGGCTATAACCATGATGTATTCGTCTGGAAAGTCGAACTTTATAGGCTGATATTCCAGCAGCGGTTGGTGAGCTAGATGATCATCTAGTATACTACCCTTGATGGCCTTCTGAGTGACATATTGGATATCGTATTCTGATAGTAGCATCTGTCATCGTGTGATTCTCCCGGTAAGAGCTGGCTTTTCAAACACGTACTTTAGAGGATCCATTCTTTCTATTAACCATGTAGTGTGGGGTAACATATATTGCCTCAACCTCTTGGTAGCCCAAGACAATGGGTAACAAGTTTTCTCAAGGAGTGAGTACCTGGTTTCGCAGTCAGTGAATTTCTTGTTGAGGTAATAAATCGCATGCTCCTTTCTGTCTGTTTCATCCTGTTATCCCAGAACACAACCCATTGTGTAATCTCAAGCCTCAACTCAACTTTGGTTTTGATGAAAGACAAACAAGCTAGTTTTGATAAAAGACAAACAAGCACTATGGCAAGAAGGAAAAGAAGTGGAATTAGCTTAAAGCATCATTCACTCAAAGCTTCAAAGATCATGGCAAGCAATCAAGTATATCAATTCTCATTTGAACTACATTGATTAGAAATGCTCAAAAATGATATACACACCTGCCACAACACTTCACTTAAATTTTAAAAACAAATTTTAAGTTTTTAATTGATCGATTAACACTTGATGTAAATCGATTTACACATGCCTTTTCAAAAACTGATTGTCTCTGGCAGCAATCAATTTACATGAAGTGTAAATCGATTGATCACAGAACTAAGTTAATTTTTAACACTTGTAAATCGATTTTCACATCATGCTAATCGATTTACATTTCAAATTTTTTGAAAACATGAACGTTACAAACCCGTGCAATCGATTTACATCTTATGTTAATCGATTTACACATTGTAACTTTTGAAAAATCTGAACTGGTTTCAAGATATCCTTCACACCTTTTCTCCAATAGATGCATGGTCATACATTGCATCCTCTCAAGTTTTTCAAACAGAAAAGTGTCTATTTGGAAAGGTATCTTGATTACTTTAAATACTAAAATTTTCAAATTATAAAACAACTCTTCTCTTATGCAATAATTCTAATCTTTGTAAAATATTCAAACTTCATATCTCTTAACTTTTAAGAACAAAGATTTTCTGCACTTTCACACATATAAGAACAGAAATCTTTGAGCATTATCTAACCATTGTGTTAAAGTTTGTATTGCTTACAAGAGAAGAAAGAAGAAACTTCAAAGAAGTCACTCTATGTGATCAACATCTTTCAAGAAATCATACTTCATAAAATTATACAAAGTGTAACTTTTTTCCATGATTGTTGGAATTAAGTATTAGACTACTTGTGTTCCTTGTTGTCCATTGTTGGAAATAAGAGGTATCTTTTGAGAGGATTGTTCTCAAGAGACTTATTGGAAATCCAAGAGGGTGTTCTTGGTATTTGTTAGGTTCTTTAGTTGATAAGACTAGGAAGAGTCTTGTAAAAGTTCTAACAAAATAGTGAAATCTCTTGCGTGTTTGCAAGGGGACTGGACGTACTTCCGGGGTGTGGAAGGAACCAGGGTAAATCTCCGTGTCTCTTTACTTTATGCACTTTACATTTTTCAAAGCACTAAATCAAAACCAGAAAGTATAAAATAAGTCAAAAATCGACTACCACCTAATTCACCCCCCCTCTTAGGCGCATTCTTAAACTTACAATTGGTATCAGAGCAGGTTATAGGTAACCTGCTCCTAGAGATCCAGAATGGCTTCCGCAAATCATCAACCCGTTTTCAGAGATGGTGGTAGTAACAACAAGCCTCCTCTATTCTGTGGTGAATATTTTGACTTCTGGAAAATACGCATGAAGGCGCATCTAGAAGCACAAGGAGAAGAAGTATGGGATGCTGTTGAAAATGGTCCATTTATTACGGTAACGGTAATCAATGGCGTTGGCTCTTCAAAGCCTAAAATTGCATGGGACGACGATGATAAAAATAAAGTTCTCTATGACAAAAAGGCAATAAACCTTCTTCAAGGTGCACTTAGTATGGACGAATTTTTCCGTGTCTCGACATGCAAAACAGCAAAGGAAATATGGGATACCTTGGTTCAAACTCATGAAGGAACGGCTGAAGTAAAAAGATCAAGGCTAAATACCTTAAGTCAAGAATATGAACTATTTCGAATGCAGCCCGGAGAATCCATTCTTGACTTACAAAAGAGATTTGTGCATTTGACAAAACACTTAAGTGCTCTTGGTAAAACCTTGACAAATGATGAACTAAACTTAAAAGTCCTTAGATCATTGACTAGGCAATGACAACCAAAGGTAACAGCAATCTCGGAAAAGAAGAGCCTCTCCGCAATGACTTCCGCTACATTATTTGGCAAACTTCAAGAATACGAAACGGAACTCGGGAGACTTGAAAAACATGAGAATCTAGAAAAGAAGTCCAAAAACAGTGCTTTAAAAATTGACTCAAAGGAAGTTGTAAAAGAAGACAATCCGGAAGAAGATGAAAATTTCATGCTTCTTGTTAAAAGACTTGGGAAGTTTTTTGGAAGAAATGATAAGGGCGGATCTCATGCATATAAGAGAAAGCAATTCAAGAAAAGAAAAACCTCCACATCAACACAAGATGTCTCATGTTATGAATGTAGAAAGCAAGGACATATCAAGCCAAATTGTCCAAATCTCCCAAAGAAAAACGAATTCAAAGGAAAGGACTCAAAACAAAAGAAAGCCTACATAGCATTGGAAGATAATGATATGAGTAGTTCATCGGAATCGGAAAGCGACGAATGTGAAAATTTAGCCTTAATGGCATCGCATCACTCTGGCGACGAAGAAGAGGTTAGTAATGAATTTACTCTTTTTGATGATGATGTTCAAGGTGAAATTGATGAACTCTTGAAAGAATGCAAAAGTTTATACAAAAAGG
Source organism: Vicia faba (assembly GCA_948472305.1). Lineage (NCBI taxonomy): Eukaryota > Viridiplantae > Streptophyta > Magnoliopsida > Fabales > Fabaceae > Vicia > Vicia faba. The sequence goes on from OX451736.1 coordinate 674,312,707, forward strand.
TGTCAAACCAAGAAAAAGAACTTCTAATTTGTCTCGAAAAAATTGACACCATGACTAAAGATTTTGATCTTCAAAAACAGAATTTTATAAAAGAAAAGGAAAACTATGCATGCTCCAAGTGTGAATCAAATGTCTTTCAAATTGTTCAATTGAAAAGAGTCATTGAATGATATGAAAAAGGACAAATAGGATTGGAAGGATTACTAAGCCAACAACGTTATCCAAATGATAAAAGAGGTCTTGGTTATGTGAATTCTAAGAAACCAAGTAACAAGCCCACTATTTTTGTAAAGGCTAGTAATAGTTCCAATCCCAAGATAGTAGAAAAGAAGCAAGTTATTCATAATCATCAAAAGAAAAAGCCTAAAGTATCTAAAGGAAAAGAAATTCCTAGATACAAGAGCAAATTAGTTCCAAACTGTTTTTACTGTGGTATTATTGGACTGACACCTAATGCATGCTATATTAGAAATTTCAGTATGGCTAGTGGACACTATGCATGGGTGAAAAATGGAACTAACTATGAAGGACCCAAGGCCACTTGGGTACCTAACAAGAAATAATTTGTTTTTGTAGGTATGCTTGAAGTCCACATCAAATCTTTGGTATCTTGATAGTGGATGTTCAAAGCATATAACAGGAGATGTACACCAATTTTCATATCTAGTACATAAAGCCAAAGGGTATGTCACCTATGGAGACAACACCAAAGGAAAGATTCTTGGAATTGGAATAGTTGGCACACCTCCATCCATTCAAATTGAGGATGTTCTCTATGTTGAAGGATTAAAGCACAACCTTCTTAGCATAAGGCAACTTTGCGATAGAGGGTTCAAGATCAAATTCAACAAAGAAGAATGCATTATTATGGATGAGGCAACCAATGAGGTAAAACTCAAAGGTATAAGATCTAACAATATTTTTATGATTACTCTAGATGATTTGTCTATGAAGGTACAATGTCTTATGGTAAACAACAATGACGCTTGGTTATGGCACAAGAGGATTGCTCACATACACATGGAGCACTTGAACAAATTGGTTAAGCATGACTTAATTATTGGTCTACCAAAGATGAAGTTCATCAAAGACAAATTATGTAGTGCATGCCAAAAGGGAAAACAGACCAAATCAACTTTCAAACCAAAGAATGTGGTTTCAACAATAAGACCACTTCAATTGTTGCACATGGATCTTTTTGGTCCATCTAGAACAAGCAGCTTCGGAGGTAACATTTATTCCTTAGTTATTGTAGATGATTTTTCCCATTTTACTTGGACTTTGTTTTTAGTGCACAAAAATGACGCATTCAAGGCATTCAAGAGATATGCAAAACAAGTTCAAAATAAGAAATCATTAAAGATAACATCAATCCGAAGTGATCATGGTGGAGAGTTCGAAAACAGTCTATTTGAATAATTTTGTGAAGAAAATGGGATCTTCCACAATTTTTTAGCACCAAGAACTCCACAACAAAATGGAGTAGTTGAAAGGAAAAATAGGTCTTTGGTGGAGCTTGCAAGAACCATGCTAAGTGACTCAAGTTTGCCTAAATATTTTTGGGCGGATGCGGTAAGCACGACATGTTACGTAAGCAATCGCGTGATCATAAGACCTATACTAAAGAAAACTCCATATGAGATTTACAAAGGAAGAAAACCAAATATCTCTCACTTTCATATTTTCGGGTGCAAATGTTTTATCCTTAACAACGACAAAGACAATCTCGGTAAGTTCGATGAAAAATCGGATGAAGGTATTTTTCTTGGTTACTCCCTTTCTAGCAAAGCTTTTAGAATTTACAATAAAAGAACATTAACTATAGAAGAATCAATGCATGTTTCTTTTGATGAATCTAACACCTCCAAGGAGAAAGTTGTTATTTGTGATGATGATGATTCTATAGATTTATCTCATGAGAATTCTTGCGAAGGTGGTAAAATTGTCAACCCGGAACAAACACATGAACTTTCACATCAAAATGAAAATGATGATGATCTTCCTCAAGAATGGAGAACTCATCGTGATCATCCAATTGACAACATAATTGGAGATATTAGCAAAGGGGTATCTACTCGACTAAATATTAAGGATGCATGCTTGAATATGGCGTTTGTATCTCAAGTTGAACCTACTAAAGTGGCTCAAGCACTAGAAGATGATCACTGGATCCTTGCCATGCAAGAGGAGCTAAACCAATTCGAGCGGAACGAAGTTTTGGAACTTGTTCCTAATCCAAGAAATAAACGTATCATTGGAACCAAATGGGTTTTAAAAAACAAGATGGATGAAAATGGAATAATCACTCGAAACAAGGCAAGACTAGTTGCTCAAGGATACAACCAGGAGGAAGGAATTGATTTTGAAGAAACTTTTGCTCCAGTAGCATGTTTGTAAGCAATAAGATTATTACTTGCATATGCTTGCTCATTGGACTTTGAACTTTTTCAAATGGATGTAAAAAGCGCATTTCTCAACGGATTCATAAATGAAGAAGTCTATGTAAAGCAACCTCCCGGATTTGAAGACTTCAAACATCCTAATCATGTCTTCAAACTGAAGAAAGCTCTCTATGGGCTGAAGCAAGCACCAAGGGCATGGTATGATAGACTAAGCGCATTCCTATGTGAAAAAGGGTTTGTAAAGGGTAAAGTTGATACCACTCTCTTCATAAAAAATGTTAATCATCATACCTTACTTGTACAAATCTATGTAGATGATATTGTTTTCGGTTCAACTAACCAAAATATGTGCAAGGAATTTTCATCTATGATGCAAGGAGAGTTTGAGATGTCTATGATGGGAAGATTGAATTTCTTTCTCGGTCTTCAAATTAAGCAACTCAAACACGGTATCTTCATAAACCAATCAAAATATTGCAAAGACCTTATAAAGAAGTTTGAGATGGAAAGCAGCAAAGAAAGTGAAATTCCTATGGGATCCGACACCTATCTTGATCCAGATGAATCAGGGAATTCTATTGACATAACTAAGTATCATGGAATGATTGGCTCACTCCTCTATTTAACAGCAAGTAGACCTGACATCATGTTCAGCGTTTGCCTATGTGCAAGATATCAAGCCAGTCCTAAAGAGTCTCACCTTGCAGCAGTCAAGCGCATAATAAAATATCTCAAAGGAACAACCAACATCGGATTATGGTATCCAAAAGGTAGTATGTGCAATCTAGTTGGTTATTCTGATGCTGACTATGCAGGTTGTAAAACTGATCGCAAAAGTACAAGTGGAACATGTCACATTCTCGGAAATGCCTTGGTTTCATGGTCATGCAAAACGCAAGCAAGCGTCGCTCTCAGCACTTCCGAAGCAGAATACATTGCGGCTGGAAGTGGATGCGCTCAAATTCTTTGGCTAAAACAACATTTACTTGACTATGGAGTAAACCTTGGATGCATTCCACTTCGATGTGATAACACAAGCGCGATCAATATTACGAAAAATCCAGTTATGCATTCCCGGACAAAACATATAGACATCAGACACCATTTCATCCGAGATCACGTACTCAAAGGAGATGTCGAGATTACTTTTGTGGATACTCAAAATCAACTCGCGGACATTTTCACAAAACCACTTGCAAAGGATGCATTCTTCAAAATTCATCGTGAACTCGGGATCCTAGATGAAAAAGATATATAAGGTGCACTCAATCCTTAACTATACTTTAACGTACATATATATGGATTTAGACAATGTTTCAAATGTTAAAATTACTGTTTTTAACATTTTTCCTTTAAGTAAATCGATTTACTTGGTGTGTAAATCGATTTACCACTGAAGCAAAACATTTTTTTTTATAAAATCCTTTTGTGTAAATCTATTTACACAGTATGTAAATCGATTTACCACTGAACGAAAATTATTTTTCATAAAACTTCTGTTGTGTAAATCGATTTAACCAAGGGGAAAATCGATTTACCACAGAAGCTGAAGTATTTTTATGTACTTTTTCTCTATGCAAATTAATTTTTTTCCAGCATGTGATAGTTTTATGAGCTTTTAATATATTGGTCAAACTTACCTTGCCTCTCAACCTCCCACCATATTATTGGCCACTCATGGAATCTTGACCACTCCACTCAATTAAAACCTCATAAAGACCTCACTTACTCTCTTTATTATTTAATCTCACCAAAACTCCCTCATAACACCCAAACTCACTCCCTTTCTCATAGCAAAACAAAAAATTCTCTATCACCCTCACTCAAAAACCCTACCCATATCCATGACTCCCAAGAGAAAAGCAACAGCCTCAGAAAAAGGGAAGAAGCAAACTGTTGCATCCGCTGAAAACTCTTTGCTCGAGTACCTCTCGGATTCACAGCGTGAAAGATTTATCAAGCATTTTCAAAAGAAAATTATCTCAGCTCCAAAATTGGGTATGTTATCTACCTATCCAGATGAATGCTTCTCGTTTCAAAGGGATTTAATTGCTTATGGGTTAGAACCATTAATATCATCACATGGTTTCTATTACCCGGATCTAGTACGAGTATTCTACAGCAATATGCACTATGATAACAACAAATGTTATACCTATGTGCTCGGAACAAGAATTCCTCTGCATTCCAAAACTATTGGCAGAATTTTGAACATTCCATATACTGGAAGTACCCTCTATGACCCAGAGGATGTTGATTGGGAAAATTACAAGAAGAGAGAATTCTTCTACAGCATTGGTAGGTTATCCAAATCTGAATACCGTGCAAAGCGGATTCGTAGTCTTGGCGGTGTTATTCAGGCTCGGGACACTTGGAGTGCTGGTAATTTTCATATTGATGATAGATTGTTTCACTATTTTCTGGTATATATCTTGTTTCCTAGAGCAGGAAATCATTGTACTGCGACCAACCGAAAACTGCAAATACTTTATGCGAGGAAAAATGGGATTCCGGTAAACTGGGGCTAAACTTATTATGGTGCATATGCTAAGAGTTGCCACAAGGGCCACTTTTCTACCATATGCATATTTCATTACAAGGATCTTGGAAGAATTTGATATAGATTTTACTGGGTTTGAGCAGATTGAAATGGATCCAATCACCAATAGGATCTTCATCAAAAATGTTGATTCTAGGATGGGTGTTCATTTCAATGCTGAAGCAAAAACCATCACATACATTGGAGAGAATGTTGTAGGTGATGAAGGCAATAATGCAGATGAAGAAGACAATGAAGTTCCTCCTCCTGCTGCCTCTTTTGGTCCGACAAATCAAGATGTTATGGATTACATGACACAACAGTTTCTAACATCAATGCTCGATGGACCGAGATAAATGACTCTACCTCCTCTCGCATCAATGCTTTCCAGAATGATGTGAACCAACAGTTTTCAAATCTCTATTAACATCTTCATATCCCTCCATACGATCCAAACAATCCAGCACCTTCGCCTCCTCAATACACCGAACCTCCTATACACCAAAAATTTCCATATCCAGGACCCTTCCAATGACCAATATTATTGAATTCTTGTTATCTATCATTATGTTTTTGTTTTGTAATCATTCAAGTGTTAGCCTGTTGTATTTGAACTTTGTTCGCTATTTTTTTAAACATTTTCTTTTTAGTTCTTGTTAATATATGTTTCAAACTGTTATAAGTATCATTTTATGTTGCATCTTTCCCTTCTTTTTGATAATGTCAAAGGGGGAGAAGGATGTGATAGCACTTTATGGTTGTTTGTTTCATTTTTCTCTATAGGGCAAGCTTTCAAAACTTTTTTCTCCATAGGGGGAGAAATCTTCTCAGGGGGAGAAAACTCATTTTGCTCCAATTCTGAACAACTCATAAAGAAAGATGGTTTGTCATCATCAAAAAGGGGGAGAATGTAATCTCAAGCCTTAACTCAACTTTAGTTTTGATGAAAGACAAACAAGCTAGTTTTGATAAAAGACAAACAAGCACTATGGCAAGAAGGAAAAGAAGTGGAATTAGCTTAAAGCATCATTCACTCAAAGCTTCAAGGATCATGGCAAGCAATCAAGTATATCAATTCTCATTTGAACTACATTGATTAGAAATGCTCAAAAATGATATACACACTTGCCACAACACTTCACTTAAATTTTAAAAACAAATTTTAAGTTTTTAATTGATCGATTAACACTTGATGTAAATCGATTTACACATGCCTTTTCAAAAAATGATTGTCTCTGGCAGCAATCGATTTACATGAAGTGTAAATCGATTGATCATAGAACTAAGTTAATTTTTAACACTTGTAAATCGATTTACACATCATGTTAATCGATTTACACTTCAATTTTTTTGAAAACATGAACGTTACAAACCCGTGCAATCGATTTACATCTTATGTTAATCGATTTACACATTGTAACTTTTGAAAAATATGAACTGGTTTCAAGATATCCTTCACACCTTTTCTCCAATAGATGCATGGTCATACATTGCATCCTCTCAAGTTTTTCAAATAGAAAAGTGTCTATTTGGAAAGGTATCTTGATTACTTTAAATACTAAAATTTTCAAATTATAAAACAACTCTTCTCTTATGCAATAATTCTAATCTTTGTAAAATATTCAAACTTCATATCTCTTAACTTTTAAGAACAAAGATTTTCTGCACTTTCACACATATAAGAACAGAAATCTTTAAGCATTATCTAACCATTGTGTTACAGTTTGAATTTCTTACAAGAGAAGAAAGAAGAAACTTCAAAGAAGTCACTCTATATGATCAACATCTTTCAAGAAATCATACTTCATAAAATTATACAAAGTGTAACTTTTTCCAGGATTGTTGGAATTAAGTATTAGACTACTTGTGTTCCTTGTTATCCATTGTTGGAAACAAGAGGTATCTTTTGAGAGGATTGTTCTCAAGAGACTTATTTGAAATCCAAGAGGGTGTTCTTGGTATTTGTTAGGTTCTTTAGTTGATAAGACTAGGAAGAGTCTTGTAAATGTTCTAACAAAATAGTGAAATCTCTTGCGTGTTTGCAAGGGGACTGGACGTACTTCCGGGGTGTGGAAGGAACCAGGATAAATCTCCGTGTCTCTTTACTTTCTGCACTTTACAGTTTTCAAAGCACTAAATCAAAACCAGAAAGTATAAAATAAGTCAAAAATCGACCACCACCTAATTCACCCCCCCTCTTAGGCGCATTCTTAAACTTACACATTGCTCCTTCGAGCACTATCAGATACATGATGAATGCTCATCCAGGGATTGGAGGAATTAAGATTGGTGGATCTTGCAGATATTTTTTTATCGTCTCGAAGGTCGTTTCACAATCATCATTCCATATTACCGTCTGATCCTTTTGTAATAACTTGAATATCGGCTCACATGTAGTTGTTAGATGCGATATGAACCTTGAGATGTAATTCAATCGCCCTAAGAAACCACACACTTCCTTTTCTGTCCTTGGTGTTGGCATCCCTTATATAGATTTTACTTTGTCGGGATCCACTTTGATACGCCACTGGCTTACAATGAAACCCAACAATTTGCCTGATCTGAATGTACACTCGTTCGGATTTAACCTCAGTATGAACTTGTATAGCCGTTCGAATAGCTTTTGTAAATGTATGATGTATTCCTCCTCTGTATGGGATTTGGAGATCATATCATCTACGTAAACTTCAACCTCTTTGTGGATCATATCATGGAAGAATGTGAACATTTCCCTCTGATAGGTTGCCCCTGCATTCTTGAGACCGAATGACATTACTTTGTAGTAGAAAGTTCCCCAAGGTGTCATGAAGGTAGTCTTTTCCATGTCTTTGGGCGCCATTTTGATTTGATTATAGCCAGAGAAGCCATCCATGAATGAGAATACAGAGGCTTGAGCCGTGTTATCCACTAGAACATCTATGTGGGGTAACGGGAAATCGTCCTTGGGGCTTACTTTATTCAGATCTCGATAATCCACACACATGCATAACTTGTCGTCTTTCTTGGGTACTGGCACAATGTTAGCTATCCAGGGTGGATAGTCTACCACTGCTAAGAATCCTGCATCAAATTGTTTAAGGACCTCTTCTCTGATTTTGTTGGACATATCTGGACGAGTTCTCTTGAGTTTTTTCCTAACTGGAGAACACCCTTCTTTGAGAGGTAATCTATGCACCACGATGTCGGTATCCAACCCTGGCATATCTATGTAGGACCAAGCGAATATGTCCACATACTCGTGCAGTAGTTTGATCAACCCTTCCTTGACGGTCTGCTCTAACCTTATCCCTAACTAGATTTCTTTGGGATCTTCCTCTGTGCCCAAATTAATGATCTCTACAGCCTCTTGGTGTGGTTTTATGATGTCAGCCTTTTGTTTTATTTCCCTTGTTATTTCCTCAGAGTTCCAGATCTTTATCATCTTCCTTTTCAGCTTGGTTGATAGGAGCCTCAAAATTGTATCGGGTCACAACAGTAACATCATAGGTGGTTTAGGGCTTGGTTCTACACATTTATCATGTTTTGGTGCATATTTTAGTATATGAGTTTTTGAAAATGCATATGCATAAAAAGTATTGCTATTTTTAATTTTTAAGGAATAAATGAAAGAGAAAGACAAGGATCTTGACTGAAAACAAAATATAACTTTCATTAATTATAAATATTGTCTGAAACCAAATGAGGAACCCTTACAAGCAACCCCTATGCCTCAGGCTTGACATAAGATCTTTCAAAAACAAGAAAAATTACTTAGGAAAGAAAAATATCTTGGGAATCTCCACGGCAGCCCAACTTTTGATTTCTTCTCCTGGCGTGCACTCCCTGATAAAGTTTGTTGCCTTTCTGGTGTGAACTTTGTTGGATATCATTACCACATGTCCGCCATGCTCTGTTCCTTTGTTGACAAAGGTCTCTTGAATTGGCAGGAAGCGTTCTTTTCCTTTTGGAGTAGCTTTCGATGATTCATAGCCCAATCCAAAGCGATTCTTCTTTCTCAGGGATTTCTGGGAGCTTTCCCCAGCCTTTTTGAGGCATTACATCCCATGGTTTCTTGTAGATCTCTCCATGATGTCACCTTAGGTTTATTACCCTTCTCGACTGGTAAAGTAACCATTGAAGCAATTTCCAAGGCTAGGAATGGGGTAGCTATACAGTCTTCATCGGCACTGATATATCTGTATGATTCAATGTGACTTACGAAGATATCTTCCTCGCCATCGATTATGATTAGTTTCCCTTCTACTAGGAACTTCAATTTCTGGTGCAGGGTTGAGGTGACTTCCCTTGTTGCATGGATCCAAGGTCTCCCCAGTAAGCAAGTGTATGCTGGTTCTATATGCATGACCTGGAAAGTGATATTGAATATATGCGGCCCAATTTTAACTGGCAGATCCACTTCTCCTAACACCTAGCTTCGAGAACCGTCAAATGCTTTTACTATTGTGGAACTTGGCCTCATCACGACGTTGTCTATTGTTAACTTTATCAGACTAGACTTTGGTAACACATTGAGGGCAGAACCGGTATCAGTGAGAACCCTGGATAAATGGGTAGTACCTATTTGTATAGTAATATGGAGTGCCTTGTTATGATCTCGACCATGTGGCGGTAATTCATTGTTGCTGAAACCCAAGTATGATCCGGATGTTAGGTTTACTATGATATTGTCAAATTGATTTACCGAAATTTCTTCTGTGACATGATCTAAACTTAGTACCTTCATCAACGAGTCTCGGTGCGCTTCAAAGTTGATGAGTAGTGAGAGTATGAAGATTTTGGCTGGAGTTTGGTGAAGCTGATCCACCACTTTGTAATCACTTCTTATGATTATTTTCATAAACTCTTCTGCCTCTTAATCAGTAAAGTTTTTTCTTGGAGGCTATGTCTCTTGACTTGTATCAACCACTGGTTTTCCTTTGTCCTTTTTTGTGGCCTCATCTTTCTTCTTTGGTGGTTCAGCTCCAAAAATTCGCCTGCTTCGGGTCATACCCCATGTCCCTGTTATATTAGAAATTGCAGGTCCCTGACTTGGTGAGGGCTCACTTTCTTGTTTCACTCCATTAATGTAAACGGCCGAGTCATAACTCCATGGCATTTCTTTGTTACTTTCATATGGGATAGGCGTGGGTCCCTTAATCACCATTGTGGCCCTTGGAATAGTTGGTATTAGGAGAGTCTTCTTAGGTGCCATCCTTGTGGTCTCCGTCGATTTTGCCCACGGGATCAATAGAGTTTTCTTGTTAAGATTTTCGCCTTGGCAAGGGATTACCAATGGCTTCTTTCCTTCAATTGCGGCTACATATTTTTATTCAAGGTATGGTCTGAATTGGACTATCCCCTAATCCATTAGCTTTTGCAAAGTTCTTTCAAAGGCTTTATTATGTTCCAACAGGAACCCACATTCGAACAGATATTCTTTTAACAAGTTGATTGGGGTTTCTACTTGTCTGATTTCCCCAAAGTCATTGACTACTTTAATTGCATTTATTTTCGGCCCACCATGCTGAGGCATGGGATTTGTCTTGATGTTAGGTTTCTCAAAGGTGATATCTTGAGATTCTAACAAGTCTTGCACTTTGTGTTTGAATTCCCAACATTGCTCTATGGTGTGCCCCGGAGAATTAGCATGGTATTTGCATTTGGCATCGACATTATACCTTCGTGGGAGTGACGCGACTGGAAGAGCCAGAGGTTTGGTTTCCACCAATGATGCCTTAACCAAGTGTTGTAATAACTGGTTGGGTGGCATAGGGAGTGGATCAAAGTTTCTTTGTGGCCTTTTAAATCTACCTTGTTGCTGCCCTTGCAGGATCATTAGTTGTTGTGATGCCCTTGGTTGTGAGGCTACAACATTAATTTCTCCCTCTTTTCTTTTCGGGTAGTTTGAAGCGGGTCTTTTTGGATTATGGGGAGCATTTGATGATCCTCCTGATATCTTCCCACTTTTTATTCCAGTCTCGATTCTTTCTCCGATAGACACTAAATCTGAGAATCCCGAAGAGATACTCCCAACCATTTTATCGTAATATAGCCCTTACAAAGTCTCCATGAACATATCTACTAATTCCTTTTCTAATAGTGGAGGTTGCACACGGGACGCCGTCTCCCTCCATCTTTGAGCATATTCCTTGAAGGACTCTTCTTTCTTCTGGTTCAGATTTTGGATTTGCATGCGGGTAGGCGCCATATCCAGGTTATATTTGTAATGCATTAAGAAAGCATTAGCAAGATCTGACCAGGTTTGAATGTGTGTTCTCTCCAGTTGTATATACCAGTCTAAAGATGCCCCACTCAGGCTATCCTGAAAATAGTAAATCATTAGCTTCTAATTATGGGCATGGGCATGCATTTTCCTACAATACATGCGTAGATGATTTCTTGGACAGGTGAGCCCCTCGTACTTTCCAAATTCAGGTATTTTTAACTTTGTTGGAATTACCACATCAGGAACTAGGCCCATTTCAAGAGGGTCTACCTCGAAAGCATAAAAACCTCCCACAACTTTTAATCTTTCCTCCTGAGCTTTGTACTTATCTGTCACCGGTGGATTGTCAACAACATGAGTACCAGTCGCCTTTAAAGGTTCCTGGTTGGCATCCTCTGGGTCGTGGTCTTTGTATTGTAGGTCAAAGTAGTTGTCTGTGTTGTTGAATGGGATTTGTAGGGTCCCTGCTTTTGATGGTGGTGGTACAAACCCTTCAGTCTCAGCTTCTTGTTGGGCCATAACGGACTTTTAGAGTCTTGCCTCTGGTTCTTTCCTTGGTTGGTGACCGCCTGATGTAACAATGGTTTGGTTTACTTCTTCGAAAGCTACCCTGGGAATTTGGTCCTGCCTGTCAATGATTTTCTTCAGAGCTAGAATAACTTGGCTCAGATCTCCCTTCATTGAACTCACATCACCCTTTACTTGGTCGAGATCTTCTTTGAACGCAGCCTGAGTCTCCTCAATTTGTTCCATTGCTTTTTTATGGTAGGCCCTTGTTTGGTATGGAGGCCAAGGAGGTGGAGATCTTCTTCTACCAATGGTTTACTAGAGAGATTTTGTGAGAGATGAGTTTCGATATGTTATGCAGGTGTTTTATGAATGCATGCACGCAGATGAATGCGTATGAACATGAAATGTCTTATTCACTTAGGTACCTAGTTATCTTTTGTTTGTTATTATTTTAATTGGTGATTGTCTTTGAAATGGATACACAAATGAGATACGGAAACAAAATGCCTTTATTGAAAGTAACATAATCCAGATATTGGAAAATATTACAACTTTGAATCAGAACTTGTTTACATAAACATAAATGAAGGGAAATAAATATTCTAGGTGCGCTTGCGGATGTGTGCTCTGAAACCATCAACCATTTCTCGACAAAGATGGAGAAAGTCTTCAACATCCTTTGGAAGAGGAACCATCACCCTTTCTGCGGTCTCTCAGACTTCTAGGGATATCCTCAATGAGATTGTTGGCTAAGAAGACAAGATTTTCATGTCTTTCTTTGTAATGTCGGTACTCTTGATAAAGATGTGGGATTATATTATGGTTGTCTCTTCCTGCTTGGGCGATCTTGACATACTGCTCTTCCCAATACATCTTTTCACCCCTTATTTCCGTATAAAGTCTTCGCTGAATAAGGAAGTCTTTTTCGAGACCCTACAATTCTAGGCATACTTGTTCGTATTCTTCAGTTTTCTGAACCAAGAGTCCTTGTGCCTCCATCCTCTCGAGGCGTTCCTTATTCTCTGCTTCTTGGTTGTCTTCCAATCTAGTGGTGAGGTACTTTATTTGCTCTTCTTGGTCTAAGGAAACTTGTATTAAACCTTGGATATGGGCTTTTAAGTCTTCCTCTAGTACCTTCTTGTCATGTGTAGCCTTTTCATGCCATCTGGTTAACTTTCCAATTTACACAGCAGCATTTTCTAACCTTTGGTTGTGGGAATCCAGATTGAATGTTGCACTTAGAAGCCCTTTGGTTGTACGCTTTTTAATCTCAAATGCTTTTTAATCTCTCTTTTTTAGGTCCTTGGACTCAAGTATGAGTTGCATCTGCTTCTTCTCTTTGATTAGATCGCGAAGGTTGAGTTCTAACTCTTTCTTCTCCCTTTGAGCTTGCTTTAGGGAATTTTTCAAATTGTCAATTTCTTCCAAGGATATAGGCGTGACCTCTGGGACCTCTACCCTAGATCTATCTCAAAGGGCAGCTTGATAATTCGTACCATATCTCTGACCTAGCATGTGTAAGGCTCTCTTGCTACGGCGTTCTTTCTTTCAGCTCTCCTCTTATTGACCTTATTCCAAGCCCGAATAACCTTGTTGAGAAACTCTTGGTCCTTTGTACCCATGCCGGGGATGATCAATGGTCGGAGTTGTTCGTCCGTAGGTCTGTCTTCCAAGGGATACCCTAGTTGTCGTAGGGCCAGAGTAAGGTTGTAGTTAATACATCCCCGTGATCCAATCAACGGGACATTAGGAACGCTTCCACAGCTAATAGTCATGTCACCAATATATAGCTTCCTTGCATACTATAGTACCAAGTTTGTAGTGAGAGACTTTAATTTCTGGGGCCATTCACATTCGGTCAGCTTTGGTATCATATAATCTTCTTTGTAAAGATGGGTCATGAACCAAGTATATAGGAGTGAAATGCAACAATTCAAAGTGCCCTTTCTCTTTTCATACATCACATGCAAAGTGTAATAAACGTCAGCAAGTAGAGCAGGAGTTGGATCAGTATTAAAGAATTCGCGCCCTAAAATATGCTAATGGCTGCTGGGTCAATATAGTTTATGGTTCGAGGAAATAAAATTACACCAAATACCAGTAGCCATAAACAATCAACACAAGACTCCCATTCTTTATAGTTAGAAAATTCAAGTGCCTTAGCTTCCAAGTATACCCTTTTGATTCCTTGTATCGGACCTTCCCGTCGGTAATTTTGCACTAACTCAGGGTAAGGGATCCCTAAGCCTTTTGCCAAAAATTTGACTTCAACAGTTTGTCTGATACCCACATAGGCCTTCTCTTTGGAAAAGTTCAGAATTCTGTCAAATTCTTCCATAGCCAGGGCTAGCTAGAAGTCTTGGAATGTAAAACATCTCAGCATAGGGTCGTAGAACTGAATGAGGGAAGATACAACATCTATTTGAACATCTACTCTGGTCAAGTCAAGGATATCCCCATAGCGGCGAGGGTACATCTTCAGAGCTCTCTCAAATAACTTCCCCTTTATAGTTTTGATTTCTGAAAGGTCGGGCTGGAAGGCATTGACACGGACAAGTTGTTTCCCTTTGGTATCCATTTTTTTAAACAATCCCCAAAAACATGATTTTAATATCTTTTGTTTTAGTATCCTGTGAATAATACAGATAACAGACGCAACCGATGAATATATGACAAATATGAATGCATGAATGTATGGATGTATGGTTTAGTGGCAGGGTTTTGGTGAGTACCCTTAGAAGGTAAGTTCCTTAATTTGGACCTACGGTTAATCTACCCCCCAGAAGGTGGTTTCCTTAAGGGTGTCATGAATAACACCATAGGGAAAAGGCACAAGGGCCTCCCTTAGGTGGAGTCTCTTTATGGACCGAGACTTTCGTCTCTAAGTCGTGAAAGGTCTCGTCATGAATTTTTAGGTTAAGGTCGTTACAAAGATTCATGGGTGACCTTCCAAAGTCCTACTCGTCAAGAGGATATCTCTCAATAAGTATTCCTTTTTCAGAAGTTCACCGACTATATGCGAATTCGTCACATAAACTCGCAGGGATGACGTACCCCCTAAGCTAATAGACGAACCTTCTTTCTAAGGGTTATAGAAAATATATATATTTTTTAAAATAAAAATTCACGCCACGCGGTAAATATATGAAAAAGACAATTGACAATAAATAAATGCAATAAATAAATAATGTAATAAATAATGCAATAAATAAATAAAAAACCCCAAAGTAAAAACCCTAAAACCTAGAGTTGAAGTCCCCAGCAGAGTCCCCAGCTGTTGCGACTGGTTTTTTGATCAGAGCCGCCACTATTAGTTTTTATCCTAGGGAAGGGCATCTAATAGGAAACCCTAATTCACAGACAGAGATTCTAGGTTTCGGACTTCATTAGACGAAAGAAAGGTGTTAAGCACCTTTCATCTACCTTGTTCACAAGGATATTAGGTTTTAGGTTTATGTTGGGTAAAATAGGGTTTTAAATATTTATAGGAGAAAGGGTTTTAATTTTTTTATAGGGGAAAGAGTTTGTTTTTTTTATAGGAGAACTCACTATGATTTTTGATCGTATGCCTATGTATCCTCTTATGAGGAATCAGAGTCCCAATTCGTAGTTCGTACGGGTTTGTGTTTTTTAGGGGTTGTAAACGTACTTTGAATCACCTCGCATTTTGGCCGAGAGTAGTGATTGCGGAGAGTTTGGCTAAATGAGCAGTAAGTCACAATCTGCTTGAAACCCTTTTGCAAAAATAATTGTTAAGATTAATTTGTCGCAAAAAATAGTTTGAGATTTGTTGAGTGTTTTTTATAGATGTTAATTGCAAAAGATCTTATTAATGCATGACATATAAAAAATATTTAATGCAAATAATATAAGAAAATAATATGCAATTTCTGATGTAAAAATAATTTAGGTGATATAATAAATAATATTCATAATAAAATTAATAATTATAATAATTATAATAATTATAAATAATTACAAAAATAGAAAAGTAAAAGAAAAAACAATTTATGAACAGGGGGTTGCATCTTCTGGTTGTTAATCCCTAGCGAAAATTTTGGAAAAAGGGATGTTCTGAAAGGGGCGGGGCAGAAGTTCTGCAGGGGATGCAGGGAAATTGACTGGGTTTTGGCCCCAGTCGCAGAACTTCTGAAGAGGCACGCTGTAAGCTAGTTAGCAAAGTCTGAAAATAGGGACGTCAAATTCTGGGCTAAGCCCACTACACAGGATTTTTGGAAAAAAGGCTGACATAAAGTATATAAATCTAATGTTTATTCTGGACAAAGGAAAGATCTGAAACCTGGGTTAAGCCTAGTCATAACTTCTAAAAAGGGAACTACATCTGAACGTAAGAAATTAGCGTGAATCTATGCAATTAGAATATAAAACTATCTACAGATCTTTTCTACAATTTCAGCCCTGCCTATGTTCTTCTGACCCTACCCAGCATGAAAACAGTAAAGAAATAGGTTAAACTTTGTTACCCCTTTGGCGCTTTTACTTCTAGTTCTGGTGTGTGTTTTGTTGTCCTCTCCTTTTTTTTCTGCAGATTCTGGTGACAGCAGCGACGGAAGGTGGAGCGATGGTGATTGAAACTAGGGTTCCAGATATTGGAACCTCAGTTACTCTTCTACATGTTCTTCTTCTAGGTTTTCTAGAAACTCTCGTGTTCTTCCTATTCTTGCTCTTTCTTCAAGCGTTACTGTATCGCTTTTCTCTGCAAATTCCTCCCTCTCCTCGTATTCTTTTATCCTCTTTCCCTTCTTTTTTCGTTTGCTAATTTGCTCCTCTATTTATAATGTTCAATTTTTGGGCTTGGACTTTGGCTAGAGCAAAGATTGAGGATAAAATTAATAATATTTGATTGGAATTGATCCTCTGTGGAAGATTTGATTGAAATTGATACAACGCACGTCCAACAGATTTGGGCTTGGGTTGCTTAGCTTCTGAAACTCTAAGTTTGGGCTTTGGAAGATAATCTGATTCTTCCCTTTCCTGACTCTGCTAGAAGATATGATATTCCAGTTCTGTACCAGCACTAGCTTGTGCGTGATTCTGGCTATGATCTCCACGACTTTTGCGTTCATTTCTGTAAAAGAAGAACTTCATGGATTTCTGTCACAGAAGTTCTGATGGGTCAACGGTTGATCCATACAACCTAACATTTCTTCGTTTGCAGTCAGAACTTCTTCCTTAATTCAATTGGGCCTAGCGTTAATTCTTCCCCTTTCTTTTGCATACTCCTGGATTTAATTTTCACCCCTCCTTTTTTAATAACAACTAAATCTTCTTGTTTTAAAATATACCCCCTTGATCTTGAATAAAGATAGTCCATCAGATATTGTTGTACCATCTTTTAATTAAATAATTATAATAAAAGGATTACTGAGGTAGGACAAATTTGGGGTATGACATCATGTTCGAACAATTAATCATACACAAAAGAAACATAAAAGGCCTTAAATTTAAGCTTTCATGGAGTTTGTAGGTAAGTACCCTCTTGAAGTTTTAGTTGGCTCAACCTGTCCTAAAAGAAGTAATCGGGTTCTAGGAGCCTCAATATCACTGATCTTTCTCTCAGGCATTATTTCAGCACAACCATCTAATTTACGACCAAAATATCCCGAGAGTTCGACCTTAATGAGTGTAGTATCGAATATCAACCAACTTCAGTATGCACCAAAGTCGACTATCTCACTACTTTCTAATGGCTAAGTTGTGTCAACTAAGGTTCTAAGGTCATTTAGTGCTTTATGACACCACGCGGAAGCCCAACATTCTCTTTGACTTAACTCAAGGGACACCAGAACCAATAATGTGTCACACTAACAAAGCCATCGCTTTAACCGTATCGGTATACGCCGTACAGTTTTCATAATCTATTGCTACTTACCCAAAATGCCCCCATATCTGGGTAAAGGATCTATACAAGAATAAACCCAAGCATATCCCGAAATATAAAGCATACAAGGTAAACAAGTAAAGCAATAAAGGTGCTCTAGCTCTTAAGGTAACTCCACTTTTAGTTTTCCCCAGCAGAGTCGCCAGTTTGTAATACAGTGGGAGAACTGACATTTTTTTTTGCGTTTAATCGCAAATGTTGCGGATAGCAAGAGTCGTTACTGACATTTCTTTAATCCAATAAAGGAAAGTGTGAAAAGAACAAGAAAGACCTTCAAAAAAATTTCTGAGTAAGGGGGTAGGTTATGAAAATGGAAGGTATTAGCACCCTTTTCATTTGTAGTTATCTACAGGATCTTAATCACTAGATCACTTTTAAAAATGCTTTGTGAATGTTAACTTTTAAAATATTTTGAAAAATTCCTAAGTTCGTAAAACTTTGTAATGATTCTCGTATCGTTCAGAACGCATACAAAGTGTTTGTTTTGAAAATATTTAAAAGAGAAGTGTTTCATGTGAATAATGTTTTTGTTTGTGCGCAAGCGACTACGAGCTATCTACCTACTCAAAAGTCTTTCGCATTATTTTCCTCTTCCTTTAGATAGTGTTATCCTACCATTAGTTAGTAGGGAGCCCTACCATTAAATGTTTGAGGGACAGGCACAGGTCATCCTACAGTCATGAAGGCAACTCGTAAGGCGCTTTAGCAATTTATCGTAAGGGACTAAGATCATTTACCGAAGGAAACTTCAAAGGGTCATTGAGGGACTATGATCTTTTAACCGATGGTCTTTGCTAAAGCGTACCACGTTTGAGGGACATGACTGTTTTTATCCGAGGAAACAAGTGGGCTTACCCTAGAGGTGCAAGTGTGCAAAGTGTGTTGAGATTCAGTTACTTTAATCTTTGAGATTAGGGTTAGCTATCGTTTTCTTTTAGTCTTTGTGATACAATCCTATTAAACTAGCAGTATAAGGAAAGCAATAAATTGCAAAAAATAAATCTAGACTATTATAGAGCTTCGGGGATAGGGGTTACAAACCACAAAACGGGGAAAAAAAAGTAAACTAAACCCTAATTTATCTATCACATCCCTTAACAGTTACATATTTATGAAAATTATAATGCGAAAATAAATAAGCGTGTGGGGATTGTGAAAAAGGGAAAGATATTAAAACCTAAAAAATTCTAAGCGCTAGGAAAATGTTTTTGGTGTTTTGTTTAGAAAAATATTTTTATAGTGTAAAATGATAATTGACCCTAATTCTAATTAGTTTACAAATTTAATAATAAAATAAAATCAAAATGTGATTAAAAAATTAAATTAATTAATCCAAACCAAAATCTAATTTTTAGTGATTTTGTGATTTTTTTTCTAATTAAAATTGATTTAATTAATTATTTTAAAAAAAGTTAATTATTCAAAATAAAATAAATATAAAAAACAAACAAAAAAAGAATGGGCCTGAAAGTAATCAAATGGGGGTGTGAGAAGTCTGAAATTATTGGGCCCAAACAAATGAACCCAAATTGCTTGTGTTGGATCTGATGAGGATGGCCCTTGAAGGTTCATGGTGGGAGGCGATGAATCTAGGTCCATTGTGATTTGATGGTCAGGATGTGAGATACACAGTGCACACATGGACCTATTTTGTACTGAATCTGCAAATAGAAAATGTAAGAAAATAAAATACCAGGGGCAGGGATCGAACTCGTGCCCTGGTACACCAACGCCTTTGAGCGCTTGCTTCTACCGTTGGGACGGCTGTTTCATCGGGTAATCTATATCAAACAAAAATAACAAATACACAAATTGACTCATATTGCTGGAGAAGTGTCAGAGCCCTAGCTCCGGCCGTCTTCTCTGGCGACCTGTAAAAATCAATTTTTAAGGAGCCAAAACACTATGTCCCCCCTAATTCAACCCTCCTGGATCCAAATCTGGGATCAATTTATGCTATAGATCCTTGCATCATGTGTTTCGAGTCAAATTAAACCAAACGGGTTAAAAATGGTGTCTCTCAAATCTGAGTGTATGGGATCATAACACTTGTTCAAAATTGTTCAAGCATGTCTCATAAACTTGTTAGAAGCATAAATTTAGTTTAAAAAAGACAAAATTAAAGATACGAATTTTCAAAAAAAAGTGAACCAGACATGCTATTGTGTATGGTTTCACATGCTTATGATCATATAAATAGATCCAGACCTACCCTTAAGTCTTCCAAGGAGTGAATGAGATCGAGAGTTTGGAATGAAAGGGCATGTAACACAGATTTTGGAACTTAGGTTTCTTTGAGAAAAATATGAAAATTTTGCAAGCTTTTTTGAGGCAGGGATGCGTATCCTTTACTCCTTACTTGTTGTGCTTAAATAGAGGGAAGAAGTGAGGGTGAATAAGTATGGAAGGAAACAATGTATTCATGGCTTATGAGACAAGAATAAAACACATTAAAATACTTCATTTCTTGAGATTTTTCTTGCCTTCTTCAGTCCTATACGGTTTTGGCATGTTATGCTGACTTGTTTTGGGATTTAAGAGATCAATCATGTACTTGGCCCAATGATCTTGTACCTTATTTAATTTATTTTTCATTTATTTGTATAAAAACAAAATAAATATAAATAAAATAATAAGAAAACATAAGAAAAGGTATAAGTGAGCTTAGGAGTCTTCCATAAGGTCATGGACATGTTTGAAACCTAAAAAGTTAGGCCCACAAGTTCAAAATTTCAAGTTTGCTCACTTTGCACTTTATGCATTTCCTCCAAATTTCCCAATTTATAATGGTCATAACTCTCTCAATTTTTATCTTTTGAATGTGATACTGGACTTTTTGGAAATATAAATATGTCCCCTTCAATTTATCTTTTTTTTATCATTTTTGCATTTGGAGACTTTATCTTGATGCAAGTTGCCTTGACAAAAAGTGTCTTTTTGTTGACTTTTGAAATGACCTGTAATATATTAGCTCATATCTTTCAAATGAGGCACTTTTTGGACTTGAGCATAGATACAAACTTGTATAGAATTAAATTTCCTTCAAAATGGGCTTTGGTTGGGGGAAAGTTGATGAAGCATATGGAAGTTATGCATGGTCAAAGTTCAGTTGACTTCTCCTAAGGAAACCCTAATTTGGTAATTTTTGACTTGTGATGATTTGAGGGCTTTCCTTGAGGAATCATGATAAACCCTTAATCAAATGATGAATATCACTTCAAAATGTTGATGTTGACCAAAAATCTTGAAGTTTGACTGTATGTTGACCATAGTTGACTTTTTACCCAATACAGTTGATTTTCAATCATCTGAGCTATTCATTAAGTAAACTATGGGTGCAAGACTTGAAACTTGACATGAGAACTGTTGAATACCTATGATGAACCATGAAAACCATTTGAGACCTTTGAAACCCATTCTTCCTTGTGCAAGATGAAACCCTAGTTATAGACCTATTGCATAGGAGGAGGTTTTAGTACTCAACCCTTGAGTAGCTTTGAGTGCTTGAGACCTTTGTGAGCATGTCTTGAAGAAAAATGGGAGGGAAAATTTTGGGGTACAACACTTTGCTTTATGGAAAATATGATTGGACTGATTCCTACCATTTAGGGTCACCATTTGCTATGGTAATGTAGTTGTGGATCCAACGCAGACCGTAATCATTCGCTTTTAAATCCCTAATTTTGCTTGGATCGTCCTTTCGGGTTCTCGATTCACTGAGGTACCATTTTTTCCTAAGTCGACCTTTTCGGGTTTTCAACTTAGTGGGTGTACTCAATTCTTTTGATTAATTATTTTATATCCCTAATTTTTCCCGGACCTTTTTCTTTTTATGGTTCGCCGAGATGCCCATTTTTCCTAAGCCGTCAACTTAGTTAGTCTATTTCATGCGAAGTATTTTTAACTGCGTCTGCATTCACAGGGTGTGGAAAACTTCTACATCGATAGTTACAAGCATCACGGCTCCTCCTTAGAATACTTTCTTCATAACATATGGTCCTTATTAATTTGGATCCCACTTTCCCCTAGCAACTGTACTATTGGGAGGCAGGATTCTTTTCAGCACTAGGTCATCATCTTGGAAATTCCAAGGACACACATTCTATCGGAGGCCTTCTTCATCCATCTCTAGTATAATTTCCTATGAGATATGGCTTCCAATATTTTCTCATCGATGATATTCAACTGATTAAGTCTGTTCTGAAACCATTCGGCTTCATCAAGTTTTACATCTGCCATAATCCTTAAAGAAGGAATCTCAACTTCCACAGGCAGGACTGCTTCCATGTCATATACAAGAGAGAACGAGATTTCCCAGGTTGAAGTGTGTAGAAAAGCATGATAGCCATATAATGCAAAGGGAAACATCTCATGCCAATCCCTATAGGTCACCACCACTTTTTGCACAATCTTCTTGATGTTTTTATTTGCTGCCTCAACAGCACCATTCATCTTCAGAGGATACGGAGAAGAGTTGTGATATTTAATCTTAAACCTCTCACACACCTCCTTCATCATCTTGCTATTAAGATTAAATCCATTATCAATAATGATCTTTTCAAGAATTCCATAACGGAAAATGATTTCTTTCTTTACGAACCGAGCAATAACTTGCTTAGTGACATTGGCATAAAATGCAACTTCAACCAATTTGGTGAAGTAGTTAATGACAACCAGAATGAAACAGTTCCCGTTGGAATCAGTTGGTTTGTTTTTACCTATCATATCAATACCCCACATAGAAAAATGGCAAAAGAGAGGTCAAGACGTTCAACGGAACAGGCGGCACATGCACTTTATCGCCATATATCTTGCATTTGTAGCAAACTCTGGCATGATTGTAGCAATCGACTTCCATGGTAGACCAGTAATAACCTTCCCTCAAGATTTTATTTTCCATAGTGTGTCGAGTGGAATGAGTCCCAAAGGAGCCTTCGTACACCTCTTCTATGATTCTGACTGCTTCGTGTCTATCCACACATCTGAGAAGCATAGAGTCATAGTTTCTTTTATACAACGCGCCACTATTGAGGAAGAACTCGGTTGAATATTTTCACAGTGTCTTCTTGTCTATAAAAGATGCATCTTTAGGAAACTCTTGTGTTTCAAGATGCCTCTTGATGTCATAGAACCAAGGCTTCTCATCAGTTTCCTCTTCTATGGAATAACAGAATGTTGGCTCATCCAATCTCATGATGGTGATGAAGGGGGCTCCATTCACCCATTTAACTTTAAACATGGATGACAGAGTAACCAAAGCATATACTAAATGATTTTCTTCCCTCGGGATATGATTTAACGTGAACTCGTCAAAATACGGGATCAACTTCATGACATGCCCACGATAGAGAATCAAATTTGGGTGACGTGTCTCCAATATCCATTTATTTTACTAAAAACCAGAGCTGAATCCCTGTACACCTCCAGGATTTTGATTCTCAAATCAATTTTCGCTTTGATCCTATAAATTTAGGCTTTATACTCAGCCATATTATTGGTACAATTAAAGTAGGTTTTGGCTATTAATAGAAGTGGAAAACCTATAGGAGATGTTATGACGGCCCCCACCACATGGCTTATAGTATTAGAGGCACCATCGAACACGAGTGTTCATTGCGATCCTAGTTCGGGTCCTTCTTCTGGGTCGGGGATATTGCAATCTTTGATGTACATAATGTCCTCGTTTGGAAATTCAAACTTCATATACTACAACTCATCATCCAAGCGATGTTGAGAAAGATAACTTGACAATATGTTACCCTTGATGGCTTTCTGGGTAGTATACTAGATATCATATTCTGTCATAATAATCTGCCAACGGGATACTCTTCCTGTGAGAGCTGGATTTTCAAATATATACTTGATAGGATCTATTTTGGATATCAAGAGAGTAGTGTGAGTCAACATATATTGCTTTAGGAATTTGGTAGCCCAAGCAAGTTCACAACATGTCTTTTCTAGAAATAAGTACCACGACTTGTAGTTTGTGAACTTCTTGCTCAGGTAGTAGATGGCATGTTCTTTTCTACGTATCTCATCATGTTGGCCGAGTACACAGCCCATAGAGTTTTATAACATCGTCAGGCACATAATTAAAGGTTTTCCCTCCAATGGAGGCATCAGGATCAGAGGTTCCTGTAGATAATCTTTTATTCTATCAAATTTTGTTTAACAGCTCTCATTCCACATGTCGCTTTATCTTTTCTTAACAGCTTGAATATTGGTTCACACGTGGTTGTAAGATGAGAGATGAATCTAGAAATGTAGTTCAACCTCCCCAACAAATCAATAACCTTTTTTTTCTGTTCTCGGTTCAAGCATCTCTTGAATTTCTTTTACCTTTGCATGATCAACCTCAATACCTTTTTTACTAACAATAAAGCCCAACAACTTTTCTGACCTCACCCCGAAGGTGCACTTGTTCGAATTCAGCCTCAGTATGAATTTCCTCAATCTTTCAAACAATTTCTGAAAGTGAACTAGATGTTCTTCTTCTGTTTGTGATTTGGCGATCATGTCATCAACATATACTTCAATCTCTTTATGTATCATGTCATGAAAGAGAGTGGCCATCGCCCGCTAATAGGTTTTCCATGCATTCTTTAGACCGAAGGGAATTACTTTATTATATAAGGTTCCTCACGGGGACTGTAGGATGGATCCAGTTGTCTATATTATAATCATTGTCGACTTCATCTTCGGTAGCATTAGCTTCTGCTTCCTGAACTGTACCAGCACTGATGAATTTAATAGGACCAGGTGCCTCTTGAACTTTCCGAGTCACTACCTGTCTAGTCTTGTACCCTAGGCCAAACATATCATGTTTCATGGGTAAATCAAGTATACACCCAAACCATTAGGGTGTCCTGACTCCACAATTGCGTGTGCCTGTTTCAAGGATGCCATAGATTCTTGTGGCCTCTTTAACTCAGGACGAGAATTTTTGACCACCTAGACTGCCTCAAAGGCCTAGAATGGAGTTTTGTGTACTTCCCCTTCAACCTCAACATAGCAGAAAGAAGTCAAGTGACTAACTACATAGTATGCTTCTCTTCACACGGTAACCACTTTCCTATTGAACAAGATATTCAATTTATGGTGCAACGTGGAAGTCACTGCACCTGCAGAATGTATCCACGACCTTCCAAGGAGGCAGAAATAGGCGGGTTGTATGTCCATTTCAAAGAACGTGGTCTTAAAAACCTGCGTGTAACACCCTTCTAAAACCCCACGAATAATATAAATAAATAATCAGAGTATTTCACCAAAACGGCGTCACATGCTTCATAAGACATCATACATGCATGTCCTACTCCATAACATGGGTTTTCAACAATTATAAAACATTTACTTCGTAGTGGATTTCATAGTTAAAAATGTCTTTATTAAACACATCATAGAAACTTCGTTGTTCGTGGTTCATAATTAAAAACAACTTAAATACCATGAAAGGTAGTTCAAGGTCTCATTGTAAAACAAAAGAACACAAGTTCAAAATCATACGTTCCCGACCCCGATGTTACATATCAGAGCAAGACCTTCTAAAAATCAACAGAATGAAAACAACACACTCCAAGATATCTTATATGCTTCTACGAACTACTCCTGATCACTTGTGTGTTACCCACGTGGAGGCAACATTCAAACAGAAGGGTGAGTAATCACATTCATTACCAAAGATATACCAAATAGACATAGTAGCTCAAGCAGTAGCATCATGGTATCAAAATCAACAACATTTTCAACAATTCGTCAATTAGCACAACAACATATACAACATCATCTAGTCAACAATTATGCAATGCCATATAAGATGTAATGCAATAATTTATACTCATGCATGTGGTACCATTTTGTTATGAGTACTAGACTCATCACCCTCCAAAGATCCCCACCATAGGATTGATCCCCTCTTGGAACCAGAGCACAACATCAACACACTTAATCTGGACAATGAGATTGAGGCCAATACCAGACCAACGTCCTAAATCAACATGGGCGGACCAAAGTTATCCAAATTATGCCATGAATGCATAATGCACAATAATAGAAAATCAAACGACTACAGCTAGTCCAATCGCATTATCATTCATGAAATAATCAACAACATTCAATATATCATAGTCACAACTTATTACCATCATAGTATTTACAATTCATCATAACAACATACATCATCATAGACTACCTCGTTAAGAATCTAGGTTTACCTTAGCCTAGGTACTAGGAATATACATCTTTTACTCATTTTATTCCATCCACGTGTAGTTCATCGCGTTATCTACGAAACGCTTCGAACAACGCCTTAAACAGAGTTCTAAAACTCAAGTTATAGCCCTTTAAAAATCCTACTGTTGTCCTTCACCTGGTGCTCACCCGAAAAAGAAGTTTGCTCACCTGAGGCTCTCCCGGATATATGGGAGATACAGCACCACCATTCTCCTCTAGTCTCCATCACTCAGTGAAGCTCTTTACCCGCTTGGAGATGTACCTCTCGTTCCTACATCACCGGGCAACGCACAAGCGAGGCGACCTTCTTCATACAAAAATCCAGGAGCACCATTTTTCCCTATTCCTTCACTTTTTAGCTTGCCTGGTGACGACCAGGCATCGTTGCATCACCTGGTGACGCATTCCTTCACCTGCCGACGCGTAACATATAGCAACTTCCTGTTGCGAATTTGCACCTACTCAGCCTCAATTCCTTTTGCAATTTCATTCCAATACAATCTAGATTCTCATAGTTCTCAACACATAATCATCATATAATAACCATACAATAATATAGGAATTATATACACAAACTCATGGCAATTCAACATGTTATTTCCATTAATTTCAACATAATTTCATTACAATACAACATATCATCAAATTATCAAAACCCCAACAAATCCCTACATACCTCTAAACCTCATATCCATTATAATGACAGATCACTCCCCTTACCTTAGAGTCCAAACTTGGGTCTCTTCTCTTTGCGGTCTACTTAAATTCCTTTGTATTCTTCGTGCCCTAAATTTCTCTTCTACTCTTTCCAATATTTTCACAATCGTACCAAATGAAATATTTTCCTTTATTCCTTGGTTTACCTTTGGACCCCTAACATGTTTTGCCCAAGTCTTCCTCACTTAGCCTTTCACCAATTACCATCTTGCACTTATCTTCTCTACATTAATTATTCCTCTATTTTATTATTAATAATAATTCTAACAAATTTTAAATAATTATTAACTAATTATCTAATTACTAGAAAACTCCTTACTCATATAACTTCTCATTATCCCACAACATATCATCACATCACACATCATACTCAACAAAACATCATATATTCATTAATAGTTCATAAATACTCACAATTAACTAATTAAATAAGTAATTATTAATTTTGGGGTGTTACAACTCTCCCCCACTTAAAGAACTTTTGCCTCGAAAATTACCTGAGGAAAACAAAGTCGGGTACAACTCCCTCACTTGATCCTCGCGGTCCCCAGTCAAACTTCCACCATCTGGTCCACCCCACAGTACCTTCACCAAGGCAATATCTTTACCCCGCAATTGCTTCACTTCCCGTCCTTCTATCCGCACGTGTGATTTTTCGACAGTCAAGTTATCTTTTACATGTACATCATTCATCTGAATCACATGCGAAGGATCCAGAATGTATTTTCTCAACTGAGACACATGGAGCACATCATGAAGATTTATAAGCGACAACGATAAAGTAATCTGAAAAACCACTTCACCTATCTTCTCAGATATCTGATATGGACCAGGGAAACATGGTGTAAGTTTTCTTGATTTCATAGCTCTACCAACACTAGTCACCAGAGTGACCCACAAAAACACATGGTCATCATTTTAAAACTCAAGCGTCTTTCTCTTCTTATCGTGATAACTGTTCTGAGGACTATGATAAGCTCTCATCTTCTCTTGGATCATCTTGATCTTCTCAGTCATTTCCTACACAATCTCAGTTGCGAGTACAATACTATCGCCTGACTCATACCAACCCAATGTAGTTCTACACCTCATACCATACAACACTTCATACAGTGTCATCCCAATACTAGCATGAAAACTATTATTGTACGTAAACTCGATCAACGACAAGTGGCCGTGCCAAGCACCTCCTTGTTCCAACATACAAGCTCTTTACAAATCCTCTAAAGACTGAATAGTCTTCTCAGTTTGATCGTCCGTCTGCAGATGATATGAAGAACTTAACTTCAATTTAGTACCAAAAACATTCTGCAAACCTTCCCAAAATTTCAACGTAAATATTGGATCTCTGTCCAACATAATACTCGAAGGTATACTGTGCAACTTTACAATCTCATCAATATACATCTCTGTCAGCTTCTCCGTGGAGAGTAACTTTCATAGGCTAGAAATGAGTCGAGTTAGTCAACCTATCAACAATCACCCAAATTGAATCATTTCCTTTAGCGGTCCTTGGCAATCCCGATACAAAATCAATTGAAACACTATCCCATTTCAACTGTGGAATACTCAAAGGTTGCATAATACACATAGGCTTCTGATGTTTGATCTCGGATTTCTGGAAAGTCAAAAAGGTGTACACAAATTGTGCAACTTCCTTTTTCATTCGCGGCAACTAAAACAATTTCTTCAAATCTTGATACATCTTCATAGCACCCGGATGAATACTCAAACCACTTCGATGTCCTTCCTCAAGAATACTCTTCTTAAGCTCTATAACATCTAGAACACATACTCTATTGTCAAACTTCAACACACCATTTTCATCTACTCAGAATTCACCACTGTTACCTTGGTTTATCAATGTTAATCAATCCACCAAACTTAAATCATATTTCTTACCTTCTCGGATTTCTTCAAGGATACCACTGGTCAGTTTCAACATTCTTAACTTCACACTATTAGATGTCTCTTCACATACTAAACTCATGTCTTTAAATTTCTCGATCAATTCCAACTACTACACCATAAGCATTGACATATGCAAGGACTTCATACTCAAAGCATCAGCCACTACATTTTCTTTACCAGGATGGTAACTCAAGTCAAAATCATAGTCTTTCAAAAGTTTGAGCCACCTCCTTTGCCTAATATTTAATTATTTCTAATCAAACAAGTACTTCAGACTCTTATGGTTGCTGAATACTTCAAATTTAGAGCCAAAAAGATAATGTCTCCAAATGTTCAGCATAAAAACGACTACTCCTAGTTCTATGTCACGCGTAGGATAATTCCTCTCATGCACTTTCAATTTCCTAGAAGCATAAGCAACAACCTGTCTATTTTGCAATGATACGCCACCAAGACCCATTTTAGACGCATCACAATAAACTACGAAAGATTCATTTGGATTAGGAAAAATAATCACCAGAGCAGTAGTTAACTTCTTATTCATTTCTACAAAACTTTCCTAACACGAAACATCCCACACATACGCTTGACCCTTTCGAGTCAATTGAGTTAATGGTAACGCCAACTTAGAAAATCCCTCAATAAACCTTCGATAATGTCAAGCTAAACTAAGAAAACTTTGAATCTTGGTTGCAGACTTCAGAGTCTCCCTTTGTAACACAACATTGACTTTAGAAGGATCTACAGCAATCCAACTACTAGAAATCACATGGCCAAGGAAACTCACTTCGACAGTTTTGCATACAACTTCTTCTCTTTCAACACTTGCAATACAATTCGCAAATGCTCAATATGCTCTTCTTTTGATTTAGAATAATCCAACATTTTGTTAATGAAAACCACCACAAACTTGTCCAAATACTTCTGAAAAATATGGTTCATGTATTCCATGAAAACACCTGGCACATTAGATACACCAAACGACACGACAGTTTATTCGTAATGACCATACCTCATTCGAAAAGTCGTCTTCGGAATATCATCTAGTTTAACACAAATCTGATGATAACCCGACCTCAAATTAATCTTGCTAAAAACGCAAGCACCCACCAACTAAACCTCAAATTAATCATACTACCATCCTTTTTCTTGACTAACAACACTGGAGCATCCTACAGAGAGATGCTCGGTTTAACAAACTTCTTCTCTAGAAATTCTTCTAATTGTTTTTTCAACTCGCTCAGATCTGAAGCTGGCATCCTATAAGGAGACATCGACATCGCACTTGTACCTAGTATCAATTCTACAACAAATTCAACTTCTAGTTATGGAGGAAAATCCCTAATGTCATCTGAAAACACTTCTAGAAATTCAAAGACAACATGTAACTCCACACTTGCAGTTTGACGATCAACTTGTATCGACGCTAACATTGCTAACATCAACGCTTCATCTTATAAAAGTTCATATACTTGTTTAGAAGATAAAAACATCATCTCTTCGTTATCACCAAACTTAGGGAACCTCACTTTCTTATTATAACAATTGATCTAAACATAGTTGAACTCCAACCAGTTCATCCAAAGAATAACATCAATTTGGTGTAAGAGTAGACACACCAAATCCATCACAAAACTTCTACCATAAATCGTTAAAGGACAGTTTGAGCAAATGAGAGTAGTAGTAACAGAACCCTTAGCAGGAAGTTCTACTACCATTCCACCATTCATAACAGACAACTTTAATTCCAACATAGTAGCACACTCAAGCGAAATAAATGAATGAGTAGCACCAATATCAATAATAGCTATGAACTCAAAATTGCTAATAAAACAAGTACCTCTGATCAGGTTGTCCTTCTTGTCGACTTCTGAACCACTCAGAGCAAACACTCTGCCATTGGTCTGAGCAGCAACAACAACATTCTTCTTTGGTTTCTGACACTGAGTACTGATGTGACCCTATTCGCCATAGTTAAAGAAAGTAGGACCTTCATTCTTGTATTCAATAATGCGGTGACCAACCCTACCACACCTGTAACACCTTAGAACCTTATTAGTGCAAGCATCAGCACGGTAGCCTAACTCGCCACACTGGTAGTATTTCACAAAAGCATGAGCTCCTCCCCCACTTGGCTTCTTCTCATCATAAGATTTCTATTTCTCTTTATCAGCAGGATCAACATACAGTTTACCATGATCATGATTTTCCCTTCTTCTCATTATAATTCTTATAGTAAGAAGCTTTGTCTCTACTATCTTGATCGAAGATTCTACATTTGTTCACCAGCAAAGGAAACTGACGAATCTGCATATATTCAATACCCTGCTTGATCTTTGGACGTAGTCCATTCTCAAATTTAATGCACTTCGACACTTCAGCTGTTGGGTCATTATAGTGCGGACAAAATTTCACTAGTTCCTCATACCTAGCCGCATAATCAGCAACTGTAAAACTTCCTTTCTTTAGCTCAAGGAACTTGACCTCCTTCTTTCCATGTACATATTTCGGAAATTACTTATCCAGAAAGAATTCTTGAACACACACTAAGTGATCTGTGTGCCAAGAATCTCCATTTCTGGCATGCATTATTCCACCAGTCCTCGGCTTCTTCTTCCAACATGTGCACGCTAAACTGCACCTTAAGATCTTCCTGTAGACCACTACCTATAAAATCTTTTCAATCCCCTTAATCCATTCTTGCGTACCATCTGCCTCGTGTCTGCCTTTGTAGATCAGCGGGTTATTCCTCTGACACCTCCCTCATGCACGAGCTTCATCATCATTTCCTCTATTCTTGTTCTGTTGACCATGTTGGTTTTGCAGTGTGTGAGCCATTGCTTCTGAAGCATTAGCAATAGCATTATCATTTCTCCCTCCAGCCATAACTCTACGCATAGACAAATAACATTAGAAATGTTAACATATGGACAGTATCCAAGTACTAATCAACCAACATGAGGTAGACATCATATAAAACCTGGTCAGATGGATCGACCTGCTCTGATACCACTAATGTAACACCCTTCTAAAACCCCACGAATAATATAAATAAATAATCAATGTATTATACCAAAAGGGCGTCACATACTTCATAAAACATCATACATGCATGTCCTACTCCGTAACACGGGATTTCAACAATTATAAAACAATTACTTCGCAGCGGAATTCATAGTTCAAAACGCCTTTTTTAAACACATCATAGAAACTTTGTTGTTCACGGTTCATAATTCAAAACAAATTAAATACCATGAAAGGTGGTTCAAGGTGTCATAATAAAGCAAAAGAACACAAGTTCAAAATCAAACTTTCCCGACCCTTATGTTACATATCAAAGCAAGACCTTCTAAAAATCCACAGAACAAAAAAAATACTTCAAGCTATCTTCTAGGCTTTTACGAACTAGTCTTTATCACCTGTACATTAACCACGTAGAGGCAGCATTCAAACAGAAAAGGTGAGTAATCACATTCATTACCAAAGATATACATAATAGACATAGTAGTTCAAGCAGTATCATCATGATATCAAAATCAACAACATTGTCAACAATTCATTGATTAGCACAACAACATATACAACATCATCTATTCAACAATTATGTAATGACACATAAGACGTAATTCAATAACATAGACTCATGCATATGGTACAATTTTGTTATAAATACTAGACTCATCACCCTCCAAATATCTCCACCATAGGATCGATTCCCTCTTGGAACCAGAGTACAACATCAACGCACTCAATCCACACAATAGGATTAAGGTCAACACTGGACCAACATCCTAAATCAACATGGGCGGACCAAAGTTGTCCAAACTATGCCATAAATACATGTTGTGCAACAACATAATATCAAACAAATACATCTAGTCAAATTGCATCATCGTTCATGAAATGATCAATAACATTCAATATATCATAGTCACAACTTATTACCATCATAGTATTCACAATTCATCATAACAACATACATCGTGATAGACTACCTCATTAAGAATCTAGGTTTACCTTAGACTAGGTACTGGTAATATACATCATTTTAATCTGTTTATTCTACCCACTTGTAGTTCATCGTGTTAGCTATCCAATGCTTTGAACGGTGCCTCAAACAGAGTTCAAAAACTCAAGTTATGGCCCTTTAAAAATCCTACTACTGTCTGTCACTTGGTACTCGCCCGACGAAGCAGTCTGCTCGCCTGAGACTTGCCCGGCGAAGCAGTCTGCTCACCTGAGGATCGCCCAGCGATGTGTGAGCGACAACACTACCATTCCCCTATGGTCTCCATTATCCAGCGAAGCTCGTTGCTCGCTTGGAGACACACCTCTCGCTCCTACATAGCCCGTCAATGCAGGAGCGAGGCGACCTCCTCCATACAAAAATCCAGGAGCACCACTTTTTCCCCATTCATTCGCTTTTCAGCTCGCCTGGCGACAACCAGGCATTATTGCATCTCCTGATGATGCATTGCTCCACCCGACGATGCGTAGAAGATAATAACTTCCTATTGCAATTCTGCACCTGTTCAGCCCCAATTCCTCTTGCGATTTCATGTTAATATAGTCCAGATTCTCATAGTTCTCAACAAATAATCATCACATAATAACCATATAATAATATAGGAAATATATACACAAACTCATTGCAATTCAACATGTTATTCCCATCAATTTCAACACAATTTCATCACAGTACAACATATCATCAAATTATCAAAACCCCAACAAATCCCTGCATACCTCTAAACCTCATATCCATTATAATGACAAATCACCCCCTTAGCTTAGATTCCTAGCTTGGATCTCTTCTGTTCGTGATCTACCAAAATTCCTCCATGTTCTTTGTGCCCTAACTTTCTCCTCTGCTCTTTCCAATGTTTTCACGATCATACCTGTTTTACCCAAAAATTTGACCTCTCATTTTCTTCAAGACATTCCCCTAGTGTTCTCAAAGGCTCAAGGTGGCTCAAGAATTGATCAGACAAATTTTCCTCCTAAGCAATGGATCCACAACTAGGGTTTTGTATTCCTCAAGGAAATTGGACTTCTAATGCCTTAAATGGTTTTCATGACTCCTTATATACTTCAAAGAATGCTCATACCAAGTTTCATGCCTTGCATCACAAGTTTGCTCAATCAATTGCTTAGATGACTAAAACTCAATTGTATTGGGTAAAAAGTCAATTATGGTCAACATATAGTCAAACCTCAATATTTTTGGTCAACATCAATATTTTGAAGCTACATTCATCATTTTATCAAGGGTTGATCATGATTCATCAAGGAAAACTCTCATATCATCAAAAGTCAAAAGTTGCCAAATTTGGGTTTCCTTAGGAGAAGACAACTAAACTTTGACCAAGCATAACTTTCACATGCTTCATCATATTTTCCCCAAAAAAAGCTCATTTTTAAGGAAATTCAATTCATTACAACTTTGTATCTCTAAGCTCACGTCCAAAAAATGTTTCATTTAAGAGATATGGGTAAATACGTTACATGTCATTTCAAAAGTCAACAAAAAGACACTTTTTGTCAAGACAACTTACATTAAGATAAAGTTTTCAAAAGAAAAAATCATCAACATAGAGATTGTAGGGGCCATCTTGAGCTTTCCAAAAAGTCAAATATAACCATCAAATGACAAAACTTGAGAGAGTTATGACCAGTGCAAATTGGGAAATTTTGAGCAAAGCCATGAAGTTCAAATTGAGCAAACTTGATATTTTGGACTATTAGGCCATTGTTTAAGAGTCCAAACGTACTCTATACTCCTTATACACCTCAGAATTCTTTCATACATCCCTTGACCTATTTTTATTTTAATTATTTTAATTATTTTTTATTTATTCATTAATAATGCAAAATAAATAAGATAAAATCATATCTTCTTACACAAGGCCCGAGTCCACAAATATTTGACCTAATTCCACATTATATAATCACATTCTCTTCATACAAGAAAAAGACGAAAACCTTGCCTCTCAATTACTTGTCAAAACATCAAATTTTTCAAGAACTGTAGAAATCTTGAAACCCTTGTTACAAACTTTTTCACCATAAACTAGCCATCCTAATCAACTCCATTCATTCACAAGACTCAACTATGCAGAAATGACCCATCATGGAAGCCCCATTCATGCTAAATCTTAAATCACCATGTTTGCTCCAATCTGCACCGTTTGCGCTATAGCGACCAAATAGTTGACTTTTAGGCCGGAATAATCCTTCCATTGAACTTGAAACCCTCAATATAGGGGGATAGGATGTTTTTGGATCATTAACACTTTGTGTTTTGTAGGTTGGATGAAAGAAAGCAACCGGAGCTAGGGCTCTGGTGCCTCTCCGGTTCAGGCAACTTGTTTATATTATATATTTATGGGCTGACATAAGTTAATGATGTATAGCCGCCCCAGAGGTTGAAGTGTGTATGTTAAAGTCACTTGCGTCAAAGGGCCTGGGTTCGATCCAACCTTTTGCCACTTATTTTTCCTAATATTTCCATATTTTGCAGGTTTATCATATAATATGCTGAAGCCAGATTCCATCACCAAGGCGCGCTTGGCCTGTTGGTGAGTGTGTTGCTGGAAAGCCTTGAAGGGGTGGGTTCAACACCCACCCCTACCATTTGGTTATTTTTAACACCTTTTATTCCTTTTCATAAAACCTAACATTTTTACAAAACCTTGATTTTTTTCTTAACAAACCCTAACTTGATTTTAGTTTTTTTTTAATCAACCCTAATTTGATTTTTAGGTTTTCTAAATAAAATTAAAATCGATTTAGATTTTAGGTTTTTGTTTAATTTAATTAATTAACCTTTCTTTTTAATTAATCATAATCAATTAGTTTTAGTTAATCACCAAACTCTTTTCTATCAAAAATCATGAAAATAATTTCTTTTCCCGTTTCGTTTATTTTACAAGTTCGCTTATTTTATTATTGTCATGTGTTTAATTATTTTTCCATTATGTACCTGCTTACAGTTTGTAATAGTTTAATTAGGGTTTACTACTTTTTTCCCTGATTTTATTAGTTGTATCCCCACTCCCGAAGCCTTGTAATAGCATAGAATTTTATTTCCCGCACTTTATTGCCTTTCATTATTGCTATATTATCTTACTTGTAATTAGGGTCTGTATGGAAAGACTAATAATTGCACTTAGAAAACCCTAATCAAATACTAAAATAACTGAACATGAATCACTCTTCATACACGCACCTCTAGGGTAACCACACTCGTTGCCTCGGAAAACAGTCATGTCCCTCGAACATGGGGACGCCCTAGCAAATATCCTCCAATAAAAAGATCGTAGTCCCTCGATGAGCCTTCGATGCTGCCTTCGGTAAATATCTTAGTCCCTTACGATAAATTTATAAATCGCCCCTACGAGTTGCCTTTATGATTATACGATGACCCGCGTCTGTCCCTTCACATCCAACGATAAGGATTCCTACTAACTAATGGTAGGATATCACTATCTAAATGAGGAGGAAAATAACATGAAAGACCATCAGTAAGGGTAGAATACTTTTAATCGCTTGCTCACACTTTTAAAAACATCTTTTTCACAAACACTTCTTCTGAAATATTTTCAAAAACAAACACTTTGTACGCATTCTTAACTGATACAAGAATCATTACAAAGTTGTCGTACTTAGGCATATTTTCAAAATATTTTCAAAACACATACACACAATGCATTTTAAAACAAAAGTGAGCTAGCGATTAAGATCCCGTAGGTAACTACATATGAAAAGGGTGCTAACACCTTCCCTTTTCATAATCTACCCCCCGAACTCAATAATCTCAAGGACTTTCCTATTATTTTCAACCTTTTCTTATTGGATAAAAGAAAAGTCGGTTTCAACTTTTGCTATCCGCAACATTTGCAATAAAACGTAAACCAAGTCAGTTCTTCCACCATATTACAGAAATGACGACTCTGCTGGGGAGAACTAAAAGTGGGGTTACCTTTAGAGTTAGATCATTTTTAATGCTTACCTTGTTTTTGTTATGTGCTTTACATTTTGGGGCTTGCTCAGGTTTATCTTCTTGCAAAGATCCTATACCTGGATCTGGGGGAATTTTAGGTAAGTAGAAATAGATCATGGAAACTATACGGTGTATACTGATATGGTTGAAGTGATGGCTACGTTCATGCTACACATTGGTTGGTACTGGTGTCCCTCGACTCAGTCGGGGAGAATACTAGGTTGTCACGTGGTGTCATAAGCACTAACTGACCTTAGAACCTTAATTGACCCAACTTAGCAATTAGAAGGTAGTGAGATAGTCGGCTTTGGTGCAGTCCAAAGTTGGTTGATACTCGATATTACATTCATTGAGATTCGACTCTTAGGTTTTGTTTGGTGGCAAGTCAGTTGTCGTGCTATACAAAACTTGTGGGAAAAATTAGTGATATTGAGATCCCTAGAACCCAGATTCTTCTTTAGGACAGGTTGAGCAAACTAAACTTCAAAAGGGTACATACCTACAAACCCCATGCAAGCCTTAAACCCAAGTCATTTGCGTGCTTTGCTTGTGTTTGATTATCTATTTAAACATGACATCATAACATCATATCATGACTAACCATTTCAAGGATCTAGGGGACTTATCTTAGTTATGTGTTGCATGGTCATGGCTTCCAGTCGTAGGAATACCATCCAGATCAACTTTGTAAGGGTACCTTCCAAGCTTATGGAATTAGTCTAAAAGGTCACTGACAATTCTCAATTCACCAAGAGACATGGTCACCTACTCAGTTTGGTTACTACTGGCTTCCAGGAAGACATTATGAGCATTCTTTTCCAGTTTTTCAATCTGAAGCATCACTGTTTTACCTTCCCGGATTACCAATTGGTGCCCATAATGGAATAATTCTCTAAATTTCTCCAAGTGTCTATTCTTGATCAGATACCCTTCACCAGTCTAGAGAAAGTTATGAAACCTGAAGACATTGCAGTAGCCTTACATATGAAACGATCGAACATTGTATCTTATTGGGAAACAAGGAATAGAGTCAAGGTTTTTTATCCTAAATTTCTAATAGAGAAGACCCAATGGTTTCTAGATGCCATGGATTTTTGTGCTTTCGAGGATATGTTGGCTTGCTGATTCATGGGTTGGTACTATTCCCTAATTTGTACCAATTCATATATGTGAATGCCATCAAAATATTTCTCACTCATAATCCAGTACCTACTTTGCTTGGAGATGTCCTGCATTCCCTCCACACTTATACTATGAAGAGGTGAGGAACTGTTATGTGTTGCATACCTCTATTGTCCAGATTGTTTATTTTGCACCTGTCTCGATCAATGATAAAGAACGAACTAGGTTTGAGGTGGTCTCGAAGGTTGATGTCGCTCACTCATGAAAATATCCATTGGTGTTTTCGATCTCAGGCAGATGTCCCTATTATTGTTTTCTGTGGGGAATTCCCTAATGTACCACTCCTTGGTATACAAGGGGGCATCACCTATAACCCTTCTCTAGCTTTGAGTCAGTTTGGTTATGCTCGAAGGGACGGTCCTCATGATATGCTCATCCATGGTATTGTGTTTAACTATGAGAACGATCCTCAAAATTACCATCAAAGGTTTATACGTGCTTGGAGTACTGTCAACAAGATTGATAGCAAGACTTTGGGACACAAGAATTCCATTCCTCTAGAGCCTTACCTCAGATGGGAGCAATCTTGTTCTCAAAATCTTAAAATGCCATATTTTTCTATCCTACCAGTGGTCGTAGAGCCTGTTGTATAAGGGAATGTTTTCATATCGTTCTTCATCCTAATATTCCTAATGACTTCGAATAACTACAGAGGTCCTGGATTCAGCTCAAAGAAGAACGAGATACCTTCGAGGCTCAGTTCTATGCTAGTGAGAAGAAAGTATTGGAGCTGACAAAATGACTCCACAAAGAAAAAAGCCTTAATGCATATGTCAACACAAAGAGGAGGCATCCATTGGAGACATGAATTCATATTTTGCTATTTGTAACTCTTTTTATTAAAAGCAATTATAATTTGAGTTTGTTACTAAAATTTCTTTTGTTTCCTTTTGTTTAAACAAATTTAAATCCTACAACGGTCCTTGAAAACATTGCACTTGCATTTTCACATCATGCATATCATCACATAAAAGGTACTCTATAAGCAGATTTTCTCATCTTCTTGCTATTTATTTCAGTAAAAGGTGGCTCTTGAACAAACTGTCAAGGAACTCCAAGCTCAGAAGGCCCAATTCTAGGAAATGCTCTTGAACTTAGCCCAGGGGCAGAAAGATATGATGGCGCTCATCGCGAAAAAGAAGAATACTCAGAAGCCAGTTGCTATCCTCAATATGGGGAGAAGGTTTAAAGGTCTAGCTAAATCGGTTCAAACTACTGATATCTCCTCTAATGAACATGACAATCAAGAGGAAGATGGTATAAGTGTTAAGGCTAAAGGTGGAAGCATCAAGGTTCTTGGAAAATTCTTGAGGATGAAGACTATTCTGATGAACAGTGTCCTCCCGTGGATGATAGATACAAACAGTTGGGAGATCTCCTCAAGGCCATCAAAATCCAGAAGGTGCATGGATTGTATTTTGAAGAACTGGGTCTTATTTCGGGGGTAGTTATCTCTCACAAGTTTAAGGTCCCCGCTTTTGCTAAATATGATGGTGTTTCTTATCCCAAACTTCATATGATGTCCTATGTTTGGAAGATCCAACCACATACTACTGGTAGAAAGTTATGGGTTCACTTCTTTCAGGAAAGTTTATTAGGTACACAACCTGAGTGGTTCTATCAGCTGGAGGGAACCAACATCCAGACTTGGGAAGACCTGGTTGCTCCTTTTTACAAGCAGTATCAATATAATGCTTACCTTGCACCAACTCCTGTGCAATTACAAAATATGTCTATAGGTTTGAATGAAGGATTTGAAGACTATGCCCATAAGTGGAGAGATCTGGCCGGAAGAGTGCAACCTCCCTTATCTGATAGGGAGCTAGTCGATATGTTCATGGGAACTTTGACAGGTCCATTCTTTAACCATATAATTGGAATTTCCTCAT
This sequence comes from Vicia faba, assembly GCA_948472305.1. Lineage (NCBI taxonomy): Eukaryota > Viridiplantae > Streptophyta > Magnoliopsida > Fabales > Fabaceae > Vicia > Vicia faba. The sequence goes on from OX451736.1 coordinate 674,352,195, forward strand.
CTGGTTTCACTGTGTCGATTCTAATCGGAGAACATGTCAAAAATGGTATCAAGAGTGGGAAAACTCCAGTGGTTGTGTCTTCAAGTGCTGTGAAGAAGACATTCAGTGGTAAGAAGGAGAGTAATGTTGTTTATGGCCAGAAGTGTCATGATAAAAATGACCGCAATCAATTTGTAGTAGCGGTATTAATTTCTAATCCTACGCATGTTCAATAACAACAACAACAACAGGGCAATCAACATAGGTCAGACGCTCTAAGAAGACAGTTTACGAATATTAGTATGTCGTTGTTTCAGGAATTACAACATCTATTGAGAGAGCCTCCTCAGAATCCCAATACCTCCTCTCATCGATACAATTCGAATACGAAGTGTGCCTATCATTCCAACAGTCCTGGGCACGATACCAATAACTGTTGGGCCCTGGAAAAAAATTCAGGACATGATTCACAACAAAGATGTCAAGTTTGATCCTCTAGAGATCCCAAATGTGATTACTCCACCTATGCCGAAGCATGACAAAGGCATAAGTGCTATTGATGATGTTTTGTATGTTGCTATTGTAAATGAATTGGTTACCCCCTGCTAGTTATCAAGAAGAATCTGTTGCAGGCAGGTTTATTTCTGGGTTGTAGTGAAAAATGTTACTGCTGCACAGCCCAACCCAATGGCTGCAAGTTGCTAAAGGAAGACGTCCAATGCCTAATGTATAATCACAAAATTCTGGTTGAGAAGGTTTCGTCTATTGAGAACATGTTTCAAGACTTATCTGTAATATTCGGCCCTCCTGTCAGTATCACCTCCAAAGGTCCTATAAGGATTACTACGAATCCAAAAGTTTTTCCTCTGATCATCACTAAACCTGGACCTATCCCATATTCTTCAGATAAAGATATTCCTTGGAACTATGGATCTGACGTCTACTTCCAAGGCGTCAAGCAAGAACTACCGTTTGTTGAAGATTAAGTCACCAAATTTGTTTATCTTGACATTGACAATATCTCTGGGACCAATAAGGTTACTAGAAGCGGAAGGGTTTTCTCCCTGTAAATCTCTCCAAAGACTATTGCTACACTCGTAAAAGTTACCTCTATCGGGTCAACTGCTGAGACTCGGGGCAAAGAAAAAATGGTGGAGCCTGCCCAGACGGAGGCTCCTAAAGAAATTGTAGTTGAAGACACCTCTAGACAAGAGTTGGAGGAGGTTTTAAAGAATCCGCAAGAGCGACTACAAAATTGTCGAACAGCTGGGGCAGACCCCATCCAAAATCTCCATGTTATCCCTATTACTCTGTTCTAAAGCCTATGCACAGGCTTTGGTGAAATTTTTGAATACTTCTCACGTACCACAAGAGATTTTTGCTGACCAAATTGGAAGTTATGTTGCTAGTTTAACGAGTGATAATGGATTAGGTTTCTATGATGTTGATCTGACTCTGGAAGAAAGAAATCACAATAAGGCCCTGTATGTCTCCATTGAATGCAGGGGAACTACTTTGGCTCACGTTCTAGTTGATACTTCTTCCTCATTAAATGTGCTACCGAAGGGCGCTCTTTATAGACTAGATTGCAAAGGGGTTGTACTGAAATCCAGTGATATTATAGTTCGAGACTTTGATGGGTCAAAGAGGATGGTACACGGAGAAGTGGATAGTCTGATCAAGGAAGGTTCACAGATCTTTGAATCTACCTTCTATGTAATGGATATTCCACCAGCTTATTATTTCTTACTGGGGCGCCCCTGGATCCATTGGGCGGGCGCTGTCACCTCGACCCTACACCAGAAGTTAAAATATCCTGTGAACATAATGATTGTTACTATCTGTGGTGAAGAGGAGTATATGGTCAACCACCTGTCAGACTTTTGAATTTATCCCTCCAGCCGCTACTGAAGATGTCTCTGCCATCCCAAAGTTACCATGGTTACGCCCAGAATGACTTCACTGAAAGAAGCTAAAGTTATTGTAGAAGAAGGTGGTTGTACTACTTGGGGTCATCTTCCTGGCATTCCATATAAATCTGAAAAATTTAGTTTGGGTTTCACTACATAGGTTTAGAAGGCTGTTCGTCACGCTCGTGCTGGAAGACCGCCATTCCGCGTCAGCAACAACAGAGTTAACACTATAGAAGATACTGACAGTGATTATGACCTTGACAGCTGGATCTTTCCTACCATTGGCAACAGGCTCAACAACTGGAAGGAGGAATACATTATCTCTATCTCCTTTGGTCAGGAGTAATAGCTACATTTCTGTTTTTATTGCTTTCAAAAATTCGGTTATGTAATTTTTGAACAATAACTTTAAGCCTTTTGCCTTACCCGGGGAACAACGGTGCGCTTGTTAAGGGTTGTCACTTCATAAACATATTTTCATTTAATAAAGAATTGGTCATTTTGCATTCAAATTTTGTGCTCTCTGTCTTTCTTTTTTTACTTTTATCATTTTCGAATAGCTATGTGTTCTTACACACACCCACACAATAAATTGCAGATCCACATCCACTCTGGATCCCGTTGATAACGATTATGCTATTTCCACTTATGACTTTGAAAATCCTATCTACCAAGTCGAGAACGAAGGTGAGGAAGATTGTGAAATACCTGGAGAACTTTCCATACTGTTACTGAAAGAAAAAACAGCCATACAACCGCATAAGGAGCTAGTTGAAGTTTTAAATCTGGGTACTAAAACAGGTAGAAAAGAAGTCAATATAGGCGTCAGCTTAGAGGGCAGTGTCAAGAACAGGTTAATTCAGATGTTGCATGAATATGTTGAGATCTTATCTTGCTCGTAAGAAGACATGCCAAGGATTGATACTGATATTGTGGTTCATCGACTGCCGATGAAAGAGGGTTGTGCTCTGATAAAGTAGAAGGTTCGTCGCATGCGTCCCGAGATGTCAGAGGAGATCAAAATTGAGGTTATGAAACAATTCAATGCAGGGTTCTCAGCAGTGACATCATATCCTCAATGGGTTTCAAATGTGGTTCAGGTACTGAAGAAATACGACAAAGTACGCATATGTGTAGACTACACGGATCTGAACAGGGCAAGCCCCAAAGATGACTTCCCACTGCCTCATATAGACGTCTTGGTCGACAACACCGCTCAGCACAAGGTATTCTCCTTCATGGACGGTTTCTCAGGGTATAATTAGATCAAGATGGTGCCAGAAGATATGGAGAAAGCTACCTTCGTCATACAGTGGGGCACTTTATGTTACAAGGTTATGCCTTTTGGGTTGAAGAACACCGGTGCAACATATCAGTGTGCCATGGTAGCTTTGTTCCATGACATGATTCATCACAAGATATAGGTTTAAGTTGATGATATGATAGTCAAATCTCATACTGAAGAAGAGCATCTTGACCATCTACATAAGTTGTTTTAGAAGCTGAAGAAGTACAAGTTGAGGTTTAATTCGAACAAGTGCACCTTTGGGGTGAGATCCGGTAAGCTCATGGGTTTCATCGTCAGCGGAAAATGTATTAAGGTTGATCTCGCTAAAGTCAAAGCTATTCAAGAAATTCCCACTTCCATTACTGAGAAGTAATTCAGAGGTTTCTTGGGAAGACTGAATTACATTGCTCGATTCATTTCTCATTTGACTGCTACTTGTGAGCCAATCTTCAAGTTGCTGAAGAAAGATCAGGTAGTAAAGTGGAACAACGATTGTCAAACAGCCTTTGACAAGATCAAACAGTACCTTCAAGAGCCTCCGATTTTGATTCCACCAGTTGCAGGAAGACCTCTAATCATGTATCTAATAGTACAAGAGAATTCAATGGGGTGTGTATTGGGCTAGCATGACGAGTCTGGTCGAAAAGAGCATGCAATATTCTACCTTAGCAAAAAGTTTATCGAATGTGAAACAAGATACTCACTGCTCGAGAAAACTTGTTGCGCTTGGGCATTGGCTACTCACCGACTAAGACAATATATGTTGACTCTCACTACTCTATTAATCTCTAAAATGGATCCCATCAAATACATATTCGAGAAGCCCGCACTCTCTGAAAGAATAGCCAAATGGAAAATGGTCTTGACAGAATACGACATTCAGTACACCACTCAGAGGGTAATCAAAGGAAGTGTACTGGAAGATCATTTGGCTCATCAAGCCGTAGACGACTATTAGTGTATGAATTTTGAGTTTCCGGACGAGAACATCATGCAAGTTATAGATTGTAAAGAACCTGGACCGTATGAAGGACCTGAGCCAGTATCCCAATGGACTATGGTTTTCGGAAGAGCTTCTAATACACTTGGCAACAGAATTGGTGTTGTAATTATCTCTCCTTAGGATTTCCATACGCCCTTCATTTCCATATTTTTCTTTGACTTTACCAAAAATATGGCTGAATACAGCGTGCATCATGGGTATTAAAGTTTCTATTGACCTGAGAATCAAGTTCTTGAGTACATATGGGGACTCAGCCCTGGTAATCAGTCAGACTAAAGGAGAATGGGATACAAAGCACCCGAATCTCATTCCTTATAGAGAACATGTGCTTACCTTAATCTCGTACTTCAAAGAAATCACTTTTGAGCACATCCCACGAGAAGAGAATCACTTGGCAGACGCATTAGATACCATGTCATCTATGTTTAAAGTCATATGGGACAACGAGGCTCCCAGAATTACCATTGAGAGGCTAGACGAACCTGCACATTTCCATGAAGTTGACACTAACAGAGTGGAAGAGAAGCCTTGGTTTCATGAAGTGAAAAGATAACTTGAGGCTGGAGAGTTCCCCGAGGGGACATTTATCAACGACAATAAATTCCTATGGAGGTTCTCTGCTAAGTTCTTTCTGAGTAACAGAATTTTGTACAGGCACAACCATGATTCGACTCTGCTTTGTTGTATGGACAAGAAGGAAGCGGTGAAGATTATGGAAGTTATGCATGAAGGTATCTTTAGTACTCATTCCAGTGGGCATACTATGGCCAAGAAGATTCTGAGAGCGGGATACTATTGGTCAACTATGGAAACTGATTTCCATCACCACTTAAGAACTTGTCACAAGTGCCATATCTATGCTGACAAAGTACATGTGCCTCTAGTACCCCTGAATGTCTTGACTGCTCCTTGGCCATTCGCAATGTGGGGTATTGATATAATTGGAGAAATCAATCCTACTGCCTCTAACGGACATCGCTTCATCCTCGTCACCATTGATTACTTCACAAAATGGTTTGAAGCAGCCTCGTTTGCCTCTGCTACTAAGAAGATGGTCGCACGGTTCATTAAGCATAACCTTATCTGTTGGTATGGTATCCCCGAAAGAATCATCACAGACAATAGTACCAATCTCAATAACACTATGATCACAGAACTTTGCACGCAGTTTGTTGTACCCTAAAATTTTCCCTCCCATTTTTACTCAAGACATGCTCTTAGAAATCCTCAATTGCTCAAGGTTGACCAAGAATTGACCAGACAAATTCTCATCCTAAGCAATGAACCTCTAGCTAGGATTTCACTTCTCATCAAGATGTGTGAGCTCCAAAGGTCTCAAATGTTTTCCATTGCCCTAATATGCCTTCAAGATTGTCCATGACAAGTTTCATGCCCTGCACAACAAGTTTGCTCAGTCAATTGCTCAAATGCTTGGAAATCAACTATGCTAGGTCAAAAGTCAAATGTGGCCAATATACAGTCAAACTTTAAGATTTTTTGTCAACATCAACCTTTTGAAGTGATATCCATCATTTGATCAAGGGTTGATCATGATTCCTCAATAATGTCTGTAATTCATCAAAAGTCAAGAATTGCTAAATTAGGATTTCTATTCGAAAAGTCAACCAAACTTTGACCAGGCAAAACTTTCAGATAATTCATCCATTTTCCCCAACCAAAACTCATATTGAATAGAATCTCATTCCCTACAATTTATCTTCATCCCACAAGTTCAAGAAATGCACCATTTGAAAGATACAAGCTCAGACATTACAGGTCATTTTCAGAAAGTCAACAAAAGCCACTTTTTGCTAAGACCTTTTACATCAAGATAAAATCTTCAAATGAAAAATTGATCGAAAGAGGGATTGAAGTACATATTGGGATTTCCAAAATGTCCAAGATCATCATCATGAGATCAAAATTGAGAAAGTTATGGCTTGCCCAAGTTGGGAAAATTTGGAAAATTTCAAGAAAGGTGCATTGAGAAAATTTGAACTTTTAAGGCAATGACATAACTTTTTGGACTTCAAACACTTTCATGACCTTATGAGGAGACCCTAATCTCATTTTTACCATGCCTTGCATTTTTACTTATTTTGTACATATTTATTTTAATTTATTTCAAATCAAATATAAAATAAAATGTATAAAATAATTAGAAGTAGGCCTTGACATGTGGGTTGATGTTTTGGACAGCCTAGAGGCCCATGAATTTCGTGCTAGCATGTCAAAGTTCATACAAATTCAAAAAAGGACAAAATTCCACACCTTTGGCAAAGTTACAAATTTTCATTCATGGCTTTCAAACACATAATCAATGTTGTTTAATACTATGATATCTTGTCTCCTCACTCCTCTCTATATAAATGAAACATTAGAAAGCATTTCAGCATGGAGATACAGCCCCAAAAATTCACACGAAATTGAAAAAAAAAAAGAAGCAAAGTTTTTCAAATTCAAAAATGCAGTTCCAGCCTTTCTCTGTCCAAACAAAGGATCCAAGCACATTCCTAGAGGTTCCCTGAAGCTGTTCCAGCCATTACCAGGTCCTAAAACGTCACAAAATGGTCCAACCAGTTCTCACAGTTTGCCTCCTTTTCCAATTTCATTTTGCTCGATTCATGAAATTTAAATCCATTTTGACAATGCATTTCTGTTCATTTGAGTATTTGCAAGCTTCCTGCATGATTGGATTGAAGTTTTGATGCAGGAATCACATTTGGCCATGGTTAGGGTTTGAACCTCCAAATTAGGGTTTTCTGTATTGGCCAAAATTAGCCCAAGCCAGGGGCACCATCGTGCTCAGGAGGATGAGGCCAATTGATCCATGGCCTCATATGTAATTTATATTGCGTATTTTGGATATTTCATGATGCAGGTGCTATAGTGACAAGCAAAAAAACTGTCACTATAGGTCTTATTACCGAAGATGACGGAGAGAGGAAGAAGATGATGCGTGGTAGCCCGCCATTAGCAAATTCAAATAAGCGTGCATTTTTCCAGATATTGACATTTTGTTGTATATAATATTCTTGTTTCATTTTATATAACGAATGATAAAATGGCCCAGCTAACAAAGAAGCGTGGATGTGAGGGAGAGAGTCTGGTTTCGAGTCCCAGGTCCATCATTTTATTATTTCTTAACATTTTCATGCAGATCTGGTTTTCCTATTGGCTTGACGTATACCATGCACCATCAAATCTGACCATCCAAATCATGTTGGCTCTGGATCTAAGGGTTTTAATTTGAGATCTACCATGTGCCCTCAGAGTTTCACCTCACCTGATCCAGTGTAGCTTGGGCTTAACATTCAATTGGGCACAGCAAATTCAACAGCACACCCCCTTTTATTTCTTCTGCGTACCTAAGCCCATTTGGCATTTTTCTTTTTGTATTATTTCTTATATTTGTTTTTATTATTTTTTTCTTTTGTTTAACTAACCAAATATAAAAAAAAAACTCACTAAAAATTAGGTTTAGATTTCTTAATTAAATAATTAATTTCTTTAATTAATTAATTAATTAAATCTTTAACCTTTTCTTAATTAAAAATGAATTAGAATTTAGGACTAATTATTTTCTTTTCATAATAATAAAAAACTAAAAAGAAATTAGATTATTTTTCTTAATTTTATTTTATTATATAGACTTTAGGATAATTGACTATTTTTCTTAAATCAAAAACAACAAAAAATATTTTTGTTATTAGGTTTTTTTTTAGACGAACTTTTAATCTTTCGCGTGTTATATATTTTTTGCATTTTTACATTATTGTAACTGCATACTGGTATGTAATAACTAATTAGGACTTTTATCCGCTTTCTTTATTTTTTCTTCCCCCAATTTTTGTACATTGTAAATCCCATCCCCAAAGCCATGTAATAGTATAGGTTTATACTTCCGCACTTTATATTATGTACATATTTACTGCTAGTAACTAGAATTGCATGACAAGATTGAAAAAAACAAAACGTTAGCAAACCTAACACAAAAGATGAAAAAATAACTGAATATAACACACATTGCACATATACACCTCTAAGGTACCCCACTTTGGTTGCCTTCGGAAATAAAGCAGACATGTCCCTCGAAACGGGGACGCTTTAGCAAAGACCCGTAAATCAAGAAGATCTTAGTCCCTCGATGACCCTACAGTTGCATCTCGGTAAATGATCTAGTCCCTAAACAAAATTGCTAAAGCGTCTCCACTAGTTGCCTTCGTGACTGTAACGTCCCTTCGAATGTCACTTATACATCCAACGACATGGCTACCTACTCACTAATAGTAGGATAGTATTGTCTAAAGGAAAAGAGAAAAAGAACGACCTTTTTCGAGTATAAAAGTATATAGCTGTTAGAAATTTGCTCTAAACATTTTGCACTTACACAAATACTACTTTTCAAAAACATTTTTCAAATCACTTTGTATAATTTCTCCACTATCCCGAGAAACATTACAAAGTTCGCCATACTAAGGAATTTTCAAAAACCTCTTCAAACACACACAACACAAAGGTAATTCAAAATGAGTAAACCTCTAAGAGCCGGTAGATAACTTCGGATGGAAAGGGTTCTAACACATTCCCTTTCCATAATCTACCCCCCTTACTCAGAATAATCTCGAAAAGATCTTTTTATGTTCTTTTCACCCTTTCCTTAATTTGGATAAAAGAAAATTCACTGGAGACTCTTGCTTACCGCAACATTTGCAAACACAAACGCAAAACCAGTATTAAACAGTCGGTTCTGCCACCGTATCACAGAACTGGTGACTCTACTGGGGATAATATCAAAAAGTGGGGTTACCTAAGAGTTTAGTTCATTCTTTATTGCTTTACATTGTGTGTTTTATATGATTTACTTTTGAGGGTTTTGTTTGGGTTGTCACTTAAAAGATCCCACACCTGGATCTGGTGGCATATTTTTAGATAAACAGCAATAGATCGTGGAGACTGTACGACATAGACCGATATGGTTGAAGCGATAGCTGTGTTGGTGTGACACTTTGGTTGGTACCGGTATCCCTTGTGTTGAATCGAGGAGAATACGGGGCCTCCGTGTGGTGTCGTGAAGCACTAACGGACCTTAGAACCTTAGTTGAAAAAACTTGGCCATTTAAAAGTAGTGAGATAGCCGGCCTCGGTGTAAAGCTGGGGATTGGTTGATACTCGATGCTACAACATTGAGATTGGACTTTCGAGATGTTTCGGCCTCAAGAAAAGATTGCTAAGCTGAAATAACGCTTGTTGCACCCCAAAATTTGCCCTCTCATTTTACTCAATACATGCCCATTGAGATCCTCAATTTGCTCAAGGTTGCCCAAGAGTGGACCAGACAAGCTCATTCCTAAGGCAATGTACCTCAAATTAGGGTTTCCATTCTCATCAAGATAGGTGGACTCCAAAGGCCGCATATGATCTCCAAGGTCTTAATATGTTATCAAGGCCCTACATGTCAAGTTTCATGACTTGCACAAGAAGTTTGCTCAGTCAACTGCTCAGATGCTTGAGAATTGACTGTATTAGGTCAAAAGTCAATTGTGACACACATACAGACAAACTTCAAGATTTTTGGTCAACATTAACATTTTGAAGTGAGTTTCATCATTTGATCAAGAGTTGATCATGATTCCTCAAGGAATGCTCCAAATTCATCAAAACCCAAAAGTTGCTAAATTAGGGTTTCTCAGTAAAAGTCAACCAAACATTGACCAAGCATAACTTCCACATGCTTTATCAGAAATTTTCCATCCAAAGCTCATTTTGAAGAGGATGCAATTATCTACAATTCATCTTCATCCCACAAGTTCAAAATATTCACTCATAAAGAGATATGAATTTATACATTATGGGCCCATTTGAAAAGTCAACAAAAACCCCTTTTGGGTCAAAGCTTCATACATGAACATGGAAGACTCAATTGAGATGAGACCAAAAGGGTTGCTTAGGGGACATCCTAAGATTTCTAAAAAGTCAACGTACTCCTCTCTAGGGTTAAAATTGGAGGAGATATGCCTTATCAAAGTTGACCCTTTTTGCAAAATTGCCAAAAGTCAAATGTGCTCAAAAATGCATTTTTTGCTAAATGGGCCTAACTTTTTGTGCTTGCACCTCACTTGTAATGTGGTCCACGACTCAAATATTCACCCACACTTTATTCTATTCATTTTTCAGTTTATTTTGATTTTTTATCAATTAAAAATTGAATTAAATTAAATAATTGATGAATAATAGCAAAGATATGATTTGATTTGGTTTTTGGACAGGTTGGCAATCAAAATATGCTGAATTATTAAGGCCAAAACGAATCAAACATAGTTGGTACAAGAAAGGGAAGATTTGGCTCAAAATAGCAAGTTTGCATATGGCTAAAGAATCAAATCAAATCTCATCAAATTACGAGATTCAATCCAAGTTTATAACCCTAATTCATCCCTAGGTATATATTGGACAAGAACAAAGCAAAAAATAGGGCGTTAGCAATCGTGAAAGAGGCAGAGCAAATTAAAAAAAAAATTCAAGGAAAAGTGTGAATCGCTTTTCATTCCACAGGCCAATTCAAGCAATTCTAACGCTTCCAATCATTTCATGGGCATTCCCATAAGCCAATTGGATCATTTGCAAGACTTGAAACACCCAGAAATACGCACAATTACTCTCACAGTTTGCTCATATTTTCAAAATCGATTACTGTATTTCTTGCATCATTAACATGTTTAAGTTATATATTTGTGATCCTCATCGTGTTTGCAAGCTAACTGGATAATTTAATTGCATTTTTTAAGCTTGTACATGCCTTTTCCATTGTTAGGGTTTGTATGTGTAGTTTAGGGGTTTTGTCCACAGGTGAAATTAGCCAAAAAGAAGGGTACCGTGACGTTCACGAGATCAAAACGAATGGATCCATATAGTTAGAAATCATTTATCGTGTGTCTTGTGCATTTTGGAAATTTGCAGGGGCTATGGCTACGGACATGTGACTGTAGGCAAAAGTTATGTGCCTAAAACGACGGATGAGGAAGAAAAAGACAACGTGTCCAGTCATCACTTGACTATTTGAAACTGGCGCGCATTTTTTGTCCTTTATTCATTAATCCATTTGATTTTATATAATATTATTTGTTTTTGTTATACTAACAAACAAGCAAGGTAGCTCAGATGGTGAGGCACGCTATTGGGGAGTATAAGGACCTGGGTTCGATCCCAGGACCCAACTATTCTCTTTATGTTATTTTCTTTCAACAAATCTAGCGCATCACTTGTCCTAGAGAACATCATACACCCTTGAGTCCAACCGTTTGATCAAGCGGGCTATCAGATCCAACGCTCCAGTAGTGAGGTCCTATGATACGCCCTCAGGTCAACGCTACAAGGAATCCAAGGCTGACTGGGCTTGGAGCGTTTTGGGCCTTATTAATTTTAATTAATTAACCCAAAATTATTATTTTTCTACAAAAATCAAAAAATCACAAAAAATACATAAAATCTTTTTTTAATAAAAAATATTTTATTTTTCTTAATTAATTTAGTTTGATTAATTTAAGGCAATTTAATCTCTTTTTATAATTAAAAATAACCAGACCTAGGATTTTAATTGTACATAATTTAATTAATTTTCTTTTAAATACACCAAAACCCTTTTTTCATCAAAATAATTATTTTGATTAATAAGGTTAATTAGGTTAACTTAAATACTCTTTTCCATAATTAAAAATAAATTAGGAATTAGGGTTTCATTTAAATTGCGATTTCATTGTTTTCTCCAATAAAAATGTACAAAAATCTTTTTCTTTCAATTAGGGTTTAGTTTATTTTTCAACATCCCTCGCATTTGATTTACCGCACACATTTTTATTTGTCTTATTATTATTGTAACTATTTCGAGCTTGTAATAGTTTTAATTAGGGTTTTAAATTCCGCACTTTTATTTCCCGTCAAGACAATTATGTAATTGCCAAAGCCTTGTAATAGATAGGTTTATTTTCTCGAACTTTTAAATTCCTGTAAATATTTAACTGTCTAGATGTATGCTAATAGTATTGTATGGTAAGAATATCTTGAAATTAAAACGATAGATAACCTAATGTGCCAAGATTAAATAAATGAAACAATTCATATGCACATATTCACTCCTAGGGTTTACCTCACTTCGGTTGCCTTCGGTAAACAATCATTAAGCATAGGAGATTTTAGTAGTTGCCCTCCAGTCTAAAAGATCAAAATGTCCCATTCGAATGTTGCCTCGAAAATATTGCCTCGGAAAGATCTTAAGACTCTAGGGTTACTACTAAAATTTTCTAACTATTGCTTTGGTGATTGTACTTGTCCCTTTCGAATGTCACTTACAACTCCAACAATGGTGCTACCTACTCCTTAATAGTAGGATAGCACTGTCTAAAGGAAGCAAGAACAAACAGTCTTTTTTCGAGTAGGTAGAATCTTAAGTACTTGCTCAATAAAAACTTTTCACACCAACACCTTTCAAAACAATTTTCAAAACAACTTCGTCACATCCTTGAGGACTGATACAAGGGTTATCACGAAGTAAAAAAAATTTCAAGACAAACACACACAAGCAATTTGAAAAATGAGCAAGTACCTAAGAGCCCGTAGATAACTACGGATAGAAAGGGTGCTAACACCTTCCGTTTCTATAATCTACCCCCTGTACTCAGAATATCTCGAAAAAAGGTTTTTTTGGTTCTTTTTCAGTTTCCATGATTGGATGAAATAAAAGTCAGTGGCGAATCTTGCTTATCGCGATATTTTGCGAATAAAAAGTGAAAAACACAAACCAGTAAAAATAGTCGGTTCTGCCACAATATCATAGAACTGGCGACTCTACTGGGGAAATATGAGTGGGGTATACCTTAGGATCTAGGTCATTAAATTGCTTGTCTTGATTTATTTACTTTTGAGGTTTTGTTTGGGGTTACTATAGATCCTACACCCGGATCTGGGGGCACTTATTAGGTAAATAGCAAACGATCGTGGAGACTGTACAGCGTAGACCGATATGGTTTAAGCGATGGTTGTGTTGGTGTGGAACTTTGGTTGGTATCGATATCCTTCATGGTGAAACGAGGAGAATATGGGGCCGCCGCGTGGTGTCTTGAAGCACCAACGGACCTTAGAACCTTAGTTGAACAAACTTGGCCATTAGAAAGTAGTGAGATAATCGGCCTCAGTGCAGAGCTGAGGATTGGTTGATACTCAATGCTACACTCATTGACATCAGACTTTCGGGATATTTTGGCCGCAAGAAAAGATTGCTTGAGCTGAGACAATGCCTGATAAAGGATGGTCAGTGATATTGATATCCTCTAGAACCCGGTTACTTTTTAAGACAGGTTTGAAACTAACTAAACTTCAAGAGGGTACTACCTTTAACCTCATGCAAGCCTTAAACCTAAGGACTTTGTGTGATTTGACTGTGGTTACATGTGTTTGATATACCTGTGTTTTATCATGATATCATGCATCATAACATGGCATCCATTCTTATTGCACTAACCATTTCAAAGACCAAGGGAATTTATCTTTATTTTGTTTTGCAGATCATGGCTTCCGTTTGTAAAAACACTATCCGAATCAGCTTTGTGAAGATGCCTTCCCAACTCAAAGAGCTAACATCAAGGGTTTATGAAACTTCTACGTTCACTAAGAGACATGGTCGACTTCTTAACCTGGTTACTTCAAACTTTGATGAAAAGACGATGAGTGTACTTTTTCAGTTCTTCGATCCCAAGCACCACTGCTTCACCTTTCCAGACTATCAGTTGGTACCTACCTTGGAAGAATTCTCTCAGCTGTTGGATATACCTATTCTTGAACAGTTGCCCTTCACAGGTCTAGAAGAAGTTCCTAAGCCAGAAGTCATTGCCTCAGCTTTGCATCTGAAACGGGCCGACGTGGTATCCAATTGGGAAACCAGAAGCGGATTCAAGGGTTTGCTAGCTAAGTTTCTGATAGACAAGGCCCAACTGTTTTGGGATTATATGGATTTTCAGGCTTTTGAGGAGGTCTTGGCTCTTCTAATCTATGGGTTAGTGCTATTCCCTAATCCGGACTCATTCATAGATGTGAATTCTATCAAGGTCTTTCTCTCCCGCAACCCTGTGCCTACCCTGCTCGGGGATATTTTACACACTCTCCATACTCGTACCATGAAGAGAAGAGGGATTCTTATGTGCCGCATGCCATTGTTGTCGAGGTGGTTTATTTCTCACCTCCCTAAGTCCATACTAAAGAATGAAGAAGGTTTGGGTTGGTCGCAAAGGATAATTTCACTCGCTCATACGGATATTCTTTGGTGTTCCCGAGCTATGGAAGAAACTGCTATTATTTACCGTTGCGGGAATACCATAATGTCCCACTAATTGGTATTAGAGGGGGTATAACCTACAATCCTTGTTTTGCTCTGCAACAATTTGGTCACGCTCGAAGGGATGGTCCCTATGAGTTACTTATCGAGGGCATTGTATTCAACTATGAGGATGATGTTAAAGAGTATCACGGAAGGTTCATACGAGCTTGGGGCATGGTAAACAGATCTGGCGCCAAGGCTTTGGGGCCAAAGACTTCCATTCCTATGGAACCTTACCTCCAATGGGTACGAGCCCGTGCCCAAAAGCTTATGATGCCCTATGTGTCCGTTTTACCAGTGATTGTGGAACCCACTACTAAAGAAGGCATTCCTTACACGGTTCTCTATCCTTACATGCCCACTGATCTTGGGGAATTTCAGAGGTCTTGGATTCAGTTGATGAAGGAGCGGGATACTTACAGGGATCAGTTCCATGCTCAGGAGAGGAAGGTTTTAGAGCTCACAAAGCAACTGCATGAAGAAAAGGGAATCAATGACTATCTCGACGCAAAGAGGAAACATCCATGGGAATCTTGATTTATTTTCTAATTTTAGATTTGTTTTTAATTGTAACGCCTAAAAGGCATTTTGAACCTTCAAATTTAGCTAATCGAGTTTTTGTTCATTTTGGTTTGCAAATTTAAATTTCCCGAAGTCTTTGAAATCATTGCATGCGCATCCCATTATCGTACACATCATTACAGGTACCATTACAGGTTTCTCATCTTCTTCGCTGTTTATTTCAGCACGAAATGTCTTCCGAGCAAACCATCAAGGACCTTCAGGCACAGAACGCCCAGTTCCAACAAATGTTCATAAGTTTGGAAAAAGGGCAGGAGGATCTGAAAGCTCTCATCCTGAAAGAGAAGAAGAAAAAGAAGAAGGTTGCTGGTATTCTGAATATGGGCAGAAGGTTTGGAGAGCGGTTGAAGCGACAAGTCGATTTGACCTCTTCATCTAAGGAAGGGGAGAATCAGGAAGAAGAGAAGGACCCCAGTCCTGCAGTTTCTGACATTGATACCGATTACAATGATGAGCAGTATCCTCCTGCTGAGGATAGATACAAATAGTTGGAAGATCGTCTGAGTGCCATGGAAGTTCAGAGGATACCTGGATTAGATTTTGAAGAATTGGGTTTGGTGTCGGGAGTGGTCATCCCGCAGAAGTTCAAAGCTCCAATTTTTGCCAAGTACGATGGGGTGTCTTGCCCAAAGCTCCATCCCCGCCCTTATGTCAGAAAGATCCAGCCCACACCGCTATTAGAAATTTATGGGTTCATTTCTTTCAAGATAGTCTGTCAGGGACTCAGCTTGAATGGTTCTACCAGCTAGAGGGAACAAATATCTGAAACTGGGAAGATTTGGCTGTTGCTTTCTATAAGCAGTATCAGTACAACACCGACCTTGCTCCTACTCCTAATCAACTTCAGAGTATGTCCATGGGCGCAATTGAAAGCTTTAAATACTATGCATAGAAATGGAGAGACTTGGATGGGAGAGTTCAACCCTCGTTGTCTGATAGGGAGTTGGTCGATATGTTTTTGGGTACGCTATCTGGTCCATTTGTCAATCATTTGACCGGGAGCGCATCAGCTGGTTTCACCGAGCTGATCCTAACTGGAGAAAGAGTAGAAGCTGGGATTTGGAGCAGTAAAATACAGAAGGATGCCTCTTTAAGTGCGGTAAAGAATCCTTTTGCTGGTAAGAAGGAAGCCAGTGCCATCTATAGCCCGAGAGGCTAAAATAGGGCTGAACATCGTCAGATAGTAAGTGTTGTGATGATACCTAGACTTGCAGTTGCTCCACAATGCAACAATCAACAAAGGGTGGAAAGACCACAACGACAGTTTACCCGAATCAACATGACATTGGCTGAAGTCTACCTCATCTGCTGAGATCCAACTTGGCAACCTTGAAAGAGGCTCCCAAGAATCCAAATACCACATCTCCTAGATATAATCTGAATTCCCGGTGTGCTTATCATTCTGAGAGTCCTGGCCACGATACAAATGATTGCTGGGCTCTGAGGAACAAAATACAAGACTTGATTGAAGCCAAGGAAATAGATTTTGATGCTCCGGAGAAGCCCAACGTCATAATTGCTCCCATGCCTAATCACGGACGAGGAGTTAATGCTGTTGACACTGATTCATTTGTTACCTCTGTTGATAAAGTTTCCACTCCTCTCATGACTGTCAAGAAGAATTTGCTGTTGGCCAGTTTATTTCCGGGTTGTGGTGAAGTTTGCCACATGTATTCGTTTCTACCTTCTGGTTGTCGTTTGCTGAAGTCAAGTATTCAACGCCTGATAGATAGCAAAGAAATTTTGTTTGAGAAAAATTTGGTTCCCGCTATTCCATCTGAAGACATTGCTATTATAACCATTTCCGCCAATTCTTCCAAGGTTTCCTCGAGAATACCTGTTAGGATTACATCTGCCCCAAGAATTGCTCCGCTGATAATCACTGTTCCTGGTCTTGTCCCGTATGTCTCAGACAAAGATGTCCCATTGTGTTGTACCCCAAAATTTGCCCTCCCATATTTCTCAATACATTTCAATAAACATCCTCAAATTGCTCAAGGAAGTCCAAGGGTTGACCAGACAAGCTCTCTCTTAAGGCAGTCTACCTCAAATTAGGGTTTCATGTTGCATCAAGATACTTGAGTCCCAAGGATCCCAAATGCTTACTATTGTCCTAATAGGTTCTCAAGATCATCCATGTCATGTTTCAAGCCATGCAGAGGAAATTTTCTCATTCAATTGCTCAAAGGCCTGAAAATCGACTATGTTAGGGCAAAAGTCATCTGTGGCCCACATACAGTCAAACTTCAAGATTTTTGGTCAACATTCTCATTTTGAATTATTATTCATCATTTAATCAAGGGTTGATCATGATTCCTCAAGGGTTGCTCACAATTCATCAAAACCCAAAAGTTGCTAAATTAAGGTTTTGCAGGAAAAGTCAACTCAACTTTGACCAAGCATAACTTTTTCATACTTTATGATAAATGACCCATCCAAAGCTCATTTTGAATAGGATGCAATTCTCAACAATCCATCCTCATCTCCAAAGTTCAAAATATGCACTCACAAGAAGTTATGAATTTGGACATTATAGGTCATTTTGGAAAGTCAACAAAAACACCTTTTTTGTCAAAGCTTCATACATGAACATGGAATACCCAATTCAGATAAGACCAAAAGGGTGGCTTATATTACATCTCAAGCTTTCTAAAAAGTCAAAGAACACATTCAAATAGTCAAAATTGAGGAAGTTATGCATCGGTGAAGTTGACCTTTTTTGCAAAATTGTCAAAAGTCAACTATGCCTCAAATTGCAATTTTTGCTAAATGGGCCTAACTTTTTGCACTTGTTTTGAGTTGGTAGCATGGTCCACGAGACCTAGCCCTTTCCACTTGTCTTTATCTAATTTTTATTATTTATTTTTATTTTTATTGCAATTAAATCAATTTAAATCAAAACAAATCATGAAAAAATCCAAATCATTGAAACCTCAAGATCTTGTGCATATTTCAGGTCCTATATCCAGTTGGCAAATGAATCAATTCGTGCAAGGCCTTTGTGTGCATGAAAAGATTGGTTTTGACCTATTTTTAGAAAGATTTTAAAGTGAATCAAATCAAGATCAAAAGCTATAATGGATAAAGATTGAGAGCATAATTTCAACCCTAATTGAATCCTTGGTATATAGTGAACATTTGCAGACCTAAAACACAAGCTTTGGAGGCGTGAGAAGGAAGAACCAAACTTGGAAAAATCAAAGAAAAGTGGTAATCTATTTTGCTACTTCCAGGCGTTTTCAAGATCCACTAACCCTCTCATTCGTTTCCTGGTATCACAAGCAAGCTATACCAATCAAGAACAAGAATTTTCCTGCGCTAAAACCCAATGTAAGTGGTTCACGACATTGGCTTGTTCTTGAAATTGAATTGCATGATTTTGGCATCTATAGCATGAAATACTTATATATTCTTGCTCCTCGAAACATTTGTAAGCTATCTATAACACTCAATTGCATTTTTGTGGACTATATCAGGATTTGCCATTATTAGGGGTTTATGCTTCGTTTTAGGATCTTTGTGTACATGTGAAATTGGCACACAAGAAGGGCATCATAATGCTCAGCAGGTCAGGACGGTTTGATTCATGGCCTTAGACTCCATTTATCATGCCCATAGGAGATTTTGAAACAAGCCAGGGTTGTAGTGATGGACGTTGTCCGTAGGTAAAAGTCTTTAACTTTTACCAACGGAGAGAGGACAGAGACGACTTGGATGGCACCATCGTATTGGTTCATTTGAATTCTGGCGCATTTTTTTATTTTTTCCCATAACTCTCATTATTATATATTATCAATTGTTGTTATTCTATGTACAAGAAACGTGTCCAGCGCAGTTGGTAGCAAGGCTATTGGAAAAGGTCACAGGACCTGGGTTCGAATCCCAGGTCCCCCCCATATTTCACATTGTTTTTCTTTAAATGTTCAGGCGCGCACACAAGGCCAAAAGACCACCATGTGACCTCAGGATCCAACCATTGGATCTCCAGGAAGCCAGATCTAAAGGCCATCATTGAAGGATCTATCATGTGACCCAGTCAACGCATAACACTGGAACGTGGAAGGTCAACGTGGGTCAATTGTCTTGGGCCCAGAATTGCTATCCACACTCCCAAAATTACTTTCTCAGGCCCATATCTCTTTCACTTTTCTTTTTATATTTTTCTTTATTAACTCATTTATTTATTTTTACTAACATAAAAGTTAATTCATTTTTTACTAAAATCATAAAAAATAATATTTTCATCCAATTAGACTTAGGTTATTTTTTTATCAAAATTAATTTAATTAGTTTATTTAATTTTAGGGTAACTTTAATTATTTTGTAAATAAATTAAAACAAGTTAGAAATTAGGGTTTTAGTTTAATTTAAATTCTATTTTCTCTTTCTTAAAAAATAACCAAAATACAAAAATAGGTCATGTAAATTATTTTCTTTAAATTAAATTAATTACTAATTAGATCTATATTTAATTTAAAAACCTTATTCTTTTTCTTAAAAATAATCAAAAACAACAAAAAATAATTTTTTTCTTTTAATTAGGTTAGACGGGGTCAAAACCCTATTTCTCTCTCATTCTCAATTCGTCGCGCGTTTATTTATTTTTACAATATTGATGTAATTGCTCATAAGTTGTAATAGGTTAATTAGGATTTTTCTCCTTTTCATTTATCGTTTTGACGGGTTGTTTTTGGCTATGTAATTAATACCTGAAGCCTTGTAATAGCGTAGCTTATTTTCCGCACTTTAATTTCCACACAATATCAACTGTTAGATGTATGATATTAGGGTTGCATGACAAGAATGTATGTTAAACTTTAAAACAATTAGCAAACCCTAAATGTGCAAAGATAATAAAATTGAAATTAAATCACTCGCACATGCGCACACCTAGGGTATACTCTCACTTCGGTTGCCTTAGGTAAACGATCATTAAGTATAGGGTATTTTAGTGGTCGTTCTCTTGTCTAAAAGACCATAGTTGCCTCAGAAAGATTGCCTCGGAATCGTTGCCTCGAATATTGATCTTAAGACATTAGGGTTATTACTAAGACGTCCTAACATTGCTTTAGTGATCGTACATCCCTTTCGAATTGACCCTTTAAAACTCCAACGATGGTGCTACCTACTAACTAATAGTAGGATAACATTGTCTAAAGGAAACGAACATAGAACAATTCTTTTTTCGAGTAGGTAGATGCTAGTAGGTACTTGCTCAAAACAAACAAACTTTTTCACACTTACACTCTTTTCAAACAAAGTTTTCAAAAACACTTCGTAACACTCTTGAAGACAGAAGCAAGGGTTAAATCAAAGTCAAACAAAAACTTTTTCAAATCAAACACACACAAGAAATTTTGAAAATGATGAGCAAGTACCTAAGAGCCCGTGGAAAACCACGGATAGAAAGGGTGCTAATACCCTCCCTTTCTATAATCTACCCCCCGTACTCAGAAAATATCGAAAAAAGGAATTTTTCTGTGCTTTTTTCCTTTCCTTGTTGGATAAAATAAAAGTCGGTGGCGACTCTTGCTTACCGCGACATTTTGCAAACACAAATGCAAAACGCAAACCAGCATTTTCCTAAAATAGTCGGTTCTGCCACCGTATCACAGAACTAGCGACTCTACTAGGGATATCAAATAAGTGGGGTATACCTTAGGATTAGTTCATCATATTTGCTTCTACTATTTGATTTGATTGCTTTACTTTTGTGGGCTTTGTATTGGAGTTACTATAGATCCTAACCCGAATCTGGGGAATACCTGTTAGGTAAGTAGCAATAAACTGTGAGGGAACTGTACGGCATAGACCGATACGGTTGAATCAGTAGCTACGTTGATGTGGCACATTGGTTGGTACCGGTATCCCTTGTGGAGAAACAAGGAGAATACGGGGCTGCTATATGGGTCGTTAAGCATCAACTGACCTTAGAACCTATAATTTACCAACTTCGCCATAGCAAGTAGTGAGATAGTCGGCCTCGGTATAGAGCTGAGAACTGGTTGATACTCGATACTACACTCATTGAGACCATACTCTCGAGATAGTTCCGGCCGCAAGAAAAGATTGTGTGAGCTGAAACCATGACCGATGGAGGATGGTCAGTAATATTGAGAACCTCTAGAACCCGTTACTATTATTAGGACAGGTTGAACCAACTAAACTTGAAGAGGGTAGTACCTAGACTCCATGCAAGCCTGAAACTTAAGGGCTCTTGTGTGACTTGTTTTCCTTTACCATGTTTGTTACCTGCTATACCTGTTGTGTGTTTTATCATGACATCATGCATCATGACATAGCATGCATATTTCATTGTACTAACCATTTCAAATACCGAGGGGATTTATCTTTGTTCTGTTTTGAAGATTATGGCTTCAGTACGCAGAAATACCATTCGAGTCAACTTCGTGCAAATCCCTGCTCAGCTCAGAGAGTTGGTCTCAAAAGTTCCTGATACTTCTTCATTTGTTAGAAGGCATGGTCATCTCCTTAGCCTGGTGACTTCAAAGTTGGATGAGCAGATGATGAGAGTGATGTTCCAGTTCTTTGATCCAGTGTATCGTTGTTTTACCTTCCCGGATTATCAGCTAGTTCCCACTTTAGAAGAGTTTTCCGACTTACTGAGAATACCCATCCTCAAGCACACACCCTTTACAGTTTGGAGGAGGTTCCTAGGCTAGAGGATATTGCTTCAACCTTACATCTAAAAAGGGTTGATGTAGTGTCCAACTGGGAGACACAGAGCGGGGTTAAAGGTTTCTTGGCTAAGTTTCTGATGGATAAAGCTCAACTATTTTGGGATAACTTGGATTTTCAAGCATTTGAAGACATTTTGGCTCTCCTCGTATACGGCTTGGTTCTTTTCCTGAATCCAGATTCCTTCATAGATGTGAATGTGGTCAATATCTTCTTGTCTCGTAATCCAGTGCCTACTCTTCTGGGTGATATCCTACATGCCCTCTATACTCGTACTGTGCGAAGAAGGGGGACTCTCATGTGTTGCACTCCGCTGTTGGCGAGGTCGTTTATTTCGCACCTCCCCAAATCTGTATTGAAGAATGAAGAAGGGTTAGGTTGGGCTTACAGAATCATGTCCCTTGCCCATACGGACATTCTTTGGAGTTCTAAGGATATGGAAAGAGTAGTTATCATTGATTGGTGTGGGGAATAACCTAATGTCCCATTACTTGGAATTAGATGGGGAATAACCTACAGTCCTTGTTTGGCTTTACGACAGTTTGGTCGCGCTTAGAGAGACGGTCCTCATGAGCTGCTTCTTACAGATATTGTCTTTGACTACAAGGGGGACGTGGATGAGCATCGCTGAAGGTTTATACGGGCCTGGGGCATGGTGAACAGGTCTGACCCTCACGAGCTAGGACCGAAGACTTCTCTCCCTATGCAACCTTATCTCCAGTGGGTTCGAGCCCGTGCTTAAAAGCTGGGGATGCCTTATGAAGTTGTTTTGCCGGTGGTTGTGGAGCATACTAATGAAGAAGGTGTTACTTATACAGTCCTCTATCCTTATATGCCTCCTGATCTTGGGGCATTGAAGAGATCTTGGATCCAGTTAAAGGAAGAAATGGATATCTACCGGGAGAATTATCATGAGCAGGAAAGGAAGATCTTGAAGCTCACGAGGCAGCTTGAGAATGAAAGGAAAATCAATGATTATGTCAGCACGAAGGGAAAGCGACCATGGGATTTCTGATGTCTTTTATTATTTCTAGTTTAGATTTGCTTTTCAGTTTATTTCTTTTGTAACGCCTTAAAGGCATTGTTAAACATTGTTATAAGTTTAATCTAATAAAGTGTGCTTTATTTTGTTTTACAAATTTGAATCTCCCAAAGTCTTTGAAATCATTTCATATGCATTCCATTACCATGCACCTCATTACAGGTACCATTACAGGTTTCTTATCTTCTTCGCTGTTTATTTCAGCACAGAATGTCTTCTGAAACACCTATCGATCAAGCCATCAATGCTCTTCAAGAACATAATGCTCAATTCCAAGAGTTGTTCTTGAACTTGGCTAAAGGACAACAGGATTTGAAGACTCTCATCTTGAAGGACAAGAAGAAGAAGAAGAAGAAGAAGAAGAAGAAGAAGAAGAAGAAGAAGAAGAAGAAGGTGGTTCTTCTGAACATGGGTCACAGATTTGGGAATAGGTTGCGACAGGAAGCTGGTCTGTCTCATTCATCTGGAGGAGGGGAGAATCAAGAGGAAGGAAAGGGTCTTAGCCCTGTGGTCTCTGATAATGACACTGATTTTGATGATGAATAGTACCCTCCTGATGAGGATAGGTACAAACAACTTGAGGACCGTCTAAGTGCTATGGAGATTCAGAAGGTTCCTGGGTTGGACTTTGGAGATCTGGGACTAGCATATGGGGTGGTGATCCCTCACAAGTCTAAAGCTCCGGTTTTTGCTAAGTACGATGGAGTATCCTGCCCAAAACTCCATCTCCGCTCATACATCAGAAAAATTCAACCTTACATTGCTGATAGGAATCTGTGGGTACATTTATTTCAAGATAGTCTGTCAGGGACTCAACTTGAACGGATTTATAAATTGGAAGGAGCTAATGTCCGCAACTGGGAGGACCTTGTTGTTTCCTTCTACAAGAAGTACCAGTATAATGTCGACCTTGCTCTCACTCGTACTCAGCTTCAGAGTATGTCAATGATTGCAAGCGAAGGTTTTAAGGACTATGCTCAGAAGTGGAGAGATCTGGCTGGAAGAGTCCAACCCCCTCTGTCTGATAGGGAGTTAGTTGATATGTTTCTGGGGACCTTGTCTGGTCCATTTTTCAATCATCTGATCGGTATTTAATCATCTGGGTTTACTGAATTGATTATGACTGGGGAGAGAGTAGAAGCTGGTATCAGAAGTGGCAAGATACAGAAAGGTGCTTCATCAAGTACAGAAAAGAAGCCTTTCAGGAAAGAAGCTAGTGCAGTTTACAGTTCGAGGAGCCAAAATCGACCTGAACGCCATCAAGCTGTGAATGCGGTAGTAATATCAAGACCTACAGTTTCCCCACAATGCAACAATCAGCAAAGAATGGAGAGGCTGCAGAGACATTACACTCGGCTTAATATGACTTTGACACAAATTCTACCCCAATTGTTGAAGACCAACCTGGTAACTCTAAGGGAAACCCCAAGGAATCCCAGCACCACATCTCCGCTGTATAATCCAAACGCCCGATGTGCCTATCACTCTGATAGCCCGGGTCATGATACAAACAACTGTTGGGCTTTGAAGAATAAAGTGCAAGATCTGATTGAAGCTAAAGAGATTGAGTTTGACGCTTCGGAGAAACCCAACGTCATAACTGCTCCTATGCCCAAGCATGGTAATAGAGTGAATGTTATGGACGATGATTCATTTTTTACCTCCGTGGAAGACATTTCTACTCCGTTGATGACCATTAAGAAGAATCTATTGTTGGCCAATTTATTTCCAGGTTGTGGCGAAGGTTGCCACCGATGTTCCATCCTGCCTGCTGGTTGCTATTTACTGAAATCAGGTGTTCAGCGCTTGATGGATAACAAAGAGATCCCGTTCGAGAAAAATTTGATTCCGTTGATTCCTGTTGAAGATATTTCCATCATAACCATTTCCGCCAATCCTTCCAAGGCTTCCTCGAGAAATCCTGTTAGGATTACATCTGTTCTAAGAGTTTCTCCATTGATCATTACTATTCCTGGTCCTATCCCATACACTTCGGATAAGGTTGTCCCGTGGCACTATGGGGCCGATGTGTATTACCATGGGATCAAACAAGACTTGAAGGTTGAAGAGACTGATGCTGATGTCAGCAATATTGTCGGGTCTAGCAAGTTCATTAGAAGTGGTAGACTCTTCTCTCCTGAGATTTCCCCTCCGACTGTTCAAAAGCCTGTTGCCATTCCATCTTCCAGTACATTAGCTACTGTTCCGATCCTTACTCCAGTTATCACCCCTGTCGCCGAGTCATTTGACACTCGGGGCAAAGAACTTACAGGTGAGCCTGCCCGGACGGAGGCGCCTAAGAAGATCATCGTAGAAACCTCTAAGCATGAGATAGAGGAAATTTTGAAGATTATCAAGAAAAGCGACTACAACGTAGTCGAGCAGCTGGGGCAAACCCCGTCAAAAATCTCCATGTTATCTTTATTGTTGTGCTCGGAAGCCCATGCAAAGGATTTAATTGCTTTCCTTAAAACTGTGCATGTGCCGCAGGAAACATCTGCTGATCAATTCAAAGTTGGGTTTCTCCGACGTAGATCTGACTGCCAAGGGAAGAAATCACGATGATGCTCTGCATGTCTCGATCGAGTGCAGGGGCACTACTCTGGCCCACGTGCTGGTGGATACTGGGTCTTCATTAAATGTTTTACCCAAGTAAGCATTAGACCGTCTGGATTGTGAAGGTTTGGTTCTGAAGCCGAGTAATATTGTGGTTAGGGCTTTTGATGGGTCTAAAAGGATGGTTCACAGGGAGGTGGACATCCCTATTAAAGTTGGCTCTCATACTTTTTCATCTACGTTCTATGTGATGGATATCCGACCATCTTATTCTTGCTTGTTAGGTCGCCCATGGATTCATAAGGCTGGGGCAGTGACTTCTATGCTCCATCAGATGTTGAAATATCCAGTAAAAGGGAAGATTGTTACGATGCAAGGTGAGAAGGAGTACATGGTGAGTCATGTTAATTCCTTTCGCTATGTGGAGATGGATGGGGAGTTCATCGAAGTCCCGTGTCAGAATTTTGAAGAGGTCCCCCAGACTCTGGGGTCGACTGAAATTCCTGCTGACAAACCTCCAATGAAGTTGGCTTCCCTCAAGGATGCCAGGGCTGTAATTGAAAAGGGTGGGTGTGCAAATTGGGGCCAACTCCCTGACTTCGCACACAAGACTGACAATTTTGGTTTGGGTTTTACTGCAGAAGCTCAAAGGGCTGTTCGGCGTGCGCGAATTGGAAGACCTCCTCTGCGCATCAGTAATCCGGGAGTGAATGCGATTGAAGATGATGAAGAAGAGTCAGATATCGACAACTGGATTTACCCGACTACCAACGGTGGCTTGAACAATTGGACGGCGAAGGACTTCGTGTCCGTTTCTTTCATTACACAGTAATAGACTTTTGTTTTGAGATTTATAACAGACAATTTAAAACTTTACGGCCCGGTGCCTTGCCCAAGGCACCTTGGTTTTGTTTGTGAGGGCTTCTTGTTTGTCATTTTCATATATCATCAATAAAGCATTGGACGTTTTTCTTGCATTACAAATGTTGTGCACCTTATTTTTCTTTTCTATTTAGCACTTTATCAAAACGGATATTTGTCTTACACACACTCACATATCATAATGCAGATCCACATCCACTCTGGATCCCATTGATAACAACTTTGCTACTGCCAATTATAACTTCGAAAATCCGATCAACCAAGCCGAGGACGAAGGTGAGTATAATTCAGAAGTGCCTGGAGAACTTGCTAGACTGTTACTTCAGGAAGAGAGGGCTATACAGCCTCATGAAGAGCCAGTGGAATCAGTAAATTTGGGTACCGAGGAAGACAAGAAAGAGGTTAAGATAGGTGTGAATCTGGAGCCTAGTGTCAAGCAACGGTTGATACAGATGCTACGCGACTATGTTGAGATCTTCGCTTGGTCTTACGAAGATATGCCTGGTTTGGACACTGATATCGTGGTTCATCGTCTGCCAACTAAAGAAGACTGCCCTCCGGTAAAGCAGAAGGTTCGTCGAATGCGCCCTGAAATGTCTGAGAAAATCAAAGCTGAGGTCATGAAACAATTTGATGCCGATTTTCTAGCTGCTACTTCTTACCCACAGTGGGTTGCCAACGTGGTTCCAGTGCCAAAGAAAGATGGCAAGGTACGAATGTGTATGGACTATAGAGATCTGAACAGGGCAAGCCCCAAAGATGATTTCCCTCTGCCTCATATCGATGTTCTGGTCGACAACAATGCACAGCATAAAGTCTTCTCCTTATGGATGGTTTTTTTGGTTACAATCAGAATAAGATGGATCTCGAATACATCGAGAAGACAACCTTCGTTATGCAGTGGGGTACTTTCTGTTACAAGGTAATGCCTTTCGGGTTGAAGAATGCTGGGGTAACTTATCAGCGCGCCATGGTCGCTTTGTTCCACAACATGATTCATCATGAGATTAAGGTTTACATTGATGACATGATTGCAAGGTCTCAGACTGAAGAAGAACACCTTGACCATCTTCAGAAGCTATTTGACAGGTTGAAGATGTATAAGCTGAGGTTAAACCCGAACAAGTGCACCTTCGGGGTAAGGTCTGGTAAGTTGTTGGGCTTCATCGTTAGTGATAAAGGTATTCAAGTGGATCCTACAAAGGTGAAGGCTATACAGGAGATGCCAGCTCCCCTAACAGAAAAGGAAGTCAGTGGCTTTTTGGGACGATTGAATTACATTGCCCGATTCATTTTACATTTGATTGCTACTTATGAGCCGATCTTCAAGCTGCTGAAGAAAGATCAAGTGGTAAAATGGAATGATGAATGTCAGGCCGCTTTCGAAAGGATCAAAGAATACCTCCAAGAGCCACCTATTCTGATGCCTCAAGTCGAAGGAAGACCTTTGATCTTATACTTGACAGTACTGGATAATTCAATGGGGTACGTGATGGGGCAGCATGACGAGTCTGGCCGAAAAGAGCATGCTATTTACTACCTTAGCAAAAAGTTTACCGACTGTGAGACCCGATACTCACTGCTTGAGAAAACTTGTTACGCTTTGGCATGGGCTGCTTGCCGGCTGAGACAGTATATGTTGACTCACACTACCCTATTTATATCAAAGATGGACCCAATCAAGTATATCTTCGAAAAGCCCTCCTTGTCCGGAAGAATGGTAAGATGGAAGATGATCTTAAATGAGTACGACATCTAATACACAACCCAAAAAGCAATCAAGGGGAGTCTGTTGGTGGATCATTTGGCGCATCAGGCCGTGGATGATTACCAGTCTATGAATTTCGAGTTTCCGGATGAAAACATCATGTTGGTGACTGACTGTGAAATACCTGGACCGGATGAAGGACCTGAGGAAGGATCCCGATGGTCTATGTATTTTGATGGAGCTTCAAACACTATGGGTAACGACATTGGCGTCGTGATCATATATCCTGAGGGTTGTCATACTCCATTCACCGCCCGATTATGTTTTAACTGCACCAACAACATGGAGGAGTATGAAGCGTGCATCATGGGCCTTCGAGTAGCTATTGACCTAAGGATTCAGTTCTTGAGTGTATTCAGAGATTCCGCTCTCGTGATCAGTCAGATCAAAGGCGAGTGGGATACAAAGCACCCAAATCTTATTCCTTACAAAGAGTATGTATTGACGTTGCTTCCACACTTCGAGGAGATAACCTTTGAACATTTCCCTAGAGAGGAGAATCAGTTAGCGGACGCGCTAGCTACCATATCTTCTATGTTCAAGATCAGGTGGGACAATGAGGCTCCCCAGATTACCATCAAGAGGTTGGACGAACCTGCACATTGTTGTGACATTGAGACTGAAGAAGTAGCAGATAAACCCTGGTTTCACGAGGTAAAGAGGTATCTTGAGGCTCAGGAATACCCTAAGGGTGCATCTGTTAATGATAAGAAGTTTCTGAGGAGATTCGCTGTGAAGTTCTTCATTAGTAATGGTATCCTTTACAAGCGTAACCATGATTCCACCTTACTGCGATGTGTGGACAAGAACGAGGTAGAAAGGATCATGGCAGAGTTACATGAAGGTACATTCGGAACTTATTCCAGTGGACATACCATGGCGAAGAAAATCCTACGGGCAGGATATTATTGGTCTACTATGGAAGCCGATTGTTACCAGCATTCTCGAACCTCTCATAAGTGCCAAGTCTATGCAGATAAGGTGCATGTACCTCCAGTTCCTCTGAATGTCTAGACAGCTCTTTGGCCTTTTGCAATGTGGGGCATCGATATGAT
Organism: Vicia faba; assembly: GCA_948472305.1. Lineage (NCBI taxonomy): Eukaryota > Viridiplantae > Streptophyta > Magnoliopsida > Fabales > Fabaceae > Vicia > Vicia faba. Next base: position 674,381,331 of record OX451736.1, read on the forward strand.
TGGCGAGATCAGACCTACTGCGTCCAACGGGCATCGTTTCATTCTGGTAGCTATTGATTACTTTACAAAGTGGGTTGAAGCAGCTTCCTTTGCTACAGTAACCAAGAACATCGTGGCGCGGTTTATCTTACATAATATGATATGTCGATACGGTGTGCCAGAGAGGATCATTACTGATAATGGTACAAATCTCAACAATATGATGATCACCAAACTCTGCAAACAGTTTAAGATACAGCATCACAACTCTTCTCCCTACCGGCCGAAGATAAATGGGGTTGTTAAAGCGGCTAATAAGAATATCAATAAGATTGTGCAGAAGATGACGGTGACATACAAAGACTAGCATGAGATGTTACCATTCGCTCTTCATGGGTACCGCACCTCAGCGTGGACGTCAACAGGGGCAACACCCTACTCATTGGTGTATGGCATGGAGGCAGTCTTGCCCATTGAAGTTCAGATACCCTCTCTTCGGATTATGAAGGATGCAGGTTTGAGCGAAGACGATTGGATCCAGACCCAGCTTGATCAGCTGAACTTAATCGACGAGAAGAGACTTACTGCTATTTGTCATGGTCAGACGTATCAAAAGCGAATGATCAAGGCATTTAACAAGAAAGTTAGACGACAAGAGTATCAAGTCGGGAATCTGGTGATCAAACGCATCATACTGCCGCAAGGTGATCCCAGGGGAAAATGGACCCCTACGTACGAAGGGCCATTTATGGTTAAGAACATTTTCTCAGGAAGAGATATAATTCTAACCACCATGGATGGTAACGACCTTCCTCACCCTGTCAATGCAGACATAGTGAAAAAATACTACGCCTAATCAAAGACCCGCTAGGTCGACTGGCCTAGGAAAAAATAAGGGCTTCCCGGCGAACCAAAAGGGTTCGGGTAAAAATAAGGGATGAAAATGAAAAATTGTACACCCTGAAAGTCGAAAACCTGAAAAGGCGGCTTGGGCAAAAAGGGGTATCCCGGTGGACTGAAAACCCGAAAGGGCGGTCCAGGAAAAAATTAGGGATCAAAGCGTAACACTATGTCTCATTGGATCATCTTGTAACCAGACTTCGGTATCGACTATCAAGCTTGGACGGTGCCAATCAATCTGATCTACCTTCAACCAAGTAGCAAAGTGATGAGATGCTCGAAGACATAAAGGCAATAGCAGAGTTGGAACCCAGTGGGATTGTTCACATAGTTGTTTTTCTTTGTTTTTACAAATTGTATAATTCATCTTTCTGCGGCGTTCTCTTACTAGGACGTCAGCCTCTTGTACAAAAACGCCTATTTACAGGCCAACTTCAAAATCAATACAATTCATTTTCACAAAGAAATTTCAAAATTGTTTTTCTTTTTCTGTTTTGTTTTGCAAGAACGTCGAATGGTTCATTTTTTATATATGCATTTGACAATAATTGTCGCTCATAAATATTCACATGCGAAACAAAAGACGATTACTCGTAAAGTCAGGAACAGGGGAAAACAGAAATGTCCAAACCTTACAGTTGCTCTATCCACCAGGTACAGGGATAGACCCGGCTGGAGAAAATGACTAAAAGTGCATACACTCCCCGCAGAGTAAAAAGTATCCAGAGAAAGTGGTGTCAACTTTCCCCAGCTAAGGTTCATAATCACGAATGAATCGGTAAGATTCTCCCCAAGCAGAGTTCATCTTTCACCAACAATGGAAGACCATCCCCAATGGAGTTCATTTCTTCCACAAACAAAAACTTTACCCGACGGAGTTCATCATTGCCAGTAACAGTAATTCATCCCCAGCCGAGGTTATTGCTCCAAATCAGTGGATCTTCTGACAGAGTATCTCTTCCCCACAGAGTCATTCTTTCACCAGTTTATTCTCCAGCAAAGTTATTCTTCTGCCAAGTTATTCTCAAATCACCTTCGGTCGTCAACCCCAGCGAGCGAAACTCTTTTTACTCTCCAGCAACAATCTGGGATTTATTTTCCCCAGCTAGAGAATATCACAAATATATCGCATGTCCATACATTATGACATGTGCATACGCATCATACAGCACAATCTCATTTATTTTGAGAACATCATTACTCAATACATGTCATGCATCATGACATTACATACGGCTAACCCTTTATGTTTCAGGAAAAGATACAATCAAATTCCCGCAAAGTTCAAGCTATGAAGCCCGGGTACGACCGGATAGTATCTTGATTCCTCCATCATATTATAAAGCCCGGAGAACAACCAAATAACAGTATCAGAATATCGTGAAGCCTGGATTACGACCGGATAGTGGTATCTTTTAAAGCAAGCTATGAATCCCGGATTCGACCGGATAATAGTTTAATCCCCAGCAAGTTACTGTGAAGCCTGGATTACGACCAGATAGTAGTACGAGATGCCATGAAGCCTGGATTCGGCCAGATAGTGGCATATCATGAATACAAGCCGTGAAGCCCGGAGTCGACCGGATAACAGCTTAACAAGTTATTGTGAAGCCTGGATTACGACCAGATAGCAATACAATACCATGAAGCCTGGATTACGACCAGATAATGGTAGAAGATGTTGTGAAGCCTGGATTACGACCATATAGCAATGCAAGTTTCTGTGAAGCCTGGGTTACGACCAGATAGCAGCCAAGAATACTACGAAGCCTGGATTTCGACCAAATAGTGGTATATCTTTAATACAAGTTATGAAGCCCGGATTCGACCAGATAATATCTTGAGTTCCCCGAACACCATGAAGCCTGGACTCGACCTGATAATGGTATTAGACATCGTGAAGCCTGGATTACAACCAGATAGCGGTTTGAGACATCGTGATGCCTGTATTACGACCAGATAGCGGTAAAAATATACTTAAGCCTAGATTACGACCAGATAACAGTGAGGGACACTATGAAGCTTGAATTTCGACCAAATAATAGTTTTACCTGGCCAATTACTATGAAGCCCGGAGTCGACCGGATATTAGTAGGCCTTAAAATCAAATGGAAGCCCGGATGCGACTGGATAACCACTTGATTTCTTCTGAAGCCTGGATTTCGAACAGATAAGAAGTAAGGTATTGTGAAGCCTAGAATTGACTAGATAGAAGTACAAGACACCATGAAGACTGGATTCGACCAGATAGTGGTATGAAACATCATAAAGCCTGGATTACGACCAGATAGCGGTATAAGACATAGCGAAGCTTGGATTTCGACCAAATAGAAATTTTACCTGGACAATTACTAAGCAGCCCGGAGTCGACCGGATATTACTGTACCCTAAATTCAATTTGAAGCCCGGATGCGACCGGATAACAATTGAATTCCTTCTGAAGCCTGGATTACGACCAGATAAGAATTGAGAAATTGCAAAGCCTGGATTACGACCGGATAACAAGTTTAATCTCATCTCCCCAGTAAGTCAATGTAAAGCCTGGATTTCGACCAGATAGCAGTCGATCTTATCACTATGAAGCCTGGATCACGACCAGATAGTAGTTCATTTTCACCTCTCCGACCAAGTGATTATTCCCCAGTAGAATAACGGACGACCGAAGCTCCTAAAATTCAACTTTCTCTCAAGACTGAGACCGACATTCCCCAGCAGAATCTTCCTCAACAACGGGTATATAAGCTCTCGCTAAGGAATCTCTTATGCGATCGACACTCCTTCGGATGGCATCTTTAAGCCCATCTCCCGTCATCAATATCCAAATGGCATCTTTAAGCCCATTCCCGACATCATAAGATAAGTACCACTTCATGCGAGTGCAAATTTCTGGGCACTCTAGTGTTCAATCATCTTCCACCTTCAGATCACGAAAGACAGACAAGCCAATCTAAATCTTCAGGTTTAAGAAGATTGAACAGGGGCACATGGCATTATGGTGCCGATGTGTACTATCATGGCATCAAACAAGATTGGAATGATGAAGAAGTTGATCCTGATATTGGTAACATTGTCGGAACCAGCAAAGTTACCCAAAGTGGAAGGGTCTTCTCTCTTGAGATTTCACCGAAGACTATCAACAAGCCTATTATCATTCCATCTGCTGTTCCTGCTAGTACATCAACAACTGTTCCTGTTCTTACTCCAGTTATTACCCCTGTCGGCGAATCGTCTGATACCCGCGGAAAGGAAATTATAGGTGAGCCTGCCCGGACGGAGGAACCTAAGAAAATTGTTGTGGAAGCCTCTAAGCAAGAAATGGAGGAAATACTAAAAATCATTAAGAGAGACTACAATGTGGTCGAGCAGCTGGGGCAGACCCCATCGAAGATATCCATGTTGTTTTTGGTGTTGTGCTCCGAGGCCCATGCGAAGGATTTGATTGTGTTCCTCAAGACTGCGCAAGTGCCGCAAGATACTTCAGCTGATCAATTTAAAGATTGTATGGCCAACCTGACTGCTGATAATGGGCTGGGTTTTTCAGATATAGATTTGACACCAAAAGGAAGGAAGCATAATGATGCTCTGCATGTCTCAATTGAATGCAAGGGCACCACTATGGCTCATGTGCTGGTAGATACCGGGTCTTCACTGAATGTTCTACCGAAGAAGGCGTTGGACCGTTTGGATTGCGAGGGTTTGACTCTAAAGCCTAGTAACATTGTGGTAAGGGCTTTTGATGGATCGAAGAGAATGGTGCATGGAGAGGTGGGCATCCTGGTCAAAGTGGGCTCTCAGACTTTTGGGTCCACTTTCTATGTGATGGATATCAGGTCGTCGTATTCTTGTTTGCTGGGTCGTCCTTGGATCCACGAGGCTAGGGAAGTCACTTCCACACTCCACCAAATGCTGAAGTATCCGATAAAAGGGAAGATTGTCACTGTGCAGGGTGAAGAAGAGTATATGGTGAACTACCTCAATTTCTTCCGCTACGTAGAGATGGACGGGGAATTCATAGAAACTCCTTGTCAGAACTTCGAAGAGGTCCCTCAGATCTTGGCATCAACTTAAACTACTACCAACAAACCTCCTTTGAAGATGGCTTCTCTCAAGGACGCCAGGGTTGTGGTTGAAGAAGGTGGGTGTGCCAATTGGGGTCAGCTCCCTGATTTCACTCATAAAATTGACAAATTTGGTTTGTGTTTTACTACAGGGGCTCAAAGGGCTGTTAGACGCGCTCGGGATGGAGGACCTCCCCTACACATCAGTAATTGGGGAATTAACGCCATTGAAGGCAGCGAGGAGGACTCAGACATCGACAACTGGATCTACCCAACTACCAACGGTGGACCGAGTAACTGGACGGCTAGGGACTTTATACCTGTTTCTTTTATTCCACAATAATTGACTTATTTGTTTTAAGATTTGTAATAAAAAATTTGAAACTTTACGTCCTTGTGCTTTGCCCGAGGCACATTGGTTTTGTCCTTGCGCTCTCTGTTTTTATTTCCTGCTTTCACTTTATCAAAACAGCTATTCTCTTACACACACTCACGTATCATAATGCAGATCCATATCCACTCTGGACCCCATTGATAACATCTCTGCTATTGCCAGTTATGACTTCAAAAATCAGATCAACCAAGCCGAGGACGAAGGTGAGGATGATTGTGAGGTGCCTGGAGAACTTGCTAGACTACTGCAGCAGGAAGAAAGGGCCATACAGCCTCATGAAGAGCCGGTTGAGACAGTGAATTTGGGTACTGAGGAAGACAGAAAAAAGGTTAAAATAGGTGAAAATCTGGAGCTTATAGTCAAACGAAGGTTAATATAAATGTTGCACGACTATGTTGAGATCTTCGCCTGGTCCTATGAAGACATGCCTGGTTTGGACACTGATATTGTGGTACACCGCCTTCCAACTAAAGAAGATTGTCCTCCGGTTAAATAGAAGGTCCATCGTATGCGTCCTGAAATGTCAGAGAAGATCAACGCAGAGGTTATGAAACAGTTTGACGCAGGATCCTTAGTTGTCACTTCTTATCCATAATGGGTTGCTAATGTCGTTTCGGTACCTAAGAAGGACGGTAAGGTACGGATATGTGTGGATTACAGATATCTAAACAGGGCAAGCCCAAAGGATGACTTCCCACTTCCTCACATTGATGTTCTAGTTGACAACACCGTGCAACACAAATTCAACTCTTTCATGAAAGGTTTCTCTGGCTACAACCAGATCAAGATGGCTCCTGAAGACATGGAGAAGAAAACCTTCATTATGCAATGGGGCACCTTCTGCTACAAGGTGATGCCTTTTAGGTTGAAGAATGCTGGAGAAACTTATCAGCGCGTTATGGTCGCTTTGTTCCTTGATATGATTCACCAGAAGATCAAAGTCTATGTTGATGACATGATAGACAGATCTCAGACTGAGGAAGAGCACCTTGATCATCTCCAAAAGTTGTTCGACAGGTTGAAGACATACAAGTTAAGGTTGAATCCGAACAAGTGCACCTTCGGGGTAAGGTCTGGTAAGCTTCTGGGTTTCATTGTCAGTGACAAAGGTATTCAGGTAGACCCTACAAAGGTAAAGTCCATACAAGAGATGTCGGCTCCCCGCACAGAGAAAGAGGTTAGAGGTTTCTTGGGACGTATGAATTATATCACCAGGTTCATTTCACATCTGACTGCTACTTATGAGCCAATCTTCAAGCTTCTGAAGAAAGATCAAGTGGTAAATGGGAATGATGAATGCCAGACCGCTTTCTAAAGAATCAAGGAATACCTTCAAGAACCACCAATTCTGATGCCTCTAGTTGAAGGAAGACCTTTGATATTATACTTGACAGTGCTAGACAATTCAATGGGGTGTGTGCTGGGGCAGCATGACGAGTCTGGTCAAAAAGAGCACGCAATATACTACCTTAGCAAAAAGTTTATCGACTGTGAGACACAATACTCATTGCTCGAGAATACTTTTTGCGCTTTAGCATGGGCTGCTCGCTGACTGAGACAGTATATGCTGACTCACACTACCTTATTGATATCGAAGATGGATCCGATCAAGTATATTTTCGAGAAGCCCACTCTCTCCGGAAGGATAGCAAGGTGGAAGATGATCTTAACTGAGTATGACATACAATACACAACCTAAAAAGCAATAAATGGGAGTGTATTGGATGATCATTTGGCTCATCGGGCCGTGGATGATTATCAGTCCATGAATTTTGAGTTCTCGGATGAGAATATCATGTTGGTGACTGACTACGAAGAACTTGGACCAGATGTAGGACCTGAGGAGGGATCCCGATGGTCTATGTATTTTGATGGAGCCTCGAACGCACTGGGTAACGGCATTGGCACTGTGATTATATCCCCCGAGGGCTGTCATACTCCGTTCACCGCCCGATTATGTTTCAACTGCACCAACAATATGGCGGAGTATGAGGCATGTATTATGGGTCTTATGGCTGCTATTGACCTAAGGATCAAGTTCTTGAGTGTATTTGGGGATTCCGCCCTGGTGATAAGTCAGATCAAAGGCGAGTGGGATATGAGGCACCCGAATCTCATTCCATACAAAGAGTACGTACTGACAATACTCCACACTTTGAGGAGGTAACCTTCGAACATTTCCCACAAGAGGAGAACCAGTTAGCGGACGCGCTATCTACCATGTCTTTTATGTTCAAGGTTAGGCGGGAAAATGAAGCTCCCCAGATTACCATTAAGAGGTTGATGAACCAGCACACTGTTGTGAGATCGATACCAAAGAAGTGGCATACAAACCCTGGTTTCACGAAGTCAAAAGGTATCTCGAGGCTCAGGAATATCCCGAAGGGGCATCTGTCAATGATAAGAAGTTTCTGAGAAGGTTCGCTGCAAATTTCTTCCTCAATAATGGAATCCTCTATAAACGCAACCATTACTCCATACTACTACGGTGTGTAGACAAGAGCGAAGAAGAGAGGGTCATGACAGATCTACATGAAGGCACCTTCGGAACCCATTCTAGTGGACATACCATGGCTAAGAAGATCCTACGGGCAGGATATTACTGGTCCACCATGGAAGCCGATTGTTATCAGCACTCTCGAACCTGTCATAAGTGACAAATCTATGTTGATAAGATGCATGTACCTCTGGTTCCTCTGAATATCTTGACGGCTCCTTGGCCCTTGGCAATGTGGGGCATCGACATGATAGGGGAGATCAGACCTACTGCGTCCAACGGACATTGCTTCATCCTAGTAGCCATTGATTACTTCACGAAGTGGGTTGAGGCAACCTCTTTTGCTACAGTAACCAAGAACATCGTGGCGCGGTTTATCCGACACAATCTGATCTGTCGATATGGTGTGCCAGAGTGAATTATTACTGACAATGGTACGAATCTCAACAACACAATGATCAGCGAGCTCTGTAAACAATTCAAGATACAGCATCATAATTCTTCCCCCTACCGACCAAAGATGAATGGTGTTGTTGAAGCAGCTAACAAGAATATCAAGAAGATTGTACAGAAGATGACGGTGACATATAAAGACTGCCATGAGATGTTACCATTCGCTCTTCATGGGTACCGTACCTCAGCACGGACGTCGACAGGGGCAACACCATACTCTCTGGTATATGGCATAGAGGCAGTCCTACCCATCGAAGTCCAGATACCCTCTCTCAGGATTATGAAGGATGCAGGTTTGAACAAAGACGATTGTATCCAAACCCCACTTGATCAGCTAAATCTAATCGATGAAAAGAGGCTTACTGCTATCTGCCATAGTCAGACGTATCAAAAGAGAATGATCAAGGCTTTTAACAATAAAGTCAGGCGTCAAGAATATCAAGTCGGGGATCTAGTGATCAAATGCATCATACTGCCGCAAGGTGATCCCAGGGGCAAATGGACCCCTACGTATGAAGGGTCATTTGTGGTTAAGAACATTTTTTCGGGTGGAGATATGATTCTAACCACCATGGACGGTGACGACCTTCCTCACCCCGTCAATGCAGACATAGTGAAAAGATGCTATGCCTAATCAAAGACCCGCTAGGTCTACTGGCCTAGGCAAAAATAAGGGCTTCCCGGCGAACCAAAAGGGTTTGGGCAAAAGTAAGGGATGAAAACGAAAAAATCTGTACACCCGGTAAGTCGAAAACCCGAAAGGGAGGCTTGGGCAAAAAAGGGTATCCCGGTGGATTGAAAACCCGAAAGGGTAATCCAGGAAAAATTTATGGATTGAAGCGTATCATTATGTATCATTGGATCATCTTGCGACCAGACTTCGGTATCGACTATCAAGCTCGGACGGTGCCAGCCAATCTGATCAACCTTCGGCCAAGTAGAAAAGTGATGAGACGCTTGAAGATATAAAGGCAATAGCAGAGTTGGAATCCAATGGGGTTGTTTCACATAGCTGTTTTTCTTTCTTTTACACAAATTGTATAATTTCTATCTTTCAGCGGCGTTTTCTTACTAGAACGTCAGCCTCTTTGTACAAAAAGCTTATTACAGGCCGACTTCAAAATCAATACAAATCATTTTCACAAGAAACTTCAATTCATTTTACTCTTTCTGTTTTGTTTTAAAAGAACATCCACTGATTTATTTTTTATATATGCATTTGAAAATGATTGCTGCTCATAAATACTTATATAAGAAACAATAGATAATTACTCGTAATTCCAAAAACAGGAGAAAAAAAACAAGTGCCAAACCCTACAGTTACTTTTCCCAGCAAGTACCTGGATAGAGCCAACTTGGGAACATAATTATTGAAACATACACTCTCCCACAGAGTAAAAGTATCCAATGGAATTCATGTCATCTTCCCCGAAATAGGACATAACCACCCCAGCTGAAGTTCATAATCATGGGCGAGTCGGTAAAATTCATCCCCCAAGCAGAGTTTATTTCTCTGGACACAGAGGCTCAATCCCCGACCGAGTTCATCTCTTCTCGACAGAATATTTACAAATCTCCAGCAACTGTCGGGGATTTATTTTTCTCAGACGCGTGCATACTCCGATAGCATTTCGTGAACATACATCATGACATGCACATACATATCATATACAACATAATCTCATTTATTTGAGAACATCATCTCACCCTGTATTTCATCCATCACATATAACTAACCCTGATATCTTTTCAGGAAAAGACGTTTAGCTTCAACAAATCCAACAGTTATGCAAATCACATCTACAGACGACTAATGGAAACTCAGTTCCCGAAATCAAACGGGTCAACTAATCTAAACTATCGCTTCGAAGTAATCCAACTACCCAGGTTCCTTCTCACAGCCCTATTATCCATGCTTTCATATCGAAGTAACCTTACTATCTCGGTTCCTTCTCACAGCCTTACTATCCAGGCTTTCATATCGAAGTAACCCTACTATCCATGTCCCTTCTCACAACCCTACTATCTAGGCTTTCATATCGAAGTAACCCTACTACCCAGGTTCCTTCTCACAGCCCTACTATCCAGGCTTTCATATCGAAGTAACCCTACTATCCTTGTTCCTTCTCACAGCCCTACTATTCAGGCTTTCATATCGAAGTAACCCTACTATCCAGGTTCCTTCTCACATCCCTACTATCAAGGCTTTCATATCGAAGTAACCCTACTATCCAGGTTCCTTCTCACAGCCCTACTATCCAGGCTTTCATATCGAAGTAATCCTACTATCCAGGTTCCTTCTCACAGCCCTAATATCCAGGCTTTCATATCGAAGTAACCCTACTATCCAGGTTCCTTCTCACAGCCCTACTATCTAGGCATTCATATCAAAGTAACCCTACTATCCAGGTTCCTTCTCACAACCCTACTATCTAGGCTTTCATATCGAATTAACCCTACTATCTAGGTTCCTTCTCACGGCCCTACTATCCAGGCTTTCATATCGGAGTAACCCTACTATCCAGGTTCCTTCTCATAACCTTACTATCCAGGTTCCTTATCTCCTATCTCCAGACAACAGTTTATAACACTGTAAGACCGGGATCGGATCAAACACGATTGGTTTTGCATTTCCCCAGTAGAGTAACGGGCAACTGAAGCTCCTAAAATTCTATTTCTCCCAAGACAGATACCAATGTTCCTCAACAGATTCCTCCTTAACAACAGGAGCAGGGACTCTCGTCAAAGGAATATCTCAGGAAATCAACATTCTCTAGATGGCATCTCTAAGCCCATCTTCGACGATTCTCCGTCACATCAAGGATGGCATCTTTAAGCCCATCTTGGACAGTCTTCTATTATGAACCTCCAAATGGAATCCATAATCCCATTCCTGATATCACAAATCAAGTATTACTTCATGCTAGTGCAAATTTCTGGACACTTTATTATTCAATCATCTTCCATCTTCAGATTACAAAAGGCAGACAACCAATCTACATCCTCAGGTTTAAGAAGATTGAACAGGGGCAGTTGTTGCACCCCAAAATTTTCCCTCTCATTTTACTCAATACATGCCCATTGAGATCCTCAATTTGCTCAAGGTTGCCCAAGAGTGGACCAGACAAGCTCTCTCCTAAGGCAGTGTACCTCAAATTAGGGTTTCCATTTTCATCAAGATAGGTGGACTCCAAAGGCCTCATATGCTCTCCAAGGTCTTAATATGTTCTCAAGGACCTACATGTCAAGTTTCATGACTTGCACAAGAAGTTTGCTCAGTCAACTGCTTAGTTGCTTGAGAATCGACTGTATTAGGTCAAAAGTCAACGGTGATCCACATACAGTCAAACTTCAAGATTTTTGGTCAACATTAAAATTTTGAAGTTACTTTCATCATTTGATCAAGATTTGATCATGATTCCTCAAGGAATGCTCCAAATTCATTAAAACCCAAAAGTTGCTAAATTAGGGTTTCTTAGTAAAAGTCAACCAAACTTTGACCAAGCATAACTTTCACATGCTTTATCAGAAATTTTCCATCCAAAGCTCATTTTTAAGAGGATACAACTCCCTGTAATTCATATTCATCCCACAAGTTCAAAATATGCACTCATAAAGAGATATGAATTTCTACATTATGGGCCCTTTTGAAAAGTCAACAAAAACACATTTTGGGTCAAAGCTACTTACATGAACATGGAAGACTCAATTGAGATGAGACCAAAATGGTTGCTTAGGGGACATCCTAAGATTTCTAAAAAGTCCAAGAACACCTCTCTAGGGTTAAAATTGGAGGAGATATGCCTTGTCAAAGTTGACCCTTTTTGCAAAATTGCCAAAACTCAAATGTACTCAAAATGCATTTTTTGCTAAATGGGCCTAACTTTTTATGCTTGCACCTCACTTATAATGTGGTCCACGACTTAAATATTCACCCACACTTTATTTTCTTCATTTTTCAATTTATTTTGATTTTTTATTAATTAAAAATTGAATTAAATCAAATAATTGATAAATGATAGCAAAGATATGATTTGATTTGGTTTTTGGAGAGGTTGGAAATCAAAATATGCTGAATTATCAAGGCCAAAACGAATCAAGCATAATTGGTACAAGAAAGGGAAGATTTGGCTCAAAATAGCAAGTTTGCATATGGCTAAAGAATCAAATCAAATCTCATCAAATTACAAGATTCAATCTAAGTTTATAACCTTAATTCATCCCTAGGTATATATTGGACAAGAACAAAGCAAAAAACACGGGGTTAGCAATCGTGAAAGAGGCAGAGCAAATTCAAAAAAATTCAAGGAAAAGTGTGAATCGGTTTTCATTCCACAGGCTAATTCAAGCCATTCCAATGCTTCCAATCGTTTCTTGGACCTTCCCAGAAGCCAATTGGATCATTTGCAAGACTTGAAACACCCAAAAACATGCACAATCACTCTCACGGTTTGCTCATATTTTCAAAATCGATTATTGTATTTCTTGCATCATTAACATGTTTAAGTTATACATTTGTGATCCTCATCGTGTTTGCAAGCTAACTGGATAATTTAATTGCATTTTTGAAGCATGTACATGCCTTTGCCATTGTTAGGGTTTGTATGTGTAGTTTAGGGGGTTTTTCCACAGGTGAAATTAGCCAAAAAGAAGGGTACCATGACGTTCATGAGATCAAAACGAATGGATCCATATAGTTAGAAATCATTTATCGTATGTCTTGTGCATTTTGGAAATTTGCAGGGGCTATGGCTACGAACATGTGACTGTAGGTAAAAGTTATGTGCCTAAAATGACGGATGAGGAAGAAGAAGACAACGTGTTCAGTCATCACTGGACTATTTGAAAATGGCGCACATTTTTTGTCCTTTATTCATTAATCCATTTGATTTTATATAATTTTTTTTTGTTATACTAACAAATAAGCAAGGTAGCTCAGATGGTGAGGCACGCTAGTGGGGAGTATAAGGACCTGGGTTCGATCCCAGGTCCCAAAAATTCTCTCTATGTTATTTTCTTTCAACAAATCTAGCGCATCACTTGTCCTGGAGAACATCATACACCCTTGAGTCCAACCGTTTGATCAAGCAGGCTATCAGATCCAACGCTCCAGTAGTGAGGGCCTATGATACGCCCTTAGGTCAATGTTGTAAGGAATCCAAGGCTGACTGGGCTTGGAGCATTTTGGGCCTTAGAAATTTCAGATTGATACCCCCAGACTTGCTATTCAACACAGACCCAGTTTGCATTTTTCTATTTTTCTTTTTTGTTTCTTTAATTAATTTCTTTTATTAATTTTAATTAATTAACCCAAAATTATTATTTTTCTACAAAATTCAAAAAATCGCAAAATATACATAAAATATTTTTTAATAAAAAATATTTTATTTTTCTTAATTAATTTAGTTCGATTAATTTAAGGAAATTTAATCTCTTTTTATAATTAAAAATAACCGGACCTAGGATTTGAATTGTACAAAATTCAATTAATTTTCTTTTAAATACACCAAAACCATTTTTTCATTAAAATATTTATTTTGATTAATTAGGTTAATTAGGTTAACTTAAATACTCTTTTCCATAATTAAAAAGCAATTAGAAATTAGGGTTTCATTTAAATTGTGATTTCATTGTTTTCTCCAATAAAAAATGTACAAAAATCTTTTTCTTTCAATTAGGGTTTAGTTTAATTTTCAACATCCCTCGCATTTGATTTACCGTGCACATTTTTATTTGTCTTATTATTATTGTAACTATTTCGAGCTTATAATAGTTTTAATTAGGGTTTTAAATTTCACACTTTTATTTCCCGTCAAGACAATTATATAATTGTCAAAGCCTTGTAATAGCTAGGTTTATTTTCTCTCACTTTTAAATTCCTGTAAATATTTAACTGTCTAGACATATGCTAATAGGATTTTATGGTAAGAATATCTTTAAATTTAAACGGTAGATAACCTAATGTGCAAAGATTAAATAAATGAAACAATTCATATGCACATATTCACTCCTAGGGTTTACCTCACTTCGGTTGCCTTCGGTAAACAATCATTAAGCATAGGAGATTTTAGTAGTTTCCCTCTAGTCTAAAAGATCAAAATGTCCCGTTCGAATGTTGCCTCGGAAATGTTGCCTCGGAAAGATCTTAAGACTCTAGGGTTACTACTAAAATTTTCTAACTATTGCTTTGGTGATTGTACTTGTCCCTTTCAAATGTCCCTTACAATTCAAACGATGGTGCTACCTACTCCTTAATAGTAGGATAGCGTTGTCTAAAGGAAGCGAGAACAAACAGTCTTTTTTCGAGTAGGTAGAATCTTAAGTAATTGCTCAATAAAATCTTTTCACACCAACACCTTTCAAAACAATTTTCAAAACAACTTCGTCACATCCTTGAGGACTGATACAAGGGTTATCACGAAGTAAAAAAAATTTCAAGACAAACACACACAAGCAATTTGAAAAATGAGCAAGTATCTAAGAGCCGGTAGATAACTACGGATAGAAAGGGTGCTAACACCTTCCCTTTCTATAATCTACCCCCCGTACTCAGAATATCTCGAAAAAAGGTTTTTTCTGTTCTTTTTCCTTTTTCGTGATTGGATGAAATAAAATTCGATGGAGACTCTTGCTTACCGCGACATTTTGCGAATAAAAAGTGCAAAACGCAAACCAATAAAAACAGTCAGTTCTGCCACCGTATCACAGAACTGGAGACTCTGCTAGGGAAATATGAGTGGGGTATACCTTAGGATCTAGGTCATTAAATTGCTTCTCTTAATTGTCTTGATTGCTTTACTTTTCAGGTTTTGTTTGGGGTTACTATAGATCCTATACCCGAATCTGGGGGCACTTATTAGGTAAACAGCAAAAGATCGTGGAGACTGTACGGAGTAGACCGATATGGTTTAAGCGATAGATGTGTTGGTGTGGCACTTTGGTTGGGTGACTTGTACATACGGGGGCATGTTGAAAATAAACTCAAGAGAGGTGACATTCATGGGACTGCATCTTCGAGTACTCAGAAGAGACCATACAATGGGAAGAGTCCAATGTCGTGTACGACCAGAAGGGCTACAATAAGAGTAATCTCAACCAATCTATGGGGGTAATGCAGACTTTTATTCCCGCACCGATGCAATCACAACGGGGTAATCAGCAAAGGCAAGACAAACCCAAAAGGTAATTCACCAAAATCAACAGGTCCTTGGCTCAGGTATTGAACCACATGTTGAAGATGGAGTTGATTACGTTAAGGGATCCTCATCCAAACCCCAAAACTTCTTCCCCTAACTACAATCCGGATGCAATATGTGCCTACAATTCCGATAGTCCTGGACATGTTACGAATGACTGATGGGCATTGAAAAATAAGATTCAAGACCTGATCAATGTAGGAGTGCTGGAGTTCACACAAGGTGATCAGACTGAAGTCTTCTTCCATCCCTCAAAGGCACACCATCTGAAGTGAAAAGTTCAGACAAAGGGGCTTTTTATTCATTTGAATTCTTCAAATTGTAATTTTATTTTTGTTCAAACACTTATTTATGACAAACTTTGTTATTTCATCAATGCATCACATATATTTGTCTTGAATAAATTCATTTGTATTCACTATTTAAAAACTGCGTTCTTACTTCCTTTTTGTGATATTCGAATCTTGATTAAAAGATGTAAGCCTTTAGAGGGAGGATAACGAAAATGATACCACAATCTCTGCAATATGCTTTTGAACAGACCCTACTGACGAGGTACATGCGTTGTTTCAAATCCTAAATACTGGAGTTATAAGGAAGATAATCCTTAGTCAACCCCTTTGAGCCTAAGAAGTAGGATTTTTTCTTTTCACACAAATTAAAACCCTTAACCATAATTTGGGGCAGGGTAGCTTTATCAGTTAATTTAGAAGTGCATTCAGTCGCAAGCTCTATCTACATACACGATAAATAATGTAGAAGATGCTCTCTAAAAGATAGTGATGTTTCCACATAATCATTAAGACATGCAATCATCATCTCTCAAAAGAAAAGCACGCTAAGTCAAAACCTATGAAGGATAGTTAAGAAAAACTGGGGCATCCCGCTGACTGCAATCGTAAAAGAAGTAGTTCAGGCAAAAGACAGGGATAATAAAAAAAATAGGTCGCTACAAATCCTCAACAAAAAGGAAGGTTGCAAAAAAAGACTGCCTTATCAAAATAAACGTTCAATTTATGAACCATCACCAAGTATCAGAGCAATGATTCCAGAACTGGGATTCAAAATGCATAATTAACTGAGTTTAGGGCTGAAGAACATCACGAAGAACGGGTGGGTACAAATAAATTTTGAGCCTTTATCCTTTGTTTCTTAAACCGTGAACCATGCCACACTACAACCCTTAAAAGTCCTAGCTGAAGCATGGGTTAGTTCGAAAGCATACTGTTACAAAAGGTATCCTGACTCCTGTAGGACTTGCTACAAATCCTGAGTTTATATCACACTCTTACAAAATTTGTTTGTTTTACTAAAAAATGAATTTTCAAACTTCAAGACAGACATAAGCTTTGCATTCTTTAAATGACATTGTTTGCATATGGCTAATTGTTCAAACAGCAGAGAAATTCACACAACGAATATTCAGTGAACGAAGATCCTCTCAATGGACAGAATCATGTCAGACAAAAAAAAACATTCTCAATAACAGGCTTTTCATAATCAAGGGGCATGACATGGTGTCTAGTTAATCTTGGGCAGTCAAGCCAATATGCAAAGAATCTCTCAAAAGTGTTGAATCGCCAGGGGTAGATCTCCATTTGAATCACTCGGGCCCTGTTACATTGATCAGGGATTCTGGCAAAAATCACTTTGAAATTTGAACCTTTGGCACCACAAAATTGCTTGTCTATGCCAGTAGTATCAGTTGGTGTCAGAATCATGTATTCGAACCCTTCCTTGATAGTTATTAGAAAATGCTAGGGAAGACTATCAGAAACTTGATCAAAAATCTTTGGCACCATCAAATTGCTTGTCTGTGCCAGTAGTATCAGATGGTGTCAGTATCATGTCTTTGAATCCTTCCATGACAGTTCTTAGAAAAGATACCGAGAAAATTCAAGACTATCAGAAACTTGATCAAACATCAGGTGCACCAGACTAACCCCAGAGGAAAACAGGCTCCCACATATAGAAGGGCATATGCGATCACATAAACATTTTCTGACATTTCTACAACACTTGTTGTCATGGATAGTGACAACTCTCCACATCCTATAAACGCGGACATAGTCAGAAAATACTATGCATGAAAAAGACCCGCTAGGTTGACATGCCTAGGAAAAAATAAGGGCATCCCGGCGAACCCGAAATGGTTCAGGAAAACATTAGGGATATATAAATGAAACTGTACACCTAGCAAGTCAAAAACTGAAAAAGCGGCTTGGGAAAAAAAGGGTATCCTGTTGGACTGAAAATATGAAAGGACAGTCCAGGAAAAAGTTAGGGATTTCAAGCGTACAACTATGTCCCGTCATCTCGTCACTTGTCTATCAGTTGAAGACTTATTGTTGCGATCAACATCTACTCAAAACCCCAGGAGTTAGGATGACACTCAAACCATCCACAAAACCTCCGCGGATACTTTCTCCAGCGGATACAGAGGCAGTGCCATCCTACTAAAAGGTCACTGCCATATCCTCATCTTACCTCCTTGTGAAGTCAGGTGTTCTTGTATCCCCGGAAGAGCAAGAATCTCCAATCACTGGTCCGGAATCTTAAAGAATTCCCTAGCCTAGTTCACAAACTTTTCATCTTCCCCAACAGATTTCTTCTCAAAACAACAAAACAGAAATTCTCAGCGGAAACATTCTAAATAAAGAAGATTCTCTTCTAGAAACGATTCAGATACGCTCCATATACGGATTCCATTCTGATACTCATTCAATACAACTTCCAGATACAGTTCAGATACGCTCCAGATACGGATACCACTCTGATACTCATTCAATACAACTTCCAGATACAGTTCAGATATGCTCCAGATACGGATTCCATTCTGATACTCATTCAATACAGCTTCCAGATACAGTTCAGATACGTTCCAGATACGGATTCCACTCTGATACTCATTCAATACAGCTTCCATATACAGTTCAGATACGCTCCAAATACAGATGCCATTCTGATACTCATTTAATACAGCTCCCATATACAGTTCAGATACGCTCCAGATACGGAAGCCATTCTAATACTCATTCAATACGACTTCCATATACAGTTCAGATACACTCCAGATACAAATATCATTCTGATACTTATTCAATACAGCTTTAGATACAGTTCAGATACGCTCCAGATACGAATGTCATTCTGATATTCATTCAATATAGATTCCAGATACAGTTCATATACACTCTAGATACGAGTGCCATTCTGATACTCATTCCAGATTTCTCTTTCAGGTACAATTCAGATATGCTCCAAATATGGATATTATCCTGATACCCATTCGGTACATCTTTAGATACAATCAAGGCAGGGATTTATTCTGACACTTCCCAACTTGAGTGTGTTTCTACCACAAATCACTGGCAAATACCTCTCTCTAGAAAGTTCCCTCAGAGAGCTGAAATCAAAGTATTCCGCAATAGAGTTTTATAAATTTCAAGTAGTTTATAAAGCCTTATCCCCAGTAGAGTTTATTTCTCTAGCTACGGAAGTTCATCTCCCAACGGGGTTTATTTCTCCAAATCGGTGAAATCTTCCAACAGAACTCTTCCCCCCAGTAAAATCATTCTTAATAAGAAGTCGAAGATCCCCGACAGAGAAAGGGAATACCCAAAAAATCTATCTCCATTCATTATCCCCAGCAGAAAATGAAGAATCACTTTCTTCACTCACCAACGGCAGTCCAGGATCCAATTTCCCGGTACTCTTCAACATCAGTCAGGGATTTATTTTCCCAGACAAAGATACTTCACAACAGCATTACATGTTCATACATCATTACACATGCATACAAAATACATATAACACAATCTCATTTATTTTGAGAGCATCGTGAAATTCATACATCATGACATCACATGAAACTGGTTTACCTTTTCAGGTCAAACACTACAAATTTTTACAGTAGGTCAAAGATTAATGCTTGAAACCAGAAGGGGAACTATCTATGTGACCAACATTCTCAAGATCCAGATTAATACCTGAAACCAGACAGGACAACTATCTGTGAACAAATTGCAAATCAGTTCCTGAAACAAGACAAGGTGACTAGCTACAGGACGAACACTTCCTTCAGACCTCTACTGGTTCAGTTTAAATCGACCAATGGTTTATCCTGATTCCGTTCCGTTAGACATTTCTTCTGGTTCAGTTTAAATCGATCAATGGTTTATCCTGATTTCGTTCCGGTAGACATTTCTTCCGGTTCAGTTTAAATCAATCAAAGATTTATTCTGATTCTTTTCCTGTTGAAATCAATCTTAGATTTAGTCTAATTTCTATCAACAATCAGCTGTGGATGGCATCTTTAAGTTCATCTCTGACAACTCTCTGTCATCCTATCTAAATGTCATATGTAAGCCCATTCATGCCATCATCAACAATCAGTGTTCCTTCATGCGAGTGCAAATTTCTGGGCACTCTAGTGTTCAATCATCTTCCACCTTCAAATCACGAAAGGCCGACAAGCCAATCTAAATATTCAAGTTTAAGAAGATTGAACAGGGGAAGCTGTTGTACCCCAAAATTTTCCCTCCCATTTTTACTCAAGACATGCTTCTAGAAATCCTCAATTGCTCAAGGTTGACCAATAATTGACCAGACAAATTCTCCTCCTAAGCAATGAACCTCTAGCTAGGATTTCAATTCTCATCAATATGTGTGAGCTCCAAAGGTCTCAAATTTTTTCCAGTGTCCTAATATGCCTTCAAGATTTTCCATGACAAGTTTCATGCCTTGCACAACAAGTTTGCTCATTCAATTGCTCAAATGCTTGGAAATCAACTGTGCTAGTCAAAAGTCAACTGTGGCCAATATACAGTCAAACTTCAATATTTTTTGTCAACGTCAACCTTTTGAAGTTATATCCATCATTTTATCAAGGTTTGATCATGATTCCTCAAGAAATGTCCCTAATTCATCAAAAGTCAAGAATTGCTAAATTAGGGTTTCTATAGGAAAAGTCAACCAAACTTTGACTAGGTATAACTTTCACATACTTCATCAATTTTCCGTAATTTATTATTTTATATACAAAATTATAGTAATTAGGATTTTGTATGGAAAGACTAAAACCAATCAATAGAAAACCCTAATCAAAGAAAAAAACAATGCATGTAAATCAATACACTTGCACACAAATACCCTTAGGATAAATCCATTTGGTTTCCTTACAAAAGTGGTCATATTACGCATGTGAGATATCTTAGCAAAATACAAGATCATAGTCCCTCGATGACGCTATCTATGTTGCCTTTTCAAAATGATTTTAGTCCCTAAAGAAAAATTCTAAGATACCTTGCAACATTGTTAATCGTGGTTATACGATGACCTACTCCCGTCCCTTTTACATCCAAAGATATGGTTACTTACCAAATCAATGGTAAGATAACAATGTCAAAAGAAAAAGGAAATGAACATGAAAGACTTTTGAGTAGGTATAATGTTCCTAGTTACTTGCTCCATTTCAAAACAAAAAACATCCTTTCTATTTTCAAAACAAACACCAACACTTCCAAAACATCTTTCAAAACTTGAAAGCATTTTCAAAAGATCAACACCTTTGTATACATTCTTACGAACGAGAATCATTACAAAGTTTGCCTAGACAAAGGCCTCTTTACTACTTTCAAAAACCACACAAAGCACATTTTCAAACAAAAGCAAGTGATCTAGCAAGTAACTAAGAGCCCATGGAAAACCATGGATGAAAAGGGTGCTAACACCTTCCCTTTTCATAATCTACCCCCCGAACTCAAGAAACAATCTCAAAGGTCTTTCCTGTGCTTTTTCACCTTTCCTTTTGGATAAAAGAAAAGTCGGTGGCGACTCTTGCTAACCGCAACATTTGCGATCAAATGCAAAACACCCAAGTCGGTTCTCCTACTGTATCACAGAACTGGTGACTCTACTGGGGAGAATTTTAAAAGTGGGGTTACCTTAGGTTTAGATCACATTTTACTTGCTTTCATTGTTTGACTTGTATGCTTTACATTATGGTTCTTTGTTTGGGTTTGAATCCTCTACCCATATTTGGGATACCTTATAGGTAAGTAGCAATACATTGTGGAAACTGTTTGGGGTATACCGATATGGTCTAACCAATAGCTACGTTAGTGCGACATATTTGTGGGTACCGGTAGCCCTTGAGTATTCAAGGAGAATACAGGGCCGCTGAGTGATGTCATGAAACACTAATGAACTTTTAGAACCTTTACTTGACCAACTTAGCCTTTAGGACGTAGTGAGATGATCGGCTTTGGTGCAGTTCGAAGTTGGTAGATACTCGATACTACACTCATTGAGGTTTGTTTTTTTTGGGATATTTCGGTCGCCATTAAAGAGGCTTGCGCTGAAACAATGCCCAAGGAAACAAACCAGTGATATTGAGCTCCTTAGAACCTGGTTACTATTACCAGGACAGATTTGAGCCAATTAAACTTCAAGAGGGTACTTACCTATGAGACTCCATGCAAGCCTATACCTAAGGACTTGTTTGCTTTGTTTTTGTATATATACTTGTACATAACATCATAAACATCATAACATCATACTCATGTTCACTAACCATTTCAAGGATCTTGGGATTTATCTTTGTTCTGTTTTGTAGGACATGGATTTTATTCGCAGGAAAACCATTCATGTCAACCTTGTAAGGATCCATCCTCAACTTAAAGAGCTAGCATCAAGGATTCCTAAAAACTCTCCATTTACCGAAAGGCATGGTCGCCTGCTAAACTTGGTCACCTCCAACACTGATGAGGACATGATGAACGTTCTCTTTCAGTTCTTTGATCCTTTACACCATTGCTTCACATTTCCCGATTATCAACTTGTGCCAACTTTGGAAGAATTCTCCCAAATCTTGAGGATTCCCATTCTCAATCAACTACCTTTCAACGATACCAAAATAGATCCAAAGCCAGAAGATATTGCTCAAGCTCTACACTTGCAATCATCTGATATCATGACTAATTGGGAAACAAGGAATGGTGTCAAGGGTTTCCTAGCAAAGTTCTTGTTTGAGAAATCCCAAAACTGTTAGAACTCTTTGGATATGCAAGCTTTCTAGGAAATTGTGGCTCTCCTCATCTATGGGATGGTTTTGTTTCCGAATCCCGACCAACTCATAGATGTGAACACCGTCAAAGTCTTCATGCCTCATAACCCGGTGCCTACTTTTCTAGGGGACACCCTACATTATTTTCACATTCGCACTATGAGGAAAAGAGGTATCCTTATGAGTTGTACTCCTCTTTTCGCAAAATGGTTTATTTCGCATCTACCCCAATTTGTATTGAAGGACGAGCAAGGTTCATGGTGGTCACATAGGTTGATGACACTCAAACATTCAGACATTCATTGGTGTTCCTGATCCATAGAGAATGTTACTATTGTCGACCGTTGTAGAGAATTCCCTAATGTCCCTTTACTTGGCATTAGAGGAGGTATCACCTACAACTCGTGCTTAGCCTTAAGACAGTTTGGTTACACCCGAAGGGATGGCCCACATGAAATGCTCATTCAAGGTTTGGTATTTGACAACGAGAACGACGATCAAGGTCATCGCCTGAGATTTATCCGAGCTTGAAGGATGTTGAAAAAGGTAGATATCAAGACATTGAGGCATAATAATTCCATCCTCTTGAGCCTTACCTCAAATGGGTACGAGCTCGTGCTCAAAGTCTTATAATGCCTTACCCCTCCATTCTCCCAGTTATCATTGAGCCTGTTGCAGAAGGAGATGTTCCATACACTATCATGCATCCTAACATGCCCACCTCTCTTGAAGACTTACAAAGGGATTGGATACATCTTAAGGGGGAGCGAGACACTTTCGAGGCCCAATTCTACGCCAGTGAGAAGAAGGTTTTGGAACTCACTAAGCAACTTCATGAGGAGCGGAACCTGAACGCCTACATCGCACCAAAGAGGATGTGTACAACTTTTTCATCTTAGAGTTTTTGTATTCCTTTGTAAGCCCAAAAGAGGCATGATGTACCCAAGCTTTGATTTATTAATATAAAGTGTGTTCATTTTTGGTCTAAAGTAAATTTAAATCTCTAATTTCCTTGAAATCATTGCATATGCATTTACCATTCATCATAACATAAGCAGGTTTTCTCACAACAAGTCTCCTTATCTTTCTACTGTTTATTTCAGTAAGATGGATCTCGAGCAGACAGTAAAAGAGCTCCAAGCGCAGAATGCTCAGTTTCAACAGATGTTCTTGACTCTAGCCAAAGGACAAGAGGATCTGAAAACCTTGCTGGTTAAAGAAAAGAAGAAGAAAGCAAAGAAAGTAACTGGAGTTCTGAATATGGGAAGAAGGTTCCAAGGACAAGCCAGACGGATCCTAGACTTTGCAATGTCATCTGGTGAAAAGGATAATCAAGAAGTTAAAGGCAAGGAAGTGGTTGTCCAGCTAGAATCTGTAGAGGAAGAAGAAGAATATTACTCTGAACAGCAGTATCCCCCGGTCGACGACAAATACAAGTATCTGGAAGAACGACTAAGCGCAATTGAAATTCAGAAAGTACCCGGACTAGACTTTGAAGATTTGGGTTTGGTGTCTGGGATTGTCATTCCACCAAAATTCAAGGCACCAATATTTGCTATGTACGACGGAGTTTCGTGTCCCAAGATGCATCTCCGATCCTATGTGAGGAAGATACAGCCTCACACTACTGACATAGATTTGTGGGTACATTTCTTTCAAGACAGTCTATCCAGGACTCAACTAGATTGGTTCTATCAACTGGAAAGGGCCAATATTCAAAACTGGGAGGACCTTTCCGCTGCTTTCTATAAACAGTATCAGTACAACGCAGATCTTGCTCCCACCTGTACTTAACTTCAGAGTATGGCTATGGTTTCAAGTGAAGGTTTCAAAGACTATGCTCAGAAATAGAGGGACTTAGCAGGAAGAGTCCAACCTCCCCTTTCTGAAAGAGAACTAGTATACATGTTCCTGGGTACCATGTCCGGTCCTTTCTTCAATCATCTAATTGGAAGCTCCTCAGCAGGCTTCACTGAATTAATTTTGACCGGAGAAAGAGTGGAAGTTGGGATTAAGAGTGGGAAGATTCAAAAAGATGCATCCTCTGCTGCTGTAAGAAAACCATTTATTGGGAAGAAAGAAGTTGGTGATGTGTATCCTCAAAGGAATCAAGAAAGAACTGAATGTCGTCCAATGGTAGGGGTTGTCATGATCCCTAAGCCTGCACCTACTCAACAAAGGAACGATTAGCCTAGAAAAGAAAGACCAGTAAGATAATTTACCCAGATTAATATGACAATATCTCAAGTGTTGCCACATTTGTTAAGATCTAATCTGGTAATTTTGAAAGAAGCTCCAAAGAATCCTAACACAACCTCTCCTCACTATCATCCTAATGCTCGTTATGCTTACCATTCAGAAAGTCCAGGCCATGACACTAACAACAGTTGGGCTTTGAAAAACAAGGTGCAAGACCTTCTTGAAGCCAAGGAAATTGAATTCGATGCTCCTGAGATTCGAAATGTTATCACCGCTCCTATGCCCAAGCATGGTTGTGGTGTTAACGTTGTAGAATATGATATGTTTGTTACTTTTGTTGATGAACTTGTTACTCCTCTCCTGACCGTCAAGAAGAACTTATTGAAGGCTGGTTTATTTTCAGGTTATGACGAAAGCTGCCACCTTTGTTCCTCCCTACCAACTGGCTGTCATTTATTGAAAGCAGGTGTTCAACGCCTAATGGATGATAAAGAGATTTTGTTTGAAAAGACTCTCGTTCCAAGCATTTCTTACAATGATGTTTCAATAGTAACCATTTCCGAAAATCCTTCCAGGGTCTCCACCAAAAGACTCGTTAGGATTACATCAGTTCCTAAAGTAGCTCCACTGATAATTACTATGCCTGGACTAATCCCGTACTCATCAGATAAAACTGTCCCATGGAAATATGGGGGTGATGTCTACTATCACGATGTCAAACAGGATTGGCCGGCTGTTGAAGACTTAATTTCTGAGAAGGTTGACCCCGACATCAGCAACATTACAGGAATCAGCAAGATAACTCGAACTGGCAGAGTATTCTCCCCAAAGATTGCTCCTCCAGAGGATGTTACCGGTCCTGTGATCATCCCTGTTTTTGTTCCTGTTGACACTACTACAACTAAAATTCCTATAGTCACACCTGCTGATACTCCTACCACCGAGTTGACCGAGACTCGGGGCAAAAGCATTTTGGTTGAGCCTATCCGGATGAAGGCGCAATCAGTATCTATCCCTGAGGCCTCCCAAAAGGAGATGGAAGAAATTATGAAAATTATAAAGAGAAGCGACTATAACGTAGTCGAACAGCTAGGGCAGACTCCGTCAAAGATTTCCATGCTGGCTTTATTGTTGTGCTCCGAGGCTCATGCAAAAGCCTTGGTGAAATTCCTTAAAATTTCCCATGTACCACAAGAAACCTCTGCTGATCAGTTCCAAGACTGTGTGGCCAGCTTGACTGCTGATAATGGTTTAGGCTTTTCTGATGCTGACTTGACACCTTAAGGGAGGAAGCACAACGAGGCATTGCATGTCTCTGTCGAATGCAGGGGCACAAACTTGTCCCATGTCTTGGTTGATACTGGTTCGTCTTTGAATGTGCTGCCTAAGAAGGCTCTTGATAGGCTTGACTGTGAAGGTTTGACCTTAAAACCCAGTAACATTGTGGTAAGGGCCTTCGACAGTTCAAAAATAATGGTGCATGGAGAGGTGGACATCCCCATAAAAGTTGGAACCCAAACCTTTGATTCAACTTTTTATGTGATGGACATTCTCCCTTCCTATTCCTGCTTATTGGGACGACCATTGATTCACAATGCTAGTGACGTTACCTCTACATTACATCAAATGTCGAAATATCCAATCGAGGGGAAAATCATTACTGTCCATGGAGAAGAGGAATATATGGTCAGTCACTTGAACTCCTTCAGATACGTGGAATTTGATGGTGAATTCATTGAAACTCCATTTCAGCACTTCGAGGAAGTCCCACAAACTGTTGCAGTAACCAAGACTGTTTCCCAAGTCCCAAAGATTACAAGACCTCCGCTAAAGACGTCTTTTCTGAAAGATGCTAAGGCAATGATCGAAGAAGGTGGGTGTACTATTTGGGGCCAACTCCCAGATATCGCATACAAGTCTGACAAATTTGGTTTGGGTTTCACTTCAGGAGCCCAGAAAGCTGTGCGTCATGCTCGTGTCGGCGGACCACCCTTAAAGATCAGCAACCACGGAATCAACACAATGGAGGATGATGAAGACAGCTACGACCTGGAGGAATGGATTTTCCCGACTGTCAATGGAGGACTCAGCAACTGAGAAGCTAAAGATTTTGTCCCAATTACTTTTATCCAATAGTAATTGTCTTTAAATTTTGTCGGACCTGTAATAATTAAACAATTCAGACTTTTTAAACCTTGTGTCTTGCCCGAGGCACGACGGTCCCTTTGTAATGGTTGTTACCTCATTTTCATATGTCATCAATGAATCATGGACGTTTTTGCATACAAACTTTGTGCTCTTTGTCTTTCTTTTCTACATTTTTTATTTCTTTCAAAGATAGCTATACTCTTACACACACTCACATTCAAAATGCAGATCTACATCCATTCGGGATCCCATGGGTAACAATTATGCTACGGCTTTCTGTGACTCTGAAAATCTAATCGACCAAGCCGAAGACGAAGGTGGGGGAGATTGTGAAGTGCCCGGGGAGCTAGCCAGGTTACTACAACAAGAAGAGAGGACCATACATCCCCATAAAGAACCAGTGGACATGGTTATCCTAGGTACTGAAGAAAACAAGAAAGAAGTGAAGATGGGTGCCAATCTGGAACTGAGTGTCAAGAAGCGTCTGACCCAGTTGCTACATGATTATGTCGAGGTCTTTTCCTGGTCGTACAAAGACATGCCAGTATTGGATGCAGATATCATGGTCCATCGTCTACCAACAAAAGAAGACTTCCCTCCGGTAAAGCAGAAAGTATGTCGCATGCGACCAGACATGTCAGAGAAAATCAAAGCGGAAGTCATGAAACAATTCAATGTCAGATTCTTGGCCGTCACCTCCTATCCACAATGGGCAACCAATGTTGTTCCTGTGCCTAAAAAGGACGGCAAGGTATGAATGTGCATAGACTACACAGATTTGAATAGGGCAAGCCCTAAGGATGATTTCCCACTTCCCCACATTGATATTTTGGTTGACAATACAGCACAACATAAGGTGTTTTCCTTCATGGATGGTTTCTCAGGTTACAATCAAACCAAAATGGCGCCTGAGGACATGGAGAAAACAACCTTTGTCACATAATGGGGCACTTTCTGTTACAAGGTTATGCCATTCAGGTTGAAGAACGTTGGGGCAACCTATCAGCGTGCCATGGTAGCTTTATTTCACGACATGATACATCACGAAATAGAGGTCTATATGGATGACATGATAGCCAGATCTAAAACTGAAGAGGAACATCTTGACCATTTACAGAAACTCTTTGAGAGACTAAATAAATACAAGCTGAGGTTGAACCTGAATAAATGGACATTTGGGGTGAGGTCCGATAAACTCCTAGGCTTTGTCGTCATAGGTAAAGGTATCAAAGTGGACCCTTCCAAGGTGAAAGCGATACAAGAAATTCCTGCTCCTCATACTGAGAAGGAAGTCAGAGGATTCTTGGGACGTTTAAACTACATTTCCAGATTCATTTCTCACCTGACAACTACTTGTGAACCAATCTTCAAATTATTGAAGAAAGATCAAGTAGTCAAATGGAATGATGAGTGCCAAACTGCCTTTGACAAGATCAAAGAGTACCTACAAGAGCCTCCTATTTTGATGCCACCAGTCGAGGGAAGACCCTTGATCATGTATCTAACTGTTTTGGAAAATTCAATGGGCTGTGTGATGGGGCAGCATGACGAGTCTGGCTGAAAAGAGTATGCTATTTATTACCTGAGCAAAAAGTTTACCGACTGTGAAACAAGATATTCACTGCTCGAGAAAACTTACTGAGCTCTAGCATGGGCTTCTCGACGGCTAAGACAGTATATGCTGACCCATACTACCTTATTGATATACCAGATGGATCCAATAAAATACATATTCGAGAAGCCTTCCCTCTCTGGGAGAATAGCAAGATGGCAGATGATCCTAACGGAATATGACATTCAGTATACTACCCAAAAAGCAATAAAGGGCAGTATACTAGTCGATCACCTTCCTCATCAAGCTATGGAAGACTACCAGTCCATGAAGTTCGATTTCCCAGATGAAGCCATCATGATGTTAAACAACTATGAATAATTCAGACCATATGACGGACCTGAACAAGGATCCCGATGGACCCTGGTTTTTTATGGGGCGTCCAACGCACTCGGAAATGGTATAGGTGCTATACTCATATCCCCTGAAGGATGTCACACTCCTTTCACTGCAAGACTTTGTTTCAACTGTACAAATAACATGGAAAAATATGAAGCATGCATTTTTGGTCTCAAAGTTACCATAGATTTGGGGATCAAGTCCATAAGCGTGTTCGGATGTTCATCCTTGGTCATCAGCCATATCAAAGGAGAATGGGACACTAAACACCCTAACCTCATCCCCTACAAAGAACATGTTTTGACATTAATCCCACATTTTGAGAAGATTACCTTCGAGCATTTCCCGCGAGAAGAAAATCAGCTAGCAGATGTGCTAGCCACAATGTCATCCATGTTTAAACTCAAATGGGATAACGAGGCTCCCCATATCACCATTGAACGAATGGATGAACCAACTCACTGTCGCAAGATCAATACTGAAGAAGTAGTGGACCGACCTTGGTTCCACGAAGTCAAGAGGTATCTCGAGGCACAAGAGTATCCGGAAGGAGCTTCAGTCAATGATAAGATGTTCTTAAGGAGATTCTCTGCTAAGTTCTTCCTTAGTAATGGCATTCTTTACAAACGCAACCCTGACTCAGTATTGCTTCATTGTGTAGACAAGGTTGAGGCTGAAAAGGTCATGGCTGATCTACATGAAGGCACTTTTAGCACCCATTCCAGTGGGCATACGATGGCAAAGAAGATCCTACGGGCGGGTTATTATTGGTCTACCATGGAAACAGATTGCTATCAGCACTCTCGAACTTGTCATAAGTGTCAGATCTATGCTGACAAAGTGCATGTACCTCCAGTTCCTCTGAATGTCCTGACTGCTTCCTGGCCATACGCGATGTGGGGCATTGATATGATTGGAGAAATCAAACCCACAGCCTCTAATGGACACCGCTTCATCTTGGTGACCATTGACTATTTCACGAAGTGGGTTGAGGCGGCTTCTTTCGCTTCCGTTACCAAGAATGTTGTAGCCCGGTTCGTCAAACAGAATCTTATCTGTTGGTACCGTGTCCCAGAGAGGATCATCATAGACAATGGTATGAATCTCAACAACACTATGATCACCGCATTATGCACACAATTCAAGATCCTGCACCATAATTCTTCTCCTTACCGGCCAAAGATGAATGGTGTTGTCGAAGCCGCCAATAAGAACATTAAAAAGATCATACAGAAAATGACAGTAACCTACAAATACTGGCATGATATTCTACCATTCGCCCTCCACGGTTACCGTACCACGACGTGCACATCAACCGGGGCAACACCTTACTCTCTGGTATATGGCATGGAGGTTGTCTTGCCTATTGAGGTTCAGACCCCTTCTCTGATAATCATGAAGGATGCAGGGTTAAATGAAGAAGATTGGATCCAAACTCGACTTGACCAACTGAACTTGATTGATGAGAAAAGGCTTATTGCTGTCTGTCATGGTCAAATGTATCAAAAACGGATGATCAAGGCTTTCAACAAAAAGGTCAGATGCCAAGTGTATCAAGTCGGGGATTTGGTGATCAAGCGCATCATACTACAACAAGGTGATCCCAGGGGAAAATGGACTCCTACACACGAAGGACCATTTATGATCAAAAGCATATTCTCTGGTGGAGCAATGATCTTAACCACTATGGATGGCAACGACCTGCCGCACCTTGTGAACGCGGACATAGTCAAAAGATACTACGCATAAGAGACCCGCTAGATTGACATACCTAGGTAAAACAAGGGCATCTCAGCGAACCAAAAAGGTTCGGGCAAAAATTAGGGATAAAACAAAAAAATCTGTACACCCGGCAAGTTGAAAACCCGAAAGGGCGAATTGGGAAAAAAAAGGGTATCCCGATGGACTGAAAACCCGAAAGGGCGGTCCAGGCAAAAGTTAGGGAATTAAAGCGTATGACTATGTCCCGATTGGATCACCTTACATGCAACCTTTGGCTTCGACTGATAAACTCAGCGTTTCTGATCAATCCAATCAACTTCGGACAAGGCAGCAAATGGACAAGACGCTCAGAGACACGAAGGCTATAGCTGAATGAGAACCCTATGGGATTATTGCACATAGCTATCTTTTCTTTGTATCAAATTTTCATTTTTTATGACGACATTCTTTTACTAGAATGTTCGTCTCATTGTACAAAAAATACTTATTCAAGTTAATACAAACATATCCCTTTAAAAGTGTAAAACTATCTGTTTTTTCTCATTCATGTGTTTTGTTTACAAAAGCGTCCAATGATTTATTTTTGAACATATGCATTTGGATGTAACTACTGTTTACAAATGAACAAAAAGGAACAAAAAAATAGAAAGACAATCGCTAATGGCTTTAAGAAATAGGATAATATCTTTAGACTATTCCATAAAATCCCCCACAGTGTGCAACTTAATCCCTAGCGGAACAAAACTTCTAGTTATCACTCCCCGGTAGAAGTCGCCAAATTTCTCAGGATTCCCCAACGGGATTTCACAAAGCAGCACATGATGTTTCCCTTACAATAGAGTTTATTTCTATAAATAAAAGCTCATCAACTCATCAACACTTCAAAACATGAAGACTTACGTTCCACGTCCCCGACAGCAGTCAGGGATTTATTTTCCCTAATCCAATAATATTACAACAGCATAGCTTACATGCCCATGCATCGCATCCATACGTCATGACATTGATAACATGAACGCATACAACATAATCTCATTCATTTCTCGAGAACATCATTGTACAATGTGTTTCATACATCATGTCATTGCATATAACTAACCTTTCAGGAAAGATCAATCAACAGATGGCTATCATCAACAATTTGCAAAAGTTCAGAGATTTATACCTGAAAACAAGCCATGATAATTATCTACACGACCAGCTGAAGCGATCTTGCACGGGTTTCTTCTCATTCAGCTTTCAGATACAATTCAGATACGCTCTAGACACGGACGCCATTCTGATACTCATTCAGATTCAGCTTTCAGATACAGTTCAAATACGCTCCAGACACGGACGCCATTCTGAAACTCATTCAGATTCAACTTTCAGATACAGCTCAGATACGCTCCAAACACGGACGACATTCTGATACTCATTCAGATTCATCTTTCAGATACAATTCAGATACGCTCCAAACACGGACTCCATTTTGATACTCATTCAAATTCAGCCTTCAAATACGCTCCAGATACGGATGCAATCTTGATACTCATTCGGGTTCACCTTCAGATACAGTTCAGATACGCTCCAGACACGGATGCCATTCTGATACTCATTCAAATCCAGCCTTCAGATACGCTCCAGATATGGATTCCATCCTGATACTCATCCGGGTTCACCTTCAGTACAGTTCAGATACGCTCCAAACACGATGCCATCCTGATACTCATTCAGATTCTCTTTCAGATACAGTCCAGCAATCATTTTGGATGGCATCTGCAATCCCATCTCCAACAACTTCCCATCTCTCCTCCAAATGACATCTTTAAGCCTGTTCCCTACACCATCAACCACCACATCCTCGAGTGCAAATTTTTAGGCACTCTAGTGTCCAATCATCTTCCACCTTCAAGTCACGAATGGAAAATCCGCCAATCTAAATCTTCAGGTTTAAGAAGATTGAACAGGGGAAGCTGTGGTACCCCAAAATTTTCCCTCTCATTTATCAAATATTTTCTCACAAAGATCTCTCTTGGTTCAAGACTGCACTAGGGTTGATCAACTCAAGACACCTCCTTAAGCACTAATGACTAAATTAGGGTTTGAGATTGCACAAGGATAATTGAGCTTTCAATGCTTCATGTGACTTTCATGGATCATTTTGGACCCCCAAGATTACTCATGTCAAGTTTCAAGCCTTGGATCACACTTTTGCTCAGTCAATTGAGTAGTTGACCTAAAAATCAGCTGTATTGAGGGAAAAGTCAACTATGGCCAATTTACAGTCAAACTTCATAATTTTTTATCCATAGCAACATTATAAACTCATATGTATCATTTGATCAAGTTTGGACCAAAATTCCTCAAGAAATTTGATCAAATCATCAAAAGGGCAAAATGGTCAAAATTAGGGTTTTGACTGAGGAAAGGCAATTTCTGATTTTTGACATAGCAAATGGTTAAGTGATTTGAGGCATGATCTCAAGAGTTAAATTGCATCATTTTGACCTAATTTCATGACCCAAAACATTGCTCAAGATCAATTGGATTGATAGTGAATTTCCAGTCAACTGTACACTGAAAAGTCAAACTTTGACTTTTTGGTCAAAATCAAATGTCAAAGATCACAATTCATAAAAACATGTCAAAATATGAAAATTATTCATCAAGAAATAAAAAAGTCAAGATTTCATTTTGAAAAGTCAAAGTTTTCTAACTTAGAAATTTTTCTAAGTGTTTAAAACTTCATGTTTTTTCACAACTTTGAGCCAATTTTTCACCATGATGCAAGATGATTCAAAAGAAACTTTCAATATGAAAGTTGTAGATCTCCATGATATATACAACATTTCTTTACATAACTTATTCTAAAAGTGCTTGGATCTCAAGTTATTAATTCATGAATTCATAGTCTTGAAACTAAACATTTAGTGAAATTTTCCCCTAGTTTAGGCAGGGTTTTCACCTAACTTCATGGAACTTTTTAATATAGGTCCAAGGGTAATTTTCAAAAGTGATTCAAAGAAGGGTTGTATATCACATTACAAGCTTTCCAAAATGTCCAAGAACTCCTTGAGATCATTCTTGAGCAGGGAGAATCGAAGAGAGGGAGTTAGGGTTTTCAAACTTGAATTACAAGTCATTTTGATGAACAGATGAACCAAATCCATGCTAGGCTGCATAATCTTTGCTTTTCAGGCCTCAAACTTGATTGTCACTAATTAAATGTTCGCACAGCTGTTAGAGCTTTGATCCAAGCAATTGAGCTATTATCCAAGTTGCATTTCCATTAATGGCACAAAGTTAACATTGCCATTCTTGTAAAGCAAGCTTTTTGCATAAAGTCCATTCTTGAGCCTCTAACTTGTTTTCCTTGATTACACTCCATCCACAAAGTCATAAGTATTATGTTAAAAGTGGTTAACAACTCTATAAACCAAGTACAAGGCATGGAAACTTGAATTTCTCAAAAGATCACATGTTATGCATAAACTTGTGATTTTGAATTCTGGCCAACAACAAGTCTCCAAACTTATTGCTTATAAATAGAGTCACTATTTGTGAGCTAGGACACGAGCTCAAGTACCCTAAAACACTCCAAAACTCCCTCTAACCAGAAATTGCACAAAAAAACTCCATTGATACACAGTTCTGACCTTAAACTTGTATCTCTCATTTCCCTCGTGTGTTTTCCCTCAAATTCATTCCTAAAGCTTCCTTACATCAAATATAGTATATCCCTGTCCTTGGTTTAGAACTGTAACTCCATCTTCATCATCCTCCATAACCAAAAACAGAGGTCTGCAACTTGACTTCTCCAGACCATTCTAGTCATCCATTGCTCAAGCAAACCATTGCATTAGCTTCTTAGGA
The DNA here is from genome assembly GCA_948472305.1 of Vicia faba. Taxonomy (NCBI): domain Eukaryota; kingdom Viridiplantae; phylum Streptophyta; class Magnoliopsida; order Fabales; family Fabaceae; genus Vicia; species Vicia faba. The sequence continues at coordinate 674,415,749 of OX451736.1, forward strand.
ACTTGAGGAAGCTAACATGATCATTGCAGCACCTTGAATTAAGCTCATTTGCATTTCACGATTTCCAGTTTTGAGGTATTTTTATTGAACTTCTATCTTCATATTTAAGCATTGTTAGGCTTGCATTTGTGAAGATAAAATATAGACATCATTGCCCTGAAACTATATGTGTCCATAAATTTCATTTATTTTGATTGAGCTAGGAGAATTTTGAGTTTAAACTTTCTGAAATATTTGGTCAAGATTTGGTACTTTTAGAAATTCTCATTCATCTTTGATTTATAGCTTATGATATTTATATGGTTGGATTCGTGTGAAAAAATGGAGTAATTTTCATGTTTAGATTTTTGCAAATGGTTGAGAAATGAGCAAGTTATAGATCCTTTGGCTGGAGGTTGAAGATGAAGTGCAATCAGAACAGGTTTTATGTTATGTATTTATCATTTCATACAAGTTAACGGATGTATCACCATCCCAGTGGTTAAAGCGCGCGCCTGTCACTATTAGGTCCTGGGTTCAATCCCCAGCGTGACGTTTTTGCACTTTTTTTTTACATTATTTTTTTGTTTTTGCAGCGCCTGGGCTCCCAACAATTCGGCCTTGTTTTTTTTTGCTTTTGCTAACCCCTGTTGTTACTTTCATACACCTGGCCCAAACTTCTTTTTTTTTTCTAATTTATTTTCTTTTATTTATTTATTATTATTAATACTATTATTATTATTATTATTATTTTCATTAATCATGAAAAATCCAAAAATATTTTATTTATTATTTACACTTATTTATTTTATTTTCTTATGAAACAAAAAATATTAAAAACATTTTCTTTTAACAAATTAATTTCTCTTTTAAATAATTAAATATTTAGACGTAGGTTTAATAATTATTTTATTTTATTAATTAAAATTAACTTAGAATTTAGGTTTCTTTTAATTATTTAATTTTCATTTTTTATTATTATTTAAATTAAAACCTTTTTTTATATATAAAAAAACCCTAAAAAAACATTTTTAACTTAATTTCTTCCTTAATTAGTTTAAACTTAATTTTGTTTATTTTTAATTAATCATCTTCTTCAAATTAGGTTAGAAACCCCTTTTCATAAAATAAAATAAAAAACCAAACTTAAATTACATTTTCTTTTTTACATTTGCATTCTTGCACTTTATTCAATTATTTGTACATAGTTGTTGTACCCCAAAATTTGCCCTCTCATTTCATCAACATTTCTCATCACAAGACTCTTGGAACTCAAGATCAAGCTAGGGTTTGTTCTGCTCATTGAACTGTTGACCTAAATTAGGGTTTGAGTTTGCACAGTGATGTTTTGACATAAAATACCCAAATTGACTTTCATACTTCATTTTGGACTCATAAGTTTGTCCATACCAAGTTTCAAGTCTTGATTCAAATTTTTGCCCAGTCAATGGGACAGTTGACCTAGAAATCAGTTGTATTGGGGAAAAAGTCAAATGTGGCCAATTAACAGTCAAACCTCATGAAATTTGATCCACATCAACATTATGAACTCATATGAACCATTTGATCAAGTTTGGATCACAATTCCACAAGAAATTTGGTCAGATCATCAAAAGGTCAAAATGGTCATTTTTAGGGTTTTGACTGTACAAAGGAAATTTTTGACTGTTTGACCTAGCCAAGGGTAAATCAAGATCAACCATGGACTCAAGGACTCAATGACATTGTCTTGACCCATTCAACAAGTTCAAAAGATCTCAAATGCATAGGATTGATAGTTGAATTTTTCAGTCAACTGATCAAAATTTGACTGTATACTGAAAAGTCAAACTTTGGCTTTTTGGTCAAAACCAAGTGCCAAGGGTCATTTTTCATCAAGACATGTCAAACTATGAAACGTGTTCATCAAGAAACCCAAAAATGCAAATTAGGGTTTAAAATGGAAAATTTTCATAACTTAGAATTTTTCAAAGTTATAAAATTTTCTTATTTCTTCCTAACTTTGTCCCATTTTTTCACCAAGATGCAAATGGATTCAAACAAAACTTGAAACATGAAAGTTGTATTCCATCACAAAGTCTAAAAATTTTATTCACAAAGTTTTCTCAAAAGAATCTTGGATCTCAAGTTATGATTTTTGGAACAAGGGTACCTAAAACTTTTAACTTAGAAAAATTTTGCCCTAGTTTAGGCAGGATTTTAACCCATCTTCTTGGCCATTTTTCACATAGTTCTACTTGGAGTTTCAAGTTGCATTTCAAAGATGGATTATAGTACATGTTTCAAGCTTTCCAAATTATCTAAGAACTCCTCAAACACCTTTGTGGTTAGGGAGAATCGAATGCTTGAAGTTGGCAAAAACTCACTTTGATCCATGGCCAATACATATTCATACAACTTGCATTTTCAAACCAAACTAGCTTAGTACATGATTACAGGCCTCTAAACCAACTTACACTCAAAAATTGAATGCAAATACATTGGATATTGGCATTGTTCTGATCAAGAGAGCTTTGTACATTGAACATTTCCATTTTAAGCATAAAGATCACACTTCCATTTTCATAAAGCATGAACTTTTGCAAAGTTGTATTTCTTGAGCTTTGAACTTCTTTCTTTGCAGAAAACAGGTTCCACAAACTTAGGCAAAGGTACAAGGAGTTGGTGTATGCTTGGAGATAGCTTGTACAGGCCTATCACACTTCACTTCCAACTTTGCTTTCAAAACAAGTAAAAGGGCCAAAAGCTTGTATCTCTCACATCTGATAAAACCAACTAAAACAAAGTTATCAAACAGTTTTCATACACCCTAGCAAGCCAGAAACACGAGTCCTTGACCTCTCAAAACTCCTTGTGCACGAATTCCCCATTTTCTTGCAAAACAGGGTCAGTTCTGCATTTTGCAAGCCATCATCAAATTCCATCATTCGTTTTGTCCAAAGATACTTCAAACACCTTTCAACCAACACACCTGAACTATTCCAGACCTCCATTGCTAGTTGTAACATCATTAACACACATTGCCATTTTTGTTTCAAAGCTTTGCAGGTTGAGTTCTATAGCACGATTCAGGCTACTTCAAAACAAGCCAAGCATTGGGAAAGCTTCAGTGGACCTCAGGCAAGCTCAAAAGAACCTCAAGCACCCTTGGAAGTTGTTGCATTGTCCAGCTCGAAGTCAACTGAAACAGGTATTTCATGAACTTCTATCTCTCTATTTATGAATAGTTAGACTTAGGTTTGTGAATGAAAGATGTTGTATTCATATCCCTGAAACCATACATGTGCTTAGTTTTCATTTATATTAATCGTGCTAGGAGAATTTTGTTCATGAACTTTCTGAAAAAACTAGGTTAAAAATTAGGGCCAGAGAAATTCTCTCTGGTCTTTGAGAGTTAGCTTAAGTTTTTTATATGGTTGGATTCGTTGTTTGATGCTCTACAAGTTTCATGTTATGAGTTTTGTCAAAAAAGTAAGGAATCAGGAGATAGCATTTTGTGTATAAAGCGTGCGTTTTGGTTTGAACTGAGGAAGAAGATGAAGTTGATTGGGCTGGGCCTGGTTGTTGTCACTTCTAACACCTGCCTTTTCAGTTTACACCCCCCTGGCCCATTTATTTGTATATTTGTCATTTTTGTATTTTTATTTTTATTCTGACTTTATTATTTTATGTCCAAATATAAAAAAGGCCAAAAAATTTTTTTTAGATTTTTTCATATTTATTTGATATTTATTTTTATTTTACTAGTATAAAAATGTTTAAATACTTTATATTCTTTTATTAAAACTTAAGAAAATAATGTTAAAATATGTTTTATTTTCATTTATTATTTTTATTCACATTTGAAAATATTTTCTTGAAATATATATATTTTGTAAATAATTTATTTTATTTTATATACATTTAATATACTTAATATATTTAATACATTATATACAAAAATAATACATTTTATTTTTATTAATATTTTATACTAAAAATACCCTTTTTTAATATACTTATATTTTTGTACAAATAAATATTTTATTATATACAATAATAAATAATAATACTTATTTAAGAAATTAGGGTTTTTACCCTAAAAGACAAAAATAATTAAAATTGACTTTTCTTTATTATTTACATTTCATATTAAAAATACTTTTCACATACATAAAAAAACCTTTTTTGCATAATACATTTTTATTTAATATTTATTTATTGTATTTATTTAAATATTGTATATTTAATATTATGTCTTACCCATTCAATATGGTTGTAATAATTTAGGATTTAATTTTTTGCAAAATAATCCACAATTCAAATTTGTACCCCCCTCCCTATATCATGTTGTAATAGTGTAGAATTTAAATTCTCACACCTTTAAAGCTTCCAATTATGCCATGATTAGACTTAGGGTTGTATGCAAAATCAAATCAACAAATAGTTTGACCTAATTCAAGATAACAGTGCATGAAAAAACAAACACAATGCACACTTGCACCCCTAGTGTTTCCATCCACTTGTTGCCTTCAAAAATAGTCCATGGTATGCATGTCAAGTACTTTGGAAAAACAAAAACAAAACAAAAGATCATAGTCCCTCGATGACGCTCTCTGAGTTGCCTAAACAAAATGATCAAGTCCCTCAAGAAAATTGCCAAAAATACTTGACACTATTGCTATCATGGTCTATACGATGACCCGCGCCTGTCCCGTTTAACATCCTAACACAAGGTTGTTCACCAAATACAATGGTGAAACAACACTGTTAAAAGGGTTAAAAACATAAGAAATATCTTTGAGTAAAATAGGGTAGACAACTCTTAGTTACTTGATCAAAACTTGCAAAAAACATCCTTGCTATTTTCAAAACACACTTCACAACACAATTTCAAAACCCTACTTTCAAACATTGAAAACTTTTCAAAAGACAAAAACTCCTTTGTATACATTCAAACAAGAATCATTACAAAGGTTGCCACAACGATGGCCTCTTTTCAAAACATCTTTCAAAATCACACACAAAGCACCATTTCAAACAATTGAAGAGCACCATTTCAAACAATTGAAAAGCAAAGCAAGTGATCTAAGCAAGTAACTAAGAGCCCATGGATAACCATGGATAGAAAGGGTGATAATACCTTCGCTTTCTATAATCTACTCCCCGAACCCAAGAAAACATCTTAAAGGTCTTTCCTGTGCTTTTTGACCATTCCTTAGGATAAAATAAAAAGTCGGTGGCGACTCTTGCTAAACCAAAACATTTGCTAACACAAACGCAAAATCCTAAATCAGTTCTCCCACCGTATCACAGAACTGGTGACTCTGCTGGGGAAAACTTTAAAAGTGGAGTAACCTTAGGGCTTAGATCACCTTTGCATGCTTATATTGTTTGCTTTGATTGCTTTACATTTGGTTCTCTTGTTTGGGCTTGAAATCCTCTACCCGAATTTGGGAAACATTCATAGGTAAATAGCAATACATTGTGGAAACTGTGCGGGGTATACCGACATGGTTGAAGCAATAGCTATATTAGTGCGACATATTTGTGAGTATCGGTAGCCTTTGAGTCAATCAAAGAGAATACGGGGCCGCTGAGTGATGTCATAAAGCACTAATGAACTCTTAGAACCTTACTTGACCATCTTGGCCTTTTATTAGGGGTAGTGAAATGACCGGCTTTGGTGCAGTCCGAAGTTGGTAGATACTCGATACTACACTCATTGAGGGTTGTTTTCTTGGAATATTTTGGTCTCTAGTTAAGTGGCTATATCAAAACAATGAACATAGAAAACAATCCAGTGATATTGAGCTCCTTAGAACCCGGTTACTATTTATAGGACAGGTTTGAGCCAACTAAACTCAAGAGGTTACTTACCTGTGAAACCTCATGCAAGCCTGAAACTAGGGTTTTGTGTGACTTGCTTGTACATGTGTTTGTGCATACATCATGAACATCATAAAGCATCATATGCATCCACTAACCATTTCAAGGGTTTGGATCTTCATCTTTATTCTTGTTTTGTAGGTCATGGAATCTCTTCGCAGGAAAACAATTCAAGTCAACCTTGTGAGAATTCCTCCTCAACTCAAGGAGCTTACTTCTAGGATTCTAGAGAATTCTCTCTTCAGTGAAAGACATGGTAGACTCCTCAACTTGGTCAACTCCAACATTGAAGAAGACATGGTGAAAGTTCTCTTCCAGTTCTTTGACCCCCTACACCATTGTTTCACATTCCCTGACTAATAATTGGTGCCTACTTTGGATGAATTTTCTCAACTCCTGAGAATTCCTATTCTTCATCAACTACCCTACAACGGTACGGAAAAATAACCAAAACCTGGAGATGTTGCTCAAGCATTACACTTGCAACCATCTGACATCAAGGGGCATTGGGAAACCAGAAGTGGCGTCAAGGGTTTCTTGGCAAAGTTTCTGTTTGAGAAGGCACAAGACTGCTGGAATTCTCTTGATCTACAAGCCTTTGAAGAAATTGTGGCACTCCTCATATATGGGTTGGTCTTGTTCCCAAACCCTGATCAGCTTATAGATGTGAATGATGTCAAGATTTTCATATCCAGGAATCCTATACCTACATTGCTTGGGGACATCCTACACTCATTTTACACACGAACAATGAGGAAAAGAGGTGTTCTCATGTGTTGTACTCCTCTCCTAGCAAGGTGGTTTATTTCTCACCTTCCACAATCAGTTTTGAAGAATGAGCAGGGTTTAAGGTGGTCACAACGATTGTTGACCCTCACACATTCTAATCTACATTGGTGTTCTTGGTCTAGAGAAAATGTCATCATCATTGATCGTTGTGGGGAATTCCCTAATGTCCCACTACTTGGCATTAGGGGAGGCATCACCTACAACCCCTATATAGCTTTGAGACAATTTGGATATGCTCGGAGGGATGGCCCTCATGACATGCTGATTCCTGACCTAGTTTTTTACTTCGACAATGATGCGTAAGGACTTAGACAAAGGTTCATCAGAGCTTGGAGGTTGCCCAACAAAGTGGATAGTAAGACACTAGGGCACAAGAATTCCATCCCCCTTGAGCCTTATCTCAAGTGGGTACGAACCCGCGCCCAGAATCTTATGATGCCATACCCTCACATTCTCCCCGTGATCAAAGAGCCTGTTACGGAAGGAGAGGTACCATACACCATCCTACATCCTGACATGCCAACATCATGGGAAGAAATGCAAAAGAGTTGGATCCAACTCAAAGAAGAACGGAATACTTTTGAAGCCAGCTTCTATGCCAGTGAGAAGAAGGTTTTGGAGCTTACCCGCCGACTTCATGAGGAGGAAACTCTCAACACTTACATCGCACCAAAGAGGATGCACAATGTATTTTTACATTAAGAATTTTGTAATATTTTGCCCATGGGGCACTTATGTACTAACAATTTCTTCTTAATATGACGTGTGTTCCTTTTTGTTTGCAACAAATTTGAATTTCTGAATCCTTGAATGCATTACATGAATAACATACCATTCATCATATGCATAAACAGGTCTTCACACCAGGTTTCCTTATCTTTCTGCTGTTTATTTCAGCAAGATGGATTTGGAGCAAACAGTCAAAGATTTGCAGGCACAAAATTCACAATTCCAGCAACTCCTCATGACCTTGGCAAAGGGTCAAGAGGACCTCAAAGCTTTGTTGGAGAAGAATAAAGAGAAAAAGAAAAAGAGACCTGGAGTAGCCACTTTTGGAAGAAGTTTTGAGAGCAATGCTAGGAAGGTTCTTGAGTTCCCCTCAACGTCTGACGAAGGGTCCGGTAAAGGGAAAGGGGTTGTTGTACCTTCTGAATCTGAGGTTGAAGAGGAGGAATAGGAAGAAGAAGAAGACTACTCTGAACAACAGTATCCTCCAGCGGATGATAAATATAAGAATCATGAAGATAGACTGGCAGCCATGGAGTTGCAGAGGGTCCCTGGTTTGGATTTTGAAGAACTAGGGCTGGTAGCTGGGATTGTTATCCATCCCAAGTTCAAGGTGCCAACATTTGCTAAGTACGACGGTCTGTCTTGCCCAAAAATGCACCTGAGATCGTATGTCAGAAAAATCCAACCCCACTCATCTGATAAAGACCTTTGGGTACACTTTTTCCAAGACAGTTTGTCTGGCACGCAACTAGATTAGTTCTATCAACTCTAGAGATCAGAGGTTCACAATTAGGAAGACTTAGCAGCTTCATTTTACCGTCAGTATCAATACAATGCTGATTTGGCGCCCACTCGTACTCAGTTACAAAGTATGGGGATGGCTTCCAATGAAGGGTTTAAAGAGTACGCCCAGAAGTGGAACGATCTGGCTGGAAGGGTGCAGCCACCTTTGTTAGATAGAGAGTTAGTTGACATGTTTCTGGGGACCCTGTCTGGCCCCTTCTTCAATCATCTAATCAGGAGTTCTTCCGCGGGATTTACTGAACTAATTTTGACTGCCGAAAGGGTCGAGGCCGGTATTAAGAGTGGAAAGATTCAAAAGGATGCTTCCGCATCCACAGCTGTTAAGAAACCCTTCCCAGCTAAGAAGGAAGCATCTATTGTGTATTCTCAGAAGGGTCAGGGAAGAACCGAGCGCCGGCCGACTGTAGGGGCTGTGATGATTCAAAATTCGTCAAATGATCAACCTCGTAACCATCAGTCAAGACCTAATCAACAACGGGTAGAAAGGCCACAACGGCAGTTCACCCGAATCAACATGATGCCAACTCAGGTATTCCCCTATTTATTGAAGCTGAATCTTACCAGTTTGAAGGAAGCGCCAAAGAACCCTAACACCTCCTCTCCATACTACCACTCCAATGCCAAATGTGCTTACCATTCTGACAGTGTTGGGCACGATACCAATAATTGATGGGCACTTAAGAATAAAATCCAGGACCTGATTGATGCTAAAGAAGTATAATTTGATGCTCCTGAGAAGCCCAATGTAATATCTGCTCTGATGCCCAAGCACGGCCACAATGTTCATGCTGTTATAGAAGACCTCCATGTTACTGATGTTGCCGATCTGTTGACTCCATTGTTAGTGATTAAAGAGAAGTTGATGAGAGCCGGGATATTCCCAGGCTGCGGGAAGGACTGTTATTTTTGTTTGAACATACGAGCTGACTGCCCAATGTTGAAATCAGGTGTCCAACGCCTGATGGATACCCAAGAGATACTTTTCCAGAAAACCCTTGTTGATACCTTCAATCCTGTTACTCCTGTTACTTTTGCTACTTCAACCAACGATATTGCAATCATAACCATTTCCGACAATCCTCCCAAGGCTTGCAAAAGGCCTGTCAGGATTACACCCAACTCTAAATGTGTGCCTTTAAAGATCACCATGTCGGGACCTGTCCCGTACCAATCCAGCAAAACGATACCATGGAACTATGGAGGAGAAATCTTCTACCATGGTATCAAACAAAATGAAGCAGTCCAAGAAAATTCTAAAGAAGAAAACCCTGATAGAGGGAACATTGCGGGTACAAGCAAGATAACCCGCAGCGGCCGGATCTTTTCTCCGGAGATTTCTCCCCCTCGAGCAGTTTTCGGACCCTTGAAAGCTTTTGTACCTGTCGGACCATCTGTGCAAGGCCCAGTGATTGAAGAATTGGGTACTCCTGAATTAAGATCATCTATTGATACTACCAATAAGGGTAAGGGGATACTAGAAGTTCCTGTCAGGATGAAGGATCATGTTGTGGTTATCCCCGAAACCACTCAGAAAGAAATGGATGAAATCTTGAAAATAATCACAAAAAGTGACTACGACGTTGTGGAACAGCTAGGGCAGACCCCTTCTAAAATTTCAATGTTGGCTCTTCTACTCTGCTCTGAGGCCCATGCTAAGGCCCTGATCAAATTCTTGAAGGCGGCACATGTACCCCAAGAGACTTCGGCTGACCAGTTTCAGGAATGTGTGGCCAGTCTTACTGCTGATAATGGCCTTGGCTTTTCAGATGCTGACTTGACTCCCAAAGGAAGGAAACACAACGACGCGCTACATGTCTCAGTTGAATGCAGGGGAACCACCCTCTCCCATGTCTTATTTGATACTGGTTCTTCCTTGAATATGCTGCCGAAGAAGGCCTTAGACTGTTTGGACTGCGAAGGATTGACCCTCAAACCGAGTAATATCGTTGTTAGGGCCTTTGATGGGTCCAAAAGAATGGTTCATTGAGAGGTTGACATTCCTATCAAAGTAGGCACATAAGTTTTCAACTTCACCTTTTACGTGATGGACATTCGTCCGTCATATTCTTGTTTGTTAGGAAGACCGTGGATCCATTATGCCGGGGAAGTTACCTCCTCTTTGCACCAGATGCTGAAATATCCTGTTAAGGGTAAGATTATAACAATGCACGGCGAGGAAGAGTACATGATAAGTCATCTCAATTCCTTCCGCTATATGGAGTTGGATGGCGAGTTCATCGAAACGCCTTTCCAACATTTTGAGGAAGTTTCCCTTGAGGTAGCAGTTGCGAAGACAATGGTCGAGGTGCTTGTCGTTCCCAAGCATGTATCTAGGATGGCATCTCTCAAGGACGCAGAGGCTGTAATTAAAGAAGGGAAGAGCACAGTATGGGGACAATTGCCTGACTTTCCCCATAAGACCGACAAGTTTGGGTTAGGGTTCACTGCTGCAGGACAAAAGGCTATGCGTCGCTCCAAGATTGGAAGACCACCCGTCAAGATCTCTCACCATGGAATCAATGTTGTAGAAGATGAAGATGAAGAGAGCCACTTTGAAGATTGGATCTTTCCGACCTTCGAAGGGGGTTTAAGCAACTGGGAAGCAAAGGATTTTATTCCCATCACCTTTATCAACCAGTAATTTTATCTTTGAACAATTTCCCATTTATGGTATGTAATAACTAAACAATTTGCACACTATTTTCACCTCATGCCTTGCCCGGGGCATGTAGGTCCATTTGTAAGGGCTTGATTTTCTTCATAATTATATGCCATGTTTTAATGAATCATTGGACGTTTTTTATCTATAAACTGCTGTGTTCATTTTCTTTCCTTTTGCATTTTTGTTTGTTTAAGGATGGCTATCCCTTACACATACCCACACTCACAAATGCAGGTACCCATCCACTCCGGATTCCATGGGTGACTATTCTGCTTTAGCCTTCGATAACTCTGAAGATTTGGTCAATCATGCTGAGTACGAAGTTGACAAAGATTGTGAAGTGCCGGGAGAGTTAGCCAGACTTCTACAACAAGAAGAGAGGGCCATTCTGCCTCATGAAGAGTTGCTAGAAACCATCAACTTGGGTACAGAGGAAGACAGGAAGGAAGTAAAAGTGGGTGCCAACTTGAAACCAAGTGTCAAGGAGCGCTTAGTGCAATTGTTGAACGAATATGTTGAAATCTTCGCTTGGTCTTACGAAGACATGCCAGGGTTAGACACAGATATCGTGGTTCACCGTCTCCCTACAAGAGAAGGATGTCCACCGATCAAGCAAAAGGTCCGTCGGATGAGGCCTGACATGTCTGAGAAGATTAAAGCTGAAGTAATGAAGCAATTCAACACTGGCTTTCTGGCTGTTACTTCCTATCCATAATGGGTTGCTAACATCGTGCCCGTGCCTAAGAAGGACGGCAAAGTCAGAATGTGTGTGGACTATCGGGATTTGAACAGAGCTATCCCTAAAGACGATTTTCCACTGCCACATATCGACATCTTGGTTAACAACACAGCTCAACACAAGGTATTTTCCTTCATGGATGGTTTCTCGGGATACAACCAGATCAAAATGGCCCCCGAGGACATGGAGAAAACTACTTTTGTCATGCAATGGGGTACCTTCTGCTACAAAGTGATGCCATTCGGACTGAAGAATGCAGGGGCAAACTATCAACGCGCCATTGTAGCTTTGTTTCATGATATGATACATCATGAGATCGAAGTTTACGTAGACGACATGATAGCTCGATCACAGACAGAAGAAGAACACCTTAATCATTTGCAAAAGTTGTTTGCCAGGTTGAAGGAGTATAAGCTCAGATTGAACCCAAGCAAGTGCACTTTTGGGGTTAGGTCTGGTAAACTTTTGGGATTTATTGTCAGCAACAAAGGCATTGAGGTTGATCCAGGTAAAGTAAAGGCTATACAAGAAATGCCTGCTCCCCGTACTGAAAAGGAGGTTAGAGGATTCTTGGGACGCTTGAACTATATTGCAATGTTCATCTCTCACCTGACATCTACCTGTGAGCCAATCTTCAAGCTGTTGAAGAAGGATCAGGTAGTCGAATGGAACGATGATTGCCAAGTTGCTTTTGATAAGATCAATGAGTACTTACTAGAACCTCCTATTCTGATGCCACCCATCGAAGGAAGGTCGTTAATCATGTATCTGACTGTTTTGGATAACTCAATGGGGTGTGTGCTGGGCCAACATGACGAGTCTGGCCGAAAAGAGCATGCCATTTATTACCTTAGCAAAAATTTTACCGACTGTGAGACCCGCTACTCACTGCTCGAGAAAACTTGTTGCGCTTTGGTATGGGCTGCTCGGCGGCTAAGGCAGTATATGTTGACTCATACCACTTTGCTGATTTCCAAAATGGATTCGATCAAGTATATCTTCGAGAAGCCTGCTTTATCTGGAAGAATCGCTAGATGGCAAATGATCCTGACTGGGTATGATATCCAGTATACTACCCAAAAAGCTATAAAGGGGAGTGTACTAGCTGACCATCTAGCTCATCAAGCCGTCGAAGATTACCAATCTATGAGATTCGACTTCCCTGACAAGGACATTATGACATTGGACAACATTCAAGGTAACGGACCGTATGACGGACCTGAACAAGGATCACGATGGACCCTGTACTTTGTTGGTGCTTCGAATTCACTTGACAACGGTATCGGTGCGGTACTCATTTCTCTGGAAGGTTGCCATACACCCTTCACTGCCCGACTTTGCTTCAGTTGTACCAACAACATGGCTGAATATGAAGCTTGCATCTTTGGTCTCAAGGATGCTATAGACTTGGGAATCAAATCTTTGGTCATATTTGGGGACTCGGCTTTGGTTATCAGTCAAGTCAAAGGAGAGTGGGACACCAAGCATCCTAATCTTATCCCATACAAGGAACATGTCCTGATGTTGTTGCCGCATTTCGAGCAGATTACCTTCGAGCACTTCCCGCGAAAAGAGAATCAGCTAGCAGATGCTCTGGCTACAATGTCCTCCATGTTTAAACTTAACTGGGATAACGAGGCTCCCCAAATTACCATCGAGCGAATGGACGAACCTGCGCACTGTCATGACATTAATACCGAAGAAGTAGTGGAACAACCCTGGTTTCATGAAATCAAAAGGTATCTCCAGACTAGAGAATACCCCGAAGGAGCTTCCATCAATGACAAAAAGTTCTTAAGGAGATTTGCTGCCAAGTTCTTCCTAAGAAATGGCATCATTTATAAGCGCAACCATGATTGTGTTCTACTTCGTTGTATGGACAAAGCTGAAGCAGAGTTGATCATGACTGAGATACACAGTGGCACATTTGGCACCCACTTAAGAAGACATACGATGGCTAAGAATATTCTAAGGGCAGGCTACTATTGGTCTACCATGGAAGCTGATTGTCATCAACATTCCCGTACTTGCCACAAATGCCAAGTCTACGTCGACAAGGTACATATTCCTCCTGTTCCCCTCAACGTTATGACAGCTCCTTGGCCATTCGCAATGTGGGGCATTGACATGACTGGAGAGATCAAGCCCACGGCATCCAATGGACATGGCTTCATCCTGGTCGCTATTGACTACTTCACCAAGTGGGTCGAGGCAGCTTCTTACGCCTCAGTTACAAAGAATGTGGTTGCCCGCTTTATCAAGCAGAACCTCATATGCCAGTATGGTGTCCCCGACAGGATCATCACAGACAACGGTACAAATTTGAACAACACTATGATCACTGCTCTATACGAACAGTTCAAGATTTATCATCACAATTCATCTCCTTATCGGCCGAAGATGAACGGTGTTGTTGAAGCCGCGAACAAAAATATCAAGAAGATCATTCAAAATATGACAGTCACCTATAAGGACTGGCATGAGATGTTACCGTTTGCTCTACATGGATATCGTACCACGGCACGTACTTCAATAGGGGCAACCCCATTTTCTTTGGTGTACGACATGGAAGCCGTTCTACCCATGGAAGTTCAGATTCCTTCCTTAAGGATTATGAAGGATGCTGGTTTGAGTGAAGAAGATTGGATTCAGACCCGGCTTGATCAACTTAATTTGATCAATGAGAAGCGACTTACTGCTGTTTGTCATGGTCAGACGTATCAAAAACGGATGATCAAGGCTTTCAACAAGAAAGTCAGGCGTCAGGTATATCAAGTCGGAGATCTTGTAATCAAGCGGATCATCTTACCGCAAAGTGATCCCAGGGGCAAGTGGAATCCTACCTACGAAGGACCATTTGTGATCAAGAGCATCTTTTCTGGTGGGGCAATGATTCTGACCACCATGGACGACGATGATCTGCCACACCCTGTGAACGCAGACATAGTTAAAAGATACTACGCATAAAACGAACCGGAAAGTTGAAAACCCAAAAGGGTGACTTGGGCAAAAATGGGCATCCCGGTGAATCGAAAACCCGAAAGGGCGGTTCAGGCAAAAATTAGGGATAAAGCAAAAAAAATCTGTACACCCGGCAAGTTGAAAACCCGAAAGGGCGACTTGGGCAAAAAAGGGTTTCCCGGTGGATCAAAAACCCGAAAGGGCGGTCCAGGCAAAAGTTAGGTTATTAAAGCGTATGACTATGTCTCGTCGGATCACTTTAAGAACAATCTCTTCACCAACAACATCCGAGCTTCTAATCAATCCAATCATCGGCGGACGAAGCAGCGAATGGACAAGATATTCAGAGTTGTGAAGGCTATAGCAGAATGGGAACCCCATGAAATTATTACACATAACCATCTTTCTTTTGTATAAAAATTTTCAATCTTTACGACAACATTCTATTACTAGGATGTTTGTCTCCTTTGTACAAAGATACTCACAAAGTTAAATACAAATATACTTCAAAGTGCAGAAATTTGCTTGCCTTTCTTTTCTTTTACACTTATGTTTTATTTGAAAACGTCCAATGTTTTGTTAAATAGGCATATGCATTTGAATATAATCATTGCTTACAAATAAAACGAATTTGAAAAAGGATGATTACTGATAGGTTGAAGGTGTAGGAAGAAATATTTGTGCCATTTCAGAAGAAATCTCCTACGATACATTATTTAGATCCTCAACAAAGCTAAAATTTGGAGTATATTTCCCCAGCGGAGTTAAGCTTCAAGATCCTCAGCAGAGCCAGTGCATTCTAAAACTTGATTCCCCAGCTGAGTTAAGTTTCAAAGTTCCCATCAGAGTTAAGCTTCGAGATCCCTAGTGGAGCCCGAAAACCCTGAAAATCCTATCTCCAGCGGAGCCAGAATAGTGAATATTTCCCCCACAGAGTTATCTCCCAGCAAGATCGAAGATTCTCGGTCTCATTTCTCCAAGCAGAAGCCTCCTAGGTCTTAACTCCCCAGTAGAGATTTTCAGAGTTTTCCCTACATCCCAGGAAAGTCATGAAGGATTCTCATTCCCTGCAGAAATTGTCAAAGGCCTTGTGAATCCCCATAAATCGCCGAGGATTTTCAATCTCCAGTAGTGGTCCCAGGATTTCTCATTCTCAACAATCATAGATCTTTAAATCCCCAAGTAGTCAGCAGGATTTCTCATCTTCAGTATTCAAAGATTTTTGGAATCCCCAGCATTGGTCAAGGATTTACTTTCCCCGACAGCAATCAAAGATTTCATTATCTCCAGTTATCAAGGATTTATTTTCCTCAGCAAGACAGCTACTCAGCTTACATACACATCCATTACATTCATATATCATAAACATTGATGAAACACGATTCATTGCATCATACATATCATGCAACATAACTTTGTGTTTTAGCTAACATTTTGCCCTTTTCATGATAAGATTAAAAGGCTATCGTTAACAATTATTCAGATACAGTATGGATACACCCCAGACACGGCGGTCATTCTATTACTCATTCACAATTTCAAGTCAAAATACAGTACAGATACACCCCAGACACGGCGGTCATTCTACTACTCATTCAGACTTCAGCAATCCGATATAGACTAGATACGCTCCAGACACGACATCCATTCTATCTCTCATTCAGATTAAACTATCAACCACAAATTCATATACGCTCCAGACACGGATGCCATTCTGGCCCTTACACCAACAGTTTGATTCTCCCCAGTGCAATTGCCACGGAAGTCATTCTGTCACTTATTCAGATCCCAGTTACAGTCACAGATACACTCCAGACACGGAAGTCATTCTGCTACTCATACAGATCTCAACTTCAGATACAGTCCAGATACGCTCCAGACAAGGTTGCCATTTTGTCACTCATTCGAAAGTTATCCCCAGCCCAGAGATGCTCCATACACAGATGTTTCTCTATCGCCCATTCAGAATTCAGATACAATACAGATACACTCCAGACACGGCAGTCATTCTGATATTCATTCAAAGTTCAAATACAGTTACAGCTCAGATACGCTCCAGACACGGACGCCATTCTTTTGCTCATACAGACCCAGTCTCCAAGATACAGTTCAAATGCATTCCAGACACGGATACCATTTTAATGCTCATTCTTCTGACCTACCACATTGCAATTCAACAAACATTCTTGGATGGAATCTTTAAGCCCATCTCCAGTAAGATTCTACCATCTCTAAATGGCATCTTTAAGCCCATTTCCTCAGCTATATTCTGACGAGTGCAAATTTATGGGCACTCTAGTGTCCAATCCTCTTTTACCTTTGAGTCGCGAAAGGCAAACTTGTTAATCTAACTCTTCAGGTTCAAGAAGATTGAACAGGGGCAACTGTTGTACCCCAAAATTTTCCCTCTCGTTTCATCAACATTTCTCATCACAAGACTCTCGGAACTCAAGATCAAGCTAGCGTTTGCTCTGCTCAAGACACCTCCTTGCACTGTTGACCTAAATTAGAGTTTGAGTTTGCACAGTGATGTTTTGACCTAAATGCCCAAATTTACTTTCATACTTCATTTTGGACTCATAAGTTTGTCCATACCAAGTTTCAAGCCTTGATTCAAATTTTTGCCCAGTCAATTGGACAGTTGACCTAGAAATCAGTTGTATTGGGGAAAAAGTCAATTGTGGCCAATTAACAGTCAAACCTCATGAAATTTGATCCACATCAACATTATGAACTCATATGAACCATTTGATCAAGTTTGGATCATAATTCCACAAGAAATTTGGTCAGATCATCAAAAGGGCAAAATGGTCATTTTTAGGGTTTTGATTGTACAAAGGCAATTTTTGACTGTTTGACCTAGCCAAGGGTAAATCAAGCTCAACCATGGACTCAAGGAATCAATGACATTGTATTGACCCATTCAACAAGTTCAAAAGATCTCAAATGCATAGGATTGACAGTTGAATTTTTCAGTCAACTAATCAAAATTTGACTGTATACTGAAAAGTCAAACTTTGACTTTTTGGTCAAAACCAAGTGCCAAGGGTAATTTTTCACCAAGACATGTCAAATTATGAAACTTGTTCATCAAGAAACCCAAAAATGCAAATTAGGGTTTAAAATGGAAAATTTTCATAACTTAGAATTTTTCTAAGTTATAAACTTTTCTTATTTTTTCCTAACTTTGTCCCAGTTTTTCACCAAGATGAAAATGGATTAAAACAAAACTTGCAACACGAAAGTTGTAGTCCATCACAAAGTCTACAACTTTGATTCACAAAGTTTTCTCAAAAGAATCTTGGATCTCAAGTTATGATTTTTGGAACAAGGGTACCTAAAACTTTTAACTTAGAAAAATTTTGCCCTAGTTTAGGCAGGATTTTAACCCATCTTCTTGGCCATTTTTCACATAGTTCTACTTGAAGTTTCAAGTTGAATTTCAAAGATGGATTATAGTACATGTTGCAATATTTCCAAATTGTCCAATAACTCCTCAAACACATTTGTGGTTAGGGAGAATCGAATGCTTGAAGTTGGCAAAAACTCACTTTGATCCATGGCCAATACATGTTCATACAACTTGCATTTTCAAACCAAACTAGCTTAGTACATGATTACAGGCCTATAAACCAACTTACACTCAAAAAATGAATGCAAATACATTGGATATTGGTATTATTCTGATCAAGAGAGCTTTGTACATTGAACATTTCCATTTTAAGCATAAAGATCACACTTCCATTTTCATAAAGCATGAACTTTTGCAAAGTTGTCTTTCTTGAGCTTTGAACTTCTTTCTTTGCAGCAAACAGGTTCCACAAACTTAGGAAAAGGTACAAGGAGTTGGTGCATGCTTGGAGATAGCTTGTAAAGGCCTATCACACTTCACTTCCAACTTTGCTTTCAAAACAAGTAAAAGGGCCAAAAGCTTGTATCTCTCACATCTGATAAAACCAACTAAAACAAAGTTGTCAAACAGTTTTCATACACCCTAGCAAGGCAGAAACACGAGTCCTTGACCTCTCAAAACTCTTTGTGCACGAATTCCCCATTTTCTTGCAAAACAGGGCCAGTTCTCCATTTTGCAAGCCATCATCAAATTCCATCGTGTGTTTTGTCCAAAGATACTTCAAACACCTTCCAACCAACACACCTGAACTATTCCAGACCTCCATTTCTAGATGTAACACCATTAACACACATTGCCATTTTTGTTTCAAAGCTTTGTAAGTTGAGTTCTGTAGCACGATTCTGGCTACTTCAAAACAAGCCAAGCATTGGGAAAGCTTCAGTGGACCTCAGGCAAGCTCAAAAGAACCTCAAGCACCCTTGGAAGTTGTTGCATTGTCCAGCTCGAAGTCAACTGAAACAGTTATTTCATGAACTTATATCTCTCTATTTAGGAATAGTTAGACTTAGGTTTGTGAATGAAAGATGTTGTATTCATAGCCCTGAAACCATACATGTGCTTAGTTTTCATTTATATTAATCGTGCTAGGAGAATTTTGTTCATGAACTTTCTGAAAAAACTAGGTTAAGAATTAGGGCCAAAGAAATTCTCTCTGGTCTTTGAGAGTTAGCTTAAGTTTTTTATATGGTTGGATTCGTTGTTTGATGCTCTACGAGTTTCATGTTATGAGTTTTGTCAAAAAAGCAAGGAATCAGGAGATAGCATTTTGTGTATAAAGCGCGCGTTTTGGTTTGAACTGAGGAAGAAGATGAAGTTGATTGGGCTGGGCCTGGTTGTTGTTACTTCTAACACCTGCCTTTTCAGTTTACACCCCCCTGGCCCATTTATTTGTATATTTGTCATTTTTGTATTTTTATTTTTATTCTGACTTTATTATTTTATGTCCAAATATAAAAAATGCCAAAAAATTATTTTTATATTTTTTCATATTTTTTTGATATTTATTTTTATTTTACTAGTATAAAAATGTTTAAATACTTTATATTCTTTTATTAAAACTTAAGAAAATAATGTAAAAATATGTTTTATTTTCATTTATTATTTTTATTCACATTTGAAAATATTTTCTTGAAATATATATATTTTGTAAATAATTTATTTTATTTTATATACACTTAATATACTTAATATATTTAATACATATGTATACATATTTTATTAAATAAGTAGGACAAAAAAAACACAAAAATAATACATTTTATTTTTATTAATATTTTATACTAAAAATACCCTTTTTTAATATACTTATATTTTTGTACAAATAAATATATTATTATATACAAATAATAAATAATACTACTTATTTAAGAAATTAGGGTTTTTACCCTAAAAGACAAAAATAATTAAAATTGACTTTTCTTTATTATTTACATTTCATATTAAAAATACTTTTCACATACATAAAAAAACCTTTTTTGCATAATACATTTTATTTAATATTTATTTATTGTATTTATTTAAATATTGTATATTTAATATTATGCCTTACCCATTCAATATGGTTGTAATAATTTAGGATTTAATTTCTTGCAAAATAATCCCCAATTCAAATTTGTACCCCCCCTCCCTATATCATGTTGTAATAGTGTAGAATTTAAATTCTCGCACCTTTAAAGCTTCCAATTATGCCATGATTAGACTTAGGGTTTGTATGCAAAATCAAATCAACAAATAGTTTGACCTACTCCAAGATAACAATGCATGAAAAAACAAACACAATGCACACTTGCACCCCTAGGGTTTCTATCCACTTGTTGCCTTCAAAAATAGGACATGGTATGCATGTCAAGTACTTTGGCAAAACAAAAACAAAACAAAAGATCATAGTCCCTTGATGACGCTATCTGAGTTGCCTAAACAAAATGATCAAGTCCCTCAAGAAAATTTCCAAAAATACTTGACACTATTGCTATCATGGTCTATATGATGACCCGCGCCTGTCCCGTTTAACATCCTAACACAAGGTTGTTCACCAAATACAATGGTGAAACAATACTGTTAAAAGGGTTAAAAACATAAGAAAGATCTTTGAGTAAAATAGGGTAGACAACTCTTAGTTACTTGATCAAAACTTGCAAAAAACATCCTTGCTATTTTCAAAACACACTTCACAACACAATTTCAAAACCCTACTTTCAAACATTGAAAACTTTTCAAAAGACAAAAACACATTTGTATACATTCAAACAAGAATCATTACAAAGGTTGCCACAACGATGGCCTCTTTTCAAAACATCTTTCAAAATCACACACAAAGCACCATTTCAAACAATTAAAGAGCACCATTTCAAACAATTGAAAAGCAAAGCAAGTGATCTAAGCAAGTAACTAAGAGCCCATGGATAACCATGGATAGAAAGGATGCTAATACCTTCCCTTTCTATAATCTACTCCCCGAACCCAAGAAAACATCTCAAAGGTCTTTCCTGTGCTTTTTGACCTTTCCTTAGGATAAAATAAAAAGTCGGTGGCGACTCTTGCTAAACCGAAACATTTGCAAACACAAACGCAAAATCCCAAGTCAGTTCTCCCACCGTATCATAATAGTCAATATGGTTGTAATAATTATTTAGGTTTAATTTTCTTGAAAAATCCCCATTTGTAATTTGTACATCCCTGAAAATTCTGGCTACAGATACTCAATGTCACGTCCAATGTTATGACACTGTATCTGACTTACTATATGACAGTAAATACAAAAGCAGTAAATAACACAGTCAATTGTTTACCCAGTTCAGTGTGCAACAACACCTACTCTGGGGGCTACCAAGCCAGGGAGAGAATCCACTATAAGAGATGTTAATTCAGGAATAAACCAACCAGTTTATCTCCTTCACTTAAGACCTACCCAATGCAATTCTAATCTAAGTACAACTTAAACCTGAGTTCCTACTCACTCCCCCTCAATCACAGCAGTGATACATAAACCAATTTGACTTGAGAATTGATGAAGACACTCTTCAAAACACACTCTTGATTATGCTTCACAGCTTTTTAATCAAGTAACACAATCACTCGTGCTTCACAGCTTTGAGTGATGTATACAACTAACTTGACTCTGCTTCACAGCTTTAGTCAAGTAACATTCAAACACTCTTGCTTCAAAGCTTTGAGTGCTACACAACCCTTACAATTGAAACCTATTCCAAGACACTTATCACAATGATAATTGCTTGGAGTACAATTAAACAAATCTATACAGATTACAAACTTGATCTTCTAATTAATCAGCAGGGATAACTTCAAAAACCGCAGCTCTGTTGAATATATAGCAGCTGCAACTTCAGTTAGGGTTTCCAAAAACCTAGGGTTGATTCCGTTTGACCTAAAGTCCAGGTCACAGTTCTTTGTTGATCAGGTTAGGATTGAGCGAGATTATTCCTCAGAAAACGCAGGATTCTGTTTAGGAAGGACTGAGTTATTTCCTGAAAAAACTCAGACTTATCCAATCCTGTAATCCTGCTAGTTCAGAACAGGATGTCATAACATCTGTTATGACATCTGAGAAAACCTGTCTACTGATTAGCTAAATGTGATCATTTTGCAAACATGCTCAGATACACACTTATGAACATCAGTATTTGAGTTACAATATTTTTCTGCATATGTACCTAAAGAGTTAGTACAACCTGAACTAGAATGTTATGACATCCGTCATGACATTCACACATACACTTGGAATTTACCAAAAATACAAGCCAATACCTAAACACCTACAAACTCCCCCTTTGGCAGATTTTTGGCTAAAGTCCCTAAACAATCAGAGATAGCAGCAGAAATAAATGATGACAGCAGAAAAATATAGTGTTAAGTACTAATTAAGCAGTACCAAATATTCTCCCCCACTTTAGCCACAAATGGGCCAAAGATTACATGTTTATAAAGTAATACAGTTATCCAAGACAAAATAATGAGATCAGCAGCAGAACACCAGACAACAGCAGTAGACAACAGCAGGACATACTTCCAAACTCCACCACCACGCAGCAATCATCCTTCAAGTACTGTCATCAGACTCAGAGGAGTCAGGCTTCTTTCTTTTCTTGTCAGCATTTCTCTCTTTGTTTGATGTCTCAACATTCTTAGAGACATTTGGATTTGTTTCAGCATTTGAGTTTTCTTGGTGCAGAGGAACAGAAATGCCAGGAACTGAGTGGTTCTCGTTCAGAATTCGGGAAACAATTTTTGCTATTGCTTGATTAACATAGGCTGTCCCTTCCCTATTTGTAATTTCAGGGGGTACTGAAGAGGAAGGATGAGATGGATTACCTGTATGTCTTGTTCGCACCTCTTTGGCCTTGGTGGAGTTAATTCTATGAGAACAGATCTCCAGAACATCAGAGTCCAGACAGGAAGAGATTGTCCCAGAATCTTGATCAGATGAAGAGGTTGAGATGGTCGTATTGGATGATGATGGCGTTTGAGACATTTTGTCAGTTTTGAAGGACAAACAGCAAATGAGAAGAATTTCTGAAAGACGAGAGAGGAACGAAGCAAAGGAGTGCCTATTCAACTTTTCAAAACAGTGGTAGGAAATGAGAAAATACAATTTTAAACCAATTAGAACAGGCAGAAGTCCTTTGGTCTTTGTTTTAAGCAAAATTAATTGCTACAATTCCTCATGTTGGCAAATACCCAACTTACCCCTTAAGTTTTCAAATTGATTTGCATCCAAAGCCTTGGTAAAAATGTCAGCCAGCTGTAGCTCAGTGGTAACATGTTCCAATTTGATGGTCTTTTCTTCTACAAGGTCTCTAATAAAGTGATGTCGTATGTCAATATGTTTGGTCCTGCTATGCTGAATGGGATTCTTGGATATGTTGATTGTACTCAGATTGTCACAGTATAATGTCATAACATCTTGTGTGACGTTATACTCAGTGAGCATCTGTTTCATCCATAACATTTGAGAGCAGCTACTGCCAGCTGCAATATATTCAGCTTCAGCAGTGGAAAGAGACACACAATTCTGTTTCTTGCTGAACCAGGAAACCAGATTACTTCCCAAAAAGAAACATCCTCCAGAAGTGCTTTTTCTATCATCAGCACTACCAGCCCAATCAGCATCACAGTAGCCAGTCAGAGTCGGTTCACAGCCATGAGTATACAGCAATCCATAGTTGTAAGTACCACTTACATACTTCAAAATTCTCTTCACTTGATTGAGATGACTGACTTTGGGATCAGCTTGGTATCTAGCACAAACTCCAACTGCAAAGGCAATATCAGGTCTGCTGGCAGTTAAGTACAGCAGGCTTCCTATCATGCTTCTGTACAGACTTTGATCCACCTTAACCCCACTTGAATCTTTGGAGAGCTTTAGATGAGTAGGAGCAGGAGTCCTTTTGTGACTTGCATTCTCCATTCCAAACTTCTTTACAATATTCTTAGCATACTTGCTTTGAGATAAGAAGATTGAGTCCTCCATCTGTGAGACTTGTAGTCCAAGAAAATAAGTTAGTTCTCCCATGAGACTCATTTCAAATTCAGCCTGCATCTGGTCAGCAAAGTGTTTAACCATATGTTCTGACATTCCGCCAAACACTATATCATCAACATATATTTGGGCAACCATCAACTTCCCTCCTTCAGTTTTGATAAATAGAGTTTTGTCCAAGCCTCCTTTTCTGTAGCCTTTGTCTGAGAGAAACTTTGTTAACCTGTCATACCATGCTCTAGGAGCTTGTTTCAGCCCATATAGAGCTTTTCTCAATTTGTAGACATGATCAGGATGGGTTGGATCCACAAAACCTTTAGGTTGTTCCACATAAGCTTCCTCATTTAAGTACCCATTTAGAAAGGCACTTTTCACATCCATCTGAAATAACTTGAACTTCAGAAGACAAGCAATTGACAACAAGAGTCTGATTGATTCCAACCTGGCTACAGGTGCAAAGGTTTCATCAAAGTCAACCCCTTCAACTTGGGTGTATCCTTGAGCAACAAGTCTCGCCTTATTTCTGGTGACAACTCCTTCAGCATCTGACTTGTTCTTGAATATCCATTTTGTCCCAATGATGTTAGTTCCTTCAGGTCTAGGAACCAGTTCCCAAACTTCATGCTGCTTGAATTGGTTCAGTTCATCTTGCATTGCACCAATCCAATATTCATCAGTCAAGGCTTCCTTTACATTTTTTGGTTCTATTTTGGACACAAAACAAGAATTTGAGATGATTTCTCTTGATCTTGTGATGACTCCACTATTAGGATCTCCTATGATGAGCTCTTTTGGATGATCCTTCTGAATTCTGATGGAAGGAGTCTTGCTAGCTTCCTTTGATTCTGATTCTGTTGTGGTGGAGTTGGGTAGATCATCCTGTTGGGTTGAAGTCTCAAAGAATGTCTCAACAGTACAAGGAACATCTGTTTCTTCATGATAGTCATCAATTATGACATTTATTGATTCCATCATGGTTTTGGTTCTGGAGTTGAATACTCTATAAGCTCTGCTGTTTGAGGAGTATCCTAGAAATATGCCTTCATCACTTTTGGAGTCCAGTTTTCTTCTCTGTTCCCGATCAGACAGGATATAGCATTTGCTGCCAAACACATGGAAGTACTTCACAGTTGGTTTTCTTCCTTTCCAGAGTTCATATATGGTGGATGAGGTTCCCTTTCTCAAGGTGACCCTGTTATGAACATAACAGGCTGTATTCATAGCTTCAGCCCAGAAATACATAGGAAGTTTTTTGGCATGTAACATTGCTCTGGCAGATTCTTGTATGGTCCTGTTTTTTCTTTCCACAACTCCATTTTGCTGAGGTGTTATGGGAGAAGAAAACTCATGACTGATTCCTTCTGAAGCACAGAAGTCATCAAACCTGCTGTTTTCAAATTCCTTGCCATGATCACTTCTGATTCTGACAATACATACTTCCTTCTCTCTTTGAATTCTTTTGCACAGTTCTCTAAAGACTTCAAATGCATCTGATTTTTCTCTAATGAAATTAATCCAGGTGAATCTGGAAAAATCATCCACAACCACATAGGCATATCTTTTACCACCAAGACTTTCTACTTGCATTGGTCCCATCAGATCCATATGGAGGAGTTCTAGAACCTTAGTGGTGGTCAGATGTCTTGACTTTGGATGTGACATCCTTGTCTGCTTGCCCACCTGACATTCACCGCAAACTCTTCCTTCATCAATTAGCAGTTTTGGAATTCCTCTGACTGCTTCCAAGGAGATGATCCTCTTCATACCCCTTAGGTGGAGATGGCCAAGTTTTTGGTGCCACAGTTTCACCTCTTTCTCTTCTTTTGCAATGCAACACACAGATGAGAAATTAGTATTCTCAGCCTCCCATAAGTAACAGTTGTCTTTGGATCTGACTCCTTTCATTACTGTCTCTTGTTTGTCATTGATTACAAGGCATTCAGATTTTGAGAAATTGACCTTGAATCCTAGATCACACAGTTGACTGATACTAATGAGATTAGCAGTCAGTCCTTTCACCAGCAGTACTTCATTTAGACTTGGAACTCCAGGGCAGTTCAAATCACCAACTCCTTTGATTTCACCTTTAGCCCCATCTCCAAAGGTCACAAAACTGGTGGTGTGAGGCTTAACATTATTGAGGAGGTTCTTGATTCCAGTCATATGTCTGGAACATCCACTGTCAAAATACCAGTCTTCTTTTGCAGAGACCCTCAGGGAAGTGTGAGCTATCAGTGCAGTAGCCTTTTTCTTCCATTGAGGAGCATGTGGTACCTTTTTAGACTTAGGTTTGACACCTGAATTCTGATTAGGGTATCCATGTAATCTGAAGCAAAAACGCTTTATGTGGCCATATCTACCACAATGATGACATTTCCATCTTTGGTACCTTTTCCTCATATGTTTCTGTTCCTGATGTCGAGAGTTGTGTTGAGACATCTGTTTTGGCATTTGCCTACCAGAACCAGATTTCGTTGCTTTCATAAATCCTAGACCAGATTTATTTCCCACATTTTGTCCAATCTGTAGGATCTCTTCCAATTTGTCAGTTCCATTTGTCAACATCTTGACAGATTTTGTCATTTGATCCAGTTGTGAATTCAGCAGTTGAACTTCTCCTTCTAGAAGACTTATAGTTTCAAGGTTTTCCCTTTTTTCAGCCTCCATCTTTATGATGAGTTTTGATTGTTTCTTATTCTGCACACAGACTTCAGTACTTCTGATACACAATTCCTTGTATGTTTCAGCCAGTTCTTCAAAAGTCACCTCTTCATCACTTTCAGAGGTACAAACACCAGTTAAAGCAGTAACTCGTTTGGCAGTCTCTTCTTCAGAATTACTTTCTGAATCACAGTCGGACCAAGTAACTGTCATTCCTTTTTGTTTCTTAAGAAATGTAGGACATTCAGCTCGAATATGCCCATATCCTTCACAACCATGACATTGAATTCCTCTGCCTTGAACTCCCTTCCCATCTGACCTTGATCTTTTGCTGGAACTGTCAATGTCAGAGGAGATGTTATGAACATTAGACCTTGACTTTGGATCTATTCTTTTGATGAGTTTGTTGAATTGTCTTCCTAGCATGGCTATAGCTTCTGAAATGTTTTCTTCAGCATCAGTGTTGGACATAAGTGCTATGCTCTTGTTCTTTTTGACATCATCATTAGTGATTCCCATCTCAAAAGTCTGAAGAGACCCAATAAGTTCATCTACTTTCAACTTGCTAATGTCCTGGGCTTCCTCTATGGCAGTCACCTTCATTGCAAATCTTTTAGGCAAGGATCTGAGAATCTTCCTCACCAGTTTTTCTTCTGACATTTTTTCTCCCAGTGCTCCTGAGGTGTTGGCAATCTCCAAGATGTTCATGTGAAACTCATGAATGGTTTCATCTTCCATCATTTTTAGATTCTCAAACTTAGTGGTCAACATCTGAAGCCTTGACATTTTTACTTTGGAAGTTCCCTCATGAGTAGTTTTGAGAGTGTCCCAAACTTCCTTGGCCAGTTCATATTGATGAACTAATCTGAAAATATTTCTATCAATCCCATTGAACAAGGCATTTAGAGCTTTGGAATTTCCCAGGGCTAGCTCATCTTCTTCTTTACTCCAATCTTCCTCAGGCTTCAGACTGATTGTCCCATCTTCCTCAGTTATGGTGGGATGAATCCATCCTTTGTCAGCAGCTCTCCAAGCCTTTTTGTCCAGAGATTTTAGGAAGGCAATCATACGAGGTTTCCAGTAGTCATAATTAGTTCCATCCAGAATGGGTGGTCTATTTCCAAAAACTCCTTCTTTGTCCATAGTGCCAGAAAGTGATATCCCTAGATCTCACCCAGTAATACAGGCAGGGTGCCTGCTCTGATGCCAATTGAAAATTCTGGCTACAGATACTCAATGTCACGTCCAATGTTATGACACTGTATCTGACTTACTATATGACAGTAAATACAAAAGCAGTAAATAACACAGTCAATTGTTTACCCAGTTCAGTGTGCAACAACACCTACTCTGGGGGCTACCAAGCCAGGGAGAGAATCCACTATAAGAGATGTTAATTCAGGAATAAACCAACCAGTTTATCTCCTTCACTTAAGACCTACCCAATGCAATTCTAATCTAAGTACAACTTAAACCTGAGTTCCTACTCACTCCCCCTCAATCACAGCAGTGATACATAAACCAATTTGACTTGAGAATTGATGAAGACACTCTTCAAAACACACTCTTGATTATGCTTCACAGCTTTTTAATCAAGTAACACAATCACTCGTGCTTCACAGCTTTGAGTGATGTATACAACTAACTTGACTCTGCTTCACAGCTTTAGTCAAGTAACATTCAAACACTCTTGCTTCAAAGCTTTGAGTGCTACACAACCCTTACAATTGAAACCTATTCCAAGACACTTATCACAATGATAATTGCTTGGAGTACAATTAAACAAATCTATACAGATTACAAACTTGATCTTCTAATTAATCAGCAGGGATAACTTCAAAAACCGCAGCTCTGTTGAATATATAGCAGCTGCAACTTCAGTTAGGGTTTCCAAAAACCTAGGGTTGATTCCGTTTGACCTAAAGTCCAGGTCACAGTTCTTTGTTGATCAGGTTAGGATTGAGCGAGATTATTCCTCAGAAAACGCAGGATTCTGTTTAGGAAGGACTGAGTTATTTCCTGAAAAAACTCAGACTTATCCAATCCTGTAATCCTGCTAGTTCAGAACAGGATGTCATAACATCTGTTATGACATCTGAGAAAACCTGTCTACTGATTAGCTAAATGTGATCATTTTGCAAACATGCTCAGATACACACTTATGAACATCAGTATTTGAGTTACAATATTTTTCTGCATATGTACCTAAAGAGTTAGTACAACCTGAACTAGAATGTTATGACATCCGTCATGACATTCACACATACACTTGGAATTTACCAAAAATACAAGCCAATACCTAAACACCTACAATCCCCCCCCCCCCTCCCCTAAGTATTGTAATAGCATAGTAATTTTAATTTCCGCAATTTGTCACTTTATATACAAAATGCTAGTAATTAGGGTTTTGTATGGAAAGACTAAAACCAATCAATAAAAAACCCTAATCAAAGACAAAAAAAATGCATGTAAATCAATACACTTGCTCACAAACACCCCTAGGGTAAATACACTTGGTTTCCTTATGTTGTACTCCAAAATTTTCCCTCTCATTTATCAAGACTTTTCTCACAAGACTTCTTGGACTCAAGATAGGATTAGGGTTTGGTCAACTTAAGACACCTCATCTTGCACTGATAAACCAAAATTAGGGTTTGAGTTTGCACAAGGACTTTTGGGCCATCAATTCTTCATGTGACTTTCATACATCATTTTGGACCCCTAAGATTGCTCATGATAAGTTTCAAGCCTTGAACCACATTTTTTATCAGTCAATTGGACAGTTGACCTAAAAATCATTAGTATTGGGGAAATAGTCAACCATGGTCAATTTACAGTCAAACTTTATAATTTTTTATCCACATCAACATTCTAGATTCATATGTACCATTTTATCAAGTTTGGATCACAACTCCTCAAGAAATTTGATCAAATCATCAAAAGGGCAAAATGGTCAAAATTAGGGTTTTGACTGAGAAAGGGCAATTTCTGATTTTTAACCTAGTCAATGACCAATTGAGTTCAAGCATGATTTCAAGGGTTCAATGGCATCATCTTGACCTAATTACATGCTTCAAAAGATCTCAAGTTCATTAAATTGACAGATGAAATTTGCAGTTAACTGATCAAAAGTCAACTGTATACTGAAAAGTCAAACTTTGACTTTTTGGTCAAAATCAAGT
This sequence comes from Vicia faba, assembly GCA_948472305.1. Lineage (NCBI taxonomy): Eukaryota > Viridiplantae > Streptophyta > Magnoliopsida > Fabales > Fabaceae > Vicia > Vicia faba. The sequence goes on from OX451736.1 coordinate 674,445,533, forward strand.
ACCAAGAGTCATAATTCATCAAGATATGTCAAAATATGAAACTTGTTCACCAAGAAAACCAAATTCGAAAATTAGGGTTTTAATTTGAAAATTTTCATAACTTAGAATTTTTCTAAGTATAAAAATTTTCTTATTTTTCCCAACTTTTCACCACTTTTTCACCATGATGCATTTTTATTCAAGAAAAGTTCCCAACATGAAAGTTGTATTCCTCCATGAAATCTACAACTTTTCTTCACAAACATTTCCCTAAAGATGCTTGGATCTCAAGTTATAAATTTGTGAATACATGCTCATGAACTAAATAACTTAGTGAAATTTTGCCCTAATTTAGGCAGGTTTTTGACCCAACTTCATGGAAACCTTTCACCTAGTTCCAAGAGGTATCTCAAAATTCATTTCAAAGATGGATTATAGAGCACATTGCAATCTTTCCAAAATGTCAAAGAACTCTCCATGATTATTTTTGAGTAGGGAGAATCGAAGAGAGGAAGTTGGTATTTTCTCACTTTTTGTTCAAGCCATTTTCACATAGAATCAAGTTGCAAACCAAACCTATGCTGGTTATTTCTTGCTTTACAGGTCCTAATCTTGCTACACACTCCTTAATTAAATGCATACTCAGTTGACAAAGCCTTCATCCTTGCTTTTGAAACTTTACACAAGTTATATTTCCATTTTGGGCAAAAAGGCTTCATTGCCATTTTCATAAAGATGCACTTTTGCAACTTTGTCAACTTGGAGCATTGGACCTGTCCCCTTGATACAAGAAAACTATACATCTCTCAGGCAACTTTTACAAACTTATATCAACCCTAAAGCAAGCTGGTACAAGCATGTGGGATTGGTCTTGTCAACTTTACTTCAAGTACAAGAAAAGTTGTAAAAGGGCTAAGGCTTGCACAGCTAGTAGGAAGCTAACTTTGTATGACTTCTATACTAATATGCAAACATTGTACAAGACATGACACACTTGGGTTGGACTTAGAACTCTCTCAAACAGAAAAACACTAAAAATCTTCCTAAGCACACAGTTTCTGCAAAAGCTCAGCCAACTCTCATTTGGCTCGTGCGTTTTGTGTTTAACTGATTCAAACATCTTATACACTTGATACCTAGTCAATCCAAGCCATCACCCTGGTTCTGTAACATCAGTTTCCCCATTTGCCATTTTCAACTTGGAAGCTTGCAGTTGGACTTGGTCAGGGAGTTCCAACCATCCTCAGAGCAAGATAAAGATTGGAATAGGTTCAGGAAAGCTCAAGGAAGCTCAAACAATCATCAGGCCTCCATCAAAGTCCCTACATTGCCATACACGATTCCAGCTGAAGGAGGTATTTTCTTAAACTCTATCTCTTTATACAAGCAACCTCAAGCCATGATTTGTGAAGGAAAAATGTAGTTCTCATCATAACGAAGCTGTACATATCATTACTTTGCATTTATATTACTTGTGCTAAGAGAATTTGAAGTTTGAAATCTCTGAAAAAATTAGGTCACTATTTAGGGGTTCCAAAATTCTCTTTGAACTTTGATAGTTAGGTTACATATTTTATATGGTTGGAATCGTGAGCTCAAATGCCACATTTTCCATGTTATGAGTTTTCATTTTTATGCAAGCATGAGGAAAATACAGGTTGGTCTGGCATTAGCGCGAAGAAGGTGAACGAAGAACAGGGATGAAGTCTTTGGGCTTTTTACTGCGTGGCCTTTTTGTTTATGCTAACCCCCCCCCCCCCCCCCCCCCCCGACTTGCTATTGCACCCCCTGGCTAACTATTTTATATTTTTATATTTTTTTCATATTTTTATATTTAATACTTTTGTTTATTTTTCTGAATGATAAAAAATCCTAAAAAGTAATTCCTTTATTTTTACACTTTTTTTTTATTATTTTCTCACATAAAAAATTGATTTATTTTGATAGAATAGAATTTATTTTCTTAATAAGTTTGTAAATAATCAAATATACTTAATATTTTTATTATACATTTTTATACTCATAAATACTTATTTTTTGCACATATTTAATTTTTAGTATTTAGGCATAATATTATTTATTATTTTTTATACAAAAAATACACAAAATAATAATGTAGAACATTATTTTCTTTTAAATGAAAATTAGGGTTTAACCCCTTTCAAAAAGAATTAATTATTTTTTTCCTTTTTTTTTAGGTTTAAATTAAATATTTTTCTTACACAAAAACAAGACATAAAACATTTTTTCTAACATGAACATTGCATTGCATTTTAAATATTTGTATTATATTTATTTAAATTCGCGCATATTCGATTTGGTTGTAATAATATATTTATCTTTATATTTGTGCAAATCCCGATTCAAACTTGTATTCCCCACTCCCATAAAAATTATTGTAATAGCCTAGTATATTTACATTACGCAATTTATCGCTTTATATACCATTATTAGTAATTAGGGTTTGCATGACAAGAACAAAACAAAACAAATAAAAAACCCTAAATACAAGACAAAATCAAAAGCATGAAAAGGATACACTTTACACACAAGCACCCTTAAGGTTTCTCCCACTTGGTTGCCTAAAATAAAATGACTATGTTACGCATGCGAAGTATCTTGGCAAAACAAAACAAATATAAGATCGTAGCCCCTCGATGACGCTATTCAAAAGTTGCCTAAATAAAATGATCTTGGTCCCTCAAAAATGCTAAGATACTTGGCAACATTGTTATCATGGTTATACGATGACCCACGCCCGTCCCGTTTACATCCAAAGATAGGGTTGCTTACCAAATCAATGGTAAGTCAACAATGTCAAAGGAATAAAAAATGCACAAGAAAGACATTTCAGTAGGTAGATAGCTTCTAAGTTACTTTCTCCATTTCAAACAACAATCCTTGCTATTTTCAAAAACAAACACACACACATTTCAAAACATCTTACAAAACATTGAAAACATTTTCAAAAGATAAACATCTTTGTATACATTCTTACGAACAAGAATCATTACAAAGATTGCCTAAACAATGGCCTCTTTTACAAAATACTTTCAAAACCACACCAAACACCATTTCAAAAAAAACAAAACAAGTGATCTAAGCAAGTAACTAAGAGCACATGGAAAACCATGGGTGAAAAGGGTGCTAGCACCTTCCCTTTTCATAATCTAACCCCCGAACTCAAGAAAACATCTCAAAGGTATTTCCTGTGCTTTTTTACCTTTCCTTTTGGATAAAAGAAAAGTCGGTGGCGACTCTTGCTAACCGCGACATTTGCGATAAAATGCAAAACCTCAAGTCAGTTCTCCCACCGTATCACAGAACTGGCGACTCTGCTGGGGAATATTATAAAAGTGGGGTTACCTTAGGGTTTAGATCACATTTATTTGCTTACCTTGTTTGACTTGTTTGATTTACATTTTGGTTCTATTGTTTGGGTTTGAATCCTCCACCCGGATTTGGGAAACATTATAGGTAAATAGCAATACGTTGTGGAAACTGTGCAGGGTATACCGACACGGTCTAAGCAATAGCTATGTTAGTGTGACATATTTGTGGGTACCGGTAGCCTTTGAGTCAATCAAAGAGAATACGGGGCCGCTGAGTAATGTCATGAAGCACTAATGAACTTCTAGAACCTTTTACTTGACCAACTTGGCCTTTTAGGATGTAGTGAGATGACCGGCTTTGGTGCAGTCCGAAGTTGGTAGATACTCGATACTACACTCATTGAGGGTTGGTTTCTTGGGATATTTCGGTCGCCAGTAAAGAGGCTTGAACTGAAACAATGAACAAGGAAACAATCCAGTGATATTGAGCTCCTTAGAACCCGTTTACTATTACTAGGACAGGTTTAGCCAACTAAACTTCAAGAGGGTACTTACCTATAAAACCCCATGCAAGCCTAAACTAAGAACTTTCTTGATTTTCTTGTACATATATACTTGTGCATAATATCATGGACATCATGAGAATCATATACATCCACTAACCATTTCAAGGATTTTGGAAATTCATCTTTGTTCTTGTTTTGTAGGATATGGATTCACTTCGCAGGAAAACTATCCAAGTCAACCTTGTAAGAATTCCTCCACAACTCAAGGAGCTAGCTTCAAGGATTCCTGAGAACTCTCCATTCACCGAGAGGCATGGTCGTCTACTCAACTTGGTCACTTCTAACACAGAAGAAGACAAGATGAAGGTTCTCTTCTAGTTCTTTGACCCTTTGCATCACTGTTTCACATTTCCTGACTGCCAGCTTGTGCCTACTTTGGAAGAATTCTCTCAACTCTTGAGGATTCCCATTCTCAATTAACTACCTTTCAATGGTACGGAAAGAGATCCAAAGCCAGAAGAGATTTATCAAGCCCTGCACTTTCACTCATCTGATGTCACAACCCATTGGGAAACTAGAAGTGGTGTCAAAGGCTTCTTAGCAAAGTTCTTGTTTGAGAAAGCCCAAAGCGGTTGGAACTCCTTGGACTTGCAAGCTTTTGAGGAGATTGTGGATCTTCTTATCTATGGGATGGTTTTGTTTCCCAACCCTGACCAACTCATAGATGTGAGTGCTGTCAAAATCTTCATGTCACGCAATCTGGTGCCTACATTGCTTGGAGATATCTTACACTCTTTTCACACTCGTACAATGAGGAAAAGAGGTGTTCTAATGTGTTGCACTCCTCTCCTGGCGAGATGGTTTATTTCTCATATTCCCCAATCAGTCTTAAAGAATGAGAAAGGTTTGAGGTCGTCACAAAGGTTGATGACACTTAAACATTCAGATATTCATTGGTGTTCTCGATCCAAAGAGAATGTTATCATTGTTAAACGTTATGGGGAATTCCCTAATGTCCCTCTACTTGGCATTAGGGGATGCATCACCTACAACCCGTGCATGGCTCTAAGACAGTTTGGTTATGCCCGAAGGGATGGCCCACATGATATGTTTATTCAAGGCTTGGTTTTCGACTACGACAACGACGATCAAGGACTTCGCCAAAGATTCATCCGAGCTTGGAGCATGCTGAACAAGGTGGATAGCAAGACTTTGGGACACAAAAATTACACCCCTCTTGAGCCTTACCTCAAGTGGGTACGAACCCACGCTCAAAGTCTTATGATGCCTTATCCTTCCATTCTCCCAGTGATTATTAAGCCTGTTAAGGAGGGAGAAGTTCCATACACTATCCTACATCCTGACATGCCTACATCACTCGATGACCTACAAAGGGATTGGATACAGCTCAAAGGAGAGTGTGATACTTTCTAAGCCCAATTCTACGCAAGCGAGAAGAAGGTTTTGGAACTCACTTGGTTACTTCATGAAGAGCAGACTCTCAATACCTACATTGCACCAAAGAGGATGCGCAATGTCTTTTTATCTTAGAATTTTGTATTATTTTGCCCTAGGGGAATTGATGTACTCAAATTCTATCTTATTAATACAACGTGTGTTTCTTTTTGTTTGAAAAAATTTGAATTTTTAAATCCTTGAAAGCATTGCATGAATACATATCATTCATCATAAACATAAACAGGTCTTTGCAATAAGTTTCCTCATCCCTCTACTGTTTATTTCAGCAAGATGGATCTCGAACAGACGATTAAAGACCTTCAAGCTCAAAATACACAATTTCAACAGTTACTCATGACCTTAGCCAATGGGCAAGAGGAGCTGAAGACTCTGCTAGAAAAAGAAGAAGAAGTCAGCTGGTGTGATAATCATGGGAAGAAGGTTCCAGGGACAAGCTAGAAGGACCTTAGATTTTCCAACAACATCTGATGAAGGGGAAAGAAAAGGAAAAGAAACGGCAGTACCATCAGATTCTAAAGAAGAAGAAGAGGAAGAGGAGGACTACTCTGAAAAACAATACCCTCTGGCTGATGACAAGTACAAACACCTAGAAGAGTGTCTAACCGCTATGGAAATACAAAGGGTACCGGGTCTAGATTTTGAAGAGTTAGGGCTGGTGTCAGGAATTGTAATCCCGCCAAAGTTTAAAGTGCCATCATTTTCCAAGTATGATGGGGTGTCTTGTCCTAAAATGCACCTCCGATCATATGTCAGGAAGATTCAGCCGCACTCTGCCGACAAAGACTTGTGGGTCCATTTCTTCCAAGACGGTTTATCAGGAACGTAACTTGATTAGTTTTACCAATTAGAAAGGGCTGATGTCCATAATTGGGAAGACCTGGAAGCAGCTTTCTATAAACAATACCAGTACAATGCCAATTTGGCGCCTACCCGTACTCAACTTCAAAGTATGGCTATGGTTTCAAATGAGGGCTTCAAAGATTACGCGCAAAAGTGGAGAGATTTAGCCGGAAGAGTGCAACCCCCTATGTCTGAAAGGAATTTGGTGGACATGTTCTTGGGAACTCTATCAGGCCCTTTCTTCAATCATCTGATTGGGAGCTCCTCTGCAGGGTTTACCGAATTGATTTTAACCGGCGAGAGGGTGGAAGCTGGTATAAGAAATGGGATGATTCAGAAAGATGTGTCTGCCTCTACAGCTGTGAAAAATCCCTTCACTGGGAAGAAGGAAGTATCTGCTATTTATTCACACAGGAATCAAGGAAGAACTGAACGCCGACTAACGGTGGGGGCCGTTATGATTCCAAATCCTGCATCAGACCAGCCAAGAAATAACCAGCCAAGGGTGGAAAGGCCAGTCTGGCAATTCACCAAGATTAGCATGACTCCAGCCTAGGTTCTACCACATCTTCTGAAATTGAATCTGGCAACTTTAAAAGAGGCCCCAAAGAATCCCAATACTGCGTATCCTCATTACCACCCAAATGCCAGATGCGCATACCATTGTGAAAGTCCAGGGCACGACACTAACAACTGTTGGGCTCTGAAGAACAAAATTCAAGATCTGATAGATGCGAAGGAAGTTGAGTTTGAAGCGCCTGAGAAACCAAATGTTGTTTCTGCTCCAATGCCTAGGCATGGTCACAATGCTAATGTTGTTGAGGAAGAATTATTTGTTGCCACCGTGGATGAATTTTTGACTCCGCTCCCAATCATTAAGTTGAATTTGTTAAAAGTTGGTGTATTCCCAGGTTGGGACAAAGACTGCCACATTTGCCTATCTTCATCATTTGACTGCCCTCTGTTGAAAAAAGGTATCCAACAACTTATTGATAACCAAGAAATTTTGTTTGAGAATACTCTTGTTTCACCAGTTCTAGTTAAAGAAGTTTCTATCATAACCATCTATGCCAATCCTTCCAGGGTCCCCGAAAGGCCCGTTAGGATTACATCTGCTCCAAATACTACTCCACTTAAGATCACAATGCTCGGGCTGGCCCCGTACCAGTCAGATAAAACAGTACCATGGAATTATAGTGGAGAAATCTACTACCATGGTATCAACTAAGATGAACTGACTACCGAAGAAGAGAGCTCCGAAGAGGACAATTCCAACATTATCAATATTGTTGGAACTAGCAAGATTACCCTTAGTGGTAGAATCTTCTCTCCAGAGATTTCCCCTCCAAAGGCAGTCTTTGGACCCGTGGCTATTCCGAAGATTACCTCTGCACCAATGATTGTACCTGCAAGCGTACCTACCAACAAAGAAGACACAATCCCTATCCCTACCAATACTTCCACTACTGAGAATAAAGAGAAAAGCATTCAAGAAGTGCCTGTCCGGACGAAGGCTCAATCTATCCCTGAAACATCCAAGAAGGAAATGGAAGAAATCCTGAGGATAATAAAGAAGAGTGATTATGATGTGGTTGAACAGTTGGGGCAAACCCCCTCTAAAATCTCTATGTTAGCATTGTTGTTGTGCTCTGAGGCACATGCAAAAGCTCTGGTAAAATTTCTGAAGACAGATCAAGTGCCGCAAGAGACGTTTGCTGACCAATTCCAAGAATGTGTGGCTAGTTTGACAGTTGATAATGGCCTGGATTTCTCTGATGCTGACTTGACACCCAAAGGATGAAAACATAACTAGGCATTACATGTCTCAGTGGAGTGTAGAGGAACAACCCTAGCCCATATCTTGGTGGACACGGGATCATCTTTAAACGTCTTACCAAAGAAAGCCCTTGATAGATTAGATTGCGAGGGGCTGACATTAAAACCCAGTAACATAGTTGTGAGAGCATTTGACGGTTCTAAGAGGATGGTCCATGGGGAGGTGGACATCTCAATAAAGGTGGGAACTCAGACTTTCAATTCAACCTTCTATGTGATGGACATCCGTCCTTCTTATTCATGTCTGTTAGGACGCCCCTGGATTCACAATGTTGGTGTTATCACCTCCATATTGCATCAGATGCTGAAGTACCCAGTCCAAGGAAAGATCATAACCGTCCACGGGGAGGAGGAGTACATGATTAGTCATCTGAATTCTTTCCGATATGTAGAGTTGGATGGCGAGTTCATTGAAACCCCTTTTCAACATTTTGAAGAAGTCTCTCAAGAAATAGCGGTGACAAGGGCGGTATCATCGATTCCTAAGATCACAAGACCTCCACTTCGGATGTCATCTCTAAAGGACGTAAAGGAAGTAGTAGAAGAGGGTGGATGCACCATCTGGGGGCAGCTTCCAGATATTCCTTACAAATCAGACAAGTTTGGCTTGGGGTTTACTTCAACTGCTCAGAAGGATGTGCGTCGCGCCTATGCCAGAGGGCCACCTGTGAAGATTAGTAACCAAGGGGTCAATGCAGTAGAAGACAATGAAGAAGATGACAGCTTGGAAGATTGGATATTTCCTACTGTCAATGGAGGACTTCGCAACTGGGAAGCCAAAGACTTTGTCCCAATAACTTTAATCTCTCAGTAATTTATCTTTTACATTTCTGTTGGACTTATAATATTCACAAACAATTCGTACATTTTCAACCTTGTGTCTTACCCGAGGCACATTGGTCCATTTGTAAGGGTTTTTATTTCATCTTCATATGACATTCAATGAATCATGGACGCTTTTTAATATATAAACCTTTTGTGCTCATTGTCTTTCTTTTATATTTTATTGTTTTAAGATGGCTATACCCTTACACACACCCACACTCACAAATGCAGGTACCCCTCCATTCCGGATCCCATGGGTAACGATACTGCTATAGCCTTCAGTGACTCTGAAGATATGATCTACCAATCCAAATATGAAGGTGAGGAAGATTGTGAAGTGCCGGGGGAATTGGCCAGACTACTACAACAAGAGGAAAGAGTTATTCAGCCTCTTGAGGAGTTGTTGGATACAATCAATTTGGGTACCGAGGAAGATAAAAAGGAAATCAAAGTGGGTGCCAATCTAGAGTCGAGTGTCAAGGCGCGCCTAATTCAGTTGTTGCATGATTATGTTGAGATCTTTGCCTGGTCATACGAAGACATGCCGGGACTCGATACAGACATTGTGGTACACCGTCTACCCACAAGAGAAGATTGTCCACCAGTGAAGCAAAAAGTCTACCGCATGAGACCTCACATGTTAGAGAAGATCAAAGCGGAAGTCATGAAACAGTTCAATGTTGGATTTGTGGCTGTTACTTCCTATCCATAATGGGTTGCTAACATTGTTCCCGTGCCTAAAAAGGACGGCAAAGTAAGAATGTGCGTGGACTATAGAGATTTAAACAGGGCCAACCCTAAAGATGATTTTCCACTTCCGCACATCGACATCCTGGTTGACAATACAGCCCAACACAAAGTATTTTCTTTTATGGACGGATTCTCAGGTTATAACCAGATCAAAATGGCACCTGAGGACATGGAGAAAACTACATTTGTCACACAGTGGGGCACGTTCTGCTACAAAGTGATGCCATTCGGACTGAAGAATGTCGGGGCAACCTATCAACGCGCCATGGTAACTTTGTTTCATGATATGATACATCATGAGATAGAGGTCTACGTAGAGGACATGATAGCCCGATCACAAACTGAAGAAGAACACCTTGATCACTTGCAAAAGCTGTTTGTCAGATTGAAGGAGTACAAACTAAGGTTAAACCCGAACAAGTGCACATTCGAAGTCCGGTCCGGTAAACTCTTGGGTTTCATTGTCAGCAATAAAGGCATCGAGGTTGATCCTGCCAAGGTTAAAGCAATACAAGAAATGCCTGCTCCTCGAACTGAGAAGGAAGTTATAGGATTCTTGGGACACCTGAACTATATTGCCAGATTCATTTCTCACCTAACATCTACTTGTGAACCAATCTTTAAACTGTTGAAGAAAGATCAAGTAGTCAGATGGAATGATGAATGTCAGATTGCTTTTGACAAAATCAAAGAGTATTTACAAGAGCCTCCTGTCTTGATGCCACCAGTCGAGGGAAGACCACTGATCATGTATCTGACCGTTTTAGAGAACTCAATGGGGTGTGTATTGGGGCAACATGACGAGTCTGGCCGAAAAGAGCACGCTATTTACTACCTGAGCAAAAATTTTACCGACTGTGAAACCAGATATTCACTGCTCGAGAAAACTTGTTGCGCTCTGGTATGGGCTGCTCGCCGGCTAAGATAGTATGTGTTGACTCATACCACTTTGCTGATATCTAAGATGGATCGAATAAAGTACATCTTTGAGAAGCCTGATCTGTCTGAGAGGATAGCTAGATGGCAGATGATCCTAACAGAATATGACATACAGTACACGACCCAAAAAGCTATAAATGGCAGTGTGCTAGCTGATCATCTTGCTCATCAAGCTGTACAAGATTATCAGTTCATGAAGTTTGAATTCCCGGATGAAGACATCATGACATTAGACAACTGTAAAGAAATCAGACCATGTGACGGACCTGGACAAGGATCTTAATGGACCATGTTCTTTGATGGGGCATCCAATACACTTGGTAATGGTATCGGCATTGTACTCATATCTCCGAAAGGATTCCATACTCCTTTTACTGTCAGACTTTGCTTCAACTTTACGAACAACATGGCAGAATACGAAGCATTCATCTTTGGTCTCAAGGCTTCCATAGACTTGGGAATCAAATCTTTAGTTGTATTTGGAGACTCAGCTTTGGTCATCAGTCAGATCAAAGGAGAATGGGACACTAAGCAGCCAAACCTTATCCCTTTCAAAGAACATGTTTTGACATTGTTACCACATTTTGAGCAGATTACCTTCGAGCACTTCCTGCGAGAAGAAAATCAGCTAGCAAATTCTCTAGCCATAATGTCATCTATGTTTAAACTTAACTGGGATAACGAGGCCCCCCAGATCACCATTGAACGAATGGACGAACCAGCACACTATCACGAGATTAATACTGAAGAAGTAATGGACCAGCCTTGGTTTCATGAAGTCAAAAAGTATCTCGAGGCTCAAGAATATCCAGAAGGAGCTTCAATCAATGATAAAAAGTTCCTAAGGAGATTTTCCGCTAAGTTCTTCCTAAGTAATGGCATCCTGTACAAACGTAATCATGATTCTATTCTGCTCTGTTGTATGGATAAGATTGAAGCTGAAAAGATCATGGCTGAATTACATGAAGGTACCTTTGGCACTCACTCTAGTGGGCATACGATGGCGAAGAAAATTCTACGGGCAGGCTATTATTGGTCTACCATGGAAGAAGACTACTATCAACACTCTCGAACCTGTCATAAGTGTCAAATCTATGCAAACAAGGTGCACGTGCCTCCGGTTCCTCTAAATGTCTTAACAGCTCCTTGGCCCTTTGCTATGTGGGGAATCGATATGATTGGGGAGATCAAGCCTACAGCCTCCAATGGACATCGCTTCATTCTAGTGGCCATTGATTATTTCACAAAGTGAGTCAAAGCAGCTTCCTTTGCATCTGTTACTAAGAATGTTGTTGCCCGCTTCATCAAGCAGAATCTTATTTGCCAGTACGCTATCCAAGAAAATATCATCACTGAGAATGGTACAAACCTTAACAATACTATGATCACCGCCTTGTGCGAGCAGTTCAAGATTCAACATCACAATTCATCCCCCTATCGGCCAAATATGAATGGTGTCGTCGAAGCTGCAAATAAAAACATTAAAAAGATCATAAAAAAAATGACAGTCACCTACAAAGACTGGCATGAGATGCTACCGTTTGCTCTCCATGGGTACCGTACCACGGCTCGCACATCAACTAGGGCAACACCCTATTTTTTGGTTTATGGCATGGAGGTTGTTCTACCTATTGAGGTTCAGATCCCCTATTTAAGAATTATGAAAGATGCAGGTTTGAGTGAGGATGATTGGATGCAGACCCAACTTGATCAGTTAAACTTAATTGATGAAAAGAGACTTACTGTTGTTTTCCATGGTCAGATGTATCAAAAGTGGATGATCAAAGCTTTCAAAAAGAAAGTCAGACGCAAAGTATATCAAGTTGGAGATCTGGTGATCAAGCGCATCATCTTGCCACAAAGTGATCCCAGGGGAAAATGGACTCCTACCTATGAAGGACCATTTGTAATCAAGAAGATCTTTTCTGGTGGGGTAATGATCTTAACCACCATGGACAGTGACGGCCTGCCACACCCTGCGAACGCAGACATAGTCAAAAGATACTATGCATAAGAGACCCGCTAGGTTGACACACCTAGGCAAAACAAGGGCATCCCGGCGAACCAAAAGGTTCAGGAAAAAATTAGGGATAAAATAAAAAAATTTGTGCACCCGGCAAGTTGAAAACCCGAAAGGGCGACTTGGGCAAAAAAGGGTTTCCCAGTGGATCGAAAACCCGAAAGGGCGGTTCAGGCAAAAGTTAGGGAATTAAAGTGTATGACTATGTCTCGTCGGATCACTTTAAGGACAATCTCTTCATGGACAAATTCGAAGCTTCTGATCAATTCAATCATCTTCGGACGAAGCGACAAATGGACAAGATATTCGGAGATACGAAGGCTATAGCAGAATGGGAACCCCATGGGATTATTACACATAGCTATCTTTCTTTGTATAAATTTTTCTTTTTTTCATGACACCGTCCTCTTACTAGGATGTCTGTCTCCTTTGTACAAAATACTTATTCAAAGTAAATACAAAGATATCTCTTTAAAGTACAGAAAACCATTTGTCCTTTTCTTTTTACACTTGTGTTTTATTTGCAAAAACGTCCAATGATTTATTAATGAAAATATGCATTTGAACATAATTACTGTTTACAAATAAACAAAATGAAAAGAACAATTACTGACAGGTCGAAAGAATAGGAAAACATCTTTAGGCTATTCCATGAGAAATCTCTACAGTACGTCATTAAGATCCCCAATGGAGCCAAAACTTCAAACTATTAATCCACAGTGGAAACCATCCAATTTCTCCAAAATTCCCCAGCAAGTTGTCTTGAAGCCTGAAAAGTAACCAGATAATAGTTAACTTTTGTTTCTCCCCAACCTAGGATAACTCCCCGGTAGGGTGACAGACGACCAAAATTCCTGGACCTTTTTCCAAAGAGGAATAAGCTTTTTCCCCAGAGTTTTCTTTGCTCCCCAACAGAATGAAGATTCCCATTATCAATTCCCAGCAGAAGTCATCAAAGTTCTCTGGATTCTCCAAGCAGATTCCTCAAGAAGTACATAGCATTACTCTCACAACAGAATTTTTGTCAAATACTCCAACTTCAAGACATGAAGAATCCATATATCCTCGGCAGCAGTCAAGGATTTATCTTCCTCAACAATACAGCAAATCAGCTTACATGCGCATACATTACATCCATATATCATAAACATTGATAAAGTACATATATTGCATCATACATTTCATGCAACATAACTTTGTGCTTCAGCTAACATTTTACCATTTTCAGGATAAGATTAACAGCTACCATTAACAATGTTCAAAGATTCTAGATACAATCCAGATACGCTCCAGACACGGAAGCCATTCTGTTACTCATTCAGATTCTAGTCCAGATACGCTCCAGACACGGTTGCCATTCTGTTACTTATTCAGATTTCAAGTTCAGATACGCTCCAGACACGGATGACATCCTGATACTTATTCAGATTCCAAGTTCATGATACGGTTCAGATACGCTCCAGACACGGAAGCCGTTTTGTTACTCATTCAAATTCAAGTTCATATACGCTCCAGACACGGATGCCATCCTGATACTTATAAAGATTCCAAGTTCATGATACGGTTCTGATACGCTCCAGACACGGAAGCCGTTTTGTTACTCATTCAGATTCAAGTTCAAATACACTCCAGATACGGATGTCATCCTGATACTTATTCAGATTCCAGGTTCAAGATACGGTACAGATATGCTCCAGACACGGTTTCCATTCTGATACACATTCAGATCTCAACTTCGAAATACAGTCCAGATACGCTCCAGACACGATTGCCATTATGTCACTTATTCAGATTTCAACTTCAAGATACAGTCTAGATACGCTCCAGACACGGAAGTCATTCTGTTACTCATTCAGATTATAATTCAGATACGGCTCGGATACTCTCCAGACACGGATGCTATTCTATTACTCATACAGATTTAGTCTCTAGATACAGTTCAGATACGTTCCAAATACGGACACCATTCTGATACTCATTCTTTTGACTTACAACTTACAATTCAACAAACATTCTTGGATGGCATCTACAAGCCCATCTCCAACAAGATTCTATCACCTCTCCAAATGGCATCTTTAAGCCCATTCCGTCAACTACACTTTGTCGAGTGCAAATTTATGGGCACTCTAGTGTCCAATCATCTTTTACCTTTGAGTCACGAACGGCAAAACTCACCAATCTAACTCTTTAGGTTCAAGAAGATTGAACAGGGGCAGCTGTTGTACCCAAAAATTTGCCCTCTCATTTATCAAGACTTTTCTCACAAGACTTCTTGGACTTAAGACAGGATTAGGGTTTGGTCAGCTCAAGACACCTCATCTTGCACTGATAAACCAAAATTAGGGTTTGAGTTTGCACAAGGACTTTTGGGCCATCAATGCTTCATGTGACTTTCATACATCATTTTGGACCCCTAAGATTGCTCATGATAAGTTTCAAGCCTTGAACCACATTTTTGATTAGTCAATTGGACAGTTGACCTAAAAATCAGTTGTATTGGGGAAAAAGTCAACCATGGCCAATTTACAGTCAAACTTCATAATTTTTTATCCACATCAACATTGTAGATTCATATTTACCATTTGTTTAAGTTTGGATCACAACTCCTTAAGAAATTTGATCAAATCATCAAAAGGGCAAAATGGTCAAAATTAGGGTTTTGACTGAGAAAGGGCAATTTCTGATTTTTAACCTAGTCAATGACAAATTGAGTTCAAGCATGATTTCAAGGGTTTAATGGCATCACCTTTACCTAATTACATGGTTCAAAAGATCTCAAGTTCATTGGATTGACAGATGAAATTTGCAGTCAACTGATCAAAAGTCAATTGTATACTGAAAAGTCAAACTTTGACTTTTTGGTCAGAATCAAGTACCAAGAGTCATAATTCATCAAGATATGTCAAGATATGAAACTTGTTCACCAAGAAAACCAAATTTGAAAATTAGGGTTTTAATTTGAAAATTTTCATAACTTAGAATTTTTCTAAGTATAAAAATTTTCTTATTTTTTCCCAACTTTTCACCACTTTTTCACCATGATGAATTTTGATTCAAGAAAAGTTCCCAACATGAAAGTTTTAGTCCTCCATGAAATATACAACTTTTCTTCACAAACGTTTCCCTAAAGATGCTTGGATCTCAAGTTATAAATTTGTGAATACATGCTCATGAACTAAATAACTTAGTGAAATTTTGCCCTAATTAGGCAGGTTTTTGACCCAACCTCATGGCAACTTTTCACCTAGTTCCAAGAAGTATCTCAAAATGTATTTCAAATATGTATTATAGAGCATATTGCAAGCTTTCCAAAATGTCCAAGAACTCTCCAAGATCATTTTTGAGTAGGGAGAATGGAAGAGAGGAAGTTGGTATTTTCTCACTTTTTGTTCAAGCCATTTTCACATAGAATCAAGTTGCAAACCAAACCTATGGTGATTATTTCTTGCTTTACAGGTCCTAAGCTTTCTACACACTTCTTAATTAAATGCATACTCAGTTGACAAAGTCTTTATCCTTGCTTTTGAAACTTTACACAAGTTGTATTTCCATTTTGGGCAAAAAGGCTTCATTGCCATTTTCATAAAGATGCACTTTTGCAACTTTGTCAACTTGGAGCATTGGACCTGTCCCCTTGATAAAATCAAACTATACAGCTCTCAAGAAACTTGTACAAACTTATATCAACCCTAAATCAAGCTGGTACAAGCATGTGGGATTGGTCTTGTCAACTTTACTTCAAGTACAAGAAAAGTTGCAAAAGGGCTAAGGCTTGCATAGCTAGTAGGAAGCTGACTTTGTATCACTTCTATACTAATATGAAAACATTTTACAAGACATGACACGCTTGGATTTTACTTAGAACTCTCTTAAACTGAAAAACACTAAAAATATGCCTAAGCACATAGTTTCTGCAAAAGCTCAGCCAACTCTCATTTGGCTCGTGCATTTTGTGTTTAACTGATTCAAACATCTTATACACTTGATACCTAGTTAATCCAAGCCATCACCCTGGTTCTGTAACATCAGTTTCACCATTTTCCATTTTCAACTTGGAAGCTTGCAGTTGGACTTGGTCAGGGAATTCCAGCAATCCTTAGAGCAAGATAAAGATTGGAATAGGTTCAGGGAAGCTCAAGGAAGCTCAAACAATCAGCAGGCCTCCATCAAAGTCCCTACATTGCCATACACGATTCCAATTGAAGGAGGTATTTTCTTAAACTCTATCTCTTTATACAGGCAACCTCAAGCCATAATTTGTGAAGGAAAAATGTAGTTCTCGTCATAATGAAGTTGTACATATCATTACTTTGCATTTATATTACTTGTGCTAAGAGAATTTGAAGCTTGAAATCTCTGGAAAAAATAGGTCACGATTTAGGGGTTCCAAAATTCTCTTTGATCTTTGATAGTTAGGTTACATAATTTATATGGTTGGAATCGTGAGCTCAAATGCCATATTTTTCATGTTATGAGTTTTCATTTTTATGCAAGCATGAGGAAGATAAAGGTTGGTCTGGCATTGGCGCGAAGAAGGTGAACGAAGGACAGGGATGAAGTCTTTGGGCTTTTTGCTACGTGGCCTTTTTGTTTTTGCTAAACACCCCCCCCCCCCCCTCCTGACTTGCTATTGCATCCCCCTGGCTAACTTTTTTATATTTTTATATTTTTTCCATATTTTTATATTTAATACTTTTGTTTATTTTTCTGAATGATAAAAATTCCTAAAAAGTAATTTCTTTATTATTACACTTTTATTTTTATTTTTTTATTATTTTCTCACATAAAAAATTGATTTATTTTGATAGAATAGAATTTATTTTCTTAATAAGTTTGTAAATAATCAAATATACTTAATATTTTTATTATACATTTTTATACTCATAAATACTTATTTTTTGCACATATTTAATTTTTAGTATTTAGGCATAATATTATTTATTATTTTTTATACAAAAAATACACAAAATAATAATGTAGAACATTATTTTCTTTTAAATGAAAATTAGGGTTTAACCCCTTTCAAAAAGAATTAATTATTTTTTCCTTTTTTTAGGTTTAAATTAAATATTTTTCTTACACAAAAACAAGACATAAAACATTTTTTCTAACATGAACATTGCATTGCATTTTAAATATTTGTATTATATTTATTTAAATTTGTGCATATTCGATTTGGTTGTAATTATATATTTAGCGTTATATTTGTGCAAATCCCCATTCAAACTTGTATTCCCCCCTCCCATAAAAATTGTTGTAATAGCCTAGTATATTTACATTATGCAATTTATCGCTTTATATACCATGATTAGTAATTAGGGTTTGCATGACAAGAACAAAATAAAACAAATAGAAAATCCTAAATACAAGACAAAATCAAAAGCATGAAAAGGATACACTTTACACACAAGCACCCTTAGGGTTTCTCCCACTTGGTTGCCTAAAATAAAATGACTATGTTACGCATGCGAAGTATCTTGGCAAAACAAAACAAATATAAGATCGTAGCCCCTCGATGACGCTATTCAAAAGTTGCCTAAATAAAATGATCTTGGTCCCTCAAAAATGCTAAGACACTTGGCAACATTGCTATCATGGTTATACGATGACCCACGCCCGTCCCGTTTACGTCCAAAGATAGGGTTGCTTACTAAATCAATGGTAAGTCAACAATGTCAAAGGAATAAAAAATGCACAAGAAAGACATTTAAGTAGGTAGATAGCTTCTAAGTAACTTGCTCCATTTCAAACAATAATCCTTTCTATTTTCAAAAACAAACACACACACACACATTTCAAAACATCTTACAAAACATTCAAAACATTTTCAAAAGACAAACATCTTTGTATACATTCTTACGAACAAGAATCATTACAAAGATTGCCTAATCAATGGCCTCTTTTACAAAATACTTTCAAAACCACACCAAACATCATTTCAAACAAAACAAAGCAAGTGATCTAAGCAAGTAACTAAGAGCCCATGGAAAACCATGGATGAAAAGGGTTCTAGCACCTTCCCTTTTCATAATCTACCCCCTGAACTCAAGAAAACATCTCAAAGGTCTTTCTTGTGCTTTTTTACCTTTTCTTTTGGATAAAAGAAATGTCGGCGACGACTCTTGCTAACCGCGACATTTGAGATAAAATGCAAAACCTCAAGTCAGTTCTCCCACCGTATCACACCTTACAAATATGGCCATATTACGCATGTGAGGTATCTTAGCAAAGACAAGCAAAATACAAGATCATAGTCCCTCGATGACGCTATCTATGTTGCCTTTTCAAAATGATCTTAGTCCCTAAAAAATGCTAAGATACCTTGCAACATTGCTAATCATAGTTATACGATGACCCACGCCTGTCCCTTTTACATCTAAAGATAGGGTTACTTACCAAATCAATGGTAAGATAACAATGTCAAAAGAAAAAGGAAATGAACATGAAAGACTTTTGAGTAGGTAGAATGTTCCTAGTTTCTGGCTCCATTTCAAAACCAAAAAAAATCCTTTCTATTTTCAAAACAAACACCAACACTTCCAAAACATATTTCAAAACTTGAAAGTATTTTCGAAAGATTAACACCTTTGCATACATTCTTACAAACGAGAATCATTACAAAGTTATCCTAGACAAAGGCCTATTTACAAAATACTTTCAAAAACCACACAAAGCATATTTTCAAACAAAAGCAAGTGATCTAGCAAGTAACTAAGAGCCCATGGAAAACCATGGATGAAAAGGTTACTAACACCTTCCCTTTTCATAATCTACCCCCCGAACTCGAGAAACAATCTCAAAGGTCTTTCCTGTACTTTTTCACCTTTCCTTTTGCATAAAAGAAAAGTCGATGGCGACTCTTTCTAACCGCAACATTTGCGATCAAACGCAAAACACTCAAGTCAGTTCTCCCACTGTATCAGAAATCCCTTTGAGCTTTTTATCGATATCCATGTTGTATTTGCTAAATACTTGTCGATGAGTGTTTAGTTCCCCTTTTTGCATGGATGTTGATTCATTGTTTTCTTGAATCCTCAACCATTGTTTTGGTTTGAATTTTTACCTTTCCTTAGAAAGTATGGAGTATTCACTAAGATGTTGGTTTACTTCAAGTTGGGGAGAAAAATAATTGTGTATTTATTGGTTGATTGCTATGAGGTTGAAAAGAAAAAGAAAAGAAAGAAAAAAATGTGAAAAAGAAGTGATGGGAAAAGAAGGGAAAAAATAGAAAATATTTGAAAAAGAAAAAAAAAGTATGGAATAATATTGTGTTAATAAGTGATGTGTGTTAGTGTGAAACTTGTGATAAAGAAGAAGTTTGATTGAAATTATATTGTTTGAAACTTTGTAGAAGTAATTACTCCATTAGGTTTAGGTAAGTTTTTGTTTCGATTAGCTTTAGGACTTATCACTTGTTTGTTAACCAAGCCACATTACAACCTTGAAAATCCCTTGAGATTCTTGCTTTTATATTTTCAATGTCAATTTTTGGATGAATGCATAATTTAGTCTATTGTTTGCAAGATTGTTGGATGAATGAAAATACCCCCATTTTTATGTATTTTTCATCTATCGATGATTGTGTTTGCTAGGTGTGATTTATTTGTGAACTAGTATTGTTTTAGAATGTTTGGCATAATTTTTGTATTTATCATTTGTTTTGTGTTTATGTTATAGACGTGGTTTAGTGGTAAGTGTTTACTTTGTGTGTACTATTTTTTATTTGAACCATTGCATTTGTTTTTCATTTTCAAAATCTGTTGATTCGTGATTCTTCGATTTATCATTCTTTGTTCTTTGGGTTATTTGACTATGTTTGAGGACAAACAATATTTTAAGTTGGGGATAGTTTGATGAGTGCTAAACTATTGTAAATTTATGTGTGAATAATTAGCACTCATCGGCTTAATTCGTTTTCTTTTTATCAATAAACCTCAACTTTATTGTATATTCGGTATAGTTTATGTTATAGTGCATTTATTATGTTATCGTGTAAATATCATTGAGTTCAATTGATTTTATCTCATTTTTATAGATATTCAAGCATTGATATTTAGGAATTTTTAGAAAGAGCGTTGAATAAGCTTTCCAATGCTTCTGACCATACGCGAATCGGAGTTACGATTCTCAACTTATGGCTGAAATTGTGTTGGTTTTTCAACTTACAGTCAGCTCTCATCGGGCGACGCTTTTTGGTTGTCGAGCGACACTAGGGTGACCAGAAGCGTGGAAAAAACATAGTTTTGAGCATTGGGTGATTCTTTTTGGTCGTCCAGCGAAAAAACACATTTTTGGGGATGGTTTTGGGTATTTTTGATCCCAACTCCATAAAACTTCATTTTTTGATAGGATTTGCTTAGAAAACAATATTGAAGCTTGCATGCGGATAATCCGGAGTGGATTGCTCTTCAATCGGCGCTGACCAATCGGTAGATTTGTGATTCATTTCTCTTCTTCTTTGTGTATTATTTATGTGTTGAGTTTGTATATGTATTTGCTTTGAACTCATGTATATTTGTCGCCCATGCCATTTTATTAAACTTGATTTACAAATCTTTATCGATTTTTGTCCTTGATTTTTGCTCTGTGTTAGAGATTTGAGTTGTTATAGACATATATTGCTTAGATTCTTATCCAGGATGATTATCTGTTAGTTTTTGAACTCTAGAGATAGATTTAGAGCTGACATCTACTTGAGTATCAGAGCTTAATGCCTCTGTGTGGTTGTATTGTACTGAGAGATTGTCAGTGTGATTACATAGTTGTCTTCTGTGTTGTTGAGGAGGTAGAGGGATCACTTCCTTGGTGATACAGTCGGTCTCTCGATTTGGGTTTGAAATGACTTATGTTGTGAGTGATACGTAGTGACATTGATGCATATTTGTAGGTTAAATGTAACTGATCGGTAGATTTAAGTCTGTGATGAGTAGAATATATGCAGGCTTGATAAATTCTTCCTTAGTTTTTACTTTTGTTTACATTTATTTTCTGTTGATAACATTTTCTTTACAAACCATTTATCCCCAAACTCATTAATGAATGATTTGTCGAACGACAATTCAATAACCAATCTCTGTGGACACGATAGGATATAACCTAAATATCACCCGGTAAAATAATACTTTACTTTTTGCTTGCCGCTATATAGCACAGCAACAGGGCCATAACTGTATCTTTTTATATGTATGTTGATGCATGTGTTTGTATGTTGATGCATGTGAGAGACCATTTACATGTTAAGCCGGTGTGTTAAAACTAATATCAAGTTCCCTCAAAAGGAATATTAAGTTTATACTTTCCAAGTTTTAGCACTCATCAAGACTAGTATCGAACAATGCAGGTTTCGCCTAACGCGAGGTGCATGTTCTATATTAGTAAGGTGCGATGGGATAAATGTAATATCCAATTTCTAAACCCCTAGGTCAAACTTAACTAAACAAATTATAATAAGATTATACATGTTTAGAAGCAAGAGTTAGGAATGATTCATATGATGGATTAGAATAAGGAGTTATTCACCCAACTGAAAATATTCGAGAGTTGTATGTGATACAATTGGAAGGAGTTCCTACCTAAATAACCTAGTTTTGTGTAATCAGCCTAATGCTGACTTAAAACAAAGTGAAATGTGGATCTAGACCCACTAGAAAATCTTCCAACGGGATTTTCTGAATCAAATGATGAGGGTCATTTGGTTTGAGTAAAATAGTGGGAGCATATTTGATTAAAGACCTAATTGAATATGTTGTTTTAATGATACTTATATTTTCATATTTTCTCTTAGATTACCATGACAATAAACACCTATAACAACATTTTCCAATCAATCCATGATAAGGAAAAATTATCATGTGGATCTCGACCCACTAGAAAATCTTCCAACGGGATTTTATGAATCAAATGATGAGGGTCATTTGGTTTGAGTAAAATAGTGGGAGCATATTTGATTAAAGACCTAATTGAATATGTTATTTTAATGATACTTATATTTTCATATTTTTCTCGTAGATTACCATGACAATAAACACCTATAACAACATTTTGCGATTAATCCATGATAAGGAAAAATTTTCAGGGACAAAGTTTCTGGATTGGTATCGAAATCTGAGGATTATCCTCAAGCATGATAAGAAGTTATGTGTCTTGGAGACACCTGTTCCTGAAGTGGAACCTCCTAGTTTTGCACCTAAGGCAGAAAGAGATTCTTATAAGAAGCATGTTAATGATGCCAATAAAACTACTTGCCTTATGCTAGCTACCATTAACTCGGAGTTGCAAAAGTAGCATGGGCACATGTCAGCGTTTGATATGATCGGACACCTGAAGATGATCTATCAAGAGCAGGCAAGAAATGAGAGGTTCCAGATTTCAAAGGCCTGTTTTAATAGCAAGTTAGCTGAGGGAACCCATATAGGTCCCCATGTACTCAAGATGATTGGGAATGTAGAGAACCTTGAAAGGTTAGGGTTTCCTCTTGGAAAGGAAATTGTGACTGATTTGATCTTGCAATCATTTCCAGCGAGCTTCAGTAAATTTGTCTTGAATTTCAACATGAGTGACATGGAAAAAGCCTTCCAGAGTTGCTAAGCAGGTCAAGAACTGTTGAGCAAAATGTGAAGTCAAAAGGGAAGTCCATTCTGATGGTCAGTAATGAAAAGAAGTTGAACAAAAGACCCACCAAGCAGGTTGGTAAAGGGAAAGGCAAGGAAGTTGTCAAACCTAAACCTATTGTTCCTGCTTTGAAGCCTAGTGGAGGCATAGCAAAATAGGGCACTTGCTTCCATTATGGTAAGACCGGACACTGGAAGAGAAACTGCCCAAAGTACCTGGAAGATAAGAAGAATGGAGTAGAGACTTCAAATTCAGGTATTTTTGTTATAGAAATTAATTTACCTACTTCTACATCATGGGTATTAGATACTGGATGCGGTTCTCACATTTGTACCAATGTGCAGGGGCTTGAAAGGAGTAGAGATTTGGCAAAAGGTGAAGTTGACTTACGAGTTAGCAATGGAGCAAAGGTTGATGCTTTAGCCGTAGGAACTTATGTTTTGACTTTACCTAGTGATTTAATAATTGAGTTAGAGAACTGTTATTATGTACTTGCAATTAGCAGGAATATTATTTATTTTTCTTGTTTGGACGATTTTGGTTTTTCATTCATAATAAATAACAATTGTTGCTCCATTTATTTGAATGATATATTATATACTTCTGCATAAATTAAACAATGGATTGTATGTCCTTGATCTTGAAATGCAAAATTATAACATTAATACAAAAAAGATTAAACCTAATGAGTTAAATCCAAGCTACCTTTGGCATTGTCGCTTAGGCCACATAAATGAGAAATGCATTTCCAAACTCCATAAAGATGGACTATTGGACTCTTTTGACTATGAATCACATGAGACATGAAAATCTTGTTTAATTGGAAATATGACAAAGTCCTAATTCACAGGAAAAGGTGAAAGGGCTAATGATCATTTGACCCTCATACATACTGATGTATGTGGACCACTGAACATACCATCCAGAGGAGGTTTTCAATACTTCATCATATTTACTGATGATTTCAGTAGATATGGTTATGTGTATTTAATGAAACACAAACCCGAAAGCTTTGAAAAGTTCAAGTAATTCAAGAATAAAGTACAAAACCAACGAGATAAGAATATTAAAGTTCTTCGATCAGAACAAGGCGGTGAATATTTAAGCCTAGAGTTTGATGACCATCTAAAGGAATGTGGGATTATACCCCCAATTTACTCCTCCAGGAACACCACAATGGAATGGTGTGTCCGAGAGAAGAAACTGAACATTGTTGGACATGGTTCTATCTATGATGATTCACACCAATCTTCTAAACTCCTTTTAGGGACACGCTTTATTGATAACAGCTTGCACACTTAACCATGTTCAATCCAAAAAAGTTGAGAAGACACCATATGAGATATGGAGTGGTAAGAGACCACTTATGTCTTTCATGAAGATTTGGGGTTATGAAGTTTATGTGAAACGATAAATTTCAACAAAGCTTGAGCCCAAATATGAAAAATGCTTATTTGTGTGGTATCCTAAAGAAATAAGAGGATATTATTTCTAAAATCCTTCTAATGGCAAAGTGTTTGTTGCTTGAACTTGAGTTTTCTTGGAAAAGGACTTTATTTCCAAAGGAGACAGTGGGAGGAAAGTAGAGTTTAAAGAAATTTAATAATCATAAAAGAAGTGACACACCTATGGAGGAACTAGAGCGGGAAACACAAGTAGTTATAGAAGAGCAACCTGCTCAAGTAGAACAAGACTAGTATAGATCAAAGATGATATGTCACCAACCTGAGAGATATAGTTATCTCGTAATTGATCAAGGTGATATATTAATCATGGATCAAAATGAGCCTTGTGTCTACAATAAGGTTAGTGGGAGCATGATCATCATCCTAATATTATATGTAGATGACATATTACTCAAATCTGGTTATGTGTTTTGCTTAAATGGTGGCGTTGTAAGCTTGAAAATTTCAAAGCATGATATAGTTGTTGATTCTACAACCGAATTCGAGTGTATTGTTGCCTTGGAATAGTCCATAGCATTGTGGATCCCGTTGATCTCTATTGTGATGACAATGGTGCTATTGCACAAGATAAGAAGCCTAGATCTCACCAAAGATTTAAACATACACTTAGACGATATCACCTCATTTGAGAGATGGTAGAAATAGTATATGTGAAGATATGCAGAGTACCAACACTTGACAATGTCGTTGACCCACTAACAAAGCCTCTTGCGCAGTAGAAGCATGATGGCCATACTAGATTTATAGGTATTAGATATATACCTGATTGGATCTAGTACTAGTGGGAGATTTATGGTGTAAGCTCTAGAGGCCAATACTTCTGGTACTTGTATCGAATTATTTATTAATAATAAAAGGAATTTATTTATTATGTTTTTTTCCAAAATGATAAAGTCCCTAGAATAGTTAGTTTGTTTGATAAAATGTTAAGTGTGACTTAATCATGAGATCTCATTAAACATAAAGACACTATTCTTAAAGTATCTGTAGTCAAGCTTTACTGTGAAGTGGGATAACATTAAAGCATTGAGATTATTATGAAGATTATTATCAAGTCTTGACATAGGTGTGAATATTAGGAGTAATATTTATACTGGATTGACCCGCTATGAGAATACTACATAAAATGTTATGCAAAGTGTCATAAGTTATTCTCATGGTGATAATTGGTGTATACTACTGTGATACGGTGGGAGAACTGATTTGGGTTTTTGCGTTTGTGTTTGCAAATGTTTCGGTTTAGCAAGAGTCGCCACCGACTTTTTATTTTATCCTAAAGAAAGGTCAAAAAGCACAGGAAAGACCTTTGAGATGTTTTCTTGGGTTTTGGGAAGTAGATTATAGAAAGGGAAGTTATTAGCACCCTTTCTATCCATGGTTATCCATGGGATCTTGGTTACTTGCTTAGATCACTTGCTTTGTTTTTCAATTGTTTGAAATGGTGCTTTTCAATTGTTTGAAATGGTGTTTTGTGTGTGATTTTGAAAGATGTTTTGAAAAGAGGCCATTGTTGTGGCAACCTTTGTAATGATTCTTGTTTGAATGTATACAAAGGTGTTTTTATCTTTTGAAAAGTTTCCAATGTTTGAAAGTAGAGTTTTGAAATTGTGTGGTGAAGTGTGTTTTGGAAATAACAAGGATGTTTTTGCAAGCTTGATCAAATAACTAGGAGCTATCTACCCTATTTTACTCAAAGATCTTTCTTATGTTTTTAACCCTTTTAACAGTGTTGTTTCACCATTGTATTTGATGAACAACCTTGTGTTAGGATGTTAAACGGGACAGGCACGGGTCATCGTATAGACCATGATAGCAATGGTGTCAAGTATTTTTGGCAATTTTCTTTAAGGGACTTAATCATTTTGTTTAGGCAACTCAGATAGCGTCATCGAGGGACTATGATCTTTTGTTTTGTGTTTGTTTTGCCAAAGTACTTGACATGCAACCATGGCCCATTTTTGAAGGCAACAAGTGGATTGTAACCCTAGGGGTGCAAGTGTGCATTGTATTTGTTTTTCATGCATATTTATCTTAGATTAGGTCAAGCTAATTGTTGATTTTATTTGCATACAAACCCTAGGTCTAAGCATGGCATAATTGAAAGCTTTTAAATGTGCGAGAATTTAAATGCTACACTATTACAATATGATATAGGGAGGGGGTACAAATTTGAATTGGGGGTATTTGACAAGAAATTAAATTCTAAGTTATTACAACCAAATCGAATGTATAGGCAATATTTAATATTTAAATAAATACAATTAAACAAATATCAAATAAAATGTATTATACAACAAAAAAGATTTTCATGTATTAAAAAAGTATTTTTTTCAATGTGAAATGTAAATAAATAAATAAAAGGGATCAATTTTAATTATTTTCCTATTTAGGGCAAAAAACCCTAATTCTTAATAAATAATATTATTTATCAATTATATGCAACAATATATTAATTTATACAAAAAATATAAGTATATTATAAAAATGATATTTTTAGTCCAAAATATTAATAAAAATGAAAATTTAATATTTTTGTATTTTTTGCTCTAATTATTTAATAAAATAGTATATATACATGTAAATATATATTAAACATATTAAAAGTATAAAAATAAAAATTCATTATTTACAAAAAATGTGTATGTTCTAGAAAATATTTTCAAATGATAAATGAAGATAAATATAATTTTTATATTATTATTTTTGAGTTTTTTAATAAAAAGGAAAAAGTTTATTTACATATTTACTAGTAATAAAAACAATAAATGTGAAATAAAAATGAAAAAAATATAAAATAATTTTTTTGGCATTTTTTATATTTGGATAAAAAATAATAAAGTCAGAATAAAAAATAAAAACATCAAAATGACAAATATTCAAACAAATGGGCCAGGGGGGTGTAAACTGAACAAAAGGGTGTCAAAAGCAAAAGGACCCAGGCCCAGCCCAGAATCACTTCTTCTTCTTCCTTGGAACAAAATCCTACGCGCGCTATGTACCAAACTGTAACTCCTGATTCTTTGATCTTTTAACAAAACTCATAACATCAACAATGTAGAGAATTAAACAATGAATCTAACCATATAAAAAACTTGGATTAACTCTCAAAGACCAGAGAGATTTTCTCTGGCCCTAATTTCTAACCTAGTTTTTTCAGAAAGTTCATGAGTGAAATTCTCTTAGCACGATTAATGTAAATGAAAACTAAGCATATGTATGGCTTTAGGGCTATGAGTACAACATATTTCATTCACAAACCTAGGTCTAACCATTCCTAAATAGAGAGATAGAAGTCCATGAAATACATGTTTCAGTTGACTTCGAGCTGGACAATGTAGCAGCTTTCAATGGTGTTTGAGCTTGCCTGAGGTCCAAGGAAGCTTTTCCAATGCTTGGCTTGTTCTGAAACAACTTGAATCATGCTGTAGAACTCAACCTGCAGAGCTTTGAAATGAAAATGGAAAAGTGTGTTAGAGGTGTTACAGCTTGCAATGGGGGCCTGGGATAGTTCAGGTGAGTTGATTGGAAGGTGTTTGAAGTATCTTTGGCAAAACGCACGATGGAATTTGGTTATGGCTTGCAAAATGCAGAGCTTGCCCTGTTTTGCAGAAAAAACAGTGATTCTGAGTATGAGGAGGTTTGAGTGATGAAAGGGTCGTGTTTCAGGCTTGTTGGGAGGTATGGAACTTGTCTATAATGTTTGTGTAAGCCTGTCTTAACAGATATGTGAGATTGTATATGTTTTGCCACTTTTCTTCTTTTTCAAGCAAGCATGTGGAAGTGATGTTATAGCTTGGTACAGGCCCTCCTATCATGCTGCATCTTTTGCTATTGGTTCTTGGAATTGATAGCTTCAATCTTGCTTCAGAGATATGGCCCCATACCTCAAGGATTTTGGTTTGACATAAAGTGTACTTTTACAAAAATGGCATTTTACCTTTTTCCAAATAAGGGTTAATCTTGTATGTAATGTCCAAATGGCCAAGATAACACCTTAATTCAATGGTTATGCATTAAATTATGAAGTTCAAGTTGGTTTTGAGGCCTGAAAGCTAGAACCAAACATGCTGATTTGAAAATGCAAGTTTGTATGAACATGTATTGGTCATGGACAAAAGTGAGTTTTTGCCAACTTCAAGCATTCGATTCTCT
The DNA here is from genome assembly GCA_948472305.1 of Vicia faba. Lineage (NCBI taxonomy): Eukaryota > Viridiplantae > Streptophyta > Magnoliopsida > Fabales > Fabaceae > Vicia > Vicia faba. The sequence continues at coordinate 674,474,268 of OX451736.1, forward strand.
CTAACCACAAGGGTGTTTGAGGAGTTCTTGGAAAATTTGGAAAGCTTGGAACATGTACTATAATCCATATTTGAAATGCAATTTGAAACTCCAAGTGGAACTATGTGAAAAGTGGCCAAGAAGATGGGTCAAAATCCTGCCTAGATTAGGGCAAATTTTCTCTAAGTTAAAAGTTTTAGGTACCCTTGTTCCAAAAATCATAACTTGTGATACAAGCTTCTTTTGAGAAAACTTAGTGAATCAAAGTTGTATATTTTGAGATGTACTACAACTTTCATGTTGCAAGTTTTGTTTGAATCCATTTGCATCTTGGTGAAAAAATGGGACAAAGTTAGGAAAAAATAAGAAAATTTCATAACTTAGAAAATTTCATAACTTAAAAAATTTCTAAGTTATGAAATTTTTCCATTTTAAACCCTAATTTGCATTTTTGGGTTTCTTGATGAACAAGTTTCATAATTTGACATGTCTTGATGAAAAATAACTCTTGGCACTTGATTTTGACCAAAAAGTCAAAGTTTGACTTTTCAGTGTGCAGTCAAATTTTGATCAGTTGACTGAAAAATTCATTTGTCAATCCAATGCATTTGAGATTTTTTGAACTTGTTGAATGGATCAAGACAATGTCATTGAGTCCTTGTGTCCATGGTTGAGCTTGATTGGCCATTGGTTAGGTCAAGCAGTCAAAAATTGCCTTTGTACAGTCAAAACCTTAAAAATGACCATTTTGCCCTTTTGGTGATCTGATCAAATTTCTTGTGGAATTGTGATCCAAACTTGATAAAATGACATATATGAGTTCATTATGTTGATGTGGGTCAAAAATCATGAGGTTTGACTGTCAATTGGCCACAGTTGACTTTTTCCCCAATACAGTTGATTTCTAGGTCAATTGTCCAATTGACTGGGCAGAAATTTGAATCAAGGCTTGAAACTTGGTGTGGACAAACTTGTGAGTCCAATATGAAGTATGAAAGTCAATTTTGGCATTGTGGGTCAAAACATCCTTGTGCAAACTCAAACCCTAATTTAGGTCAACAATGCAAGGGAGTGTCTTGAGCAGAGCAAACCCTAGCTTGATCTTCAGTTCCAAAAGTCTTGTGATGAGAAAATGTTGATGAAATGGGAGGGAAAATTTTGGGGTACAACAACTACCCTTCGACCTGAAACCACTATGAACCATAAATGTAAAGTTAAGTGCTTTATTGTTGATCAAACGTCATACGTAACTGGATGACCATAAAGATAGTTGATGGGTACTTCACAAAGCATGATGAGGGACATGAGTGACCCAGATGGAATTTGTCCATCCTGCGTAATAGGATAAATGCCTAAAGGCCCAATATTGAACTGGACAAGGATGATACGGTCTATGCCTTGTGTTCAATATATACATGGGGTAAAAAGGGTAAATGTACACACAAACATTATCACAAAAAAGGTTTTGTCAGATCACATGACATTTTCATGACTTGGGTAGTAGTGATGTGTTGCTAGATACCGCTTATTGTTTATTATATTAAATGTATGATTTAATATATTGCCAATGTTATGAGAACCTACAGGGTCACACACATAAGAACAGATTGATGAGAGATAGAATAAATAAGGAACATCGTAAGATACAGTGTATTTGAGAGGATTATGGAACACCGTAAGATACGGTGCACTTAAGTGAAATATGGAACATCATATAATATGATAATAGTTATTATTATTATTATCATTATTATTATTTTATAATAGTATAAAATATAATAATAATAAAATATGTTTATTACAATAATAATTATTATAATAATAGTTATTGTAATAAAAGTTATTATAATAACAAAAATATTATTATTATTATTATTATTATTATTATTATTATATGGATCACTTAAGTTGGGCTTTTTAGCTTGCAGCCCACACAAGTGGTTCTATAAATACATTTCTTGTGCATAAGCTTTCTCACTTGATAAAATCAAGGTTTGTGAAACCCTGGCCGTATTTCTCTCTTTCAATCAAAGTCTTCATTCGTAGCAGCGAGCACTGAGACTGAAGGTTGTCTGTTCGTGTGGACTGAGTAGAGGTGTTGTTCTTCATCAATGCTCGTGATTATAGCATCAAAAATCTAAATCTCCACAAGAGGTAATAGTTTCTATCACTGACCATGTCCATTTGTAAGGATCACTAAAGGAAAATTTTAATTTCCGCTGCGTATTGAGTCACTATTTTCCTTCAATATCATACACTAAGTATGAGAATATCACAAATAGAGAAACAACTAAGTTTATATTTGATTCATTAGGGATGACTCATGTAGAAAATGCTCAAGTGAAATAAACCAAGGCATTTTCCTTGATAAAAAAGTATGAAGCCTTTAAAACGGAGGATGATGAAATAATTGAGAACATGTTTTCAGGGTTTCATACTCTTGTTGCAGAACTAGAGGTTCTAAATGTTACTTCATTGCAGATCATGTTAAGAAGATTATTATAATCTTACCCAATAGATGATAGCATATGGTAATTGCGTCGAAACTGTCTAAAGATTTGAACAACACTTCTCTTGAGGAATTTTTTAGTTCTTTGAGAAGTCATGAGATAGAGCTTAAAGAGGATGAGCCTCTAAGAAAAGGAAAATATGTGGCTCTGAAATCTATGGGAAAGTCTGAAAAGACTAAAGCCATTCAAGTTGAAGAGGAAGAGGAATCTAAAGAAGATGAGTTGTGTCTTCTCTTTAGAAGAGTTAACCAACTCTAGAAGAAAATACAAAGCAAGTATAGAGGATCAAGAAGAACATGTGGTCGATTCGAATCTACTTCTGGACAAAAGAAGTTAGGTGCTAGCAAAGACATTACGTGCTTTGATTTCAAGATGCCAGGTCACTACAAGAATGAATGTCCCATGCTCAGAAAAGACAAGCCCAAGAAGAAAGTATTCAAAGGGAAGAAGAAAGGATTGACGGCTACCTGGGATGATTCTGACTCATTAGAAGATGACTCTGACAAAGAGAAAGAAAATATGGCGTTGATGGAAAGCATAAAGGCATCTGATGAAAAGACTCAATCAAAATCAAAATCAAAATCCAAGTCAGACTCAAAAGAGGTATTTCCTGATCCATCTTGTTCTGAATTAGCATGTTGTTTATCTAAAATTCTAGAAAAATATCATAAGCTTTTGAATAAATACAAGCATCTAAAACAAGTCCATGTATCTGAATCTGAAGCACATAGTAAGCTTAAGAAAACTCTCCATTGTAAATGAAGAAAATTTTATTCTTAAGAATGACAACTTTTCCCTTAAAAGTAACCCTTTAAAACTTGAGGAAGAAATTATTTCAGAAGCTACTATAGATTCTAAGAATGTCATAAATAAATATGACAAATATTTTTCATACGTTTTTGGCTAAAAACATAGATCGAAGTAAAATGTCTTCAATGATCTATCGAGTTAGCAGAAATGGAAAAAGAGGTATTGGTTATGGGCCTAAAGGAAAAAATATTTCAAAATCAAAGGAAAAACCAAAAGTTCTTTATTCCGAATTCTCTTATGCATATACACAAAATGATTATTCTGCACAGAAACCCAAGTTCACTAAGAACTCTGGCAGAACTAACCATAAATGGCCTAATAAAATATGGGTACCTAAGGATAAGATAATATATGTTGCAGACCTCCTTAGAAGCCGAGTTAAAACACTTGCTATGGTATCTGGACTCTGGATGCTCGCGACACATGACAGGAAGAAGGCATATGTTTCAAAGCCTAGAACTTAAGCCTGGTGGCTTTATGGGTTTCAGAGGTGGTCAGAAAGGGAAGATCATAAGCTCTAGAACAGTTGGTAATAGTTATCTCCCATATATTACTAATGTCTTACTTTTCAATGGGTTAATGCATAATCTATTGTTCATAAATCAATTAAGTGACAATGGTTATGATATAATCTTTGATCAAAAGTCACGTGGAGCTGTTAGTTAGAAGGATGGCTCTATGCTTTTCGATGGCAAGAGGAAAAATAACATTTATAAAATTAGACTTTCTAATTTTAAAAGATAAAAATATTAAATGCCTCACGTCTATTAATTAAGAGCAATGAATATGGCATAGACGATTGGGCCATGTTAGCATAAGAAGAATTTATCAGCTAAATAAGTTTAATTTAGTCAGAGGCCTTCAAAATCTGAATTTCTCTTTAGATGTTCTTTGTGAAACATGTAAAAAAAGCAAGTTTTCAAAAACTTCTTTTAAATAAAATAATGTTATTTCTACCTCTAGGCCTTTGGAAATCTTGCAAATTGACCTTTTTGGAACAGTGAAAATTGCTTCTATCAGTGGCAAGAAATATGGATTATTTATTTTGTGTTCTCTACCTTCTGCTCACAAGTGCAAAACGAGAAATATTTTAAAATTATAAGTCAGAAGTGATCATGGTGGAGAATTTGAAAATAAACATTTTAAAAAACTTTTTGATGAAAAGGGCATCTCCCATTATTTCCCTACCCTAGAGCTCCACAACAAAATAGAGTTGTACAAAGGAATAATAAGACATTTAACACTGGCTAAGCACTTCTGGGTTGAGGCAGTTAACATAGCATGCTATATTTAGAATATGATCTCTATAAGACCTATTTTGGGTAAGAATCCTTATGAATTATGGAAGAATGGAAAACCCGACATCTCATATGTTCATCCTTTTGGATGTGATTATTTTATGCTAAAAACTAAAGACAATCTTCACAAGCTTGATTCTAAGGCACAAACGTGTTTAATGTTAGGATATTCTTAACACTCAAAGGCTATAGAGTATATAACATTGAAACATGAATTGTTGAGGAATCAATTCATGTTTGATTTTAAGATAAGCTTGAACCTGAAAAGTTAAAACTAGTTGAGAAGTTTGCAGATTTAGAGATTACCTGTTCACGTGCTAAACATAAAGAATCTACTGCTAAAGAATATGAAGTAAATAACTCTGAAGAAGTTCAACCAAAAGTTGTTGAAGCCCAGACTCCTCTGAGGAAGCACAAACAAAGATCTTCACATTCTGAAGAATTGATTCTGGGTGACAAGACTGAATCAGTCAAAACTAGATCCTCATTAAAACCTTCTGAAGAGATGCTTATAGGTTTGGTGTCCCTCATAGAACCTACATTTGTTGATGAAGCACTTATGGACACATAATATATTCTAGAAATGCAAGAAGAACTCAATCAATTCTCCATAAATGATGTGTTTGATCTTGTGCCTAGACCCAAAGGAACTCATGTTAGAACAAAATGGGTTTTCAGAAACAACCTCAATAAGAAAGAAGTAGTAAGAAACAAGGCCAGAATGGTGCGCAAGGCTATAGTCAGCAAGAAGGGATTGACTATATTGATACCTTTACACCATTGTGATGCTGATTACGCTGGAGATAGACTAGAGAGAAAAAGCACTTCTAGAAGTTGTCAGTTTATGGAAGATAATTTGATCTTATTATCCAACAAGAGGCAATCAATAATTGCATTGTCAACTGCAAAAGCTAAGTATATTGAAGCTTCCAGATACAACACTCATATCATCAGGATGAAAATCCAGCTAGAAGACTTTCAGATATATGAGAGTAACTTTCTTATTCTGTGATAATACTTCTGCTATATGTTTATATAAGAATCTCATTTTACATTCTAGAGCTAATTATATTGAGATTAAACATCAATATATACAAATATTATATTCATAAGGGGATTTTAAATTTTAAATTTATAGATACAGGCCATCAATGGGCTGATATATTTACAAAACCCCTTGCTGGAGATAGATTTGTTTTCATTCAGAAAATTGTAACAATGGTGTTATGTCCAGAATGAAAAAGATGGAAATCACATAAAGTTTATTTATCAGAATGATTGAATGAGACTTTGGGATGTTGATGTTTCTGAAGTATGAGTCTTCTAAAATGTGAAGGTCCCATGTATCAGAAGCGTCCTATGTGAAAACATTTCCTTTAGAAATAGTTATGTCTTCTAGAATCTGAAGAGTTTACTTTATTAAGCAAGCGGAAGGTTTCTGGTTCAAAATAAGACAACTGTCTTTTCTTAAAACACACAGTTGTACCCCAAAATTTTCCCTCTTCATTTATCAAGACTTTTCTCACAATATTTCTTTGACTCAAGATTGGATTAAGGTTTGGTCAGCTCAGGATATCTCATCTTGCACTAATAACCCAAAATTAGGGTTTGAGTTTGCACAAGGATTTTAGGGCTATCAATGCTTCATATGACTTTCAAACATCATTATGGATCCCTAATATTGCTCATGACAAGTTTCAAGCCTTGAACCACATTTTTTATCAATCAATTGGATAGTTGACCTAAAAATCAACTATATTGGGAAAAAAGTCAACCATGGCCAATTTATAGTCAAACTTCATAATTTTTGATCCACATCAAAATTTTGAACTTACGTGTGTCATTTGGTCAACTTTGGATCACAATTCCTCAAGAAATTTGGTCAAATCACAAAAAGGGCAAAATGGTCAAAATTAGGGTTTTGATATCTAAGATGGATTTGATAAAGTACATCTTCAAAAAGCCTGCTCTGTCTGGAAGGATAGCTAGATGGCAGATGATCCTAATATAATATGACATACAAACACTACCCAGAAAGCTATAACGGGCAGTGTGCTAGCTGATCATCTTGCTCATTAAGCTGTAGAAGATTATCAGTCCATGAAGTTTGAATTCCCGAATGAAGACATTATGACATTAAACAACTGTGAAGAAATCAGACCATATGACGGACCTGAACAAGGATCTCGATGGACCCTGTTCTTTGATGGGGCATCCAATACACTTGGTAATGGTATCAGCGCTGTACTCATATCCCCAGAAGGGTGTCACACTCCCTTTACTTCCAGACTTTGCTTCAACTGTACGAACAACATGGCGGAATACGAAGCATGCATCTTTGGTCTCAAGGCTACCATGGACTTGGGAATCAAAGCTTTAGATGTGTTTGGAGATTCATCTTTGGTCGTCAGCAGATCAAAGGAGAATGGGACACTAAGCACCCAAACCTTATCCCTTACAAAGAACATGTCTTGACATTGCTACCACATTTTGAGCATATTACCTTCGAGCATTTCCCGCGAGAAGAAAATCAACTAGCAGATGCTCTAGCCACAATGTCATCTATGTTTAAACTTAATTGGGATAACGAGGCTCCCCATATCACCATTGGACGAATGGGTGAACCAGCACACTGTAACGAGATTAATACTGAAGAAGTAGTGGACCAGCCTTGGTTTCATGAAGTCAAAAGGTATCTCGAGACTCGAGAATATCCAGAAGGAGCTTCAATCAATGATAATAAGTTCTTAAGGAGATTCTCTGCAAAATTCTTCTTGGGTAATGGCATCATGTACAAGCGTAATCATGACTCTGTTCTGCTCCGTTGTATTGATAAAATTGAAGTGGAAAAGATCATGGCTGAATTGCATGAAGGTACCTTTGGCAATCACTCTAGTGGGCATACAATGGCGAAGAAAATCCTACGGGAAGGCTATTATTGGTCTACCATGGAAGCAGACTGCTATCAACACTCTCGGACCTGTCATAATTGTCAAATTTATGCTGACAAGGTGCATGTACCTCTGGTTCCTCTGAATGTCTTGACGGCTCCTTGGCCCTTTGCTATGTGGGGGATCGATATAATTGGGGAGATCAAGCCTACAGCCTCCAATGGACACCGCTTCATTCTAGTGGCCATTGACTATTTTACGAAATGGGTCGAAGCGGCTAATATCATCACCACCAATCTGCTATATTACCCCCCTTGCCAACTTTTATATTTTTATTTTTATTTGTTTTATTTTCATTTTTAATATTTTAAATGTTTTTCTTAATGCATAAAAATACTAAAAAATATAAATTAATAATATTGCACTTTATTTTATTTTTATTTTATTTCTCACATAAAAAATATATTTTATTTTAATAGGATATCATTTATTTTCTTAATAAACTTGTAAATATAATTAAACATATTTAGTTTAATTTATTTTTCATTTCATACTTATAAATACTTATTTTTGCATATATATAATTTTATACTTTTTTTATATATACAATATTATTTATTATTAATATACAAGAAGATACATAAAATAATACATATAAACTTTATTTTCTTTTAAATAATAATTAGGGTTAAACCCCTTTTAAAAATCAATTCCTTTTATTTATATTTTTAGGTTTAGATTAAATTTTCTTTTACATAAAAGCAAGTCACAAAAATATTTTTTTACATGTACATTGCATTGCATTTTCCTTTTAATATTGTATTGTATTTATTCTAATTCGTACAAATTCGATTTGGTTATAATAATTTATTTAGGTTTATATTTTTGCAAATCCCCATTCAAATTTGTATTTTCCCCCTCCCATAAATTGTTGTAATAGTTTAGAAATATTTACATTACGCAATTTACCGCTTTATATGCCATGATTAGTAATTAGGGTTTGTACGACAAGAACAAAACAAAGCAAAATAGAAAACCCTAAATACAAGACAAAATCAAAGCATGAAAATGATACACTTGCACACAATCACCCTTAGGGTTTCACCACTTGGTTGCCTAAAACAAAAATTGCCATATTACGCACGCGAAGTATCTTGGCAAAACAAACAAATATAAGATCATAGTCTCTCGATGACGTTATTCAAAGGTTGCCTTACAAAATGATCTTGGTCCCTCAAAAATGCTAGGATACTTTGCAAACATTTCTAATCATGGTTATACGATGACCCACGCTCGTCCCATTTACATCCAAAGATAGGGTTGCTTACCAAATAAATGGTTAGACAACAATGTCAAAGGAATAGAAAATGCATAAGAAAGACATTTAAGTAGGTAGATAGCTTCTAGTTACTTGCTCCATTTCAAACAACAATCCTTGCTATTTTCAAAAGCAAACACACACACAGATTTCAAAAACATCTTACAAACATTGAAAACATTTTCAAAAGACAAACATCTTTGTATACATTCTTACGAACGAGAATCATTTCAAAGATCGCCTAAACAAATGGCCTCTTTTATAAAATACTTTCAAAACTACACCAAAAACAATTTCAAACAAACAAAAGCAAGTGATCTAAGCAAGTAACTAAGAGCCCATGGAAAACCATGGATGAAAAGGGTGCTAGCACCTTCCCTTTTCATGATCTACCCCCCGAACTCAAGAAAACATCTCAAAGGTCTTTCATGTGCTTTTTCACCTTTCCTTTTGGATAAAAGAAAAGTCGATGGCGACTCTTGCTAACCGTAACATTTGCGATAAAACGCAAAACCCTCAAGTCAGTTCTCCCACCATATCACGGAACTGGCGACTCTGCTGGGGAATATTATAAAAGTGGGGTTACCTTAGGGTTTAGATCACATTTATTTGCTTACATTGTTTGACTTGTTTGCTTTACATTATGGTTCTTTGTTTAGGTTTGAATCCTCCACCCGCATTTGGGAAACATTATAGTTAAATAGCAATATGTTGTGGAAACTGTGCGGGGTATACCGACATGGTCTAAGAAATAGCTATGTTAGTCTGACATATTTGTGGGTACCGGTAGCCTTTGAGTTAATCAAAGAGAATATGGGGCCGCTGAGTGATGTCATGAAGCACTAATGAACTTTTAGAACCCTTTACTTGACCAACTTGGCCTTTAGGGTGTAGTGAGATGACCGGCTTTGGTGCAGTCCGAAGTTGGTAGATACTCGATACTACACTCACTAAGGGTTGGTTTCTTGGGATATTTCGGTCGCCATTAAAGAGGCTTGAGCTGAAACAATGACCAAGGAAACAATCCAGTGATATTGAGCTCCTTAGAACCCGGTTACTATTGTTAGGACAGGTTGAGCCAACTAAACTTCAAGAGGGTACTTACCTATAAAACCCCATGCAAGCCTAAACTAAGAATTTGTTTGATTTGCTTGTATATGCATACTTGTACATAACATCATGGACATCATGAACATCATATGCATTCACTAACCATTTCAAGGATTTTGGAGATTCATCTTTATTCTTGTTTTGTAGGATATGGATTCGCTTCGCAGGAAAACTATCCAGATCAACCTTGTAAGAATTACTCCACAACTCAAGGACCTAGCTTCAAGAATCCCTGAGAACTCTCCATTCACTGAGAGGCATGGTCGTCTACTCAACTTGGTCACCTCCAACACAGAGGAGGATATGATGAAGGTTCTCTTCCAGTTCTTTGACCCTTTGCATCATTGCTTCACATTTCCTGACTATCATCTTGTGCCTACTTTGGAAGAATTCTCTCAACTCTTGAGGATTCCTATTCTCAATCAACAACCTTTCAACGGTACGGAAATAGACCCAAAGCCAGAAGAGATTGCTCAAACTCTGCACTTGCACTCATCTGATATCACAACTCATTGGGAAACTAGAAGTGGTGTCAAAGGCTTCTTAGCAAAGTTTCTGTTTGAGAAGGCCCAAAGTTGTTGGAATTCCTTAGACCTGCAAGCTTTTGAGGAAATTGTGGCTCTCCTCATCTATGGGATGGTCTTGTTCCCTACTCCTGACCAACTCATAGATGTGAGTGTCATCAAAATCTTCATGTCACGCAATCCGGTGCCTATATTGCTTGGGGATATCTTACACTCTTTTCACACTTGTACAATAAGGAAAAGAGGTGTTCTTATGTGTTGCACTCCTCTCCTGGCAAGATGGTTTATTTCTCATCTTCCCCAATCAGTCTTAAAGAATGAGCAAGGTTTGAGGTGGTCACAAAGGTTGATGACGCTTAAACATTCAGATATTCATTGGTGCTCCCGATCCAAGGAGAATGTTATCATTGTTAACCGTTATGGGAAATTCCCTAATGTCCCTCTACTTGGAATTAGGGGAGGCATCACCTACAACCCATGCTTGGCTCTAAGACAGTTTGGTTATGCCCGAAGGGATGGCCCACATGATATGCTGATTCAAGGCTTGGTTTTCGACTATGACAACGACGATCAAGGTCTTCTCCAGAGATTCATCCGAGCTTGGAGAATGTTAAACAAGGTGGATAGTAAGACTTTGGGACACAAGAATTCCATCCCTCTTGAGCCTTACCTCAAGTGGGTACGAACCCGCGCTCAAAGTCTTATGATGCCTTATCCTTCCATTCTCCCAGTGATTATTGAACCTGTTAAGAAAGGAGAAGTTCCATACACTATCCTACATCCTGACATGCCCACATCACTCGAGGATCTACAAAGGGATTGGATACAGCTCAAAGGAGAGCGTGATACTTTCGAAGCCCAATTCTATGCAAGTGAGAAGAAGGTTTTGGAACTCACTAGGCTACTTCATGAGGAGCAGACTCTAAATACTTACATAGCACCAAAGAGGATGCGCAACACTTTTTTATCTTATAATTTTGTATTATTTTGCCCAAGGGGCATTGATGTACTCAAATTCTATCTTATTAATATAACGTGTGTTTCTTTTTGTTTAAAACAAATTCGAATTTTTAAATCCTTGAAAGCATTGCATGTATACATATCATTCATAATAACATAAACAGGTCTTTGCAACAAGTTTCCTCATCTCTCTATTGTTTATTTCAGTAAGATGGATCTCGAACAAACAGTCAAAGATCTTCAAGCTCAAAACATGCAGTTTCAACAGTTACTTACAACCTTGGCCAAAGGACAAGAGGAGCTGAAGACTCTGCTGGCAAAAGAGAAAAAGAAGAAAGTGAAGAAACCAACCGGTGTGGTAATTATGGGGAGAAGGTTTCAAGGACAGGCTAGAAGAACCTTGTATTTTCCAGCAACATCTGATGAAGGAGAAAGAAAAGGAAAAGAAACAACAGTTCCATTAGAGTCTGAAGAGGAGGAGGAAGAGGAAGATTACTCCGAGGAACAGTATCCTCCAGTGGATGATAAATACCGACATCTTGAAGAGCATCTAAATGCTATGGAAATACAAAAAGTACCAGGTCTAGACTTTGAGGAATTGGGGCTAGTGTCAGGAATTGTGATCCCACCAAAGTTCAAAGTGTCGTTATTTGCAAAATATGATGGGTTGTCATGTTCTAAAAGGCACCTCTGATCATATGTCAGAAAGATTCAGCCTCACTCCGCCGACAAAGACTTGTGGGTCCATTTTTTCCAAAATAGTTTATCCGGAACACAACTCGATTGGTTTTACCAATTGGAAAGGGCTGACATCCACAACTGGGAAGAACTTGCCGCAGCTTTCTATAAGCAATACCAGTATAACGCCGATTTTGCGCCTACCCGTACTCAACTTCAGAGTATGGCTATGGCTTCAAATGAGGGTTTCAAAGATTACGCGCAAAAATGGAGATATCTAGCTGGGAGAGTGCAACCCCCTCTGTCTGAAAGGGAGTTGGTGGATATGTTCTTGGGCACCCTATCGGGCCCTTTCTTCAACCATTTGATTGAGAGCTCATCTGCTGGGTTTACTGAGTTAATATTAACCGGAGAAAGGGTGGAAGCTGGTATAAAAAGTGGAAAGATTAAGAAGGATGTGTCTGCCTCTACAGCTATGAGAAAACCTTTCACTGGGAAGAAGGAGGTATCTGCTATTTATTCACAAAGGAATCAAGGAAGAATTGAACACCGACCAGTGGTGGGGGCCATTATAATCCCAAAGCATGCATCAGATCAACCAAGAAATAACCAGCCGATGTTGGAAAGGCCAGTTTGGAAACTCACCAGGATTAATATGACTCTAGCCCAGGTTTTACCACATCTTCTGAAATTGAATCTGGCAACTTTAAAGGAGGCCCCAAAGAACCCTAATATTGCGTTCCCTCAATATCACCCAAATGCCAGATGCGCATACCATTCTGAAAGTCTGAGTCACGACACAAACAACTGTTGGGCCCTGAAAAACAAAATTCAAGACCTTATAGATGCAAAAGAAGTTGAGTTTGACGCACCTGAGAAACCAAATGTCATTTCCGCTCCGATGCCTAGGCATGGTCACAAAGCCAATGCTATTGAGGAAGATTTGTTTATTGCTACAGTGGATGAACTTTTGACTCTGCTCCCAATCATTAAGATGAACTTGTTGAAAGCTGGTGTATTATCAGGTTGTAAGGAAGACTGCCATCATTGCTTATCCTTACCAACTGTTTGCCCTCTGTTGAAGACAGGCATTCAACGCCTAATAGACAATCAAGAAATTCTGTTTGAAAATTCTCCCGTTTTCCCTATTCCTGTTGAAGACATTTCAATCATAATCATCTCCTCAAATCCTTCCAGGGTCCCTAAAAGACCCGTTAGGATTACATCAGTTCCAAAAACTACTCCTTTTAAGATCACAATGCCCGGGCCAGTCCCGTATGAGTCAGACACAACAGTACCATGGAATTACGGTGGAGAAATCTACTACCATGGTATCAAACAAGATGAACTGACTGCCAAAGAAGTGAGCTCCGAAGAAGAAAAGTATGACATTAGCAATATTGCCGAAACTAGCAAGATTACCCGTAGTGGTAGAATCTTCTCTCCAGAGATTGCCCCTCCAAAGGCAATTTTTGGACCCGTGGCTGTTCTGAAGATTACCTCTGTACCGATGATTATACCTGCAAGTGTACCTACCGACAAAGACGACACAATCCCTTATGTTATCCCTACCAATACTTCTACTGCTGAAAATCGAGGAAAAAGCATTCAAGAAGAGCCTGTCCGGGCGAAGGCTCAATCACTAGCTATCCCCGAAACATCCAAGAAGGAAATGGAGGAGATCCTGAGAATAATAAAGAAGAGTGACTATGAAGTGGTTGAATAGTTGGGGCAAACTCCCTCCAAGATCTCCATGTTAGCATTGTTGATGTGCTCTGAGGCACATGCGAAAGCTCTGGTAAAATTTCTGAAGACAGCCCATATGCCACAAGAGACGTCTGCTGACCAGTTCCAGGACTGTGTAGCCAGTTTGACAGCTGATAACGGCCTAGGCTTCTCTGATGCTGATTTGACACCTAGAGGGAGAAAGCACAACGAGGCATTACATGTCTCTGTGGAGTGTAGAGGAACGACTTTGGCCCATGTCTTGGTGGACACGGGTTCATCTTTGAACGTCTTAATGAAAAAATCCCTTGACAAATTAGATTGCAAAGGGCTGACATTGAAACCCAGTAACATAATTGTGAGAGAATTTGATGGCTCGAAGAGATGGTCCACGGGGAGGTGGACATCCCGATAAAGGTGGGAACTCAGACTTTCAACTCAACCTTCTATGTGATGGACATCCGCCCCTCTTACTTTTGTCTGTTAGGACGGCCCTGGATCCATAATGTTGGTGTTGTCACTTCCACGCTACACCAGATGTTGAAGTACCCGGTCCAAGGAAAGATCATAATTGTCCACGGTGATGAGGAGTACATGATTAGTCATCTAAATTCTTTCTGATATGTGGAGTTGGATGGCGAGTTCATTGAAACTCCTTTTCAACATTTCGAAGAAGTCTCTCAAGAGGTAGCAGTAACCAAGACGGTATCCTCGATCCCCAAGATCACAAGACCTCCGCTTTGGATGTCATCTCTAAAGGACGTAAAGGCAGTAATAGAGGAGGGTGGGTGCACCATCTGGGGGAAGCTTTCGGACATCCCGTATAAATCAGACAAGTTTGGCTTGGGGTTTACTTCAACTGCTCAAAAGGCTGTGCGTCGTGCCCATGCTGAAGGGACACCTTTGAAGATTAACAACCGAGAGATCAATGCAGTGGAAGATGTTGAAGAAGATGGCAGCTTGGAAGATTTGATATTTCCTACTGTCAACGGAGGACTTCACAACTGGGAAGCCGGAGACTCTGTCCCAATAACTTTCATCTCTCAGTAATTTATCTTTTACATTTCTGTTGGACTTGTGATATTCATGAACAATTCACACTTTAAAAACCTTGTGTCTTACCCGAGGCACAATAGTCCATTTGTAAGGGTTTTTATTTCATCTTCATATGACATTCAATGAATCATGGACGTTTTTACACATACAAACCTTTTATGCTCATTGTCTTTCTTTTACATTTTATTGTTTAAAGATGGTTATACCCTTACACACACCCACACTCACAAATGCAGGTACCCCTCCATTCCGGATCCCATGGGTAACGTTACTGCTATGGCCTTTAGTGAGTCTGAAGATCCAATCTATCAAGCCGAATACGAAGGTGAGGAAGATTTTGAAGTGCCAGGGGAATTGGCCAGACTACTACAATAAGAGGAAAGAGCTATTCAGCCTCATGAGGAACCGTTGGATACAATCAACTTGGGTACCGAGGAAGATAAAAAGGAAATCAAAGTGGGTGCTAATCTAGAGCCGAGTGTCAAGGAGCGTCTAATTCAGCTATTGCATGATTATGTTGAGATCTTTGTCTGGTCATACGAAGACATGCTAGGACTTGATACAGACATCGTGGTACATCATTTACCCACAAGAGAAGATTGTCCACCAGTGAAACAAAAAGTCCGCCGCATGAGACCTGACATGTCGGAGAAGATCAAAGCGGAAGTTGTGAAACAGTTCAATGTTGGGTTCTTGGCTGTCACTTCCTATCCTCAATGGGTTGCCAACATTTTTCCCGTATCTAAAAAGGACGGCAAGGTACGAATGTGCATGGATTATAGAGATTTAAACAGCGCCAGCCCTAAAGATGATTTTCCACTTCCCCACATCGCCATCCTGGTTGATAATACGGCCCAGCACAAAGTGTTTTCCTTCATGGACGGATTCTCAGGCTATAACCAAATCAAAATGGCACCTAAGGACATGGAGAAAACTACATTTGTCACACAGTGGGGCACATTCTGCTACAAAGTGATGCCATTCGTACTGAAGAATGTCGGGGAAACCTATCAACGAGCCATGGTAGCTTTATTTCATGATATGATACATCATAAGATAGAGGTCTATGTAGATGACATGATAGCCCAATCAAAAACTGAAGAGGAGCACCTTGATCATTTGCAAAAGATGTTTGAGAGGTTGAAGGAGTACAAACTAAGGTTGAACCCAAACAAGTGCACATTCAGAGTCTGGTCCGGTAAACTCTTAGATTTCGTTGTCAGCAACAAAGGCATCGAGGTTGATCCTGCTAAGGTTAAAGCAATACAATAAATGCCTGCTCCTCATACTGAGAAGGAAGTCAGAGGATTCTTGGGCGCCTGAACTATATTGCCAGATTCATTTCTAACCTAACATCTACTTGTGAACCAATCTTCAAACTGTTGAAGAAAGATCAAGTAGTCAGATGGAATGATGAATGTCAAATTGCTTTTGACAAAATCAAAGAGTACTTACAAGAGCCTCCTGTCTTGATGCCACCAGTCGAGGGAAGACCGCTAATCATGTATCTAACCGTTTTAGAAAACTCAATGGGGTGTGTATTGGGGCAGCATGACGAGTCTGGCCGAAAAGAGCATGCTATTTACTACCTGAGCAAAAAATTTACCGACTGTCAAACTAGATATTCACTGCTCGAGAAAACTTGTTGCGCTCTGGTATGGGCTGCTCGCCGGCTAAGACAGTATATGTTGAATCATACCACTTTGTTGATATCTAAGATGGATCCGATAAAGTACATCATCGAAAAGCCTGCTCTGTCTGGAAGGATAGCTAGATGGCAGATGATCCTAACAGAATATGACATACAATACACTACCCAGAAAGCTATAAAGGGCAGTGTGCTAGATGATCATTTTGCTCATCAAGCTATAGAAGATTATCAGTCCATGAAGTTTAAATTCCCGGATGAAGACATCATGACATTAAACAACTGTGAAGAAATCAGACCATATGACGGACCTGAACAAGGATCCCGATGGACCCTGTTCTTTGATGGGGCATCCAATGAACTTGGTAATGGTATTGGCGCTGTACTCATATCCCCATAAGGGTGTCACACTCCCTTTACTTCCAGACTTTGCTTCAAATGTACGAACAACATGGCGGAATACGAAGCATGCATCTTTAGTCTCAAGGCTGCCATGGACTTGGGAATCAAGGAACAATCCAAGATTACAAGCATGTTGGAAGTAATTATGTCAAGACTGCCTCCTCCACCTCAACCTTAAAACTTTTTTTTACCTTTTCCATTTTTAAGTTTAATTTATGGTTTTGCTTTTATTTTTTAAAATTTGTACTTTATCTTATTAATCAATTGAGTTCTTTATGGTTATTAAAACCTTTTAAGTCTTTTTGATTAGTGACAAAGGAGGAGAAAGTAAATGATTTTGATATACTTATTTTTCCATGACGTATCCCACACATGTTCTGATTATTTTTTACTCTGACATATGTTTGATTAATAAAGAACTTTGAGAAAGTTCATTGAATTTTTCTAAACAAGCAATTCAGAAATGTTCTTATACCAAGTTCAGAAACTTCAATTATGCTTAGAAACTCTGAAGAAATAGGTGTTATGATATTCATAAGTCATAGGTAACCAAGCCTTTGTTAAAAGGAAATCTAACTAGACTCTGATACACCAACTAGGCTATAACACTTCTATTAAAACTAGGTTCTGGTACTTCATCATGTTCTGATAGTAAGTCATGATCTGAGATGACAAACTAGGAATTACTATTCAGACTCTAACAGTACCTTAATGATGGAAGCATTCCTTTCATACTGATTGAATTTTTTTTATACTTCAATTTTTTTATAAGTCTTGAACTTAGGGGGAGCCTCTGAACAAGCTAAAATAAGTTTTGGTAGTATAGAACTCAGGGGGGGATTTATTGTTAACTCTTATGTGTTTTGTGTAATTAAACCAAGTAAAAATTGTTCATCAAAATACATGGTTTTGTCATCATCAAAAAGTGGGAGATTGTAAGAACAAGATTTGGTGTTGCATCTGGCTTTTAGTTTTGATGATAACAATACATTATTTCTTAGAGAATAATTGTGTACCCTAATGGTTTTGTCTAGTCTGTAGCTTTTGCTAATAGGTTATATCTCTGAATAAGAGGCGTGTGACGCCATCAGTTTCTAAACTCAACACACTCTAACTTTAGAAAGATATAAATGTGCACTTTAAAAAAATCTAGTTAACTTCTGAAACACTTTTAAACAACAGTTCTGAAGAATGTCTGGCTTAAATCTTCTGGTTGTGAATCTGATGGAAGAGCTTCAAAAGACTTATCAAGCTCTGGAGATTCTACATTCTCAAGTTTTGAGGTTCTGAAGAATAAATTCTGAAGACTCTGAAGACAGGGAGTTCTGAAGACTCTCATTCTACTTCTGACCCTTCTAAGCATGCTTCATCAACACACATTCTGAATCCTCTAGAGATTAGAATATAAGATCATAAAGGTTTTATGTGAGTAAATAGTACATGGTACAAGATAAAATATTACTTCGACTATACTAATTTTGTGGCACAAGGACAATATTATGGTACGATGTTTTTTACCACTCTCATTAACTGTTATGCAAGAATACAACTAGATTTTTGGGTTTACTATTCTATCCTCCAATAGATCTTTCTATTCCTATATAAGAAGTCTTGGAAGAATGGAAATAATAACTTTTCACATGAACTTTTTCCGAGAGAAATATTTCATATTTGTGAGAAAATTTATAAAGCAAGGTACTTTTGTTCATATATTTGCTCAAAAATACTTTTGTGTTAATCATTGTATTTCAATTTGTGCAATCTGCTTTCATAGAAGCATCTTTGTAAACACGCCTTTTATATCTCAAATGTGAGTTGATTATTCCTTGAGAGACTAGGGTATAGTTAGAAGTCTCAATAAGACATTGTTGGTAGGTCTTTGTGGTTGTAATCAATTTTATTATAGTGGATTAAGTCCTTGTGAGAAGGTGAAATAACCTTGGTGAGAGGACTGGAGGTAGCTTCATTAACATCGAACTAGGATAAAAATATTGTGTTCATTATTTTTATTCTAAGTTATTTGTTCTTTATGTTGGGCCACAAAAAAGTTTCAATCTAGAAACCTAATTCAAACCCCCATTTCTTGTGTTTCCTTAAACCTCAATTTGGCATCTTTGATTGAGTGACTTTAGTTATAGGGGTTTGATTACTTTAGGTCACACACTTATAGTGTTTACAACACCACCACTTAGTTGTATATGTCTCCGGATGATAATAAAGAAAGGAATTTAGTGAATTTATAGGAGATATTGGTGATGGAAATAAGACTGCGACTAAGTCATCTCAGTCAAGTACTTTGATCATGCACACAAAGGCTCTCTTTATCATGTAATATTTTTCTTTCAATAATGAATAAATTCTTAAGTGTTGTTCCTTAGTTATTTATTTAGGGATAAATCTTGTGCTATCTTATTTTCTCTATCACTTACAACCATCGAGTTAGAATACTTCATATTGTACATGTTGAGAGATGTAAGTCCTTCACTGTGATGCTTGTCCATCATTGTCTCTAAGCACTTGTTGATGTTTAAGGCATTAGTTTCCAACATTTTTTCTTTCTCTTCTGAATCGAAGTCGAGGCAAGGTTGTTCTACAAAGCTTTATGTATTCTATGGGCTTTAAATAGGCCGACACAAATATTCATGGGCTCACTATACACATTGTGGTATTTCATCTTCAGCTAATCTAGGAAAGCCACAAATTCGAGCGATTAAGGTCTATCAAAGCTAGGACTAAAGGGACTATTCAAGACAAATAAGTTGAGTATGAGATACATGGGTCCATATTTGATCATAAGTCGTGTAGGTGAGGTGGAGTTAAAGTTAGTTTTGCCACCTTCACTATTCGTACTTCATGATTTATTCCATGTATCCCAACTCAGTAAATTTGTTCCAAATTCTTATCAACCTATCCTCCCGGGTACGGTTAAAGTTGCAGATGATATTTCCTTTCAACCTAAACTTGGTTGTATTATAGATTATGCAATTAAGAAAGTGATGAATAAAGAGAGACCCTCTGTAAAATTGAAGTTGGAAGAATCACATACGGGTGAAACGACATGGGAGCTAGAGACAGAGATGCAGAATCCTCTCTTGCTCTGTTAGTATGCTATGTTCCTCTCTTGCTCTATTAGTATGATATGTTCCAATTAGTTAAGACCAAAATAGCATGTAATCCGCTTAAGAGAAAACAATTAATCAAAAAGGTATGTGTGCCTTGTGTAAGGACATGAAAGGAAATATATGAACAAAGGGAGGAACTCTAATAGATTTTAGGAGCAACTAGTTTTGAATCCTCGAGTATGTACTTGTATATTCATATATGTTTGTGTATTCACTCATACTCCTAAATGGGCATAATGCGGTAAGATAGGTTATGTGCATTCGTTCGCACTCCTAAATGGGGAATAATGTGAACTAAATGATTGAGAACATCCACTTGCACTCCTAAATGGGCGTATTATAAATATCACACTCCTAAACTGGGTATAATGCGATGAACACACTTCGAAGAGAGATGTAATGCAATAAGATGATTCAAGTATGCATCTATCTGCACTCCTAAATGGGGCGTAATATGATAATCGCAGTCCTAAATGGGGCGTAATGCAATGATCACACTCTAAAGAAGGACATAATGTGGTAAGGTGATTGGTGTACATCCATTCGCAATCTAAAATGGGGCATAATATGGTGATTGCTCCTAAATGGAGCGCAATACGATGACCACACTCTAAAGAGGAGCGTAATGTAGTGAGATGGTGTGTGTACATCTATTCGCACTCCTAAGAGGGACGTAATATGGTGATCACACTCCTAAATAGGGTGTAATAAGAATTAGATGTAGTGTGCTATGCACGTAAAGATAATCATGTTAACATTCTCGCTTTGTTTGAGGTTAAGAGACCTCGAATCCTTTTATTTAGCTTTATCCCATAAAGAAATAGGATTGTAGCATCATAGTGGTTCTAGTTAACCTTAGAGCCAAACAAACTTGTTGTGTAATTTAGAACTCCACTGAGATGTAGAATCTCACCATAATCATGTTAATCATTTTCATATAGCTCAGGCTAAGGTAAAGGTAAAGCAAATATGCCTTGAATATTGTGAAGACATGATTGTTTGTTCTTTTATTTTTTTCGTTGTATTTTTCTCTGATTAGTATTGGATATTCTATTTAGTTTTGTACCAACGTCTAGAATTTATCATGTACTACATTGTATTATTGTATTGAAAACATATTTAAATGTCATCTAGACATTATGATTGTACTCAACACAAATATAACACTTTGAATAGTATTATTCTAGACAAATATTATTTAGGGTGTTACATGGAGGTTCTCTTTTATTTTGAGCAGGTTTTCATCAAAGAGGTGCAAATTTTCCCTTGTATTCCTAGATTTTCTTGGAGTTGTTGGAGGCTCAAAATAATTTTTCTTCAGAGACTTGCAATTGTGGTTGCGGGTGTTTGAAAGTTTCACCTTTAAGAAATTGTTGGAAAGGTTGAATGATATACATGATCTAGAGTGTGCTATGTGTGATTCTCTATGATGTACAGGTAATATTGTCAAATTGTTTTGATTATAAAAAATGTTCAAGTGCCTCGCGATGATGACATATGATCAAATAAAGATTTATTTCAAGTATCAACAGAAAAATGGCTCAAGTTCTAGTTGAAAATGTTAGACAATGTTGAATCAAGCAAACAAACTTCAAGATGTAAAGTGGTAATTTTGAAGTTACAAACTTATATAAATATGTGAAATTGTGAATGCTCGCTTGAGTTTACTCTTAAGTTTCTATCTAATTTCTGATCAGTTAATTGTAAGAGAAATAAGAGTAAGTCTTGAGGTGCCAAGATAATGCACACACAAGATATTTCAAAACTTGTCTTCTTTTTTGATAAAACTTCTTAAAACCAATCTAAACAAGTGCTTAATTGATTAGAAGTTTGTTTAATCAATTAGGAAGGTAAAATATATTGGCTAATCAATTAAGAGGTCCTTCTAATCAATTAGATCAAAGTGTAACACATTCTAATCGATTGATTAAGAGGAGAGTGATAATCAATTAAGTGATGTCGACATTCAAACTTTCCTAGTTTGACTTGGTCATTCCATTAGTACATAGTTTTATTCGAGTAAATCATTAAAAATGTCATGGATTTTTTTCTTTTTTATCCAAAATTTTTCTTTATAAATGAGGTCTCTCCTTATTTTAAAACACACCAATTTTTTAAATAGAAGCTTTCTTCTATATTTTTTTTCTCATTCTTTACACTTGATAAGTTTATCACAGAAAAAAAGAACTTGAATATCAAGTAATTATAGAACAACTTATAATAAAGTTTGTTTATATTATAAACTTAAAAAATAATATTAAAAGTTTTAGTAATATGAATCATGCAATATAGGACATTTAAATATTATATACTTATATATGTTTATTGTAATAAAAATAGTCATATTATTATATTTCATTTTGTTAGAAAAATCATAAAAATAAGAATGTATATCTTTTTTTTTTTATTTCTATAAAGAATATTCTAAAAATAAAATAAAAATTATGTTTGTTTGGTTTAATGACCATGCTGGCAAGAATTAGATGCAAAATATTATAAATGATCATCAATGATAAATGGTGAAAAAAAGTATATGAACGTAGCTTCAACTATGTCTCATCACATTAACCATATATAGAATTGTATATCTTATCGTATCGAACTTATTACTTACAAAAACAAGTTTAATCTTCACTCATGTTTCCGTACACATAATTAGTTAATTACACATTGGATTTATCACATGTAATTAATCTATTTTATTGAATTAATTATAATTTTATTTAATTAAATTAATTATATTTTTTAACATGATTGATTCCGTGTTTTGTGGGAGTATAAAAAATAATTCATTATTATTATATTAGTTATTATTATAGACACCATGTTACCCAATCAGTATACAATGTGTTTCTTGATATAGTGTGACTCACCAAATGTACGAATTTGTGCGTTCCTATCCTTTGTATTCACACATCTTGATAAGTATGGAACAACTTATCAATGAATTGGATTGGATTGGTTTAGATAACGTTTCTCTTTAATTATTATGACACACTCAAAATTAAATATTTTCCATTAATGTGTATTGAGGATATGAGAAATTATAAGGTGGATAATTTTATTTTGGTAGATGGTTATATTAACGTGTATAAATGATTTGAAACTTTAACAAGAACTAATCATGTTTCTAAAGTTAGAATTCACGATCATATTTGATCTATCTGTATGATTCAATAATTTCTTTTTTTTTTTAAATTAAATTAACTGAACCAATCCAAACTGCATTAATTTAATTTGATTTGATTTTTATTTTTAAAAATCAACCGAACTAAACTGAATTGCAAAAAAATTTCTTGCAGTTTCAATAATTTTTTATTTTAAAACCGTTCAAACTGCGGCGAACACCTTAATTCTTTTAATGTATATAATTTGAGTGGTAGGATTAAGACAGAGAGAATTAAAGAAGTTTTTGTTTTCAAATTCTTAAATTTTTTTGTTGAAGTTAAGTATGGTTTTGAATTCTCTTATTCATTTTTTATGGGGTAGCTTGTTTTGTGTGTAGAGCTTCTCACCAGCAGTAGAGTAGTGCAAAACTCCATTTTATCTAGTGTAGTGCCAGAACTCTTTTTTCCTTTTCTAGACCTGGGTACCTTGATTCTATTTGTTGTGGGGAGCTCATAGACGTGTAGCTTTGTTATGAATATATAGTTTAAAGTGTTCTTTTTCTGATAAGATGACTTTGTGGGATGACTTGTCATCTAGGACAGTTGTTCTTGGAATGTGGTGTTGTGTTGTGTGCTTTGGGTAATTTTAATTACGTATATGCCCTCATTGGGATCCTCAGAGGTGTTGGTTTCTTTAATAATTTCATTGGTCAGATAAAGTTGGCAAACCTCCTTCTTTCAGATATGAAGCTTACTTGGTTCTAACCCAATTGAGGCAGTTAAAAGTAGGTTGAATAAGATTCTTTGTGTTTGATGGTTGTTGGATTTGTGGGGTGGGCGTTACCTAGAGATATATGGGACCATTGTCCGGTCATTCATATGTATTCCAATCAATTACGAGATCCAAAGCCATTTAGATTTAATAACCATTGACTTGATTATAGGGACTGTGTTTATTGAGTTAGTTTATTTTAGTTGGAGCAATTCTATTTGCTCTAGTTGGAAATCTTTTGTCCTTTTAAAGGGGTGGTGAAAGTTTTGAATAAAAATGTCTTTGGGAATCTTGACTTCTAAATTTATTCTTTAAAAGAAGAGATGAGTTTTCTTTATTATAGAGTTGATTTAGGTGATATGTATATAATTAATGTTGCTACTAGATCTAGCGCTATCGCGGATATGTGGTCCTTATTTAGAATTATAGATTATCAATGGGCTCAAAGGTCTAAATCAAAGTGGTTTAAGGAGGGTGATGTTAATTCTTGTTTCTTTCATGCTTGTGTGAAGAGTATGATTAAGAGTATCTCAATCATTTCTCTTAAGATGAGCGGGAGTTGGATAAAGGAGGTTACTGAGATTCGTCAAGAGGAAATTAAATTGTTCTCTAATTAGTTTAAGGAACATCTGAGTGATTTTCGACACTTGGAGGGGGATTAGTTTCTAATCTCTCTCAGCGAAGGCAAATGCATCTCTGAGTTCTCTATTCTTATTTTTTGAGATTGATAAGGTGGTGGCCTCTTGTGATGGAAATAAAAGCAAGGAGATTTAGATGCTCTAGTAGGTATATTATACAAATGGAATGAGGTCTAGCTCACGATGATGGGTATCCCTTTGTGGTGATTTTTGAGGTTGTTTAAGGGACCAACTCACGTGAGGTGAAAGACCCTACTGTTGGTCGGTGCTGCCACTACGCCAAAACAGCTCTTAAGCAGCGCAGTTTAGACAGTGTTTGTAAATCAAAGCGCTGCTATATGTCACAATAAAATTTTAAATTTTAAATTATATATATTAGACAACGCTTTTGAAAAAAGCGCTGCCTAAAGTTAAGAAAAAGTGTTGCCTAAGCCTCACTTTAGGCAGCATTTTATGGAAGCGCGGCTAAATATCAGGATAAAATTTTAAATTATAAATATTAGACAGCGTTTTGAAATAAAGCGCTGCCTAAAGTTAAGACAAAGCGCTGCCTAATCCTCACTTTAGTCAGCGCTTTATAAAAAGTGCTGCCTAAAGTCAATGAAAATTGAAATAAAAAATAATTCTAGAAGCGCTGCCTAAACTCAAAGCGTTGTTATAGGTCCAACAGTAGGAAGCGTTGTTATATGCCCAAAGCGCTGCTAAAGGCTTATTTTAGAAAGCGTTGTGATAGCCTAATAAGAAATTTGAGAAAAAACACTGCTAAAAGGCCTACTTTAGAAAGCGCTTTTAAGAAGCGTTGCTTAAGGTCATAAGCGCTGCTATGGGGCATACATCAGAAAGCGCTTTTATTTAGAAAGCACTGCTAAAAGTAATACATCAGAAAGCGCTTTATAAAAAGCGCTGCCTAAGGTCATTATTTCTAAATTAAAAAAACTAAAACCCTAAAACACAGTTTTCGTTTTCATAACAGGACGAATCTCCAACGACGCTCTGCAACTGATTTTGAACAACTTTTTCAACGCGATTCTCCAACTATTATCCAACAACGATTCTTCGCGATTCTATTTTGTTTTCAATGTGATTATGTTTTGTTTTCAACGCAATTCTATTTTCTTTTCTACGCGATTCTGTTTTGTTTTGTTCGATTCTATAAGTTCTTAAACGCCATTTTGTTTTCTTCTCTGCAATTCTGATTTCTCGTGCATGTTTTTGGACTATTTTGTTGACAAAAAAAATTGTGTTGAATGTTTCAGGAAGTTGCTCGTTGTTGTTGATTGTGATACTGAGATTTTGAGGTAATAAAGTTTTTGTTGTTGCTGCTCATATATAATGCATTGATAATGAATAGAATTATAGAATGAGGCATAACAGGCTTTTCATGAAAATGCTCATATATAATGCATTGTGTTAGAGGCTATTTTACTATTGTAATGCTCATATATAAGACATAAGAGGTTTTTCATATAATGCTCATATATAAGGCATAAGAGACTATTTTACTACTGTAATGTTATTTTCTTGTCTTAGTTTTTGAACAAGTTAGATCTCTTTCTCTCAACTTTATTCTTTGCAGTTTAATATTTGCTTGTCTTAGTTGTTATGGACAAGAATGATGAGTGAGGACTTCATAGTATAATTTTCTAGTCTCATGCTGCTAATGAGAGAAATTAGATGACTTTGAAGTTATATATAAAAGGAAGTTTATTATGTGCTAAAGTTCTTCAACGCGATTTTGTTTTTCTTTTGTTATTAGCCCAGAGATAAAGTTGTGAGTTGTGATATTCAATAGTCTGGCTTTCTAAAAGATCAACATCTCAGGTAAGGAGTTTACAAAGTTAGGTTCATTAATATATTACAAGATATACTTAAAACCCGTTTTGTTTTAAACATGTTTGAAATTGAAGTAGTGAACCTAATTGTTTATGTGTAGTTGCTGCCCGATTTCATAGCCGCTTTCATAATCTTACGTTGTGTGGTTCCAGAAGTTGCTGACTTCTCTACAGGTAATTAATTGTTCTTTTGTTATAGGTACGTGATTAATTATAGTGTTTTTGTTTAGGCTACTTAGTAGTAAAACCATGGATAAAAAATGGATGTATTCCAATCGATTGTCAAAAGAGTACGAGAATAGGATATTAAAATTCATTAAGTTTGTTATTGAACATGCCGAAAACCCCAGTCGAATGAAATGTCCTTGCTTGGGTTGTTGTTATGGGGGTCGGGTTGACGCAGTTGGATTGGAATCACATTTACTGAGGAATGGAATTGATCGAAGTTATCCATGTTGGACATTTCATGGTGAGAAAAGTAACGGGAATGTTGAACCGGGGGATAGTACGACATGTGCTTCAGACGACAATGACAGAGATATATACGATTGTGATCGTGTCGAAGAGATTGCAGAAGCACTTGAAGAAGATCTTCAGGATTGTCCCAAAATGTTTGAGAGGCTGGTAAGCGATGCAGAGAAACTGTTGTATAAAGGTTGCACTAAATTCACAAGATTGTCCGCAGTATTAAAGTTGTACAACTTAAAGGCGGGAAATGGATGGTCGGATAAAAGTTTCACATAGTTATTAGTCCTTATGAAAGATATGCTTTCGGAGGATAATGGTCTTCTTGATCGAACATATGGGGCCAAAAAAATGTTGTGCTCTATTGGCATGAGCTATGATAAGATACATACTTGTCCAAATGGTTGCATTTTGTTTCAAAACGAATATGCATCGTTAAATAAGTGTCCTAAATGCGGTTTATCTCGATATAAGAAAAAATTGTCTCCAGCAAAAGTCTTATGGTATTTTCCTATAATTCCGAGATTTAGATGCATGTTTCATAGTGAAACCGATGCAAGACACTTGACTTGGCATGCAGATGAAAGAATTATTGATGGAAAGTTTCGACATCCGAAAGATTCACCACAACGGTCAAAAATTGATAATGATTATCTAGATTTTGGAGGAGAAGCAAGAAACCTTCGCTTGGCATTATCTACAAATGGAATGAACCTGCATGGTCTTCAAAGTATCTCACAATCCAGATGGCATGTAATTATGATGATTTATAACCTACCTTCATGGCTATGTATGAAGCGCAAGTACATGATGTTATATATGTTCATTTCTGGACCTAAACAACCAGGGAATGACATAGACGTATACTTGACACCATTAATAGAAGATTTAAAGATTTTGTGGGAGAACGGTGTTGAAGTTTATGATGGATATAGGAAAGAAAGTTTCAATTTGAAGGCGATGTTGTTTGGCACAATTAATGATTTTCCGGCATATGGAAATCTATCAGAGTATGGCATTAAAGGTCAAAAAGCGTGTCCTATTAGTGAAGAACAAACAAATTGGAAGCGATTGGAATTTTGTCAAAAGAATGTATTTCTCGGTCATCGTAGATTCTTAAATTCTAATCATCACTACCGTGGGTGGAGAAAGGCATTCAATAGAAATACAGAACATGATAGAGCTCCACCTATGTTGACAGGTGACCAAGTTTTTGAGAAGGTGAAAGATATGAGTACTCAGTTTGACAAGCCTTTTGCAAATACGCTTGTCAAAGGTGGGTGGAAGAAGAGGTCAATTTTTTTTGAATTTCCATATTAGAAGTCGTTGTATGTAAAATATTTTCTTGATGTTATGCATATTGAAAAAAATGTATTTGAAATTGTTATTGGTACGTTACTCAATATACAAGGAAATTCTAAGGATGTCCTTAAAGCAATAAAGGACTTGATACAATGGGAATAAGAACTGAATTAGGACCCATGAAGAAAGGAACATGAACATATATGCCGCCTGCTGCTTATACTTTATCTAGAAAGGAGAAAAAATATTGTGTAAGTTTCTAAGTGAAGTTAAAGTTCCATAAGGTTACTCTTCAGATATTAGAAGACTTGTGTCTATGAAAGAACTCAAGTTAAAGAGTTTAAAGACACATGATTGTCATGTTATAACAGAGCATTTTCTACCAATAGGTATACGTTCTATTTTGCCAAAAAAAGTAAGAAGCGCCATAACTAAATTGTATTTTTTCTTCCGGTCAATTTGTAGTAAGGTGCTCAATCCTGAGATCTTACCAATATTGCAAAAAGAAATAGTTATTACTTTGTGTAAGTTTGAAATATATTTTCCTCCCTCATTTTTTGACATTATGGTACATCTTGTTGTTCATCTTGTGAAAGAGACACAATTGTGTGGACCAGCTTATATGAGATGGATGTACCTTGTTGAGTGTTATATGAAAATATTAAAAGGGTACATGAAAAATCGAATTCGGCTAGAAGGTTGTATGGTTGAATGATACATTGTTGAATAAGCGGTTGAGTTTTGTACTGAATATTTGAATAATGTTCAATCCATTGGACTACCCAAAACTCATATTTTAGAGAGGAAGGAAGGAATAAATTTAATCGAAAATAAAATTGTGACAATATCAAGGGTTGAACAGGATCAAGTGCATTTATATGTTATGCACAATGACAATGAGGTTGAGCCGTATGTTGAAATGCACAAGGATGTACTCCGGGGTTTAAATCCGAATAGAAATGAAAATTGGATTGTACGAGAGCCTAATAAAAGTTTTATACAATGGTTCAAAGATCATATTTATTCAAAGTTTGATTTAGATCTCGCTTCAATAACTGAAAGGTTGAGATGTTTAGCATATGGTCCGAGTTTGCTCGTGTTTTCTTATAGCGCATATGCAATTAATGGATACACATTTTATACCAAAGAACAAGATAATAAAAGCACTATGCAGAATAGTGGTGTCACTGTTGTAGCTGAAGCAATGCACATTTCAAGTATGAATGACTTAAACCCCAAATATGCAAATATGTCATATTTTGGGGTTATCGAGCATATTTGGGTGTTTGGTTGCAAGTGGGTACATAATAGTGACATACGAATGGATAAGTCAGGATTTTTACAAGTTGATCTTAATAGGGTGGGGTACAAAGATGAGCCTTTTATTCTAGCCTCTAAAGCTAAACAAGTGTTCTATGTCACTGATCTGACAAGTACGAAATGGTCTATAGTGCTTTTATCTAACAAAGTGATTAATGATAACCGTGTAAATCAAAGTGATGTTGATGTTGAGAATGAGTCATATGTTAGAGGGAATGAGTCATATGTACGAAATGATCAAGATAAGCATATTATAGAGGATGAAACATATATTAGAAATGATCATAATGAGGGAATTTGGATTAAACCATTCGTTCGAGTTGTTAAGAGCCAAGTAATTCATATTCCAACCAAGAAACGAAAGAGATGCTAGTGAAAAAGGTACTAGTAATTCATATTGTGTTTATGTTTTTATATTGTGTTTATTAATTCAATGATACTTGAATTTTATATTGTGTTTATGTTTTTATATTGTGTTTATTAATTCAATTCTACTTGAATTTTATATGGTGTTTATGTTTTTTTTTTAATATTACAGGTCAAATGGCTACCAATGAGGATAAATCACATCAAGCTGCTAATAATGATGGAAACGAAAGAGATGTTAGTGAAAAAGGTGCTAGTAATTCATATTGTGTTTATGTTACTTGAATTTTATATGGTGTTTATGTTATTTAATATTACAGGTCAAATGGCTTCTAATAATGATGGAAATGAATCAACTCGTGATGTGGAGAATGATATTAGACGAGGAATAACAATTATGAAGTCAATCATTTGTGCAAGAGATAAAGGTATCAAATTTGACGTACATTAGAATGAAGACAAACAACTAATTGAGCCTAACGGTTCAATGTTAACAAGTTACATTGGTTCCATTGTGAGGAGAGAAGTTCTAATCACTTGTGATGATTAGAGAAGGCGTGAGTTGAAACCCGTTAAAGAAAAATTATGGACTGAAATACAGGTGCCATATGTGATGTCTTTCATTTTTGTTGACGCTTATGTCTTTAGATTACTAACGCTTTTTATATTGTGTTTTTTGTAGAGGTCTTTTAATATTGATGATGATCGAAAATCATATTGTCTTCAATTGGCCGGAAAAAGACTAAGAGGGTTTCGATCTTTTTTGACAAACATGTTTCTTAGGGATACCAATAACAATTTTATCGATGCGGAGCATCCAAAAGCGTATGCAGGATTGGTTTCACTTGAAGAATGGGCAACCTTCAAAGAAAAAAGAAGAACCTCAGATTTTCAGGATGTGAGTGGCGTGAGTCACCAACGAGCATCAAGTCCCTCATATCCATACAGTAAAGGGCGTATGGGACATGCACGCTTACAGAAAATATTGGTAAGTATATATAAATGCTATGATATAATTGTTCATCATGTGTTATTATTGATTTTATTATTTTTCTTAATGTGTAGTTAGAAGAGGAGAAAAGTCAAGAAACATCTCTCCCGGAACATGTTCTGTGAAAGGCTGCCCGGGTGGGTAAGGGTAGAGTTGTTAAGGAAGATGTGCTTCAAATTTATGAGCAATGTGTAAGTATATCAATATTCCTTTAGTTAAATCAAAAGCTTATTAAAATAAATAATTTATGAGTTTAATCACCACTAATTTATTTCTCTATGCATATGAATTTCAAGAGAGTTTATCTCAATCTTTAACTCAAGCTGAAGATCATGATTTCAGGAGCATACTTAGTCGGGTATTAAATGTTCCTGAGTATACCGGTCGTGTGAGGGGTAAGGGATTCGGAGTGACTCAAACATCTTTAGGTAACCATCAAAAAAGGAAAGGTCATAATAATAAAGAAGTGATGGAAGAGTTAGAAAAATTAAAAGCTAAAGTTCGTGAGTTGGAAAAGGACAAAGAAAAATACATGCCAGAAAGGCAAGGTCCAAGGTTCAAGGATACTAGTGACAAAGATAGTATCAATTGTGATTTCCAATAGAAAATTCCCGAGGTAATATATATTATTATGAATTAGCACAATTTTTTTAATTGACATATATACACATTAACAATTTCATATTTATTATTGGTTTAGGGCGTTTCACCTTGTCAGCTATATTTATCGTCACCGACTTATGGCATGGTTGGTAAGGGAAAAGTGCATAACACCTTGGAGAAGTACTTCACCATAAACCGCTCCCTTCTGGATTTATGAAAGTATCAATTGGTATTGCTTTAGAGAGGGATGTACCATTACCTTTGCCCGACGATATTTCAGATGCAACGTTAGTGGGAGAGGTAATAGGATCGTATGTTGCATGACCGTTAAACCTCATTTGCATAGATGATGAGGTATGTTTTAAACCATTATGAACCTTTGAGTATTCAATTTTTTTACGAACATTTAACGTACACTTTTTTTCATGGTAATGTTAGACTCCCATAAAATCCAAGTCAAAAGATAAGGGGATTAAGCAGCAAATCGAGTCAGTTGCATAAAAAAAGAGGTATAACACAATTATATGATATTTATACATAGAATGATCTTATACTCCACCTAACTAATTAAATGATATTTATATGCATGCTAAAGAGATTGAGAAAGTCAGTAGGGTTAAGAAGACCGCGGCTAGCAAAAAACCTACTTCTCAGTATAGGTCGTGCCTTCAGACATATATAGGAATAACAGATATTCCAATTGGTGGTACTCGTCTTATACCTATGAAGGCAAATATTTTTGGTTATGAATACATGGAAGAAATTGGTAGAGAAGATATTGATCAATTTTTACAACATTCTACTTTAGGCCTCAATGTTATTGATACATACATCAGGTATACTTCGATCAAATTTGTTTAATTAAATGAACAATTTATTTAATCATTTCAATAAATATAGTATAATTTTAATGATGTTTTTCTTTAAGGTTTTTGTATGACAAAGTGATGCGCCCGCGTGGATTGGAAGAAAGATTCGCTTTCTTAGCTCCCAACACCGTCAACGCAAGGTTAATTGTAACAAAACCAGATGATGTCATATCGTATGTACTCGGTTTATTTATGGTCAACAAAGATACATAAGAGTTGTTCTTTTTACCATATAATACTGGCAACGGGTTAGATTTTCATCCTAACTTCATCTATTATAATTTTTTGATTTTTGATGTTGTGTAGAAACTTTCCATCTAACGTTTGTTTAATTTTACAGTGGACATTGGTTGTTGCTTGCGATTAATCTTGTTAGAGAGATTGTATACTATCTGGATTCGTTATACAATGATTGGATAACATATCCAGATTTGAAGAAGATGATTGATACGTAAGTGAGATTGTTCTAAATATTCGTGTGTGTATTTATTTATCTATATTAGATTGTTCTAAATAGTCGTTTATATTTTATTATAGTGTTCTACAAGCTTTTTGATCACAAAGAGGTATTCAAGTACCAAAGAGTAGAGCCAACAACATTATATGGATCAGAGTGCAGGTATATTTTCACAATTTTGATTATATTAGTGATGATACTTGATAAAACAAGTTAAGGGGTATATCCTGATACATATCTGTATTTTCTTTCCATGTGTAGTGTCCTCATCAACGTAATGGTATATATTGCGATTATTTCATCTTAGGGTTTATGAAAGAAACGCTTCTTTTGGACCGAATAGAGATTCCATCCACGCTATGAATTTCTAACTTAGGAATTATTTTAATATTTCTCATAAAATGGCATAGTGTTTTAACTAAATCACATACTATGTTATATTACTATTTAGTACTTTGACGAATTCAATTGTGCTTATTACTCAAAAGATCAATTGAATGAACTTATGGAGGAATGGTGTCAATTCATTATGAAGTTGAGAATTTTATAAGGTATATTGTCTTTCTTTCATTGATGAGAATTTTGAGTACAACTTTTGAATTTTGAGTATAAATTGGAATAAAGTTTTGTTTTATCATGGTATGAATTTTTATCTTTTGGTTTTGTTTCAGGTTATAGGTGCAGATGTAGAAGATAGAGCTAACAAGTTCTTTGTTGTTGTTTTTTAGAAATTCTCGAAGATAGTAATATGTAGATTAAACATTAATTTAGAATTTTTAGAATTTTCAAGTTGTATAATCAATTTTCAAGTTGTTGTTGTATATATCATCATTTATATATATGTAGATTTTTTGTATATATGGAAATTTGATGCATATATATTGGATTGAAGCTACCAAATCTGGTGCAAAATATTGTGATAACCTGGTGCACAATATGGAGAAAATCTGGTCAAAATTTTTTGTAGATATTGGACAGCGCTTCTGTAAGTGAAAATATGTCTAATATTTAAAAAAATTTGTTAACATTAGACAACGCTTAATGAGAAAAATGATGTCTAAAGTAGGGAGAAAATGCTGCCTAAGATGGGGAACAGACAGCGCTTTTAAGAAAAGCGTTGTCTAAAGTAGGGAGAAAGCGCTACCTAAAATGGGAAAGCGCTGCCTAAGGTGGGGAATAGACAGCGCTTTTAAAGAAAGAATTGTCTAAAGCGATGCAAAAAGCGCAATCTAAAGAGCTGTCTAAAATGAGAAAGCACTGCTAAAGGTGTACTTACCAAAGCATTCTCTAAAGTGAAAGCGCTGCTAAAGGGGTGCATAAGAAAGCGCTCTTAAAGTAAAAGTGTTGTTAAATGGGACATATAGCAGCACTTTTACATTAATCCACAGCGCTGCCTTTACTTATAGCAGCGTTGGTTTAGGCAGCGCTTTAAAGCGCTGTCTATGGCCAAAAAAAGTGTTGTCTATGCGCTTGTTTGGCATAGTGTGCTAGGTCACATGTGGGTTGTTGGAGTGATATTGTTAGGGTTAATTGGAGTGGATTGCTCTCAGAGTGGTGTTTGAATGTGTCTCGATAAGTGTTACTTGAGAGTTGTCCCTATCCCTTTGTGGGATAGTGTATTTATAGGAGTTCCTGATTCCTAGGGCTTTCTTGAAAAAGGTTGTCGTCCATCCAGCCAAATTTTTTTATTCTCAAGGGATATGTGAGTCAGTAACTATCTTGACTTTCCCATTATCTAAGACACATCTTATCCCACGTTTCTTCTCCCCAAGGATGAGGAAAACAGAGGGGCACGGTACCTCTCTTTAGGCAACCTTACATCGTCGCCCTTTCCTAGGGTGGTCCTAAGTTGTCGCCCTAGGAAAGGTTATTTACAAATATAACACTACATCATTATCACTAAGTTGGGCTATCCTACCCAACTGGAGGGATTTATAACTATTTCCTTTTTGAGGTCTCTCTACATGCTAGATCTTAAAGTTCATGAAACCAAACTTGTTCATGATATGGATAAACTCACTTCACTTAATCAATCGACCTTCCTTAAAGGTAGATTTCTAGTGGATGGGGTGGTTGTTTTTAATGAGCTGGTGGATCTGGCTAAGAAATTTAAAAAGTATTGTCTCATTTTTAAGGTGTACTTTAATAAAGCATATAATTCAATTAGTTGGAGTTTTCAGGATTATATACTTATTAGGTTTGGGTTCAATAACAAATAGAGATCTTGGATGCCTCCTTGTGACTACAAATTTTCAATAGTTCTCCATTGGAGACTGGATTAGGCGCAAAGCAAGGATGAATATGCTAAACTAGTATAAATACTAGTGCATTCTTCTATATCCCTCTCTTTAATTTTTTTGGATAGTTTTGTATGATTAGTTTTTATCGCTTTTGTAGAATCGCATGTTGTTAGGTTTTTATCTGCTTATAGCGATTTATGTGTAAGTGTAGGTTTGGAATAGATTAAGTCATCTAATTTGTCTTTCAAGTATAATTGTTTGTAACTTATAATATTATATTGGTTTATTGATTAATTAAATTCAATTTATACACCTCGTATAAATTGAATATAGATTAATTGATTCATTTATCGTCTAGATTTATCATCGTCTCATATTCATTTTATTGTTTTACCATAGTGAAATTTTTGATATCGATCCAATGCATATTTCGAATTTTTTTTATTAATAACCAAGTATTAAAAAAATATTTCGCAAATAACCGGGTTTCGGAAAAAATTACGCAAATAACCATGTTTGAGATGGCTCCATAAAGGAGGAGCCATCTCATTTGGCGCATCCTCCTATTTTTATAAGGGAGGCGCCATCTCATTTGGCGCCTAAGGGCAAATGGCAAGCCCTAAGCCAAATGAGATGGCGCCTATGTGGAAAATTAGGGCAAAAAAAAAAATTTTTTTTTCCTTTCCTGCGCGTTGCGTATTAGACAGAGATAACCAAAATTGATTTTTTATTTGAAAAAAAATAATTACATTCAACTGTTTTACATTTAAATAACAGTAAAAAAATAGATACAAAAAATCCTGAAAAAAAAAAAGATACATCAATGATCCCCAGGAACCCGGTAATGACCCCCAGTTCCGCATCCCCGTCCTCGCCTTTCTCTTGCTGGGTGCCGTCTCGTTTCCTGTTGCGGCAAGGTCGATGGCCCAGCGAAGTCAATGCGATCCGAATCCATAAAATCAGTAAGATCTCCGTATCTCGAAGATCCGCTCTGGTACAGTCGGTTACCCATGCCCTCGAAGTTTGGTCGTGTTGGCGGTGGGTGGGGTTCCATGGTTGGTCGGTAGCATTGGTCGTCTGAGTATGGGGGGTAGAAAGGAAATGGATCTTGGGGTGTTTGGTACTGTGGATGTTGGGTTGTTTGGTGATATGGTGGTTGATGGTAGGTTTGGTCGGGTTGGTCGTAATCTTCTGACATTCCCATATCAGGGCTAAGGCTGGATGTTGAGGGCCCCATATTGGGATATGTGGAAGACTGAAATTGGGTATGGGGTATGTGGGTTTGCTGGTATTGGGGTTGGTATTGTGGTTGGGTTTGAGGCATATCTGGGTATTGGTAGTTTGGCGGTGACTGTGGTTGGTAGTACGGCATTTGGTTGTAGTTGTGTTGTGGTGGGGAATATGGTTGTGTGTTTGTTGGTCTGTTTCTTCTTGGGGGTGGGTTTGAGGTTGAAGGATTTTGGGTTTGTTGGTGGGGAATCGAGGGTTGTGCCCATTGTGTGCGTGGGTCAACCAAGTACCTCGGATGAGACACGTGCATATCTGGGTTACTAACCGACCTGTACCACGACATATATTGATCGGTGTGTCGCATGTTACCTTGAGTAAGGAAAACAGGGGATTGCAAGATGTAGCGGTGACGCCTTTGCCACATTTTACACCATTCTGGAGCAAAGTCTTTCCAGTTGGTTAGATTCCACTGGGCGTCGACCCTTTTTAGATGCCAGGGGGACAAATCTGTTGGGTCACTTGGTATCTCTTGGATCATTCCGAACTGCATCTTCACGCGGTCGCTGTGGTGCATCTCCACAATGTTGAACCGAATGAGTGCAGTCTTTGCAGTCCAAGTTGCTGCATCCTCTGGATTTGGAGAATGGTCCAAACCCAAATATGGTCTCCAGACGAACTGCGATAAAATTTAAATCAGGTAAGCGCAAAAGTAATGTATAAATAAATAAAATGAACAAAAGTTAAAAGCTACGACTTACGTCATCTGGGCCTAGGTGATCCAACAGATTCCGGTAGAGTGCGACATTGAATCTGGGATTCTTGCCGTAATCCATACCCCTCACGCAGTACCTATAGGAAATGAGAAACATGTTATTTTTAGCATATATTTTGGAAAGAGAAGAATAGTTATAAATGCTATAACTTAATGACTTACTTTGTTGCGTAAGGGAAACCAAAAGTGTTGTTGTTGATTGGGTTTAAGGACTCCATCCTCCACCAACCCCAGGCTTGTAGTAAAAATGCGCACCCATAAAATGTACATTTTTCCTTGACTGCGTTTTTGCACAAGGAACTGTACAGGTGGGCTAATACTGCAGAACCCCAACTAAATTTTCTAGTTTTATCAAAATTGGTTAGTAAATATAAGTACATGAAATTTACACTATTTCCCGTACTTTCGGGAAATAAAAAAGTACCAAAAAGTATCATTATATAAGTCCGGGCTTTTACTACTCGGTCATTTTCTGAGGAATTTTCATTTAATTCCATACTTGCATAATGCCGTTTCAGGTCAGTGAGTAGTATTCCCTGCCCTCTTGCTCCACCCCCTTCTACCATGTCCCTACCCAACAGTTCTTCACACTGTGAGTTGGGTTGTTGAACCGACCCGTTCACCGCTTTACCGTCAATAGGGAGGCCCAGTAGCATGTAGACATCTTCGAGAGTGATGGTACATTCACCTATTGGTAGGTGAAATGTATGGGTCTCCGGTCTCCACCTCTCCAACATTGCAAGGATGAATTTGGAGTCAATGGTGCAGTTGGAGATCTTTATCACGTGTCCAAAACCTGCATATTCCAGATAAGGGACGATAAAAGGGTCGGGGGCCAGGTATTTGTGCGAACGGATTCTGAATCTTTGTGTATCCTGAGATCATAATTAAACAAGAGTAAGATTAATTAAGATGAACAACACATTTTTTAAAGTATGAAAAATGTATAACCAAAGAAGAGACTTACAAATGCAGCAATGTTTTCCCTTGTGCCTCTGTGAGTATCTCCCATTGTTAGAAGGGCCATTCTTCAGAACGCTTGAGTGAATGAAAGACTTAGGAAGAAATAAGGAGTATGATAGACTTAAGAAATATTTCGTAGCAGAGAGTGAGAGAGTGAGAGTTGTGTGGGTGTGAGATATGTTTCATAAGGTATGTATTTATAGGCAACTAATTCTGATGTAGTGGTTGCATGCATGCGAGGTGTCACATTTGCATGCTTAGGGAGTTACACATATGCATGCATGCATTTACAAATAATGTAAGGTGTCTTTCTCTGTTGCATGCATGCTTATTGGAGCTGACGGGTGGCAGGCTTAGACAAAACTTTTATGTGTGTATTATAGGGCCAGGCTAGGTGGCAGCATAAGCCCATGCATGTAATACGATTGGACAGTAAGGGAGGCGCCATCTCACTTGGCGAAATAGTACAAAAATGAATGTTGTCGCCACCCCATTTGGCGAATAAGAGGTGTCACGTTTTACAGCATTGTCTCAGGCTAGGTGGCAGCCTTTGGGATGCCTTTCTCTGTTGCATGCATGCTTATTGGAGCTGACGGGTGGCAGGCTTAGACAAAACTTTTATGTGTGAAGAATAGGGCCAGGCTAGGTGGCAGCATAAGCCCATGCATGTAATACGATTGGACAGTAAGGGAGGCGCCATCTCACTTGGCGAAATAGT
The DNA here is from genome assembly GCA_948472305.1 of Vicia faba. NCBI lineage: Eukaryota > Viridiplantae > Streptophyta > Magnoliopsida > Fabales > Fabaceae > Vicia > Vicia faba. Next base: position 674,512,944 of record OX451736.1, read on the forward strand.
ACAAAAATGAATGTTGTCGCCACCCCATTTGGCGAATAAGAGGTGTCACGTTTTACAGCATTGTCTCAGGCTAGGTGGCAGCCTTTGGGATGCCTTTCTCTGTTGCATGCATGCTTATTGGAGCTGACGGGTGGCAGGCTTAGACAAAACTTTTATGTGTGAAGAATAGGGCCAGGCTAGGTGGCAGCATAAGCCCATGCATGTAATACGATTGGACAGTAAGGGAGGCGCCATCTCACTTGGCGAAATAGTACAAAAATGAATGTTGTCGCCACCCCATTTGGCGAATAAGAGGTGTCACGTTTTACAGCATTGTCTCAGGCTAGGTGGCAGCCTTTGGGATGCCTTTCTCTGTTGCATGCATGCTTATTGGAGCTGACGGGTGGCAGGCTTAGACAAAACTTTTATGTGTGAAGAATAGGGCCAGGCTAGGTGGCAGCATAAGCCCATGCATGTAATACGATTGGACAGTAAGGGAGGCGCCATCTCACTTGGCGAAATAGTACAAAAATGAATGTTGTCGCCACCCCATTTGGCGAATAAGAGGTGTCACGTTTTACAGCATTGTCTCAGGCTACGTGACAGCCTTTGGGATTCCTTTCTCTGTTGCATGCAAGGCTATTGGAGTGGACGGGTGGCAGGCTTAGACAAAACTTTTATGTGTGAAGAATAGGGCCAGGCTAGGTGGCAGCATAAGCCCATGCATGTAATATTATTGGACAGTAAGGGAGGCGCCATCTCACTTGGCGAAATAGTACAAAAATGAATGTTGTCGCCACCCCATTTGGCGAATAAGAGGTGTCACGTTTTACAGCATTGTCTCAGGCTACGTGACAGCCTTTGGGATTCCTTTCTCTGTTGCATGCAAGGCTATTGGAGTGGACGGGTGGCAGGCTTAGACAAAACTTTTATGTGTGAAGAATAGGGCCAGGCTAGGTGGCAGCATAAGCCCATGCATGTAATATTATTGGCAGCCTTGGGGGGTTGCATCACTTACTTAATTGAAATATTTTGCCTTAGGTTGAACATAACATTCATTCACATAAACTGTAAAATTTTCCAACCTTCGAATCAGTCATCTAACCTTCAAACATTCCAGCATTCATACCTTCATATAATCAATAAACCCAAAACATTCCCACCTTCATACCTAAAACAATTCTACACAATGGCCTCTTCACCACAATTTGTTGTCAAAGCACATTTCAACGGTGAGACATACATGTGTCCCACAGTTGGGTTTTTGTTTAGAAACACCGACAATGTCCGATTTCTCTTAAACGGGAAAGCAAATTTCTCCTACTTTAAGAAAAGATTGGAGGCCAAACTTGAACGAGGCCCTATATCCCAGATATTTTATCAGAGTCCAGTCTATTTTGGAAACAACCAAGTCATATTTTATAAGGTTGCAATTCAAGATGACGAGGATTTCCAGAACATGATTTCCAGCCATGTCTATTCTGGAAACGACTCTATTGAGTTGTACGTTCTGTTTCAAGAGCCTCCGGTGACACAGGAGGTAGAGCCTCCGGTGTTACAGGAGGTTGATCCTTTGGAGAATGAGCAAGCCGAGGTGGATGCAGTTGATGATGAAGAAGAAGATAACGAGTTAGAGTTCGATGAAATGGTGAACGACGATTCTGACGATGATGGCATCCCAAGTATTCCTACCGACAAAATCTACACACCACCTACGTACATGACAAACTTCAACATGGGCGGAGATGAACCTTCTACGGACTTGTTTTTCCAACCGTATATGCAATCAGATGAAAATTTAAAAGAGAAGGACAAGTTTCGTAATAGAGAGGAATGCATAAGGGCCATCAAAAAATTTCACATGCTCAACTCGGTTGATTATAAGGTGGATCGTGTAAACCCGGAAAGGTACAAGATCAAGTGTGTCCACCCTGACTGCATGTTCAAGCTGACCGCTTCATACAGACTAAGGGGTGACTGCTGGGTCATAGGTTCCATGACAACCCATACTTGTGTAAGTTCCACTCAATCACAAGACCACCGAAAACTCAACCATGATCTAATCTGTCAAGAAATCCTACCCCTGGTGAGCAACGACCCTTCTTTGAAGGTGAAAACAATCATCTCCCACATCACCACAGTTTTTAACTACACTCCGTCTTACCGTAAGGCGTGGTTAGCAAAGACTAAGGCGATTGAAAGGGTGTATGGAAACTGGGAGGAGTCATACCGAGAACTTCCCCGCTACCTCAATGCACTAAAGACATATTCTCCAGGTAGTGTTTATGTTCTGGAAACATTGCCCGCTTACGCCCAAGATGGTAGTGTTCTACATGGCAACGGAATATTCAGTCGCGTCTTTTGGGCATTTCAACCATGCATCGCAGGGTTTGCATCATGTAAACCAATTCTACAAATAGACGGGACTTGGTTGTATGGCAAGTACAAAGGCACTCTTTTGATGGCAGTTGCACAAGATGGCAACAATAACATTTTCCCCGTTGCGTTTGCCCTTGTCGAGGGGGAGACCGGTGGTGCTTGGAGCTTTTTCCTGAAAAATCTTCGTACACACGTGGCTCCTCAACCGGATCTATGTTTGATCTCGGACAGACATGCCTCTATTGAAAGTGCCTATAATAATCCGGCAAATGGTTGGCATGACCCTCCTTCTACGCATGTCTATTGCATCAGGCATATCGTCCAGAATTTCTCGAGGGAGGTCAAGGACAAAACATTGCGGAAAGCGGTGATGAATGCGGGATACGCACTGACACAGCCCACATTCAAATATTACCGCAACGAGATCCGTTTGTCTAACCCAGAAGCCGGTACGTGGATCGACAACATACCGGTCGAAAAGTGGACTAGGTCATACGACAATGGCCAAAGATGGGGGCATATGACAACAAATCTCATTGAATCAATGAATGGGGTATTCAAGGGCATACGAAACCTCCCCATCACTGCCTTGGTGAAATCCACGTATTTTAGGATGGCTGCGTTATTTGCCAAAAGAGGTGAAATGTGGTATTCAGTCTTGCAATCAGGACAACTGTGGAGTGAAAGCTGTATGAAATACATTAAGGCTGAAAGTGCAAAAGCCAACACTCACATGGTTACACGGTTTGACCGCCATAGCCACAACTTCATTGTGAAAGAGACAATTGACCACAATGAAGGCCTGGCAAGACAGGAATACAGGGTCATTTTACCTTCTCAATGGTGCGATTGTGGCAGGTTTCAAGCTTTTCGTATGCCTTGCTCTCATGTCATTGCCGCTTGTGCGCATACCCATCAAGACGCGCTTCAACTGCTATCAAACGTTTATAAATCTGAGACGTTGCTAACTGTTTACAACAACAACTTTCCTTTGGTGGCAAAACCGGACTATTGGCCTGAATACAGCGGTGATATAGTTTGGCACAATGACCAAATGCGAAGGAACAAGAAGGGTCGTCCCAAAAGCAGGCGCATAACAACAGAAATGGACGATCTTGACAGGTTGGAAAGAAAGTGTGGTTTATGCCGTCAGGTCGGACACAATCGCAAAAACTGTCCGAATCGGGCGTCTGGCTCGACCACATAAATTTTGTAATACAATAAATCTTTTCAATAGTTGTGTTGTAAACATTATGGGTTTTCCGTTAATAAAACTGTTCACACAATTTAAGAAATTCAATATAGGAAATTACATTAGGGTTTTCGCGTACAACAATGATTAACGATAATCAATCTAGGAAATTAAATTAGGGTTTTCGCGTACAACAATGATTAACGATAATCAATCTAGGAAATTACAACTGTTAACACAATTTCATCTGACCCATGCATCATCATCATTACATCACTGTCTGTTTTGACTTCCTCCAACCACACATTAGGTCTTCCTGTCGCATGCGAGGTTGTAGTTCGTTTTCGCTGGATCCTTCGAATTTTTTCCCCCTCGACGATGTCTCCATCTAGCCACCGCATCAACTCCCGCTTCAGACGCTCCATGGAGTGAATGTGCCAGAATTTCATTTTCATCGCGGGTTTCGTGGCGGAGAATATAACGTAACCATCTCTGCTAAAAATCATAGGCGACGTCATTACGTAAATAAGGGAGTACAAAATAAAAATACAGTGCGAGAAAGTGTGAGAAATTTCAAAGAAACGGACGAATTATTTATAAAACGGCAAAAAACCCTAGTTTTGCCCTAGGCGCCAAGTGAGATGGCGCCTCCTCTCCTTTTTAAGGAGCATGCGCCATCTCACTTGGCTAAAAGCCAATGGAGGCGCCAAGTGAGATGGCGCCTAGGGCAAAACCCTAGGTGCATGCGCCAAATGACTTGGCTCCTCCTTTATGGAGCCATCTCAAACATGGTTATTTGCGTAATTTTTTCCGAAACCCGGTTATTTGCGAAATATTTTTTTAATACTTGGTTATTAATAAAAAAAATTCGCATATTTCATAAAATTTTGTTGCCCCATTTTTGTATAAATTCTGATCTTAAGAAAACGGTTTTTGAAACTGGTTTTTGGGTAAAGGTTTATTCAACCCACTCTTTTAAACCATACTCACTCATGTTCTCTCGTAACATCTTATACACCATGTGTTCCTTTCCTTTTAGGTCAAAACATGGTGGTTGAGTGAAAAATATTTTTTCCCAATGGGCCATTTAATTATGCAGACTTTACAACCAAGTGATAGAGGATCCAATTCCTGTTACTAGTTATTTCCAAAATTAGTCTCATCGTCCCAAGCCTTTCCACGTGAGATAACACCTCATTATTCAATATCTTACTTTTTAAATAAGCCTCTAGCTACTCACCTTACCTTAATTTTTGAAATCGTACCATCTGGATTCATTTTCACCTTACAGATCCATTTCACATTAACTGTTTTCTTCCTTACAGGTATAGTAACCAGCTCCCAAGTATGAACCTTTCCAATTTACTTGAGTTCCTTAATTATGGCCTCATCATAGTTGATTGGCGCAACATCGGCTAGATGGGCAAAGCAAATGAGTTCACATTCATTCGGTAATGCACTATCATGTAGTAACTTATATTCTACAAGTCTAGTGGGAAGTTGACTTATTCTATAAGGTCTCACATGTGTTTGAGCTTCTATTGGTCCATCATTTACTACTTCGGTGCCTTCAACATCAATTTCTTCATTTGATCCTTTACTTTGGTCAGGTTTGACAAAGACATGATTAAAATTACTTCCTTTATCTAGTGTGTCTTGTCAATTCCATGTCTCTGATTCATTAAAAACTACATCTCCAGTGATGAGCACCTTTTGAGTCATATGATTGTACAACTTAAAGGATCATTATTGAATGATATCCTATGAATACCATGCTCAATTTTTTCACCTTGCTTACTTCATCTTTGATGGGGTATGCAATTGAAACGTAATGATTCAAACACTTTAAAATGACACACACTTGGTTTTCTTGCACTCTAAGCTTCTTCAGACACTTTAATTTTCAACTTCTTGGTGGAGAATTTGTTTAGTATATAAGTGGTTGTGTTGGGTGTTTCTCTCTAGAACATATGAGTCATGTTCTTATGTTTTAGAATACTTATGGCCATGTCAAGTATGGTCCCATTTTTTCTTTTTGCTATACCATTATGCTGAGGAGTATAAGGTGAGGTTACTTTATGTCTTATGCCTTCACTAAAGCAAAATGACTCAAATTCCTTTGATATGTTCTCTCCACTACCATTAATTCTCAAAACCTTTATCTCCTTTACATCCTCCTTATTAATTAAGGTTTGAATTTCTTGAACACTTCAAGAGCCTCACTTTTAAGTTTGATTTTATATAACCACAAAATTCTTATATGTTCATCAATAAAAAAGATGAAATACTTGTTCCCACATAGTGATTATACCTCAAAAGGGCCACATATAGAAGAATGCACAACCTCTAGTACACTATTTTCTCTCTTATGCATGTGAGATGAAAAGAACAATCTAATTTGCTTGCCTCTCACACATGTTTCACATGGCATTATGTTTACATTCATTTTAGGCTGGTCATACACTAAACTTTTGGAGTTTGATTCACTTAGGCTTCTTAAATTAAAGTAATAAGTCAAAATAAGTCAAATTAAATCGAAATAAGTCGAGTAATTCGCAATAAGTCGAATTAAGTTGAAATAAGTCAAATAGATCGTAGAAAACACATGAGAGTATTGGTCATCTTGTTTCAATCATAACTTGAGTTTCATAAGTTCGTTTGAGGTGCAGTCAGTTGCGTTAGAAAGCTAAGACATAAAACTTTCTTAGGGTAATGAATTCTTGAGATTTAAATGTGTATACGAGGTCATGACTATGGTAATGCCTCATGATGTTTATGCGTGTGAATGATGTCAAATCCGCTCTGCTTGATCATGAGTAATGCTTAACAAACACACTTTCTTTCAGTCTGAATGCATCATTTAAATGTAATATTCTTTGACAACTTAGGTTTCAGTACCAGCTTCTTGTAAGGATCAAAAAGTTATAATGAATTACCATTCATGGTAACTAAATATCCCTTTTAAACTAGTTATCTGATAGTAATCAAGTTACACATCATACTAGGTAAATATAGTATATTTTCAATGAGTGCATTCTTGACATCCTTTCTCCTGAAGACAATGTCACATATGTCTATTGTTACAAGGTAACTATTATTTACTAAATTAACATTGGTTATTTTGCTTGGTTCAAGAGCCATTCCTTGTATACGCTCATGAGATTTAGATACGTTAAATCAAGATATCATAACTCAAACATAAGGTTTCCTTCGCATGTTGTGGCCATCAGTAATACAACTTAATAATCATAGTCATTATCATGAGTTATGTGAATTTCTCATCACTTCTTTGATTCCTCTTGTTTTCTTTTTTTTTTACCAACACCCATCAATTTTTTTCCATATTTCTCACAATTGTAGCACCACACTTTCCTTTTATAAAACTCCTTCTTCTTTGATAAGTTGGTGCCAAAACCTCCTCCTCTCTTGGAGGATTCAACTTTGTCATCAACCTGCCATTGCATGACCAATTTACAATGTTGAAGTTTTACTTTCCTTTCTTCTTGAAGTTTCTTTTGTTACTATTTTTCATGATCACCTCAGCTAGCAAGAATTACTGAATTAACCTATTTGCTCCAATATCAATCACCATGAGTTCATGAGCCTCCAAAGAACTTTACATCTTCTTGATTTGCATGGTCTTCGAATTTTTGAATTGTTAAATTACAACCATCATGAAGTCAAATCTCGAAGTCTGAAATCTCATTACTTTCTCAACAACTTCCTGATAAGTAATAATCTCACTATAGGTATTCATTTGATTCACCATTGCAATAAATTTAGAGAAGTGATAACTTATCTTTTACTCTTCTTCCACCTGCATCAGCTCATACTTCCTCCTTAAAGATTGAAGCTTCATTTGCTTCACCTTTTCTTCACTGTCATGGTATTTCTCTAGGATATTCCATGCCTCTTTTGATCTGGTCACATTTGAGATATTTTTATAATGATGAGCATCCATATTTTGTTTAATGTAGAATAAAGTTATGCATTCTTTCTTCTTTGACTCTTTAAATGTGGCTCTTTGTGCCTATCTAGGTTCTGCTCCTGGTTCCTCACAACCATTATGCACCATCTAAATCACTTATTGACCTCCAAACAAAATTTTTATCAAAATATTCCATCTTTTATTACTTCCATCAAGAACTAAGATGCCCGATAAAAAACTAACATTTGTGTTCATTCTTGCTAATCAAGAACACTGAAACTCATTCCTCACTCTGTGTTTCTCAATGGTATAACCCCTCAAAATTTTCCATGTGTTTCCCTAATATCAAACCAGGTTCGTGATGTTAATTGTTAGCGCGACTCTACTATTTTTGTGATGCAAACAAGAATACATACACAATGTAGAAGACGAAGTGGTGATGAAAGTGAATGTATTATTGCATATAACTTGTTGATAAATGGCCCGTTTGTTTTGATTTATTTTTAAATTGATTTTTATAGTGTAACATATTTTTGTGTAAAAAAAATTTTTAAAGAAATTTTTCATAAAAGTTTCAAATAAAAATTTGGTTTGAATAGTTATTCTTAAAATATTATTTTAGGTATTTCATCATTTTATCAAAAAAAAATTTAGATATCAAAATTTCAAAAAATCACTTAATTTTGAAACTATTCAAATATCTTTTCATAAAAATCATTTTTGAAATACAATTTTTTGAAAAAACTACGATTTTGACTATATTTTGATCTTCACTAATGTATGTTTATGTCATAGAAATATCAAAATTAATCTTTCGATTCAAATAAAATATATATAAAAAAAACTTATAATATTTTAAAAAACGATTTCATAAAATTCATTTTCAAAAATAAAAATAAAAATATTTTTTAAAAATTGAAACAAACTAGTCTTAAGTAAACAATCCAATTAACTAACTAATTTAATTAGTTAGTTGTTAACTCACAAATACCATAACAACCTAATTAGCCATAGTTGATTATGGATTAACTACAAACACTAGTTAAGTCTAAACCAAAGTCAATTCAATCATGTCACTAATGGAAAATGACAACAGACTGGTCTGCCGTTTGGCATACAACCGCAATGGGAATTTTTTTTTATTAATAACCAAGTATTAAAATAATATTCCGCAAATAACCGCGTTTCGGAAAAAAATACGCAAATAACCATGTTTCAGATGACTCCCCAAAGGAGGAGCCATCTGAAATGGCGCATGCACCTATATTTTAAGGGGAGGCGCCATCTCACTTGGCGTCTATGTGCTTAGGACATGCCCTAAGCCAAGTGAGATGGCGCCTAGGTGTATTTTTAGGGCAAAAATTGATTTTTTTTTTGTCCGGTGCGTTGCGTGTTGGACAGAGGATCAACAAAATGGACTTTTTATTAAAAAAAAATAATTACATCCAACTGTATTACATTAAAATAACAGATAAAAAAACAGATTAAAAAAATGGATAAAAAAATACAGGAAAAAAAAACAGATAAATCAGTGATCCCCCGGAACCCGGTAATGACCCCCGGTTCCGCATCCCTGTCCTCGCCTTTCTCGTGCTGGGTGTCGTCGCGTTTCCTGCTGCGGCAAGGTCGATGGCCCAACGAAGTCAATGCGGTCCGGATCCATAAAATCAGTCAGATCTCCATATCTAGAAGATCCGCTTTGGTACAGTCGGTTACCCATACCCTTAAAGTTTGGTCGTGTTGGCGGTGGGTGCGGTTCCATAGTGGGTCTGTAGCATTGATCGTCTGAGTACGGTGGGTAGAAAAGAAATGGATCTTGGGGTGTTTGGTATTGAGGATGTTGGGTGGTTTGGTGATATTGTGGTTGATGGTAGGCTGGGTCAGTTTGTTCGTAATCTTCCGACATTCCCATATCAGGGCTAAGGCTGGATGTTGAGGGGCCCATATTGGGATATGTGGAAGACTGAAATTGTGTGTGGGGTATGCGGGTGTGCTAGTATTGGGATTGGTATTGTGGTTGGGTGTGAGACATATCGGGGTATTGGTAGTGTGGTGGTGATTGTGGTTGGTTGTGTGGCATTTGAGTGTAATTGTGTTGTGGTGGGGACTGTGGTTGGGTGTTTGTGGGTCTGTTTCTTCTTGGGGGTTGGTGGGAGGTTGATGGGTTTTGGGTTTGTTGTTGGGGAAACAAGGGTTGTGCCCATTATGTGCGTGGGTCAACCAAGTACCTTGGATGAGACACGTGCATTTCAGGGTTACTAACCGACTTGTACCAAGACAAATATTGATCCGAGTGTCGCATATTACCTTGAATAAGGAAAACCGGGAATTGCAACACATAGCGGTGACGCCTCTGCCACATCTTACACCACTCCGGAGCGAAGTCTTTCCAGTTGGTAAGACCCCACTGGGCGTCGACCCTTTTAAGATGCCATAGGGACAAACAAGTTGGATCACTTGGTATCTCTTGATGCATTCCGAACTGCATCTTCACACGGTCGCTGTGGTGCATCTCCACAATGTTGAACCGAATGATTGCAGTCTTCGCGGTCCAAGTTGCTGCATCCTCCGGGTTTGGATCATGGCCCAAACCCAAATATAGTCTCCAGACGAACTGCGATAAAATTTAAATCAGGTTAACGCAAAAGTAATGTATAAATAATTTAATTGAGCAAAAGTTAAAAGCTATGACGTACATCATCCGGGCCTAAGTGATCCAACAGATTGCGGTAGAGTGCGACATTGAATCTTGGATTCTTGCCGTAATCCATACCCCTCACGCAGTACATAAAAGAAATGAGAAACATTTTATTCTTAGCATATATTTGGTGAAGAGATGAATAGTTATAAATGATATAACTTAATGACTTACTTTGTTGCGTACGGGAAACCGAAAGTGTTGTTGTTGACGGGGTTTAAGGACTCCATCCTCCACCAACCCCAGGCTTGTAGTAAAAAAGCGCACCCATAAAATGTACATTTTTCCTTGACTGCGTTTTTGCACAAGGAACTGTATAGGTGGGCTAAAACTGCAGAACCCCAACTATATTTTCTTATTTTTTCAAAATTTCTTAGTAAATGTAAATACATAAAATCTACACTATTTCCCGTACTTTCGGGAAATAAAAATGTACCAAAAAGTATCATAAGATAAGTTCTGGCTTTTACTACCCTGTCATTCTCGGAGGAATTTTCATTTAATTCCAAACTTGCATAATGACTTTTCAGCTCAGTGAGTAGTATTCCCTGCCCTCTTGCACCACCACCTTCTACCATATCCCTGCCCAACAGTTCTTCACACTGAGAGTTGGGTTGTTGAACCGACCCGTTCACGGCCTTACCGTCGACAGAGAGACCTAGTAGCATGTACACATCCTCTAGCGTGATGGTACATTCACCTATTGGTAGGTGGAATGTATGGGTCTCCGGTCTCCACCTTTCCAATATTGCAAGAATGAACTTCGAGTCAATGGTGCAGTTGGAGATCTTTATGACATGTCCAAAACCTGCGTATTCCAGATATGGGACGATAAATGGGTCGGGAGCCAGGTAGTTGTGCGAACGGATTCTGAATCTTTTTGTGTCCTGAGTTCATAATGTAACATGTGTAAGATTAATTAAGATGAACAACGCGTTATTTGAAGTATGAAAAATGTATAACCAAAAAAGAAACTTACAAATGTGACTGTGTTTTCCCTTGTGCCTCTGTGAGTATCGCCCATTGTTAGAAGAGCCATTGTTTAAAATGCTTGAGAGTATGAAAGACTTAGGAAGAGATAGAGAGTATGATAGACTTATGAAATATTTCTTAGCAGAGAGTGAGACTTGTGAGGGTGTGAGAGATGTATCATATGGTATGTATTTATAGGCAAATAAATTTGATATAGTGGTTGCTTGTGCTTGCATGCCTGCGAAGTGTCACATTTGCAGGCTAGGTGGCAGCCTAGGGGGTTACACATATGCATGCATGCATGTACAAAAAATGAAATGTGTCACTCTTGCAGGCTAGGTGGCAGCCCATGCATGTATCACGATTGGACAGTAAGGGAGGTGCCATTGGACTTGGCGAAAAAGTACAAAAATGAATGGTGTCGCCACCCCAATTGGAGAATAAGAGGTGTCCTTTGTGGAAGCCTAGGCTCAGGCTACGTGACAGCCTTTGGGATTCCTTGCATTAGTGCATGTAAGCCCATTGGAGTTGATGGGAGGAGACTTACAAAATACATGTGTAGGTGCAGACTTGGGGCAGGCTAGGTGGAAGCCTAAGGGGTTACACATATGCATGCATGTACAAAAAATGAAATGTGTCACTCTTGCAGGCTAGGTGGCAGCCCATGCATGTATCACGATTGGACAGTAAGGGAGGCACCATTGGACTTGGCGAAAGAGTACAAAAATGAATGGTGTCGCCACCCCAATTGGCGAATAAGAGGTGTCCTTTGTGGAAGCCTAGGCTCAGGCTACGTGACAGCCTTTGGGATTCCTTGCATTAGTGCATGTAAGCCCATTGGAGTTGATGGGAGGAGACTTACAAAATACATGTGTAGGTGCAGACTTGGGGCAGGCTAGGTGGCAGCCTAGGGGGTTACACATATGCATGCATGCATGTACAAAAAAATGAAATGTGTCACTCTTGCAGGCTAGGTGGCAGCCCATGCATGTATCACGATTGGACAGTAAGGGAGGCGCCATTGGACTTGGCGAAAGAGTACAAAAATGAATGGTGTCGCCACCCCAATTGGCGAATAAGAGGTGTCCTTTGTGGAAGCCTAGGCTCAGGCTACGTGACAGCCTTTGGGATTCCTTGCATTAGTGCATGTAAGCCCATTGGAGTTGATGGGAGGAGACTTACAAAATACATGTGTAGGTGCAGACTTGGGGCAAGCTAGGTGGCAGCCTAGGGGGTTACACATATGCATGCATGCATGTACAAAAAATGAAATGTGTCACTCTTGCAGGCTAGGTGGCAGCACATGCATGTATCACGATTGGACAGTAAGGGAGGCGCCATTGGACTTGGCGAAAGAGTACAAAAATGAATGGTGTCGCCACCCTAATTGGCGAATAAGAGGTGTCCTTTGTGGAAGCCTAGGCTCAGGCTACATGACAGCCTTTGGGATTCCTTGCATTAGTGCATGTAAGCCCATTGGAGTTGATGGGAGGAGACTTACAAAATACATGTGTAGGTGCAGACTTGGGGCAGGCTAGGTGGCAGCCTAGGGGGTTACACATATGCATGCATGCATGTACAAAAAATGAAATGTGTCACTCTTGAAGGCTAGGTGGCAGCCCATGCATGTATCACGATTGGACAGTAAGGGAGGCGCCATTGGACTTGGCGAAAGAGTACAAAAATGAATGGTGTCGCCACCCCAATTGGCGAATAAGAGGTGTCCTTTGTGGAAGCCTAGGCTCAGGCTACGTGACAGCCTTTGGGATTCCTTGCATTAGTGCATGTAAGCCCATTGGAGTTGATGGGAGGAGACTTACAAAATACATGTGTAGGTGCAGACTTGGGGCAGGCTAGGTGGCAGCCTAGGGGGTTACACATATGCATGCATGTATCACGATTGGACAGTAAGGGAGGCGCCGTTGGACTTGGCGAAAGAGTACAAAAATGAATGGTGTCGCCACCCCAATTGGCGAATAAGAGGTGTCCTTTATTGCAGCCTAGGCTCAGGCTACGTGACAGCCTTTGGGATTCCTTGCATTAGTGCATGTAACATTATTGGCAGCCTTGGGGGGTTGCATCCTTACTTAATTGAAATTTTTAGCCTTACGTTTATCATAACATTGATTCACATAATCTATCAAATCTTCCAACCTTCAAACGTTCTTACAACCAAACCTTCAAACCTGCAAACAATCAAACATTCCAACCTTCGAATCACTCATAAAATTCAAACATTCCAACCTTCAAACATTACAGCATTCAAACCTTCATACAATCAATAAACCTCAAACATTCCAAGCTTTAAACCTTAAAACAATTCTACGCAATGGCCTCTTCACCACAATTTGTCGTCAAAGCACATTTCAATGGTGAGACATAAATTTGTCCCACCGCTGGGTTTTTGTTTAGAGACACAGAGAACATCTGATTTCTCTTAAACGGGAAAGCCAATTTATCGTACTTCAAAAAAAGATTGGAGGCCAAACTTGAACGAGGCCCGGTGTCCCAGATATTTTATCAGAATCCAGTTTTCTTTGGAAACAACCAAGTAATTTTTTATAAGGTTGAAGTTCAAGATGACGAGGATCTCCAGAATATGATTTCTAGCCATATCTATTCCGGATACGACTCTATTGAGTTGTACGTTTTGCTGCGAGAGCCTCAGGTGACACAGGAGGTTGATCCTTTGGAGAATGAACAAGCTGAGGTAGATGCAGTTGATGACGAAGAAGAAGATAACGAGTTAGAGTTTGATGAAATGGTGAATGATGATTCTGACGATGATGGCATCCCTAGTATTCCTGCAAACAAAATCTACACACCACCTCCGCACATGACAAACTTCAACATGGGCGGAGATGAACCTTCTACTGACTTATTTTTCAATCCGTATATGCAGTCAGATGAAAATTTAAAAGAGAAGAACAAGTTTCGTAACAGAGAGGAATGCATCAGGGCCATTAAAAAATTTCACATGCTCAACTCGGTTGATTTTAAGGTGGATCGTGTCAACCCGGAAAGGTACAAGATCAAGTGTGTCCACCCTGACTGTATGTTCAAGCTGACCGCATCATACAGATTAAGGGGTGACTGCTGGGTCATAGGTTCCATGACTACCCACACTTGTGTAAGTTCCACTCAATCACAGGACAACCGAAAACTCAACTATGATCTAATCTGTCAAGAAATCCTACCCCTGGTCAGCAACGACCCATCTTTGAAGGTGAAAACAATCATCTCCCACATCACCACGGTTTTTAACTACACTCAGTCTTACCGTAAGGCGTGGTTAGCAAAAACTAAGGCGATTGAAAGGGTGTACGGAAACTGGGAGGAGTCATACCGAGAACTTCCCCACTACCTGAATGCACTCAAGACGTATTCTCCAGGTAGTGTTTACATTCTGGAAACATTGCCAGCATACGCCCAAGATGGTAGTCTACTGAATGGCAACGGAATATTCAGTCGCGTGTTTTGGGCATTTCAACCATGCATCACAGGGTTTGCATCATGCAAACCAATTATACAAATTGATGGGACTTGGTTGTATGGGAAGTACAAAGGCACGCTATTGATGGCAGTTGCACAAGATGGCAACAACAACATTTTCCCCATTTCCTTTGCCCTTGTCGAGGGGGAGACCGGTGGTGCTTGGAGCTTTTTCCTGAAAAATCTGCGGACACACGTGGCTCCTCAACCAGATCTCTGTTTGATCTCGGACAGACATGCCTCCATTGAAAGTGCCTACAATAATCCAGCAAATGGTTGGCATGACCCTCCTTCTACGCATGTCTATTGCGTTAGGCATATCGTCTAAAATTTCTCGAGGGAGGTCAAGGACAAAACATTGAGGAAAGCGGTTATGAATACGGGATATGCATTGACACAACCCACATTCAAATATTACCGCAACGAGATCCGTTTGTCTAATTCGGAAGCCGGTAGGTGGATCGACAATATTCCGGTGAAAAAATGGACTAGGTCATACGACAATGGCCAAAGATGGGGGCATATGACAACGAATCTTATTGAATCAATGAATGGGGTATTCAAAGGCATACGAAACCTCCCAATCACTGCCTTGGTAAAATCTACGTATTTTAGGATGGCTGCGTTATTTGCAAAAAGAGGTGAAATGTGGAATGCGGTGTTGCAATCTGGACAACTATGGAGTGAAAGCTGCATGAAATACATTAAGGCTGAAAGTGCTAAAGCCAACACTCACATGGTTATACGGTTTGACCGACACAGCCACAACTTCATTGTGAAAGAGACAATCGACCACAATGAAGGCCTGCCAAGACAAGAATATAGGGTCATTTTACCTTCTCAATGGTGTGATTGTGGCAGGTTTCAAGCATTTCGTATGCCTTGCTCTCATGTCATTGCCGCTTGTGCTCATACCCATCAAGACGCGCTGCAACTTCTGTCAAACATTTACAAATCTGAAACGTTGCTCAACGTTTACAACAACAACTTTCCTTTGGTAGCAAAACCAGATTATTGGCCTGAATACGACGGCGAAATAGTGTGGCACAATGACCAAATGGGAAGGAACAAGAAGGGTTGTCCCAAAAGTAAGCGCATCACAACAGAAATGGACGATCTTGACAGGTTGGAAAGAAAGTGTGGTTTATGCCGTCAGGTCGGACACAATCGCAAAAACTGTCTGAATCGGGCGTCTGCCTCGACCACATAAATATTGTAATACATAAAATCTTTTCATAATTGTGTTGTAAACATTTGGGTTTTCCGTTAACAGATTTTGCTACAATTAATAAAACGCGTACAAGAATAATTAACGATATTCCATCTAGGAAATTACAACTGTTAACACAATTTCATCTGACCCATGCATCATCAACATTACATCGCTGTCTGTTTTGACTTCCTCCAACCACACATTAGGTCTTCCTGTCGCATGTGAGGTTGTTGTTCGTTTTCGCTGGATCCTTCAAATTTTTTCCCCCTCCGCAATGTCTCCATCTAGCCATCGCATCAACTCCCGCTTCAGACGTTCCATGGAGTGAATGTGCCAGAATTTCATTTTCATCGCAGGTTTCGTGGCGGAGAAGATAACGTAACCATCTCTGCTAAAAATCATAGGCGACGTCATGACGCAAATAACAGAGTACAAAATAAAAATACAGTGCGAGAAAGTGTGAGAAATTTCGGAGAAACTGACGAATTATTTATAAAACAGCATTTTGCCCTAGTTTTGCTTTAGGAGAAACAGCATTTTGCCCTAGTTTTGCTTTAGGAGCCAAGTGAGATGGCGTCTCCTCTCACTTTTAAGGAGCATGCGCCATCTCACTTGGCTAAAAGCCAAGGGAGGCGCCAAGTGAGATGGCGCTTAGGGCAAAACCCTAGGTGGAGGCGCCAAGTGAGATGGCTCCTCCTTTGGAGAGTCATCTGAAACATGGTTATTTGCGTAATTTTTTCCGAAACCCGATTATTTGCGAAATATTATTTTAATACATGATTGTTAATATAAAAAATTCCCGCAATGGAGATTTATCATTTACTTCCTCCATCTCAGAAATAAAATCTGTTTAAAGATGTTAAATACAAATTAAAAAACTAATAATTAAGTAAATAAATATAATATTTTTACAAAATTATTGTTAATCACTATTGATTGTTATACAATATCATAAATATATAGTATAATTTCTATCTTAAAAATAGTAGAGATAATATTTATTAAAGATAAAATTAATAAAAATTAATTAATATTATATTGAAAAAGTAAAAAAATTATTATCTTTTGAGATAAATATTTTTGGTTAAAAAGAATATATCGATATCGATTTAACTATCACTTTTGATTCTAAGGCTGATTCATTATAAAGTTATTTAAGCAAAAGTATGCAAACTATCGAATACAAAACTACTTCAGTCCAATGATTAATTAAAAAAATGTTATCTTTATCTTAGCTTTCAACTTTCATATTTCATAAAACATCTCAATAGGCATGGCAAGAGAGTAGTGGGAGACGTTTTTTTATCTCTTTTAAATTTAAATTTAAATTTTTAAATAAATTTTGTTTTCGGTCTCAAATTTAAATAAAAATGAAGAATTAAGATCTCAAATATGTGCTAAATGAATTCGGATATTCCTATTTCGCTACCATCTATTTAATAAAATTAATTTTTTAATAAAAATATTTATTTTTTCTAAAATCAAATTACATTATAAATAAAAATAAAAAAATTTAAAAAAAAATTATTCATACATTTCAAATATTTCAAATTATAAATATAAATTAAATTATCAAAACTTTATTTAAATATTTAATATTCTAAATTATCAACAAAAAAAAATTATATAATTAAATAAACGGTGTGGATTCAAAGACAAATTCAATACAGATTTAAAGATAAATTCAAAATAGATACTAATATCCTATTATCCGATTCATTTCTATACTTTATAATTAAAAAAAATTAAATTCAAATTTAAATCCAAACAAAACAGATTTTTCCTTTCGACATATACTAATCTTATTGTCATACCTATGTCTCACCAATTTTATCCCTTATCCAACAAAGTTCTCTTAGAACACATTGGCATTCAATATTTGCCATCTTCCCATTTAGTATTATCCACGTGTGCTTTGTCTCATGTGCTTATCCATAGCACTACTTCAAAGTTCAAAGGATGGATTGTTTCAAAATTTTCAAAAAGATAGTCACTAATATTACTATTTTATTTTTGGAGACCCACTATTAACTAATACATCACCTGCCACTAAATATACACATATCCTTTTATTTTTTTAAATTATTTTAAAGTTTTGATCCTCTATTTTAAGAATTAATATTTTAGTTTATTATTTTAACTTCTTCGAAATTTTAATCCTTCATTCAATTTTCGTATTGCTTTTATGACACTAAATTGATGATGTGACATGTTTGGTTGATCTATTTAAAATTTTATATTGTTTATAATTATTTTTATTTAAAAAACAATATAATTTATTATATTAAAAAAATTAAATTAACATAAATTTTTAATTATTTATCTTTTGAAAAATAAATTATTTTAATTACATGTAGATCTTAATGAGTTTAATTAATTATAGATTAAAATTTAAGAATTGGAGGTGAGGAGAATAAACTCCGTAAACGTTAAAAAAAAATCTATAAACCTAAAAATGAGGGGGAATGAGTTTTGGATCTATGCATTTGTTTAATGAAGCCTATTGAAACATGTTTAGAGTTTGCATTCTAACCGTAACTTCTTTGTTAGTAGATGTCTTAAGGCTAGATTTTATCGTTTTATGATTTTGAAAATTTTGTCATCAAAGAAATTATTGAGTTGAGTAGTAGATTAGATCGTTTTTTTAAAGACGTCTCGCGACTGTTTACAGGATCGACTAGATTGAACCTAGAATATATATGCTTAGTTTTGTTATGTTTTCTTGATGAATGACACTTTGACCAGACTAAAATCTTAAAAGTGACAGTAATGCAAAGACAATTTGTAAAGTGCAGAAATGTAAAGTTAGCAGGAATGTAAAATGTGCAGAATTTTAAATATTTTGACAGAATCTTAAATGGAATTAAAATGAGATTGAAAGTAAATGATTTAACAAGGAATGTAAATATGGTGATTCATACGTACATGTTACTCAGAAAACTCTTTTCTCAAACACACTTAGATACTTTGAATGATTTTGAGTTTGGTATAATTGAACACATGAAATCCTAATACTAAGACCTCTATTTATACTACTTCGACGATAACTGTCACGAACAGTCTTTTCTCCAGAAAATGACACGTTCTTGCTTGCATGACTTCACATTTCACATACTTCCACGCGTCTCTTTTGAGGAACCAATAAGGCCAAAATACGATTAGCCTTATTTTGAATTATCTTTGTCGAATTCTTTTTCGAATTAAGTCCAAGAAATCTTCTAAGTTCCAGTGTGATATTACTTCGCAAGCATGAGACTTCTTCGCTAAACTCTTCAGTTGAAGTCTTAATTTGATCTCATAGCCAATTGTAGCTTGTTTACATCAAATCAAATATTTTTCTTCAGTTTTACTTGATATTTTACACTTTCCTGAGCGTCGAAATTACAGCTAATAAATTGCTCTCTCAAAAATGTCTTTTTCGACCAAATTGAGAAAGAGACTTTTTTTTGAAGCCTCAACGCAATAGTATTTATTGTTGTGACGTCATGGTCATGAAGACCATCTTTCTTCAAACGTCTCACCGAGACGTGCAAAAACTGCCCAAAACTCATAAGTATCCCTACTTTGTAGGAGTAGTGTGGTGTGATGCGGTGGAAGAACTGACTTGAGGGTTTGTGTTTGTGTTTGCAAATGTTGCGGTTTAGCAAGAGTCGCCACCGAATTTTCTTTTATCCAAAAAGGAAAGGTGAAAAAGCACAGGAAAGACCTTTAGAGATGTTTCTTGGGTTCGGGGGGCAGATTATGAAAAGGGAAGGTATTAGCACCCTTTTCATCCATGGTTTTCCATGGGCTCTTAGTTACTTGCTAGATCACTTGCTTTTGTTTGAAATTGTGCTTTGTGTGTGTGTTTTTTTGAAAGTATTTTTGAAAATGGAACTTCGTAATGGTTCTCGTTTCTATAAGAACGCCTACAAAGTGTTTGTTTCGAAAATAGTTCAAAGGTGAGAGTGTGAGTGTATAAAAATGTTTTTGTTGTGAGCAAGCGAGTAACTAAGAGAGAACCTACCTACTCAAAAGGTCTTAGATGTGTTTTTCCTCCTCCTTTAGATGTTGATATCCTACCATTAATTTGGTAAGAAGCCCCATCATTGGATGTGAGGGGACGGGCGTTGGGACGTTTGTATAGTCATAGAAGGCAAAATATGGGACGTTTTAGCAATGTCATTTTAGGGACTAGATCATTTACCGAAGGCAACATCGAGGGTCATCAAGGGACTACGATCTTTTATTAAGGGTCTTTGCTAAAATGCTCATGCTCGAGGGACATGACTATTTTCCGATAGGCAACAAGTGGAGTTACCCTAAGGGTGCATGTGTGCAAAGTGTATTTGGTTGCATGCATTTTTGTCTTTGATTAGGGTGGCCTATTTGTTGGTTTTATCTTACCATACACACCTAATTACTAGCAAAAGTAATAAAAAGTGTAAAAAAATAAATCATACACTATTACAACCATATTGAAGTGCATAGAAATGTAAAGGCAAAAATAAGATAAAAAGAAATAAAAAAGAGCTCATTCGACCCAGGCAGTAGCATCCTTCGACTTGCATTCTGTTGGCCTCCTTCGATTGGGGCTAGCACCATTGAGGTCATGTCCTTCGATTGGCCTGGAAGTCAGTGTATAATGAAGCCTTCTGGTTCTGCCTTGTTGTCTTCTTCGACTGGAGGTTGAAAGCAGTGGAGTCATGCCCTTCGACTTTCCTTTGTCTCCTTCGACTGGGGGTTAGAGTCAGCAAGGTTCTATCTTATCTCCTATTTCCTGTTTCTTTCATTTCAAGCATTAAATGGCAACATGGCCTGAGGCCATGCTAGTATTTGTCTTGTAAACAGTTTAATAGTTAAAGCAAGTTCAGGTAAACAGAAAGCAAAACAAAAGGATTAGCTCTGAAAAATATGTTAAAAGGGTGGAAACGAAAGGAACAATGGTATGTACATGTTTTAAGTGAAAGGGAAAATTACTATGCCATGAAACGAAAAGTTCAAAGATAAGAATAACTTACCTTGCTTCAGGCCTTGAATGGATGTGGGATTCGAACTTGAACTGCTACCTGGACATTTCTGGAATTCGAAGAGTAGTCACAGGGGGTTTGCTTCTGGTTCGAAGAGTTGTCACAGAAGGTTGTCTTTGAGTTTGAACAAACTTTTGTGTGTGGGGTGTTCTTCAGAGTCGAAGGAGATGAATGTGATTCTGGGTTTTTTGTGATTTCTCAAGTGTTGATGAACTTTGAGAGTTTTATTGTGTTTGAGAAAATTTGGGGGATTCGTTCCTCTGGTCCAAAGATCCTCCCCTAGATTTGTAAAAAATTCCTCTATTTATAGAGAAAGAATGGACATGTTGTCCAAAGCCATCCTTGCAAAGAAATGATAAAATAATGGGTAACGTGAAAGGTACAAGTGGGGGGCCTGTTGGCAGTTGGGGTGCAGAAGATGTGACTTATGCTTCTGGCCTTGCTTGTGCTCATACCAAAATCAGGTTGAAAGCTGATTTTGTGACTACAGTATTCTCTATGAAAAGAAAGAGTATATAGCCTTTAACCAAGAATAGTAGTATCTAAAAGAAAAAGTTTAAAACTCTTGTACAAGCCTCTGATTATGTAAAGATTTGGAAGCAACATAGCCTGGCAAACGAGATTTGGTCTTGAGTCGAATGCAAGAGTGAGATTGAAGCACACCTGTTCGAAGGAAGCCTTTGCCTCAGTCGAAGCTTGTGGTCGAAACAAGCTAATGCCCAGTCGAAGCTTGTATCGAAGAAAACATATTGCCAAATCGAAAGCTCATGCTCAAAGGAAGCATATTGCCCAATCGAAGCTTGGGCCAAAACAAACATAAAGGGAGTCATTGCCTTTTAGCGTGAGGGAAGTTCCTAGCTTCTGAGTCGAAGGGTATTTCCAAGTTGCATTCGAAGGAGGCTCTTGCTCAAAACGAAGGATGTAATCCAAGTTGCATTCGAAGGAGGTTTCCAATCCAAACGAAGGATGTACCTAAACTTGCATTCGAAGGAGGCTTTAAGTTCAAAATGAAGGACATTCCCAAGTTGCATTCGACGGAGGCCAAGAGTCAGTCGAAGGGTGCTGAATCGAAGGAGACCTGTTTCCCTCCAAATTTGTCAAAATGTTATTTCTATATGTTTTCTCCCTTTTTGACAGTTTCCTTTTAATTTTGGTATTGGAAAATTCCAATGCACTTGTGCAAGCTTAAACCTTGAAAATCCCTGTGAGAAAGGCCTTGAAGAATGAGAGGGCAAATTTTGGGGTACAACAGCTGCCCCTGTTCAATCTTCTTAAACCTGAAGAGTTAGATTGGCGAGTCTGCCATTTGTGACTCGAAGGTGGAAGATGATTGGACACTAGAGTGCCCAAAAATTTACACTTGGTGATGTGATGGTAGAGGGAATGGGCTTAAAGATGCCATTTGGAGAGGTGATAGAAAGTTGTTGGAGATGGGCTTGTAGATGCCATCCGAATATGAGAAAGAAAGATAGTTTTCCTGGCTTGTTACAGGAATTAATCTTCAATCTCTTCATGTAGATAGTTTTCCTGGCTTGTTACAGGTGTTAATCCGAAACTTGAAAAGGTTGGTCGACGAGATAGTTCTCCTGTCTGGTTTCAGGTATTAATCTCTGACCTGAGAAAGAAAGATAATTTTCTTGGCTTGCTACAAGTATTAATCTTCAATATTTTCACGTAGATAGTTTTCCTGGCTTGTTACAGGTATTAATCTACAATCAGTCATCCACATATAGTTTTCCTGGCTTGCTACAGGTATTAATCTGGAACTTGAAAAGGTTGGCCGACGAGATAGTTGTCCTGTCTAGTTTCAGGTATTAATCTCTGACCTGAGAAAGAAAGATAGTTTTTCTGGCTTGCTACAGGTATTGATCTTCAATCTCTTCATGTAGATAGTTTTCCTGGTTTGTTACAGGTATTAATCTACAATCAGTCGTCCATAGATAGTTTTCCTAGCTTGCTACAGGTATTAATCTGGAACTTGAAAAGGTTGGTCGACGAGATAGTTGTCCTGTCTGGTTTCAGGTATTAATCTTTGACCTGAGAAAAAAAGATAGTTTTCCTGGCTTTCTACAGGTATTAATCTTCAATCTCTTCATGTAGATAGTTTTCCTGGCTTGTTACAGGTATTAATCTACAATCAGTCGTCCACAAATAGTTTTCCTGGCTTGCTACAGGTATTAATCTGGAACTTGAAAAGGTTGGTCGACGAGATAGTTGTCCTGTCTGGTTTCAGGTATTAATCTCTGACCTGAGAAAGAAAGATAGTTTTCCTAGCTTGATACAGGTATTAATCTTCAATCTCTTCATGTAGATAGTTTTCTTGGCTTGTTACAGGTGTTAATCTACAATCAGTCATCCACAGATAGTTTTCCTAGCTTGCTACAGGTATTAATCTGGAACTTGAAAAGGTTGGTCGACGAGATAGTTGTCTTGTATGGTTTCAGGTATTAATCTCTAACCTGAGAAAGAAAGATAGTTTTCCTGGCTTGCTACAGGTATTAATCTTCAATCTCTTCATGTAGATAGTTTTCCTGGCTTGTTACAGGTGTTAATCTACAATCAGTCATCCACATATATTTTTCCTGGCTTGCTACAGGTATTAATCTGGAACTTGAAAAGGCTGATGGTAACCATCTGTTGATTGACCTTTTCCTGAAAAAGGTAAAATGTTAGATGTATGCAATATCATGATGTATGAAATGCATGATGTCATGATGTTCTCAAAAATAAATGAGATTGTGTCGTATGCACTTTATCATGTATGTAAATAGGAGGTATGAAATGTGAAATGTTTATGAATGTATTTTGTCTGGGAAAATAAATCCTCGACAAATGTCGGGGATTTTGTTAAATCCTGGACTGCTGTTGAAGAGTATGTGTGTCTTCAAACTTTGCTTAGAATGTTTCCACCGGGGATTCCTGTTTTGTTGTTTGAGGAGAACTCCGCTGGGAAATATTAAAAACTCTGTGGGGAGTATGTTTATTCCTGCTTGGGAAAAGAGTTTAGGAGTCTCGATTGTCCGTTGCTTTTACTGGGGAGTCGAAGTTTAACTGATATCTGGTCGGGTCCAGGTTTCGCAGTAACTTGTTGGGGATTGTAGAGTAGTCTACTGGGGAAGAGGAGTTGTGGTCCTTTGATTTGTAGTAGTCGGAAAGGCTACCTCAAGCTGGGGAATCCTGCTGTTTGTTGGGGAAATAAACCCTGTTGCTCAGTCTATTAGAGAGGCGGCGACTCTACTGGAGAAAAATCCTCGAGGATTCTTGAGGTCGACTTAGCTAGGAAGAGGTTATTAGAGATTGAAACTCTGGCTGGGAGTCATCCTATGAGAAGTATTTTGGGGAGATTTGTCATTGCCCCTAGTAGCGAGTGTTTGTGGCACTGCTAGGAAATGTTTGACTGTACGTAACCCTTTGTCGGGATTAACGTTCAATGCCCCAAAGTGACGGAGATGGAGGGTTGCCCCAGGTTACTCTGCAATTCTTGAGAGATTTCTTGGAATCTTAACTGGACTGCCCCAGGTATGCTGGATAATGACATGTCATGTCCCCTTGTTGATAGGAGATTTGTCAATGGAAGTGTCATCCTTCTTGAATTGATTTTGTTCACTGAGAGAGCTTTCGTTCATCAGATATTCGTTGTGTGAATTTCTCTGCTGTCAAACAAGTAGCCATATGTAAACAGTGATATTCAAGTAATGCAAAGTTTATGTTTGTCTTGAAGTTTTGAAAAATGCGTTTTTGTAAATAAAGGAATTTTGTAAGAAAATTCAATCTCAGGATTTTGAGTAAAGCCTTACAGGAGTTAGGATACCTTTTGTAACAATATGCTTTTGAACTAACCCATGCTTCAATTAGGACTTTTGAAGGGTTGTAACGTGGCTTGGTTCACGGTTTAAGAAACAAAGGATAAAGGCTCAAAGTGTATTTGTACCCACCCATTCTCCGTGACGTTCTTCAGTCATAAGCTCAATTAATTGTGCGTTTGAACTCCAATTTAGTTTGGAATGACATTTTAGTGATGGTTCAAAACAAGTTAAGTTTGTTGAAAGGCAGTCATTTTTGCAACATTTTTTTTTTCATTTTGTTGAGGATTTGTAATAACCTCTTTTGATTGATTTGTTATCCCTAATTTTTGCCTGACTGTTCTTGTTTTGAGATTACAGTCAGCGGGATGCCCCAGTTTTTTCTCAAGTCTCCTTTGTAGGTTTTGACTTAGTGGGCCTTTCTTTTTTGAGAGATAATGACTACCTATGTGATAGGGAATCATCACCGTCTTTTGATTCCAGAGGAATGTTTCTTGACGTCATTCGTTGTATTACGAGATGAGAGTTTGTGGCTAAACGCGCGTTTTGAATTAACTGAGAGACTACCCTGCCCCAGGTTTTGTTTAAAGGTTTTAAGTTTGTGAAAAAGAAAACTTCTACTTCTTTGGCTCGAAGGGGTTGACTAGGGATTATCTTCCTTATAACTCCAGTGTTTAGGATTTCAAAGAATGCCTGTACATCGTCAGCAAGGTCTGTCCAAAAGCATACTGTATGAGATGAAGGCATTGTTTTCGTCAGACTCCCTCTAAAGGATTGTAACTTTTAACAAGAGTTGAATGTCATAAAGTGAGTAAAAAGCATAATTTAAATGTAATGAAAATGAGTGAATCAAATCAAGACATACATATGCAATGCATTAATGAAACAAAGTTTTACATTAATAGATAATTGTTTGAACAACAAAAGAGATTACAACTTGAAAATTCAAATGAACAAAAGCTTTCAATGATTCGTCATAGGAGCAGTGATTAAGTTTGGAGTCTCTGGAGGGTCAAACTCGATTTCCTTGGCATCAATCATGTCTTGGACCTTGTTCTTCAGAGCCCAACAGTTGTTTGTGTCATGCCCTGGGCTACCAAAATGATAAGTACATCTTGCATTCGGGTTGTAGTTAGGAGAAGAAGTCTTAGGGTTCAGATGAGGAGTGTGATCGGTGGAAATAGAACTGACTGTTTTAAAGCTGGTTCGCGAAATGTCGCGGTAAGCAAGAGTCGCCACCGTCTTTTATGTTCTCCAACATGGAAAGGACAAAAGCATAGCAAAATTCCTTTTCGAGATGTTTCTCGGTTCGGGAGGTAGATTATAGAAAGGGAAGGTATTAGCACCCTTTCTATCCGTGGTTATCCACGGGCTCTTAGGTACTTGCTCTTATGTTTTCAAAAATATTTGCTTTTCAAATGTGTGTGGGTTTTGAAAAAGTTTCATTGAAAAATTCCTAAGTAACTCTTGTATCTGTCCTCAAGAGTGTATGAAAACTTTTGTTTTGAAATCTTTTAGAAAGTGTCAGTGTGAAAAGATGTTTGGTTTGTTTTTGAAGAGAGAAAGTACCTATGAGTCATCTACCTACCCTAAGGAATTAAGCTGTGTAAGAGTCCTTAAGGTAGTGCCATCCCACCATTGAGAGGTAGGTAGCACCACCGTTGGAGGTGTTCGGGTCAATTCGATTTTAGGGACAGTGTGGTCACCGAAGCAATAGTAGGACACCTTAGAAGTAACCCTAATGTCCTAGATCCTTTTTAATCCGAGGCAACCGTTTCGAGGCGACTGGATCTTAGACATAAGGGCGACCGCTAAAACACCCTATACTTGACGACCACTTTCGAGGCAACGAGTGAGGCGTACCCTAGAAGTGGCATGTGCATTGTGTGTTGTTTTCAGGTTAACGTTTATCTTGGATCATGCCATTGTGAGCTACGAGTTGTTTTTAATTATCATACATTCTTTCATGCAATTTAGCAGTTAGAAGTGCGGAAAATTAAAATACGGAAAGGTAAAAGCTACGCTATTACAAGGCGCGGGTCTATACATCGCCAAAAAAACAAAGACCCGTTTTGATAAAGTGCGGAAAGTAAAGAAAGCAATAAACCTAATTACTATTACATTCCGGAAACAGTTACATAATAATCAAAATATAAAATAATGCGCGAAAGAATTAAAATCAAGACGTCCTAGGGTTTTTTGACCCTTTTGAGAAATTACGAGCTTTTTGTCCTTTGCTTGAAATTAAATTAAAATTAAACCTAATTATTTAATTAATTATTTACAAGAAAGATATTTTTTGTGTTTTTTGTATTTAATGAAAATAAAGAAATTAACATCAAAAGAAAACCCTAGTTCTAAGTTTATTTTAATTATTAAGAAAATGTTAAAGTTAAACTAATTTAAACTAATTAATTAATTTACATGTTATTTACAAAAATAATAATAATTAATAATGATGATAATAAGAAAAATGATTTAAAAAAAAGGTCAAAACCTAATTCTATAGAATTTTTATTTATTAAGAAAAAGGATTAAAATTAAAACCTAAATTAAACTAAGTTAATTGTTAGCATTTATTTACAAAAATAAGTTAATGGTGAAATTAATAAATAATTAAAATATATTTACAATTTTGATTTTCTGATTTTTATTGTCATGAAAAATTAATTTGTGGTGAATTAATAATAATAATAATTAAAACAATTAAAAGAAATTAAAAGAAAAGAAAAGAAAAACAAAGCAAACCAAAGGGGGTGTGATGGCCCAAAGTGGAGGTAAAATTCTGGAATTCAGGCCCAAGAAGACCAAGCCACGTTTGACTTCCACAATCATGCGCTTGTTGGCTGACTAGGGAGTATCATGGACTCCATCTCCTGGCCACTGGATGGAAGCTGAGAGGCATCTGGCTAGCTGATGCGTGAGGCTTATGATGGACCATTGAATCGCACGCTGCACTGGAATGGGTTAAGAAAAATATTAAGAATTATATGGGGGACCTGGGAATCGAACCCAGGTCCCAGTGTTTGCCAGCCACGTCTCCAACCATCTGAGCCATGATGCGCGTTTGTAAACATATTGATAAACAAATATTATATATGAAAAGTAAACGCTATGCTGGGAACACAAAAAGCGCGCGCTGAGTTTGAACGATCCACTAGCATTTGGACAGCTCACCATCTTCTTCATTTTACCTATAAACATAAACAAGATAGCGGGGGTTTTAAACCCCCACAAAACAAAAGTGTCAATAATTGCGATTAGCAGCAGGCATCACATAAATTGAGCGCGAGGGTCTCATTCAACTCGTATGAAGCTTCTGAGTTTAACTGTATGTGTCTTAAGGCCTGATTTTTCCTCAATAAGAAAGCCCTAATTTAAAAGCTCGAAAACCCTAAAATCC
The DNA here is from genome assembly GCA_948472305.1 of Vicia faba. Classification (NCBI taxonomy): domain Eukaryota; kingdom Viridiplantae; phylum Streptophyta; class Magnoliopsida; order Fabales; family Fabaceae; genus Vicia; species Vicia faba. The sequence goes on from OX451736.1 coordinate 674,541,012, forward strand.
ATTCATGGTGAATTGTGATTCTGTGAGTTTCAATGCAATTAAACCATGTCAAAAGCTTCATGTGAGTCCTGTGAATACAAAACACTCAACAACATGTATCAAATACGCATGAATCATGATATGCAATTCAAAAAAACATGTATACAGGGTTGAACCGTTTCTGACGATTCTTGTGGCTTTAGTGCTCGTTTTTTATTGCAAACTGCTTCTGGAGACTCAAGCAAGGTATTTGAATCAAGAATAGGCTTTGAACTCGCCTGGAACACTGTTTTCAATTTTGAACTTTTCTTGAATTTTTGAAATTTGGTTATGGAGTTCTATGGCAGCTTTTTCATTTTTTGGAATAGGGTTGGCTTCAGCATCTTTATGTGAAGAGAATTAGGTTAAAATTAAGCCCATAAATCCATTGTATTCAAGTTTGAATATGTGATTGCCAATCAAATCTTTTTTCAATCTTTTCCTTTCATAACACCTTGCCAATCATGGATATTTTGAGGTCCTTGAGGTGCACACGAATTGCCGGCTTGCCCTAGCCTTATTTTCTTCACAAAAAGATTTAAAAAGCATATCTTTTGAATTTTCCTACAATTAAAACCAATTAAATGAATTAATATTAATATAAATTCAATTAATTAATTAAAAATAAGAAAATAAATCAAATTAAGTTCAATGGTTCGTGCATAGGTTTTGGGTAAAGATTCAAGGAGGAATTTGAGGCCCATTAGCAAAAATGAAATGTTTTAGGCAAAGTTAACTTTTGAAAGTTCCCAAAAATTTCCCAACTTCTCCAATGCATATCTTGCTCAATTTTGAAGCTATGAACATGTTCTTGGACATTTTGGAAAGGTCTTGAAGTCCTCTAACCAATGTCTTTGGTCCCATGTCATTTTTATTTACCAATCTCAAGTTATGGTCTTTGACTCAAAGTGCCTTTTTGTTGACTTTTGAAAATGACCTATAATGTTGAAATTGATAACTTTTTGTGAGAGCATTTCTTGGACTTGGAATGTGAAGATGAGTTGTAGGAAATGTCATCCTCTTCAAAATGAGTATTGGATGGGATTTTTCTGATGAACCATAAAAAAGTTATGCCTTGGTCAAGTTACAGTTGACTTTTCAGCTGTCCAAAAATAGTAACTTTTGATTCTTGAGACTTTTTGAGCCATGCTTGTGGAATCATGATCAAGACTTGATCAAATGATGATTGTGGCTTCAAAATAAGATGTTGATCAAAAATTTTGACTTTTGACTGCCAAATGACCATTTTACCCCTGCAGTTGACTGTGAAGCAATTAGGGCTTTTGACTGTGCAACTTGATGCTGTGAGTCTTGAAACTTGACATATGGATGCTTGACAATGTATATAGGCATATGGTACTTGATTGGACCCTTGAAAACCTCAATTTCTTTGCAAGAACCAAAACCCTAATTTTGACTGTGTTAGGAGGCAATTGGACTGTGCAACCCTTGAGAGATTTTGGACCATCTGGAGATTGATCTTGCCAAATCTTGAAGAATATGGGAGGGAAAATTTTGGGGTACAACAGTTGCCCCTGTTCAATCTTCTTAAACCTGAGGATGTAGATTGGCTTGCGTGCCTTTCGTGATCCGAAGGTGGAAGATGATTGAACACTAGAGTGCCCAGAAATTTGCACTCGCATAGTGGAGTATCAACAATGTGATGTCGGGAATGGGCTTACAGATGCCATTTGGAGATTGTTGATAGGTGGATGGGCTTATGGATTCCATCTGGAGGTGGTCTGTTGAACTGTAATTTTTATAAGTTGAAAGAAGGACACCTGCATAGGGTTGCCTGATGATGAGCTCGTGTAAAGCTGCATCTTGGAAAGAAGGACACCTGTGTAGGGTTGACTGATAATGAGTCCGTATAAGACTGCATCTGAAATGGAGAAGGAACCTGTGTAGGGTTACTTTGATGACGAGTCCGTGTAAAACTGCATCTAGAGCTGAGAAGGAAACCTGTGTAGGGCTTACTGATGACGAGTCCGTATAAAACTACGTCTGGAGTTTGAGAAGGGAACCTGTGTGGGGTTTCTTAATGACGAGTCAGTGTAAAACTTCATCTTTGTAAAGAGAGAACCTGTGTAGGGTTTCTTGACGACGAGTCCGTGTAAAACTTCATCTTTGGAAAGAGAGAACCTGTGTAGGGTTTCTTGATGACGAGTCCGTGTAAAACTACGTCTGGAGAGAGACAACCGGTGTAGGGTTACCTTAAGGTAAGTCCGTGTAAGACTTCTGGAGGAACCGGGGTAAGGCTACTGCAAGATAAGTTCGTGTAAAACTTCTGGAAGGAAAGGAACCGGTGTAGGGTTTCTTCGATGATAAGTCCGTGTAAGACTTCTGGAGGAACCGGGGTAAGGTTTCTGCAGGATAAGTTCGTGTAAAACTTCGGGGTGAACCGGGGTAAGGTTACCATGATAAGTTCGTGTAAGACTTCTGGAGGAACCGGGGTAAGGTTACCATGATAAGTCCGTGTAAGACTTCTGGAGGAACCGGGGTAAGGTTACCTTGGGATAAATCCGTGTAAGACTTTAGGAGGAACCGGGGTAAGGTTACCTTGAGATAGGTCTGTGTAAGACTTTTTCTGAAAGAAAAGGAACCGGTGTAGGGTTACTTTGATGATAAGTCCGTGTAAGACTTCTTCTGAAAGAAAAGGAACCGGTGTAGGGTCACTTGTGGAGGGTGAGTCCGTGTAAGACTTCGTCTGAACATTGAGAAGGAACCGGTGTAGGGTTTCCTGTTGATGAGTCCGTGTAAAACTACATCCTGAAATTGAGAAAGAACCGGTGTAGGGTTGCCTGAGGACGAGTCCGTGTAAAACCGCATCCTGGAATTGAGAAGGAACCGGTGTAGGGTTTCCTGTTGATGAGCCCGTGTAAAACTACATCCTGAAATTGAGAAAGAACCGGTGTAGGGTTGCTTCATGATGATCAAGTAGATAATTGTCCCGTCTGGTTTCAGGTATTAACTCACGATCAGTCGTCCACAGTATTTTCCTGGCTTGTTACCGGTGTTGATCTGGAACTGCAAAGGTAGATGGTAATCATCTTTTGATTGACCTTTTCCTGAAAAGGCAAAATTTCAGTTGTATGCAATGTCATGATGCATGAATTGCATGAGATTGTGTGATATGATGCGTATGCATGCTATAATGTATGAAGATGTGAGGTTTATGAATGTATCTTCGTCTAGGAAAATAAATCCTTGACGAATGTCGGGAAGTTTGTTGAATCCTGGGCTGATGTTTGAAGAGTAGAGTTCTTCGTTTCCGCTGGGGATGATGATTGCAAGGATAAACCGGTAGGAGAAGATGACTCCGTTGGGGAATAAACTTGTTGAAGAGATTACTCTGCGGGGAACTACTCTGTGGGAAGAGATACTTCGCTGAGATTTTGGTGATAACTCCACTGGGGATACCGTTGATAAGTTTATGTTGGGGAATTTGATGAACTCCGCTGGGGGATAGGAAGAACTTCGCCGAAGACGATCTTTCCGTGGTAATTAGCTGAGGATAACCCAGTTATAAGCTCTAGTGGGGAATAACCTTTGAACATGGTCGGGGAGAGACGTATGTACTCTGCAGGCGGTAAGCTTCCGGGATTTACTGGGGATAGGCTTCCAGAATCTACTGGGGAGGATGATTCAACTCTCCTAGGGAAACTTTTGAACTGTACCGGGGAAGTGGCTCCACTGGGGTGTCTGGTATTCCGCCGGGGAACAATCTTATATTAAGAATGCCGGGGATGCTTGTTGAAGAATATTCGTATACTCCGCTGGGGAATGTTGAGATCTTCTGGGGATATCCAACTTCCTTAGGGCTGACAATAGCCTAACTCTGCTTGGGGAGAGTGTTGCTGACTTGTTGGAGATGTTGTGCCTTTTTAGGGCTGATAGGAGACCAACTCTGCTTGGGGAGAGTATTGCTGATTCTTACCTTATTCTGCGGGGAGTGAAGGTATCTTGGTCATGTTCTTCAGCTGAATCTACCTTGGTACCTTGGTGGACAGAGCAACTAGATCGTTCAGACAATTCTTATTGCCCCAGTTTCTGCGGGAGAAGAAGGCCTATGGGGTGCTTGATAACTGCTGATTGAAAAATCTTCTTCTGGTAGGCAAGTGATGAGATGACGAGACATAGTCGTACGCTTTTGATCCCTAACTTTTGCCTGGACCACCCTTTCGGGTTTTCAGTCCATCGGGATACCCTTTTTTGCCCAAGCCGCCTTTTCAGGTTTTCGACTTGCCGGGTGTACAGATTTTTTTTCATTTTCATCCCTTATTTTTGCCCGAACCTTTTTGGTTCGCCAGGAAGCCCTTATTTTTGCCTAGGTGTGTCAACCTAGCGGGTCTTTGATTGTGTGCAGTATTTTTTCGACTATGTCCATGTTCTCAGAATATAAGGAGTTGTCATTGTCGGTAGCATTGTGTTGCCATACCACCAGAAGATATTTGACCATGCAAGATTTGTTGCTGGAATTTATGTCCAATGCCCCAAGTGACTCAGATGATGATTTTCCCCTGGCATTGGCCTTTTGAGAGATTCTCTGAATCTTGACTGGACTGCCCAGATGATAGACCATGATCATGTCGTGCCCCTTGGTTGGAAGTACTTTTGTTCACTTAGATATTCGTCGTGTAAATTTCTATGCTGTTCAAACAAATAATCATATGCATACAATGTTATTTAAAATGCAAAGCTTATGTCTGTTTCGAAGTTTTTGAAAATGCATTTTTCAGTAAAAACAAGTGAATTTTGTAAACTGTGATGTCAACTCGTTATTTTGCCGCAAACCTTAAGGAGTCAGGATACCTTTCGTAACAGTATGCTTTCGAACTAACCCATGCTTCAGCTAGGACTTTTAAGGGTTGTAGCGTGGCCTGGTTCACGGTTTAAGAAACAAAGGATAAAGGCTCAAATTTTATTTGTACCCACCCGCTCTTCGTGATGTTCTTCAAACCTAAACTCAGCTGATCGTGCGTTAGACCTTGTTTGAGTCTTTACTCGGATATTCCGGTGATGGTTCGGATATTGACAATTTATTTTGAATAGGCAGTTATTTTTTTTTGTTGAGGGTTTATAGGACCTCTCTCTTTTTGATTTTGTTATCCCTATTTTTTTTTGCTTGAACTGTTTCTTTTGTGATTACAGTCAGCGGGATGCCCCAGTTTTTGTAAGTCTCCTTCATAGGTTTTGACTTAATGGGCTTTTAGTAGTTTGAGAGATAATGACTGCCTGTCTTTATGATTATTCGGAACCATCACTGTCTTTTGTTTCGGACGGACTCCTTTGATGCTATTCGTTGTGCACTTGGATCAACTGAGAAGACTACCCTGCCCCAGGTTATGATTAAGGGTTTTAATTTTTTTGTGAAAAGAAAAACTCCTACTTCTTTGGCTCAAAGGGGTTGACGAGGGATTATCTTCCTTATAACTCCAGTGTTTAGGAATTGAAACAATGCATGTACCTCATCAGCGGGGTCTGTTCTAAAGCATACTGTAAAGATCGTGGTATCGTTTTCGTCATCCTCCCTCAAGAGGCTTAGAATTTTAAAATCGAGAGTTGAACATAAAAAATAAAAGCAATTTTGAATATAGTGAACACAATTACTTCAAAACAGGCACGTGTAATGCATTAATGAAATAACCAAGTTTGACATGAAATAAAATGTTTGAACAATCAAAGAAAATTACAATTTGAACATTCGAATGAACAAAAGTTTTTTCAATCCTAGCCATGTTTTGGCAAGGGAGCAGTGATCACATTGGGAGTCTCAGCAGGCTCGAATTCGATCTCCTTAGCGTCGATCATATTCTGGATCTTGTATTTCAGCGCCCAACAATCGTCAGTATCGTGCCCCGGGCTACCAGAATGATAAGCACACCTCGCATCTGGGTTGTATTTGGGAGAAGAGGTCTTGGGATTTGCAGGAGGGTTAATCACCGCAATCAAGTTCATCTTCAACATGTGCTGCAATGCTTGTGACAATGGCATGTTGATGTTGGTGAACTGTCTTTTAGGCTCGTCTGGCCTTCGCTGATTCCCATTTTGCTGTTGTCGGCATGGTGTAGAACCAGAGATCCTGACTGCCCCCACATGTTGGTCACGACGACTCTTTTGACTGTACACAGCATTGGACTCTTTCTTCCCAGTGTAAGGCTTTTTGTGAGTATCAGAAGGTGTGGCCTCTTGAATCTTCCCAGCCTTGATACCAACTTCAATCCTTTCCCCAGTCAAGATCAAATCTGTAAACCCAACAGAAGAATTCCCAATCAGATGGTTGAAGAAAGGTCCAGACAGGGTCCCCAAGAACATGTCCACAAGCTCACGGTCAGTTAGAGGTGGATGCACCCTTCCAGCAAGGTCTCTCCACTTTTACGCATATCTCTTGAATCCTTCACCTGCACCCATAGACATCCCCTGAAGCTGAGTGCGCGTGGGAGCAAGGTCGGCATTATACTGGTACTTCTTATAGAACGTAGTGGCCAAGTCCTCCCAGTCACGAATACTGGCTCCATCCAGCTGATAGAACCATTCGAGTTGAGTCCCTGAAAGACTTTCCTGGAAGAAATGGATCCAAACATTCTTGTCAATAGTGTAAGGTTGGATCTTCCTTACATATGATCTGAGATGCAGCTTAGAACAGGAAGCCCCGTCGTATTTTGCAAAGGCAGGTGCCTTGAACTTATGTGGGATCACCACCCCAGAGGATAGACCTAGATCTTCGAAGTCCAGGCCGGGCACTTTCTGTGTCTCCATAGCACTTAACCGGTCTTCGAGCTGTTTGTACCTGTCCTCAGCAGGAGGGTACTGTTCATCATTGAAATCCGTCTCGTTGTCGGAGACCACTGGACTAGGGACCTCTCTCTCATGGGGGCTGTCTCTTTCAACAGATGGGGTAGTCAGCTCAACCTCGTTTCGTGATCCATTCCCAGATTTGCGTCTAGGGTTGAACAACATCGTCCTCTTCTTCTTCTTCTTCTTCAAGAGCAGAGTCTTCAAATCCTGTTGACCCTGGGCTAGACTCTTAACCAACTCCTGGAACTGGGCATTCTGGGCCTAGAGGGCCTTGATAGCTTGTTCGTTGGATGATTCAGGATTCATGCCGATTGCTGAAATAAACAGCGAAGAAGGTAAGTGACCTGTAACAAGGGTACCTGTAATGCAATTATATGTATGATATGCATGCAATGTTTTCAAGGACCTCGCGGGGTAAACAGAGAAATTGTTAGAATTTGAATTAGTAGCTTGATTGAAGGAACTTCAGGTTGTTGAGAGTCCTTCTTCAAGAGTCAAGGCTCACCATATCGAGTGGGTCATAGCCCCTGACAACCTTGGCTAGAGGAAAATAAATCCCCTTCGCCCCTTGCTAGACATTTTGGTTCATCATGACCTGCATCACAAGCCCTTGAGATCCTTGAAATGGATTAGTCCTTATGCAGGATGTATGCAATGGTATGATGGTATGCTATGCATGGAGTGATGTAAGTAAACCCTGTTATGAGCCCAGATTAAGGACTGTAAACAAAAGCTGCAAGAAACTCATGTGTCAGATAACAAGCATGCAAGTAGTCAAGTTTGAAGGCACACAAGTCACACAAGGGAGCCCTTAGATTTCAGGCCAGCATGAAGTTTAGGTACTACCCTCTTTCAGTTTCGTTGGTTAAGACCTGTCCTAGAATATAGTAATCGGGTTCTAGAGGATCTCAATATCATCGACTACCCTCAATCGGTCATAACTCCAGCGTCGCAATCTTTTCTTGCAGCCAGAACCATCGCGAGAGTTTAGCCTCAATGAGTGTAGCATACTGCTACTGTTCTATGGCCAAGTTGGGTCAAATTAGGGTTCTAAGGTTGGTTGGTGCTTAATGACTCCTCAGAAGACCCATATTCTCCTCGTTGCAACACAAGGGATATCGGTACAGACCAAGGTGTCACACCAACGTAGCCACTGCTTCACCCGTGTCGGTCTACGCCGGACAGGTCCCTCACAGCTTATGCTACCTAAAAGGGTATCCCCAGACCCGGGTTAGGATCTATGAAACTCCAAGACAATGCCCACAATAATAAAGCAAACAAAACATTCAATTGAAAACATAAGTATGATCTATCCTAAGGTACACCTCACTTTAAGTATCCCCAGCAGAGTCGCCAGTTCTGTGATCGGTGGAAATAGAACTGACTGTTTTAAAGCTGGTTCGCGAAATGTCGCGGTAAGCAAGAGTCGCCACCGTCTTTTATGTTCTCCAACATGGAAAGGACAAAAGCACAGCAAAATTCCTTTTCGAGATGTTTCTCGGTTCGGGAGGTAGATTATAGAAAGGGAAGGTATTAACACCCTTTCTATCCGTGGTTATCCACGGGCTCTTAGGTACTTGCTCTTATGTTTTCAAAAATATTTGCTTTTCAAATGTGTGTGGGTTTTGAAAAAGTTTCATTGAAAAATTCCTAAGTAACTCTTGTATCTGTCCTCAAGAGTGTATGAAAAATTTGTTTTGAAATCTTTTAGAAAGTGTCAGTGTGAAAAGATGTTTGGTTTGTTTTTGAAGAGAGCAAGTACCCATGAGTCATCTACCTACCCTAAGGAATTAAGCTGTGTAAGAGTCCTTAAGGTAGTGCCATCTCACCATTGAGAGGTAGGTAGCACCACCGTTGGAGGTGTTCGGGTCAATTCGATTTTAGGGACAATGTGGTCACCGAAGCAATAGTAGGAAACCTTAGAAGTAACCCTAATGTCTTAGATCCTTTTTAATCCGAGGCAACCGTTTCGAGGCGACTGGATCTTAGACATAAGGGCGACCGCTAAAACACCCTATACTTGACGACCACTTTCGAGGCAACGAGTGAGGCGTACCCTAGAAGTGGCATGTGCATTGTGTGCTGTTTTCAGGTTAACGTTTATCTTGGATCATGCCATTGTGAGCTACGAGTTGTTTTTAATTATCATACATTCTTTCATGCAATTTAGCAGTTAGAAGTGCGGAAAATTAAAATACGGAAAGGTAAAAGCTACGCTATTACAAGGCGCGGGTCTATACATCGCCAAAAAAACAAAGACCCGTTTTGATAAAGTGCGGAAAGTAAAGAAAGCAATAAACCTAATTACTATTACATTCCGGAAACAGTTACATAATAATCAAAATATAAAATAACGCGCGAAAGAATTAAAATCAAGACGTCCTAGGGTTTTTTGACCCTTTTGAGAAATTACGAGCTTTTTGTCCTTTGCTTGAAATTAAATTAAAATTAAACCTAATTATTTAATTAATTATTTACAAGAAAGATATTTTTTGTGTTTTTTGTATTTAATGAAAATAAAGAAATTAACATCAAAAGAAAACCCTAGTTCTAAGTTTATTTTAATTATTAAGAAAATGTTAAAGTTAAACTAATTTAAACTAATTAATTAATTTACATGTTATTTACAAAAATAATAATAATTAATAATGATGATAATAAGAAAAATGATTTAAAAAAAAGGTCAAAACCTAATTCTATAGAATTTTTATTTATTAAGAAAAAGGATTAAAATTAAAACCTAAATTAAACTAAGTTAATTGTTAGCATTTATTTACAAAAATAAGTTAATGGTGAAATTAATAAATAATTAAAATATATTTACAATTTTGATTTTCTGATTTTTATTGTCATGAAAAATTAATTTGTGGTGAATTAATAATATTAATAATAATAATAATTAAAATAATTAAAAGAAATTAAAAGAAAATAAAATAAAAACAAAGCAAACCAAAGGGGGTGTGATGGCCCAAAGTGGAGGTAAAATTCTGGAATTCAGGCCCAAGAAGACCAAGCCACGTTTGACTTCCACAATCATGCGCTTGTTGGCTGACTAAGGAGTATCATGGACTCCATCTCCTGGCCACTGGATGGAAGCTGAGAGGCACCTGGCTAGCTGATGCGTGAGGCTTATGATGGACCATTGAATCGCACGCTGCACTGGAATAGGTTAAGAAAAATATTAAGAATTATATGGGGGACCTGGGAATCGAACCCAGGTCCCAGTGTTTGCCAGCCACGTCTCCAACCATCTGGGCCATGATGCGTGTTTGTAAACATATTGACAAACAAATATTATATATGAAAAGTAAATGCTATGCTGGGAACACAAAAAGCGCGCGCTGAGTTTGAACGATCCACTAGCATTTGGACAGCTCACCATCTTCTTCATTTTACCTGTAAACATAAACAAGATAGCGGGGGTTTTAAACCCCCACAAAACAAAAGTGTCAATAATAGCGATTAGCAGCAGGCATCACATAAATTGAGCGCGAGGGTCTCATTCAACTCGTATGAAGCTTCTGAGTTTAACTGTATGTGTCTCAAGGCCTGATTTTTCCTCAATAAGAAAGCCCTAATTTAAAAGCTCGAAAACCCTAAAATCCATTCATGGTGAATTGTGATTCTGTGAGTTTCAATGCAATTAAACCATGTCAAAAGCTTCATGTGAGTCCTGTGAATACAAAACACTCAACAACATGTATCAAATGCGCATGAATCATGATATGCAATTCAAAAAAACATGTATACAGGGTTGAACCGTTTCTGACGATTCTTGTGGCTTTAGTGCTCGTTTTTGATTGCAAACTGCTTCTGGAGACTCAAGTAAGGTATTTGAATCAAGAATAGGCTTTGAACTCGCCTGGAACACTGATTTCAGTTTTGAACTTTTCTTGAATTTTTGCAATTTGGTTATGGAGTTCTATGGAAGCTTTTTCGTTTTTTGGAATAGGGTTGGCTTCAACATCTTTATGTGAAGAGAATTAGGTTAAAATTAAGCCCATGAATCCATTGTATTCAAGTTTGAATATGTGATTGCCAATCAAATCTTTTTTCAATCTTTTCCTTTCATAAAACCTTGCCAATCATGGATATTTTGAGGTCCTTGAGGTGCACACGAATTGCCAGCTTGCCCTAGCCTTATTTTCTTCACAAAAAGATTTAAAAAGCATATCTTTTGAATTTTCCTACAATTAAAACCAATTAAATGAATTAATATTAATATAAATTCAATTAATTAATTAAAAATAAGAAAATAAATCAAATTAAGTTCAATGGGTCGTGCATAGGTTTTGGGTAAAGATTCAAGGAGGAATTTGAGGCCCATTAGCAAAAATGAAATGTTTTAGGCAAAGTTGACTTTTGAAAGTTCCCAAAAATTTCCCAACTTCTACAATGCATATCTTGCTCAATTTTGAAGCTATGAACATGTTCTTGGACATTTTGAAAAGGTCTTGAAGTCCTCTAACCAATGTCTTTGGTCCCATGTGATTTTGATTTACCAATCTCAAGTTATGGTCTTTGACTTAAAGTGCCTTTTTGTTGACGTTTGAAAATGACCTATAATGTTGAAATTGATAACTTTTTGTGAGAGCATTTCTTGGACTTGGAATGTGAAGATGAGTTGTAGGAAATGTCATCCTCTTCAAAATGAGCATTGGATTAGATTTTTCTGATGAACCATGAAAAAGTTATGCCTTGGTCAAGTTACAGTTGACTTTTCAACTGTCCAAAAATAGTAGTAACTTTTGATTCTTGAGACTTTTTGAGCCATGCTTGTGGAATCATGATCAAGACTTGATCAAATGATGATTGTGGCTTCAAAATAAGATGTTGACCAAATTTTTTGACTTTTGACTGCCAAATGACCATTTTACCCCTGCAGTTGACTATGAAGCAATTAGGGCTTTTGACTGTGCAACTTGATGTTGTGAGTCTTGAAACTTGACATATGGATGCTTGACAATGTATATAGGCATATGGGACTTGATTGGACCCTTGAAAACCTCAATTTCTTTGCAAGAACCAAAACCCTAATTTTGACTGTGTTAGGAGGCAATTGGACTGTGCAACCCTTGAGAGATTTTGGACCATCTGTAGATTGATCTTGCCAAATCTTGAAGAATATGGGAGGGAAAATTTTGGGGTACTACAAGGAGCCTTTAACGTAATCAGCTATGCCTTCAACATGTGTTGTAACGCTTGATCCAACGACATGTTGATCTTAGTGTATTGTCTTTTAGGCGCGACCCCCTTATGCTGATGCCCCTGCCTTTGTTGAGCAGGCGTAGGATTAGAGATCAAGATTGCTCCTACGTGTTGGTCATGACGACTCTTTTGACCATACATAACATTGGACTCTTTCTTCCCGTTGTAGGGCTTTTTCTGAGCATCAGAAGGTGTAGCTTCTTGAATATTCCCACTTTTGATGTCAGCTTCGACCCTTTCGCCAGTCAGTATTAGCTCGGTGAACCCGGCTGAAGAGCTTCCGATCAAGTGTTTGAAGAAAGGCCCTGTCAAAGTTCCCATGAAGATGTCAATCAGCTCCCTGTCAGTTAAAGGGGGTTTCACCCTACCAGCCAGATCTCTCCACTTTTGGGCGTATCCTTTGAAGCTCTCGTTGGAACCCATGGTCATGTTCTGCAATTGCACACGAGTTGGTGCAAGATCAGCATTGTACTGATACTGCTTATAGAAAGCAGCAGCTAAATCCTCCCAAGTGTGGATGCGAGAACTCTCCAATTGATAGAACCATTCGAGTTGAGTCCCTACTAGGCTCTCTTAGAAGAAATGGATCCAAAGCTTCAGATCAGTTGTGTATGGTTGAGTCTTGCGGACATAAGACTTTAAGGGCATCTTAGGGCAAGATACTCCATCGTACAGGGCAAAAGTAGGGACTTTAAACTTTGGAGGGATGACCACTCCAGAAACCAAACCCATGTCTCCTAAATCAAAGCCAGGTTTTTGTTGAATCTCCATAGCACTGAGGCGATCCTCCAACTGTTTGTATTTGTCATCAGCGGGAGGATATTGTTCCTCGGAGTAGTCGGCTTCAACTTCATCAATCTCCAAATTGTTGTCTTCTTCATGACTATCCCCCATGTTGGATGGAGTTGAAAGATCTAGAGCTCTTTTAAACGGTCCTCTAGGTCTTCTTCTCAAGTTCAGGACGCCTACTGACTTCTTGGACTTCTTCCATTTGTCTTTGAGAAGGAGAGTTTTCAGGTCCTCTTGCCCCTTAGCCATAGCCAGGAACATTTGTTGGAATTGAGCGTTTGAGCTTGGAGATCTTTCACAGTTTGTTCAAGAGCCATTGCTGAAATAAACAACGGAGGAGATGAGAGACCTGTTTATGAATCCTGTTATGCAATGATATGTATGATATATATGCAATGTTTTCAAGGATCTTGTGGGGTAAACAAGAAACTGTTAGAATTTGATTGCAGCTTGATTGAAGAAACTTCGTGTCGTTGAGAGTCCTTCTTCAAGAGTCAAGCTCACCATATCGAGTGGGTCATAGCCTTTGACTCAAGTTTGTTGTAATTGATCTTTGACGGCGTTTGGTTCGTCATAACCTGCATCAAAGGCCCTCGAGATCCTTGAAATTGTTATTGAAAATGCTATGGTATGATGTTATGATGTTATGTACAAATATGCGAGGTAAGCAGGTTTATATACAAATAATCATATTCACACAAAGCAAACAAATCCTTAGTTTTAGGCTTGCATGGAGTTTTGTAGGTACGTACCCTCTTGAAGTTTAGTTGGCTCAATCTGTCCTAGTTAATAGTAACCGGGTTCTAAGGGATCTCAATATCACTGACCCTTCCCACAAGCTTCGTTCAATAAGCAATTGACTCGCAACCAAAAAAAACTCAGGGGTCAAGTCTCAATGAGTGTAGCATCGAGTATCAACCAATTTTCAACTCTACACCGAAACCGGTCATCTCACTACGTCCTAATGGCCAAGTTGGTCAAGTAAGGTTCTAAGGTCAGTTGATGCTTCACGACACCACGCGGCCGTCTCGTACTCTCCTTGATTCAACTTAAGGGTTATCGGTACCAACCAAAGTGCCACATCAACATAGCTATTGCTTCAACCATGTCGGTATACCCCGCACAGTTCCCTCACAGTCTATTGCTACTTACTTAAAAGGTGTCCCTAAATTCGGGTGTAGGATTTAAAACAAACCCAAACAAGGAACCAAAATGTAAAGCATACAAATCAAACAATGAAAGCAAGTAAAGGTGATCTAACCCTAAGGTAACCCCACTTTTTTTTAGTTTTAATCCCCAGCAGAGTCGCCAGTTCTGTGATGCGGTGGGAGAACTGACTTGAGGGTTTGCGTTTGTGTTTGCAAATGTTGCGGTTTAGCAAGAGTCACAACCGAATTTTCTTTTATCTAAAAAGGAAAGGTGAAAAAGCACAGGAAAGACCTTTAGAGATGTTTCTTGGGTTCGGGTGGTAGATTATGAAAAGGGAATGTATTAACACCCTTTTCATCCATGGTTTTTCATGGGCTCTTAGTTACTTGCTAGATCACTTGCTTTTGTTTGAAATTATGCTTGTGTGTGTGTGTGTTTTTGAAAGTATTTTTGAAAATGGAACTTCGTAATGGTTCTCGTTTCTATAAGAACGCCTACAAAGTGTTTGTTTCGAAAATAGTTCAAAGGTGAGAGTGTGTGTTGTACCCCAAAATTTGCCCTCCCACATTCTTCAAGATTTGCCAAGATCAAGGTTCAAAATCTCTCAAGGGTTGCATAGTCCAATTGCCTCCTAGCACAGTCAAAACTAGGGTTTTGGTTATGGCAAAGAAATTGAAGTTTTCAAGGGTCCAATCAAGTCCCATATGCTCATAAGCATTGTCAAGCATCCATATGCCAAGTTTCAAGACTCACAACATCAAATTGCACAGTCAAAAACCCTAAATGCTTCACAGTCAACTACAGGGGCAAAATGGTCATTTGACAGTCAAAAGTCAAAAATTTTGGTCAACATCTTATTTTTAAGCCACAAACATAATTTTATCAATTCTTGATCATGATTCTCAAAGCATGGCTCAAAAAGTCTCAAGATGCAAAAGTTTCTATTTTTGGACAGTTGAAAAAGTCAACTGCAAATTGACCAGGGCATAACTTCCTCATGGTTTATCAGAAAAATTCCATCCAAAGCTCATTTTGAAGAGAATGACATTTCCTACAATTCATCTTCACACTTCAAGTCCAAGAAATGCTCTCACAAAAAGTTATCAATTTCAACATTATAGGTCATTTTCAAAAGTCAACAAAAAGGCACTTTAAGTCAAAGACCATAACTTGAGATTGGCAAATCAAAATGACATGGGACCAAAGACATTGGTTAGAGGACTTCAAGACCTTTCCAAAATGTCCAAGAACAAGATCATAGCTTCAAAATTGAGCAAGATATGCCTTGGGGAAGTTGGGAAATGTTTGGGAATTTTGAAAAGTCAACTTTGCACAAAAGGCTTCAAAAATGCTAATGGGCCTCAAATTCTTCCATGAATCATTACCCAAAGCATATGCACGACCCATTAAGCTCAAAGGGATTTATTTTCTTATTTTTAAATAATTAATTGAATTTTTAATCTTATTAATTCATTTAATTAAATTTAATTATGAGAAAAATATTAAACAATGGTTTTAAATCTTTTTTGTGCAGCAAATATGTCCATTACATGCAAGAGAATTCGTGCACCATCTCAAGGGGACAATATCATCCATATTTGGCAAGAATTGCATGGAAAAAGATTGGAAAAGATATGAACAAAATCAAATATTGAAATCATAAATTCAATGGATCTTTGGACTGGGTTTTGACCTAATTTCGTTCAGATGCTTATACACAAGCTAACCTAATGCACATGGACAGGAAAAACTGCTGAAAAAGGCATAATCAATTTGCAACTTTTGGCCAAAAATTTGGAAACTGAAATCCTAGTTACTGCACGTTTCAAAGCCTAAAATCTATTCCAACACATTGCTGGACTATCAAGGAAGCTTTTGCGATCAAGAATCAATCAAAACGTGCCAAGAATTATAGAACACAGGTTATACGGTTTGCCAAAAATCCTTGAATCCCATATCATGATTCATGCACTTTTAGTCATTTTTTTATTGATTTATACTAATATAAACTTGTTGAAGCGATTGGTATAACTGAATTGGATTAATATTGCCTGAATCAAGATTCACCATGGACGAAAATTAGGTTTTTAGGAAGCTTCCAATTAGGGCTTTCTTCATATGGAAAAATTGGCCCTTAAAACCTATGCCATTGAATTCGTGGTATCAAGACGAAGCAAACCCATACCTCGCGCCCTTTTTATATTTGTCCATGTTCTAATTGCTATTTTCATAGTTTGCAGTTTGTGGGGGTTTAAAACCCCCGCTACTTGTTTTGTGTTTTTGCAGAAAGATGAAGAAGAAGCATAGGTGTCCTAGCGTGGGTGGAGGATTCAAATACTGCCGCGCAATTTTTTGTTTACACCACTAACTAACATTTTTTGTATATTATATTTTCCATGCATTATGTTAACAAAGAAACTCAACATCGCAGTTGGCTGGCAACGTGTCCCTCCAGCGTTGGGACCTGGGTTCAATTCCCAGGTCCCCCACATATTGTGTAATTTTTGTTGTAGCATATTCCCATGCAGTGCACGCCCCAAAGTCCATCATACAACCTCACATCCAAGCCTGCCACGCGCCCATGAGCTTCAATCCAAAGGCTACAAGAGGATGTCTACCATGTACCTCAGTCCATGGACACGCACTCAAGCTGGAAAAGTCAAGCCAGGCCTTGTCTTTTGGGCCAAATTACTCCAATTCACCTCCTAAATGGGCCTGATACCCCCCATGGTTTGCATCATTTTTATTTTTTATTTGATTTTCTTTTAATTCTTTTTAATGTTTTAATTATCTCTTTTAATTCCATAAAATAACTTTTCATAATATAAAATACAGAAAAATCAAAAAATACAATATATTTAATTATTATTATTTCACCATTAATTTATTTTGTAAATAAACTTTAATAATTAAATTAGTTTAATTTAGGGTTAAAATTTTAATCTTTTCTTAAATAATTAAAATAGGTAGAATTAGGGTTTTTAACCTTTTCATTTTTTTAATAAATAATTTTCTCATCATTATTATTTTTTGTAAATAAACATGTACATTAATTATTTAATAAATTAGGTTAAACTTTAATATTTTTCATTAATAATTAAAAACAACTTAGAATTAGGGTTTCTCTTGATTTGCAATTTTCTTTATTTTCATGAAACAAAAACCTAAAAAACATTTCTTTTCTTTAATAATCAATTAGCTTTTAATTTCAATTTAATTTCTCAAAAGGGTCAAAACCCTCGGACGTTCAATTTCTTTCGCGCGCATTTATTCTTATTTTTCTTTTCGAATATTATGTAACTGCTCAAGCCATGTAATAGTAATTAGGTCTATTTACTTCCCGCATTTTTTATTAAAACGGGTCTTTGTAATTTGGCGATGTATAGACCCGCGCCTTGTAATAGCGTAGGATTTTACTTTCCGCATTTAAATTTCCGCACTTTTAAATTCTAATTGCATGAAAGAATGTATGCGAATTAAAAACAATGCGTAGCTCACCATGCCATGATCAAAAGATAAATGCTAAACTGAAAACAACACACAAATTCACACACCACTCTTAGGGTACGCCTCACTATTGCCTTACCTTCGAAACGCGGTCGTCGAGTATATGACGTTTTAGTAAGTCCTTATGTCCATGATCCAGTTGCCTCGAAATGGCTGCCTCGGATTAAAAAGGATCAATGGCATAAGGGTAGCTTCTAAGGTGTCCTACTGTTGCTCTGGTGACCACACTGTCCCTACAAACGAATTGACCCGAACACCTCCAACGGTGGTGCTACCTATCTCTCAATGGTGGGATGGCACTACCTTAAGGACATTTACACAGCCTAATTCCTTAGGGTAGGTAGATGACTCATAGATACTTGCTCTATTCAAAAAACACAAATCAAAACTCTTTTCACACCGACACTTTCAAAAAAGCTTTCAAAACAATTTTTCAAACACTCTTGAGGACTGATACAAGAGTTATTCTGAAATCTTTAAACGAAACTTTTTCAAACCCACTCACACTTTGAAAAGCAAACACTTTTGAAAACACAATGAGCAAGTATCTAAGAGCCCGTGGATAACCACGGATAGAAAGGGTGCTAACACCTTCCCTTTCTATAAATCTACCTCCCGAACCGAGAAACTATCTCATAAGGAATTTTGCTGTGCTTTTGTCCTGTCCATATTGGAGAAAATAAAAGACGGTGGTGACTCTTGCTTCCGCGACATTTCGCGAACCAGCATTAAACAGTCAGTTCTAAATCCACCGATCACAGAACTGGCGACTCTGCTGGGGACTCTTAAAGTGAGGGGTACCTTAGGATAGCTCAGACTTGTGTTTTCAATTGCTGTGTTTGTTTGCTTTATATTTATGGGCTGCATCAGAGTTTCATAGATCCTAACCCGGATCTGGGGGATACCCTGTTAGGTAGCATAAGCTGTGAGGGACCTGTCCGGCATAGACCGACACGGGTGAAGCAGTGGCTACTTTGGTGTGGCGCCTTGGTCTGTACCGATATCCCTTGTGTCGCAACGAGGAGAATATGGGTCTTCTGAGGAGTCATTTAGCACCAACCGACCTTAGAACCTTAAATGACCCAACTTGGCCAATAGAACAGTAGCAGTATGCTACGCCCATTGAGGCTAAACTCTCGTGATGGTTTTGGCCGCAAGAAAAGATTGCGATGCTGGAGTTATGACCGATTGAGGGTAGTCAGTGATATTGGGATCCTCTAGAACCCAGTTACTTCTGATAGGACAGGTCTTAACCAACAAACTGAAAGAGGGTAATACCTAGACTCCACGCTGGCCTAAACTCTAAGGGCTGTCTTGTGTGACTTGTGTGCTTTCAAACTTGACTACTTGCATGCTTGTCATCTAACACATGAGCTTCTTGCAGGTTTTGTTTATAGTCCTTAATCTAGACTCACAACAGGGTTTACTTACATTACCCCATGCATAGCATAACATCATACCATCATACCATTGCATGCATCTTGCATAAAAGCTAATCCATTTCAAGGATCTCAAGGGCTTGTGATGCAGGTCATGATGAATCAAAGTGTCTAGCAAGGGGCAAAGGGGATTTATTTTCCTCTAGCCAAGGTTGTCAGGGGCTATGACCCACTCGATATGGTGAGCCTTGACCCTTGAAGAAGGACTCTCAACAACATGCAGTTCCTTCAATCAAGCTATCAGACTCCAATTCTAACAAGTTTGTTTGTTTACCCCGCGAGATCCTTGAAAACATTGCATGCATACATACATATCATTGCATTACAGGTATCCCTTTTACAGGTTGCTTACCTTCTTCACTGTTTATTTCAGCCGCTCATCATGAATACTGAGTCATCTACTGAGCAATCCATCAAGGCCCTCCAGGCTCAGAACGCCCAGTTCCAAGAGTTGATCATGAGTCTAGCCCAGGGGCAACAAGATCTGAAGACCCTGCTTTTGAAAAAGAAGAAGAAGAGGACGGTGCTGTTCAACCCTAGACGCAAATCTGGGAATGGATCACAAAATGAAGTTGAGCAGACTACCCCATCTACTGGGAAAGACAGTCCCCATGAGAGAGAGGTGCCTAGTCCAGTAGTCTCCGACAACGAGATCGATTACAATGATGAACAGTACCCTCCAGCTGAGGACAGGTACAAGCAGTTAGAAGACAGGCTAAGTGCTATGGAAATACAAAAGGTGCCTGGCCTGGACTTCGAAGATCTAGGTCTGTCTTCTGGGGTGGTAATCCCACATAAATTCAAAGCACCTGTTTTAGCAAAATACGACGGGACATCCTGTCCTAAGCTGCATCTCAGATCATATATAAGGAGGATCCAGCCCTACACGGCTGACAAGAATTTATGGATTCACTTCTTTCAGGATAGTCTGTCAGGAATTCAACTCGACTGGTTCTATCAACTGAATGGAGCCAATATCCGCAGCTGGGAGGACTTGGCCACTGCATTCTACAAGCAGTACCAGTACAATGCTGACCTGGCTCCCACGCGCACTCAGCGTTAGGGAATGTCTATGGGTGCAGGCGAAGGCTTTAAAGAATATGATCAAAAATGGAGGGACCTTGCTGGAAGGGTACAACCACCTATGACTGACCGGGAACTCGTTGATATGTTCTTGGGGACCCTATCCGGGCCGTTCTTCAATCATCTCATTGGTAATTCATCTGCAGGGTTTACAGACCTCATTCTGACTGGGGAAAGAATTGAAGTTGGTATAAAGGCTGGGAAGATTCAAGAGGCCACACCTTCTGATACTCACAAAAAGCCTTACATGGAGAAGAAAGAGTCTAATGCTGCATACAGTCAAAAGAGTCGTCGTGACCAACATGCAGGGGCAGTCATGATCTCTGGTTCTGCACCACACCGACAACCACAAAAGGGAAATCAGCGAAGGCCGGACGAGCCTAAAAGACAATTCACCAACATCAACATGCCATTGTCACAAGCATTGCAACACGTGTTGAAGATGAATCTGATTGCGGTGATCAACCCTCCTGCAAATCCCAAGACCTCGTCTCCAAATTACAACCCAGACGCGAGGTGTGCTTATCATTCCAATAGCCCGGGGCACGATACTGAGGATTGTTGGGCGTTAAAATACAAGATCCAGAATATGATCGACGCCAAGGAGATCGAATTCGAGCCTGCTGAGACTCCCAATGTGATCACTGCTCCCTTGCCAAAACATGGCTAGGATTGGAAATTTTTTATTCATTCGAATGTTCAAGTTGTAATTTTCTTTGCTTGTTCAAACATTTGTTAATGTCAAACTCTTTTACTTTATCAGTGCATCGCATATGTCTGTTTTGAATCAATATATTCGCATTCGCTATATTCAAACTGCTTTCATTTTTTGATGTCAACTCTCAATTAATAATTCTAAGCCTCTTAAGGGAGGATGATGAAAACGATACCACGATCTTTACAATATGCTTTTGAACAGACCCCGCTGATGAGGTACAAGCATTGTTTCAATTCCTAAACACTAGAGTTATAAGGAAGATAATCCCTCGTCAACCCCTTTGAGCCAAAGAAGTTGGAGTTTTTCTTTTCGAAAATTAAAACCCTTAATCATAACCTGGGGCAGGGTAGTTCTCTCAGTTGATCCAAGTGCATAACGAATGGCACCAAAGAGGTCCTTACATAACAAAAGACAATGATGGTTCCGAATAATCATAAAGACAGGCAGTCATTACCAAAAAAAAAAAAACTAAAGCCCAATAAGTCAAAACCTATGAAGGAGACTTACAAAACTGGGGCATCCCGCTGACTGTAATTCCAAAAGAAACAGTTCAGGCAAAAAACAGGGATAATGAAATCAAAAAGAAAGAGGTCCAACAAATCCTCAACAAAAGGAAAGGACTGCCTATTCAAATGAATTGTCAACATCCGAACCATCATTGGAATATCAGGACAAAGACCCAAACAAGGTCAAACGCACGATCAACTGAGTTTAGGTTTGAAGAACATTACGAAGAGCGGGTGGGTACAAATAAAATTTGAGCCTTTACCCTTTGTTTCTTAAACCGTGAACCTGGCCACGTTATAACCCTTAAAAGTCCTAGCTGAAGCATGGGTTAGTTCAAAAGCATACTGTTACAAAGGTATCCTGACTCCTTAAGGCTTGCTGTAAAATACTGAGTTGTCATCACAGTTTACAAAAAATTCACTTGTTTTTATGAAAAAATGCATTTTCAAAAAACTTCAAGACAGACATAAGCTTTGCATTCTTGATATAATACTGTTTGCGTATGACTATTTGTTCGAACAGCAGAGAAATTCGCACGAAGAATATCTAGTGAACAAAAGCACTTCCAATCAAGGGGCATGACATGATCATTGTCCATCATCTGGGGCAGTTAAGTCAAGATTCGGAGAATCTCTCAAAAGGCCAACCAGCCTGGGGCAAATCTCCATCTGGATCACTTGGAGCGTTGGACGATCAAACAAAGATCTTCTGGTAGTATGGCAACACTACACTACTGACAGGGGCACCTCCCTACATCCTGAGAGCATGGACATAGTCGAAAAAATACTATGCAAAATCAAAGACCCGCTAGGTTGACACACCTAGGCAAAAATAAGGGCTTCCCGGCGAACCAAAAGGTTTCAGGCAAAAATAAGGGATGAATATGAAAAAATCTGTACACCCGGCAAGCCGAAAACTTGAAAAGGCGGCTTGGGCAAAAATGGGTATCCCGGTGGACTGAAAACCCGAAAGGGCGGTCCAGGCAAAAGTTAGGGATTAAAGCGTACGACTATGTCCTGTCATCTCGTCACTTGCCTACCAGAAGAAGATTTGTCAATCGGCAGGTATCAAGCACCTCATAGGCCTTCTTCTCCCGCAGAAGCTGGGGCAATAAGAATTGTCCGAACGGTACAAGCTGCTCTGTCCTCCAGGTACAAGGTAGATTCAGCTGAAGAACGACCAGGTTACCTTCACTCCCCGCAGAGTAGGACAAGAGTCAGCAAGGATCTCTCCAAGCAGAGTTGGCCTCCCATCAGCCCCGAAAAGGCACAACATCCCTAGCAAGTCAGCGATACTCTCCCCAAGCAGAGTTAGCTTACTGTCAGCCTTAAGGAAGTTGGATTATCCCCCGAAGATCTCAATATTCCCCGACGGAGTACATAAACACTCCTAACAAGCATTCCCGGCAGTCTTGATCTAAGATTGTTCCCCAGCGGAATACCAGACATCCTAGTGGAACCACTTCCCCAGTACAGTTCCAAAAGTCTCCCCAGTATAGTTGAATCAATCTCCCCAGTAGATTCTGGAAGCTTATCCCTAGTAGATTCTGGAAGCTTGTCCCCTGCAGAGTACCAACGTATCTCTCCCCGACCATGTTTAGAAGTTATTCCCCACCAGAGCTTCTAACTGGGTTATCCTCAGCTAATTACCACGGAAAGATCGCCCTTGGCGAAGTTCTTCCTATCCTCCAGCGGAGTTCATCAATCTTCCAACATAACATAACAATGGTATCCCCAGCGGAGTTATCATCAATCTCAGCAAAGTACCTCTCTTTCCCCACAGAGTTCACTCCCCACAGAGTAATCTATTCGCCAAGTTTATTCCCCAACGGAGTCATCTTCTCCTACCGGTATTCTTGCAACCATCACCCCCAGCGGAAACGAAGAGCGCTACTCCTCAACATCAAGCCCAGGATTCAACTTCCCGGCACCCGTCAAGGATTTACTTTCCTAGACAAAAATACGCTCATGAGCATCGCATCTTCATACATTAGAGCATGCACATACGCATCATGAACATACAATCTCATTTATTCTAAGAACATCACGCCTGTCATACATCATGACATCGCATACAACTAACGTTTTATCTTTTCAGGAAAAGGTCAATTAAAAGAGGATTACCATCTACCTCTACAGTTCCAGATCAACATTGGTAACAAGTCAGGAAAATTCTGTAGACGACTGATCGAGGGTTAATATCCGAAACCAAACAGGACAATTATCTACTTGATCATTCTCAGGCAACCCTACACCGGTTCCTTTTCTTTCAAAAGAAGTCTTACACGGGCTCATCAACAGGCAACCCTACACAGGTTCCTTCTCAACCTCAGATGTAGTTTTACACGAACTCATCATCAGGCAACCCTACACCGGTTCCTTCTTAATTTTTAGAAGAAGTCTTACACGGACTCATCATAAAGTAACCCTACACCGGTTCCTTTTCTTTCAGAAGAAGTCTTACACGGACTTATCTCAAGATGACCTTGCCCCGGTTCATCAAGAAGTTTTACACGAACTTGCCCTGTAGTAACCTCACCCCGGTTCCTCCAGAAGTTTTACACAGACTTATCTCATGGTAACCCTACACCGGTTCCTCCCAAAGTCTTACACGGATTTGTCCCAAGGTAACCTTACCCCGGTTCCTCAAGAAGTTTTACACGAACTTATCCCAAAGAAACCCTACACAGGTTCTCTCTCTCTAGACGTAGCCTTACACGAACTCGTCACCCAGAAACCCTACACAGGTTCTCCATTTCCAAGGATGCAGTTTTACGCGGACTCGTCATCAGAAACCCCACCCAGGTTTTACTTCTTCCGGGATGCAGTTTTTACACAGGCTCATCATCAAAGTAACCCCACACAGGTTCCCTCCTCAAACTCCAGGCGTAGTTTTACACGGACTCATCGTCAGCCAACCCTACACAGGTTTCCTTCTTCCCAAGATGCAGTTTTACACGAGCTCATCACCAGGAAACCCTACACAAGTTCCCTCTTTCAACTTACCAAAATTACCTATCAACTGTCGCAACTCCAGATCCGATTCCTATATCTTGCCAGGGTGTATCTGTTGACGACTATATTCCAGACTCGATTCCTGTATCCTGCCAGGGCATGTATGAAGAGTTCAAAGATCTGATTCCTGTATCTTGCCAGGGTGTATCTGTTGACGACTATATTCTCCGGACTCGATTCTTGTATCTTGCCAGGACACGTCTGAAGAGTTTGAAGATTCGATACCTGTATCCAGCCAGGACACATCTACATAAAGAGTTTGAAGATCAACTCCTGTAACAGGCCAGGTAATTATTTTTCTTTCTCAGGTACGCAAGTTCTCGCTAAGGAATCTCCTACGCGATCGACAACCTCCCGATGGCACCTGTAAGCCCATCCACATACCAACAGCTCCAAATGGCATCTATAAGCCCATTCCCGACAAGGTACTGTCACACTTCCAGATGGCATCTATAAGCCCATCATCCTATCCATCAGTCTCCAAATGGCATCTGTAAGCCTATTCCCGACATCACACTGCTAATACTCTACTATGTGAGTGCAAATTTCTGGGCACTCTAGTGTTCAATCATCTTCCACCTTCGGATTACGAAAGGCACGCCAGCCAATCTACATCCTCAGGTCTAAGAAGATTGAACAGGGGCAACTGTTGTACCCCAAAATTTGCCCTCCCATATTCTTCAAGATTTGCCAAGATCAAGGTTCAAAATCTCTCAAGGGTTGCATAGTCCAATTGCCTCCTAGCACAGTCAAAACTAGGGTTTTGGTTCTGGCAAAGAAATTGAAGTTTTCAAGGGTCCAATAAAGTCCCATATGCTCATAAGCATTGTCAAGCATCCATATGCCAAGTTTCAAGACTCACAGCATCAAATTGCACAGTCAAAAACCCTAAATGCTTCATAGTCAACTGTAGGGGCAAAATGGTCATTTGACAGTCAAAAGTCAAAATTTTTGGTCAACATCTTATTTTGAAGCCACAAACATCATTTTATCAATTCTTGATCATGATTCTCAAAGCATGGCTCAAAAAGTCTCAAGATGCAAAAGTTTCTATTTTTGGACAGCTGAAAAAGTCAACTGCAAATTGACCAGGGCATAACTTCCACATGGTTTATCAGAAAAATTCCATACAAAGCTCATTTTGAAGAGAATGACATTTCCTACTGTGATCGGTGGATCTGGAACTGACTGTTTAACGCTGGTTTCGCGAAATGTCGCGGAAGCAAGAGTCGCCACCGTCTTTTATTTTCTCCAAATGGAAAGGACAAAAGCACAGAAAAATTCCTTATAGAGATTGCTCTCGGTTCGGGAGGTATATTATAGAAAGGGAAGGTGTTAGCACCCTTTCTATCCATGGTTATCCATGGGCTCTTAGATACTTGCTCATTGTGTTTTCAAAAATTGTTTGTTTGCTTTTCAACTGTGGGTTTTTAAAAAGGGTTTCTTTGAAAGTTTCAGATCGACTCTTGTGTCAGAGTGTTTGAGAAATTGCTTTGAAAGCTTTTGAAAAGTGTCGGTGTGAAAAGATTTTTGTTTGTTTTTGAAGAGAGCAAGTATCTACGAGAACCTACCTACCCTAAGGAATTTGTCTGTGTAAATGTCCTTTAAAGTAGTGCCATCCCACCATTGAGAGGTAGGTAGCACCACCGTTGGAGGTGTTCGGGTCAATTCGAGGTTCGGGACATGGTGATCACCAGAGCAATGGGAAGACACCTTAGAAGCTACCCTCATGCCAGGTTCCCGGATCATGAGGACTTACTAAGACATCCTCTACTCGACGATCACCTTTCGAGGCAAGGCAACAGTGAGGCGTACCCTAGGGGTGGTGTGTGCGATTCGTGTGTCGTTTTCAGATATATTTGTCTTGTCATGTTTATTGGTGTGCTACGCTTGATTTTATTTTTGACATACATTCTTTCGTGCTTTGTTTAACGATTAAAAGTTGCGGGAAAGTAAATTCTAAAGCTATTACAAATGGCGCGGGTCCACATCGCCAAAATTAAACCGGACCCGATTTGACAGAAAGTAAATAAAGCAAAGTAAATAACGAAATTGAAAAGTGCGAGAAGTTTAAGTTACAAAGCTTTGGGAGAGGTACATAATTAATTAAGCAAAATAAAATAAATATGCGAAATTAAACAATTAAGAATATGGGCGTTGGACCCTTTTGCAAAAAATTAATATTAACGAGGAATTAAAATTAAAATTTAAAAGAAAATGTTTTTGGTATTTTTAGTATTTTTGAGATTTTATAGAAAAAAGAATTAATTGCAATTAAAATGAAATGTTAAACCTAGTTCTAATTATTTTTAAATTATTATGAAAAATATTGAATTTTAACCTAATTTAAACCTAAGTTAATTTACATGCTAATTTAATTATAAAAATAAATAAATATTATTATAAAAAAGAGAAAAATTGAAAAGGAATAAAAATTATCAATTAAACCTAATTCTACAAATTTTTTAGATTTTATTATGAAAAGAATTAAAATTGCAACCTAATTTAAAACTAATTAATTACATGCTAATTTATTTACAAGAAAGCATCAACATAACTAATCATTATATTTTTCATCTTTTTCTGAGTTTTTTATATGTTTTATATTTGGTAAAAAATAATTAATTAAATTAAAACAATAAAGTAAATAAAACAATAATTGAAAAATAAAATATGAAGAAAAAGATAGAAAATTGCAAACCAGGGGGGGTGGAAGTCCCAAATTGGAGGTAGGACTTTGAATAATCTGGCCCAAAAAACCCTGGGTCCGTTTGACTTTCCAGATGGCCTATTGACATGTTGACCAGCGCTTATGGTGTTCTCCAATCCTAGCCTTTGATCTGAAGCAGCTAGACGCGTGGCTGGCCTGATGGTGATGGAATATGGTACACCCTGGCGCTGAGAGCACACACAAGCATTATTGGAAAAATGATATTGAAAGGGGTGGGGGACCTGGGATCGAACCCAGGTCCTTTTGGTTACCTTCCCATCTGCGTGCCACTGAACCACTTAGCGTGCTTTGAATATATAGAGATAAACAAATAATATAAGACAAAAGCACCGGTGAATGGGATTTGCGCGCAAAAATTTGAATAAGCCACTCACTGACTGCCACGAAGTCTTCTTCTTCGTTGCTTTGTTTTCCTGAAAAAACAATAAATATTTAACGGGAGTTTTGAACCCCCTCAAAACAAGCTTAATTCAATAATAGCGACTAGACCCTGAAGGCCTATAAATTGAGCGCGAGCATGTTGTTTTCTTCGTCCCAGCTCCCAGAATCCATCCATGGCATTGTGGTGGTCGAATTTTACGTTATTGGGAAACCCCTAATTGGGAGCCCAAGAAACCCTAGACTGCATCAATGGCCAAATCACGTATATAGCACAAAAACGAAATTAATTTGCATGGTTAGTTTCAGAAACTCATAACAAACATGAATCAATGGATAAAAATTGCAAATTATGCACAAATCATGATGCACGATTCTGAAAATTTCTTGACACAGTTGAGGTTCTCGTTACCAATTCCTTGCCTTTTGATGAATGTTCTGGATTGGAATATGATCAATGAAGCTTCAGGAAGCTATTGAAATAGTTTTTGTGCCTTGAATCAACCTCTAGCAATGATTTCAGTTTTGACTTTTTAGAGAATTTTTTCAAGTTTGTCTATGGCCTTTGAGCGCAGTTTTTTGTCCATTGTGATTAGGGTTCTCCTCTAGCATTTGTACTGAAGCTATTAGGTTAACAAAACTCAATCAAATCTCTTGTAATCATGGATTTTGAATATTTGATTTCTTAAGATTTTCCATATCTTTTTTCATGTGTATTTTATGTCAATTATGCTCAAATCAATCCAATTCTTTCCTATTTGACCTATGCACGAAATCTTGATGGCAAAACATGTATAAAAAGATTTGAAAACTTAGATTAGTATTTTTCCTATATTTAATTTGATTTAAATGAATTAATGTGAATAAAAATTCAAATAAATACATAAAAAATGAGAAAATACTTCCCTTTGGGCCAAGTGGTCGTGCACATGCTTAGAATGATGAACCATGGAAGAAAAATGGGCCCATTAGCAATTTTAGGTCATTTGAAGTAATGTTGGCTTTTCAAAATATCCAAAAATTTCCCAACTTCCACAAGGCATAACTTGCTCAATTTTTACGCTTTTCTCATGTTCTTGGACATTTTGGAAAGGTCTTTGAGTCCTTTAACCAATTCCTTTGGTCCCATGTCATTTTTATTTACCAATCTCAAGTTATGGCCTTTGACTTAAAGTCCCTTTTTGTTGACTTTTGAAAATGACCTATAATGTTGAAATTGGTAACTTTTTGTGAGAGCATTTATTGGACTTGAAGTATGAAGGTGAGTTGTAGGAAATGTCTTTCTATTCAAAATGAGCTTTGGATGGAATTTTTCTGATAATCCATGTGAAAGTTATGCCCTGGTCAATTTCAGTTGACTTTTTCAGCTGTCCAAATAAGGAAACTTTTGCATCTTGATGATTTTCTGAGCCAAATTTTGAGAATCATGATCAAGCATTGATCAAATGATGTTTGTGGCTTCAAAATGATATGTTGACCAAAAATTTGAACTTTTGACTGTCAAATGACCATTTTGCCCCTACAGTTGACTGTAGTGCAATTTAGGGTTTTGATTGTGCAATTTTATGCTGAATGCCTTGAAACTTGATATGAGGATACTTGACCATATTTGTAGGCATATGAGACTTGATTGGGCCTTTGAACACTCCATTTTCTTGATCAGAACACAAACCCTAGTTTTGACTGTATAGGAGACCTTTGCATCATGCAACCCTTGGGGAATTTTGCAACTTGACTTGGCCATTTCTTGGAGAATATGGGAGGGCAAATTTTGGGGTGCAACAGTTGACCCTGTTCAATCTTCTTAGACCTGAGGATGCAGATTGGCTGGCGTGCCTTTCGTAATCCGAGGGTAGAAGATGATTGGACACTAGAGTGCCCAGAAATTTGCGCTCACATAGTAGCAGTGTGATGATGGAATGGGCTTATAGATGCCATTTAGAGGTTGCTGGATAGGATGATGGGCTTATAGATGCCATCTGGATGCTGATTGCGTAAGGGATTCCTTAGCGAGAACCTGCATACCTGCAAAAGAACAAATGAGTACCTGACACGTTATAGGAGTTGGTTTTCAGATGCTTGGTATAGATGTGTCCTGACTGGTTACAGGAGCTGAGTCTGGAGCTTCAAACGGCGATGAATGAACCAGGGATGGTTACTGCCTTAGTATGAATAACAAGAGAACCTTGGGCGACTTTAACTTCAACAACGCTCGTTGAGAAAAATCTTGGGTGACTTTAACTTCAACAACGCTTGTTGAGAAAAATCTTGGGTGACTTTAACTTCAACAACGCTCGTTGAGAAAAATCTTGGGTGTCTTCTACTGGATAAGCATCAGGGAGATCTTAGGGTCGATCTGACTGAACCAGAGAAGGCCTTTGACTGGTTCATATCTGGACTATATCTGGAAGGAAATCTGGAAGCAGCATCAGAACGTCACCATATCTGGTTTACATCTGAAACTATATCTGGAAGGAAATCTGGAAGCAGCATCAGAACGTCACCATATCTGGTTTACATCTGAAACTATATCTGGAAGGAAATCTGGAAGCAGTATCAGAACGTCACCATATCGGGTTTACATCTGAAACTATATCTGGAAGGAAATCTGGAAGCAGTATCAGAACGTCACCATATCGGGTTTACATCTGAAACTATATCTGGAAGGAAATCTGGAAGCAGCATCAGAACGTCACCATATTTGGGTCATATCTGAAACTATATCTAGAAGGATATCTGGAAGCAGTATCAGAACGTCACCATCTCTGGGTCATATCCGAAGCTATATCTAGAAGGAAATCTGGAAGCAGTATCAGAATGTCACCATATCTGGTTTATATCTGAAACTATATCTAGAAGGAAATCTGGAAGCAGCATCAGAACGTCACCATCTCTGGGTCATATCCGAAACTATATCTAGAAGGAAATCTGGAAGCAGCATCGGAACGTCACCATATTTGGGTCATATCTGAAACTATATCTAGAAGGATATCTGGAAGCAGCATCAGAACGTCACCATATCTGGGTCATATCCGAAACTATATCTAGAAGGAAATCTGGAAGCAGTATCAGAACGTCACCATCTCTGGGTCATATCCGAAACTATATCTAGAAGGAAATCTGGAAGCAGCATCAGAACGTCACCATATCTGGGTCATATCTGAAACTATATCTAGAAGGAAATCTGGAAGCAGCATCAGAACGTCACCATCTCTGGGTCATATCCGAAACTATATCTAGAAGGAAATCTGGAAGCAGCATCAGAACGTCACCATATCTGGGTCATATCTGAAACTATATCAAGAAGGAATTCTGGAAGCAGCATCAGAACGTCACCATGTCTGGGTCATATCCGAAACTATATCTAGAAGGAAATCTGGAAGCAGTATCAGAACGTCACCATCTCTGGGTCATATCTGAAACTATATCTAGAAGGAATTCTGGAAGCAGCATCAGAACGTCACCATGTCTGGGTCATATCTGAAACTATATCTAGAATGAATTGCGATAGTTGATAGTAGTCATTTTTGTATTGATCTTTTCCTGAAAAGGTAAAGCATTAGTTGAATGCAAGATCATGATGCATGAACTGTATGTCCTCAAAATTAATGAGATTCGTGTAGTATGATACATCTGCATGCTATAATGTATGAAGATGTGATGTTTATGAACATATGTTTCCGTCTTAGGAAAATAAATCCTTGACGGGTGCCGGGAGGTCACTCCTGGGCTGATGTTGGAGAATTAGATCTTGCTCCGCTAGGGATGATAACTGCAAGAATACCGGTAGGAGAAGATGACTCCGTTGCGGAATAAAACTTGGCAAATGGAAGATTCTGCGGAGAGAAAAAAAAAACTCTAGCGACCATGCTGGGGAGTGATACTCTGTGGGAAGAGAGATACTTTTGCTGAATTGTTGATAATAGTTTGTTGGGGATAGGAAGACTTTGTCGAGGACGCTTTTTTCCGCGGCTTTTGGCTGAGGATAACCCAGTTATATCCTGTTAAGGAAATAACTCTTTAAATCAAGCCGGACGACGCGTTCGTGTTCTGCGAGGATAAGCTTCCAAAATCAACCGGGGATAAGCTTACTGCTTGGGGAGATGATTCCAACTTTCCTGGGGAACTAGATTAGACTCTCCTGGGGAAGTATTGAACTGTATTGGTTATGTTCTTCAACGGACCCTACCTTGACACCTTAGAGGACAAAGCAATCAGATTGCTTAGACCACCCATTATTGCCCCTGTTTCTGATGTGGGAGCGGAAGATACCTGTGGAGGTGCTTGATAGTTGTTGATGGACAAACCTTCTTCTAGTAGGCAGGTGACAAGAAGACGGGACATAGTCGTACGCTTTAATCCCTAACTTTTGCCTGGACCGCCCTTTCGGGTTTTCAGTCCACCGGGATACCCATTTTTGCCCAAGCCGCCTTTTCAGGTTTTCGACTTGCCGGGTGTACAGATTTTTTTTCATTTCATCCCTTC
The DNA here is from genome assembly GCA_948472305.1 of Vicia faba. Taxonomy (NCBI): domain Eukaryota; kingdom Viridiplantae; phylum Streptophyta; class Magnoliopsida; order Fabales; family Fabaceae; genus Vicia; species Vicia faba. Next base: position 674,572,836 of record OX451736.1, read on the forward strand.
ATTTTGCCCGAACCCTTTTGGTTCGCCGGGAAGCCCTTATTTTTGCCTAGGCGTGTCAACCTAGCGGGTCTTTGATTATGCGTAGTATTTTTTTTCCGACTATGTCCGTTCTCAGAAAGTCAGGAGTTGCCCCTGTTAGAAGTGTAGTGTTGCCATACTACCAGAAGATCTTTGTTTGATCGTGCAAGATTCGTTGCTGGAGTGCCCCAAGTGACTCAGGCAGAGATTTGCCCCAGGCTTTTTGGCCTTTGAGAGATTCTCTGGATCTTGACTTAACTGCCCCAGATGGTAGATCATGATCACGCCGTGCCCCTTGATTGGAGATACTCTTGTTCATTAGACTTTCGTCATGCGAATTTCTATGCTGTTCAAGCAAAAAGTCATATGCAAACAAAGTTATGTTAAAATGCAAAGCTTATGTCTGTCTTGAAGATTTTAAAAATGCATTCTTTTTTCATAAAACAAATGAATGTTTGTAAAACGTGATGTCAACTCCTTCTTTATAGTAAACTTTAAGGAGTCAGGATACCTTTCATAACAGTATGCTTTCGGACCAACCCATGCTTCAGCTAGGACTTTTAAGGGTTATAACGTGGCTTGGTTCACGGTTTAAGAAACAAAGGATAAAGGCTCAAATTTTATTTGTACCCACCCGTTCTTCGTGATGTTCTCCAAACCTAAACTCAGTTGATCATACGTTAGACCTTGTTTGAGTATTTACTCTGATTTTCCGGTGATGATTCAGATGCTGATGACTTATTTTGAATAGGCAGTCATTCCTTTCTTGTTGAGGGTTGGTAAGACCTCTTTCTTGATTTTTGTCATCCCTATTTTTTTTGCCTGAACTGTTTCCTTTTTGGAATTACAGTCAGCGGGATGCCCCAGTTTGGTAAGTCTTCTTTATTGGTTTTGACTTTTTGGGCTTTTCATTTATGATTTTTTTTTTAATAATGACTGCCTGTCCTTATGATTGTTCGGAACCATCACTGTATTTTGTTTTTTTGAAAAACTCATTTGGTGCCATTCATTGTGCACTTGGATCAATTGAGAAAACTACCCTGCCCCAGGTTATGATTAAGGGTTTTGATTTTCGAAAATAAAAACTCCTACTTCTTTGGCTCATATGGGTTGACGAGGGATTATCTTCCTTATAACTCCAGTGTTTAGGATTTGAAACAATGCCCGTACCTCATCAGCGGGGTCTGTTCAAAAGCATACTGTAAAGATAGCGGTATCGTTTTCGTCATCCTCCCTCAAGAGGCTCAGAATTATTAACCAAGAGTTGATCATCAGAAAAAATATGAAAAGAATTTTGAATATAATGAAAGCAATTGTATTAATTCCCAAAACAGACATATGCGATGCATTAATAGAATAAAAGAGTTTGCTATGACATTAATTGTTTATATAAGCAAAGAAGAACACAACTCAGAAATTCAAATAAACAAAAGGTCTTCAATGATTGGGCGACGGAGCGGTGATTATGTTCGGAGTCTCAGGCACTTCAAACTGAATCTCTCCGGCGTCGATCATGTCTTGGATCTTGTTCTTGAGAGGCCAGCAGTTGTCCGTAGTATGCCCCGGGCTATCAGAATGATATGCGCACCTATCGTTGGGATGATAGTTAGGAGCCGAAGTGTTCGGATTCCGAAGGGGAGCCCTTAAGGTGATCAGCCCTGCCTTCAACATTTGTTGTAGTGCTTGATCCAGCGACATGTTGAGTTTGGTATACTGTCGTTTCTCCTTGCGCTGCTGCCCCTGTCCTTGTTGAGCAGGTCCAGGATTGGAGATCTAGATTGCCCCTACCTCATGACGGCTCTTTTTACCGTGCACAGAATTGGATTCTTTCTTTCCATGATGAGGTTTTTTATCAGAAGGTGCAGCCTCTTGAATTTTCCCAGACCGGATACCAGCTTCTATTCGCTCTCCAGTCAAGATAAGATCTGTGAATCCAGCAGACGAATTCCCAATTAGGTGGTTGTAGAACGGACCAGACAGGGTCCCCAAGAACATATCGACAAGTTCCCGATCAGTCAGAGGTGGTTGTACCCTTCCAGCAAGATCCCTCCATTTCTGCGCATATTCTTTAAAACCTTCACTTGATCCTAACGACATACCCTGGAGTTGGGTACGCGTAGGAGCAAGGTCGGCATTATATTGATACTGCTTGTAGAAAGCAGTAGCCAACTCCTCCCAGTTACGAACCTTGGTCCCATCTAGCTGATAGAACCATTCGAGATGAGTCCCTGAAAGACTCTCCTGAAAGAAGTGGATCCACAAATTCTTGTCCACCGTATATGGTTGAATCTTCCGAACATAGGACCTGAGATGTAACTTGGGACAAGACGCCCCGTCATACTTGGTAAAGGATGGTGCTTTGAACTTCCGAGGAATAATCACACCAGTTGACAAACCCAGCTCTCCAAAATCCAGCCCAGATACCTGTTGGATCTCCATAGCATTCAGCCTATCCTCCAACTGTTTGTACTTGTCTTCGGCAGGAGGGTATTGTTCGTCGTTGAAATCTGTCTCGTTGTCGGAGACCACTGGACTGGGAACCCTTTCCCCCTGATGACTACCTTCCCTCACAGATGGAGTTGTCCTCTCAGTTTCAATCTGCGGTGCATTCCCGGATCTGCGTCTAGGGCTGAACAAAACAGTCCTCCTCTTCTTCTTTTCTTTCTTCAAGAGCAGAGCCTTCAGATCTTGTTGCCCCTGGGTCAAGTTCATGATCAACCCTTGGAATTGGGCGTTCTGAGCCTGGAGGGCCTTGATGGACTGCTCAGCTGATGATTCAGGATTCATGACGATAGGCTGAAATAAACAGCGAAGAAGGGTAAGCAACCTGTCAAAGGGATACCTGCGATGCAATGAGATGTATGACATGCATGTAATGTTTTCAAGGACCTCGCGGGATAAACAAGACAGTTTGTTAGAATTGGAAACCGGTAGCTCGATTGAAGGAACTTCATGTTGTTGAGAATTCTTCTTCAAGGGTCAAAGGCTCACCATATCCAGTGGGTCATAGCCCCTGACAACCTTGGCTAGAGGAAAATAAATCCTCTTTGCCCCTGGCTAGATGTTTGATTTATCATGACCTGCATCACAAGCCCTTGAGATCCTTGAAATGGGTTAGGATGTATGCAATGGTATGATGTTATGGTATGCATGGGGTAATGTGAGTAGCCCTGTTATGAGTCCCAATTAAGGGCATAAACAAACCCTGCAAGAAATTCAGTATACTTTGTTATGAGTCCCAATTAAGGACTATAAACAAAACCTGCAAGAGACCTAGTAAACCCTGTTATGAGTCCCAGTTAAAGACTATAAACAAAACCTGCAAGTAGCTTATGTGTCAGATAACATGCATACAATTAGTCAAGTACGAAGGCACACAAGTCACACAAGAGAAGCCCTTAGAGTTTAGGCCAGCATGAGGTCTAGGTGTTACCCTCTTTCAGTTGGTTGGTTCATACCTGTCCTATCAAAGTAACCGGGTTCTTAGAGGATCCCAATATCATTGACTACCCTCAATCGGTCATAACTCCAGCATCGCAATCTTTTCTTGCGGCCAGAACCATCACGAGAGTTTAGCCTCAATGGGCGTAGCATACTGCTACTGTTCTAATGGCCAAGTTGTGTCATTTAAGGTTCTAAGGTCTGTTGGTGCTTAATGACTCCTTGGAAGACCCATATTCTCCCCGTTTCAACACGAGGGATATCGGTACAGACCAAGGCGCCACACCAACGTAGCCACTGCTTCACCCATGTCGGTATACGCCGGACAGGTCCCTCACAGCTTATGCTACCTAAACAGGGTATCCCCAGATCCGGGTTAGGATCTATGTAACTCCGATACAACCCACAATAGTAAAGCAAGCAAGTCAGACAATTGAAAACACAGTTATGAACTAGCCCTAAGGTACACCTCACTTTATAAAGGATTCCCCAGCAGAGTCGCCAGTTCTGTGATCGGTGGATCTGGAACTGACTGTTTAACGCTGGTTTCGCGAAATGTCGCGGAAGCAAGAGTCGCCACCGTCTTTTATTTTCTCCAAATGGAAAGGACAAAAGCACAGAAAAATTCCTTATAGAGATTGCTCTCGGTTCGGGAGGTAGATTATAGAAAGGGAAGGTGTTAGCACCCTTTCTATCCATGGTTATCCATGGGCTCTTAGATACTTGCTCATTGTGTTTTCAAAAATTGTTTGTTTGCTTTTCAACTGTGGGTTTTTAAAAAGGGTTTCTTTGAAAGTTTCAGATCGACTCTTGTGTCAGAGTGTTTGAGAAATTGCTTTGAAAGCTTTTGAAAAGTGTCGGTGTGAAAAGATTTTTGTTTGTTTTTGAAGAGAGCAAGTATCTACGAGAACCTACCTACCCTAAGGAATTTGTCTGTGTAAATGTCCTTTAAAGTAGTGCCATCCCACCATTGAGAGGTAGGTAGCACCACCGTTGGAGGTGTTCGGGTCAATTCGAGGTTCGGGACATGGTGATCACCAGAGCAATGGGAAGACACCTTAGAAGCTACCCTCTTGCCAGGTTCCCGGATCATGAGGACTTACTAAGACATCCTCTACTCGACGATCACCTTTCGAGGCAAGGCAACAGTGAGGCGTACCCTAGGGGTGGTGTGTGCGATTCGTGTGTCGTTTTCAGATATATTTGTCTTGTCATGTTTATTGGTGTGCTACGCTTGATTTTATTTTGACATACATTCTTTCGTGCTTTGTTTAACGATTAAAAGTTGCGGGAAAGTAAATTCTAAAGCTATTACAAATGGCGCGGGTCCACATCGCCAAAATTAAACCGGACCCGATTTGACGGAAAGTAAATAAAGCAAAGTAAATAACGAAATTGAAAAGTGCGAGAAGTTTAAGTTACAAAGCTTTGGGAGAGGTACATAATTAATTAAGCAAAATAAAATAAATATGCGAAATTAAACAATTAAGAATATGGGCGTTGGACCCTTTTGCAAAAAATTAATATTAACGAGGAATTAAAATTAAAATTTAAAAGAAAATGTTTTTGGTATTTTTAGTATTTTTGAGATTTTATAGAAAAAAGAATTAATTGCAATTAAAATGAAATGTTAAACCTAGTTCTAATTATTTTTAAATTATTATGAAAAATATTGAATTTTAACCTAATTTAAACCTAAGTTAATTTACATGCTAATTTAATTATAAAAATAAATAAATATTATTATAAAAAAGAGAAAAATTAAAAAGGAATAAAAATTATCAATTAAACCTAATTCTACAAATTTTTTAGATTTTATTATGAAAAGAATTAAAATTGCAACCTAATTTAAAACTAATTAATTACATGCTAATTTATTTACAAGAAAGCATCAACATAACTAATCATTATATTTTTCATCTTTTTCTGAGTTTTTTATATGTTTTATATTTGGTAAAAAATAATTAATTGAATTAAAACAATAAAGTAAATAAAACAATAATTGAAAAATAAAATATGAAGAAAAAGATAGAAAATTGCAAACCAGGGGGGGTGGAAGTCCCAAATTGGAGGTAGGACTTTGAATAATCTGGCCCAAAAAACCCTGGGTCCGTTTGACTTTCCAGATGGCCTATTGACATGTTGACCAGCGCTTATGGTGTTCTCCAATCCTAGCCTTTGATCTGAAGCAGCTAGACGCGTGGCTGGCCTGATGGTGATGGAATATGGTACACCCTGGCGCTGAGAGCACACACAAGCGTTATTGGAAAAATGATATTGAAAGGGGTGGGGGACCTGGGATCGAACCCAGGTCCTTTTGGTTACCTTCCCATCTGCGTGCCACTGAACCACTTAGCGTGCTTTGAATATATAGAGATAAACAAATAATATAAGACAAAAGCACCGGTGAATGGGATTTGCGCGCAAAAATTTGAATAAGCCACTCACTGACTGCCACGAAGTCTTCTTCTTCGTTGCTTTGTTTTCCTGAAAAAACAATAAATATTTAACGGGGGTTTTGAACCCCCTCAAAACAAGCTTAATTCAATAATAGCGACTAGACCCTGAAGGCCTATAAATTAAGCGCGAGCATGTTGTTTTCTTCGTCCCAGCTCCCAGAATCCATCCATGGCATTGTGGTGGTCGAATTTTACGTTATTGGGAAACCCCTAATTGGGAGCCCAAGAAACCCTAGACTGCATCAATGGCCAAATCACGTATATAGCACAAAAACGAAATTAATTTGCATGGTTAGTTTCAGAAACTCATAACAAACATGAATCAATGGATAAAAATTGCAAATTATGCACAAATCATGATGCACGATTCTGAAAATTTCTTGACACAGTTGAGGTTCTCGTTACCAATTCCTTGCCTTTTGATGAATGTTCTGGATTGGAATATGATCAATGAAGCTTCAGGAAGCTATTGAAATAGTTTTTGTGCCTTGAATCAACCTCTAGCAATGATTTCAGTTTTGACTTTTTAGAGAATTTTTTCAAGTTTGTCTATGGCCTTTGAGCGCAGTTTTTTGTCCATTGTGATTAGGGTTCTCCTCTAGCATTTGTACTGAAGCTATTAGGTTAACAAAACTCAATCAAATCTCTTGTAATCATGGATTTTGAATATTTGATTTCTTAAGATTTTCCATATCTTTTTTCATGTGTATTTTGTGTCAATTATGCTCAAATCAATCCAATTCTTTCCTATTTGACCTATGCACGAAATCTTGATGGCAAAACATGTATAAAAAGATTTGAAAACTTAGATTAGTATTTTTCCTATATTTAATTTGATTTAAATGAATTAATGTGAATAAAAATTCAAATAAATACATAAAAAATGAGAAAATACTTCCCTTTGGGCCAAGTGGTCGTGCACATGCTTAGAATGATGAACCATGGAAGAAAAATGGGCCCATTAGCAATTTTAGGTCATTTGAAGTAATGTTGGCTTTTCAAAATATCCAAAAATTTCCCAACTTCCACAAGGCATAACTTGCTCAATTTTTAAGCTTTTCTCATGTTCTTGGACATTTTGGAAAGGTCTTTGAGTCCTTTAACCAATGCGTTTGGTCCCATGTCATTTTGATTTACCAATCTCAAGTTATGGCCTTTGACTTAAAGTCCCTTTTTGTTGACTTTTGAAAATGACCTATAATGTTGAAATTGGTAACTTTTTGTGAGAGAATTTATTGGACTTGAAGTATGAATGTGAGTTGTAGGAAATGTCTTTCTCTTCAAAATGAGCTTTGGATGGAATTTTTCTGATAATCCATGTGAAAGTTATGCCCTGGTCAATTTCAGTTGACTTTTTCAGCTGTCCAAATAAGGAAACTTTTGCATCTTGATGATTTTCTGAGCCAAATTTTGAGAATCATGATCAAGCATTGATCAAATGATGTTTGTGGCTTCAAAATGATATGTTGACCAAAAATTTGAACTTTTGACTGTCAAATGACCATTTTGCCCCTACAGTTGACTGTAGTGCAATTTAGGATTTTGACTGTGCAATTTTATGCTGAATGCCTTGAAACTTGATATGAGGATACTTGACCATATTTGTAGGCATCTGAGACTTGATTGGGCCTTTGAACACTCCATTTTCTTGATCAGAACATAAACCCTAGTTTTGACTGTATAGGAGACCTTTGCATCATGCAACCCTTGGGGAATTTTGCAACTTGACTTGGCCATTTCTTGGAGAATATGGGAGGGCAAATTTTGGGGTGCAACACCTACAATTCATCTTCACACTTCAATTCCAATAAATGCTCTCACAAAAATTTATCAATTTCAACATTATAGGTCATTTTCAAAAGTCAACAAAAAGGCACTTTAAGTCAAAGACCATAACTTCATATTGGTAAATCAAAATGACATGGGACCAAAGACATTGGTTAGAGGACTTCAAGACCTTTCCAAAATGTCCAAGAACATGATCATAGCTTCAAAATTGAGCAAGATATGCCTTGGGGAAGTTGGGAAATTTTTGGGAATTTTGAAAAGTCAACTTTGCACAAAAGGCTTCAAAAATGCTAATGGGCCTCAAATTCTTCCATGAATCATTACCCAAAGCATATGCACGACCCATTAAGCTCAAAGGGATTTATTTTCTTATTTTTAAATAATTAATTGAATTTTTAATCTTATTAATTCATTTAATTAAATTTAATTATGAGAAAAATATTAAACAATGGTTTTAAATCTTTTTTGTGCAGCAAATATGTCCATTATATGCAAGAGATTTCGTGCACCATCTCAAGGGGACAATATCATCCATATTTGGCAAGAATTGCATGGAAAAAGATTGGAAAAGATATGAACAAAATCAAATATTGAAATCATAAATTCAATGGATCTTTGGACTGGGTTTTGACCTAATTTCGTTCAAATACTTATACACAAGCTAACCTAATGCACATGGACACGAAAAACTGCTGAAAAAGGCATAATCAATTTGCAACTTTTGGCCAAAAATTTGGAAACTGAAATCCTAGTTACTGCACGTTTCAAAGCCTAAAATCTATTCCAACACATTGCTGGACCATCAAGGAAGCTTTTGCGATCAAGAATCAATCAAAACGTGCCAAGAATCATAGAACACAGGTTATACGGTTTGCCAAAAATCCTTGAATCCCATATCATGATTCATGCACTTTTAGTCATTTTTTTGATTGATTTATACTAATATAAACTTGTTGAAGCGATTGGTATAACTGAATTGGATTAATATTGCCTGAATCAAGATTCACCATGGACGAAAATTAGGTTTTCAGGAAGCTTCCAATTAGGGCTTTCTTCATATGGAAAAATTGGCCCTTAAAACCTATGCCATTGAATTCGTGGTATCAAGACGAAGCAAACCCATACCTCGCGCCCTTTTTATATTTGTCCATGTTCTAATCACTATTTTCATAGTTTGCAGTTTGTGGGGGTTTAAAACCCCCGCTACTTGTTTTGTGTTTTTGCAGAAAGATGAAGACGAAGCATAGGTGTCCAAGCGTGAGTGGAGGATTCAAATACTGGCGCGCAATTTTTTGTTTACACCACTAACTAACATTTTTTGTATATTATATTTTCCATGCATTATGTTAACAAAGAAACTCAACAGCGCAGTTGGCTGGCAACGTGTCCCTCCAGCGTTGGGACCTGGGTTCGATTCCCAGGTCCCCCACATATTGTGTAATTTTTGTTGTAGCATATTCCCATGCAGTGCACGCCCCAAAGTCCATCATACAACCTCACATCCAAGCCTGCCACGCGCCCATGAGCTTCAATCCAAAGGCTACAAGAGGATGTCTACCATGTACCTCAGTCCATGGACACGCACTCAAGCTGGAAAAGTCAAGCCAGGCCTTGTCTTTTGGGCCAAATTACTCCAATTCACCTCCTAAATGGGCCTGATACCCCCCATGGTTTGCATCATTTTTATTTTTTATTTGATTTTCTTTTAATTCTTTTTAATGTTTTAATTATCTCTTTTAATTCCATAAAATAACTTTTCATAATATAAAATACAGAAAAATCAAAAAATACAATATATTTAAGTATTATTATTTCACCATTAATTTATTTTGTAAATAAACTTTAATAATTAAATTAGTTTAATTTAGGGTTAAAATTTTAATCTTTTCTTAAATAATTAAAATAGGTAGAATTAGGGTTTTTAACCTTTTCATTTTTTTTAATAAATAATTTTCTCATCATTATTATTTTTTGTAAATAAACATGTACATTAATTATTTAATAAATTAGGTTAAACTTTAATATTTTTCATTAATAATTAAAAACAACTTAGAATTAGGGTTTCTCTTGATTTGCAATTTTCTTTATTTTCATGAAACAAAAACCTAAAAAACATTTCTTTTCTTTAATAATCAATTAGCTTTTAATTTCAATTTAATTTCTCAAAAGGGTCAAAACCCTCGGACGTTCAATTTCTTTCGCGCGCATTTATTCTTATTTTTCTTTTCGAATATTATGTAACTGCTCAAGCCATGTAATAGTAATTGGTCTATTTACTTCCCGCATTTTTTATTAAAACGGGTCTTTGTAATTTGGCGATGTATAGACCCGCGCCTTGTAATAGCGTAGGATTTTATTTTCCGCATTTAAATTTCCGCACTTTTAAATTCTAATTGCATGAAAGAATGTATGCGAATTAAAAACAATGCGTAGCTCACCATGCCATGATCAAAAGATAAATGCTAAACTGAAAACAACAAACAAATTCACACACCACTCTTAGGGTACGCCTCACTGTTGCCTTACCTTCGAAACGTGGTCGTCGAGTATAGGACGTTTTTGTAAGTCCTTATGTCCATGATCCAGTTGCCTCGAAATGGTTGCCTCGGATTAAAAAGGATCAATGGCATAAGGGTAGCTTCTAAGGTGTCCTACTGTTGCTCTGGTGACCACACTGTCCCTACAAACGAATTGACCCGAACACCTCCAACGGTGGTGCTACCTATCTCTCAATGGTGGGATGGCACTACCTTAAGGACATTTACACAGCCTAATTCCTTAGGGTAGGTAGATGACTCATAGATACTTGCTATATTCAAAAAAAAAATCAAAACTCTTTTCACACTGACACTTTCAAAAAAGCTTTCAAAACAATTTTTCAAACACTCTTGAGGACTGATACAAGAGTTATTCTGAAATCTTTAAACGAAACTTTTTCAAACCCACTCACACTTTGAAAAGCAAACACTTTTGAAAACACAATGAGCAAGTATCTAAGAGCCCGTGGATAACCACGGATAGAAAGGGTGCTAACACCTTCCCTTTCTATATATCTACCTCCCAAACCGAGAAACTATCTCATAAGGAATTTTGCTGTGCTTTTGTCCTGTCCATATTGGAGAAAATAAAAGACGGTGGCGACTCTTGCTTCCGCGATATTTTGCGAACCAGCGTTAAACAGTCAGTTCTAAATCCACCGATCACAGAACTGACGACTCTGCTGGGGACTCTTAAAGTGAGGGGTACCTTAGGATAGCTCAGACTTGTGTTTTCAATTCCTGTGTTTGTTTGCTTTATATTTGTGGGCTGCATCGGAGTTTCATAGATCCTAACCCGGATCTGGGGGATACCCTGTTAGGTAGCATAAGCTGTGAGGGACCTGTCCGGCGTAGACCGACACGGGTGAAGCAGTGGCTACATTGGTGTGGCGCCTTGGTCTGTACTGATATCCCTTGTGTCGCAACGAGGAGAATATGGGTCTTCTGAGGAGTCATTAAGCACCAACCGACCTTAGAACCTTAAATGACCCAACTTGGCCAATAGAACAGTAGCAGTATGCTACGCCCATTGAGGCTAAACTCTCGTGATGGTTCTGGCCGCAAGAAAAGATTGCGATGCTGGAGTTATGACCGATTGAGGGTAGTCAGTGATATTGGGATCCTCTAGAACCCGGTTACTTCTGATAGGACAGGTCTTAACCAACAAACTGAAAGAGGGTAATACCTAGACTCCACGCTGGCCTAAACTCTAAGGGTTGTCTTGTGTGACTTGTGTGCTTTCAAACTTGACTACTTGCATGCTTGTCATCTAACACATGAGCTTCTTGCAGGTTTTGTTTATAGTCCTTAATCTGGACTCACAACAGGGTTTACTTACATTACCCCACCCATAGCATAACATCATACCATCATACCATTGCATGCATCTTGCATAAAAGCTAATCCATTTCAAGGATCTCAAGGGCTTGTGATGCAGGTCATGATGAATCAAAGTGTCTAGCAAGGGGCAAAGGGGATTTATTTTCCTCTAGCCAAGGTTGTCAGGGGCTATGACCCACTCGATATGGTGAGCCTTGACCCTTGAAGAAGGACTCTCAACAACATGCAGTTCCTTCAATCAAGCTATCGGACTCCAATTCTAACAAGTTTCTTTGTTTACCCCGCGAGATCCTTGAAAACATTGCATGCATACATACATATCATTGCATTACAGGTATCCCTTTTACAAGTTGCTTACCTTCTTCACTGTTTATTTCAGCCGCTCATCATGAATCCTGAGTCATCTACTGAGCAATCCATCAAGGCCCTCCAGGCTCAGAACGCCCAGTTCCAAGAGTTAATCATGAGTCTAGCCCAGAGGCAACAAGATCTGAAGACCCTGCTTTTGAAAAAGAAGAAGAAGAGGACGGTGCTGTTCAACCCTAGACGCAAATCTGGGAATGGATCACAAAATGAAGTTGAGCAGACTACCCCATCTGTTGGGAAAGACAGTCCCCATGAGAGAGAGGTGCCTAGTCCAGTAGTCTCCGACAACGAGATCGATTACAATGATGAACAGTACCCTCCAGCTGAGGACATGTACAAGCAGTTAGAAGACAGGCTAAGTGCTATGGAAATACAAAAGGTGCCTGGCCTGGACTTCGAAGATCTAGGTCTGTCTTTTGGGGTGGTAATCCCACATAAATTCAAAGCACCTGCTTTAGCAAAATACGATGGGACATCCTGTCCTAAGCTGCATCTCAGATCATATATAAGGAGGATCCAGCCCTACATGGCTGACAAGAATTTATGGATTCACTTCTTTCAGGATAGTCTGTCAGGAATTCAACTCGACTGGTTCTATCAACTGAATGGAGCCAATATCCGCAGCTGGGAGGACTTGGCCACTGCATTCTACAAGCAGTACCAGTACAATGCTGACCTGGCTCCCACGCGCACTCAGCTTCAGGGAATGTCTATGGGTGCAGGCGAAGGCTTTAAATAATATGCTCAAAAATGGAGGGACCTTGCTGGAAGGGTACAGCCACCTCTGACTGACCGGGAACTCGTTGATATGTTCTTGGGGACCCTATCCGGGCCGTTCTTCAATCATCTCATTGGTAATTCATCTGCAGGGTTTACAGACCTCATTCTGACTGGGGAAAGAATTGAAGCTGGTATCAAGGCTGGGAAGATTCAAGAGGCCACACCTTCTGATACTCACAAAAATCCTTACATGGGGAAGAAAGAGTCTAATGCTGCATACAGTCAAAAGAGTCGTCGTGACCAACATGCAGGGGCAGTCATGATCTCTGGTTCTGCACCACGCCGACAACCACAAAAGGGAAATCAACGAAGGCCGGACGAGCCTAAAAGACAATTCACCAACATCAACATGCCATTGTCACAAGCATTGCAACACATGTTGAAGATGAATCTGATTGCGGTGATCAACCCTCCTGCAAATCCCAAAACCTCGTCTCCAAATTACAACCCAGACGCGAGGTGTGCTTATCATTCCAATAGTCCAGGGCACGATACTGAGGATTGTTGGGCATTAAAATACAAGATCCAGAATATGATCGACGCCAAGGAGATCGAATTCGAGCCTGCTGAGACTCCCAATGTGATCACTGCTCCCTTGCCAAAACATGGCTAGGATTGGAAATTTTTTATTCATTCGAATGTTCAAGTTGTAATTTTCTTTGCTTGTTCAAACATTTGTTCATGTCAAACTCTTTTACTTTATCAGTGCATCACATATGTCTGTTTTGAATCAATATATTCGCATTCGCTATATTCAAACTGCTTTCATTTTTTGATGTCAACTCTCAATTAATAATTCTAAGCCTCTTAAGGGAGGATGACGAAAACGATACCACGATCTTTACAGTATGCTTTTGAACAGACCCCGCTGATGAGGTACATGCATTGTTTCAATTCCTAAACACTGGAGTTATAAGGAAGATAATCCCTCGTCAACCCCTTTGAGCCAAAGAAGTTGGAGTTTTTCTTTTCGAAAATTAAAACCCTTAATCATAACCTGGGGCAGGGTAGTTCTCTCAGTTGATCCAAGTGCATAACGAATGGCACCAAAGAGGTCCTTACAAAACAAAAGACAATGATGGTTCCGAATAATCATAAAGACAGGCAGTCATTACCAAAAAAAAAAAAACTAAAGCCCAATAAGTCAAAACCTATGAAGGAGACTTACAAAACTGGGGCATCCCGCTGACTGTAATTCCAAAAGAAACAGTTCAGGCAAAAAACAGGGATAATGAAATAAAAAAGAAAGAGGTCCAACAAATCCTCAACAAAAGGAAAGGACTGCCTATTCAAATGAATTGTCAACATCCGAACCATCATTGGAATATCAGGACAAAGACCCAAACAAGGTCAAACGCACGATCAACTGAGTTTAGGTTTGAAGAACATTACGAAGAGCGGGTGGGTACAAATAAAATTTGATCCTTTACCCTTTGTTTCTTAAACCGTGAACCTGGCCACGTTATAACCCTTAAAAGTCCTAGCTGAAGCATGGGTTAGTTCGAAAGCATACTGTTACAAAGGTATCCTGACTCCTTAAGGCTTGTTGTAAAATACTGAGTTGTCATCACAGTTTACAAAAAATTCACTTGTTTTTATGAAAAAATGCATTTTCAAAAAACTTCAAGACAGACATAAGCTTTGCATTCTTGATATAATACTGTTTGCGTATGACTATTTGTTCGAACAGCAGAGAAATTCGCACGAAGAATATCTAGTGAACAAAAGCACTTCCAATCAAGGGGCATGGCATGATCATTGTCCATCATCTGGGGCAGTTAAGTCAAGATTCGGAGAATCTCTCAAAAGGCCAACCAGCCTGGGGCAAATCTCCATCTGGATCACTTGGAGCGTTGGACGATCAAACAAAGATCTTCTGGTAGTATGGCAACACTACACTACTGACAGGGGCACCTCCCTACATCCTGAGAGCATGGACATAGTCGAAAAAATACTACGCAAAATCAAAGACCCACTAGGTTGACACACCTAGGCAAAAATAAGGGCTTCCCGGCGAACCAAAAGGGTTCAGGCAAAAATAAGGGATGAATATGAAAAAATCTGTACACCCGGCAAGCCGAAAACTTGAAAAGGCGGCTTGGGCAAAAATGGGTATCCCGGTGGACTGAAAACCCGAAAGGGCGGTCCAGGCAAAAGTTAGGGATTAAAGCGTACGACTATGTCCTGTCATCTCGTCACTTGCCTACCAGAAGAAGATTTGTCAATCGGCAGGTATCAAGCACCTCATAGGCCTTCTTCTCCCGCAGAAGCTGGGGCAATAAGAATTGTCCGAACGGTACAAGCTGCTCTGTCCTCCAGGTACAAGGTAGATTCAGCTGAAGAACGACCAGGTTACCTTCACTCCCCGCAGAGTAGGACAAGAGTCAGCAAGGATCTCTCCAAGCAGAGTTGGTCTCCCATCAGCCCCGAAAAGGCACAACATCCCTAGCAAGTCAGCGATACTCTCCCCAAGCAGAGTTAGCTTACTGTCAGCCTTAAGGAAGTTGGATTATCCCCCGAAGATCTCAATATTCCCCGACGGAGTACACAAACACTCCTAACAAGCATTCCCGGCAGTCTTGATCTAAGATTGTTCCCCAGCGGAATACCAGACATCCCAGTGGAGCCACTTCCCCAGTACAGTTCCAAAAGTCTCCCCAGGAGAGTTGAATCAATCTCCCCAGTAGATTCTGGAAGCTTATCCCCAGTAGATTCTGGAAGCTTGTCCCCTGCAGAGTACCAACGTATCTCTCCCCGACCATGTTGTCCAAAGCCATCCTTGCAAAGAAATGATAAAATAATGGGTAACGTGAAAGGTACAAGTGGGGGGCCTTTTGGCAGTTGGGGTGCAGAAGATGTGACTTATGCTTCTGGCCTTGCTTGTGCTCATACCAAAATCAGGTTGAAAGCTGATTTTGTGACTAAAGTATTCTCTATGAAAAGAAAGAGTATATAGCCTTTAACCAAGAATAGTAGTATCTAAAAGAAAAAGTTTAAAACTCTTGTACAAGCCTCTGATTATGTAAAGATTTGGAAGCAACATAGCCTGGAAAACGAGATTTGGTCTTGAGTCGAATGCAAGAGTGAGATTGAAGCACACCTGTTCGAAGGAAGCCTTTGCCTCAGTCGAAGCTTGTGGTCGAAACAAGCTAATGCCCAGTCGAAGCTTGTATCGAAGAAAACATATTGCCAAATCGAAAGCTCATGCTCAAAGGAAGCATATTGCCCAATCGAAGCTTGGGCCAAAACAAACATAAAGGGAGTCATTGCCTTTTAGCGTGAGGGAAGTTCCTAGCTTCTGAGTCGAAGGGTATTTCCAAGTTGCATTCGAAGGAGGCTCTTGCTCAAAACGAAGGATGTAATCCAAGTTGCATTCGAAGGAGGTTTCCAATCCAAACGAAGGATGTACCTAAACTTGCATTCGAAGGAGGCTTTAAGTTCAAAATGAAGGACATTCCCAAGTTGCATTCGACGGAGGCCAAGAGTCAGTCGAAGGGTGCTGAATCGAAGGAGACCTATTTTCCTCCAAATTTGTTAAAATGTTATTTCTATATGTTTTCTCACTTTTTGACAGTTTCCTTTTAATTTTGGTATTGGAAAATCCCAATGCACTTGTGCAAGCTTAAACCTTGAAAATCCTTGTGAGAAAGGCCTTGAAGAATGAGAGGGAAAATTTTGGGGTACAACATGTGGCAACTAAAAAGGCAACCGCCTAACTAGCCTCTAGAAAGCATACATGCATCCCACTAATCATGCCATCTGTTAACCAAAAGAAATCGAAAAGCTTTTTCCTTCCTACTATAAATACTCTTCACCTCCAACACTTGGAAACTTTTCCATTTCAGCTCTCACTTTCTTCATACTTCTTACGAATACTCTTCACCTCCACTGGTTTTGATCCATAGAGAATGATCCGGACCCTTGATAAGCATAGTGAAGGGTGGTGGTACAAACTACTGTTGTGAAGTACCATCCTATCTTGTGGTGTCACCTGTAACAAAATCAGCAAATTGACTGTCCTCGTCATCAGGGACGACACTTGTATATAACCAGTTATTTCTATCAACAATGTCGATTCTATCCCGGTCGGGAAGTTCAATTTTAAACCTGTTACAGATCATCACCGAGTACGTGATATGGGCAACAAAAATCATACCCTGGGGAATCAGTGACTCCATATCAATTTTATGCTTACCTAGAACAAGAGTATCATCAACCAACAAAGATTCATATCCGAGATGCTCAACAATTTGGGTAATCATACCCCCACAAAAATACCACTAGTGGATGCACAAGCCACTCTGCCCAAATAACCAGCCGCAAAGTAGGCGGCATTAACAACCTCATGATTTGCGGTAGCATAAAGGAAGAATAACTTTCTCTGAGTGGCCATCCCGGTGCTATCACCCCTGCCAAACAAAGTATATGCAAGGCTCTTCTGTCTGTATAAAAAACAAGGGTTCTGGATTATCGAAGCTTTGGCTGATGCAAAACAGTAACTTGATATACCTCTAATAGCGGACCAAAATTGTGTCACAAGAAACTCCTCCGAAACAGCTTCGGGCCTGTAAATGGGAAGTTTGAGGACACCACCTAATTCCTCAACAGACAACTGATGGTTTTCGTTGAAAAGGCAGAATTTGAGAGTACCAAAGTAGTATCTCATATCGCTGGTCCATGTTTTTTCTAGATGAAACTCAAGAGTACTTAGAAACTCGAGAGTGATGCACTCAAAAGTTGGATCTTCTAAATACATGAATTCCAATAATCCTATACTATGAAACATTCTATCAATCTCAAATTTTAAACCTAAATCATTCATGGTTTATTCACATATATATCTGCTCAGAGTCATCTTTCTCTTAACATGTGCCAAATACCTCTTCTCTTGAGCGTTATCCTCAAAGACAATGTTGTGCGGATTTGGATTTTGAGCACTTCTCTCACGAGTGTTGGAAGTTTCGGCGACTTGTTTGCCTTTGAGAATCTTTTTTAGGTGCATTTTCGGATTTTTAAGAAGATGAAAAAATAGAACTGTGATTTTTGGAAAACGGTACCCGGGATAATGATGAGAAGGGAAAAATATAAAGGTTTTGTGAAGGAAGTTTTGAATTTAGGGTGGGTAAGAGGTTAAAGGTGGGAGCTTTTGTGTTTGGGTTTAATGGAGTTTTAGATTTTGTGTGAGAGAATAGAAGTGAAAAAGATGAAGGTGGTGAGATAATGATTGGAAAATATGATTTTATTAGGATTTAATGCGTGTAATGGGTGGTAATTGGGTGTTAATGAGTGATGGGGTCCAAGAGAGAGAAAACAGAAAAAAATTGTTCAAATTTTCGCAAGCATGTTATGGGTTGTGTCATGCCCTACAGCCGACTGTAGAAGGGATCTTGAAACAAGGAAATTCAAGTTTTAGTTCAGGGTCCCTGCTACGGGCCGTGTTACCCCCTACAGGCGTGTTTACCCTCGAATTTTAGTAAACAACCGCTGATCTTCCAAATCCTTATACGGATCCAGTTACTTGCGAGATCGATCAGATTGATCTCAGGACATGAGTGTCTTTATTAATCTTTTAACTTGATTGTTGTATTTAACATGTTTTGTATATGAAGACAAATGGCTTCAAATGTCGAATTAAAATGCATATAAAGTGAAAGTAAAATGGCTTCATATATGAACAAATGGCTTTCCATTGTTCATATATGCTGGAGACCAACATTCTTATTTTAACTGGGTTTTATTATGTTTAAACGTTTATTTGTGTTGATTGTACATAAGCATGAAAAAGATCAAGACATTTTTGTTTCATTTTGAGCACAACTACCTGACCAAATAGTCAAATCCCCATGTAAGTGTGTGAGCATTTGTTAACCCCTTTGAGCCTTTTTTTTCAACTTGATGCTTGTCTATGAGTATTTAGTTCACTTATTTTTAATGGATTTTGATTGTTTTTTTCTTGAACCCTCAACCATGATTTATAATTTAAATTTTTACCTTGCCTTAGAAAGTAAGGAGTATTCATACATTGATGTTGGTTGAATTCAAGTTGGGGAGAGCAATGTTTGCTCACTTATGTTGTTGGTTGTTATGAGATGGTGAAAAAGAAAAAGACAAGAAAAAATGTGAAAAAGAAAATAAAATAAAAAGAAAGAAAAAATTGAAAAAGCTTTGAAAAAGAAAAACAAAAAGAGTAGAATAATTGTGCTAATAAGTATGTGATTGGTGTAACAATTTGGAGATGTAGGAGAAGTTTGATTAGAATTTGGTATTTCAAACTTTGTGAGTTGATCACTCCGTTAGGTTTAGACAAGTTTTTGTTTCAATCACCTTTAGATATTGCCCCTTGTTTGTTAACCAAGCCACATTACAATCTTGAAAAACCCTTGTGATTCTTGATTTTTTGTTTTCAATATGAGTTTTTAGATGAATGCATAATTTAGTCTTTTATTTGCAAGATTATTGGATGAATGTCAAATCCTCACTTTTGTGTGTTTTTCATCCCTCGGTGAATTTTTGCTAAGTGTGATTCATGATGTAAGCTTGTATTGTTTTAGATGGTTTAGCATGATTTATGTACTTAGGATTAGTTTCGTTTTCATGTTGTCATTGTAGAATTGTGGTAAGTATTTACTTTGCTTATGCATTTTTGTTTGAACCATACATTTGTTTTCCGTTTTCAAAACCTGTTGATTCATGATTCTTTGGTCGGTTACTTTTGTTTCTTTAGGTTGTTTGACTTTGTTTGAGGATAAACAATGTTTTAAGCTGGGGAGAGTTTGATAAGTGCAAACTATAGCTATTTTTGTATATAAGATTTGTTGCACTTATCGATTCCTTTTGTTAATACCATTTGAATAAACCCAACTTTGTTTGTAAATATGTATACTTTGTATATAATTGAGTTTTTGATTCATTTGTGTACCATTTGATAGTTTTAATGTCTTTTTGTAGGTATTGTCGAACTGTTGGAGCATTGAGTAATAAAGGCTCCCAGATGCCCTTTTCAAGCAATAAAAGCCACTACAACGCACCAGGAAGAGAAATAAAAAGTGTTGTTCTATCAGCTTCGTCGGGAGAAGCCTGGGCGAGGGACTGGCGCTCTTGGCTCATCGGGAGAGCGTGGCGCAAGAGCAAAGATGAGATTTTCCAGTGGCTTCTATCTTGGGCTCTCCAGTTGAGCGCCAGGCGAGATTTTAGGTCGTTGTCGAGCGAGACTTCTTCTCGCCTAACGAGAGTGGATATTTTTGTCAGTCTGGGAACGTGGCACAAGCTGCATGGGTAATAAGTGGTCGCTCATCGAGCGAGGATTCTGAGCGTCAGGCGAGCATGTTTGTTTCCAATTTTGTATATATTTTCATTTCATTTCATTTTAGGTTATGGTTTTTAGGGTATTTTTCCCAAACTCCATCATCCTTCATTCTTTGTACATTAGAGCTTAGAAAATAACATTGGTGGCTTGTTAATGAATTATTTAGGGTTGGGGACTTGGTGGATCGTGATTGACACCGCGTCAAGATTTGCTTTCTTCTCCATTTATTCTCTTTACAACCATTATTTTTTGGGGTTTTGTATGTAAGTATGCTTGTTTATATGTATATTTATTGCTCATGATGTTGTTTGATGCTTTCTTTACAAATCTTCATTGGTTATTGCTTGCTTTATTTGGGTTTGAGTTATTGCAGACATGGACAGACGAATCCAGATTTAGGATAAACATCTATTAGAATATATATTCTAGATATAGATTTAGGATTAACATTCATGTGGGTATCAAAACTTAAAGCTTCTGTGTTATGCTGAGAGATTGTCGATGCGAGTAATACAGTCGTTGTCTCACTCTACGTTAGAGATAACCTCTGTGTGAGCGATACATGATGATGATGATGACGACGAGTAGTTTAGGTTGATTGTAACTTGGTAGTAAGTTTAAGTATTTAACGGGTATATGAAATTCAATCTCGAGAGTCTCTATTTTTCGAAGAATGAATTCTTTTTTTGTTAATAGCTTCAATTCCCGCATTTACTTTTAAACCCATTCAAAACCCAAACTCATAAACGCGAGACTTGTCGAACGACAATTCAACATCATTAATCTCTATGGATACAATATAATAAAATTAAATAATTACTTAATTTTTCTTGCCGCTTTACCGCTTCAACACTTAGATGGGCCTCTATGATGAGACTCATAGTCTCTTAGGAGAGGTGTTTAGATGAACCTATCTTATGAGACTCTTAGTCAAGCCCCTCAGGCGATACATTTAGATGGGCCTGTCTGATGAGACTTTTATCTGAGTCCCTTAAGTGAGGCGTTTAGATGAGTATGTCTAACAATACTATTAGTCCCTTTGGCGAGTCACTTAAATGATCTTGTCTGATAAGACTCTTAGTCGTGTCCCTCATCTGAGACATTTCAATGATCTTGTCTGATGAGACTCTTAGTGTAGCGCCCCAAACTGCTACAGGATTACCGATTGACCCCACAAACCATCACGAGTCTTTTCAGCATGCTTTATCTTCATCACACGCTTTCCAGGAAACTTCCCAAAATGTCACCCATCCAAATACTACTCCAAGTTAAGCACACTTAACTGTGGAGTTCTTATCTATTAGGATACCGAAAAGAAATGCATCTTATTGGTATAGGTAGTACCTATCAATCCTTATAAGAATTCCTTTAACCATGCAAACTCTTCTCTATATAGCCTCGGGATCCCTCTTATTCTGATGTGGCGACTACTCCTCTCCCTCTTCTGGCTCAAGCGATACAAGCGATGCAACCACTCCTCTCCCTCTTCGGACTCGAGTGTTACATGCCCACCAGATTTCGCATGGGGTGTCCCTGAACCACATCGTATTGGGAGAAGTCTGTTATGATAACATTTCTAACTCCTTAGACTACTTTCAACATTACTGTCTGACCCCGCAAACCAACACGAGTCTTTTAACATGCTTTGTCCTTACTCACACGCTTTCCGGGAAACTTCCCATAAGGTCACCCAACGAAATACTACTCCAAGTCAAGCATGCTTAACTGTGGAGTTTTTATCTGTTAGGCTACTAAAAAGAAGATACATCTTGTTAGTATAGGTAATACTTATCAATCATTTTAAGAATTCCTTCAACCATGCATATTATTCTCTACAAATTCTTGGAATCCCTCTCATTCTGATGTGGCGACCATTCCTCACCCTCTTCGTCCTTAAGTGTTACATGTGGTGTAACCACTCCTCGCCTTCTACGGACTCGGGTGTTACACTTAGTTCCTCGGATGAGACGTTTAAATGAGCATGTATGGAGAGACTCTTAGTATCTCAGGAGAGACAGTTAGATGAACCTATCTGATGAGACTCTTAGTCAAGTCCCTCAGGTGAGGCATTTAGATGAGTCTGTTTGATTAAACTCTTAGTCCCTCAGGAGAGGGGTTTAGATGATCATGTTTGATAAGACTCTTAGTCTAGTCCCTCATGCGAGGCGTTTAGATGAGGTTGAGTGATGAGACTTTTAGTCGAGTCCCTCAGGCAAGTCATTCATATAAGCATATCTAATAAGACTCTTAGTCCCTAAGGCGAGGAATTTAGATGGCCATGTCTGACGAGACTCTTAGTCCCTCATGGGAGGCGCTTAGATGAACTTGTCTGATGAGAATTGTAGTTAAGTGCCTCAGAAAAGGAATTTTGATGAGTGTTGTACCCCAAAATTTTCCCTCTCATTTATCAAGATTTTCCTCACAAGACTCTTTGGACTCAAGACAAATTTAGGGTTTGCTCAGCTCAAGACATCATCTTGCACTGATGACCTGAAATTAGGGTTTGAGTTTGCACAAGGATTTTTGGACCATCAATGCTTCATGTGACTTTCATACATCATCTTGGACCCCTAAGATTTCCCATGTTAAGTTTCAAGCCTTGAATCACATTTTTTCCCAGTCAATTGGACAGTTGACCTAAAAATCAGTTGTATTAGGGAAAAAGTCAACCATGGCCAATTTACAGTCAAACTTCATAATTTTTTATCCACAATCACATTTTAGGCTCCTATGTACCATTTGATCAAGTTTGGATAACAACTCCTCAAGAAATTTGATCAAATCATCAAAAAGGCAAAATGGTCAGAATTAGGGTTTTGATTGAGAAAGGGCAATTTCTGATTTTTAACCTAACCAATGGCCAATTGGGTTCAAGCATGATTTCAAGGACTCAATAGCATAATCTTGACCTAATCACACAGTTCAAAAGATCTCAAATGCATAGGATTGACAGATGAATTTTGCAGTCAACTGATCAAAAGTCAATTGTACACTGAAAAGTCAAACTTTGACTTTTTGGTCAAAATCAAGTGCCAAGGGTCATAATTCATCAAGATATGTAAAAATGTGAAACTTGTTGACCAAGAAACCTAAAATTGCAAATTAGGGTTTTAATTTGAAATTTTTCATAACTTAGAATTTTTCTAAGTATGGAAAATTTCTTATTTTTTTTCCAACTTTCCACAACTTTTTAACCATGATGCAATTGGATTCAAAGGAAACTTCCAACATGAAAATTTTAGTCCTCCATGAAATCTACAACTTTTATTCACAAAGTTTTCATAAAAGAGGCTTGGATCTCAAGTTATGAATTTGTGAATAGGGGTCCATGAACTAAATAACTTAGTGAAAATTTGCCCTAATTTAGGCAGGTTTTTGACCCAACTTCATGGAAATTTTCACCTAGTTCCAAGAGGTATCTCAAAATACATTTCAAATATGGATTGTAGATCATTTTGCAAGCTTTCTAAAATGTCAAAGAACTCTCCAAGATCATTTGTGGTTAGGGAGAATCGAAGAAGAGAAAATGGCATTTTGTCACTTTTGTTCAAGCCATTTTTACAATGCATCAAGTTGCAAATCTGATCAAGCATGCTTGTACCTTGCATTACAGGTCCTAAACCCCTTCTACACTCTATAATTAAATGCTAATTTAGTGGATAATGGCTTTGTTTTGGCTTTTGAAGCATTGTACAAAGAATAAATCCATAAATGGCATAAAGGGCACATTGCCATTTTCATAAAGCAAGCTTTTTGAAACTTTGCTATCCTTGAGCCTTGGACCTGTTCTTTTGTCACAAGCAATGTCCACAGATATCAAGCAAAGCATACCAACCCTCTGCAGCTAGCAAGAAAACAAGTACAAGCCTTTGGCACAAGTCACTTCACTTTTCTTCAAAAGCAAGAAAAGTTGCAAAAGTCCAAAGAACTTGTACATCTGATAAAGGGTGGACTTGGAATCATTCAAAACAACTTCACAAACTTATCTCAAGCTAGCACACGAAGGCATAACATCCCAAACACCCTCAAACCCAAAAAACACAAATTTTTGCCCAAACAGGGCAGCTTCTGCAAAATCCTAGCCAAGTCATATTTTGCTCGTGCGTTTTGCCTCTTGACACTTGAAACACTTCATCCACATCATATCCAAACTATCCAAGCCCTTGTCCTGTTGCTGTAACCTCTATTTCAGACATCACCATTTTCAAACTTGAAGGTTGCAGATTGACTTCTACAGAGAGTTCCAGTCATCCACAAGGCCAGCTAAGCATTGGAATAGCTTGAGGGAACTTCAAGGAAGCTCACACGATCCTCAAGCCTCACTCAAAGTCCCCATATTGCCATATCTAAATCCAGCTGAAGGAGGTATTTTACAAAACTTTATCTCTCTATTTAGGCATCCTCAAGCCACGATTTGTGAAGCAAAAATGTAGTCTCTAGCATGGTGAAGCTGTACATATGTATAGTTGTCATTTATATTAACTGAGCTAAGAGAATTTGAATGTTGAACATGCTAAAAAAAACTAGGTCAAAAATTAGGGCTACTGAAATTCTCCCTGGTCTTTGAGAGTTAGATTATGAATTTTATATCATTGGAATCATGAGATTCCAAGCTACATTTTTTATGTTGCAAGTTTTTGTTTTTGTGCAAAGAATAGAGAGTTATAGGTTGAAGGCAGAAACGCGCGCAGGGAAGAAGCCAAGGACAGGGACGAAGCTGGTGATCTGGGCCTTGGCGCATTGGACCTTCTGTTTTACTTCCCATACCCCCTGACGTGATATTTGCACCCCCTTTGCTTATTTTGTTTATTTTTTTTTCATATTTTCTCATATTTGTATGTTTATTGATTTTAATAATTTTTCTGAACATTAAAAAATCACAAATATTTTCTTAATTTTTGCATTTTTTTTTCATTATTTTTTGGCATATAAAATAGTTTTATTTTAATAAATAGAGCTTATTTTCTTATTTATTTATAAATACATTTAATAAAAATACTATACATTTTTATTTTATTATTTTTCACATAAAAATAATTATTTTCACACATATTTAATTTTTAATATTGTATATAATATTACTTATATTTTCTTATACAAAAAATAGACAAAATAATAATAGAAAGCATAATTTTCTTTTAAATAAAAAATTAGGGTTTCCCCTTTCAAAAATAATAATGTTATTTTTTCTTATTTTTTAGGACTTATATAATTTTATTTTCTCATACTGTTGGCTGAAGATTTTGATAATATTATTAGAAGCCAAATAAGTTGAACGTTTCGATCGAAATGAAACAAAGCGTCATGTTTCGAAGTAGCAGAAGCAGTGTTTCGAATAAGCATATCAAAACTTGAAGCTTCGAGTGGCAGTTATGGGAACATATCTAAAGAAGTCTCGAAATGACAACAAGGTTGTGTCTGAGAAGTGCATTCGAAACGGAGAAGTACCAAAACATTTGAAATTCAAATGAAAGCGGGACATTCGAAGTTTGAAATTTATGTGCTGGAGCATTTGGAGACACGTGGAAACAAGAGAGAGGCATTGTTCTGCATGTTCTGAACGTGGCATAATCTTATAGCAAGACCGTTATGGTCGAATTAGTATAAATAGAAGTCTTAGTATTAGGATTTCGTGTGTCATATCTATTGTACTAAATACTCAGTAACATTCAAATTACCACATGGCAAGGGAAACGAATGCAAGAGCAATGTACGTATGATAGCACCACATGTTTATGATTTAATGAAAACCTTTTATCATTTCCAGCACTTTCCTTTATCTTTCTGCCAAATACCATTTACAAGTTTTCTCATTCAAAGTCTTTTTATTTCAAAATCTCTTCATTAAAGCCTTACATTTCAATGCTTTCTTTACATTTCAAGCACTTTACATTTCAGAAAACTGTCATACTTTTCATGCCTTTATCTTCAAGTTTTGTCTTTCGAAAGCCTATTTTTACTTAAAGTCATTTACAGATTTCTTGCATTAAACGCTTTCTTCATATTTCGAATCTTTTACGTTCCAGAGCATCTTTTACATTAACTGTTTTTATAATTCGAAGCCATTTACTTGCCTTTTATGCAATTTTACATGTCTTTACAATTAACATTTATTCATGCAAGTTAGTTTCGCGCACATACATTTTGATTACATCTTTAGATCTGTAAAGGAGAAATCGAAATAAGTCAAACACCTACACAACACTCAAATACTAACCATGAATATTTGTTCGATCATGAGAGTTACCCTAATGACCAAGGAATCCTAGGATCAATCTAGTATATCCTGTGAGTTACCAGAGAAATTGAATAACAATCAGTAAGTTTATTCGATAGTTTGGAAGACTAGCGGTTGTTTACCAGAAATCACTGGAAACAAATTGGCACACCCGGTGGGACCAATAATTGGAAATTAGAAATAAAGATTGTTGAGACATAAAAATTATAAAAACGTTGGAACCTAAGAAGTTTGTTGTTTTATGAACTTAAGAAGTGGTAAAATAACCAACAGCAACCAAACCTTATCCAGAAGAAAACGTTTGAACAAGATGTCTAATTCTGACCATCAACAAGGGGAACAAAATGCCCCACATACAACAGGCACTAATGTGTCCACTTCGATAGGAACATCTAATGTGATCCCTTCGAATGCACAGTATGTTGCATCCTCAACCAGTAATATAGCCACCAATGGAGTAAGTGGCATATCAACTAATAGTTCGATCTTAGGAAATACTGGAACCATTGGTTACCCTGGGGGATTCGTTCCACCATCAGGGACACAATCCCATTTCGCCACTTCACTAACTAGACCACCCGGTTTCGATGGTAATAGAACCAGAAATTCCTCTAATGGAATGCCAACTTCCTTTATGGCAGGTTTACACAATTCCACATCGAATTCATCACCACAATTAGGGTCTGGGTCTGGGGCGAATCAGTTTATGACAAATAACCAAGGGTCAGTGGGTAATAGCATAATGCCTATTTTAACCACAGAAAACCAGTTGGCTTTTAGGCAATTGATGGATGACAGTAACCATAATATGATAGGGGTGTTAGCACAAACTATGCAGGAAATATTTGCCCAAATAGTACAAAATGTGACTGTGACAAACAAGGAAAACGCTGACAACATGAGTCGAATAGCAGATTTCTTTGCTCCCCCAGAAAGGCGTAGGCAGAATCAGGCGAGATTTCGAGCAAACGTGCCTGTTATGGAACAAGTTGCTAACGACCCAATTTATAGACCACCTAGAGAAGAAGTTAACTTGGGGGCAAGGGAACCAAGGTTAGAAGCCCCAATAATCCCAGGCCCACAAAGAGAAATTATGGAACCAGGGGCAAGGGTCGAAAGGCTAGAAGCCCCAGAGTTTCGAGAAGAACAACCTAGGGGGGTTGTCATGGTTGGTCGAAATCAAGATGTTGATGCTGTCGTTCATAGAATTCGAAACGATAACATCTTGGCAGAAAACAATCTAACCACCATGATAGAGAGAGTCATGGCCCAGAATGGCCTCAACACAGGAATGAGAAGGCCAAATTATGCTTCTTCTATATTAGATTGCATAATGCATACTGATTTACCAAGGGGATATAAAGTCCCTAAATTTACAAAGTTCGCTGGGGATACCAATGAGTCAACAGTCGAACACATAGCGAGATATCTAACCGAAGCGGGAGATATAGCCAATAATGAAGATCTCAGGATCAAATATTTCCCAAGTTCCTTGACTAAAAACGCCTTCACATGGTTTACCACTTTGCCTCCTGGGTCCATTGATACTTGGGCTCTTTTGGAGAGATTATTCCATGAACAATTTTACATGGGACAGTCGAAAATAAGCTTGAAGGAATTAGCCAGTGTCAAGAGAAAGTTCACCGAACCCATAGATGATTATCTGAATAGATTTAGGCTTTTGAAATCCAGATGTTACACAGTAGTGCCTGAACATGAGTTAGTCGAAATGGTCGCTGGTGGTTTGGATTACTCTATTCCAAAGAAACTAGACACTCAATATTTGAGGGATATGGCTCAGTTAGCCGATAGGGTTCGACAGGTCGAAAGGCTAAAGGCCGAAAAGGCCAGAGTCTTTAAGAACAGCAAGAAAGAAAGGATCTCCTATGTTGGAACTGAGGAAGTAGAAGAATATCCTGAATTCGAATTCGAAGAGGTCGAAATCGACCTCGCTGAATTAAAACAGGCTCCACCTTACTCCTGCAAATTATTGGTTCCCACAAAAGGGAAAGAGATTGTTGAAAATGAGAAAAGTGACAAATTCCCAAAGAAGGTTTATACCTTCGATGTCACTAAATGTGACGAGATTTTTGATTTACTTGTCAAAGATGGCCAACTCATTGTGCCATCAAATGTCAAAATACCTCCTTTGGATCAGAGAAAGAAGAGAGGATTTTGCAAATATCATAGTTTCCTAGGCCACAAAACCTCACAATGTTTTCTTTTCAGGGACCTAATTCAAAATGCAATCAAAGATGGCAGACTAAAGTTTGCTGATAAGGCGAAGATGAAAGTGGACGAAGATCCCTTGGACGTC
Organism: Vicia faba; assembly: GCA_948472305.1. Lineage (NCBI taxonomy): Eukaryota > Viridiplantae > Streptophyta > Magnoliopsida > Fabales > Fabaceae > Vicia > Vicia faba. Next base: position 674,601,427 of record OX451736.1, read on the forward strand.
GCAGACACCAACTACTCCGAGCCTGCATGCATTGGAGAGATTAACATGGTGGAAACTGACCAAAGCGATGCCCTAACAGGAGAGAAAGGTACTGAAACTGAAAACTGGGTGATGGTCGAAGTCGATAAGGAGGTCACTGAAGAAATCCAGAAGATGCCAGAGACTTCGATTGAAGCAGCACCTGTAGCTGTTGCAAAAGGAACCCAGGCTACTGAAGGCCAGGGAAATCAAAACCAAGAACTAACATAGGTCACTGAAGGCTTGAGGCTGGAATTGGAGAAAGTCCAAATCACGAAGCCAACTTCCCCTCAAAAGGAAATATGGGACACTCTAGGGGAACCCAGTGGAAAATTTGACTATTTGGTCAAATATTCTGCCCCAGAGAGTTCGAAGGTTCAGATTGAGGATATAAAGCCCACAGGATGGGGCGATGATGAAGCTAAGGGGGAAGATGTTGAGATAAATATGGTGGATATGGAGAGGCCTCGCTCTGAGATGGAGGAGGTAGAAAAATACTTATAAAAAGAGAAGTATAGAATGGAGGATAATCACACTGGAGATGCTAGTCTCAAGGATTACCTCATGACATGCCACAAAGGAGATACATGCATGATACTTTGCCCTAGGTGCACCATCCTCTACAATCAGAGAATCGCTGCGAATTTCGAGAGGATACAGAGGACTCGAACTGGCAACAATTGGCGCCAGGATAACCAGCTGTTCAGGTGTTATCCTAAGGCTAGAGAAAGTTTGCTGGAATTTGTGTTTCGCTGCTACAAAGGGGCAACCAAGTGTTTGATTTGCCCAAGGTGTTCTGCTGTGTATGACCAGAGCATGGCCAGAGCCTTCGAAACGATTCCCTTCGCCCCTTGCTGGAACCATCAAGAAACTGTCCAGATGGGCCCACGTTTCGACAGCAGACACAAACAACGAAGGCCTGATAGCCCTCACCCCAAGGCTGCTCGAAGAGTGACTTTCAAACTCCCTGCTGAAGTGCCAACCGACAGATGGTTGCAAGTCATAAATGACAAAGGCAAAGACAGATGGAGAAACACCGAACGAAATGCACGCCATGCTGTGACATACAGAAGGCAATTCAACACAGCAAAAAGGGAAGAGGTAAGATTAGAAAATTACAAAGGAAGGAACCCCATGTCAAGATCCCAGTGGCGCAGGCAACAAAGGATTCGAAAGGCTGAGAGGGAAGCTGTGGCAAACAAAGGGGTCACTTCAACAAAGAACCAAGGTGAATCTAGCACCAACAAACCAAAAAATCAAACTGAAGACAAACCTCCAGTTAATAGGAGGCTTTTCTCTGAATGATAACGGGATGAACCAAAGGAATACACTCCAGGCCCAGAAGAGGACAAAGACATGATAACAGATAACTTCGAATCGGAGGGGGAGTCTTCATTCAACCTAAACTGTAACGTGGTGTCTGTGCTTCCCTGCGAATTTGGGCAGGAAACCGAAATTGATGAATATGAGGAAGAAGATACCACAGATTTGATGAAGCATAGGCCTGTGTGCTACTATGTGATGGACAATGGGGCTGTTGAGGAGCAAAACGCGTTCTTCGAACGTCCAGAACCTGCTATGAAGAACCATCTTAAGCCACTATTTATTCGGGTAAAAGTTGGTGCCCATGGTGTGAACAAGGTTCTAGTGGACGGGGGTGCTGCAGTCAATTTGATACACCACTTCATGCTGAAAAGACTAGAGATCCGCGAAGGAGACATCAAGCCCCATAATATGGTTATGTCCAATTATGAGGGAAAAGTGGGCAAAACACTGGGAGTGGTCCAGTTGGAATTGACAATAGGCTCAAGCTGTAGGCCCACCATGTTTATGGTCATCGAAGCCAAGGCCAACTATAACTTATTACTGGGAAGGGAGTGGATCCATGGCGTGGGGGCAGTCCCTTCGTCAATGCATCAGCGACTAGTTCTATGGAGAGATGATGGAATCGTGGAAAACATCGAAGCAGACCAGAGTTACTTTATGTCAACAGTCAATTTAGTTGACAAGAGGGATTATGATAAAAATCTGGCAAAGATTGCTCCGTGTGTTCCAAATGATGAGATTAACGAAACCAGAAATACCCACTACTACATGACCCTTCGCCATGATGGCCTTTACTGAGATAGAACAATAAATAGTGAAGAAGAGGGAGTTGAAAGCACTATACAAAAACGGCCAGCAGGCTGGGACTTCGACAACCTTATCCATGACTGAGTCCACCTTTTTCGAAAGGATTTCGGCCTATATGGCTGAGAACGAATCAAAAGCGGCCTTAGAGGCTGAAATAAATAAATTAACTGTAAAGATGAACGAAGTAAGTGGGGATGGCTCGAAATGCTCACCCTTCAAAGAAATTGAGATGGATCAAAGGTTGGATGCCATCTACGATAAAGAACCCTTATGCTTCGAAAGGGACCCCATAAACTCAGGTGTCAAAATGTTGGCACAAGATCCACTCGAAGAAGTCAACATAGCGGATGAAAAAACGAAAAGAATAACCTACATAAGTGCAAAACTTAGCCTAGGCCTCAAGAAGGAAGTAATCGAAGTCCTCAAGAAAAACAAAGATTGCTTCGCATGGGATTATGACGAAATGCCTGGTTTAAAGAGGGAGTTGGTCGAACACAGACTGCCAATCAAAGATGGCAAGAAGCCCATCAAACAAACTCCCAGAAGATTCGCACCAGCGGTTCTCACAAAGATTAAAGCTGAGATCGAAAGGTTGATGCGTTGCAAATTCATCAGAACAACAAGGTACGTCGAATGGTTAGCAAACATAGTACCTGTTATTAAGAAAAATGGTTCTCTAAGAATTTGCATAGATTTTAGGGATTTAAACACTGCAACCCCTAAAGATGAATATTCCATGCCTGTGGCAGAAATGCTAGTAGATTCTGCTGCAGGGTTCGAATACTTTAGTATGTTAGATGGATACTCTGGGTATAATCAGATTTTTATTGCTGAAGAAGATGTTGCAAAGACAGCATTTTGTTGCCCAGGAGCCTTAGGCACCTACGGATGGGTGGTGATGCCTTTTGGTTTAAAGAATGCTGGGGCAACTTATCAAAGGGCAATGAATTCAATTTTTCATGATTTCATTGAAACCTTCATGCAGGTGTATATTGATGATATAGTCATCAAATCTATATCTGCAGAAACACATTTGCATCATTTGAGCCAATCATTCGACCGAATGAGAAAACATGGCTTAAAGATGAATCCCCTTAAATGTGCATTTTTTGTGCAGGCTGGAGATTTTCTTGGTTTTGTGGTTCACAAGAAAGGGATTGAAATCAACCAGAACAAAACCAAAGCCATAATGGAGACGAAAGCACCTACATCAAAAAGGGAGTTGCAATCTCTGCTAGGGAAAATTAACTTCCTCAGAAGATTCATTTCGAACCTGAGTGGAAGAACCCAAGCTTTCTCTCTGTTACTTCGTCTAAAGCAAGGCCAAGCCTTCGAATGGAACGAAGCCCACCAGGAGGCATTTGACAGGATAAAAAGATACCTATCTCAGCCTCCTATTTTGTCTCCACCTTCATGGGGGAAGCCCATGAGACTGTACATATCTGCCTCTGAAGTTAGTATAGGTAGTATGTTAGCACAAGAAGATAGAAATGGTATCGAAAGAGCCATATACTATTTAAGTAGAGTACTAAATGATGCAGAGACCAGATATAGCAATCTAGAAAAGCTATGTCTCTGTTTGTATTTCTCTTGTATGAAACTCAAGTATTATATAAAGCCTGTTGATGTTTATGTTTCATCTCATTTCGATGTCATTAAACATATGCTTTCAAAACCAATAATGCATAGCAGAGTTGGTAAATGGGCTTTAGCCTTAACAGAATATTCTTTGACTTTCATGCCTTTAAAAGCTTTGAAAGGTCAAGTGATTTCTGACTTCATTGTGGATCATTCTTTGGTTGAGCAGACTGTCATGAGTTACGTCGAAATACAACCATGGAAATTGTACTTTGATGGTTCAACCCACGGGAATGGAAGTGGCGTTGGAGTCCTTCTAATTTCTCCTGAAGGAATTCCAACAAAATTCAACTATAAATTAGATGGTCCTCGTTGCTCGAACAACGAAGCTGAGTATGAAGCGCTCATTGTTGGACTTGAAGCTTTGTTGGAATTGGGGGCAACTAGAGTCGAAATTAAAGGAGACTCAGAATTAGTGGTCAAACAAATTACAAAGGAATATAAGTGTATAAAGGAAAACTTGATGATATACTTCGTCATAGTCAATAGGCTACTAAGGAAATTTGAATACATGGATATTCAACACATACCAAGAATAGAGAACCAAGAAGCAAATGACTTAGCACAGTTGGCTTCGGGTTATAAAGTTTCTACCAGGAACTTTAAGGATTTAGTTGAGTTAAGGGGTAGAGTTATGGCTACTAGATTCACACCATCGGATCTGGAAAGTATGAAATTGGGATATGCTGAGAAACAGGGATTTGAAATATTAGCCATAAATACTTTGTCAGGTGCAGATTGGCGAAGTCCACTGAAGAGTTATTTAGCAGACCCAACTCTGAACGTGGATAGAAAGACAAAATACAGAGCATTGTCATATCTCCTCATGGGGAACGAATTATTTAAAAAGACCCAAGAGGGTGTATTATTGAAATGCCTAGGAGAAAGTGAGGCATACCTAGCATTGTCAAAATTCCATAATGGGGCATGTGGGGCACATCAAGCAGGCCATAAAATGAAATGGCTGTTATTTCGATACGGCTTGTATTGGCCTAGCATGCTCAAAGATTGCATAGACTTTGCTAAAGGATGTGAGGAATGTCAGAAACATGCAGGGATTCAACATGCCCCTGCAAGTGAGTTGCATTCGATCATCAAACCATGGCCATTTAGAGGATGGGCATTGGATTTGATAGGAGAAATAAATCCTGCTTCGTCCAAAGGACAGAAATATATCTTGGTAGGAATAGATTATTTTAACAAGTGGATCGAAGCTATACCATTAATAGTTGATGATCAAGAGGCTATTATTGAGTTTATACAAAAGCACATTATCTATAGGTTCGGATTGCCAGAGAGCATAACCACAGACCAAGGCTCTGTGTTTACTGGTAGAAAGATGCAAGAATTTGCCCAAGAAATGGGGTTTAGATTGCTAACGTCAACGCCATATTATGCTCAAGCAAACGGTCAAGTCGAAGCAGCCAATAAAGTGATAATAGGATTAATCAAGAAACATATTGGTAAAAAACAAAGAAACTGGCACAAAACTTTGGACCAAATATTATGGGCCTGTAGAACATCTCCTAAGGAGGCTACTAACACTACGCCTTTCCAACTCACATTTGGTCATGATGCAGTGTTGCCAGTAGAAATTTGTTGTACCCCAAAATTTGCCCTCCCATTTCTCAATAATTTCTCATCACAAAGCCCTTGGAGCTCAAGATCCAGTTAGGGTTTCATCTACTCAAGACTTCTCCTTGCACTGTTGACCCAAATTAGGGTTTGTGTTTGCACAAAGATGTTTTGACCTAAAATGCCTAAGATGACTTTCATGCTTCATATTGGACTCCCAAGTTTATCCATACCAAGTTTCAAGTCTTGATTCCAAGTTTTGCCCAGTCAATTGGACAGTTGACCTAGAAATCAACTGTATTGGGGAAAAAGTCAACTGTGACCAATTGACAGTCAAATCTCATGAAAATTGACCCACATCAACATTATAAACTCACATGGACCATTTGATCAAGTTTGGATCACAATTCCACAAGAAATTTGATCAGATCATCAAAAGGGCAAAATGGTCATTTTTAGGGTTTTGACTGCACAAAGGCAATTTTGGACTGTTTGACCTAGCCAATGGCAAACCAAGCTCACATATGGACTCAAGGACCCCATGGAATTGTTTTAACATGCTCAACAAGTTCAAAAGATCCCAAATACACAAGATTGATAGTTGAATTCCTCAGTCAATTGATCAATTTTGACTGTATACTGAAAAGTCAAACTTTGACTTTTTGGTCAAAATCAAATGTCAAGATTCATTTTTCATCAAAACATGCCAAATCATGAAACTTGTTCATCAAGAAATCAAGAAATGCAAATTAGGGTTTGAAATGAAGATTTTTCATAACTTAGAATTTTTCTAAGTTATGAAAAACCCTAATTTTTTCCTAACTTTGCCCCACTTTCTCACCAAGATTAATTTGGATTCAAGCAAAAGTCAAAACATAAAAGTTGTAGCCTATTGCATAATCTACAACTTTGATTCACAAAGTTTTCCCAAAAGAGGCTTGTATCTCAAGTTACAATTTTTGGAACAAGGGTACCAAACCATTCTTAACTTAGTGAAAATTTGACCTATTTTAGGCAAGGTTTTTACCTAACTTCAAGACCATTTTTCACATACTTCCACTTGGCATTTAAATTTGCATTTCAAATATGGATTGTAGTACACATTCCAATCTTTCCAAAATGTCCAAGAACTCATCAAACAACCTCATGGTTAGGGAGAATCGAATTTGGCAAGTTGGGAAAAAGTCACTTTGATTCATGGCCATATACATGTTCATAACTTGTGCAATTTTTCAAATCAGCATGCAACTTGATTACAGGCCTCTAAACCATCCAACACTCATAAATTTAATGCAAATTCTTTGTGCCAAGACCATGTTCTATGTGTTAAAGCATTGCATAGTGGTTTAATCCCAAAATAGATAAAGCACCATTTTTGCAAAAGTGAGCTTTATGTCAAAGTTGCAAATCAGCAAGTACAGATCAAATCTCTTTGGCACAAGTTTAGGGACTAATCACACTGATCAATGCCAAGGTTTGCAGCACATTATGGGGGCCTCTACCTGTCTAAACACCAACTTGGCCTTTGGTTGCTAAAAGTGTAAGAAATATAGCATATCACAACTCAACTTTCATCTCAGCAAAAGAACCCTTAAGCAAATACTTTGTACACATTCAAGACATCCTAACTGAGCTAGAACACGACTCCAACACCTCCATTGCCCTCTAGAACACAGAACCACCCTCAAACTGCCCAAACAGAGCACCTACTGCAGTTTGAGTGCCAACTCTCATCCCTTCCATGCATTCTTGCTAAAAACTCATCAAACACACTCCACAACATCCCTTGAAGCTAATCCAAACCTCAAACACGACCTATAACTCCTCTAAGACAGTTTGGCCATTTTCATTTTTCTGATTTGCAGGTGGAGTTCTACAACTCGATTCAGCTAGCTTCAAAGCAAAGTAAAACTTGGAATAGCATCCCTGGACATCAAGGAAGTTGTACCAATCATCACCTTGCTCTGAAAACTCCTCCATTGCCAGACACGATTCCAACTGAGAAGGTATATTCATGAACTTCTAACTCTTAGTGTAGGCATCATTAGCTCTAAGTTTGTGAATAAGAAGTGTTATACTCATGCCCCTGAATTTGTACATACTTTTACTTTCCATTTATTTTGCCTGAGCTATGAGAATTTAAGGTCTGAATGTTGATAAAAAGTTAGGTTAGGATTTGGGAATGATAAAATTCTCTCTCATTTCTGAGAGTTAGGATGAGTTCTTTACATATTTAGAATCGTGGCTTGATGATTAACATTTCTTATGTTGAAAGTTTGTGCAAAAAGTCAAGGAATCCAGATATTTGAATTAGAGTACAGGCGCGCGTTTTGGAACATTTTTTTGGCTGGAGGTTGAAGAAAGACTTGGTGGGCTGGGCCTGCTTTGTTATTTCTTTTCACACCACATTTTCACTTTGACACCCCCTGAGCCCATTTTGTTTGTTTTAATGACTTTTTGATTTTTCTTTTTTTATTCTAACTTATTTATTTTTGCTAATAATATTAAAAACATAAAAAACATTTTTTTACACCATTTTTATATTTTTTAGGCATTTATTTGTTTATATGGACATTTGTACATAAATAATATATAAATACTATTATTTAGAAAAACTAGAAAAATAATGCAAATATATTTTATTTCTGATTTTTATTTCATTTTCTCTTTTGAAAACATTTTATATCAAAAATAATTTCTTTATATAAATATTAAATATTATTATTTTGTATATATAATACATATTTAGTAGTTAATAAAGATATTTATATATATATATATATATATTAGTATATTTAGGTAAATAATACAAAAAAATATATACATTTTTTATTTTATTAATATTTGACATAAAAAATACTTTTTTATGAATATACTTCATTTTTATTTTATTTTGTATATAATTATTAATTATTGTACACATTAAATAAATAATACCCTTTATTTAAGAAATTAGGGTTTTGCCCTTAAAACACAAAAACCCCAAAAAATAATACTTTTCATTTTTTATTTTCTCTGACATAAAAAATACTTTTTTCCATACATATAAAAACCCTTTTTTTTTACATTTTTCATATTTATTTTATTTCCATTTAATTATACAATTGATTACTTTGTAAATATTCCAAATTGATGTAATAGTTAGATTTAAATTTCTTGTCAAATACCCCCCATTTGAACATTTGTACCCCCCTTCCCATATTGTGTTGTAATAGTTTAGAACTTTACTTTTCGCACTTTAATGCTTTCTAATTATGCCATGTTAGAATTAGGGTTTGTATGCAAATAAAAACAACAAAAATAGTTTGACCTAATTTCAAGATAATCAAGTATGAAAATGGACAACACATATCACACTTGCACCCCTAGGGTATTCCACTTGTTGCCTTCAATAAATGGGCCATATTGCATGTTAGGTCTCTTTGGGCAAAACAAACACAATTCAAATGATCATAGTCCCTCGATGACGCTTTCGAAAAGTTGCCTAAAAATGATCAAGTCCCTTAAAGGAAAATTGCCCAAAGATACTTGGCACCATTGCAATTATGGTCTAAATAATGACCCGCGCCCGTCCCTTTCACATCCTAACACAAGATTGTCCACCAAATGCAATGGTGGAACAAAATTGTTAAAAGGGTTAAAACATAGCAATAATCTTTGAGAACTTTAGGGTAGATAGCTCTTAAGTACTTGTCAACTTGCAAAATAAAAACACTTGCCTATTTTTCAAACCACACTTCACAAACACTTTCAAAACAAACTTTCAAAAAACCTTGAAACATCTTTTCAAAAAGACAAACACCTTTTGTAAAACATTCGAGTAAAGAATTGTTACAAGGGTAGCCTAGACAAGGCATCTTTTTCAAAACATTTTCAAAACCACACACAAAACACCATTTTCAAACAATTGAAAACCAAGGCAAGTTGATCTAAGCAAGTACCTAAGAGCCCATGGATAACCATGGATAGAAAGGGTGTTAATACCTTCCCTTTCTATAATCTACTCCCCGAACCCACAAAATATCTCAAAGGTTTTTGTTGTGCTTTTTAAACCTTTCCTTTAGGATAAAATAAAAAGTCGGTGGCGACTCTTGCTCAACCGAAACATTTGGGAAAACAAACGCAAAACCATAGTCAGTTCTTCCACCGTATCACAGAACTAGAGACTCTGCTGGGGAAAATTTTAAAAGTGGAGTAACCTTAGGGCTTAGATCACCCTCTTGCATGAATAATTGTTTGTCTTGATTGCTTTATATCTTGGCTCTCTTGTTTGGGGTTTGCAATCCTACACCCGGATTTTGGGAAACATTCATAGATAGCAATACGTTGTGGAAACTGTGCGGGATATACCGACACGGTCGAAGCAATAACTATATTAGTGCAACATATTTGTGAGTACCGGTAACCCTTGAGTTCAATCAAGGAGAGTACGGGGCCGCTGAGTGATGTCACTAAGCATTAATGACCTAGAACCTTACTTGACCATCTTGCCCTTTTATTAGGGGTAGTGAGATGACCGGCTTTGGTGCAGTCCGAAGTTGGTAGATACTCGATACTACACTCATTGAGGGTTGTTTTCTTGGAATATTTTGGTCGCTAGTTAAGTGGCTAAACCAAAACAATGAACAATGAAAATAATCCAGTGATATTGAGCTCCTTAGAACCCGGTTACTATTTATAGGACAAGTTTTTAAGCCAACTACACTCAAGAGGGTATTTACCTATGAAACCCCATGCAAGCCTGAAACTAGGGTTTGGTGTGAATTGCTTGTACATTTGTTTTGTGCATACATCATAAACATCATAAAACATCATATGCATTCATTAACCATTTCAAGGGTTTGGATCTTCATCTTTGTTCTTGTTTTGTAGGTCATGGAAATTCCTCGCAGAAAAACAATCCAAGTCAACCTTGTGAGAATCTCTCCTCAACTCAAGGAGCTCACCTCAAGAATTCCGGAAAGCTCATCCTTCAGTGAAAGACATGGTAGACTGCTCAGTTTAGTCAACACCAACATTGAAGAAGACATGATGAAAGTGCTATTTCAGTTCTTTGACCCTCTTCACCACTGTTTCACTTTCCCCGATTACCAGTTGGTGCCCACTTTGGAGGAGTTTTCTCAACTCCTAAGAATTCATATCCTTAATCAACTACCCTTCAACGGTACGAAAAAGGAACCAAAGCCAGAAGATGTTGCTCGAGCATTACATCTACAACCATCTGACATCAAGGGGCATTGGGAAACCAGAAGCGGTGTCAAAGGATTCTTAGCAAAATTCTTGTTTGAGAAGGCACAAGAATGTTGGAATTCATTGGACCTACAAGCCTTTGAAGAAATTGTGGCACTCCTTATCTATGGGTTGGTCTTGTTCCCAAATTCTGACCAATTGATAGATGTCAACGCCGTCAAAATCTTCTTATCCAGAAATCCAATACCAACATTGCTTGGGGACATTCTTCACTCATTTTACACACGAACAATGAGAAAGAGGGGTGTTCTCATGTGCTTTACTCCTCTCCTTGCAAGGTGGTTTATTTCGCACCTTCCACAATCTGTCTTGAAGAATGACCAAGGCTCGAGGTGGTCCCAACGGTTGATGACTCTTACTCACTCTGATGTACATTGGTGTTCTCGGTCCAGAGAAAATGTCATCATCGTCGATCGTTGTGGAGAGTTTCCTAATGTTCCTTTACTTGGAATCAGAGGAGGTATCACCTACAACCCTTGCCTAGCTTTGAGGCAATTTGGATATGCACGGAGGGATGGCCCTCACGACATGTTGATTCCTGACCTAGTTTTTGACTTCGACAATGATGCGCAAGGACTTCGCCAAAGATTCATCAGAGCTTGGGGGAGGCCCAACAAGGTTGATAGCAAGACTCTGGGACACAAGAACTCCATCCCTCTTGAGCCTTATCTCAAGTGGGTACGAGCCCGAGCCCAAAGTCTAATGATGCCATATCCTCATGTACTCCCTGTGATTAAAGAGCCCGTCAAGGAAGGAGAGGTTCCCTACACCATCCTACATCCTGACATGCCTACATCGTGGGAGGAAATGCAGAAAAGTTGGATTCAGCTCAAGGAGGAACGGAACACTTTTGAAGCCAGCTTCTACGCTAGCAAGAAGAAGGTTCTAGAGCTTACCCGCCGACTCCATGAGCAAGAGGCCCTCAACACCTACATCGCACCAAAGAGGATGCGCAATGTCTTTTTACCTTGAGAAGTTGTTTTTGTAATATTTGGCCCATGGGGCATTTATGTACTAACAAATTTCTTCTTATTAATATGACGTGCGTTCCTTTTTGTCTACAACAATTTTGAATGTTCCAAATCCTTGAATGCATTGCATACATAAGCATACCATTCATCATGTGCATAAGCAGGTCTCACTCCAGGTTTCCTTATCTGTCTGCTGTTTATTTCAGTAGGATGGATCTCGAGCAAACAGTCAAAGACCTGCAAGCTCAAAATGCACAGTTCCAGCAACTCCTGACGACCTTAGCTAAAGGTCAGGAGGATCTCAAGACCTTGCTGGGGAATAAAGACCCAGTGAAAAAGAAGAAAAAGAGACTCGGGGTGGCTACTTTAGGGAGAAGGTTTGATGGAGAAGCTCGGAGAGTGCTTGAATTTCCTCCTACTTCTGATGAAGGGACCAGTAAAGGAGGTGGGGCTGCGGTACCTTCCGAGTCCGATGTGGAAGAAGAGGAGGTCGAAGAGGATGAAGACTATTCTGACCAACAATACCCTCCGGCTGATGATAAATATAAAGGGTTAGAAGACAGGTTGGCCGCCATGGAACTACAGAGAGTACCGGGTTTGGATTTTGAAGACTTGGGTTTGGTTGCCGGGATTGTGATTCCCCCAAAATTCAAAGTGCCAGTTTTTGTGAGGTATGATGGGCTATCCTGTCCAAAAATGCATCTCAGGTCCTACGTGAGAAAGATCCAACCCTATACGGCAGATAAAAACCTTTGGATCCACTTCTTTCAAGACAGCCTTTCTGGAGCTCAATTGGAGTGGTTTTATCAGCTAGAGGGAACCAGCGTCCGAAATTGGGAAGACTTGGCCACCGCCTTTTACAAACAATATCAGTACAATTCTGACCTTGCTCCTACGCGTACCCAACTTCAGGGTATGTCATTAGGAACAGGCGAAGGATTCAAAGAATATGCACAAAAATGGAGGGATTTGGCTGGCAGGGTGCAGCCTCCTTTAACCGACCGTGAACTTGTTGATATGTTTCTAGGGACCCTATCTGGGCCATTTTTCAATCATCTGATTGGTAACTCTTCCGCGGGGTTTACCGATTTGATCTTAACAGGCGAAAGATTAGAAGCTGGCATCAATTCAGGAAAGATTCAGAAGGGTGCCGCTGCAAGTGTTGAGAAGACGCCTTTTAAGAAGGAAACAGCTGTTGTATACTCCCAAAGAAGAGCAGGGAAGACTGAGCGTCGGCCAACTGTGGGGGCCGTAATGATTCAAAACTCTTCAAGTGAACAGCCTCGCTATAACCAGTCCAGACCAAATCAACAACGAGTGGAACGGCCACAACAGCAGTTCACCCGTATTAATATGACTCAAGCACAAGTGCTTCCACATATGTTGAAGTTGAATCTCGCCACCATCAAAGAGGCACCAAAGAATGTGAATACGTCCTCTCCGCATTATCATCCTAATGCTAAATGCGCCTACCACTCTGACAGTGTCGGGCACGACACCAATGATTGTTGGGCACTCAAGCATAAAATCCAAGACCTGATAGAGGCGAAGGAGGTGGAGTTTGACGCTTCGGAGAAGCCTAATGTGATATCTGCTCCCATGCCGAAGCACGGCCGAAATGTCAATGCCATTGAAAAGGATTTGTATGTTGCTGATGTCAATGATCTGATAACTCCATTGTTAACCATCAAGTTGAATCTGTTAAGGGCCGGGATCTTCCCGGGGTGTAAAGAAGACTGCTATTGTTGTTACTCTCTGCCGTTTGATTGTCCGTTACTGAAGAAAGGTATCCAAGGCCTAATGGACAGTCGACAAATTTTGTTTGAAAAAGTTTCTGCTGTTCCAACCCATACTGAAGACGTCTCAATCATAACCATTCACGCCAATCTTTCCAAGGCCGTCAAAAAGCCTGTTAAGATTACACCAGCTACAAAATCTGTTCCGTTGAAGATAACAATGCCAGGGCCTGTCCCCTATGTTTCTGAGAAGTCAATACCATGGAACTATGGCGGTGACGTATACTACCATGGTATTAAACAAATCGAAATAAGTGAAGAAAGTTCGGATGATGAAGAAGCCAGCATTGGTAACATTACAGGCACGAGCAAAATCACTCGGAGCGGGAGAATATTTTCTCCAGAGATTGCCCCTCCAAGAGAAATCTTTGGACCCTCATCTGCCGACAAGGTCCTCCCCGCACCAATAAAACTCTCTGCTAGAACCCCATTGATTGAAGATGTTGTTGTTCCTAGTACTGTCCCTCCTACCGCTACTGATAAAGGTAAGGGAATCCAAGATGAGCTCGTCAGGACGAGGGCTCAACCCTTGGTCATCCCGGAAACCTCCAAGAAGGAAATGGATGAGATCTTAAAGATAATCAAAAGGAGTGACTACGATGTGGTAGAACAACTGGGGCAAACCCCCTCAAAGATCTCCATGCTGGCACTACTACTTTGCTCGGAAGCGCACACTAAAGCTCTGATAAAATTCCTGAAGGCAGCCCATGTGCCCCAGGAAACCTCTGCGGATCAATTTCAAAATTGTGTGGCTAGCCTTACTGCGGACAATGGATTAGGTTTCTCTGATGCCGACCTAACTCCTAAAGGTAGAAACCACAATGATGCTTTGCACATTTCAGTCGAGTGCCGAGGAACTACTCTCGCACATGTCTTGGTCGACACTGGTTCGTCGCTGAATGTACTGCCTAAGAAGGCCTTGGACCGACTAGATTGTGAAGGGTTGGAGTTGAAACCAAGTGATATTGTTGTCAGAGCTTTCGATGGTTCGAAAAGAATGGTCCATGGGGAGGTTGAAATTCCCATCAAGATAGGCACTGAGGTGTTTAAATCTACTTTCTATGTGATGGATATCCGTCCGTCGTACTCTTGCTTGTCGGGTAGGCCTTGGATACACCATGCTGGGGCAGTCACCTCCTCCTTGCATCAGATGTTGAAGTATCTTGTTAAGCGAAAGATCATTACCGTCCATGGTGAAGAGGAGTACATGATTAGCCACTTGAATTCCTTCCGGTATGTGGAGGTAGAAGGGGAGTTCATTGAGACGCCTTTTCAACATTTCGAAGAAGTCCCTCCTGAAATAACAGTAGCAAAGTTGGCAGCTGAGACACCGAGGCAGATGGCCAGGATGGCATCTCTGGAGGACGGAAAGGCCGCAATAAAGGAAGGGAAGAATTCAGCATGGGGGAAGTTGCCTGATATTCCACATAAGACCGACAAATTTGGATTAGGGTTCACTACCGCAGGCCAGAAAGCTATGCGCCGTTCGAAGATTGAAAGAGCGCCAGTCAAAATTTCTCCCTATGGAATCAACGCTTTGGAGGACGAAGACAAAGAGAGCAACATCGAGGAGTGGATTTATCTAACTGTCAAAGGAGGATTGTGCAACTGGGAGGCAAAAGACTTTGTCCCCATCACTTTTATTCATCAGTAATTTATCTGTCAAACATTTTCTATTTGGTCTGTAATATTTATTTTCAAACAATCCGTACACTATCTTTTTCACCTCATGCCTTGCCCGGGGCATGTAGGTCCATTTGTAAGGGTTTTGATTATTTTTCATATCCATATGCCATGTTTAATGATTCATTGGACGCTTTTCATTTTGATAAACTGCTTGTGTTCATTTTCTTTCCTTTTGCATTTTTGTTTAAGGATGGCTATCCCTTACACACACCCACGCTCACAAATGCAGGTACCCATCCACTCCGGATTCCATGGGTGACCATTCTGCTATATCCTTCAATAACTCTGAAGATCTGGTCAATCAAGCCGAGTATGAAGATGACGAAGGTTGTGAAGTACCAGGGGAACTAGCCAGACTTCTGCAACAAGAGGAAAGGGCCATCTTACCGCACGAAGAGTCATTGGAAACTGTCAACTTAGGGACCGAGGAAGACCGGAAGGAGGTGCAAGTGGGTGCCAATCTGGAACCGAGTGTCAAGGAACGCCTGATACAGTTGTTGAGTGAGTATGTTGAAATCTTCGCTTGGTCTTATGAAGACATGCCGGGTTTAGACACAGACATCGTGGTTCACCGTCTCCCTACAAGAGAGGATTGTCCACCGATCAAGCAAAAAGTCCGCCGAATGAGGCCTGACATGTCTGAAAAGATCAAAGCAGAAGTGATGAAGCAATTCGACGCTGGCTTTCTGGCTGTTACGTCCTATCCTCAATGGGTCGCTAACATCGTGCCAGTGCCTAAGAAGGATGGCAAAGTCAGGATGTGTGTGGACTACCAGGATTTGAACAGGGCCAGCCCCAAAGATGATTTTCCGCTACCTCATATTGACATTTTGATCGACAACACAGCTCAGCACAAAGTGTTTTCCTTCATGGATGGATTCTCGGGCTACAATCAAATCAAAATGGCCCCCGAGGATATGGAGAAAACAACTTTTGTCACACAATGGGGCACTTTCTGTTACAAGGTGATGTCGTTCGGGCTGAAGAACGCTGGGGCAACTTATCAACGCGCCATGGTAGCTTTATTTCATGATATGATACATCATGAGATTGAAGTTTACGTAGACGATATGATAGCTCGGTCACAAACAGAGGAAGAGCACCTTGAACATCTAGAAAAGCTGTTTTCCAGATTGAAAGAATACAAACTCAGACTGAATCCAAGTAAGTGCACTTTTGGAGTTAGGTCTGGTAAACTTCTAGGATTCATTGTAAGAAACAAAGGCATTGAAGTCGATCCAACAAAAGTGAAAGCAATACAAGAGATGCCCGCTCCCCGTACTGAAAAGGAGGTTAGAGGATTCTTGGGGCGTTTGAACTATATTGCCGGGTTCATCTCTCATCTGACTTCTACCTGTGAGCCAATTTTCAAACTCTTGAAGAAAGATCAGGTAGTCGAGTGGAACGATGATTGCCAAGCTGCTTTCGATAAGATCAAGGAGTATTTGCTAGAACCTCCTATTCTGATGCCACCCGTCGAAGGAAGACCATTGATCATGTATCTGACCGTCTTGGATAACTCAATGGGGTGTGTTTTGGGCCAGCATGACGAGTCTGGTCGAAAAGAGCATGCTATTTATTACCTTAGCAAAAAGTTTAACGACTGTGAGACTCGCTACTCACTGCTCGAGAAAACTTGCTGCGCTTTGGTATGGGCTGCTCGCCGACTAAGACAGTATATGTTGACTCATACTACCTTGTTGATTTCCAAAATGGATCCTATCAAGTATATCTTCGAAAAGCCTGCTTTATCTGGAAGGATAGCCAGATGGCAAATGATCTTAACCGAGTATGACATCCAGTACACCACCCAAAAAGCTATAAAAGGGAGTGTACTAGCTGACCATCTGGCTCATCAAGCTATCGAAGACTATCAACCCATGAGATTTGACTTCCCAGACGAGGACATCATGAATTTGGACAACATTGAAAGTAACGGACCGTATGACGGACCCGAAAAGGGATCCCGATGGACCCTATACTTTGATGGTGCTTCAAATGCACTTGGAAACGGTATCGGAGCGGTACTCATTTCCCCAGAAGGTTGTCACACACCTTTCACGGCCCGACTTTGCTTCAGCTGCACAAACAACATGGCTGAGTATGAAGCTTGCATCTTTGGTCTCAAGGCTGCTATAGACTTGGGAATCAAATCTTTGATCGTATTTGGGGACTCGGCTTTGGTTATCAGTCAAATCAAAGGAGAGTGGGATACTAAGCATCCTAATCTTATCCCATACAAAGAACATGTCTTGACATTGTTGCCTCATTTCGAGCAAATTACCTTCGAGCATTTCCCGCGAGAAGAGAATCAGCTAGCAGATGCTCTAGCTACAATGTCCTCCATGTTTAAACTCAACTGGGATAACGAGGCTCCCCAAATCACCATCGAGCGAATGGATGAACCTGCGCATTGTCACGAGATTAATACCGAAGAAGTAGTGGAACAACCCTGGTTCCGTGAAATCAAAAGGTATCTCGAGACTAGAGATTATCCCGAAGGAGCTTCCGTAAATGACAAGAAGTTCTTAAGGAAATTTGCTGCCAAATTCTTCCTGAGCAACGGCATCCTTTACAAACGAAGCCATGATTGTGTATTACTCCGATACGTAGACAAAGCTGAAGCAGAGTTGATCATGACCGAGATACACAGCGGCGCATTTGGCACTCACTTAAGCGGGCATACAATGGCTAAGAAGATCCTAAGGGCAGGCTATTACTGGTCTACCATGGAAGATGACTGCCATCAACATTCCCGTACTTGCCACAAATGTCAAGTCTACGCTGACAAAGTTCATATCCCTCTGGTTCCTCTCAACGTCCTGACTGCTCCGTGGCCATTTGCAATGTGGGGCATTGACATGATTGGAGAGATCAAGCCCACGGCTTCCAACGGACATCGTTTCATCCTAGTTGCCATTAACTATTTCACCAAATGGGTCGAAGCAGCTTCCTTCGCCTCTGTTACTAAAAATGTGGTTGCCCGCTTCATCAAGCAAAATCTCATATGTCGGTATGGTGTTCCAGACAGGATCATCACAGAAAACGGTACAAATCTGAATAACACGATGATCACCGCTTTGTGCGAACAGTTCAAGATTTATCATCACAATTCATCTCCCTATCGGCTGAAGATGAACGGTGATGTTGAAGCTGCGAACAAAAACATTAAGAAGATCATTCAGAAAATGACAGTCACTTACAAAGACTGGCATGAGATGTTACCGTTTGCTCTACATAGATACCGTACGACGGCACGTACTTCAACCGGGGCAACCCCATTTTCGTTGGTATATGGCATGGAAGCTGTCCTGCCTGTGGAAGTTCAGATTCCTTCTCTAAGGATTATGAAGGACGCAGGTTTGAATGAAGATGATTGGATGCAGACCCGACTTGATCAACTCAATTTGATCGACGAGAAGCGACTCGCTGCTATGTGTCATGGTCAGACGCATCAAAAACGGATGATCAAGGCCTTCAATAAGAAAGTCAGACGTCAAGTGTATCAAGTCGGAGATCTCGTAATCAAGCGGATTATCTTGCCGCAAAGTGATCCCAGGGGCAAATGGACTCCTATGTATGAAGGACCGTTTGTGATCAAGAGCATATTTTCTGGTGGTGCGAAGATTCTGACCACCATGGACGGCGACGATTTGCCGCACCCTGCGAACGCAGACATAGTCAAAAGATACTACGCATAAAATAACCCGACAAGTCGAAAACCCGAAAGGGTGGCTTGGGCAAAAATGGGCATCCCGGTGAACCGAAAACCCGAAAGGGCGGTTCAGGCAAAAATTAGGGATAAAAATAAAAAATATGTACACCCGGCAAGTTGAAAACCCGAAAGGGCGGCTTGGGCAAAAAGGGGTTTCCCGGTGGATCGAAAACCCGAAAGGGCGATTCAGGCAAAAGTTAGGGAATTAAAGCGTATGACTATGTCTCGTCGGATCACTTCAAAGACAATCTCTTCATCAACCAGTTCCAGGCTTCTGATCAATCCAGTCATCGGCAAACGAAGCATTGAATGGACAGATATTCAGAGTTGTGAAGGCTATAGCGGAATGGAATCCCATGGAATTATTTCACATAGCCATCTTTATTTTGTATAAATCTTTCAATATTTACGGCAAAATCCTCTTATTAGGATGATTGTTTCCTTTGTACAAATATACTCATAGAAAGTCAATACAAATACTTTTCCCAAAATTTGTGTCATTTCCTTCTTCTTTTCTCTTGCACTATTTGTTTTATTTTGAGAAACATCCAATGTTTTGTTAAATAGGCATATGCATTTGAACATAATCATTTCCTTATGAATCCGGAAAGAGGATTACTGATAGGTTGAAGGTGCAGTTGGATATCTTGATACCCTTTCAAAGGAAACCCCCAGGAGATTTGGAATCCATATCCCCAGCAAGTCTTGAAGCTTATCCCCAGTAAATTCTGGAAGCTTATTCCCTGCAGAGTACGGACGTCTCTCCCGAGCTTTTTCAAAGTTATTCCTCACAAGGGCTTATAACTGGGTTATCCTCAGCTGATTGCCACGGAAGGTCGCACTCGGCAAAATTCTTCCTATCCCCAGCAGAGTTCATCAGAGTTCCCCAGCATAACTTATCAATACAATCCCCAGAGGAGTTTATCTTTGTTATCCCCAGCCAGAGAACCCTCCAGAACTCAATTCCCCTCAGAGTTTAAGTTTCAGTATCCCCAGCAGAGCTAAAACTTCAAACTATCAATCCCCAGCGGAACCAGACTAGTGAAGCTTTTCCCCACAGAAATGCTTCTCACTAAACTGAAGATTCTCAGTCTTATCTCCCCAGCATGAGTCTATCAGGTTCTAAAAATCCCCCAGTAGACATCATCAGAAATTCTCTTACCCTGAAAGTCACCAAGGAAATTCCAAGTCCCCGCAAGTGGTTCTAAGGCCCCTCGACGTTTGAAGGTCTGGTATTCCCCAAGCAAATCTGCAGACTTTCAGTCTTCAGTTCCTCATTGTATATTCAAGATTCTCCGATGAAGATCTCCTCAAGACAGGAATTCCCCAGTAGTTTGGCATACAACCCAAGCTCCTTATTCTCCAGCAACCACCAGGAATTATTCCTCCCGGCAGCAGTCAATAGGATCTTATCTTCAGCCATCTCGGATTCATCTATCCTTTGCAAGACAGCTCTCCAGCTTACATGCGCATCCATTTACATTCATATCATATGACATACATTGTATCATGCATCATGACATTGCATATAATTAACCCTTTGCCTTTACAAGTAAGATCAGTCGACAGACAAAAATCATTATCTTCCGAGATTCTTTCCAGGAATAGTTCAGATATGACCCAGACATGGCAATATTCTGATGCTTATTCCAGATTCATCCAGATGCAGTTTTACACGAGCTCATCATCAGGAAACCCTACACCGGTTCCTCCTCAAACTTCAAGACTTCTGAAAACAGTTTATGGATTCTTCCCCACAACGGATGTTAATCTATCGCTTGTTCAGACTCTTCTCAACTTTTGAAAACAGTTTACGGACGCTTCCCAACAACGGATGCTGCTCTATTGCTTATTCAACTTCAAGATTTCTGAAAACAGTTCACGGGTTCTCCAAGTAACGGACGTTAACCTATCACTTGTTCAGATTCTTCTCAAGACTTCTGAAAACAGTTTATGGATTCTTTCCCACAGCGGATGTTAATCTATCGCTTGTTCAGACTCTTCTCAACTTTTGAAAACAGTTTACGGACGCTTCCCAACAACGGATGCTGCTCTATTGCTTATTCAACTTCAAGATTTCTGAAAACAGTTCACGGGTTCTCCAAGTAACGGATGTTAACCTATCACTTGTTCAGATTCTTCTCAAGACTTCTAAAAACAGTTTATGGATTCTTCCCCACAACGGATGTTAATCTATCGCTTGTTCAGACTCTTCTCAACTTTTGAAAACAGTTTACGGACGCTTCCCAACAACGGATGCTGCTCTATTGCTTATTCAACTTCAAGATTTCTGACAACAGTTCACGGGTTCTCCAAGTAACGGATGTTGACCTATCACTTGTTCAGTCTCTTCTCAAGACTTCTGAAAACAGTTTATGGATTCTTCCCAACAACGGATGTTAATCTACAGCTTGTTCAGATGCACCTTTTGAAAACAGTTTATGGATTCTTCCCAACAACGGATGTCAATCTATTGCTTATTCAGACCCCAGTTCAAAGATGGTCCTAAACATGGACACATTTCTGATACTCATTCCAGATGGCATCTTTAAGCCCATCCCCGACAAGTTTCTGTCACTCTTCCAGATGGCATCGTTAAGCCCGTCTCCAAATGGCATCTCTAAGCCCATTCCCGCATCCATTGCTTTGACGAGTGCAAATTTAAGGGAACTATAGTGTCCAATCTCCTTTTACCCTCGAGTCACGAAAGGCAAACTTGCCTATCTAACTCTTCGGATTCAAGAAGATTGAACAGGGGAAATTGTTGTACCCTAAAATTTTCCCTCCCATGGCCATTTAGAGGATGGGCATTGGATTTGATAGGAGAAATAAATCCTGCTTCGTCCAAAGGACAGAAATATATCTTGGTAGGAATAGATTATTTTACCAAGTGGATCGAAGCTATACCATTAATAGTTGCTGATCAAGAGGCTATTATTGAGTTTATACAAAAGCATATTATCTATAGGTTCGGATTTCCAGAGAGCATAACCACAGACCAAGGCTCTGTGTTTACTGGTAGAAAGATGCAAGAATTTGCCCAAGAAATGGGGTTTAGATTGCTAACGTCAACGCCATATTATGCTCAAGCAAACGGTCAAGTCGAAGCAGCCAATAAAGTGATAATAGGATTAATCAAGAAACATATTGGTAAAAAACAAAGAAACTGGCACAAAACTTTGGACCAAATATTATGGGCCTGTAGAACATCTCCTAAGGAGGCTACTAACACTACGCCTTTCCAACTCACATTTGGTCATGATGCAGTGTTGCCAGTAGAAATTTGTTGTACCCCAAAATTTGCCCTCCCATTTCTCAATAATTTCTCATCACAAAGCCCTTGGAGCTCAAGATCCAGTTAGGGTTTCATCTGCTCAAGACTTCTCCTTGCACTGTTGACCCAAATTAGGGTTTGTGTTTGCACAAAGATGTTTTGACCTAAAATGCCTAAGATGACTTTCATGCTTCATATTGGACTCCCAAGTTTATCCATACCAAGTTTCAAGTCTTGATTCCAAGTTTTGCCCAGTCAATTGGACAGTTGACCTAGAAATCAACTGTATTGGGGAAAAAGTCAACTGTGACCAATTGACAGTCAAATCTCATGAAAATTGACCCACATCAACATTATAAACTCACATGGACCATTTGATCAAGTTTGGATCAAAATTCCACAAGAAATTTGATCAGATCATCAAAAGGGCAAAATGGTCATTTTTAGGGTTTTGACTGCACAAAGGCAATTTTTGACTGTTTGACCTAGCCAATGGCAAACCAAGCTCACATATGGACTCAAGGACCCCATGGAATTGTTTTGACATGCTCAACAAGTTCAAAAGATCCCAAATACACAAGATTGATAGTTGAATTCCCCAGTCAATTGATCAATTTTGACTGTATACTGAAAAGTCAAACTTTGACTTTTTGGTCAAAATCAAATGTCAAGATTCATTTTTCATCAAAACATGCCAAATCATGAAACTTGTTCATCAAGAAATCAAGAAATGCAAATTAGGGTTTGAAATGAAGATTTTTCATAACTTAGAATTTTTCTAAGTTATGAAAAACCCTAATTTTTTCCTAACTTTGCCCCACTTTCTCACCAAGATTAATTTGGATTCAAGCAAAAGTCAAAACATGAAAGTTGTAGCCTATTGCATAATCTAAAACTTTGATTCACAAAGTTTTCCCAAAAGAGGCTTGTATCTCAAGTTACAATTTTTGGAACAAGGGTACCAAACCATTCTTAACTTAGTGAAAATTTGACCTATTTTAGGCAAGGTTTTTACCTAACTTCAAGACCATTTTTCACATACTTCCACTTGGCATTTCAATTTTCATTTCAAAGATGGATTGTAGTACACATTCCAAGCTTTCCAAAATGTCCAATAACTCATCAAACAACCTCATGGTTAGGGAGAATCGAATTTGGCAAGTTGGGAAAAAGTCACTTTGATTCGTGGCCATATACATGTTCATAACTTGTGCAATTTTTCAAATCAGCATGCAACTTGATTACAGGCCTCTAAACCATCCAACACTCATAAATTTAATGCAAATTATTTGTGCCAAGACCATGTTCTATGTGTTAAAGCATTGCATAGTGGTTTAATCCCAAAATAGATAAAGCACTTTAACCATTTTTGCAAAAGTGAGCTTTATGTCAAAGTTGCAAATCAGCAAGTACAGATCAAATCTCTTTGGCACAAGTCTAGGGACTAATCACACTGATCAATGCCAAGGTTTGCAGCACATTATGGGGGCCTCTACCTGTCTAAACACCAACTTGGCCTTTGGTTGCTAAAAGTGTAAGAAATATAGCATATCACAACTCAACTTTCATCTCAGTAAAAGAACCCTTAAGCAAATACTTTGTACACATTCAAGACATCCTAACTGAGCTAGAACACGACTCCAACACCTCCATTGCCCTCTAGAACACAGAACCACCCTCAAACTTCCCAAACAGAGCACCTACTGCAGTTTGAGTGCCAACTCTCATCCCTTCCATGCATTCTTGCTAAAAACTCATCAAACACACTCCACAACATCCCTTGAAGCTAATCCAAACCTCAAACACGACCTGTAACTCCTCTAAGACAATTTGGCCATTTTCATTTTTCTGATTTGCAGGTGGAGTTGTACAACTCGATTCAGCTAGCTTCAAAGCAAAGTAAAACTTGGAATAGCATCCCTGGACATCAAGGAAGCTGTACCAATCATCACCTTGCTCTGAAAACTCCTCCATTGCCAGACACGATTCCAACTGAGAAGGTATATTAATGAACTTCTAACTCTTAGTGTAGGCATCATTAGCTCTAAGTTTGTGAATAAGAAGTGTTCTACTCATGCCCCTGAATCTGTACATACTTTTACTTTCCATTTATTTTGCCTGAGCTATGAGAATTTAAGGTCTGAATGTTGATAAAAAGTTAGGTTAGGATTTGGGAATGATAAAATTCTCTCTCATTTCTGAGAGTTAGGATGAGTTCTTTACATATTTAGAATCGTGACTTGATGATTAACATTTCTTATGTTGAAAGTTTGTGCAAAAAGTCAAGGAATCCAGATGTTTGAATTAGAGTACAGGCGCGCGTTTTGGAACATTTTTTTGGCTGGAGGTTGAAGAAAGACTTGGTGGGCTGGGCCTGCTTTGTTATTTCTTTTCACACCACATTTTCACTTTGACACCCCCTGAGCCCATTTTGTTTGTTTTAATGACTTTTTGATTTTTCTTTTTTTATTCTAACTTATTTATTTTTGCTAATAATATTAAAAACATAAAAAACATTTTTTACACCATTTTTATATTTTTTAGGCATTTATTTGTTTATATGGACATTTGTACATAAATAATATATAAATACTATTATTTAGAAAAACTAGAAAAATAATGCAAATATATTTTATTTCTGATTTTTATTTCATTTTCTCTTTTGAAAACATTTTATATCAAAAATACTTTTTTTATATAAATATTAAATATTATTATTTTGTATATATAATACATATTTAGTAGTTAATAAAGATATTTATATATATATATATATATATATATATATATATATATATATATATTAGTATATTTAGGTAAATAATACAAAAAAATATATACATTTTTTATTTTATTAATATTTGACATAAAAAATACTTTTTTATGAATATACTTCATTTTTATTTTATTTTGTATATAATTATTAATTATTGTACACATTAAATAAATAATACCCTTTATTTAAGAAATTAGGGTTTTGCCCTTAAAACACAAAAACCCCAAAAAATAATACTTTTCATTTTTTATTTTCTCTGACATAAAAAATACTTTTTTCCATACATATAAAAACCCTTTTTTTTTACATTTTGCATATTTATTTTATTTCCATTTAATTATACAATTGATTACTTTGTAAATATTCCAAATTGATGTAATAGTTAGATTTAAATTTCTTGTCAAATACCCCCCATTTGAACATTTGTACCCCCCTTCCCATATTGTGTTGTAATAGTTTAGAACTTTACTTTTCGCACTTTAATGCTTTCTAATTATGCCATGTTAGAATTAGGGTTTGTATGCAAATAAAAACAACAAAAATAGTTTGACCTAATTTCAAGATAATCAAGTATGAAAATGGACAACACATATCACACTTGCACCCCTAGGGTATTCCACTTGTTGCCTTCAATAAATGGGCCATATTGCATGTTAGGTCTCTTTGGGCAAAACAAACCCAATTCAAATGATCATAGTTCCTCGATGACGCTTTCGAAAAGTTGCCTAAAAATGATCAAGTCCCTTAAAGGAAAATTGCCCAAATACTTGGCACCATTGCAATTATGGTCTAAACGATGACCCGTGCCCGTCCCTTTCACATCCTAACACAAGATTGTCCACCAAATGCAATGGTGGAACAAAATTGTTAAAAGGGTTAAAACATAGCAATAATCTTTGAGAACTTTAGGGTAGATAGCTCTTAAGTACTTGTCAACTTGCAAAAGAAAAACACTTGCCTATTTTTCAAACCACACTTCACAAACACTTTCAAAAAACCTTGAAACATCTTTTCAAAAAGACAAACACCTTTTGTAAAACATTCGAGTAAAGAATTGTTACAAGGGTAGCCTAGACAAGGCATCTTTTTCAAAACATTTTCAAAACCACACACAAAGCACCATTTTCAAACAATTGAAAACCAAGGCAAGTTGATCTAAGCAAGTACCTAAGAGCCCATGGATAACCATGGATAGAAATGGTGCTAATACCTTCCCTTTCTATAATCTACTCCCCGAACCCACGAAATATCTCAAAGGTTTTTGCTGTGCTTTTTAAACCTTTCCTTTAGGATAAAATAAAAAGTCGGTGGCGACTCTTGCTCAACCGAAACATTTGCGAAAACAAACGCAAAACCATAGTCAGTTCTCCCACCGTATCACAAAATTCATCTACAATCAGTTCGAATTCAGAGAAAAAACGAAATCCCAGCTGCATTATATTGGGAAATGATGATGAATGAATTAGTTGAGTTGGACGAAATTAGATTACATGCATTGGAAATTTTGATGAGACAAAAAGAAAGAGTGGCCAGAACATACAACAAAAGGGTGAAGAAAAAAGTATTCATTATTAATGACTTAGTTTGGAAAGTCATATTGCCCATGGACAAGAAAAATAAAGCATTAGGTAAATGGTCACCTCATTGGGAAGGACCTTTTCGAATATTAAAAGTATTCTCAAACAATGCATACGAAATCGAAGAACTGGTGGATGATAAACGTATCCTAAAGGTTAATGGGAAATATTTAAAGAAATATAAGCCACGCCTGCAGGAGATTCGAATAGTAACAACGTAACCAAGATATTATAAAAAGGCCAAAATGGCAAGATGAGATGCCAAAATGGCGTTGTTTGAATATTACATATAAGAAAGCAAATTGTAGTTAAATAAACACTGAAATTTAGAAATAAGAGTTATTTTTCAATCGGTTGAAAGTGCTTCGAAATGATTCAAGCCTCTGCTGAGCGAAACGCCTGGCTCCTTCCAAGGTTGCCACTTCTCCTTTAAGTTGTTCTGCAGTTTCCATTTCTGCAAGCCCCTGGTTGAGAAGCTCTTCGAATTGGTTACCAGCAGTATTGGTTTCGAAGGCCATTTGTTGTTCTTTAGCCTCCTTAACCTTCTGTTGAAGTTCCAGAATCTGCCTTTCCCAAAGAAGTATGGACTCAGCTCGAGCCTCATAATCAGTTTTCGCCTGCTTTAGATGCATAGCTTGATCCTCAGCTTCTTGAGAGAGTTTCGAAGCTTGTTCATAAGCAGCATCCATTGCAATGCGTTTTTCTTGAACCTTCTTGGCAGCAGATTCATCTTGGAGAAGGTAACCAGTTACGTTGTCCAGCAATGCCTGAAGATCGAACAAGAGAGTACTAACTGGCAAGGAGCAGGTAGCAAGATTGACCTTTGTAAGCAACTCCTTCATAGTATAGCAAGAAGTACTATCTTGTTTGAGCACTTTGAATATATCCACATTAAGAATTGTTTTCCTAATCTTATTAAGAAGTACAATTCTTTCATCTGTGGGAAGAGGATAGCTGGTCGAACTTGTGCCAGCCCTAGCAAGTGGGACTTCCCTTTGAGCCAGCTTTGCCTTCATGTACCCAATAGGGTCATTTCGTCTCAGGAGTGCAAGCTCCTCGTCAGTCATTCGAGACAAAGAGGATTGAGGGAGTTCCACACGTAGGGGAGTCACGTCCATTTCAACCTCCATGGGTTCGTTGGTTGCATCACCATCCCCTTCATTCGTTTCGTGCTCATGATCTTCTTCATCATCATCCAAGTCCACCACTTCGATGCCTTCCTTTTCACTGCTACTTGCGTTGGACTCCGTCCCAGCAGTCGAACCATCATTAGCATCCTCCTCCTCAGACTCTTCGTCTCTTTGGCCAGAATCAGCTTTCTCTCCTTCAGTTTGAGTGTCCTTTGGGTCCTCTTGAAGAGTTTCAAGAGGGGACTTTTGAAGAGAAGCTCTTTGCAAATCCTCTGCAGATGTTTGAAGTGGTATTTCGTTTGTCTCTTTCAGAGGAATAGAGGTGCCTTGATCATCCTGCTGCTCAGAAGTTCCAGCCAGAACCGCCATATTGGAGGAACCTTTGTTCTGTACAAGGTTGCTGGAATCTCCTTGAGGAGAGGAGTTGAGTGGAGCAGCAGCTTTGGATGGTGAGTTCGAAGTAGTGGAAGCTGGATTCAAGATGTTCTGCAAGGAGCAACAAAATGTTAAAAACATGCACCAAGGTAATAAGAAATTATTATTTTCAAAGAGATTTAAAGTTCGATTTACCTGTGGACTCTCGGAGGAGAGGTTACTAGCTATGCGTTCCAACATTGTGTTGGAGGTCGAAGGTGGAATTTTGGATTTGGGTGAGGGAGCAGCATCCCTAGACTCTAGTCCAGAGACACTAGTTGGAACGGTACTTTTCGAAATATCTTTCTTCTGTTTCTTCTTCGAAGCAGTTGTTAAGTTTCCTCCAGCCTTGGGGTCTTCCCCAGTGGTATTTGATTTCTGCTTCTTGGGAGTAGTAGGAGGAAGTTTGTTGGTCTGAAAAGATTTAAACAAAGAGTTAGATGCAAACCATAAAACATGAGTGAATTCGAAACATCAAGGCTAAGTGATTACCGTTGGAGTTGGAACACTGGTTGTTGTTGGTATTGTTGTTGTTGTTGTGGTTGCAGCAATGGTTGTTGTTTCGGGTGGAGTCACTTTGTCAGTAGTTTCAATAGAGGCCTGAGAGGCGCTCCCTTCTTTTGACTTCGAGGCGGCTGTCTTTATCCTGATGGCTGAAAATCGAAACAATTAAAGCAAAGGTTAAAGATATGGAAAATGAAAAACGTTTTGGATTTTCCCAAGCATTCGCACCTGTGCCTTGATCATATTTAATTGACATGGCAGAAAGGTCGTATCGAAGGTGTCCTGGGAAATCATGAAGCCAGTGTCGAGCCCATGTCACAGTCTCAGATGGCTTTGGTTTCCTTTGAAGATGTTTGAACATCTCTTTGCAAGTGAACCACCAAGGATATGGGGGAAACCAAGCCAGAGCCAGTTCTGAGGTAGGTAATCTGGGAAATTTAGGTAGATGCATTTCGAATGCCAACCTATACCTATCCTCAGGTGACAACCCTGAAGGAAGTTTTAACTTAGAAACTTTTTGTTTGAATTTTTCCTTCAAGGTCTCAGCCGCTTGATGCACAGTGGATTCTAAGCGCGTGGGGTCATAAGTAGTTTCAAAATAATTTTGAAAAGCTTTAATCTCTTTGGCATGAGTAAACATACCTTTCTTAGCTGGTACCTGCACATCGAAGGCATCAATTAGTTTCTGTTGAATTGTAAGTGTATCGAACATATACGTTTGATAAAACTTGGTCCACCATTCCAGAAACCCCTTAGCAGTGAGATGGGTAGGTTTGAAGGTTATCAGCTCAAACTGGGCAAAGCCTTGGTATTGTTCTTGTTGTAATTTAGCTTCCCGTGCCTTAAAAGTTCGCCCAGAGGTAATAGCACTCTCAGTTTGAAATAAGGGTTCAGGAATTAGTTGGCATAAGCCAAACTGCCTCGAAACAAAATTTGGCTGGTAAGCGAAAAGAAAAATCTGATTCTTGGTTGGAGTTATTCTTGAAGAAATGAGTCTAGGTAGCAAAAAAGCTCTCCATACATCCTGAATCTCCTTGCTCTTGACAACTTCTGAGAGAGCCATGGTGAACCAGGAAGGTCCATGAGCCCTCGAAGCAAAAGGCGCCATGCTCTCTTCGAACTTATGCCTTTTGGAGAATATCATGATGTACTTCGAGAATAGGACTTTGAAGTCGTCTTTGTCGTCATTTGGAGTTAATCTTCGAAGCCTAGTGCCTTCGACTATCCTATCAGTTATCTCAGGGTCTTGTTCATCAATGGTGTTGGCAGTTGACAAAGAGGGTTCGAACATGGCATTTAGCCATAGCTGAAGTAACCAAAAAGGGCCAGCCAACAGGATATTCTTGGAGGTATGGGATTTGAGGCTCGAAACAGCTGACCTCAGGCTTTCATAAAGGTCAACTAAGAGCAGTTCACTTAAGCACACTCTTCGATTTTCATGCAAATCCCTAGCTAGAGGAATAAACCTACTGGCTACCTGTAGGGATCTACTGCAGAAGACGTATCTTGACAGCCATAGGGTGAGGAAAGCAATGTGTTCTACATCAGACACACTGTCTCTCTCAGCATGGTAGTGACTGATAAACTTGGAAAAACTTGCTAGTTTGACTTCGAAGTCGATTATACTTGAATGTTCTTCGTTGTCAGGTAGATATGTTTCTCCTACTGGCGATAGCCCAGTGATGGCCGCTATGTCGAAGAAGGTGGGGGTAATCATTCCACCAGGGAGATGGAAAGTATTATAGGTACTGTCCCAGAAATAGAGGGACGCGAATAACAAAGGGTGGCTGTAAGTGAAACCAGGCTTCGACAGCTTAATCAGGCTGTAGATACCTAATTCTTCCCATTGCTGGGATTTCTTAGCTTCTACCTTCTTGAACCAGTTTTGATAAGCAGTATCGGAGGTGGGGCAAGATCGAAACGGTTTAAAATTACTTTTTACATAATCTAATACAAAAGGGTCCTTAGGAGGAACAGTTGGATTTTCTATGGTGTTTGAGCCAGAAGATTCTATTGCCTTAGGGGCGTCCATTTTGTTAAACAAGGGTTTGAAACTATAGCAAGCTGGGAAAATTGTCCTGGTATCTTTTAATATTTCAAAAACCGTAAGAGGGCCCATTAAAGCTAACCTCTTACCAGCAACGGTGGTAGGAATGAGTACCTGTGATGCATACAACATTTCTTTTTCCTTTGAGATCATCTGGGGAGCAAGAACGGATTGACCTTGGTGAGTGATAACTTTACTTTCCATGGTAGTTCCTGCAGTTTTTCCTTTCTTCTTGGAAACCTTTTTGAGTTGGGATGAAGTAGAAGAAGACATTTTTGAAGGATGTTGAAAGCTTAGGGTTTTGACGAGAGAAGAAGGATAAAGGATTCAGAATGTAGAAAGAAAAGAAAAAGACTAAGTGGATGATGTTTTATAATGTGGAAGTTTAAGCATCCACTGAATAAGTGTTTCCAGTGATTTCTGGTAAACAACCGCTAGTCTTCCAAACTATCGAATAATCTTTCTGACTGTTATTCAATTCCTCTGGTAACTCACAGGATCGACTAGATTGATCCTAGGATTCCTTGGACATTAAGGTTACTCTCACGATCGAACAGATATTCATGGTTGATATTTGAGTGTTGTATATGCGTTTGGCTTATTTCGATTTCTCTCTCAAAAAGTCTAAAGATGTAATCAAAATGTGCGTGTACGAAACTAAGTTGCATGAATAAATGTTAATTGTAAAGACATGTAAAATTTCATAAAAGTCAAGTAAATGGTTTCGAATTATAAAACAGTTAATGTAAAGGATTTCTGGAACGTAAAAGGTTTGAAATATGAAGAAAGCGTTTAATGCAAGAAATATGTAAATGACTTTAAGTAAAAATATGCGTTCGAAGGATAAGACTTGAAGGTAAAGGTATGGAAAATATGACAGTTTTCTGAGATGTAAAGTGCTTGAAATGTGAAGAAAGCATTAAAATGTAAAACTTTGAAGAAGATATTTCGAAGTGAAAAGACTGTAAATGAGAAAACTTGTAAATGTTATTTGACAAAAAGATAAAGGAAAGTGCTGGAAATGGTAAAAGGTTTTCATTAAATCAGAAATACATGGTGCTATCATACGTACATTTCTCTTGCATTCGTTTCCCTTGCCATGTGGTAGTTTGAATGTTACTGAGTATTTAGTACAATAGATATGACACACGAAATCCTAATACTAAGACTTCTATTTATACTAATTCGACCATAACGGTCTTGCTATAGGATTATGCCACGTTAAGAACATGCAAAACAATGCCTCTTTCTTCTTTCCATGTGTCCCCAAATGCTCCAGCACATAACTTTCAAACTTCGAATGTCCCGCTTCCATTTGAATTTCAAATGCTTTGGTACTTCTCCGTTTCGAACGCACTTCCCAGACACAGCCTTGTTGTTATTTCGAGACTTCTTTAGATATGTTCCCATAATTGCCACTCGAAGCTCCAAGCTTTGACATGCTTATTCGAAACACTGCTTCTGCTACTTCGAAACATGACGCTTTACCTCATTTCGATCGAAACGTTTAATTCATTTGGCTTCTAATAACATTATCAAAATCTTCAGCCAACAAATTGCCCCTTTAAAATATGTATTTCGATTCCTCTGAGAAATACCTATTTTAAACATCTACACAAGATTTTGATGTGACTTTCAAATCATCGTAACATTTAATGCATTTGACTCCAGTCACGTCAATCATATCACCTTTTGGATTCCTTAACCGCCTGGAGCCACTTCACAGCATGGTGCAGTTACAAATAATAATTATCTTTAAATCACGCCTATTACCCATGTTAACTTTACGCCACCTCTTCATCACACCAACCCATGATTTCCATGTATCACACCCTTATTCAGTGGATGCTTAAACTTCCCCATTATAAAACATCACCAACTCAATCTTTTTCTTTTCTTCTCACACTCTAAATCTTTTACCCTCCTTCTCTCGTAAAAAAAAAACCCAAGCTTTCAACATCTTTCAAAAATGTCTTCTTCTACTTCATCCCAACTCAAGAAAGTCTCCAAGAAGAAAGGAAAAACTGCAGGAACTACCATGGAAAGTAAAATCATCACTCACCAAGGTCAATCCGTTCTTGCCCCTCAGATGATTTCAAAGGAAAAAGAAATGCTGTATGCGTCACAGGTACTCATTCCTACCAACGTTGCTGGTAAGAGGTTAGCTTTAAATGGCCCTCTTATGGTTTTTGAAATATTAAAAGACACCAGGACGATTTTCCCAGTTTGTTATAGTTTTAAACCCTTGTTTAACAAAATGGACGCCCCTAAGGCAGTAGAATCTTCTAGTTCAAATACCATAGAAAACCCAACTGTTCCTCCTAAGGACCCCTTTGTATTGGATTATGTAAAAAGTAATTTTAAGCCATTTCGATCTTGCCCCACCTCTGATATTGCTTATCAAAATTGTTTCAAGAAAGTAGAAGCTAAGAAATCCCAGCAATGGGAAGAATTAAGTATCTATAACCTGATTAAGCTATTGAAGCCTGGTTTCACCTACAGCCACCCTCTGCTATTCGCGTCCCTCTATTTCTGGGACAGTACCTATAACACTTTCCATCTCCCAGGTGGAATGATCACCCCAACCTTCTTCGACATAGCGGCCATCACTGGGCTATCGCCAGTGGGAGAAACTTATATACCCGACAACGAAGAACATTCAAGCATAATTGACTTCGAAGTCAAGCTAGCCAGTTTTTCCAAGTTTATCAGTCATTACCATGTGTTGGCTCCTAAATTCGACACCTTTGTTTTGATTGATGGCAGCCATTAAAAGCTGAAAGATGCTTTCGACTGGCTAAGCCTGTCGAAGTGCCCGTCGAAAGATGGCAAAATACTTAGAAGATTTCTTCCAAGGAAGAAGGCTGATTGCCTTCGACGTCGAAGGAGTTTTCGTCGAAGACGTCTCTTGATGAAAGTGTTCGATGGTCCAGAGTGGAGCAGTTTGAAATTCAAAGCTTTGGGGGGAAAACGGTTTCCAGCAGTTACTACGTGCAAACGTGCAAGGATCTGGAGCGTCGAGCATGGAGAACGTGCCAAGTGGCTTAATCTCGAAGCAGTGTAACTGCCCGACGGTTACTTGGAATGTTTTAGTATAAATAGGAGTAGACATGTAGTTTCTCGTGTGTGTTCACAAATAGATACATAGTCACTCATTTAGATTCAAGTACCCAGTGTGAGCGAAAGAATTGTTGAGAAATGTATGTGTGAAACACCAATTTTATCAATTAAAGTCATTTACTTTTCCAGTATTTTACTTGCTTTTCTCCCTTAAATTCCTGTCGAACCTTTACTTTAAAGCCTTGTTTATTTTACCAAGCCTTTCCTTTATGCAATTTACTTGAAACATTTTACTTAAAGCCTTATCCACCTTAATCAAACTTCAAAATCAACCTATGTCCATAGGATCAATCTGATCGATCCTGCGAGTAACCAAATAAGTAACCATTTGGAGGATCAGCGGTTGTTTACCAAAACCCAAGGTAAACAAATTGGCACACCCGGTGGGACTGTGTGTTGATTGTTGAAAAATAATCTCATCTTTTCGAGTTGTATGTTATTGAGGAGTGGTAGAATATACACTAACGATAACAATACTGCCAGAAGAAGGGAAGAGATGGCGAATCCGCCAAACAATAATGAAATCCCACAAACGAGTGTGGGAGCAACGGTTAATATGACCGTAAGTGAAGCGACGAATGTTGGTTCGACACCAGTAGTATCAGTCACAACCACGGGGCCAATAACTTCGTTTTCAGGCCCCAGAATACCTTTGGGAACTCCCCCTCCAAGGGGAAATATAGGCACAAGGCCTGTGGTTCCCCCGGGATTTATTCCATTCTATGGTATGCCAACTTCTGAAGTGGCAAGCCTGACGAATGCTGCGTCCACTTATTCAGACCCTTTCGTGAGTGCCTCTTCGCCACTCCAAGGCTCTGGAGTAGGCATGGCGAATAGAAATAGGACCCAACTCTTAGGAGGAACGTCCCAAGTAGCCCATGGCCTTACAAATGCCTCGACAGCAGTCTTGAGGCAACAGATGGACGAAAGCAACCATGATATGGTGCAAATGTTGGCACAAACTTTGAGTACAGTGCTAAATCCTCTAATACAAAATACTACTCAATCGAATCAGCAAGTTACAGCGCAAATGACGCGTTTGGCTGACTTCTTTGGAGTACCCCCACCTATTCGACAGCCCCAAAGGGCCCAAACAAGAGGAAATCAGGGGATATTTGTAGAGGAAGAAACCACCATTAATCAGGCTCAACAGCCTGTAGAACAACCTGTCGAAGAACCTAGGGTAATAGCCCCAGAGGTAAGATTAGTTAACAGAAACCAAAATGCTGACGAAGTGGTTCAGCATATCCAACACCAAAACATGGGTTTGGAAAATAATCTGGCAACCATGATCGAAAGGATCATGAATCAGAATGGGATGAACATGGGCTTTCGAAGGCCCAACTTCACATCTCCATTGTCAGAATACGTATTACAAACGGATTTACCTCCTAGGAGCAAAGTCCCCAAATTTACTAAGTTCTCTGGGGACACGACAGAATCTACTGTCGAACATGTGGCGAGGTATTTGATCGAAGCAGGAGACATTTCAAATAATGAAAACCTAAGGATCAAATACTTCCCAAGTTCCTTAACCAAGAACGCTTTTACTTGGTTCACAACTCTACCCCCCAATTCGATCCACCATTGGACCCAGTTGGAAAGATTGTTCCATGAACAATTCTATATGGGGCAAACCAAGATAAGCCTGAAAGAACTGGCGAGTGTGAAGAGACGTTTCACTGAACCTATAGACGAATATCTGAATAGGTTTAGGTTGCTTAAGGCGAGATGTTTTACACAAGTGCCAGAACATGAGTTGGTCGAAATAGCCGCAGGCGGTTTAGATTATTCCATTAGGAAGAAGCTAGATACCCAGTACCTAAGAGACATGGCCCAACTGGCCGATAGAGTTCGACAGGTCGAACGCCTCAAAGCTGAAAAAGCTAAGGCAACGAAAACTCACAAAAGAGAGAGAATAGCGTACGTTGAGATGGACGACGACGATCTAGAATCCTTCGACGATACTTTAACTGTCGAAGAAGGAGAAGTCGATTTAGCAGAACTAAAACAAGGGCCACCATACTCTTGTAAACAGTTAGTCCCCTCAAATGGGAAAAATCCCATTGGTCCAGACAGGACCAACGATAGGTTCCCAAAAAAGACTTATAGTTTTGACATCACAAAATGTGATGAAATATTCGACTTGCTAGTTAAAGATGGCCAAATGATAGTACCCCCTGGGGTAAAAGTGCCTCCTCTTGATCAAAGAAAGAAGAGAGGTTTTTGCAAATATCATAATTTTTTGGGCCATAAAACTTCTCAATGTTTTCTTTTCAGGAATCTTGTGCAAGACGCTATTGAGGAAGGGAGATTAAAGTTTGCTGACAAATCCCCCATGGCTGTCGACTCCAATCCACTAAAGGCTGAAGCCCACTACGCAGAACCCTCTGAAGTGAACATGATAGAGGCGACCAGTATCCCGTCGAAGAAGCCAGGAATTACCATGGTCGAAGTCTCAAAGGACCACATCAATATGCCAATCTTTGGCAGTTTTTCTGGAAATTTATCCAGGAAGACAATTGAGGCTGTCCAGAAAGCGGTCGAAGACCCGAAGTCGAAGACTGCTGAAGCACAAAAAACTGGACCAAAGCCCAGTTCCCACTTGGCCAATGTTCAAGGCCAGACGGAGAATCTGGAGACACAAATGAAGCAACTAACTCTTGCTAATAAGGATACAATGAATATCAACATGGTTGAACTTTCTGACCCTAAAGCTTCAGAAGAAGCCATAAGGCAAGAGCAGGCAAATAAAACGGCTTTCCCTAGGGAAAACGAAAACTTGGCAGATTTTTTACAAAGATGCCAGAAGAAGAAATCAGAGGTGATGCTATGTCCAAGATGCAGTTCTATCTTTGATAAAAAAGCTGCTGAGCACATACAAGGCGTAAGAGCAGCGAACAAGAGAAGGGAGAATGCTGACCTTCGACATGATCCCAGGAGGGGTTCTAATCAAGACAAGAGGCCATTGACTTTTAGGCCTCCAACAAATGTACCAGTAGACACTTGGTACAAAACATCTGGCCGGAAAAGGCCAAGTGAAGAGAAATGGCATTCTTTCGATGTGCCAAGAGGTTCCTCTTTAATTCAGAAGAAAGAGCCTCAAGTTGCTGCACCCAAGGTTGCTCAAGTGTCCAGCAACTACAAGGGAAAAAATCCTATGTCGCCATCCCAATGGAGGAGATATCAAAGAAGGCGAAAAGCTGAAAGGGAGGCTGCCAACGAACCTAAGGCAGAAACTAGTTCGAATGTGCCTCAAAGGAAACAAAGAAAGCCTCTTGAGAGAGAACCAGTTACCAACAGGCTAGTTTGGCCTAACCAAAGTGAAGTCGAAGACGAAGATGATGCTGAGTCCGACGATACTCTGGATATAATGGTGAATATTGTTTCAGTACTGCCTAGGGAGTTCAATCGACAGGTAGAAGTCGAAGCCAGTGACTGGGAGGTGGAACAAGAAATGGCCAAACATAGGCCAGTGTGCTATTTTGTCATGGACAATGGCACTACAGAGGAACAAAATGGCTTCTTCGAGCCACCTACAGAGGCGATGAAGAATCACCTCAAACCTTTGTTCATAAGGGCTAAGCTCGAAGAGACCACTGTGAACAAAATATTGGTCGACTGTGGGGCCACTATCAATATTATCCCTCATTCTATGCTAAGGAAGATTGGCAAAAGGGATGAAGAAATCAAACCTCACAATATGGTCCTGTCCAACTATGAGGGAGGCATTGGGACCACCATGGGAGTGATCCAGCTAGACATAAAAGTTGGGTCGATCCTTCGACCAACAATGTTCATGGTCATATCAGCCAAACCTAACTACAACCTTTTGTTAGGCCGTGAGTGGATTCATGGTGTTGGCGCTGTGCCTTCATCGATGCATCAAAGACTGCTGCTATGGCGTCCAGATGGGATGGTCGAAAACATAGAGGCGGATCAAAGTTACTACCTTGGCGAAGTGAATCACTTGGGTGTAACAGATTTCGACAAAAACTTGGCTCACATAGGGCCATGTCCAACTCCTGACTTCGACATGGCGCCAGCGCCAAACACCTTTTGTTCCCTATACCTGCATCCTGAGCATGGTTTCCAATGGGTCAGAGAAGACTTGTCCCACATAGACTTCAGTGGGCTAACTGATATCCAACCAACTGGTTGGGAAAGTGAATTCAGTGATAATGACTGAGTCACAATCTCTGAAGCGAATTTCGGCTTATGTGGCCGAAACCAAGATAATAACGGCTCTCGAAGCCGAAGTAAAGTACATGGCCACACAGGCCAATGGTCAACAATTATCTGCTGTTGGCCCAGGAAAGGATTTCGATCCAAGACCTCCTGATATCATGCCAGATGAAATGCAGGAACAAAGGCTCGACGCCATCTATGACGATGAGCCTTTGGGCTTCGAAAAGGATCCCTTGGCGAACAACATTAAGATGTTAGCACAAGACCCTTTAGAAGAAATCAACTTAGGCGAAGGATCAGAGAATAGGCCAACTTACATCAGCGCCAAAATTGATCCAGAACTTAGGTTGGAAGTAATCCAATTGCTGAAAGAGTTTAAAGACTGTTTTGCATGGGATTATGACGAAATGCCCGGTCTCGACAGAGGATTGGTAGAACTTCAGTTGCCAATCAAACCTGGAAAGAAGCCAATCAAGCAAAATCCAAGACGCTTCGCTCCAGAAATATTGTCGAAGATCAAAACGGAGGTCGAAAGACTTCTGAAATGCAGATTCATCCGTGTTACAAGGTATGTCGAATGGATCGCAAATATTGTGCCAGTAATTAAGAAAAATGGCACATTAAGGGTGTGCATAGATTTCAGAGATTTGAATGCTGCCACCCCCAAAGATGAATATCCTATGCCTGTGGCGGAAATGCTAGTCGATTCTGCCGCTGGCTACGAATACCTGAGTATGCTCGATGGTTATTCAGGATATAATCAAATATTCATTGCTGAAGAGGATGTGTCGAAAACAGCTTTTCGATGCCCAGGGGCCTTAGGCACTTACGAATGGGTAGTGATGCCTTTTGGCCTAAAAAACGTTGGGGCAACGTACCAGCGAGCAATGAATACTATCTTCCATGATTTTATTAACACTTTTATGCAAGTTTATATTGATGATATTGTTATAAAATCTGTTTCCAGGAAGAGTCACATTGACCACCTTCGACAATCATTCGAAAGAATGAGAGAACATGGTCTGAAGATGAACCCTTTGAAGTGTGCGTTCTGTGTGAAAGCTGGAGATTTCTTGGGTTTCGTTGTCCACAAGAAAGGAATCGAAATCAATCAGAACAAGACGAAGGCAATTTTGGAAGCGAAAGCGCCATCGAATAAGAAGGAATTGCAATCTCTCTTAGGCAAGATAAATTTCTTGAGAAGGTTTATATCTAACCTAAGTGGGAAAGCTCAGGCCTTTTCACCCTTACTTCGACTGAATAAAGAGGGGTTCGAATGGGGGCAAGAGCAACAAGAAGCCTTCGACAAAATCAAAGGGTACCTCACTAAGCCACCTATTTTGGTGCCTCCTTGTAGCAATAGGAGTATGAGATTGTACATAGCTGCATCTGACAAAACTCTGGGAAGTATGTTAGCCCAAGAGGATGAGAATGGAGTCGAAAGACCCATTTATTATCTCAGTCGAGTTTTGAATGATGCAGAAACTAGATATAGCGAAGTTGAAAAATTGTGTCTATGTCTGTATTTCTCTTGTACAAAACTCAAGCAATATATAAAACCAGTTGATGTTTATGTTTCGTCTCATTTTGATGTTTTCAAATATATGCTGTCGAAACCGATCTTGCATAGTCGAATCGGCAAGTGGGCATTAGCATTAACTGAATACTCCTTGACCTTTATGCCTCTTAAGGCAGTAAAAGGACAAGTGGTTGCAGACTTCATAGTCGACCACTCAATTCAAGTCGAGGATATTAATTATGTAGAGATAGAACCTTGGAAATTCTACTTCGATGGTTCCAGCCATAAAAATGGAACAGGAGTAGGAGTCTTGATTGTTTCTCCAGATAAAATTCCAACAACATTCAAGTACCAAATAGAAGGTTCTTGTTCGAACAATGAGGCTGAGTATGAAGCTCTAATTACTGGCCTTGAGATATTGTTGGAATTGGGGGCAACTCGAGTCGAAATAATGGGAGACTCAGAGTTGGTCATCAAGCAAGTCACAAAAGAATATAAATGCATAAGAGAGAATCTCATTATGTACTTTGTGATAGCAAATCGTTTATTGAAACAATTTGAAAGTGTCAATATTCGACACATACCCAGAGTCGAAAATCAAATAGCCAATGACTTGGCACAAATTGCATCTGGGTATAAGGTTTCAAAAACGAAACTACAAAGAGCAATCGAAGTTCGAGAGAAGATAAAAGCAACTTGTCTATCACCATCAGATTTGGAATCGACGAGGCTAGGATATGCTGATCACAGTAACTTCGAGATTTCGTTCATTGATAATTTGTCGGATCAAGATTGGAGGAAACCCATTGTGGACTATCTTCAAAATCCAGGAGCTCCGACAAAACGAAAAACAAAATACAGGGCGTTGAGTTTTGTACTCATGGGTAATGAGTTATTCAAGAAGACGCCTGAAGGGGTGTTGCTGAAATGTTTAAGTGAAACTGAAGCATACATAGCCCTTTCGACTACGCATGCTGGGGCATGTGGGGCTCACCAAGCAGGCCATAAGATGAAATGGTTGTTGTTTCGACAAGGACTATATTGGCCCACTATGCTGAAAGATTGTGTTGAGTTCGCCAAAGGTTGCCAAGAGTGTCAAGTTCATACAGGCATCCAACATGTACCAGCAAGCGAACTTCACTCGATAGTGAAGCCTTGGCCCTTTCGAGGATGGGCGTTGGATCTTATTGGAGAGATTCGACCAGCATCATCAAAGAGTCAGAAATACATATTGGTAGGCATTGATTATTTTACTAAGTGGATCGAAGCAATCCCTTTAGTCAATGTGGACCAAGAAAATGTCATTGAATTTATTCAAAAGAACATTATCTTTAGATATGGAATTCCTGAGACAATAACAACTGATCAAGGGTCAGTTTTC
The DNA here is from genome assembly GCA_948472305.1 of Vicia faba. Taxonomy (NCBI): domain Eukaryota; kingdom Viridiplantae; phylum Streptophyta; class Magnoliopsida; order Fabales; family Fabaceae; genus Vicia; species Vicia faba. The sequence continues at coordinate 674,642,139 of OX451736.1, forward strand.
ACCGGTCGAAAGATGCAAGACTTTGCTCAGGAAACAGGTTTCAAACTCCTAACATCCACGCCTTACTATGCACAGGCGAATGGTCAAGTCGAAGCAGCTAACAAAGTAGTGATTGGCTTGATAAAGAAACATGTTGGGAAGAAACCAAAGAATTGGCATAAGACGTTAGACCAGATTTTATGGGCTTGTCGAACGTCCCCAAAAGAAGCCACTGGTACAACGCCATATAGGCTAACTTTTGGCCATGATGCAGTGTTGCCAGCAGAAATTTGTCTTCAATCTGCAAGAGTTCAGAGGCATTATGATATTCCTTCCGAGGTTTATTGGAATATGATGTTAGATGAATTGGTGGATTTAGACGAAGAGAGATTACACGCTCTCGACTTACTCAGGCTTCAGAAGAAAAGAGTAGAAGACTCTTATAATAGAAAGGTAAAACCTAAGGTATTTTTGCCTGAAGATTTAGTTTGGAAGGTAATTCTTCCCATGGATCGACGGGATCGAAGCATGGGGAAATGGTCACCCAAATGGGAAGGACCCTTCAGAGTTATCCAAACTTTTTCTGGTGGAGCCTATGAGGTCGAAGAGATAAGTGGTGATAAAAGGCTCTTGAGAGTAAATGGTAAATATTTGAAAAAATATAAGCCTATACTTCAAGAGATAAAAATAAAATAATAAAAGAACAAACTAAATTAACCATAAAAATGCCAAAATGGAAATTTTTATTAATTTCAGCCAAGATGGCAATTGTTGTCGAAAACGATTACAGAAGATGGTTACAAAAGAGAATCAATCAAAAGGTAAGAGAATTCTTGAGTCGAAGATACTTGGCATACTGCAGCTCCAACCTCTTTTTGCACCAAGAGTTTTCTTGCACTAGTTTGGCAATTTGAGCGTCGAGGCTTTGAGCCCTCTCAGCGAATTCCAGGCCTTGCTTGATCTCAGTCTGGCTCTCAGTGTCTGGGATGGTCGAAAGAATTTCCTCCTGGAGTACAGTGTTAGCGTTTATCTTCGCCTCTATCTCTGCAATTTGTGCTCGGAAGGAGACATTCTCTCGCTCAATAGCATCGACCCTTTCCTGTGCAGACGCTTTCTGTTTCGACAACTCGGCAATTCGAGAAGTCGAATCTGAGACAGCAGTCCACGCAGATGAGCTTTTGCCATGCAGCACTTCGAGCTGACTGTTAAAACCTCGTTGGCGCCTGTAATCCGCTGAGACTTGATCAATCATAGAATGTAATTCCATGATTAAGTCTGAGATTTCTAGGGCTACAGCTTCGAAGTCAACAGCATTCAAAACCTCTTTTAAGCATGATGGGGCAGTGGGGTCCCCCTCTAAAGTCTTCATTAAATCTCTCTTGAAGAACTGGGCCTTAACCTTCGCCAACGCATCATCAAGAGGAGAAGTTTCAGTAGATTTCCCCGACAGGGTAGGAATTTCCTGACTAGTGTCAGAAGAACTCTTACTCTCGATGATTGCATTGAGGTAGCTGACAGGGTCAGTTTGTTTCAAGATTTCCAAGTCCTCTTTTGACCTGTGCTTTGAGGAGGTGACCCTTGCCACAGTATTATCTTGGGCTTGAGGCTGTTGAATGCTGAGTGCCTCGTTTGGTTGCTTTTCGACTTGGACTGAGGCGGTACTAGCGTCGACTTGTGGTTCTTCGTTAACATCACCTTGGGGTCCTTCGCCAGCGTCATTTTGTGGCTCTTCGCTAGCGTCACCCTGGTGTTCTTCGCCAGTACCACCTTGGTGCTCTTCGTCAACAGCATCTTGATTCTCTTCGCCATTGCCTTGGTCTCTTCCTTCAGGATTCTCTTCTGACGACAAGTCCACCACAGGAACCGTTTCTGGCTGTGTTTCCTCCACCATAGGTTCTTCTGTTGTCTTCTCCACTGTTTCAGTATTGGCCTCATTCTCAGTGTGGGCTTCGTCATTGCCCAAATCTTTTTCCTGAGGCCTGCTAAGGTCAGCAGATTCTAGAGTTTCTGAAGTCCTTGGTGGGGAACTTTCAGTAGTGTCCTGAAAAGGAGAAAGAAGACAAATCTTCAGATGTCGAAAGAGATACAATCGAATACTGGTATCTAGGCCTAAAATAGATTACCTGTGGATTAACTTCAGCCCCAGGGCTGGAATTGTCACTTTCGACAGGCTTGGTAAGAAGAGCGTTCAGTTCCTCCTCAGTTGGCTCCTCGATGATCACTGCAGATGGCCTAGGCTTTCTCACAGCGACCTTTATTCTGACGGTTCGACCTTCAGGGGCAGGAGTAGGAACAGAAGCGTCCTTCGTTAACTTTCGCCTCTTTAAGGGAGCAGGAGGGGAATCACTTTCGTCATCACTCCCCGATTCGACCACCAATGCTGCCCTTTTCTTGGGCGAAGGGGCCTAGAAAACCAATAGGAATTCGATTGAATAATTACATCGAAAATAAAAAATCGAAAGCCAGAAGAAAAATGAAGAAAATCTGGTTACCGATGCAGGAGGCCTCCTCGAAGAGCCTTCCCCCTGTTGGTTGCCTGTTGTCTTCGCCGGTGCTATAGTCTTTGCCGGCGGTGGAGGTTTTGTCGAAGGGACTCCTCCTTGTGGGCCTTATGTAGCCTTCTTGGCTAGGGGCTTTCGAACAACTGAAAGCGAAAAGGAAAGTTAACAGGCTAACAGTCGAAGAGAAAGATAAAAGTAATGTGAGAGCATGAACTTACATTTCTTTACTTTGTCCAACACAAGGACAAAAGACTTCTGCAACTCTGCCATGAAGTCCTTCTCGTCGAAGAAGTACTCAGCATAATAGCTTCTCCACCACTCCTCAAAGGATGGTGAGCAAAGGAAATTAAGCTGGTAGTCAAACAGCGAGAGGATTGTTCGACCAGCATATCTTCCGATATGCTTGATGGCAGCTTCTTCTGTATAATCGTTGCAGAAGTACAACATTGACTTCTCTCTTTGAAAAATAGGAGAAGGCAGGGTTTGGATGATACCAAACTGGCGAGATACCAGATTTGGTTGATAGGCAAGCAGACTCAAATGAGTCTTAGAACTCTTAAATCGAAGAGGCATGATCCTGGGTGTCAGGAACGCCTCCCAAAGTACAGTGTGCTCATCGACATTGGGACCACTCGACTCCTTTGGATGTGGCCTTGTGAACCATGCTGGCCCCACCCTCCGTTGAGCAAATGGAGCCATAGTTGAAACAAATTCCTTCCTTCGAGCGAACATCAGAACGAAGTTAGTGAAGGTTTGTTGAAACTCCAGCCCATCTTCCACAGGTGTCAGTAGAGCCAGCCGAATTCCTTCGATACGTCTATTAGCTATCGCTGGGGCTTGTTCATTTATCTGAATCTTCTTGGGTAAGAAAGATTCGAAAGTGGCGTTGAGCCACAGTTGAAGTAGCCAGAAAGGCCCAGCGAGTAGCAAACTGGCCCTATCTTCGATATGTTTCAAGAGAGTAACCCCATTGCTGATTGAGTCATAAAGACTGGCCAGAATTAGTTCTGCCAAACAGATGTTTTGGCGGTGATGCAGTTGGGTGGCAAGAGTGACCATCTTTTTGGTCACTTGTAGAGACTTCGAGCAAAATACAAAGCGAGTTAGCCATAAGGCTAGAAACGCTATGTGTTCGACATCCGACACTGTATCCGTCGACCTGTCGTGATAATGGTTGATAAAGGTGGTGTATGTTGGCTTGGTCTCAGAGAAGCCAATTTGGTCCTCCGACATCTCCTCCGGGTCGAAGTAATCTCCGGTTGGTCGAAGGCCAGTAATGGCCGCTACGTCGAAGAGTGTGGGGGTTAACATCCCACATGGAAGGTGAAAGGTGAAGTGAGAGTAATCCCAAAACAACAGCGAAGCTATAAGCATCTCTGGGGAGTAGTTTAAGCCTGTCTTCGACAGCATTACTAGGTCAAAGATTCCCATTTCCTTCCAGACTGGAGTTTGATGTTTCTCCAACTTTGTTAGCCAAGCAACATAGTCAGAGGTCAGATTAGGGCAAGACCTGAAGACCCTAACACTTCTGTTGAAGAAACGGAGGTCGATTTTCTCGCGTGTAGGGTCTTCGTTGTCTTCTGCGTCCTTCTTGGCGCATGCTACTGGCTTGAGTTTCTCGACGATGGGGAAATAGCTCTTGATCTTCAGAGCTTCAGAGATGCTTGGGTTCATGGGGCCAGACATTGCGAAGATCTGGTTGGAGTATCCAACCGGGATCATCAAGTGACGCGAGTAAGCATCGCGAACGGAGATGTCAGAAGGTTCAGGAACCCTTCGTTTCCCTGTAGAGTTCACTACCGGAGCAGTAACAAAGACCTTGGGTTTAACAAGTTGTTCAGTTGGTGCGTTAGTCTTGGGGGCAGTAGAAGCAGAGGCCATTGTTGAGGATGAAGATGAAGTGAAAAAGGAAGAGTTTTTCTGCAAAGAGAGCAAGTTTGTACGAAAGCAAGGGAGTTTGAGGGCTAGTTTGCGTAAAAAGTCCCACAATGGGATATTCACTACTATTTATAGTAGTGGGAGAAATTCCCAATAACGAGGACATTAAATGTCATTTAATGCTGCAGGAATTAGTGGGACGCGTGGCAGCATCCTGTTGTTTTGGCCGTTTCTGCAGAAACAGAGAGACGCAGCGTGCGTCCTCGTTTTTGGGATTTGTCATAATGACAAATTCTGAAGTGACGTTTGGTACTGCACGCCGTACTGAAAGTGACGTCCTAGGATCAAATCAATGATGGTTTCTTGGGATTGCCAATAGTTGGTAAAAAGCAACAAAAAGTGCACAAGTTAACTTGTGACTAAGCGTGGAAAAACAGGTGTCGAATGGCGTTTTCAAAGAATGCCTTTTTCTTTCAGAGTCGAAATAAGGCATTCTTGGGGGGCAATTTGTTGGCTCCTAAATTCGACACCTTTGTTTTGATTGATGGCAGCCATTAAAAGCTGAAAGATGCTTTCGACTGGCTAAGCCTGTCGAAGTGCCCGTCGAAAGATGGCAAAATACTTAGAAGATTTCTTCCAAGGAAGAAGGCTGATTGCCTTCGACGTCGAAGGAGTTTTCGTCGAAGACGTCTCTTGATGAAAGTGTTCGATGGTCCAGAGTGGAGCAGTTTGAAATTCAAAGCTTTGGGGGGAAAACGGTTTCCAGCAGTTACTACGTGCAAACGTGCAAGGATCTGGAGCGTCGAGCATGGAGAACGTGCCAAGTGGCTTAATCTCGAAGCAGTGTAACTGCCCGACGGTTACTTGGAATGTTTTAGTATAAATAGGAGTAGACATGTAGTTTCTCGTGTGTGTTCACAAATAGATACATAGTCACTCATTTAGATTCAAGTACCCAGTGTGAGCGAAAGAATTGTTGAGAAATGTATGTGTGAAACACCAATTTTATCAATTAAAGTCATTTACTTTTCCAGTATTTTACTTGCTTTTCTCCCTTAAATTCCTGTCGAACCTTTACTTTAAAGCCTTGTTTATTTTACCAAGCCTTTCCTTTATGCAATTTACTTGAAACATTTTACTTAAAGCCTTATCCACCTTAATCAAACTTCAAAATCAACCTATGTCCATAGGATCAATCTGATCGATCCTGCGAGTAACCAAATAAGTAACCATTTGGAGGATCAGCGGTTGTTTACCAAAACCCAAGGTAAACACCATGCTGAGGGGGACAATGTGTCTGACGTATAGCACATTGCTTTCTTAACCCTGTGGCTGTCAAGATACGTTTTCTGCAGTAGATCCCTACAGGTAGCTAGTAGGTTCATTCCTCTAGCTAGGGAATTGCATGAAAATCGAAAAGTGTGCCTAAGTGAACTGCTCTTAGTTGACCTTTATGAAAGCCTGAGGTCAGCTGTTTCGAGCCTCAAATCCCACACCCCCAAAAATATTCTGTTGGCTGGCCCTTTTTGGTTACTTCAACTATGGCTAAATGCCATGTTCGAACCCTCCTTATCAACCGCCAACACCATTGATGAGCAAGATTCTGAGATAAATGATAGGATAGTCGAAGGCACTAGGCTTCGAAGATTAACTCCCAATGACGACAAAGATGACTTCAAAGTCCAATTCTCGAAGTACATCATGATATTCTCCAAAAGGCACAAGTTCGAAGAGAGCATGGCGCCTTTTGCTTCGAGGGCTCATGGACCTTCTTGGTTCACCATGGCTCTCTCAGAAGCTATCAAGAGCAAGGAGATTCAGGATGTATGGAGAGCTTTTTTGCTACCTAGACTCATTTCTTCAAGAATAACTCCAGCCAAGAACCAGATTTTTCTCTTTGCCTACCAACCAAACTTTGTTTCGAGGCAGTTTGGCTTATGCCAACTGATTCCTGAACCTTTATTTCAAACTGAGAGTGCCATCACTTCTGGACGAACTTTCAAGGCACGGGAAGCCAAAACACAGCAAGAACAATATCAAGGCTTTGCCCAATTTGAGCTGATAACCTTCGAACCTACCCATCTTACAGCTAAAGGGTTTCTGGAATGGTGGACCAAGTTTTATCAAACTTATATGTTCGATACACTTACAATTCAACAGAAACTAATTGATGCCTTCGATGTGCAGGTACCAACAAAGAAAGGTATGTTTACTCATGCCAAAGAGATTAAAGCTTTCCAAAATTATTTTGAAACTACTTATGACCCCACGCGCTTGGACTCCACTATGCATTAAGCGGCTGAGACCTTGAAGGAAAAATTTAAACAAAAAGTTTCTAAGTTAAAACTTCCTTCAGGGCTGTCACCTGAGGATAGGTATAGGTTGGCATTCGAAATGCATCCACCTAAATTTCCCAGATTACCTACCTCAGAACTGGCTCTGGCTTGGTTTCCCCCATATCCTTGGTGGTTTACTTGCAAAGAGATGTTCAAATATCTTCAAAGGAAACCAAAGCCATCTGAGACTGTGACATGGGCTCGATACTGGCTTCATGATTTCCCAGGACACCTTCGATACGACCTTTCTGCCATGTCAATTAAATTTGATCAAGGCACAGGTGCGAATGCTTGGGAAAATCCCAAACGTCTTTTATTTTCCATACCTTTAACCTTTGCTTTAATTGTTTCGATTTTCAGCCATCAGGATAAAGACAGCTGCCTCGAAGTCGAAAGAAGGGAGTGCCTCTCAAGCCTCCATCGAAACTACTGACAAAGTGACTCCACCCGAAACAACCACTATTGCTGCAACCACAACAACAACAATAATACCAACAACAACCAGTGTTCCAGTTCCAACGGTAATCACTTAGCCTTGATGTTTCGAATTCACTCATGTTTTATGGTTTGCATCTAACTCTTCGTTTAAAATCCTTTCAGACCAACAAGCTTCCTCCTACTACTCCCAAGAAGCGGAAATCAAGCACCACTGGGGAAGATCCCAAGGCTGGAGGAAACTTAAACACTGCTTCAAAGAAGAAGCCAAAGAAAGATATTTCGAAAAGTACCGTTCCAACTAGTGTCTCTGGACTTGATTCCAGGGATGCTGCTCCCTCACCCAAATCCAAAAATCCACCTTCGACCTCCAACACAACGTTGGAACGTATAGCTAGTAACCTCTCCTCCGAGAGTCCACAGGTAAATTGAACCTTTAAATTTTTGACAATAATAACTTCTTATTACCTTGGTGAATGTTTTTTTTAACATTCTGTTGTTCCTTGCAGAACATCTTGAATCCAGCTTCCACTACTTCGAACTCACCATCCAGAGCTGCTGCTCCGCTCAACTCCTCTCCTCAAGGAGATTCCAACAACCTGGTTCAAAATAAAGGTTCCTCCAATATGGCGGTTCTGGCTGGAACTTCTGAACAGCAGGATGATCAAAGTACCTCCATTCCTCTGAAAGAGATAAACGAAACACCACTTCAAACATCTGCAGAGGATTTGCAAAGGGCTTCTCTTCAAAAGTCCCCTCTTGAAACTCTTCAAGAGGACCCAAAGGACACTCAAACTGAAGAAGAGAAAGCTGATTCTGGGCAAAGAGCCGAAGAATCTGCAGACGAAGAATCTGAGGAGGAGAATGCCAATGACGGTTCGACTGCTGGGACGAAGTCCAACGCAAATAGCAGTGAAAGGGATGGTATCGAAGTGGTGGACTTGGATGAGGATGAAGAAGACCAAGAGCGAAACGAATGAAGGGGATGGTAATGCAACCAACGAACCCATAGAGGTTAAAATGGACGTGGCTCCCCTACGTGTGGAACTCCCTCAATCCTCTTTGTCTCGAATGACTGACGAGGAACTGGCACTTCTGAGACGAAATGACCCTATTGGGTACATGAAGGCAAAGTTGGCTCAGAGGGACGTCCCACTTGCTAGGGCTGGCACAAGTTCGACCAGCTATCCGCTTCCCACAGATGAAAGAATTATTCTTCTTAATAAAATTAGGAAAACCATTCTCAATGTGGATATATTCGAAGTGCTTAAGCAAGATAGTACTGCTTGCTATACTATGAAGGAGCTGCTCACAAAGGTCAATCTTTCTACCTGCTCCTTGCCAGTTAGTACTCTCTTGTTCGATCTTCAGGCTTTGCTGGACAACGTAACTGGTTACCTTCTCCAAGACGAATCTGCTGCCAAGAAGGTTCAAGAGAAACGCATTGCCATGGATGCTGCTTATGAACAAGCTTCGAAACTCTCTCAAGAAGCTGAGGATCAAGCTATGCATCTGAAGCAGGCGAAAACTGATTATGAGGCTCGAGCTGAGTCCATACTTCTTTGGGAAAGGCAGATTCTGGAACTTCAACAGAAGGTTAAGGAGGCTAAAGAACAACAAATAGCCTTCGAAACCAATACTGCTGGTAACCAATTCGAAGAGCTTCTCAACCAGGGGCTTGCGGAAATGGAGACTGCAGAACAACTTAAAGGAGAAGTGGAAACCTTGGAAGGAGCCAGGCGGTTCGCTCAGCATAAACTTGAATCATTTCGAAGCACTTTTAATCGATTGAAAAATAACTCTTATTTCTAGATTTTGATGTTTATTTGACTACAATTTTGGTTTCTTATATGTAATATTCGAACAACGCCATTTTGGCATTTTATCTTGCCATTTTGGCCTTTTATAACATCTTGGTTACGTTGTTACTATTCGAATCTCCTGCAGGCGTGGCTTATATTTCTTTAAATATTTCCCATTAACCTTTAGGATACGTTTATCATCCACGAGTTCTTCGATTTCGTATGCATTGTTTGAGAATACTTTTAATATTCGAAAAGGTCCTTCCCAATGAGGTGACCATTTACCTAACGCTTTATTCTTCTTGTCCATAGGCAATATGACTCTCCAAACCAAGTCATTAATAATGAATACTTTTTTCTTCACCCTTTTATTGTACTCTTTCTTTTTGTCTCATCAAAATTTCCAATGCATGTAATCTAATTTCGTCCAACTCAACTAATTCATTCATCATCATTTCCCAATATAATGCAGCTGGGATTTTGTTTTTTCTCTGAATTCGAACTGATTGTAGATGAATTTCTACTGGCAACACTGCATCATGACCAAATGTGAGTTGGAAAGGCGTAGTGTTAGTAGCTTCCTTAGGAGATGTTCTACAAGCCCATAATATTTGGTCCAGAGTTTTGTGCCAGTTTCTTGGCTTTTTGCCAATATGCTTCTTGATTAATCCTATTATTACTTTATTTGCTGCTTCGACTTGACCGTTTGCTTGAGCATAATATGGCGTTGATGTTAGCAATCTAAACCCAATTTCTTGGGCAAATCCTTGCATCTTTCTACCAGTAAACACAGAGCCTTGGTCTGTGGTTATGCTCTCTTGCAATCCGAACCTATAGATAATGTGCTTTTGTATAAATTCAATAATAGCCTCTTGATCAGCAACTATCAGTGGTATAGCTTCGATCCATTTGGTAAAATAATCTATTCCCACCAAGATGTATTTCTGTCCTCTGGACGAAGCAGGATTTATTTCTCCTATCAAATCCAATGCCCATCCTCTAAATGGCCATGGTTTGATGATCGAATGCAACTCACTTGCAGGGGCATGTTGAATTCCTGCATGTTTCTGACATTCCTCACATCCTTTAGCAAAGTCTATGCAATCTTTGAGCATGCTAGGCCAATACAAGCCATATCGAAATAACAACCATTTCATTTTATGGCCTGCTTGATGTGTCCCACATGCCCCATTATGGACTTCAGACAATGCTAAATATGCCTCACTTTCTCCTAGGCATTTCAATAATACACCCTCTTGGGTCTTTTTAAACAATTCGTTCCCCATGAGGAGATATGACAATGCTCTATATTTTGTCTTTCTATCCACATTTAGAGTTGGGTCTGCTAAATAACTCTTCAGTGGACTTCGCCAATCTGCATCTGACAAAGTATTTATGGCTAATATTTCGAATCCCTGTTTCTCAGCATATCCCAATTTCATACTTTCCAGATCCGATGGTGTGAATCTAGTAGCCATAACTCTTCCCCTTAATTCAACCAAATCCTTGAAGTTCTTGGTAGACACTTTATAACCCGAAGCCAACTGCGCTAAGTCATTTGCTTCTTGGTTCTCTATTCTTGGTATGTGTTGAATATCCATGTATTCAAATTTCCTCAATAGCCTATTGACTATGACGAAGTATACCATTAAATTTTCTTTTATGCACTTGTATTCCTTTGTGATTTGTTTGACCACTAATTCAGAGTCTCCTTTAATTTCGACTCTTGTTGCCCCTAATTCCAACAAAGCTTCAAGTCCAACAATGAGCGCTTCATACTCAGCTTCGTTGTTCGAACAACGAGGACCATCTAATTTATACTTGAATTTTGTTGGAATTCCTTCAGGAGAAATCAGAAGGACTCCAACACCACTTCCATTCATGTGGGTTGAACCATCAAAGTACAATTTCCATGGTTGCATTTCGACGTAACTCATGACAGTCTGCTCAACCAAAGAATGGTCCACAATGAAGTCAGGAATCACTTGACCTTTCATAGCTTTTAAAGGCATGAAAGTCAAAGAATATTCTGTTAAGGCTAAAGCCCACTTGCCAACTCTGCTATGCATTATTGGTTTTGAAAGCATATGTTTAATGACATCGAAATGAGATGAAACATAAACATCAACAGGTTTTATATAATACTTGAGTTTCATACAAGAGAAATACAAGCAGAGACATAGCTTTTCTAAATTTCTATATCTGGTCTCTGCATCATTTAGCACTCTACTTAAATAGTATATGGCTCTTTCGATGCCATTGCTATCTTCTTGTGCTAGCATACTACCTATACTAACTTCAGAGGCAGATATGTACAATCTCATGGGCTTCCCCCATGAAGGTGGAGACAAAATAGGAGGCTGAGAAAGGTATTCTTTTATCCTGTCAAATGCCTCCTGGTGAGCTTCGTTCCATTCGAAGGCTTGGCCTTGCTTTAGACGAAGTAACGGAGAGAAAGCTTGGGTTCTTCCACTTAGGTTCGAAATGAATCTTCTGAGGAAGTTAATTTTCCCTAGCAGAGATTGCAACTCCCTTTTTGACGTAGGTGCTTTCGTCTCCATTATGGCTTTGGTTTTGTTCTGGTTGATTTCAATTCCTTTCTTGTGAACCACAAAACCAAGAAAATCTCCAGCCTGCACAAAAAATGCACATTTAAGGGGATTCATCTTTAAGCCATGTTTTCTCATTCGCTCGAATGATTGGCTTAAATGATGCAAATGTGTTTCTGCAGATATAGATTTGATGACTATATCATCAATATACACCTGCATGAAGGTTTCAATGAAATCATGAAAAATTGAATTCATTGCCCTTTGATAAGTTGCCCCAGCGTTCTTTAAACCAAAAGGCATCACCACCCATTCGTAGGGGCCTAAGGCTCCTGGGAAACGAAATGCTGTCTTTGCAACATCTTCTTCAGCAATGAAAATCTGGTTATACCCAGAGTATCCATCTAACATACTCAAGTATTCGAACCCTGCAGCAGAATCTACTAGCATTTCTGCCACAGGCATGGAATATTCATCTTTAGGGGTTGCAGTGTTTAAATCCCTAAAATCTATGCAAATTCTTAAAGAACCATTTTTCTTAATAACAGGTACTATGTTTGCTAACCATTCGACGTACCTTGTTGTTCTGATGAATTTGCAACGCAGCAACCTTTCGATCTCAGCTTTAATTTTTGTGAGAACCGCTGGTGCGAATCTTCTGGGAGTTTGTTTGATGGGCCTCTTGCCATCTTTGATTGGCAGTCTGTGTTCGACCAACTCCCTCTTTAAACCAGGCATCTCGTCATAATCCCATGCGAAGCAATCTTTGTTTTCCTTGAGGACTTCGATCACTTCCTTCTTGAGGCCTGGGCTAAGTTTAGCACTTATGTAGGTTACTCTTTTCGTTTTTTCATCCCCTAAGTTGACTTCTTTGAGTGGATCTTGTGCCAACATTTTGGCACCTGAGTTTATGGGGTCCCTTTCGAAGCCTAAGGGTTCTTTATCATAGATGGCATCCAACCTTTGATCCATCTCAAACTCTTCGAAGGGTGAGCATTTTGAACCATCCCCACTTACTTCGTTCATCTTTATAGTTGATTTATTTATTTCAGCCTCTAAGGCCGCTTTTGATTCGTTCTCAGCCATATAGGCCGAAATCCTTTCGAAAAAGGTAGACTCAGTCATGGATAAGGTTGTCGAAGTCCCAGCCTGCTGGCCGTTTTTGTATAGTGCTTTCGACTCCCTCTTCTTCACTGATTATTGTTCTATCCCAGTAAAGGCCATCATGGCGAAGGGTCATGTAGTAGTGGGCGTTTCTAGTTTCATTAATCTCATCATTTGGAACACACGGAGCAATCTTTGCCAAATTTTTATCATAATCCCTCTTGTCAACTAAATTGACAGTTGACATAAAGTAACTCTGGTCTGCTTCGATGTTTTCCACGATTCCATCATCTCTCCACAGAACTAGTCGCTGATGCATTGACGAAGGAACTGCCCCCACGCCATGGATCCACTCCCTTCCCAGCAGTAAGTTATAGTTGGCCTTGGCTTCGATCACCATAAACATGGTGGGCCTACAGCTTGAGCCTATTGTCAATTCCAACTGGACCACTCCCAGTGTTTTGCCCACTTTTCCCTCATAGTTGGACAAAACCATATTATGGGGCTTGATGTCTCCTTCGCGGATCTCTAATCTTTTTAGCATGAAATGGGGTATCAAATTGACTGCAGCACCCCCATCCACTAGAACTTTGTTCACACCATGGACACCAACTTTCGCCCGAATAAAAAGTGGCTTGAGATGGTTCTACATTGCAGGTTATGGACGTTCGAAGAATGCATTTTGTTCCTCAACAGCCCCATTGTCCATCACATAGTAGCACACAGGCCTATGTTTCATCAAATCTGTGGTGTCTTCCTCCTCATATTCATCGATTTCGGTTTCCTGCCCAAATTCGCAGGGAAGCACAGACACTACGTTACAGTTCAGGTTAAATGAAGACTCCCCCTCTGATTCGAAGTTATCTGTTATCATATCTTCGTCCTCTTCCGGGCCTGGAGTGTATTCCTTTAGTTCATCGCGTTGTACTTCAGAGAAGAGCCTCCTATTGACTGGAGGTTTGTCTTCAGTTTTATTTTTTGGTTTGTTGGTGCTAGATTCACCTTGGTTTTTTGTTGAAGTAACCCCTTTGTTTGCCACAGCTTCTCTCTCAGCCTTTCGAATCCTTTGCTGTCTGCGCCACTGGGATCTTGACATGGGGTTCCTTCCTTTGTAATTTTCTAATCTCACCTCCTCCCTTTTTGCTGTGTTGAATTGCCTCCTGTACGTCACAGCATGGCGTGCATTTCGTTCAGCGTTTCTCCATCTATCTTTGCCTTTGTCATTTCTGACCTGTAACCATCTATCGGTTGGCACTTCAGCAGGGAGTTTGAAAGTCACTCTTCGAGCAGCCTTGGGGTGAGGGCTATCAGGCCTTCCCTGTTTGTGTCTGCTGTCGAAACGCGGGCCCATCTGGACAGTTTCTTGATGGTTCTAGCAAGGGGCGAAGGGAATCGTTTCGAAGGCCCTGGCCATGCTTTGGTCATACACAGCAGAACACCTTGGGCAAATCAAGCACTTGGTTACCCCTTTGTAGCAGCGAATCACAAATTCCAGCAAACTTTCTCCAGCCTTGGGATAACACCTAAAAAGTTGGTTATCCTGGCGCCAATTGTTGCCAGTTCGAGTCCTCTGTACCCTTTCGAAACTCGCAGCGATTCTTTGATTGCAGAGGATGCTGCACCTAGGGCACAATATCATGCCTGAATCTCCTTTGTGGCATGTCATGAGATAATCCTTGAGACTAGCATCTCCAGTGTGATTATCCCCCATTCTATACTTTTCTTTTTCTAAGTATTTTTCTACTTCCTCCATCTCAGAGCGAGGTCTTTCCATATCCACCATATTTATTTCAACATCTTCCCCCTTAGCTTCATCATTGCCCCATCCTGTGGGCTTTATATCCTTAATCTGAACCTTCGAACTCTCTGGGGCAGAATATTTGACCAAATAGTCAAATTTTCCACTGGGTTCCCCTAGAGTGTCCCATATTTCCTTCTGAGGGGAAATTGGCTGCGTGATTTGGACTTTCTCCAATTCCAGCCTCAAGCCTTCAGTGACTTGTGCTAGTTCTTAGTTTTGATTTCCCTGGCCTTCAGTAGCCTGGTTTTCTCTTGCAACAGCTACAGGTGCGGCAATCGAAGTCTCTGGCGTATTCTGGATGTCTTCAGTGACCTCCTTATTGACTTCGACCATCACCCAGTTTTCAGCTTCAGTACCCTTCTCTCCTGTTAGGGCGTCGCTTTGATCAGTTTCCACCATGTTGACCTCTCCAATGCATGCAGGCTCGGAGTAGTTGGTGTCTGCGACGTCCAAGGGATCTTCGTCCACTTTCATCTTCACCTTATCAGCAAACTTTAGTCTGCCATCTTTGATCGCGTTTTGAATTAGGTCCCTGAAAAGAAAACATTGTGAGGTTTTGTGGCCTAGGAAACTATGATATTTGCAAAATCCTCTCTTCTTTCTCTGATCCAAAGGAGGTATTTTGACATTTGATGGCACAATTAGTTGGCCATCTTTGACAAGTAAGTCAAAAATCTCGTCACATTTAGTGACATCGAAGGTATAAACCTTCTTTGGAAATTTGTCACTTTTCTCATTTTCAACAATGTCTTTCCCTTTTGTGGGAACTAACAATTTGCAGGAATAAGGCGGGGTCTGTTTTAATTCAGCGAGGTCGATTTCGACCTCTTCGAATTCGAATTCAGGATATTCTTCTGCTTCCTCAGTCCCAACATAGGAAATCCTTTCTTTCTTGCTATTCTTAAAGACTCTGGCTTTTTCGGCCTTTAGTCTTTCGACCTGTCGAACCCTATCGACTAACTGAGCCATATCCCTCAAATATTGAGTGTCTAGTTTCTTTCGAATAGAATAATCCAAGCCACCAGCGGCCATTTCGACTAACTCATGTTCAGGCACTACTGTGTAACATCTGGATTTCAAAAGCCTAAATCTATTCAGATAATCATCTATGGGTTTGGTGAACTTTCTCTTAACACTGGCCAATTCCTTCAAACTTATTTTCGACTGTCCCATGTAAAATTGTTCATGGAATAATCTCTCTAAGAGAGCCCAAGTGTCAATGGACCCAGGAGGCAAAGTGGTAAACCATGTGAAGGCGTTTTTAGTCAAGGAACTTGGGAAGTATTTGATCCTGAGATCTTCATTATTGGCTATATCTCCCGCTTCGGTTAGATATCTCGCTATGTGTTCGACTGTTGACTCATTGGTATCCCCATCGAACTTTGTAAATTTAGGGACTTTATATCCCCTTGGTAAATCAGTATGCATTATGCAATCCAATATAGGAGAAGCATAATTTGGCCTTCTCATTCCTGTGTTGAGGCCATTCTGGGCCATGACTCTCTCTATCATGGTGGTTAGGTTGTTTTCTGCCAAGATGTCATCGTTTCGAATTCTATGAACGACAGCATCGACATCTTGATTTCGACCAACCAAGACAACTCCCCTAGGTTGTTCTTCTCGAAACTCTGGGGCTTCTAGCCTTTCGACCCTTGCCCCTGGTTCCATAATTTCTCTTTGTGGGCCCGGGATTATTGGGGCTTCTAACCTTGGTGCCCTGGCCCCTAAGTTAACTTCTTCTCTGGGTGGTCTATAAATTGGGTCGTTAGCAATTTGTTCTATAACAGGCATGTTTGCTCGAAATCCCGCCTGATTCTGCCTACGCCTTTCTGAGGGAGCAAAGAAATCTGCTATTCGACTCATATTGTCAGCGTTTTCTCTGTTTATCACAGTCACATTTTGCACTATTGGGGCAAATATCTCCTGCATGGTTTGTGCTAACACCCCTATCATATTATGGTTACTGTCATCCATCAATTGCCTAAAAGCCAACTGGTTGTCTGTGGTTAAGATAGGCATTGTGCTATAACCCACTGACCCTTGGTTATTTGTCATAAACTGATTCGCCCCAGACCCAGACCCTAGTTGTGGGGATAAATTCGATGTGGAATTGTGTAAACCTGCCATAAAAGATGTTGGCATTCCATAAGAGGAATTTTTGGTTCTATTCCCATCGAAACCGGGTGGTCTAGTTAATGGAGTGGCGAAATGGGATTGTGTCCCTGATGGTGGAACGAATCCCCCAGGGTAACCAATGGTTCCAGTATTTCCTAAGATCGAACTATTAGTTGATATGCCACTTACTCCATTAGTGGCTATGTTACTGGTTGAAGATGCAACAGACTGTGCATTCGAAGGGATTACATTAGATGTTCCGATCGAAGTGGACGCATTAGTGCCTGTTGTATGTGGGCCATTTTGGTCCCCTTGTTGATTGTCAGAATTAGACATTTTGTCCAAACTTTTTCTTCTGGATGAAGGTTGGTTGCTGTTGGTTATTTTACCACTTCTCAGGTTCATAAAACAACAAACTTCTTAGGTTCCAACGTTTTTATAATGGTTATGTCTCAACAATCTTTATTTCTAATATCCAATTATTGGTCCCACCGGGTGTGCCAATTTGTTTCCAGTGATTTCTGGTAAACAACCGCTAGTCTTCTAAACTATCGAATAATCTTTCTGACTGTTATTCAATTCCTCTGGTAACTCACAGGATCGACTAGATTGATCCTAGGATTCCTTGGACATTAAGGTTACTCTCACGATCGAACAGATATTCATGGTTGATATTTGAGTGTTGTATATGCGTTTGGCTTATTTCGATTTCTCTCTCAAAAAGTCTAAAGATGTAATCAAAATGTGCGTGTACGAAACTAAGTTGCATGAATAAATGTTAATTGTAAAGACATGTAAAATTTCATAAAAGTCAAGTAAATGGTTTCGAATTATAAAACAGTTAATGTAAAGGATTTCTGGAACGTAAAAGGTTTGAAATATGAAGAAAGCGTTTAATGCAAGAAATATGTAAATGACTTTAAGTAAAAATATGCGTTCGAAGGATAAGACTTGAAGGTAAAGGTATGGAAAATATGACAGTTTTCTGAGATGTAAAGTGCTTGAAATGTGAAGAAAGCATTAAAATGTAAAACTTTGAAGAAGATATTTCGAAGTGAAAAGACTAAATAAGAAAACTTGTAAATGTTATTTGACAAAAAGATAAAGGAAAGTGCTGGAAATGGTAAAAGGTTTTCATTAAATCAGAAATACATGGTGCTATCATACATACATTTCTCTTGCATTCGTTTCCCTTGCCATGTGGTAGTTTGAATGTTACTGAGTATTTAGTACAATAGATATGACACACGAAATCCTAATACTAAGACTTCTATTTATACTAATTCGACCATAACGGTCTTGCTATAGGATTATGCCACGTTCAGAACATGCAGAACAATGCCTCTTTCTTCTTTCCACGTGTCCCCAAATGCTCCAGCACATAACTTTCAAACTTCGAATGTCCCGCTTCCATTTGAATTTCAAATGCTTTGGTACTTCTCCGTTTCGAACGCACTTCCCAGACACAGCCTTGTTGTTATTTCGAGACTTCTTTAGATATGTTCCCATAATTGCCACTCGAAGCTCCAAGCTTTGACATGCTTATTCGAAACACAGCTTCTGCTACTTCGAAACATGACGCTTTACCTCATTTCGATCGAAACGTTTAATTCATTTGGCTTCTAATAACATTATCAAAATCTTCAGCCAACAATAAGGTGGTAATACATGGAAATCATGGGTTGGTTTGATGAAGAGGTGGCGTAAAGTTAACATGGGTAATAAGCGTGATTTAAAGATAATCATTGTTTGTAACTGCACCATACTGTGAAGTGGCTCCAGGCGGTTAAGGAATCCAAAAAGTGCTATGATTGACGTGACTGGAGTCAAATGCATTAAATGTTACGATGATTCGAAGGTCTCCTCAAAATCTTGTGTAGATGTTTAAAATAAGTATTTCTCAGAAAGATCGAAATACATATTTTAAAGGGGCATTTTGTTGGCTGAAGATTTTGATAATATTATTAGAAGCCAAATAAGTTGAACGTTTCGATCGAAATGAAACAAAGCGTCATGTTTCGAAGTAGCAGAAGCAGTGTTTCGAATAAGCATATCAAAGCTTGAAGCTTCGAGTGGCAGTTATGGGAACATATCTAAAGAAGTCTCGAAATGACAACAAGGTTGTGTCTGAGAAGTGCATTCGAAACGGAGAAGTACCAAAATATTTGAAATTCAAATGAAAGCGGGACATTCGAAGTTTGAAATTTATGTGCTGGAGCATTTGGAGACACGTGGAAACAAGAGAGAGGCATTGTTCTGCATGTTCTGAACGTGGCATAATCTTATAGCAAGACCGTTATGGTCGAATTAGTATAAATAGAAGTCTTAGTATTAGGATTTCGTGTGTCATATCTATTGTACTAAATACTCAGTAACATTCAAATTATCACATGGCAAGGGAAACGAATGCAAGAGCAATGTACGTATGATAGCACCACATGTTTATGATTTAATGAAAACCTTTTATCATTTCCAGCACTTTCCTTTATCTTTCTGCCAAATACCATTTACAAGTTTTCTCATTCAAAGTCTTTTTATTTCAAAATCTCTTCACTAAAGCCTTACATTTCAATGCTTTCTTTACATTTCAAGCACTTTACATTTCAGAAAACTGTCATACTTTTCATGCCTTTATCTTCAAGTTTTGTCTTTCGAAAGCCTATTTTTACTTAAAGTCATTTACAGATTTCTTGCATTAAACGCTTTCTTCATATTTCGAATCTTTTACGTTCCAGAGCATCTTTTACATTAACTGTTTTTATAATTCGAAGCCATTTACTTGCCTTTTATGCAATTTTACATGTCTTTACAATTAACATTTATTCATACAAGTTAGTTTCGCGCACATACATTTTGATTACATCTTTGGATCTGTAAAGGAGAAATCGAAATAAGTCAAACACCTACACAACACTCAAATACTAACCATGAATATCTGTTCGATCATGAGAGTTACCCTAATGACCAAGGAATCCTAGGATCAATCTAGTCGATCCTGTGAGTTACCAGAGAAATTGAATAATAGTCAGTAAGTTTATTCGATAGTTTGGAAGACTAGCGGTTGTTTACCAGAAATCACTGGAAACACATACATAAAACAAATACAAAATATTTTTGCATAAATACATTTTATTTGCATATTTAAATATTTGTATATTTATTTATCTTGTACAATAATTCAATTGGGTTGTAATAGTATTTTAGGGTTTTATTTTGTGCAAATATCCCCATTCAAAAACTTGTATCCCCCCTCCTATAATAATTGTTATAATAGCTTAGTTTACTTTACGCAATTTATCGCATTTATACCATGTGTAGTAAATTAGGGTTTTGTATGATAAGACTAAAAACAAACAAATAGAATGACCTAATCCAAGACAATCAAAGGCGTGTAAAATGACACACCTTGCACACAAGCACCCTTAGGGTTTCACCCACTTGGTTGCCTAAAAGAAAATGGACATGGTATGCATGCAAAGTATCTTGGCAAAACAAAACAAACAAAAGATCATAGTCCCTCGATGACGCTATCAAAATATTGCCTAAAAACAAATGATCTTGGTCCCTCAAAACTTACTAAGATACTTGGCAATATTGCTATCATGGTCATACGATGACCCACGCCCATCCCATTTAACATCCAAAGATAGGGTTATTTACCAAAGCAATGGTAAATCAACAATGTCAAAGGAATAAAAATGTACAAGTAAGACTTTTGAGTAGGTAGATAGCTTCTAGTTACTTGATCAACTTCAAAACAATCCTTGCTAATTTTTAAACACACACAATTTCAAAACATTTCCAAACAACTTTCAAAATCTTGAAACATTTTTTAAAAGACAAACATCTTTGTATACATTCTTACGAACGAGAATCATTACAAAGATTGCCTAAACGATGGCCTCTTTTCAAAATATTTTCAAAACCACACAAAGCACCATTTCAAACAATTTCAAAAGCAAAAGCAAGTGATCTAAACAAGTAACTAAGAGCCCATGGAAAACCATGGATGAAAAGGGTGCTAGCACCTTCCCTTTTCATAATCTACCCCCCGAACTCAAGAAAACATCTCAAAGGTCTTTCCTGTGCTTTTTTACCTTTCCTTTTGGATAAAAGAAAAGTTGGTGGCGACTCTTGCTAACCGCAACATTTGCGAACACAAACGCAAAAACTCAAGTCAGTTCTCCCACCGCATCACAATGAGCATGTATAATGATATTTAAGCAAGGTAACAAATGACGTCATGAAAACTTGCCACATTATCGCTCAGTTTTGGAATAACCAAGTGCTAAAGTGTGATTCACATGGGTTTGATCCCCATAAGCTGCATTTTTATCATTTCAAAACTCGATGGCGCGCCCCATATTTCCTCTCGGTTATTTGAGAATACGAGGTAATATAGAAGCATTATTGCCTCGATTTATAATAATAACTGAGGGGGGAAAACATTGTTATTTAATGTTTTTCTCTATATTTTGCTTTGAAACTATTACAAAGCCGTATTTTGGCCATTTGTGACACTGAAACATTGTACCTTTTGCCTATTTCTCAAACAGAAACATTATACCAAAAATATTTATTGTTTACACCATTTGCAAAGTCAAAATGACACATGTACACCTTATAAATTTATAACAAATTAAAACTAAAAAAATAATTAACCAACAAAATCAACAACCAAAATGCAAAGTCTTGTAGGCCGTCTAAAAGTTCTTTTCTATGATTTGTCACCTATCGTTGAACACTTATAATTTGAACCACATTTGAAATCAATTAAGATCATCATCAACAACAACATTAAATGTTTAGTAAAAAGAATATACAAAAATAAATGAATAAAATATATTATAAATGATATAAAACATTTACTTATTATTTTTCCCATATCCCCTCTTGATGATCATGACGAATAAGATGCACATCATCATCTGAATCATTTTCTTCAGATGAGAGATGTACATGTGTAGCGAAATAAGGTGTATCAAAATTTAAATATTGATTTTCATCACCATCAAGAATATATTTTCCTTGTAGAACAAATGACCATCTTGTGTTAGAAGGATTAGTGACATAAAAAACTTGTTTTGCTTGGGATGTCAAGATAAATGGTTTGATCATATAAATCGCCTTTCAAAAATCAACCCGTATAAATCCTAATTCATCTGTTTCAACACTAGTGTTACTCTCAACCAACTTGCACTTAAATAAATGCACTTTAAAAACAATATAATCAATCTCCAAAGTCTTCTCAATGACCCCAAAGTACGCCTAAATTCCAGTACACGATTCTTATCTTTCAAACTAGATAAGTACATGGATTCAACTTTAACCATAACCCCACTATTTTGTACGGTGCTACAATCATACTTTGATTTTGTAACAAATGAATAATTAGTAATGTCGTATGCACTCTAAGTTATTACATTAAACTTAGACATACATGACATCTATTTAATTGTCTCTGATGCACTACTCTCTTTAGAAATCCTTTCAGATTCTAAGTAAGAGTAATTAGCAGCAGGAAAATTTAAAGCACAAAAGCAACAAATAAAAGCACACCTAGAAATTATCCTGATTCCTCTATAACGAGATTAATGCAGTCTCCTTGTCCCACAAGAGCTTCTCGCTATAATCAGAATCTAATTACAAACTGCTTAGACAAACCACTCCAAGACTTCTTCGCTCAATACACTTGAAAGAGACTTCGTTGCTCAATCAAACCTGAAAGAGACTTCCTTGACTAAACACACCAATTCATATCTTCCTTGCTCAATCACACTTGAAAGATACTTTCTTGCCTAAACACATCAGTTCAGGACTTCCTTGCTCAATCACACTTGAAAGAGACTTCCTTGCCTAAACCCATAAGTTCAGGACTTCCTTACTCAATCACACCTGAAAGAGACTTCCTTTCCTAAACACACCAATTCAAAACTTCCTTGCTCAATCACACCTGAAAGAGACTTCCTTGCCTAAACACACCAGTTCAAGACTTCCTCGCTCAATCACACCTGAAAGAGACTTCCTTGCCTAAACACACAAGTTCTGGACTTTACAAATTCTAAACAAAATATTTAGGATTACAACAAGATGTACTTGATATACAATCATAGGTACAAATAGTATAGCACAAGCAAAGACCTTGTCACTTGAGATTTCTAAGATATACAAGAGTAAGGAATCTCAAGACTATGTGCAATACATCAATTACGTACAAACACTTAGAGAGCGAAATAATCAGTGTCCTTTGTTATGATATCTTGTTGTATATTGATGTATCTTCCTTTGAATCTCCAGCTCCTTATATAGAGGGAACAAAAGAGATATTGGAGGATAACTTGCATAAGTGTCTTTGTTGAAGAAGAATTTTCCAAGAGAGAGAGAGAGAGAGAGAGAGAGACGAAGGAGTTGGTATAGTTAAGATCTTCAACTTCTGAATAAACTCTTTGTCCATCGTGTCTTTCTCGAGTAAGGCTACCATAAGCACACTGGAGTAAACTAAAGAAATCATGTCAAACAGTATTGAGCCTTGCGCTAGAACACCTAGTTGACTTTCTCCATAATCTGACAGTTGACAAGACGGAGCTGCTTTACACAAAGTTCGAACCAGAGGCGTTGTACTATGTGTTCAGCTTATCAAAAGCTAAGTCACCAGACATTGAGGTTCTATAGTAAAATTAGTTTCTAATCCATTAGAATCTGAGAAAAATGATTCTTTTTCATAAGTTTATTTAAATGAGTCAGAACCAAGTTTATTATAAACCTAATGATCTTGCGCACTTAAACAAATGTTAGTATACTCTATTGTTCTTTAAATATTTTGTTATCATCAAAATTCAAGAAATATGAATATATTTTATTCCAACACAATTTTCTACTCTAACAGTTTGTTAAGGATACAAGATCCGATACATGATTTAAAATTTTGAACTAGCAAGTTATTGAATTAGTGAAAATTCTAGAATCTAAACGAACAACTCTGTACTCTGAATATCATACACACTTTGAACCAATAGAAAATAAAAAAACATATTTACAAGCAAAATCTACATTTGAAAGCATCAAATTTAATCCTAAAAGAATCTTATCTAAATCAATTCTGATTCAAGACTCTAAATTCTCGACGTTCTGAAGATCAACTGGTCGAACTTCAAATTAATTCCCCTCTTTATTACATTTCGATCAAGCTATTTAGAAAACCAAAACAGAAATAAAACCAACTGCCAGAAAAACTTCAAACCATAAACTTAGTATC
Source organism: Vicia faba (assembly GCA_948472305.1). NCBI lineage: Eukaryota > Viridiplantae > Streptophyta > Magnoliopsida > Fabales > Fabaceae > Vicia > Vicia faba. The sequence continues at coordinate 674,665,894 of OX451736.1, forward strand.
ATGTCGCTTCAAATTCAATCACACTCACTACGAACTTTCAACTTCACCAAAATACAACCCCATTCATCTTCACGCACCACCCCATTCTCCATTCGTGCAACCACCTCACCACCGCCGTCAATCTCCGTCCAGTCTTCACCCAATCTGCCGACTCATTCACCATCCCTTCTCACAACCACACCGCCGGCCGAAATCGCAGTGTTTCGCCCCACCCCAGAATTGGGACTCATCTCTCACTTGTTCGTTTTCTCCATGGTACCACAAAAGTTTCTTCTTTTACTATTTTTTTTGTTTTTTTTTTTGGTTTCTGGGTAGTGAAATTGATTTTTTTTTTCACGATCAAATAAACCAAACCCTAATTTTGCGGTTTCTGATTTTGTAGGTTTTTGGTGCATTTTTCTCTGTGGCTTTAATTTCGATTCCAACGTTAATTGTAGGTTTTTGTGTTGTGAATTTCAATTGATTTGTTGAATGGTGGTTATAATCTAGAACTAATTATTGGTGTTTATTTGTTGCATAGGCTTTTGGAAGATTAGGAGATTCTGTTAAGAAATTGTCTAAGGTTTGTTCTGAAGAGCTACCTGGAACTTTAACTTCTCTCAAGCTTTCTAGTTTGGAGCTAAGTGATTTGACCCAACAATTAAGCACTTTCAGGTAACACTCCATTCCTTATCATGGTTTTAAATTGCGGTTGTGAGTGTTGAGATTGCGGTTGCTACGATGCGTAATGCGGTCGTTATGGCGTGAATTTTGATTAAGAGGAGTTCTAACTATAAAGTTGAAAAACATTTAATATTAAGATTTTTCATTACTTCATAAGTAAATTTAGTCTCTGGGGTTCTGAAATTATGCATTTTTGATGAAAATACTTAAAAGAAACAAGGACGAAATTATTTGATGGAGTTCCTAATGCGGTCGGGCGTGTGATTTTAAAATCACAGTGTAATTGCGGTCTGATGTGGTTGCGGAGGCTACCACATTAGCAATATCGCAGCCGCAATTTAAAACCATGTTCCTTATAACACTCCAGCAATTCTGCGGCGGCAATAGCGATTGTGTAGCACAATTTAAAACCATGGTACTAGTGTCTATGTCTCAGGGTTGTGTTTGTGTCTATGTTGATGCTTCATAGGTTATGATATCTGCTGCCTTTGGTTGGTTTTTTTTAGAATGTTAGTCTACCTCTGATCAGGTTGTGTAAAAAATAATTAGGCGTAAAATTTCCGGTTTTGCTATTGGAAAGAAGAATGGAAGTGGTATCAGATCAAGATCCTTTAGCAAGAAGAACCCCGCTTCCTAAAAATGCGAAAAATGATTAGGTGTGTATTTTGTGAGCATTTTTGTTTCTAGAATTATGCTTGCATGTTTGAATGGTAATTGCTGGTGTGTGTATATCCTTGTCAATATTCATATGCATTTAAGTTACAAGCTTTGTATAGAAGTTCGATCTTTGTAAATCGTTGCTACTTTTCAGGTTTGGAACTGCCTTTGCAAAACAGTGAGAAAATTTGCTCTATGAAGGTTCTATGTTGGATCCTGAGGAGCGGTAAAATTATTGGCACTGAGTTTTTGGATTCAGCTAACATGTGGTATGGACCATTTTATGAACCATGCTTCCAATCAGATTTTCCCCTTTCACACAATTAGAACAACCATGGTTGTTGGATTGATTTAGATTGGTTCAAATTTGGTAATTTTTATTTAAAAAAAAATAAATTATATCGAAAGTTGGATTGTCCGATCACGATTCAACGGCTACGGTTGTCTTGAGTGACTGACTGCAGCAAAAATATTATTGCAGGCAATCCGCTTTTCCGTTCTTGCAATAGATATTGTATTTATATGTTAATTAAGTCTAGTGTGTTTATCCATGAGGTGTTAAATCTCATAAAAGACAGTTGTAAGATGATCAATAGTGTCACAATTTTGAATAATAATTAGAAAAATTCTACTCTGCCTTTGCAATATGCTACAAAGTCTATTAATCAACTAGGGTTTGTCTAGTGGCGAGAAGCTTGGATAGTATCAAGCATTCTTAAATTGCGGTTATGGTTGCGGCTACAGCGACTTCAAGCATTGCGATTGTTGCTACGTGGATTTAGTTTTTATTAGGATCAAACATTATAATTTATTTCTTATCTTATTATTCAAATATCTTCTATTTTCTTTCTAAAATTTTATATCCATCTCATTATCAACTCTCAATCAGTTTAAAATATCTCAAACTCTTTAAATTCTCTCTAACTCTGTGTTGTCGATGGCGGATGGCTGACGGAGAGCCAAAATCCAACCATACCAGCCACTTTGCGGCGCCGTTATAGCGGATTATGGCGGAAAAACCGGCAATATTGGCTGATATTTACCATTGCGGAAAAACCCAAAAATTGCCATGTATATCAGTCATAGCGGCCATGGCGCCGCTATTTGATAACACTGCTCTAAATCAATGATGTAAAGAGAAAGATAGAAAGTATTTATGGTGGTGTTGGCTCTTGAATTCGACACCTACTATATATTGGCCCCATAGACTAAAAACAGAGCAGATAAAGCCAAGCTGGAAAATGCTTCGACGGATGGAAAAAACTTAGAGAAAATATCTAAGTTACAAATTGGTCTTCGATCAGACATCACCATCAAACCTTCGACGGAAAAGGTCCTGTGGCTTTCGACTAGAAGATCAAACTTTCGTGTCAGCACCAAAGGCGAATGATATTTGAATTTGAAGTTTGGAGGGAAATGCAGTTCGCCAGCAGTTAAGAGAAAGCGACGTGTGTTTAACCTATTGTGCTAGTTACTCAATATTATTCAAGTACCCGCTGTGTGTGAAAGAATAACTGAGAATGTACGTTGGAAACACCATTTTTTATTAATACATTGCTTTGAACTTCTTTTGCAAAGTTTACATTTTCTACATCTTTACTTGCACTTCTAGTTACTTTCTTACTTTCCAAAACCATAAACACCATATCCTTGGTCAACATGCGTTCTTCCTAGATATCAACTTTCACATCAAACTAACATAAAAATTAGCATATGTTCTGGGATCAATCTGATCGATCCCGCGAGTAACCAAAAGGACTTTCCTTTAGAGGATCAGCGGTTGTTTATCAAAAACCACGGTAAACAAATTGGCATACCTGGTGGGACGTTGCTAGTTTTTATCATCTATTTGTTCGTGTTATTGCTTTCCTTTTATAAGTATACAACGTTGCATGTTATTAAGAAGTGGTAGAATAACCAACGAGTGTACTGTTAGAAAGAGAAATAGCAAAAGTAGAATGGCTAATGAGCCAAATCATGGAGAAATACCTCCACCAAATACTACTGGAACAACGGTTATAACTACCGTTGGCGAAAATATCTCAACTTCTGTTGGTTCAGTACCAACGTTAACCACGAATCAAATAGGATCCTTACTTTCGTATGTGGGTCCTAGAGGTCCTTTAGGAACGCCCCCACCAAGGGCAAATCCAGAATCTCGACCGTACATTCCCCCAGGATTCTCGACAGCCTGGATGGGTCGAGAACAACCATATGGCATGTCAACCACTGAAATGGCTAGCCTTATGAACGTTGCGTCTACTTTTTCAGAACCTTTGGTGAGTGCATCATCACCATTACAAGGATCTGGAGCCAGTATGGCAAATTTGGGTAGAAACCAAATTTTAGGAGGACCATCACATGCAATACCAAGCCTCACAAATGCTTCTACAGCAATTTTGAGGCAACAGATGGACGAAAGCAACCATGATATGGTGCAAATGTTGACACAAACTTTAAGTACAATGCTGAACCCCTTAATTCAAAATACTACCCAGTCGAATCAACAAATGACAACGCAAATGACGCGCATGGCTGAATTCTTTGGGGTACCCCAAACTATTCGACAACCCCAAAGAATACCAATAAGAGTAAACCAAGGGGGTAATCGTGGAAGAAGATTTAACCGTTAATCAAAATCCACAGATCCCTAGAGTAGGAATAGAACAACCTAGGGTCGAAATACCTCGAAATCCCCACGAATCCCTAGAGAAATCGATCAAGGGGTGATTATGGTGAATAAGAACCAAAATGCTGATGAATTGATACAGCAAGTTAGACACCAAAATTATGGAACAAATAATAATCTGACTGCCATGATCGAAAGGATTATGATATAGAATGGGATGAACGTTGGTTTTCACAGACCAAACTTCACATCTCCATTGTCAAAATATATCTTGCAAACAAACTTACTCCTAGGGGAAAAGTCCCAAAGTTTACCAAATTTTCAGGGGATACGACAAAATCTACTGTCGAACATGTGGTGAGATATTTGATAGAAGCCGGGGAAATAGCCAACAACGAAAACCTTAGGATTAAATACTTTCCAAGTTCTCTAACAAAAAACGCTTTTACTTGGTTCACTACCCTCCCTGCCAATTCGATCCATAATTGGAATCAATTGGAAAAGATGTTCCATGAACAATTTTACATGGGACAGACCAAAATAAGCCTAAAAGAACTGGCTAGTGTGAAGAGGAGATTCACTGAGCCAAAAGATGAGTATCTAAATAGGTTTCGACTGCTTAAAGCCAAATGCTTTACCCAAGTGCCTGAACATGAATTGGTCGAAATGGCAGCAGGGGGCCTGGATTATTCCATTAGGAAAAAGTTAGATACCCAATACTTGAGAGACATGGCCTAGTTGGCCGATAGAGTTCAACAAGTAGAACGCCTTAAAGTCGAAAAGGCTAAGGCGACTAAAACTCATCGAAGAGAAAGAGTAGCCTATGTCGAAATGGATGATGACGATCCAGAGACATCTAGTGATCCTATAGATGTCGAAGAAGGCGAGATAGATTTAGCGGAATTAAAACAAGGGCCGCCATACTCTTGTAAATTGTCAGTGCCCTCAAATGGAAAAAATCCTGTAGAGTCTGAAAGGAACAGTGATAAATTCCCTAAGAAAACATATAGTTTTGACATCATTAAATGTGATGAAATATTTGATTTATTAGTCAAAGATGGCCAAATGATAGTGTCTCAGGGGCAAAAATGCCTCCTTTAGAACAAAGGAAGAAAAGAGATTTTTGTAAATATCACAATTTTCTGGGCCATAAAACCTCACAATGTTTTCTTTTCAGGGATCTTGTTCAAGGAGCACTCAAAGAGGGAAGACTTAAGTTCGCTGATAAGCCGACAATGAAAATTGATGCGAACCCGCTACAAAGGGATGTACATTATGCTGAACCAGTGGGCATCCATATGGTTGAAGTTTCTGAAGACTTCGTTAACAAGCCCGTATTTGGCAGTTTTACTGGAAACATATCTAGGAAAACTATCGAAGGGGTGAGGAAGGCCACTGAAAGCCTGAAACTGAACAAAGGAGCTGCTGAAGGCTCAAGCAAAAGGTTACTGAAGGCCCAAACACAAACAAAGGAGTTGCTGAAAGCTCCAGCAAGAGAACCATTACAAGTTCTTACTTGGTTGCCGTTAAAGGTTCGACAGATAACTTGGAGGCCAAGATGCAAAAACTGAACCTCGTTGCCAAAAGCAACATGGAGGTAAACATGGTCGAGGTATCTGAAGCCAAGGCTTCGGAAGAGGCCATTCGAAAGGAGGAAGTGAACAAAACAACATTTCCTAAAGAAAACGAGGATCTGGCAGAATTTTTACATCGATGCCAGAAGAAAAAGTCTGAAGTGATGCTGTGTCCCAGATGCAGTTCTATCTTCGACAAAAAAGCTGCGGAACACATACACGGTATGAGAGCAGTAAAGGCAAAATGGGGCACCAATGCTGAACCAAAAATGGATCCAGAAGATAGATACGATCCTAGGAGGGGACATCAAAGAGGACCCATAAATCAGGTAAGGAGGCCACCAACTTATCGGCCTCCAACTAATGTACTTGTAGGTACTTGGCTTAACACTATGGGCAGAAAAAGGCCCAATGAAGAAAAGTGGCGAACGTTCGACGTGCCAAGGGGCTCTTCTTTGGATTACATAAAAGAGTACCATGCCACTACATCAAATAAAATGACTCACATATCGAGCAACTACAAAGGGAAGAACCCCATGTCTCGTTCACAATGATGAAGATTCCAAAGACGGCGAAAGGCCGAGAAAGAGGCTGCAGCAGAGCCTCACCCAGAATCTAACACCAACGTGCAAAGAAAAGGAAAACAAAGAAAACCTCTAGAGAGGAAACCTCTGGTGTGGCCAGAACAATGTGGGTCGAATGACGAAGGAGACTCCGACTCTGATGATACTTTGGACATCATGGTAAACGTCATATCGGTGTTGTATAGGGAATACAATCGTCAGGTCGAAGTTTAAGAAACTGACTTGATGGTCGAATAGGAAATGGCCAGACATAGGCCAATGTGTTACTATGTAATGAATAATGGCTGTGTGGAAGAGCAGAACGCTTTCTTCGAGCCACCAACTGAGACGATGAAAAATCACCTCAAGCCCCTATTTATCAGAGCAAAGATAGGGGAAGTGACTATAAATAAGATCCTGGTTGATTGTGGGACAACCATAAACATAGTTCCACAATCCATGCTGAAAAAACTGGGAAAAGGGGATGCTGATATCAAGCCCCACAACATGGTCCTTTCAAACTATGAAGGGGGTATCAGAACCACCATGGGAGTTATACAACTCGATCTCAAGGTGGGCTCAATTCTTCGACCTACCATGTTTATGGTGATTTCAGCGAAACCAAATTATAATCTGCTCTTGGGTCGAGAGTTGATACATGGCATCGGTGCAGTGCCATCTTCGATGCATCAGAGGGTTACGATATGGCGTCCCGATGGTATCGTGGAAAACATCGAGGCGGATCAAAGTTACTACCTGGGCGAAGTGAACAACATTGGAAAGAATAGCTTCGACAGGAATTTGGCTCATACAGGGCCATGCAATCCTCCTGAATTCGATCTGACTCCAACACCCAATGCTTTCTGCTCTCTTTACCTACACTCTGACTATGGGTTTCAGTGGGATAGAGAGGATTTGTCAAACATCGACTATGGAGGAGTTGATGATATACGGCCAACAGGCTGGGGAAGTGAGTTTGATGATGATGACCGAGTCACAAGCTCTACGAAAGATTTCGGCATATGTAGTCGAAAATAGAATGATAACGGCCTTAGAGGCTGAAGTCAAGTACATGGCTCTTGAAGCCAGTGAACAGGTATGTTCCCAAGAAGGTCCTGGGAAAGATTTCGATCCAGAACCTCCTGACTTGGAAGAGAAAGAAGTGCGAAATCAGAGGTTAGACGCCATCTATGATGATGAACCTCTAGGTTTCGAGAAAGATCCGTTGGCAGACAGTGTTAGAATGCTAACATAAGATCCCTTAGAAGAAGTGAATCTAGGCGAAGGTCCTATAAAAAAGCCAACGTATATCAGCGCAAAGATTGATCCAGGACTCAGGGTCGAAATGATCCAATTGTTAAAAGAGTTCAAAGATTGTTTTGCATGGGATTATGACGAAATGCTTGGTCTCGACAGAAGTTTGGTGGAGCTTCAATTGCCAACAAAACCTGGAAAGAAGCCTGTCAAGCAAACTCCAAGGCGTTTTGCACCAGAGATTCTGTCGAAAATCAAAACGAAAGTCGAAAGACTGCTGAAATGCAAGTTCATCCGAACGACCAGGTATGTCGAATGGATTGCAAATATTGTACCTTTTATAAAGAAAAATGGTACTTTAAGGGTGTGCATTGATTTCAGAGACCTGAATGTTGCAACACCCAAAGATGAATATCCAATGTCTGTGGCGGAAATGCTTGTCGATTCTGCCGCTGGTTTCGAGTACATGAGTATGCTTGACGGATACTCTGAATATAATCAAAATTTTATTGCTGAAGAGGATGTGTCGAAAACAGCATTCCGTTGCCCTGGAGCCTTAGACACTTACGAATGGGTAGTGATGCCTTTTGGCCTAAAAAACGCAGGGGCAACATATCAGAGAGCAATGAATTCTATCTTCCTGTTGGCTGAAGATTTTGATGATACAGTTCGAAATAAAGCAATATGGATGTTTCGTTGGAATAAAGCAAAATGTTACAGTTCGGAATGGTAGAAGCGGTTCTTCGAACGGACATGTCAAAGCTCGGAGCTTCGAGTGACAGTTGTGAAGATATATTTAAAAGAAGCCTCAAAGTGGTAACGAGACTGTGTTTGTGAAATGAGTTCGAAGCGAAGATTGCCAAGGCATTTGAAATTCAAACGCGAGCGGGATGTTGGAATTTAAATATATATGCGGTGGAGCGTTCGAAGACGCGTGGAAGCTAGAGAGGAGCAGTGCTCTGCATGTTCCGAACGTGGCAGAATCTTATAAGCAAGACCGTTATGGTCGAAGTAGTATAAATAGAAGTCTTAGTGTTAGGATTTCGTGTGTCATATCTATTGTACAAAATTCAGTAAACATTCAAAATACCACATGGATAGGGAAACAAATGCCCGAACAATGTACGTATGATAACACCAAACATTTATAATTCAGTAAAACTCTTTATCTTTTCCAGTTTATCTTCCATTTTCATGTCAATGTCATTCAAATACCTTTACATTCAAAGTCATTTACTTATTTCTTGCATTTAAACGCTTTTCTTCTATTCGAATCCTTTACATTTCAGAAACTCTTTTACATTTCATGCTTTTATATTCATGCTTTTTACATTAAAGTCTTTACATTCAAAGTCATTTACTTATTTCTGCATTTAAACATTTCTTTGCAATCGAATCTTTATTCATTCAATTCAGTTTCGTATTTCTTTACTTGATCATGTCATTAGATTCTTTTAACATGGTAATCGAAGTGAATTGAACGTCTATAAAACATTCTAAATACAAATCCTAACTATGAATATCAGTTTTGCAATTAGATTTATCCAAACGACCAATACCCCATAGGATCAATCTAGTCGATCCTTCAAGTTACCAGAGAGATTAAATAACAGTCATTAAGATTATTTGATAGTTTGGAGGACTAGCGGTTGTTTACCAGAAATCACTGTAAACAAATTGGCACGCCCAGTGGGACAGTCATTGGTCGTTACGAAATTTAAAACAAAGTAAAGATTGTTAGGATATAATCATTGTAAAAGTTCTTTCTGAGTGATAAGTTCGTTGTTATATGAACCTTAGAAGTGGTAGAATAACCAATAGCAACCAACCCTTACCCAGAAGAAAACGTAATAACAAGATGTCTAATCCAAACAATCAACAAGGGGAACAAAATGCCCCACATGGAACAGGCACTAATATGTCTGCTTCGACGGGAACGTCTAATGCGATCCCTTCGAGCGCACAGTCTGTTGCATCCTCTACCAGTAGTGTAGCCACGAATGGAACAAGTGGCATGTCGACTAACAGTTCGATCCTAGGAAATACAGGAACCACTGGTTATCCTGGGGGATTCGTCCCACCATCAGGGACACAAACCCATTTCGCCACCCCACCACTAACTAGACCACCCAGTTTCGATGGTAATAGACCCAGAAATCCCTCTTATGGGATGCCAACATCTTTTATGACGGGTCTGCACACTTCGACATCGAATACGTCACCATAATTAGGGTCTGGATCTGGGGCTAATCAATTTATGACAAATAACCAATGGTCAGTAGGTTATAGTGCATTGCCTATCTTAACCACAGAAAATCAGATGGCTTTTAGGCAATTAATGGATGATAGTAACCATAATATGATAGGAGTGTTAGCACAAACTATGCAAGAGATCTTTGCCCCAATAGTACAAAATGTAACTGTGACAAACAGAGAAAACGCGGATAACATGAGTCGAATAGCAGATTTCTTCGCTCCGCCAGAAAGGCGTAGACAAAACCAGGCATTGGTTCGAGCAAACATACCTATCATAGAACAAATTGCTGATGACCCACCCTATAGACCAGTCAGAGGGGGGGTTAATTTGGGGGCAAGAGCACAAAGGTTAGATGCCCCAGTGATTCGAGAAGAACCACAAAGGGGATTTATAGAACCAGCGGCAAGGATCGAAAGGTTAGATGCCCCAGTGATTCGAGAGGAACCACAAAGGGGAATTATAGAACCAGGGGCAAGGGTCGAAAGGCTAGAAGTCCCAGCGTTTCAAGAAGAACAACCTAGAGGAGTTGTCATGGTGGGTCGAAATCAAGATGCTGATGATGCCTCTCCTATAGTAGATTACATAATACATACTGATTTACCAAGGGGATATAAGGTCCCTAAGTTTACAAAGTTTGCTGGAGATACCAATGAATCAACAGTCGAACACATAGCCAGGTATCTGACCGAAGCAGGAGACATAGCAAATAATGAGAACCTTAGGATTAAATATTTCCGAAGTTCCCTCACTAAGAACGCTTTTACATGGTTCACCACATTGCCTCCTGGATCCATAGATACTTGGACCCTCTTAGAGAGATTATTCCATGAACAGTTCTACATGGGACAATCTAAAATAAGTCTGAAGGAACTAGCCAGTGTTAAGAGGAAATTTACTGAACCCATAGATGATTACTGAATAGGTTCAGACTCTTGAAATCTAGATGCTTCACAGTAGTTCCTGAACATGAGTTAGTCGAAATGGCTGCTGGCGGCCTGGATTACTCTATTCGAAAGAAATTAGACACACAATACTTGAGGGACATGACTCAATTAGCAGATAGGGTTCGACAAGTCGAAAGGCTAAAGGCCGAAAAGGCCAGGGCTTTTAAAAGTAACAAGAAAGATAGAATTTCATATGTCGAAACTGAGGAAGTCGAAGACTATCCTGAATTCGAAGAGATCGAAATAGATCTCGCTGAATTAAAGCAGGCTCCACCTTACTCTTGTAAATTATTAGTTCCCACAAAAGGGAAAGAAATTGTTGAAAATGAGAAAAGTGACAAATTCCCAAAGAAGGTGTATACTTTCGATGTAACAAAGTGTGACGAGATTTTTGATTTGCTTGTCAAAGATGGCTAACTAATTGTGCCATCGAATGTCAAAATACCTCCTTTAGATCAAAGAAAGAAAAGAGGATTTTGTAAGTATCATAGTTTCCTAGGCCACAAAACCTCACAGTGTTTTCTTTTCAGGGATCTGATTCAAAATGCAATTAAGGATGACAGATTGAAATTCGCTGACAAACCAAAAATGAAAGTAGATGAAGACCCTTTGGATGTTGCAGACACCAATTACTCCGAGCCTGCATGCATTGGAGAAATCAATATGGTGGAAGCAGATCAAGATGACACTCCATTAGGAGAAAAAAGCACTGAGAATAAAAACTGTGTGTTAGTCGAAGTCAACAAGGGGGTCACTGAGGACGTCCACAAGCAACTAGAGGCTTCGATCGAAGCAGTACCTTTGGCTGTTTCGAAAGAGATCCAGGCTACTGAAGGCCAGGAGAACCAAAAGCAAGAGTTGACACAGGTTACTGAAGGCCTGATGCTAAAATTGGAGAAAGTCCAGATCACAAAGCCAGCCTCCCCTCAGAAAGAAATATGGGATACTTTGGGAGAGTCCAGTGGAAAGTTTGACTACTTGGTGAAGTATTCTGCCCCAGAAAGTTCAAAAATCCAAATCGAAGATGTCAAACCTACAGGATGGGGAGATGATGACATAAAGGGGGAGGATGTAGATGTCAACATGGTGGATATGGAGAGACCTCGTTCTGAAATGGAGGAGATGGAAAGATACTTAGAAAAAGAAAAATACAAAATGGAGGATAGTTATGCTAGGGATGCCAGTCTTAAAGACTACCTCATGTTATGCCACAAAGGAGATGCCGAAATGATACTATGCCCTAGATGCAGCATCATCTGCAACCAGAGAATTGCTGCAGACTTCGAGAGGAAACAAAGGGCACGAACTGGCATCAACTGGCGCCAGGATAACCAGTTATTTAGATGTTACCCTAAAGCTGGAGAAAGTTTGTTGGAGTTTTTGGTTCGCTGTCACAAAGGGGCAACCAAATGCCTAGTATGCCCAAGGTGTTCTGCAGTGTACGATCAAAATATGGCCGGAGCCTTCGAAACAATCCCTTTCGCCCCATGCTGGAACCACAAAGAGACTGGTCAGATGAGCCAACGTTTCGAGAGCAACTACACTCAACGAAGACCTGATAGTCCTCATCCCAAAGGCGCTCGAAGGGTAACGTTCAAAATTCCTGCTGAAATACCAACAGACAAATGGCTGCAAGTCAGAACTGACAAGGGCAAAGACAATTGGAGAAACAATGAACGAAACGCACGCCACGCCATGACATATAGAAGGCAGTTCAATATGGCGAAAAGGGAAGAAGTGAGGTTAGAAAACTACAAAGGAAGAAACCCTATGTCAAGATCACAATGGCGAAGGCAACAGAGAATTTGAAAGGCTGAAAGGGAAGCTATGGCAGATAAAGGAGCAACTTCGATCAAAAACCAAGGAGAATCAAGCACCAACAAACCTACACCAAATAATCAACCTGGGGACCATCCTCCGGTTACCAGGAGATTTTTCTTTGAAACGAAGCAAAATGAATCAAAGGAATATACGCCAGGACCAGAGGAGAATGAGGATATGCTGATTGACAATTTCGAATCAGAAGGGGAATCTTCACTCAACATCAACTGCAATGTGGTATCTGTGTTGCCTTGCGAATTTGGGCAAGAGACTGAAGTCGAAGAACACGAAGAGGATGATGCAATAGACCTGACGAAACACAGGCCATTATGCTATTACGTGATGGATAATGGGGCTGTCGAAGAGCAAAATGCCTTCTTCGAATACCCAGAACCAGCCATGCAAAACCACTTAAAGCCATTGTTTATTCGAGCAAAAGTTGGTACACACGGCGTAAACAAAGTCCTGGTGGATGGAGGCGCTGCAGTGAACTTGATGCCTCATTTCATGTTGAAGAAGTTAGGGATACAAGATGGTGACATAAAACCACACAACATGGTACTATCAAACTATGAAGGTAAAGTAGGCCACACATTGGGGGTGATCCAAGTGGATTTGACAGTAGGATCAAGCTGCAGACCCACTATGTTCATGGTAATCGAAGCTAAAGCCAACTACAATTTGCTGTTGGGCAGAGAATGGATCCATGGCGTTGGAGCAGTCCCCTCATCAATGCATCAGAGGTTAGTATTATGGAGAGAAGATGGCATTGTTGAGAACATAGAAGCTGACCAAAGCTACTTCATGACAGCAGTCAACTTAGTTGATAAGAGAAATTATGACAAACACTTGGCCAAGATTGCTCCTTGTGCCCTTAACGACGAAATAAATGAGACCAGGAATGCGCATTATTACATGACCCTTCGCCATGATGGAATGTATTGGGATTGAAGGATAATCAAGGGAGATGGAGAAGTCGAAGGCACTGAACAAAGACGGCCAGCAGGCTGGGAATTCGATAATCCTGCCCATGACCGAGTCTTCTTTCTTCAAAAAGATTTCGGCCTACATGGCTGAGAACGAATGGAAGGCGGCCTTAGAAGCTGAAATGGATAGTATGGCTGCAGAAGTAAACGAAACAGATGGGGATGGCTCAAAAGGCTTACCCTTAGAAGAACAAGAAATAGTTGACATAGATCAAAGGCTAGATGCCATTTATGATAAAGAACCTTTAGGCTTCGAAAGGGATCCTACAGACTCAGGTGCTAAAATGTTAGCGCAGGATCCGTTAGAAGAAGTGAACTTGGGGGATGAAAACACAAAAAGAATAACCTACGTGAGCGCAAAACTCAATTCAAGCCTCAAGCAGAAAGTGATCGAAGTCCTTAGGAAGAACAAAGATTGTTTCGCGTGGGATTATGATGAAATGCCTGGTTTGAAGAGAGAGTTAGTGGAACACAGACTTCCAATCAAGAATGGCAAGAAGCCCATCAAGCAGACCCCTAGAAGGTTCGCACCAGCAGTTCTCACGAAGATCAAGGCTGAAATTGAAAGGTTGTTGCGCTGCAAATTCATCAGGACCACAAGGTATGTCGAATGGTTAGCAAATATAGTAGCTGTTATTAAGAAGAATGGCTCTCTGAGAATTTGCATAGATTTTAGAGATTTAAATACTGCTACCCCCAAAAATGAGTATTCCATGCCTGTGGCAGAAATGTTAATAGATTCGGCTGCAGGATTTGAGTATTTAAGTATGTTAGATGGATACTCTGGGTATAATCAGATCTTTATTGCTGAAGAAGATGTTGCTAAGACAGCATTTCGTTGCCCAGGAGCCTTAGGCACCTACGAATGGGTAGTAATGCCTTTTGGCTTAAAAAATGCTGGAGCAACTTATCAAAGGGCAATGAATTCGATTTTTCATGATTTCATTGAGAATTTTATGCAGGTGTACATTGATGATATAGTCATCAAGTCAGTATCTGCAGAAACTCATTTGCATCATTTGAGTCAATCATTCGAAAGAATGAGAAAACATGGCTTGAAAATGAATCCCCTTAAGTGTGCATTTTTCGTGCAGGCGGGAGATTTTCTTAGCTTTGTGGTTCATAAGAAAGACATTGAAATCAACCAAAACAAGACCAAAGCCATAATAGAGACGAAAGCACCTACATCAAAAAGGGAGCTGCAATCTTTGCTAGGGAAGATTAACTTTCTCAGAAGGTTCATTTCGAATCTAAGTGGAAGAACCCAAGCTTTCTCTCCGTTGCTTCGTTTGAAGCAAGGCCAAGCCTTCGAGTGGAACGAAGCCCATCAGGAGGCATTTGACAAGATAAAAAGATATCTCTCTCAGCCTCCTATCTTGTCTCCACCTTCATGGGGAAAGCCCATGAGATTGTCCATATCCGCCTCTGAAGTTAGTATAGGTAGTATGTTAGCACAAGAAGATAACAATGGCATCGAAAAAGCCATATACTATTTAAGTAGGGTATTGAATGATGCAAAGACTAGATATAGCAATATAGAAAAGCTATGTCTCTGTTTGTACTTTTCTTGTATGAAACTTAAGTATTATATAAAGTCTGTTGATGTTTATGTTTCATCTCATTTCGATGTTATCAAACACATGCTTTCGAAACCAATAATGCATAGCAGAGTTGGTAAATGGGCTTTAGCCTTAACAGAATATTCTTTGACTTTCATGCCTTTAAGAGCTGTGAAAGGTCAAGTAATTTCTGATTTCATTGTGGACCATTCACTGGTCGAAAAGACTGTCATGGGTTACGTTGAAATGCAATCTTGGAAATTATACTTTGATGGTTCGACCCATATGGATGGTAGTGGTGTTGGAGTTCTTATAATTTCTCCTGAAGGAATTCCAACAAAATTCAAGTATAAGTTAGATGGTCCTCGTTGCTCGAACAACGAAGCTGAGTACGAAGCGCTTATTGTTGGACTTGAAGCTTTGTTGGAATTGGGGGCAACTAGAGTCGAAATTAAAGGAGACTCAGAGTTAGTGGTCAAGCAAATAACAAAGGAGTACAAATGCATAAAGGAAAATCTGATGACATACTTCCTCATAGTTAACAGTAGGGGTGTTCAAAACCAAACCGGCCCAATAGAAAACCGCAAAACCGAACCGAACCAAACCAAAACCGCAAAAAACCGCATTTGGTTTGGATGCGTTTGGGTCATTTTCTCGCGGAACCGCACGGTTCGGTTTGCGGTTTGTATTTTAGAAACCGAACCAAACCAAACAAAACCGCATTATGTTATAAAATCTTACTAACCAATATATATTTCTTTAATTCTTTAGAGAAATAAACATGTATTATGTGTATATTTTATCATACCTTGTATTATATTCATTTTAATTTACAAATCATAAAAAAAATAAAATATTATTCATTTATAAATACTATTTCCACAAACTATATTTTATCGTATTCTTTGTATAATATTTATTTAAGAATGCAATCTTGTTTATATCATTCTTTAGATTTAGATAAAATTATAATACGCAATTTTATGTATCAAATTATAAACTTATTTTGACAATTATAAATTTTTTTATGGTAATGTACGAACAATTAAACACAAAATTATATTTTCCTCTATATTTGTTTGTATGACTTAATAATTTTTTTTGTAAAAAACTGAACCAACCGAACCAATCTAAACCGCATTAGTTTGGTTTGGTTTGGTTCGGATTTATTTTTAAAAGCCAACCGAACCAAACCGAACCGCGTGTTTTTTTCTCTTGCGGTTCGAGTGATTTTTTGTTTCAAAACCGCCCAAACCGCACCGCGAACACCCCTAGTTAACAGGCTACTTAGAAAATTCAAATACATGGATATTCAACATATACCAAGAATAGAAAACCAAGAAGCAAATGACTTAGCACATTTGGCTTCAGGTTATAAAGTTTCTACCAAAAACTTTGAGGATTTGGTCGAATTAAGAGGTAGGGTTATGACTACTAGACTCATACCATCAGATCTAGAGAATATAAAATTAGGTTGTGCTGATAAACAGGGATTCGAAGTACTAGCCATAGACACCTTATTAGATGCAGATTGGCGAAGTCCACTTGTGAGTTATTTAACAAATCCAACATTGAATGTTGATAGGAAGATAAAATATAGAGCATTATCATATGTCCTCATGGAAAATGAATTGTTCAAAAAGACCCAGGAAGGCGTATTACTGAAATGCCTAGGAGAAAGTGAGGCATACTTAGCATTGTCAGAAGTCCACAATGGGGCATGTGGGGCACATCAAGCAGGTCATAAAATGAAATGGTTGTTATTTCGATATGGCATGTATTGACCCAGCATGCTCAAAGATTGTATAGACTTTGCTAAAGGGTGTGAAGAATGTCAGAAACATGCAGGGATTCAACATGCTCCTGCAAGTGAGTTACATTCGATCATTAAACCATGGCCCTTTAGAGGATGGGCATTAGATTTAATAGGAGAAATTAATCCTGCTTCGTCTAAAGGATAGAAATATATCTTGGTAGGAATAGATTATTTTACCAAGTGGATCGAAGCAATACCATTAATAGCTGCTGATCAAGAGGCTATTATTGAGTTCATACAGAAACAAATTATCTATAGGTTCAGATTGTCAGAGAGCATAACCACAGACCAAGGTTCTGTGTTTACTGGTAGGAAGATGCAAGAATTTGCTCAAGAGATGTGGTTTAGATTACTAACATCAACGCCATATTATGCTCAAGCAAATGGTCAGGTCGAAGCAGCCAATAAAGTGATAATAGGGTTAATTAAGAAACATGTTGGTAAAAAACCAAGGAACTGGCACAAGACTTTGGACCAAATACTATGGGCCTGTAGAACATCTCCTAAAGAAGCTACTAACACCACGCCTTTCCAACTAACATTTGGTCATGATGCAGTTCTACCAGTAGAAATTCATCTACAATCAGTTCGAATCTGCATTATATTGGGAGATGATGATGAATGAGTTAGTTGAGTTAGATGAAGTTAGATTGCATGCATTGGAAATCCTAATGAGACAAAAGGAAAGGGTATCCAGGGCATAAAACAAAAGGGTGAAAGGAAAAGCTTTCACTATTAATGACTTAGTTTGGAAAGTCATATTACCCATGGACAAGAAAAATAAAACATTAGGTAAATGGTCACCTCATTGGGAAGGACCTTTTCGAATAGTAAAGATATTTTCAAACAATGCATATGAAATCGAAAAGTTGGCTGATGATAAGCGAATCCTAAAGGTTAATGGGAAATATTTAAAGAAATATAAGCCACGCCCTCAGGAGATTCGAATAATAACAACATAATCGAAACATCATAAAGGAATGCCAAAATGGTAATATAGATTGCCAAAATGGCGTTGTTTGGATATTACAGACCAAAATTCAACCAAGATTCAAAACTAATTAAATAAACAGAGATTTAAAAATAGGCATTGTTCCTCAATCTATCAAAAGTACTCCGAAAGGACTCAAGCCTTTGTTGAGTGAAGCGCCTTGCTCCTTACAGGGTAGCTACTTCTCCCTTAAGTTGCTCTGCTGCTTCTATTTCTGCAAATCCTTTGTTGAGGAGCTCTTCGAACTGATTGCCAGCAGTATTGGTTTCATATGCCAATTGTTGTTGTTGAGCCTCCTTAACCTTTTGTTGGAGCTCTTGAATTTGCTTTTCCCAGAGAAGAATAGACTGAGCTCGAGCTTCATAGTCAGTTCTGGCTTGCTTTATATGCATGGCTTGGTCTTCAGCTTCTTTAGAGAGCTACGAAGCATGCTCATAAGCAGCGTCCATGGCAGTTCGTTTCTCCCGGACCTTATTAGTAGCAAATTCGTCTTGAAGAAGACACCCAGTCACGTTATCTAACAAAGCTTGAAGATCGAATAATATGGTGTTGACTGGCAAAGAGCAGGTGGCGAGGTTAACTTGCGTAAGTAGCTCCTTCATGGTATAGCAAGCTGTACTATCCTTCTTGAGCACTTCGAACAAGTCCACATCAAGGATTGTTCTCCTAATTTTGTTAAGGAGTACAACTCTATCATCTGAGGACAATTGATCGTTAGTCGAACTAGTACCAACCCTAGCAAGAGGAGTGTCCCTTTGAGCTAGTTTAGCCTTCATATACCCAATTGGGTCATTTCGTCTTAGGAGAGCTAACTCCTCTTCAGTCATTTGAGATTGAGACGATTGAGGAAGTTCCATACGCAAGGGAGTCACATCCATCTCGACTTCCATAGGCTCATTGGTCTGGTCACCATCACCTTCACTTTTTTCTTGCTCATTGCCTTCTTCATCATCAACCAGATCCACCACTTCGATATCATTGTTCTCACTGCTATTGACATCTGACTCTGTTCCATCAGTCGAACCATTCTGGGCATCTTCTTCCTCGGATCCTTCCTCTGCAGATTCTTCGTTCTCTTGATCAGAATCAGCCTTCTCCTCTTCAGCATGAATGTCCTTTGGGCTCTCTTGAAGGGTTTCGAGAGGAGACTTTGGAAGAGAAGTTTCTGGTAAAATCTCTGCAGACTCATGAGGCATTGCTTCGTTCGTTTCTTTCAAAGGAGGAGAAGTGCCTTGGTCATCTTGTTGCTCTGAAGCCCCAGTCGGAACTGCCATGTTGGAGGATCCTTTGTTTTGCACCAGGTTACTGGAGTCCCCATGAGGAGAAGAGTTGATGGGAGCAGCAGTCTTTGATGGAGGAGTCGAAGTAGTAGGAGTTGGGTTCGAAATGTCCTACAGAGACAAAGAATATTAAGAGCATGCACCAAGGTAATGAATAACTATTTTTGTTAAAGATTCGAGTTCAATTTACCTGTGGATTCTCAGAGGAAAGGTTACTATCTATATGTTCCAACATTACGTTGGAGGTCGAAGGTGGATTTTTGGATTTTGTTGAGGGAGCAACATCTCTGGAATCGAGTCCAGAAATGCCAGTTGGTTCAGCGCCTTTGGAAACTTCTTTCTTCTGCTTCTTCTTCGAAGCGGTTGGTGAATTCCCTCCAGCATTGGGATTCTTCCCAGTAGTGCTTGGTTTCCTTTTCTTCGGAGTGGTTGGTGGGAGTTTGTTAGTCTGAAAAGATTTAAACATGAGTTAGATCTAAATCATGAATTTCAGTTTATTCGAAACTTCAGGGCTAATTGATTACCTTTGGAGTTGGAACAGTTGTTATTGCTGGTGTTGTTGTTATTGCAGTAGTTGTTGTTGGTATGGCTAAGGGCACATCATCAGTGGTTTAGACAGATTGTTGGGAGGTACTTCCTTCTTTAGACTTCGAAGCAACGGACTTTATCCTGATGTCTGAAAATCGAAACAATTAAGGTAAATGTTAAAAATGAAGAAAGTAAGAAACATTTGGGATTTTCCCAAGCATTCGCACCTGCGCCTTGATTAGATATAATCGACATGGCAGAAAGGTCATAGCGAAGATGTCCTGGGAAATCATGGAGCCAATGACGAGCTCATGTCACAGTCTCAGATGGCTTTAGTTTCTTTTGAGATTTGTATTTGAACATCTCTTTGCAAGTCAACCACCAAGGGTATGGAGGAAACCAAGCCAGAGCCAGTTCTGAGGTAGGCAAAGGTGGATGCATTTCGAGTGCCAACCTATACCTATCCTCAGGTGACAACCCTGAAGGAAGTTTGAACTTAGAAATTTTTTCTTTAAATTTTTCCTTCAAGGTCTGGGATGCTCGATACACAGTGGTTTCCAAGCGTGTAGGATCATAAGTTGTTTCGAAATAGTTCTGAAAAGCCCTAATCTCTTTGGCGTGAGTGAACATACCTTTCTTGGAGTGTACCTGCACATCGAACGCATCAGTTAGTTTCTGTTGAATGGAGAGGGTATCGAACATATAAGATTGGTAGAACTTAGTCCACCATTCCAGAAAACCCTTCGTTGTGAAGTGTGTGGGTTCAAAAGGTAGTAGTTCGAATTGAGCGAAGTCTTGATATTGTTCTTGTTGCAACTTAGCCTCTCTTGCTTTGAATGTTTTGCATGAGGTGATGGCACTTTGTGTTTGGAACAAAGGCTCAAGGATTAACTGACACAGGCCAAATTGTCTGGAAATAAAGTTAGGTTGATAGGCAAAGAGGAAGATTTGATTCTTGAAATGAGTGATTCGTGAGGAAATTAATCTAGGAAGCAAAAAGGCTTTCCAAATATCTTGAATTTCTTTACTTTTAACTGCTTCTGAAAGAGACATGGTGAACCATGATGGCCCATGAGTCCTTGAAGCAAAGGGTGCCATGGTCTCTTCAAATTTGTGTCTTTTGGAAAAAATCATGATGTAGTTTGAGAAAAGGACCTTGAAGTCATCTTTATCATCATTCGGGGTGAGTTTTCGCAGCCTTGTACCTTCAATAATTCTATCCGCTATCTCCGGATCTTGTTCAACAACGATGTCAGCAGTTGATAATGAGGATTCAAACATGGCATTAAGCCATAATTGGAGTAACCAGAACGGGCCAGCTAGAAGGATGTTTTTGGGAGTATGGGATTTCAAACTCGAAACGGCTGATCTTAAGCTTTCGTAAAGATCAACAAGTAACAGTTCGCTCAAACATACCCTCCTATTCTCATGTAAGTCTCTAGCTAAAGGGATGAACCTGCTTGCTACCTGTAAGGACCTGCTACAGAATACGTATCTTGATAACCATAAAGTGAGAAAAGCAATATGTTCCACATCTGACACACTATCTCCTTCAGTGTGGTAATGGCTAATGAATTTGGAAAAACTGGCTAATTTGACATCGAAGTCAATAATGCTGGAGTGTTCTTCATTATCAGGGATGTAGGTTTCTCCTACTGGTGACAAACCAGTGATGGCTGCTATATCGAAAAACGTGGGTGTTATCATTCCCCCAGGGAGATGAAAGGTGTTGTAGGTGCTGTCCCAAAAATATAAGGATGCAAATAACAGTGGATGACGGTGAAGCCTGGTTTCGATAACTTAATCAGATTATAGATTCCTAATTCCTCCCATTGCTGGGATTTCTTGGCTTCTATTTTGGTGAGCCAGTTTTGGTAAGCTATGTCAGAGGTAGGGCAGGATCGGAATGGTTTAAAGTTGCTCTTCACGTAGTCTAACACAAAGGGATCTTTTGGGGGAACAATTGGAGTTTCTATGGTTTTCGAATCAGAAGACTCGCCTATCTTAGGGATATCCATCTTATTAAACAAGGGTTTAAAATTGTAACAGACAGGGAAGATTTTTCTAGTATCTTTCAAGATTTCAAAAACTGTAAGAGGACCATTAGAGCAAACCTCTTTTCAGCAGCGTTAGTTGGAATCAATACCTGAGAGGCGTAGAGCATTTCCTTTCCCTTGGAGATCATTTGAGGGATAAGCACAGATTGACCTTGATAAGTACCGACCTTGCTTTCCATAATTGTTACTGTGTTCTTGCTTTTCTTCTTGGAAGTTTTCTTCAGTTGGGATGATGTTGACCTTGATAAGTACCGACCTTGCTTTCCATAATTGTTCCTGTGTTCTTGCTTTTCTTCTTGGAAGTTTTCTTCAGTTGGGATGATGTTGAAGACATTGTTGAAGATTGTTGGAAGTTTTAGGGTTTTAGTAAGAGGAGAGGAAGAAAAAGTTTCAGAATGTGAAAAAAGAATAAAAGACTAAGTTGATTAGTTTTTATAGTGTGGAAGCTTAAACATCCACTAAGTGAGACTAGGAT
This sequence comes from Vicia faba, assembly GCA_948472305.1. Taxonomy (NCBI): domain Eukaryota; kingdom Viridiplantae; phylum Streptophyta; class Magnoliopsida; order Fabales; family Fabaceae; genus Vicia; species Vicia faba. The sequence continues at coordinate 674,687,948 of OX451736.1, forward strand.
ACGTGGCAGTCGTGGGTTGGATTGAGGAGGAGGTGGCGTAAAGGCTAATATTGGTAATAAGCGTGATTAATAATAATCATTGCTTTATAACCGCACCATGCTGTGAATACTGATTCAAGACGGTTAAGAAATCCAAGAGGCGTCGTGATTGACGTGGTTGAAGTCATACACAGTAAATGTTATGATTACTCAAAAGTCACATCAAAATCTTGCAAATATATTTAAAATAAGTGTTTCTCAAAGGATCGAAATACATATTTTAAAGGGGCATTTTGTTGGCTGAAGATTTTGATGATAATATTCGAAATGAAGCAATATGGATGTTTCGTTGGAATAAAGCAAAATGTTACAGTTCGGAATGGTAGAAGCGGTTCTTCGAACGAACATGTCAAAGCTCGGAGCTTCGAGTGACAGTTGTGAAGATATATTTAAAAGAAGCCTCGAAGTGGTAACGAGACTGTGTTTGTGAAATGAGTTCGAAGCGAAGATTGGCAAGACATTTGAAATTCAAACGCGAGCGGGATGTTGGAATTCAAATATATATGCGCTGGAGCGTGACGCGTGGAAGCTAGAGAGGAGCAGTGCTCTGCATGTTCCGAACGTGGCAGAATCTTATAAGCAAGACCGTTATGGTCGAAGTAGTATAAATAGAAGTCTTAGTGTTAGAATTTCGTGTGTCATATCTATTGTACAAAATTCAGTAAACATTCAAAATACCACATGGATAGGGAAACGAATACTCGAACAATGTACGTATGATAACACCAAACATTTATAATTCAGTAAAACTCTTTATCTTTTCCAGTTTATCTTCCATTTTCATGTCAATGTCATTCAAATACCTTTACATTCAAAGTCATTTACTTATTTCTTGCATTTAAACGCTTTTCTTCTATTCAAATCCTTTACATTTCAGAAACTCTTTTACATTTCATGCTTTTATATTCATGCTTTTTACATTAAAGTCTTTACATTCAAAGTCATTTACTTATTTCTGCATTTAAACATTTCTTTGCAATCGAATCTTTATTCATTCAATTCAGTTTCGTATTTCTTTACTTGATCATGTCATTAGATTCTTTTAACACGGTAATCGAAGTGAATTGAACGTCTATAAAACATTCTAAATACAAATCCTAACTATGAATATCAGTTTTGCAATTAGATTTATCCAAACGACCAATATCCCATATGATCAATCTAGTCGATCCTGCAAGTTACCAGAGAGATTAAATAACAGTCATTAAGATTATTTGATAGTTTGGAGGACTAGCGGTTGTTTACCAGAAATTACTGTAAATACTTCCATGATTTCATTGAGACTTTTATGCAGATTTACATTGATGATATTGTTGTCAAATCTGTTTCAGAACAGGCTCACATGGACCATCTTCAACAATCCTTTGAGAGGATAAGACACTATGGTCTGAAAATGAATCCTCTAAAGTGTGCTTTTGGTGTCAAAGCAGGAGACTTCTTAGGCTTTGTGGTCCATAAAAAGGGAATCGAGATAAACCAAAACAAGACCAAGGCTATCTTGGAAGCCAAAGCGCCAACCAACAAGAAGGAATTGCAGTCTCTACTAGGGAAGATAAATTTCCTAAGGAGATTTATATCCAACCTCAATGGGAAAACGCAAGCCTTCTCACCACTACTTCGACTCAGCAAAGGAGGATTTGAATGGGGGCAAGAACAGCAAGAGGCCTTCGACAAAATCAAAGAGTACCTCACCAAGCCACCGATTCTGGTACCTCCTTGTAGAAATAGAAGTATGAAATTGTACATAGCTGCATCTGATAAAATCTTAGGGAGCATGTTAGCTCAAGAGGATGAGAATGGTGTCGAAGACCCATCTACTACCTCAGTAGAGTTTTAAATGATGCGGAAACTAGATATAACGAAGTTGAAAAACTATATTTATGTCTTTACTTTTCATGTACAAAACTCAAGCAATATATTAAACCAGTTAATGTTTACGTTTCGTCTCATTTTGATGTTTTCAAATATATGTTGTCGAAATCCATTTTGCACAACAAAATTGGAAAATGGGCACTTGCATTAACTGAGTATTCATTAACCTTTATGCCTCTAAAGGCTGTGAAAGGTCAAGTGGTAGCAGACTTTATGGTTGACCACTCAATAACAGAAGAATCAATAAATTATTTGGAAATTGAACCTTGGAAGTTATACTTTGACGGTTCTAGTCATAAAGACGGAAATGGAGTAGGGGTTCTCATTATTTCTCCAAACAAACTTCCAACAACATTTAAGTACAAGATCGAAGGAGATTGTTCAAATAATGAGGCTGAATACGAAGCTTTAATCGTAGGCCTTGAAATCTTGTTGGAATTGGGGGCATCTCGAGTCGAAATAATGGGAGACTCAGAGTTAGTCCTAAAACAAGTTACGAAAGAATACAAATGCATAAGAGAAAATCTTATCATGTATTTCGTAATAGCCAGGCGTTTGTTGAAGAACTTCGAGGTGCTTAACATTCGACATATACCCAGATTGGAAAATCAAGTGGCTAATGATTTAGCACAGATTGCTTTCGGGTATAATGTTTCGAAAGAAAAACTACAACAAGCAATCGAAGTTAGAGGAAGAGTAACATCTACGAAGTTGTCTCCAATAGATTTGGAAACCACGACGTTGGGATACACTGATCACGAAAACTTTGAGATTTCGTTCATAGACAATCTAACAAAACAAGATTGGAGAAAACCTATAGTAGATTATTTACAAAATCCAGTGGCTTTGACAGAGCGAAAGATAAAGTATAGGGCACTAAGCTATATACTAATGGGAAATGAATTGTTCAAGAAAACACCTGAAGGTGTGCTGCTGAAATGCCTAAGTGAAACAGAAGTGTACATAGCTCTTTCGACTACACACTCCGAGGCATGTGGAGCACATCATGTAGGCCATAAGATGAAATAGTTGTTGTTTCGACAAGGACTGTATTGGCCAACTATATTAAAAGATTGTGTTGAGTTTGCAAAAGGATGTCAAGAATGTCAAGTGCACACAGGCATCCAGCATGTACCAGCAAGCGAACTTCATTCGATTGTGAAACCTTGACCTTTTAGAGGATGGACTTTAGATCTTATTGGAGAGATTCGACCAACATTCTCTAAAAGCCAGAAATACATATTGGTGGGCATTGATTATTTTACTAAATGGATCAAAGCAATTCCTTTAGTCAATGTAGACCAAGAAAATGTCATTGAATTTATTCAAAAGTACATTATATATAGATTTGGAACCCCTGAGACAATAACGACAGATCAAGGATCAGTCTTTACTGGTCGAAAAATACAAGAATTTGTTACAGAAATGAGATTCAAACTGTTAACATCTACACTTTACTATGCACAAGCTAACGGCCAAATCGAAGCAACAAACAAGGTAGTAATCAGTTTAATAAAGAAACATGTGGGAAAGAAACCAAGAAATTGGCACAAGACGTTGGATCAAGTTTTATGGGCTTGTCGAACCTCGCCTAAAGAGGTTACAGGAACAACACGATTTCGCCTAACTTATGGTCATGATGCAGTATTGCCAGTGGAAATTTGTCTACAGTTAACGAGGGTTCAGAGACTTCAGGATATTCCTTCGGAAGTTTATTGAAATATGATGTTAGACGAATTTGTTGATTTGGATGAAGAAAGGTTGAAAGCTTTAGACCTCTTAAGATTACAAAAGAAACGGGTCGAGAAATCCTATAATCGAAAAGTAAAGCCTAATGCATTTTTGCCTGAGGATCTAGTATGGAAGGTAATTCTTCCAATGGATCAAAAAGATAGAAATATGGGAAAATGGTCCCCTAAGTGGGAAGGACCTTTCAAAATTATCCAAACTTTCTCTGGTGGAGCCTATGAGATCGAGGAGTTAAATGAAGATCAAAGGCTTCTGAGAGTAAACGGTAAATACTTGAAAAAGTATAGAGCTATGCTTCAAGAGAATAAAATAGACAAAGTATAGTCACGGTCGAAATAAGCTAAAAGCCAAAATGGAAATTTAAATTTCATTAAAAAATTGCCAAAATGGCTGAGTCATTACAATAAGTGATTATGCAAATATAAAGTCAGAATTTAAAAGGGGAGATTGGCCTTGATCTGGAGGTATTTGATCCTTTGTAATTCTAGACGCCGTTCGCAAAGAGCCTTCGACTGATGAAGGGTTTCAAGTTTAGCATCAAGCGTTTGGGCTCGATCAGCATGCTTTTAACCCTTCAGCAAGTTCCTCTTGGCTTTCAGACTCGGTATTAGTGGCGAGAAGTTCTTCCTTCCTTTTATCATTGGCAGCAGTTTTAGCCTCCAATTCTCTGATCTACGCCCTCATTTTAGCCGTGTCTTGATCAATCTCCTCAGCCTCTTTTTGCCTAGCCTCTTGAGCCTTCGACAATTCTTTTACTTTGGAGGCTGATTCAGTAGCAGCATGCCAAGCAGCAGCTACATGGCCGTTGGCCTCTTCGATCTCGCGAACAAGAGTCCTTCGACGATTGTAGTCCGCTGACACTTGGTCAATAATGGAAGTTAAATTCAGAATGACGCTAGCTGCGTCTGGAGAAGCAACGAGGAGATCAATAGTCCTCAAAGTGGTCTTCAGGTAGGAAGGAGCAGTAGGTTCTCCCTCCAAGGTTAGGATTAAATCTCTTTTGAGAATTTGTGCTTTAACCTTCTGAAGTGCCTCATCAAGAGGGGACGTTGAAGTGGACTTTCCGGACGCAGTCGAAACACTATAGTCAAAAGAACTTTCTCGCCCTTCGAGAATGACAGTCAAGTAGCCCAGAGGATTTTGCTGTTTCATCAAGGCCAAAGCTTCTTTGGTTCGAGACCCTGTCGAAGGGGCACCCTCATTAGTGGCAGTAGCCACATTAACTACCTGTGCTGGAATATGGGCAGCTTCAGTGTTTGTCAGATTTTGGGCCCCTTTAGTAGAGTCTTCTCTGCCATCAGCATCTGGAATTCTTTCATCTTGATTTCCCCCCTCCAGCATATCTCCCCTCTCTGTTCCAGCTACGACATCAGTAGCCTCCTCCTCTTCGCCTTCCTGTGCATCACCTAGAGGAGCCCTAGTTTCTTCCTGTTCGCCTATAGGGCCTTCTTCGTTTGCTTCCTCTATAGTCTCATATTGAGGCTCAGAAGTTTGGTTCACTTCATCAGCAGAGCTAACAAAGGAGCCTTTTGCTGAAGAAGGCCTATAAGTGAGATCTCCCTCACTATTTAGCAGAGTGGCAGATCCTTCGACAGGAGTGGGAGCCTGTTTAGAAGTGCCGGCAGTATCCTGATGCTTAAGAAGTTTTATTCTCAGAATTCTTGTGAAAAAAGGGGTTAGTTCAGGAAATAAGTAGATGTCTGTTGAAGCAAATATCTGAAGAGGAACTTCGGCACCGGGGCTAGAATTGTCACTCTCACTACGGTTGTTTAGCCTAGCGGCTACCTCTTGCTCAGTGGGTTCTCTGATGACTACAGGAGGAGGCCTTGATTTGGTAGCTGTAATTTTTATTTTTATTTTGGGATGAGGCTCAGGTGCGGGAGCTGCTTTCTTTAATTTTTGTCTCTTCAGAGGAACAGGAGGAGACTCCTCTTCTTCATCACTAGAGATTTCGATTTCCTGAACCTTCCTTTTCTTGGGAGTGGTTTTCTGAACATCCAGAAAGATAAGAGTCGAAGACATCAGCATCTATATCAGAAAATAGAAAAGGAGAAAGGTATAGTAGAAAGTGAATACCTTTGGTAAGGGGTTAACAGAAGGGTCTCCCCCTTTGGTGCTTTCAGCCGCCTTTTTTTGTGTTGGTCCTCTTGACAGATATACAAGAAACAAATATAAGGTGACATCGAATGATTGAATCTAAGACAAGGAAACAAAAAGAAAGAAAATATTACCTTTCTTGATCTTGTCAAGGACCAGTTTGAACGCCTCGCGAAGGTGGTGGGCGAAATCCTTCTCGTCGAAGAATTCCTCATTATAATACTGCCTCCACCACCCCTCAAAATTGGGCGAACACATGAAATTGAGAGTGAAGTCGAACAGAGTTAGTATGGTCCGACCAACGTACCTACCAATGTGCTTGGTAGCAGCATCCTCTGAGTAATCTGCATTATAAAATAATAGCAGTTTCTCTCGAGAGTAGATGGGAGATGGGAGTGACTGGACAATACCGAATTGTCGAGAGACAAGATTCAGTTGGTAAGCAATCAAACTTAATTGATTCTTCGAACTCTTGAATCTCAGTGGCATGATTTTTGGTTGAAGAAACGACTCTCAAATGGCCACATATTCGTCCTCTAAGTCTTCCTCATCAGCTGAAGGAAATGGTCTGGTAAACCATTCAGGGTCAACTTTTCGACTGACGAAGGGAGCCATGGTCGAAATAAAATTTTTACGCTATGCAAACATCATCACAAAGATGGTAAAGGCCTTTTGAAATTGCTGACCCTCGTCAGTCGGAGTCAGCAAAGCTAGCCTGATGCCTTCGACCCTCCTGTTCAAAATTTTTGGGGCTTCTTCGTTTATCGTATTCTTTTGGAGAAGACAAAATTTGAAGGTGGCGTTGAGCCAAAGTTGAAGAAGCCAAAAGGGGCCAGAAAGGAGCAAACTTGCCCTGTCTCCTATGACTTTGAGTTGAGTCACACCATTGCTGATGGACTCATACAGATTAGCTAGAATCAATTCAGCCAAGCAGAGAGGATAGCCGTGATGAAGCTGCGTTGCGAGCGTGAGCATCTTCTTAGTCACTTGAAGTGACTTGTGCAGAAGACGAATCGAGACAGCCACATAGCCTAGAAAGCTATGTGTTCGACCTCCGACACAGTACTGCAGGATTTATCATGAAAATGATTGATGAATCTGGTGTATGTGGGCTTTGTAGTTGAAAATCCAATGGTATCTTTAGATAAGTCCTCTGGGTCAAAGTAGTCACCAGTTGGTCAAAGGCCGATGATTGTTGTTATGTCGAAGAGAGTTGGAGTCACCATTCCACAAGGAAGGTGAAATGTGAAATCGCCAAATCATAAATCCCCATTTCCTTCCAAACTGGGGTTTGCGCCTTCTCCATCTTATTCAGCCAGTCTAAATACTCTGAAGAGAGACTAGGGCACGATCGAAAGATCCTATTCCCTTTGTTCATGAACTGAAGGTTAATGTCCTCCTTTGTTTGAGCGTGTTGCTGGTTAGCTGGAGTCGCATCCTCGGGACCGTTCCTGGGCTTCTTCGCACAACCTATGGGTTTGAGCCTGAGGTGAGTGGGGAAGAAAGCACGATTTTTCATGGGATCCTCGACGCATGTAGATAGAGGGCCAGACATGGCGTATATATTCTCATGATATCTAACAGGGATGAGGAGCTGGGAATCATACACCTCACGCCATTCTCTAGTCATGGGTTCAGAGAAGAACCTTGGCCCCTCAATCGAAGCAGGAGAAGAGTTTGTGGGAAAGATTTCTGGTTGACGTTGTACGTCAGTCACATTCTTAGGTTTGGGGTTGTTGGGAGCGTTAGAAAGGAAAGCCATTGTTATGAGATAGTAAGGAACGAAGATGACTGTGTAAGTTGTTTTCTTTTCTGCAAAGGAGATAAAAAATGCTAAGTGTTGTGAAAGTTCCAAAAGAGAAGGCTCAAGGCTATTTATAGTGTCCAGAGGGAAGTGTGTCTCGTCAAGGCCATTTAATGCTATGGACGTAGTGGGGCACGTGGCAAGCTGCAAAGCAATAATCGTGCAGGTGATGGGAAACGTTTGACATGCTTGCCTAGGTTTTAGGAGTAATGATCATAATGGCAGCATGGTAACGGCTGATTGAAAAGACGTCTTGGGAAAAGAGTAATGATGGTTCTGAGTGTGGCAGCCGTTGGAAGACGAAAAGCGCACGTCAAAGCCTTTTTGGACAAAAAGACAGGTGTTGAATATGTGTCGAATGGGAGTGTCAAAGAATGACTGTTTCTCTCGGCGTCGAAACAGGCATTCTTGGGGGGCAATTTGTTGGTTCTTGAATTCGACACCTACTATATATTAGCCCCATAGACCAAAAATAGAGCAGATAAAACCAAGTTGGAAAATGCTTCGACGGATGGAAAAAACTTAGAGAAAATATCTAAGTTACAAATTGGTCTTCGACCAGACATCACCATCAAGCCTTCGACGGGAAAGGTCCCGTGGCTTTCGACTAGAAGATCAAACCTTCGTGTCAGCACCAAAGGCGAAGGATATTTGAATTTGAAGTTTGGAGAGAAATGCAGTTCGCCAGCAGTTAAGAGAAAGCGACGTGGCAGGAAGATAGAGGTCGAGGGACATGCAGTAGACACTTGTCTTCATCCTAGAAGCCAAGCCACCCTCGACAGTTACTTAACTTTAGTATAAAACTAGGAAGTTTGTGTAGAGTTTCCGTGTGTTCAATCTATTGTGCTAGTTACTCAATATTATTCAAGTACCCGCTGTGTGTGAAAGAATAACTGAGAATGTACGTTGGAAACACCATTTTTTATTAATAAAGTCTTTTTACATTGCTTTGAACTTCTTTTGCAAAGTTTACATTTTATACATCTTTACTTGCACTTCTAGTTACTTTCTTACTTTCCAAAACCATAAACACCATATCCTTGGTCGAACGTGCGTTCTTTCTAGATATCAACTTTCACATCAAACCAACATAATTATCATATGTTCTGGTTTCAATCTGATCGATCCCGCGAGTAACCAAAAGAATTTTTTTTTTTGGAAGATCAGCGGTTGTTTACCAAAAACCACGGTAAACAGGTGGACACTACATAGTCTGTTGTACTATCTACATTGAGGTGTTTCGATACGGTTTTTTATGTGATTATCAATAACACGGTAATTGTGGCGCTATCTACATTGCGATGCTTTGATATGGTTTTCCATGTGATTATTAATAACACATCAAATGTGGTCTAAAGCGGTTATGGACATTGTTGCAACCGTAATTCTGCAGTCTCTTCACGCAATCTAGTTCCCATTTTTTAGACCTTGGTATCAAGTATGGATCAGGTCCTTGTTAAAATCTCATTGCCTCCTCAGAAATAGCTACCAAGTCTATCATGGTTTAACTTAAAATCTGATGACATCAATATTTAGAGTTTTGCGTACTTCTTTAGTCTTTTGCCAATTTCTTTTGCATTATCTGGAATAGGCATGTTGCTGGTTAGAGTTATTCTGGAAGATGTTATCAACTACTTCCTCTGATCTTATTTATAAGAAAAAGATTACTTTATAGATTCATTGAATAGACAATGTATTTGTTCTATATATTATCTAGATACATTAATTATTCAATATATCTAAAAAGTTGCTAACTTTTATTGTGAGTTTAAAGAATCAATCTTCCATGATATCTTACATCCACACCTGATATAGATAAAGTTGGTATAATATTATTATTTACGCACAAACGAGCCTAAACAGTAACACTGTCTTGATATTATAAGGTCAAATAATTTGAACCCAAAGATATTTCATTATTGGATCTTATATCTTTTTACTAGGATAATGTTAGCAACAGATTCTTTAACCGAGACTATTCAACACACTTTTTATTGATTAAAATTCACATAGATTTTACTAATTTATATGGAATATCATAAGACTCTTGGTCTAATGAGAGTTAGTTAGAGTATTTATTTAATTTGAGTGAGTTTTGTTATAAGAGAGGGAAATGAAGTTGAGACTTGGTGTAAATATTGTTAGAAAGTTTGTTTGTAAAGTTACTCTCTGATTTAGGAACAATTCTGCTATGGTTTAGGACTTCTTTGGATCTTTGGTTTATGTTTTTGTTTTCTTTATCTGTTCTTCTCCATTGTAAGAGCCATTTTGCAGTAAATAATACAGTGTTCAATATATTTTTCTGGTTTTATCATTGGTCTGACCTGCTGGCTTGTCAGGGAGAGCCAACATTCATGAGATTCAAGATGAATGAAATAATTGACTCATTAGAAGTAATAGCGGAAAAATTTGAGGAATCTGTCAAATCATTTGTTGTGAAGTTCACGAAAGTAGGGGTGTTTAAAATCAAACTGACCCAATAGAAAATTGTAAAATCGAACTAAATCGAAATTGCAAAAAATCGCATTTGATTCGGATGTGTTTGAGCCATTTTCTAACATAATTGCGTGGTGCGGTTCAGTTTGCAGTTTCTATTTTGCAAACCGAACCAAATCAAATTGCAATATGTTACAAAATCTTACTAACCAATATATATTTCTTTAATTTTTTAGAGAAATCAACATATATTATGTGTATATTTTATAATATTCTTTGTATGATATTTATTTTAATTTACATATCATCAAAAAATAAAATATTATTCATTATAAATTATATTTTATCGTATTCTTTTTATGATATTTATTTAAGAATGTAATTTCATGTATATTATTCTTTAGATTTAAGATAAAATTATAAGACGTAATTTTATCTATCAAATTATAAATTTATTTTGACATTATAATTTTTTTATGGTAATGTATGACCGATTAAACACAATTATATTTTCTTCTATATGTGTATGTATGGATCAATAATTTTTTTTTGTTGTAAAAAATCGAACTAATCGAACAAATTCAAATCACATTAGTTTGATTTGGATTGGTTCGGTTTTATTTTTAAAAGTCAATCGAATCAAATCAAATCGCATGTTATTTTCTCTTGCGGTTTGAGTGATTTTTAGTTTCAAAACCGCCTAAACTGTCCTGCAAACACCCCTACACGGAAGCATTTGAGGCGTATTCCTGCAAAGAATTTCAATTTTGATTGGGACGTGTTGTCGGTAACAGACGTGATGAAAAATGATCGGGTTTCCCATGGTGATATTGAAAAAGAGAAATGTCAGCAATGATTTTTTATTGTTGCATAGAAGGAAAGACGTTGAACAAAATGACAGAAATCAAAGACAACACCATTGTATGATTCAAGAATGTTCATAGAAACAACAATAACAAAAGGACGAAGAGTAAACAAGCACATGGGTTGGTTGATGTCACCACCATTGCCAGATTCATCCCAACCTTTAGCAGTGCTTCCACGGGGAGGATCACTGCCCAAACTACTAAGTCTTGAGGACTTAATGTACGGAGACACAAAAAATCTAGAGTGTTGAAGGATGTGAAGCGTGTCGTTGGAGCATACAAGGGCTGCCACCAGAACAATCAGATGCTTGTGTACTGTGGTTCTTCCACCGCCACTGTAATCGTCTGAAACACATCACTCTGGTTACCACCTCATTGTTGTTGAAAATTGGAAGCATCTAGAGAAATTAAGGGCAAAACAAATATTTTCTTAACTAGATATTTTAAACCTAATGAATGAACCAGGTCCAATATAATTGTAGTAAATTGGATATGGAAATTAGAACATGAGACATAGTACAGTCTGAACCAAATTAGGATTTGGGTCAGACCCAGACTAATGACAAACACGAAGCCAACCCTTGCTTGTCTTAGGTGCGCCCACCTCCGTTGCGGCAGTCCCTAAATCATATGTCTCAACCGCAATTTACTCCGAGGCAGTTCCATAACAGTTTCATGTGTTTGTCTAGGTTCTTCGGTAGTTGTTCCCGTCTAAAGGTTAGATTTGAGGTCAAAGCTAGTTTGGTTTGATCTTAAGGTTATTACTGAATTTTTAAAATGTTGATTTATCTCTAGTGCTGTACATAGAAATTTAGATATAAAATTTAGTCATGTTGTACAGAGAAATTTTCTCGAGGGACCTAATTTGATCCTGAGGACCAGTAAACTTAATGGCATTGATTAAGTCTTGGCTCATTTGGGGTTTTGGCCTCACCTTACATGTGTCGTCGTATGCACCATTTCAATTATTATCACAAGTGTTTTGAGATGTTGGTAAGTGTGAGGGTAAGATTCATGTTTTTGTGATGTTAAAACCTCTCCTATCTTCAATGACATGTGTGGTACATAAAATATACTTGGGACAAAGTATGAGATGCAAATTTGGATGAAAATAACCTTTTTGACAGGAAATACAAAGATTGCGTCGACGCAAAACTAGCTCTGGTCGACTCAAATCTTTGTGCTTCTCCCTGGGGATGTGTTGTGCCGACCCCTTGGTCGACTCAACCTAATTGTCAAAGAAAATTGAAGGCTGCGTCGACGCAACCCCCTGGTGTAGTCGACACATTCAATCTGTTTGGCTTATCTCCTTGACGCGGGTTGTGTTGCACCGACACAAGGCTCTGGTGCGGTCAACGCATTCAATATGTTTAGCTCATCTCCTTGGCGCGGGTTATGTTGCGCCGATCCAAGCCTCTGGAGCGGTCGACCGCTCACTTAACACTCTCAAAATTTTGTTTGTCTTATTTTCTTTCTTTCTCAGATATTATTGGTTTTTCACTAACACATATACATAGAGTTTAGATTCCTTTTGAGCAGTTAACAAGAACTAGTGAAAGATATGCATAATGCTCTTCATCTTCATCATCTCTTCTCAAAAATCAACATCTACACATAATCATGGTTGTTGATTCAAGAAAAGTGCAGTGGTGATAACGTTCAAATCAAGGATTCAATTCAGATTTAGGTTGAGCAATTGTGGGTTGTTCTTGAATAAAATTGTTTTGATTTTCTCCTCCAAGATTGCTATTGGTGCGAGAGTTTTTGCACAAGTTTTTGCTTCATTGAATTCAGCCGAGTGAAAGGATTAGGAAATGGTGGGTTTGCTTAATCAAGTAGCAGTAACCGGAGAATTGTGAAGATAAATTTGGGGTCAAATTGCTTGCGATCGAAATCAGCGAGTGAAATGATTAAGAAACGGAGGGTTTATTTAATCAAGTAGCGGTAACTGGAGGTTTGTTCCAAGAATTTGACATTTGATTTGGCTCAAACCAAGGAAAGGGAAGAAGATTGTTACATCATCAACATTGGTTTGTTTGTATTGTGAACTATCTATTCTCTTGTAACATTTGCAACTTAATATCAAATATCTCAATTCTAGATTCTAGAATTGGGAGCAAACATACCCTACGCGAGGTCAACAAGGGGAACTGCCTTAACAAATTGCGTGTTCTTCTTCTTTTTCTTTATTTCCATACTTGACTACTATAATTTGTGAAAATTAACTTGTCACATCTGCTTGTACTGAAATTATGGTGTGTTGAGATCATTTCACAACATTGCTAACAATCCTTTTGATTGATACCTAAGAAAATTCACCACTACAATTAAGTAAAATCAAACCTAATGTTCTTTGCTCATAAGGTGTTTGACAAATTGACTCATTCACAAATTATTCATTGTGTTTAGCTTTATCTTAATCAACTCATTGGAAGTAATTCATATTCATTGAGGGTGTATAAGTGATTGACCAATTGAGTAAAACATATTGATTCTTAATTTGTCATTCTATCCCATACGGTTACACATATCCGATCTTTTCAATAGAGGATCGTTTAGACGATTGGAGATTCCGGGAGCTTTTGCATATATTTTTGAAAAACAATTTTAAAAAGCGAAAATTATTTTAGACGATCTATGCAATCGCCCTTCTAGATCGATCACATCCTCTAACAAGTGGTATCAGAGCACCGGTTCATCTAGTGCTTCACATATTACTTTATAGAATATGGAGAATGATCTAAAAGGGACTTATACAAGAGCTCCTGTTTTCACCGGTGAAAACTATAGCTATTGGAAAGATTGTATGCGTGTGCATACTAACTCTGTTAATAGAAAGATATGGAAAGTTATCGAAGATGGTCCTATGCAAATAACCATAACTAATGAGGATAATATCACCATACCCAAACCGGAAGCACTATGGGATGAGGAAGACGAGAAAAAGTATATCTATGATTGGAAAGGTAGAAATATGCTTATTGCTTCTTTAGGTGTTGATGAATATTTTAGAGTGTCACATTGTGCTACTGCTAAAGCAATGTGGGATGCTCTACAAATTGCCCATGAGGGGACAAATGATGTTAAACTTGCTAGAATTAATACATTGACTCAAGAGTTTGATCTCTTTCACATGAAGCATGGTGAAACCATTGCTGATATGCAAAAGAGTTTTTCTCATATAATCAATCGCTTACACACTCTTGGTCATGTTACTCCCAATGTTGTTGCTACTAACAAAATTTTAAGATGTCTTAATAGGAAATGGCAACCTAAAGTTATAGCAATCAAGGAAGCCAACAATCTAGCTACATTCGACATACTAATATTGTTTGGGTAACTTCAAGAGCATGAGCAAGAGTTCATAAATCTCAATAAGCATGAGAAAAAGGAAAAGAAAGAAAACTCAAAAGACACAGAAAAGAAGTCTATTGCATTAAAGGCTCCAAGCTCAAAGTCCTTCACCAATAACTCATGTGTGAGTGATTCTAGTGATGATGATGAAAGCTCAAGTGAAGACATAGGGTTATTTGTGAGAAAATATCATAGATATTTCCGAAAGAATGAAGTCCAACACTCGGACAAAAATCTCATCAATTGTAAAAGCCAATCAAAATCGTCAAGACAAGATGAAGGTAAGAAATTTAAATTAAGAGAATCATGTTTTAACTGCAGAAAATCCGGTCACTACAAACCAGATTGCCCATTACTCAAGAAAGACAAAGGAAAAGACAAATTTCAAAAGAGACCTAACAAAGCTAGAAGAACATACATTGCTTGGGATAATGATAATGAAGCTTCAAGCAAAAGTGACTCTAGTGACGAAGAAGAAACGATCAACCTTTGTCTCATGGCTCATCAAAAGAAGAAAAGCAATGTAAGTCACTCTAAATATGATCTTATTGATAAAATGTCTCATATAGAATTGCAAAGAGCTTTTGATACTTGACAAAATGAGGCTAAAGAAGCTTTTAAACGATTAGCCTCAAACAAGAAAATCTTTTCATACCTTGAGCAAAAAGTGTCCAATTTCCAAAAAGAGTTGGAAGCTCTCAAGGCATCCATGGTAGAGAAAATCAAAACTGATAGCAAAGATGATAAGTTTTCTTGGCATGATTGGGCTGGATGTGAAACTTGTTATATTTGGCAAAGAGAGGTAAAAACTCTTAAAGCCAAACTTGACAAGGCTTTACAACCCAAAATTACTTTTAGCATTGATAGATCAAATTTCAGAAGTAGTATGATTAACCCTTATCAAAAATACACTTATGAAATAAGAGATTCTCCAAGCAAAAGTAACTTATCCAAAACTCTAACTTGTTTATATTGTTGCAAAAGGGGGCAGACTATTGGCAAATGTCGATTTAGGAGGTTTTTGGTTCCTCAAGGCATTTTCAAATGGTTGCCAAAATGCAACTCAAGTATCATTCACACATAAGGACCTAATAAAAATTGGGTACCTATTTCCATTATTTAAATTTGTAGGTGGAATGTCTTGAGACTACAGAGAAAATATGGTTTCTCGATAGTGGGTGCTCAAGACATATAACGGGCGACATCTCCCTATTTTTCGACTTTGTGGCTAAAAAGAAAGGATTTGTCACCTATGACGACAATAACAAGGGAGCAATACTCGGTAAAGATAGTGTAGGTAATCCCTCTTCTACTACTATCTCTGATGTCCTATTAGTTGGCGGTCTTAAACACAATCTTCTTATTAGTATTAGTCAATTATGCGATAAAGGGTACAATGTCTCTTTTTCAAAAGATTGTTGCATAATTGAACAAAATGATAAGAAAGATGATGTGTTCAAAGGCTTGAGGGTATACAATGTATACATGCTTGACTTGAATAATGTATCCCTAACCGGAGCGAAATGTGTAGTCACTTTAAATGAGGATTCATGGCTTTGGCATAGACGTCTAGCTCACTTGAATTTTGATTTGTTAAATAAAATTGTTTCAAAAGATTTAGTAGTCGGTTTACCAAAACTAAAATTTTCCAAGGATCACTTATGTGATGCTTGCCAAATGGGGAAGCAAACAAGAATCTCGTTTAAATCTAAAAACATTGTTTCTACAATGAGACCTCTTGAACTTCTCCATATGGAACTTTTTGGACCATCTAGAATTAAAAGTCTAGGTGGCAACTACTATGGATTCGTTATTGTAGATGACTACTCAAGATTTTGTTGGACAATTTTCTTAGCAAATAAAAGTGACACCTTTCTGACATTTGAAAAATTTGCCAAGTTTTCTCAAAACAAATTGAACATTAGCATAGTTACTATTCGAAGCGATCACGGTGGTGAATTTGAGAATGATCTCTTTGATAAATTTTGTGAAAAATACGACATTGGTCATAATTTTTCTGTCCCACGTACTCCACAATAAAATGGAGTGGTGGAACATAAAAATCATGTTTTAGAAGAACTCAGAAGAACTATGATTAATGAACATCGTCTTCCAAAATACTTTTGGGCCGATGCCATTAACACGACACGCCCTATTCTAAACAAAACTCCTTATGAACTTTTGAAAGGAAGAAAACCAAATATTTCTCATCTTCACGTTTTCGGATGTAAATGCTTTGTGTTAAATAATGGTAAGGAGAATCTAGGTAAATTTGATTCAAAAGCTGACGAAGGTATCTTTCTCGGATACTCTTAATCAAGTAAAGCTTATAGAGTATTTAATAAAAGATTACATATAGTTGAAGAGTCTGTGCATGTTTCCTTTGATGAATTTGATCCGAAATTAGTCAAAAAGGGTAGTGTTTATGATGGTGCAGGTGTATCTTCAGAAAGCATACTACAAGATCCCAAAGAAAAGGACTCGGAATCTACTAAAATTGAAGAAGAGTTGGATAAAGTATCAAAAGAAAGAGGGGAAGATCATCCAAGCAATAAAAATGATCTTCCTTTGGAATGGAAAACCTCTAAGGATCATCCCATCGACAACATCCTAGGAGATATATCAAAGGGAGTCACCACTCGCTCTAAGTTAAGTAACTTTTGTTATCATTTTGCTTTTGTCTCTCAAATTGAACCCAAAAACTCTAAAGACGCCTTACTCGATGAACATTGGTTTTTAGCCATGCAACAAGAACTAAATCAGTTTAAAAGAAATGAGGTTTGGGACCTTGTCCTCTCTCTGCGAGATCATCGAGTTATTGGAACTAAATGGGTTTTTAGGAACAAACTAGACGAAAACAGAATTATAACTCGCAATAAGGCTCGACTTGTTGCCCAAGAGTATAACCAAGAGGAAGGCACCGATTATGAGGAAACATATGCTCTGGTGGCCCGACTCGAGACTATACGCCTTTTGCTTGCATATGCATGCTCACAAAACTTCAAATTATTTCAAATGGATGTAAAAAGTTCCTTCTTAAATGGATACTTTAATGAAGAGGTTTACGTGTCTCAACCTCCTGGTTTTGAGAATTTTGAGAATCCTAACTATGTTTACAAACTTAAGCGTGCGCTATACGGTCTTAAACAAGCCCCTAGGGCTTGGTACGAACGTCTTAGCAAATTCTTACTAAATCAAGGATTCTCAAGAGGAAAGGTTGACACAACCCTTTTTATTAAGCATGAAGGAAAACATTTTATTTTAGTTCAAGTTTATGTAGATGACATTATTTTTGGTTCTTCTAACATATCTTTAGTCAATAAATTCTCTAAGCTAATGCAGGGAGAATTTGAGATGAGCATGATGGAGGAGTTAAACTACTTCCTTGGACTTCAAATCAAGCAACTAAATGAAGGGACATTCGTGAGTTAAACGAAATATTGTCTTGATCTACTCAAGCGATTCTACATGACAAAATTCAAAAGCAATCGATACTCCTATTCCTACGGTCGTGAACTTAGACCGAGATGATAATGGTAAGCCCATTGATACAAAAAGATATAGAGGTATGATTGGTTCCCTTCTCTATCTTACTGCCTCTCGTCCAGATATCATATTAGTGTTTGCATGTGTGCTCGGTTTCAATCATGTCCTAAGGAGTCACATTTAAAAGTTGTAAAGCGCATACTTTGGTATCTTAGTGGTGCAACTAAGTATGGACTTTGGTTCTTCAAGGGTAGTGATTGTTCTTTTGGTTGGCTATTCTGATCCCGACTTTGCCGGTTGTAAATCAGATAGGAAAAGCACTAGTGGTACTTGTAATTTCTTTTCAAATTCTTTGGTCAATTGGCATAGCAAAAAGAAAGTTTATGTTTCTTTGTCAACCGCCAAAGCGGAATACATTGCAGCCGGTAATTATTGTGCCCAAATCTTGTGGCTCAAACAACAATTGCTCGACTTCAATGTCCGACTTGATCACATTCCTATTTTTTGTGACAATACAAGTGTCATCAACCTAACCAAAAATCCGATTTTGCACTCTCGCACAAAACATATTGAGATAAGGCACTATTTCCTAAGGGATCATGTGGAAAAAGGTGATGTCATTTTCGAGCATGTTGATATCAAAAATCAACTTACCGACATTTTTACTAAACCACTCGCTACGGAACCCTTCTTTCACATCCGTAGGGAACTTGGTGTTATCGATATCTCAGATAGGTTGCAACTTAATTAAGTTGCATGCTCCTTATTTTATTGCAAATATTCCCTTAATGTTCAATGCACTTATTGATAGTCTAGTGAAAACTCTCATCAATCTTCATAAAGGTAATATTCATCCTATCTATCTCCCTTTCTTGATCATATATATATATATATATATATATATATATATATATATATATATATATATATATATATATATATATATATATATGTGTGTGTGTGTGTGTGTGTGTGTGTGTGTGTGTGTGTGTGTGTGTGTGTGTGTTTATTTAGGTAATCTTCTTACTCTACATTCATTACACTGTTCATATGCATGTATGATTTATTGTTATTTTCCCTATTTCATGACCTTCCTTCAAAAATGTAGTAAATCTCAAAATTTCGTAGGATGAGACGACTCACAACTAGAGTGCATCGACACACTCTTATATAAACTCTTCAATATCATTTTTTTAAACATTACGTCGATGCATGACCTGGTTTGGTCGACACATCTCTCGAATTTTCAGATTTTTTTGTATGCTGAGTGGTTTATATTAATTCATTTATCCTTATTTCTTCCAAACCCCAAAAACCCTAAACTCCTCTAAACCAAAAACAAAATCCCCTCTACTCCAAACTCCTCAAGAAAACTTCATCATGGCCACATTTAGGGTCGCAAAGAAGAGAACCATCAGAGGTAGCTCCTCCAATGCTCCTTCTGAATCTCCGGTAAATGCTCTTTCTCTTATCTCTGATGACATTGTTGAATCTTATGAAGCCAAGTTTGAAAAAAGAAAAGTTGTTAAGCAATTATTTTTGGAAATGACAACTTTGGGTCATTTACACCTTCCTGAGATTATTGATCTTATTAGATTTTAGAAACTTCACAACTTTCTTGAATGTAAGGATAAGTATAATGAAGATTTGGTTAGGATATTTTTTGCGGGTGTTCAAGGAAATTCTGAGGATTTTGAGTTTAGGTATAGAATGAATAACAAAAATTACATGTTCAGTTCTCATGTTTGGAAAGATTTGGTTCAGATGTGCCCTGTTGACTCTGATTCTATTAAAATTTCTGAATCTAATGTTGCTCCTGGATATGAATTTAAGACTGCTTTGAACTCTATGCTCAAGAAACCCTACACTGAACGGATTGTGAACAGTGATCTATTTCCCAAATTTGTGACCACGGGTGCTCTAGCTCCTATTGATAGGATTTTGTTTTGGATCGCCCTCCACATCATTCCACCCAAAAAGGGTGGGTACTCGCATGGACAAGCAAGAGGTTCAACTCATGTATGTACTCAAGAGCAAAATCAAAATTCATTGGCCATACTACTTTGCTAGCAGGACCTTCGATCTACACAAGTATGAGAGAGAAACTGCACTATGCTACCTGTCATTTATCCAACGAGGTCTCAACAGAGAAAGCATTCGGGTGCCCGATATCTCTTACGTAAGTTTGGGTATGGACCAAGAATTTTCCAGCAAATCTCTCACCTTAATGGGTTTTCCGTGGGATCCCCAAAGGAAAAGATACAGACACATCGTAAGAAGTAACCGTATACAACTCCATAATATTAATGATGAAGAGGATGAGGAAATTGATATTGAGAGTGAAGAAGAAACAAGTAATGAAAATGATGAAGATATGGAAGCGAATACTCCTGCTGCTCAAAGAAAAAATACTAGTGTGTTAGCTCAATTGGAAAGGATGCAAATTCAGCAAAATGAATATGCTTCCCTCCAAAATAAACGAATCTCCAACCTCTACAATATCATCAAGGTCCAAAGTGAAAACTTTGCTTCTTATTCGGCTGTCCAAGATCAAAGGTATTCAACCTTGCATAGAATGATTCAAACACAAGCTGACAACTTTGCCTCCTTTCAATCCACTTTCATACAACACTTTCAACATCCTTCTCAACAAGGTCCTTCAATCCAAAACCAAGACAATGAAAATTGAACCTACTTTGTGTCTTGTTTCTTTTTACTTAAATTTCATTTTGCTACATTTTGGTAATGTCTTGCCTAACTCTATTTGCTTTCCTTAAACCTACTTTGTATTTGTTTAAGTGCATTTATCATTTAGTATATATATAGTACTTTGTGATGA
Organism: Vicia faba; assembly: GCA_948472305.1. Lineage (NCBI taxonomy): Eukaryota > Viridiplantae > Streptophyta > Magnoliopsida > Fabales > Fabaceae > Vicia > Vicia faba. Next base: position 674,708,490 of record OX451736.1, read on the forward strand.
CTGTCTATTTATCTCATTTTCACTATTTCTCATTTTATGTGAATGACATTTAGTGCGTTAAAATGCAAATTTATGATCGTTACTCTATTTTTTCTTGCTATTGATCAAATGCTTTTCTCTTTTTGATGTTGTCAAAAGAGGGGAAGTGATATGAGAGTGAAATAGACTTACAATTTCTGAGTTATGAAAATATGCACAAACTCAGGGGGAGTTCCCTCTTCTTATGTCAGTTGCCGTAAGTCTTGATCTAATAATATTGTGTAGGTTTTTCCATCATCAAAAAAGGGGAGTATGTGAGGGAAAGATTCATGTTTTCATGATTTCAAAACCTCTCCTATCCTCAATGACATGTGTGGTACATAAAATATACTTGGGACAAAATATGAGATGCAAACTTGAATGAAAATAACCTTTTTGGCAGGAAAAACAAAGACTGCATCGACGCAAAACTAGCTCCGGTCGATTCAAATCTTTGTGCTTCTCCCTAGATGTGTTGCGTTGACCCCTTGGTCGACTCAACCTGATTGTCAAATAAAATTGAAGGTTGCGTCGATGCAACCCCCTGGTGCGGTCGACGCATTCAATCTGTTTGACTCATCTCCTTGACGCGGGTTGTGTTGCACCGACCCAAGGCTATAGTGCAGTCGATGCATTCAATATGTTTAGCTAATCTCCTTGGCGCGAGTTATGTTGCACTGACCCAAGGCTCTGGAGCTGTCGACCGCTCACTTAACACTCTCAAAATTCTGTTTGTCTTATTTTCTTTCTTTCTCAGATATTATTGATTTTTCACTAACATATATAAATATAGTTTATATTCCTTTTGAGCAGTTAACAAGAACTAGTGAAAGATAAACATAGTGCTCATCATCTTCATCCTCTCTTCTCAAAAATCAACATCTACACAGAATCATAGTTGTTGATTCAAGAAAAGTCTTGTGGTGATAACGTTCAAATCAAGGATTCAATTCATATTTGAGTTGAGCAATTGTGGGCTGTTCTTGAATAAAATCGTTTGGATTTTCTCCTCCAAGATTTCTATTGGTGTGGGGGTTTTTGCACAAGTCTTTGCTTTATTGAATTCAGCTGAGTGAAAGGATTAAGAAACAATGGGTTTTCTTAATCAAGTAGCGGTAACCAGAGGATTGTGAAGATAGATTTGGGGTCAAATTGCTTGCGATCGAAATCAGCCGCGTAAAAGGATTAAGAAACGGAGGGTTTGCTTAATCAAGTAGCGGTAACCGGAGGTTTGTTCCAAGAATTTGGCATTTAGTTTGGCTCAAACCAAGGAAAGGGAAGAAGACTGTTACATCAGCAACATTGGTTTGTTTGTATTGTGAACTATCTCTTCTCTTGTAACATTTGTAACTTAATATCAAATATCTCAATTCTAGATTTTAGAATTGGGGGCAGACGAACCCTATGCGAGGACGACAAGGGGAACTGCCTTAACAAATCGTGTGTTCTTCTTCTTTTTCTTTATTTCCATACTTGACTACTATAATTTGTGAAAATTAACTTGTCAAATATGCTTGTACTGAAATTGTGGTGTGTTGAGATCATTTCACAACATTGGTAACAATTCTTTTGATTGATACCTAAGAAAACTCACCACTACAATTTAGTAAAATCAAACCTAAGGTGCTTTGCTCATAAGGTGTTTGACAAATTGACTCATCCACAAATTATTCATTGTGTTTAGCTTTATCTTAATCAACTCATTGGAAGTAATTCATATTCATTGAGGGTGTATAAGTGATTGACCAATTGAGTAAAACATATTAATTCTTACTTTATCATTCTATCCCATACGATTAGAGATTCCGAAACTTTCGCATATATTTCTGAAAAATAATTTTAAAAAACACAAATTATTTTAAACGATCTATTTAACCCCTACTAGATCGATCACATCATCTAAGAGTAAGTATACATCTAAGAGTAAGTACCTTCACATATGCTACAGAGTCTATTAAGTTGCAAGAATGTTGGATTGTTTGTTTCCAATTGAAATTGCACTCGTGGCTACTCAGATTTCAGCTATTGCATGCAGTTGATACAATGTAAATTGAATTCTTATTAGCATTCAACATTATAATTTGTTACTTTTTTTTAAACTCAAATATCTTCCTTTTTTTTTTCACTCTCTAAAACCTTATACCTATTAATTATCAACTCTTAATCTCTAAAATATCTATAATCTTTTAAATGCTCTAAATCAATGATAATGATGTAAATAGAAAGAAAAAAAAAACTATCATGACAACGACACAATCTATTGGCGCTAAGTTCAATTATCGACTTTGATATCACTGATAAATCATAGAGTAACTATACAACTGAGACACTATACATATATCCATCAAAAATCATAAACATTGAATTTATGAATTTCCTCATTTATAAAGTACTCAATTTTTATCTATTGAAACAATCTTTTCAAACAATTTGCGATATCTAACTAACTTTTACATCAGGTTTTTTTCATGAGAATCACCACAATTTTAACCTTACCTGAGGAGCTAGTTTAAAATCTCATTGCCTCCGTAGTAACCAAAAAACCAACAACGTCTATCATGAATATTTATATATTTATGACTCCATGATTATTTGTAATTCCATGCATAATTGAGTTTAACTTAAATCGTACTTATTTAAATAAACATCTACAATTTTGCGTGCTTCTTTAGCAAGTCGCCGGCATCTTTTGCATTTTCTGGAACTGGCATGTTACTTTTAAGAGTAACTCTAGAAGATGCTATCAATGATCTGTTTTGTGAGTTTGAAGGATCAACCTTCCAGATTCGCACATCCCACACCTGCCACAAGATGTATTATGAAAAAATATTAGTAATAAATATTTTGTTGGAAATATATATATATAAAAATATATTGCGTTTTAAAAATGTTTTGATCACATTTAAACTATTTAACTATTTACCATTGAAATATTTTTACTTAAATGAATAAAACCTTCAAAAAAAAAAAATCAAGCGAAGACAGTATAAATATAAAACACAGTTAAGTATATGAAGTCTTGCACGAATGTATTAGAACATGTGTATTCTATAAAAACAGGGATGTATATGGGTTGTATCTATCCACAAAATCCGATTAAATCCACTCAAAAAAATCTTTAAAAAATAGGTTGGTTCGAGTAATTTGATAGATATGGGTTTATAAATTAAAAAACTTATTAACAATATCGAGTTTCAGCTAAAACTGAAATCAAATCTAAAAAATTTATTGACTCATTAATTAAATATTTATTATTATAATTTTAATGATTTTGATGAATATTTGTTTATTATTAAAATATTGTTTAAAAATGTTATGTTTTAACTCATTTTACTAGATGAATATTCACTCTTTGAGTATTTGGATGCTGTTACGATTTTATGTCGTTCAATTTTAATTTATTAATAATATTTTATGATAATTTTTATAAATTGATGTTATCCTTTATTATTTTGTGATAAGAAAAAAAGTAAAATTAGGTTATTTATTGTGTTGAAAAAAATGAAAATGTTAAATAATTTTTATTAAAAAAATACGATGATTCATCATTAAATTATTTAATATTAGTAAAATAGAAAAATCATTTGAGAAATCTAATATCCAATTTAACTCAATCTAAAAATTAATGGATTTGTTCAAACACACCCAAAATATTAATTATTAAAAATTATTATTATCGGATTTGTTCAAACCCAACCCAAAATATTAATTATTAAAAATTATTATTATCGATATTAACATTTGTTGTGGTTCTAGTGTCTTTAGATAGATAAGAAGTGTTGGATATACGGTGAAAGTACATTGATTTGATCATTCAATAGGTAAGAAATTTAATTAAGGAGATAACAGCTGTTTTAATAAAATCTTAATGGTGAATGAAAATAACAGTTGTTTGAATTGAAAAAAATAAGATCATTCTATTGATATAGCGGTATTAGATTTGATCAAATTTAATTCAAACCAGGTCATGTACACCCCTAAAAAAAGACACAACATGTGCACATCTACTTACTATTTTGTACTCTATGATAGTAAATGGTTTGCTGATTGATTATACTATGTTGGTTCACAATAAAATTTATAAAATATTGATTTATTTTTTTCAATTCAAACAACTGTTATTTTCATTCACCATTAAGATTTTACTAAAACAACTGTTATCTCCTTAATTAAATTTCCTACATATTGAATGATCAAATCAATGTACTTTCATCAAAAGAAACCGGAACCACGACACATCTCAACATCGATAATAATTTTTAATAATTAATAAATTAAATATAATAACAAATATCAATCAAACACAAAATTGACCAATTTTTTCATCAATATCTATCTCCACAAGATTAAGGGGAAAATGACAAAAAAAAAAAAAACTGAAGCAAACAACACCTATCATTTTGAGATAAGATCTTACCCACTCAAACTACTCCAACCAAAAGAATAACCTCAATAATCAAGTAAAATGAGTCAAAACATAACATTTAAAAAAAAAACAAAAAAACATTATATGCACCAATAAAGAGGAGCAAGAACCTGAATGGATTTCCCAACAGTCAAAGGTGTGGCTTCAGCATGGACAAAATCACCAATAAAAGCCGCTTTCAAATGATTAATGCTAAGTTGAATTCCTGCAACTCTTTTATAACCACAAGCAATATGTGCTCCAATACTTGCTAGTGATTCTGCTATCAATGCTGATACACCTCCATGAAGCACCTTAAATGGCTGCAAGTACAACCATAATCGCATCAAAACAAACAAAAATTGAAATTAGTACTAAAATATTCATAACCCATCATATAATTATCCACAAATTCTAACTCAACCGACAGAAATCAATCCTAGGTAATAGTATTACAGTTCAACCGACAAAAACTAATATTATTAGATGAGTATGTGAGTTTCTAATGGTTTATTATGGAAAAAAATCATCAAATAATTGTTATAAGATGTAAAGTAAAAAGGAGTTGACCTCACCTGACAACACTTTTGGGTAAGATGAAGATTGCCAGAAACTTTCTCAGCTGATATATCTTCAAACTCAAATCCTATGGTATCAAGAGGTGCATCCAAATCAGCAGTTTTTGGTCTTGTTGACGATGATGTCTTGTTATCCATGATAAGAATTCACAAAAGGTTTTTTTTTTTCTCTTCCTTCTACTTTGTTGATCTCTCTTGTTCACAAATAATGAGTAGTTATTATCATTGAATAGTTATCTATTATATTCACAAAAGGGTCAAACTTGTACAAACACACATGGAAAAGTTGAATGAATGATTGAAGGAGAGTCGTTGATTAGAAGGGTATTTTAGGTATTAAAAATAAATAAAATAGTTGGACGGTAGGTGAAGTGTTTTTGGTTGGTGGGTTGTAGTCTTGTAGAAAATAGAACATCATAACATAAATGACGTATGTCATGGTGTGCACAACTTTGTGATTTGGATTTGACTCATGAGTTCGTTTTGATGTGAAATTCAACGGAGGATATTTTTTTTTTTGAAAAGGGTAAATAAATTTTATTATTACGAAAATAACCCAAGATATGTCATAAGTAACAAATAACAATAAAGCGCAATTTTTTCTTCCAATAATTATGTATTTAAAAAAACATAAATAATCATATTTTGAAAAAAATTACATAAATAATCATGTTTTAGAAAATGTTATTATACATTAGTCAAGTGAGATGATACATACATTAGAAGATTAGTCTTAGGAGACATCTCACATGGCACATATACTTCACATAAGTCACGTGAGATGGCACATGCTATATAATTTTGGAAGAAGGCGTCATTTGAGATGACTCCTACATGCATTTGTATTTTTTATAAATAAAACACTTATTTCTCCATCATTCTTCACAATTTCTCACATTCTCTTCTCATTTTTTCTCTATTTTTTGCGTCATTACATCTCCCATGATTTTCAGGAGACATGGGTACGTTATTTTCTCGCCCATCAAACCTCCGATGAAAAATGAAATTTTGGCACATTCATTCCATGAAGCGTTTGAAGAGAGTTAATGTGATGGTCAGACGGAGACATCGAAGCTGGGGAACAAATTAGAAAGATTTAGAGAAGAAGAACAATCACCTCACTTGCAACTGGAACACCTCATTCTTGGTTGGAGGAAGTCAAAATAGACAGAGACGTAATAGTGATGATGCATGGATCAAATGAAATTGTTTTTACGGTTGTAATTTCTTAGATATTTTATCGTGTGGTTGATGTTATATTTATGTGTCGTATTTGAAGGGTGAGAAAACACTTAGAAGGGGGCTTGAATAAGTTTCTCTTTTTCTTTATCTAAAAGGCTCAACAATAATGGAAAGACACAGTTATTTTTATCCTAGTTCGTTTGAACTCAAACTACTCCAGTCCACCCGCCAAGGTGATTTCGCATTTCTCAACAAGGACTTAATTCACTATAATCAAACAGATTACAATCACACAACCAAACTGTTGTGACTAACAATTCAAAGCACAAGTAAATTTACAAGTGACAAACACCACTAAGACTCAACCTAGTCCTAGCCTTCTTGAGAAATCTGACCAAACTTGGTCTCTCAAGGAACAATTACAAGAATTAAATCTTTACAAATAGTGAAACAAATTGCTTCTTAGAAAGCTATATCACAAACTGTGATTTTTGCCTAAGATTAGTTTTGCACAAAGTGTTTGTAAAATGATTTGTGAGCAGCATAATATTTTCACATAGTTGGGTTTTTGGCTTACAAAAAAATGATCTTCTATTTATAGCATGAAGAAAACGACCGTTGCTGCCTTCAAAAGTGGAGAGCAATTAATGTTTGCGTGTTTGCTTGCAGTATTGCATTTTCCAATGAACTAGCGTAGACACTTGAGTGCATGTAGCCGTTTTTGCATTAAATGAACAAACGGCACTTGTCAGAGCATGTTTCCTGAAACTTGACAAGACTTGTTAGCTTCTTTATTCTATCAGAACTAGCTGTAAGTTCAGATGCGCTTAAGAGGGGGGGGGGGTGAATTAAGTTCTTTAAAACTTTTTCTGAATTGTATGAATATTTTTGCACGAGTTTCTTTTCTTTCTTTTTCTGATAACTGATGAAAGTAGTAAATGCGGAAAACGTACAAAAAATTTGAAAGTAAAACACATGACAATCGATTGCTGCTAGATGACAATCGATTGTATGTCAAACAGAAGCAAATGTTTTTTGGATGCAACCGATTGTCGTTTGATGACAATCGATTGCTTGTGTACAAAAATTGAAAAATCATTATTTTCAAAGATTTTAAGCAATTTAAAACATCCTTCTTTAATCATACATAGTATATACTCAAAATATTATTTTAATAAAGTAAATGCATGATTAAAAATAGTTTTGAGCACTAAGAGCATAAGATCAAAAATTTCATATACCTTAAGCCATAAGTCTTGAAATGTTGATCTTGATCAATGAATCTTTGCTTGAGATAAATCTTCTATCTTGATCCATTCATTTTTGCATGCTAGCTTGTCTTTATCAAAACACTTGGAAAGATTGATTTCACAGTCTCCCCCTTTTTGATGATGACAATCATTGCTTGAAGTTTGTAGTGCATCTTGGTTTTCTCTAATCAAGTTGTTTAAAAACTGCCTCTAAGTCAAAGACTCCCCCTTGATCTATTGCATGAGAGTTTTGAAGATTGCTTGCTTGCTGCAATTTGGGTTAGAGAAACACAAAAGAAACTACAAAGTCTTCTCCCCTTTTGTCATTAGAAAAAAGGAATGGGAAAGAAGATCATAAAAATTTTGCACATAGAAACAACATAGCATAAATAAAGTTTGCATACATAGATATAACAAAAACAAAGTGCACAAAACGAAAAGGATCACAATACACGAAGTGTCTTAAACGAAACTAGAAAAACGACATAAAACATAAGAACATAAAGTACTAAGAAATATAACAACTTAAAAACTAATCATCCATGCCTTCAACAAAGTCTTCATCATCTTGACCTTCACCATCATTGCCTTAATTGGTTTGAGGTTGAATGAAAGGGTAATGATAAGGTTGAGCTTCATAAGGAGGGACATTGGTATGGGCATAAAGATGAGCAAATTGATTGTTCATGTTGTTGTTCATGTATTGAAGGTAGTCAAAAACTTGATTGTAAGAGTTTTCCATTGGTTGTGGAGGTTGGTTTTGAAGTGGTTGTTCTTGTGGAGGTTGGTTTTGTGGAGGAGTATGAATGTATGTGATGGTTCTATTAATCGGATCAAATTTGACGCCAGTTTTGGTATTACATACTTTCTTCGGAGTGATTTCATATTTGGGGTTAGTCATAGGCACCATGTGTTCACCAGACAAGGGAACATTGAACTTCTCAAAAACAAGGGTAAGCCAGGAGCCATAGGGCAAAGCAGAAGCATTTTCATTATGTAGTGCCATATGATGTAGAATCACATAGGACCAATTGATTTGAATCCTATTCTTCATCGCATACAGAATCTGCATCTCACAATCATTGACATTGGAAATATTTGAGAACTTTGGCATAACCACATACGCCAAAAAGTAGTGGATCAAACGATCATCAATAGTGAGAATTCCTGCAGACTAAGAGTTTCTCTCCGGAGTTCCACCAATAAGTCTTTGCCTTTTATGAATAAAATCACGCTCGGGAATTCTTGCAATTCCATAGTAGAAGTCTCTTTTGTTGTAGCCAGGCAGATTTGCATTTGAGAGAAGTTTAATGCAAGCACCATCATTTGGAATACCCAAAGCTTCACCAAAATTCTGCACTGTGAGTTCTATAGGAACCCCTTTGACATTTGAAATCATGCATCCTCTACTAATGGTTAGATTGCTGTAGAAAATTCTAACTAAAGTGGGGTAAATGGGTCCATTAACACCAATCAACTTGTATATCCCTTGAGATCTAAATAATGCTGGAAAACTAAAGCATTCAGAATAGAAGTTGTCAAGATTACCGAACCTTGGTAGAAGAACCGTCATCTTCTGAAAGTGATACACAAATATTTCCCTTTGGCTTCTTGATGGAATGAGTTTTGAGAGATCATCACCTTGAGATGAGAAAGAAGCTTTTCCCTTGCCTTTCTTTGATGTTGACATGGTGAGGGATGAGAGAATTGGAAGGGGAAAAGAGTATTTGGTGTTTGTAGGGTTTCTTGAGACAAAAGAGGATATATGAAGTTTAGTTTTGGTTGAGCTTTTATAGATAGATAAGCATTCAATGGATAGGTAAGGCATTCAATGATTTAGTCAAAACAATAAAGCCTTGTAGCATAGAGATTTTGAGTGTGTAAGTATCCAAAAAATTGTGTCATAGGAAAGGACTAAGCATTAAAAGGTTGTTGACCAAACACTTAATTAGATAATGTCATTTTCGTCCAAGATACCTAGCTCTCTTCGGATCTTGAAAAATGGTTCTCTTGCCAATGGTTTAGTGAAGATATCTGCTAGTTGATTATGCGTATCCACGAAGGTGACTTCGACATCTCCTTGAAGTACATGATCACGAAGAAAGTGATGTCGAATGTCGATATGCTTTATTCTAGAATGCATCACAGAATTCTTTGTAATGTTGATTGCACTTGTGTTGTCACATCGGAGTGGAATGCATCCAAGGTCGAGTCCGTAGTCACGGAGTTGTTGCTTGAGCCATAGAATTTGCGCACAGCAACTACCCGCTGCAATATATTCCACCTCGGCCGTACTAAGATCCACACAAGCTTGTTTCTTGCATGCCCAAGAGACTAATGCATTTCCCAAAATGTGACAAGTGCCACTTGTGCTTTTTCTATCTATTTTACATCCTGCATAATCAGCGTCAGAATAACCAATTAAATTGCATATATTACCTTTTGGGTACCATAGGCCGACATTGGTTGTTCCTTTGAGATATTTCATGATTCTTTTTACCGCCATAAGGTGAGATTCCTTCGGGTTTGCTTGAAATCATGCACACAGACATACACTGAACATGATGTCAGGACGACTTGCCGTCAAGTATAACAGTGATCCAATCATGCCTCGATATTTAGTAATATCAATGGAAATACCGGATTCATCTTGATCAACATAAGTACCGGAGCCCATTGGCGTGTGCATTGATTTGCAATTATCCATATCAAACTTTTTCAAAAGTTCCTTGCAATATTTTGATTGATTGATGAAGATACCATCCTTCAGTTGCTTAATTTGCAATCCAAGGAAATAATTCATCTTGCCCATCATAGACATCTCAAATTCTCCTTGCATCATCAACGAGAATTCTTCACACAAATCTTGGTTAGTTGAACCAAATATAATATCATCGACATAGACTTGTACTAATAAAGTGTTACCTTTGATCTTCTTTATGAACAAGGTCTTATCCACTTTACCTTTCTCGAAACCTTTTTCGCATAAGAATGTACTGAGTCTATCATACCATGCTCTAGGTGCTTGTTTTAAGCCATAAAGAGCTTTTCTCAACTTAAAGACATGTGAAGGATTCTTGAAGTCTTCAAAGCCCGGGGGTTGTTTGACATAGACTTCTTCATTGATGTAGCCATTTAAGAATGCGCTTTTGACGTCCATTTGGTAAAGCTGAAAATTCAATGAACAAGCGTAAGCAAGTAAAACACGGATAACTTCTAACCTTGCAACTGGAGCGAAAGTTTCTTCAAAGTCAATTCCCTCTTCTTGGCTGTATCCTTGGGCTACCAATCTTGCTTTGTGTTGCACCCCAAAATTTTCCCTCTCATGTTTTCCAAAGTCTTCCCCTTACATGGTTGGTCACAAACCCTTGCCTAAGAAAAATAAAGTTTTTTTGAAGATGAACAAAATGTCTTTCGATTGGCGTCTGGGAAAAGTCTTCGATTGGGTATCCAAAATCCTTCGATACAGGCTTGACTCACTAGTCTTAGATTGGGCATTTGGCACTCTTCGATCAGGCTCTGGTTAGTAAGCTTCGATTAGGTGTTTGGAACCCTTCGATCAAGCTTTGGTCTGCAAGTCTTCGATTGAGCGCTGGAACCCTTCGATCAAGCTTTGGTCTGCAAGTCTTCGATTGAGTGCTGGACCTCCTTCGATCAAGCTTTGGTGTGCAAGTATTAGATTGAGCGCTGGACCTCCTTCGATCAATATTTGGTGTGCAAGTATTCGTTTGAGCGCTGGACCCCTTCGATCAAGTCAATGTCACAATGCTTCGACTAGTACTTCAGAGGGTCCTTCGACTGGAACTTCATACTTTACCTCAATCAGAACATCAGAACGAAATGACCTTCGAATGACATTTCAGTGCAGAGTTTCTCGTAATCTAAGATGCTCTGATGAAGGAAGTTCTGGACACTTCGAATCAGAACTTAGACTCATCACAAGGCCAAGGGCTGGTCGAAGTTGTCTAATAGGAAATGTTCTAAATATATTCGAATTGGACTTGGAAGCTGGCAAAGAAGGCAAATTCGAAGGAATGAAGTAGGCTAGCATGGCTAAGCAAAAACACATATCCTAACCTGTCCAGGTTCACCCAAAGTTCACAATGGCATGTGTCCCTTGCAAATATGCAATCGAAGCAGGGGGAGTCTCAATCGAAGGGGCTGTGACATTGAAACTGGAGTAGTTCGAATTAGGACTTTGAAGCAATCGAAGCAGGGGGAGTGTCAATCGAAGGAAAGTGGATCTGTAAGTCAGCTTTCGATTTTCATCATGTTGGAGGCCCAAACAACTCATAACAGGCTGGCAGTAACGCATGGAAATAGATTGGAACATGATTGAATAAAATATAGCAATTCTTTATGAAGAAATCAAATCAAATCTCTTCATCATAATGGACCAAGATTTGATACACTAATGTTGACCTAATTCATTCCATTATATACCAGCAAGCCTCACAAATCAAACACACACGAAAAAACGCACAGAAACTCTGCAGAAACGGCGCCACAACCTTGAGAAAAAAAGCTTGAAAAGTGAGAGATCAAAAACAACCTTGGAGGCGAATTCAGACCAAAAGTAAAACGTAGCTCTCTTCCTTGACATCTAGTGGAGCTATACCAATCAACACCAGGTCTTTTCATTGCCTAGAACTCCCTGTAAGTATCTACGAATCTTGCTCTGGACATGATATCGTGAAATCATTTTCTTGCATCCTTTCATTGAAATAATTACATATTCATGCTTTGCGTTGCATTTTGAAACTGTTGGCATCACTGAATTTTATTTTCATAGCCTGTAACGCCATGCCCAGTTCTAGGGTTCGTATACCTTGTTTTTGGGGTTTTTAATTGTAGGAAAAATCAATGCACATAATTGGTACATGGATGACCAGGGGGAAGAGACGAGTACGTTGGTACTCTTGGATTTCATTTACATGGCCTGGAGAGGGTTTTTGAGATACCCTACGAAACTTCCTGCGGATAAAAATCTGCAGGTAAAAAACCAGGGTCGTTTGAAGAAGACGATGGCGTGTCCTTGTGCTATTGGTCCATTCAAACCATTAGCGCGTTTGTTTTATTTGCAGGCTTAGTGTTTTGTTTGTTTATATAATATTTGTTTCTTAATTCAATAACAATAATGCAGTGTAGTTGGATTGGTGAAACATGCGTTGTAGAACCCCCTGGGACCTGGATTCGAATCCCAGGTCCCCCAAAACTTTGTTACATTTTTTCTTCAGGTACTCAGATGCAGCGCTTTAGGCAGGGAGCATCATATACCTCTAGATCTCATGCGCCAGGTGGTTCCAGATCCAGATCCAGTGGTCCAGGATGAGGTTCACCATGAACCTTGGTCAACAAACGTCCAGGCAATCTGAAAGTCAAACGAGGCTGTTCGAATCTGGGCCTGGAATTGCTGAATCAACCTCCCTTCTTCAGGCCCAGCGTACCCCAAAGTTTGCTTATGTTTTTTTATTTTCTTTTCATATTTCTTTTGCTTTTTATTATTATTATTATTATTAAAAACTAACTAATTAATTAACAAACTGACCTTTTTTTCATAAAAATCATAAAACACAAAAAATAATACTTATTAACTTCACTATTTTATTTTTGTAAATAAACCATTAACCAATTAATTTAGTTTTTTTAATTAGGTTTAATCTTAACATATTTTGCAAAAAATTAAAATTGACTTAGAATTAGGTTTTTTTTATTTCTGATTTTATTTCCTCAATTAAAATGAAACTCAAAAATATTTTCTTTAATTCCATTATTAATTTAGACTTAATTCTTAATTCAAAAAAGACAAAAAAAAATGCTTTCTTTAAATAAAAAGGGTCAAAACCCTAAAGGACAATCCGATTCAATGTTCTCGCACGTATTATTTTGATCCATATAATTGTAATTGCTCCGAGAATGTAATAGCTTTAACTTAGGATTTTATTTACCGCTTTTATTTACTTTTTTGCATTTAATTTTAAAGGGTTTGTTTTTGGCGATGTAAATACCCGACGCCTTGTAATAGTTTAGCTTTATTTTCCGCAATTTGTTTTCCGCAACCATTAACTGCTAGATGTATGAATAATAGGCTATGCATGACAAGATCTATCTTAACTTAAAATCAACCGTAGCTCACCATGACATGTACAAAGATAATATAAACTGAAAATTGACACACTTGCACATGCCACTCCTAGGGTACGCCTCACTTGGTTGCCTCGAACGTGGTCATTGAGTATAGGAAGTTTTAGAGGTCGCCCTCTTGTCCAAAGATCATAAGTTGCCTCAAAACGGTTGCCTCGGATAAAATGATCTAAGACATTAGGGTTACCGCTAAGGCGTCCTAACATTGCTTTAGTGACCACATGTCCCTTAATCGAATTGACCCGAAAACTCCAACGACGATGCTACCTACTCCTCAATAGTGGGATAGCATTGTCTAAAGGATATTTGCACAGTTTAATTCCTTTTTGAGTAGGTAGATGTTCTTAAGTACTTGCTCTTTCGAAAACAAAAACAAAACTTTTTCGCACTTACACTCCCTTTCGAAAACAAAACTCTTTTCAAACCCACAATCACAAATAAAAGCAAATTTTTGAAAACATAGTGAGCAAGTACCTAAGAGCCCGTGGATAACCACAGATAGAAAGGGTGCTAACACCTTCCCTTTCTATAATCTACCTCCCGAACCCGAGAAACATCTCGAAAAGGAATTTTTCTGTGCTTTTGTCCTTTCCTTGTTGGATAAAATAAAAGACGGTGGCGACTCTTGCTTACCGCGAAATTTTGTGAAAACAAACGCAAACGCGAACCAGCATTCCAAAACAGTCAGTTCTCATTCCCACCGATCACAGAACTGGCGACTCTGCTGGGGAATTAATAAGTGAGGTGTACCTTAGGATTAGATCACCATGTTTTCAATTGTATGCTTTGTGTGCTTTAATTTTGTGGGCTTGTATCGGAGTTCTATAGATCCTAACCCGGATCTGGGGATACCCTTTAGGTAAGTAGCAATAAACTGTGAGGGATCTGTACAGCGTAGACCGATACGGATGAAGCAGTAGCTACGTTGGTGTGGCACCTTGGTCTGTACCGATATCCCTTGTGTTGGAACAAGGAGAATATGGGTCTTCTAAGGAGTCATTAAGCACCAACTGACCTTAGAACCTTAAATTGACCAACTTGGCCATAGAACAGTAGCAATATGCTACACTCATTGAGACTAAACTCTCGCGATGATTCCGGCCGCAAGAAAAGATTGCTAAACTGGAATTATGACCGATTGAGGGTAGTCAGTGATATTGAGATCCTCTAGAACCCGGTTACTATTTTTAGGACAGGTCTTAACCAACTGAACTGAAAGAGGGTAGTACCTAAACTCCATGCCAGCCTGAAATCTAAGAGCTCTTTTATGTGACTTGTGTGCCTTCAAACTTGAACTACTTGCACATTCTTGTTATCTGACAACATGAGTTCCTTGCAGGTTTTGTTTACAGTCCTTATCCAATAATCTGGATTTATTGCAGAGTTCACTTACATCACCTCACACTTTTTCTTAAACGCATAGCATACACATCATAACATCATGCCTTAACATTTCCTTAACCATTTCAAGGATCTCAAGGGTCTGTGATGCAGGTTATGGTAAATCAAATGGCTAGAAAGGGGCAAAGGGGATTTATTTTCCTCTAGCCAAGGTTGTCTAGAAATCCAAACATGATAACTGGAGTCAGGGGCTATGACTCACTCGATATGGTGAGCTTGACTCTTGAAGAAGGACTCTCAGCAACATGAAGCTCCTTCAATCAAGCTACCAGATTCAAATTCTAATAGTTTCTTGTTTACCCTGTGAGATCCTTGAAAACATTGCATACATATATCATCCATATCATTGCATAACAGGTCATCCAGTACAGGTCTCTCATGTTCCCGCTTTTTATTTCAGCAATGGCTCTCCTACAAGACAACCAAGATCTCCAGGCTCAAAACACTCAACTTCAAGAAATGTTTCTGAACCTATCCCATGGGCAGGAAGAAATAAAAGCTCTCCTCACAAAGGGCTTAGTCCTAGGGAATCCAGGCGGCGTCAGGAATGATCAGTTGGAAGGGATACAAATTGAGTTGGCAACAATGAGGATCCAGATGATGGGACAGATGGTGGGCCAGATG
Organism: Vicia faba; assembly: GCA_948472305.1. NCBI lineage: Eukaryota > Viridiplantae > Streptophyta > Magnoliopsida > Fabales > Fabaceae > Vicia > Vicia faba. The sequence continues at coordinate 674,724,092 of OX451736.1, forward strand.
GCTCTCATTCAAGACCTGGCTCAAAGACAAGAAGAGCTCAGGGTCCTCGTCAACAAACTACTTCAAAGTGACCAAGTGGGGCAAACAACTAGGGTTGAAGATCAAGTCATCATTCAACCACCTTTGGGGAAAGAAGACAAGGGAAAAGCTCCTCAGCTTGCTTCAGGTTCACAAGCCCAGTAATAACCTCGCCAGCGTCAACGGGGTAATCAGTGCAAGCAAAATACGTCTGGAAGACATTTCTCTGAGACTGATATACCATCATCTCTAATACTGAAACGCTTGTTGGAGGTCAATCTGATTCCTTTAAGGGATCCTCCCCGGAATCCCAACACCTCTGCTCCTAGCTATCATCCCGACGCAGTTTGTGCATACCACTCCTATAGTCCTGAACATGACACCGACGACTGTTGGGCTTTGAAAAACAAGATCCAAGACTTGATTGATGGAAGAGTGCTGGAATTCATGCCGGATGGAGAAATGAAAATCTTCCGTTGAGGATTCTCCACCTGAAATGACTAGTTCAAATTAAGAGACTTTTGTTCATTTAAATTCTGAAGTTGTATCTTTCTTTGCTTATTCAAACAATTATTATCATGTCAAACTTTGTTACTTTATCAATGCATTGCATATGTCTGTTTTGAATCAATCCATTCGTATTCACTATATTCAAATTGCTTTCATTTTTTGTGATGATCAACTCTCGAAAAAAAATTCTAAGCCTTTAGAGGGAGCATGACGAAAATGATACCAGAATCTCTACAGTATGCTTTTGAACAGACCCGGCTGACGATGTATAGGCATTGTTTCAAATCCTAAACAGCGGAGTTATAAGGAAGATAATCCCTAGTCAACCCCTTTGAGCCAAAGAAGTTGGAGTTTTTCATTTCACAAATTAAAACCCGTAATTATAACCCGGGGCAGGGTAGTTTTCTTAGTTAATCCAGGTGCACAATGAATGGCATCAAAGAAGTCCTTCCGAAACAAAAGACGGTGTTGGTTCCGTATAATCATAAGGACATGAAGTCATTATCTCTCAAAATAAAAGCCCAATAAGTCAAAACCTATGAAGGAGACTTACAAAACCGGGGCATCCCGCTGACTGTAGTCACAAAAGAAACAGTTCAGGCAAAAGACAGGGATAATAAAATCAAAAAGAAAGAGATCTTACAGACTCTCAACAAAATGACTGCCTGTTCAAAATAAATTGTCAGTATCCGAACCATCACTGGTATGTCATAGCAAAGACTCAAACAAGATCTAATGCATGATTAGCTGAGTTTAAGATCGAAGAACATCACGAAGAACGGGTGGGTACAAATAAAATTTGAGCCTTTATCCTTTGTTTCTTAAACCGTGAACCAGACCACGTTATAACTTTTAAAAGTCCTAGCTAAAGCACGGGTTAGTTCGAAAGCATACTGTTACAAAAGGTATCCTGAATCCTGTAGGGCTTGCTGTAAATCCTGAGTTAACGTCATTTTTTACAAAATTTTCCTATCTTACTGAAAAAATGCATTTTCAAAAACTTCAAGACAGACATAAGCTTTGCATTCTTAAAATAACATTGTTTGCATATGACTATTTATTCAAACAGCAGAGAAGTTCTCACAAAGAATATCTAGTGAACAAAAACCTTCTCAATAAAAAGGATCACCTCAAGTGGAAAAACACTTCCAATCAAGGGGCACGGCATGATCATTGTCCATCATCTGGGGCAGTCAAGTCAAGATTCAAGGAATCTCTCAAAATGCCAAATAGCCAGGGGAAGATCTCCATCTGAATCAATTGGGACATTGGACGTGAATTCCAGCAACGAATCTTGCGTGATCAAACGAAGATCTTATGGTAGTATGGTAACACAACACTACCAACAGTGGCAACTCCCTACACTCTGAGAGCATGGACATAGTCAAAAAGCACTACGCATAATCAAAGACCCGCTAGGTTGACTGGCCTAGGCAAAAATAAGGGCTTCCCGGCGAACCAAAAGGGTTCGGGCAAAAATAAGGGATGAAAATGAAAATCTATACACCCGGCAAGTCGAAAACCTGAAAAGGAGACTTGGGCAAAAAAGGGTATCCCGATAGACTGAAAACCCAAAGGGGCGGTCCAGGCAAAAATTAGGGATCAAAGCGTACGACTATGTCTCGTCATCTCATCACTGGCCTACCAGAAGAAGACTTGTCATCTTGACCGAAAGATACCAAGCACCTCATAGGTGGGGATAATACTCGATCCACAGGGCCTCCGCAGGCACTTTCTCCCGCAAAAAAAAAACAGGGGCAAATAAGAATTGTCCGAACTGTACAAGTTGCTCTGTCCACCAGGTACCAAGGTATATATTCAGCTGAAGAATATGGCTAAGATACTTTCACTCCCTGCAGAGTAAGACAGTAATGGTAGCTCTCCCTACTGAGACTTGCAACCATGAATGAATCAACCATACTCTCCCTCGAGGAGAGTTAGTCTACCATCAGCCCTAAAAAGGTCTGGTATCCCCAGAAGGTCTTAATATTCCCCAACGGAGTATAAAGACATTCTCCAGCAAGCATAAGAGTATTCCTGGCAGTCTTAATATTCCTCAATGGAATATAAGAATGTTCCCCGGCAGAATGCAAGATACCCCCAGTGGAGCCATTTCCCCAGCGCAGTCTAAAAAAGTTTCCCCAATGGAGTTGAATCATCTTCCCCAGTAGATTCTGGAAGCTTATCCCTGCGAAGCACAAATAAATCTCCCCAGCCAAATTCAGAAGGTTATCCTCACAAGAGTCTAACTGGGTTATCCTCAACAAGTTGCAACTGAAAGATCATCCCCAACGAAGTTCTTTCTTTCCCCAAGAAGGACTTCTATCCTCAACAGATTCAATATCACCAGCAACGGTAATCCATCCCCAGCGGAGTTCATCATTGAAATCCCCAACAGAGCTTATCAATGGAATCCCCAGAGGAGTTATCGTTAAAATCATCAGCATAACATCTCTTCCCCACAGAGTAATTCCCCTCAGAGTAATCTCTTCATCAAGTTTATTCCCCAACGGAGTTATCTTCTCCCGCAGGTTTATTCTCACAATCATCTTCGTTCGTCATCCCCAGCGGAAACGAAGAATTCAACTCTATTCTCCAGCAAGCTATCTGGGATTTATTTTCCCCAGCTAAAAACATCACATTTTCATACATCGTGACATGCATACGCATCATACAACACAAATCTCATTTATTTTGAGAACATCATGACATCATGCATTTCATACATCATGACATTGCATACAGCTAACGCTTTACCTTTTTCAGGAAAAGGTCAATCAAAAGATGGCTACCATCAACCTTTTTAAGTCCCAGTTTAACACATGTAGCAAGCCAAGAAAACTATCTGTGGACGACTGATTGTAGATTAATACCTGTAACAAGCCAGGAAAATTATCTACATGAAGATATTGAAGATTAATACCTGTAGCAAGCCAGGAAAATATCTGTGGACGACTGATTGTAGATTGATACCTGTAACAAGCCAGGAAAATTATCTACACGAAGAGATTGAAGATTAATACCTGTAACAAGCCAGGAAGACCTTTCTTTCTCAGGTCAGAGATTAATACCTGAAACCATCCAGGACAAATATCTCCTCGACCAACCTTTTCAGGTCCCAGTTTAATACCTGTAGCAAGCCAGGAAAATATCTGTGGACGACTGATTTTAGATTGATACCTGTAACAAGCCAGGAAAATTATCTACACGAAGAGATTGAAGATTAATACCTGTAACAAGTCAGGAAGACCTTTCTTTCTCAGGTCAGAGATCAATACTTGAAACCATCCAGGACGGATATCTCCTCGACCAACCTTTTCAGGTCCCAGTTTAATACCTGTAGCAAGCCAGGAAAATATCTGTGGACGACTGATTGTAGATTAATACCTGTAACAAGCCAGGAAAACCATCTACACAAAGAGATTGGAGATTAATACTTGGAACCAGACGGGACAAGTTCTATAACCTTAACGGTATACTCCCAATGAGCATGAGTTAGTTCCTAAATCTCAACAAAAGTTAGACTTCCCCAGCGGAATCTTCTACAAACAACATGTATGTAAGCTCTCACTAAGGAATCTCTTATGCGATCGAAACTCCTGCAGATGGCATCTATAAGCCCATCCTCCTACCAACAATCTCCAAATGGCATCTGTAAGCCCATTCCCGACGTCACAAGGCTGATGCTACACCATGCGAGTGCAAATTTCTGGGCACTCTAGTGTTCAATTATCTTCCACCTTCGGATCACGAAAGGCTCGAAATCCAATCTATATCCTCAAGTTTAAGAAAATTGAACAGGGGCAACTGTTGCACCCCAAAATTTTCCCTCTCATGTTTTCCAAAGTCTTCCCCTTACATGGTTGGTCACAAACCCTTGCCTAAGAAAAATAAAGTTTTTTTGAAGATGAACAAAATGTCTTTCGATTGGCATCTGGGAAAAGTCTTCGATTGGGTATCCAAAATCCTTCGATACAGGCTTGACTCACTAGTCTTTGATTGGGCATTTGGCACTCTTCGATCAGGCTCTGGTTAGTATGCTTCGATTAGGTGTTTGGAACCCTTCGATCAAGCTTTAGTCTGCAAGTCTTCGATTGAGCGCTGGAACCCTTCGATCAAGCTTTGGTCTGCAAGTCTTCGATTGAGCGCTGGACCTCCTTCGATCAAGCTTTGGTGTGCAAGTATTCGATTGAGCGCTGGACCTCCTTCGATCAAGCTTTGGTGTGCAAGTATTCATTTGAGCCCTGGACCCCTTCAATCAAGTCAATGTCACAATGCTTCGACTAGTACTTCAGAGGGTCCTTCGACTGGAACTTCATACTTTACCTCAATCAGAACATCAGAATGAAATGACCTTCGAATGGCATTTCAGTGCATAATTTCTCGTAATCTAAGATGCTCTGATGAAGGAAATTCTGGACACTTCGAATCAGAACTTAGACTCATCACAAGGCCAAGGGCTGGTCGAAGTTGTCTAATAGGGAATGTTCTAAATATATTCAAATTGGACTTGGAAGCTGGCAAAGAAGGCAGATTCGAAGGAATGAACTAGGCTGGCATGACTAAGCAAAAACACATATCCTAACCTGTCCAGGTTCACCCAAATTTCACAATGGCATGTGTCCCTTGCAAATATGCAATCGAAGCAGGGGGAGTCTCAATCGAAGGGGCTGTGACATTGAAACTGGAGTAGTTCGAATTGGGACTTTGAAGCAATCGAAGCAGGGGGAGTGTCAATCGAAGGAAAGTGGATCTGTAAGTCAGCTTTCGATTTTCATCATGTTGGAGGCCCAAACAACTCATAACAGGCTGGCAGTAACGCATGGAAATAGATTGGAACATGATTGAATCAAATATAGCAAGTCTTTATGAAGAAATCAAATCAAATCTCTTCATCATAATGGACCAAGATTTGATACACAAATGTTGACCTAATTCATTCCATTATATACCAGCAAGCCTCACAAATCAAACACACACGAAAAAACGCACAGAAACTCTGCAGAAACGGCGCCACAACCTTGAGAAAAAAAGCTTGAAAAGTGAGAGATCAAAAACAACCTTGGAGGCGAATTCAGACCAAAAGCAAAACGTAGCTCTCTTCCTTGACATCTAGTGGAGCTATACCAATCAACACCAGGTCTTTTCATTGCCTATAACTCCCTGTAAGTATCTACGAATCTTGCTCTGGACATGATATCGTGAAATCATTTTCTTGCATCCTTTCATTGAAATAATTACATATTCATGCTTTGCGTTGCATTTTGAAACTGTTGGCATCACTGAATTTTATTTTCATAGCCTGTAACGCCATGCCCAGTTCTAGGGTTCGTATACCTTATTTTTGGGGTTTTTAATTGCAGGAAAAATCAATGCACATAATTGGTACAAGGATGACCAGGGGGAAGAGACGAGTACGTTGGTACTCTTGGATTTCATTTACATGGCCTGGAGAGGGTTTTTGAGATATCCTACGAAACTTCCTGCGGATAAAAATCCGCAGGTAAAAAACCAGGGTCGTTTGAAGAAGACGATGGCGTGTCCTTGTGCTATTGGTCCATTCAAACCATTAGCGCGTTTGTTTTATTTGCAGGCTTAGCGTTTTGTTTGTTTATATAATATTTGTTTCTTAATTTAATAACAATAATGCAGTGTAGTTGGATTGGTGAAGCGTGCGTTGCAGAACCCCCTGGGACCTGGATTCGAATCCCAGGTCCCCCAAAACTTTGTTACATTTTTTCTCCAGGTACTCAGATGCAGCGCTTCAGGCAGGGAGCATCATATACCTCCAGATCTCATGCGCCAGGTGGTTCCAGATCCAGATCCAGTGGTCCAGGATGAGGTTCACCATGAACCTTGGTCAACAAACGTCCAGGCAATCTGAAAGTCAAACGAGGCTGTTCGAATCTGGGCCTGGAATTGCTGAATCAACCTCCCTTCTTCAGGCCCAGCGCCCCCCAAAGTTTGCTTATGTTTTTTTATTTTCTTTTCATATTTCTTTTGCTTTTTATTATTATTATTAAAAACTAACTAATTAATTAACAAATTGACCTTTTTTTTCATAAAAATCATAAAACACAAAAAATAATACTTATTAACTTCACTATTTTATTTTTGTAAATAAACCATTAACCAATTAATTTAGTTTTTTTAATTAGGTTTAATCTTAACATATTTTGCAATAAATTAAAATTGACTTAGAATTAGGTTTTTTTTTATTTCTGATTTTATTTCCTCAATTAAAATGAAACTCAAAAATATTTTTTTAATTCCATTATTAATTTAGACTTAATTCTTAATTCAAAAAAGACAAAAAAAACATGCTTTCTTTAAATAAAAAGGGTCAAAACCCTAAAGGACAATCCAATTCAATGTTCTCGCGCGTATTATTTTGATCCATATAATTGTAATTGCTCCGAGAATGTAATAGCTTTAACTTAGGATTTTATTTACCGCTTTTATTTACTTTTTTGCATTTAATTTTAAAGGATTTGTTTTTGGTGATGTAAATACCCGACGCCTTGTAATAGTTTAGCTTTATTTTCCGTAATTTGTTTTCCGCAACCATTAACTGCTAGATGTATGAATAATAGGCTATGCATGACAAGATCTATCTTAACTTAAAATCAACCGTAGCTCACCATGACATGTACAAAGATAATATAAACTGAAAATTGACACACTTGCACATGCCACTCCTAGGGTACGCCTCACTTGGTTGCCTCGAACGTGGTCATTGAGTATAGGAAGTTTTAGAGGTCGCCCTCTTGTCCAAAGATCATAATTTGCCTCAAAACGGTTGCCTCGGATAAAATGATCTAAGACATTAGGGTTACCGCTAAGGCGTCCTAACATTGCTTTAGTGACCACATGTCCCTTAATCGAATTGACCCGAAAACTCCAACGACGATGCTACCTACTCCTCAATAGTGGGATAGCATTGTCTAAAGGATATTTGCACAGTTTAATTCCTTTTTGAGTAGGTAGATGTTCTTAAGTACTTGCTCTTTCGAAAACAAAAACAAAACTTTTTCGCACTTACACTCCCTTTCGAAAACAAAACTCTTTTCAAACCCACAATCACAAAGAAAAGCAAATTTTTGAAAACATAGTGAGCAAGTACCTAAGAGCCCGTGGATAACCACAAATAGAAAGGGTGCTAACACCTTCCATTTCTATAATCTACCTCTCGAACCTGAGAAACATCTCGAAAAGGAATTTTTCTGTGCTTTTGTCCTTTCCTTATTGGATAAAATAAAAGACGGTGGCGACTCTTGCTTACCGCGACATTTTGTGAAAACAAACGCAAACGCGAACCAGCATTCCAAAACAGTTAGTTCTCATTCCCACCGATCACACTTTGTTTCGGACAATTATACCGTTCTCATCAAGTTTGTTTTTGAACACCCATCTTGTACCTATGATGTGTTTGTCACTTGGTTTAGGAACAAGTTCCCAAACTTGATTTCTCTCGAACTGATTTAATTCTTCTTGCGTAGCAATCATCCATTGGTCGTCTCCTAATGCGTCATCGACTTTGGAAGGTTCGATTTGAGAAACGAACGCCATGTTCAAGCAAGCATCTTTGAGATTCAATCTTGTTGAAACGCCTTGACTAATGTAACCAATGATTTTATCAATAGGGTGATCTCTATGGGTTCTCCATTCCTTAGGTAGATCATTGACATTTGATTCATCCGGAATTTGTTCTTCTTGTTGTTCCAATTGATTCTCATTGTTGGTCTTGAAGCCATCTTCTTGAGGAATATCTAAAGTCTCATCATCATTATTTAAAACAATAGTATCCTCCTCGGAGGGGTTAGATTCATTAAATGATACATGCATAGATTCCTCAATAGTTAAAGTTCTTTTATTGTATATACGATAAGCTTTACTAGATAAGGAGTATCCAAGAAAAATACCTTCATCTGATTTTTCATCAAACTTACCAAGGTTGTTTTTGTCGTTGTTAAGGACAAAACATTTGCAGCCAAAGACATGAAAGAATGAAATATTTGGTTTCCTTCCTCGAAAGAGTTCATACGGAGTCTTCTTTAAGATAGGTCGAATATTAACTATATTGCTTACAAAGCATGCCGTGCTTACATCATCCGCCCAAAAGTATTTTGGAAGGTTTGAATCACTAAGCATTATCCTTGCAAGTTAAATAAGAGACCTATTCTTCCTTTCTACAACTCCATTCTGTTGAGGAGTCCTTGGTGCTGAAAAATTATGTGATATTCCATGTTCTTCACAGAAATCTTCAAAGGAGGAATTCTGGAATTCTCCACCATGGTCGCTTCTTATGGAGGCAATAGATAGTGACTTCTCATTTTGAATTTGCTTTGCATATTTCTTGAACGCCTTGAATGCATCATTTTTCTGCACTAAAAAGAGTGTCCAAGTATATCTAGAAAAGTCATCAACAATAACTAGAGCGTATACATTACCTCCGAAGCTCCTCGTTCTAGAAGGGCCAAACAAGTCCATATGAAGCAATTGTAGTGGCCTAGTAGTGGACACCACATTCTTGGATTTGAAAGTTGATTTTTTTTGCTTTCCCTTTTGACATGCATCGCAAAGTCTATCTTTGATGAACTTTATCTTAGGCAGTCCAACAACAAGGTCATGCTTAATCAATTTGTTTAAATGCTCCATATGAATATGAGCGATTCTTTTGTGCCATAGCCATGAGTCGTTGTTGTTTGCCATGAGACATTTAACCTTCAAAGACAAATTGTTGAGGGAAATCATAAAGATATTATTGACTCTTTTACCTTTAAGTTTAGCCTCATGTGTGACTTCATCTTCTATCAAACATTCATCTTTAGTGAACTTGATCTTGAAGCCTTTGTCACATAGTTGGCTAATACTTAGAAGATTGTGCTTTAGTCCTTCGACATAAAGAACATCTTCAATTGATGTGAAAGGTGGACCACCAACTTTTCCTATGCCAAGAATCTTTACTTTGTTGTTATCTCCATATGTCACATAACCCTTGGCCTTAAGCGTTAGATGTAAAAATTTGTCGATATCTCCCGTCATATGCTTGGAACAACCACTATCGAGATACCATAGATTTGAAGTGGTCTTCAAGCTTACCTACAAAACAAGATTATGTTTTGTTAGGTACCCAAGTTGCTTTGGATCCTTCATAATTAGTTCCTTTCTTAACCCACACATAATGCCCATTTGCCATGCCAAAGTTTCTAACATAACAAGCATTAGGTGTGTGTCCTCGAATACCACAATAAAAACAAGTAGGTTCAAATTTACTTCTATATCTAGAAGGATAAGATTTCTTCTTAGAGGATATTTTATTTTTAGGATAATGATGAACTATTTTGGGAGTGATTTCTTTCTCTTTGGTTGGTTGGTCGCTAGCCTTGACAAAGATGGTTTTGTTGGTAATTGGTTTTGAAAATTTTGAGTATCCAAGACCACTTTTGTCATTTGAGTATCTTTTTTGGCTAAGAACACCTTCCAATCCAATTTTTCCTTTTTCATACCTTTCAATAACCCTTTTCAATTGGACAATTTGGAAAGAGAGAGATTCACACTTTGTGCATACAAAGTTCTGTTTTTCATCACTAACTTTTTGCTTTTCATCTTTGAGATGTTTTTCAATAGATCCACATTTTTCTTCCAACGATGAAATTTGTTTCTTTTGTGATGAGATAGTTTTGTACAGAATTTTGCATTCATTTAACAGTTCATTTATAGCACCTTGTGCATCACTATCAAAAACAGAGAATACGTTACTAACCTCATCATCTTCGCTTTCGGAGTGGTGTGATGCCATTAAAGCAAGATTGGCACTTTCGTCGCTATCGGAGTCGGATGACGAACTTAGTTCAACATCTTCCCATGCAACATATGCTTTCTTATCTTTTGATTCCTTCTTGCCTTTGTAGCCACTTTTCTTTGAAAGTTTTGGACAGTCCGGTTTGATGTGACCTTGTTTACCACATTCATAACAAATAACTTCTTGTGTTGATGAAGATCCTTCCTTCTTCTTGAAGTGTTTCTTCTTTTTTGAGTGTGAGAAGGCTTTGTCATTTTTACCAAAGAATTTTCCAAGTCTTCTAACGAGAAGCATGAAGTTTTCATCTTCATCAGAATTGTCTTTCTTTTCGTCTTCCTTGGAGTCAATCTTCAAGGCAATGTTCTTAGAATTCTTTTCTTGATTTTCACGCTTTTCCAATCTACCAAGTTCTGTCTCGTATTCTTGAAGTTTCCTGAACAAAGTTGTGGATGTCATAGTAGCGAGACTCTTCTTTTCTGAGATTGCCGTTACTTTTGGTTACCATTCTCTAGTCAAGGATCTAAGCACTTTTAGGTTCAATTCATCATTAGTCAATGTTTTTCCAAGTGCCCTTAGATGATTTGTTAGATGCACAAATATCTTTTGTAAATTAAGAATGGATTCTCCGGGTTGCATGCAGAACAATTCATATTCTTGACTTAACGTATTAAGTCTCGATCTCTTAACTTCAGTTGTTCCTTCACGTGTTTCAACCAGTGTATCCCAAATTTCTTTTGCCATTGTGCATGCTGAGACACGGAAGAATTCATCCATACTAAGTGCGCTTTGAAGGAGGTTTATTGCCTTTTTGTCATACATGACCTTTTTCTTATCCTCATCATCCCATGTAGTTTTAGGCTTTGATGAGCCAACGCCGTTTACTATAGTTACCGGAACAAAAGGGCCATTTTGGATAGCATCCCATATTTCTTCTCCTTGTGCTTCTAGATGAGCCTTCATACGGATCTTCCAGAAATCAAAATATTCACCACAGAATAGAGGAGGCTTGTTGCTACTGCCACCGTCTCTGAACACAGAATTGTTGTTTGCGGAAGCCATTCTGGATCTAGTAGGAACAAGTTACCTATAACCTTCTCTGATGCCAATTGTATGTTCAAATGCGCCTAAGAGGGGGGGGGGGGGGTGAATTAGGTTCTTTAAAACTTTTTCTGAATTGTATGAATATTTTTGCACGAGTTTCTTTTCTTTCTTTTTCTGATAAGTGATGAAAGCAGTAAGTGCGGAAAGTAAAAAACACAGAGATGTATCCTGGTTCCCCTCACAGTCCGAGAGTACTCCAGTCCCCTTTCAACATGAAAGAGATTTCCTTATAGTTAGTAATTTGTACAAAGACTACCTAACAAGCCAAGAACAATCCTCTTGGATTTTCACTAAGACCATAAAGAGAATAATCCTCCCTAAGTGTCTTTCTTGTTTCCAACAATCCTGAAAACAAGTATACAATAGTTTGTTTGATTTGTATAAGAGTTTGAATAATGAAAGAGCAATGTCAATCACTTGATTGATCTTTTCTATTCAATATGAAATTTAAGATGGAATACTCTTCTAAGTGCTCAAGAACAATTTTCAGTATGCATATGAAAATGATGAACAAAAATCTTGAGTATAAAGAGTATGATCAAAAGAATAGAAAGTTGTTAGTGATTGTTGTTGTGATTTTTTTTGATTTATTTTAAAATTATAAACAAAAAATAATTTATAATGTAGTAATACCTCTTCAATGAAACATAACAATGTTTAAGCCATTTTTACTAAAATAATGTATTTGAAAAGATACAAAGATTGCCATGAAAAGGTGTTACTAAAAGTTGCTGGAAAAATAAATTTTTTCAAAATATGAAGTACAACAACTGGTTGCACTAAAGCAACAATCGATTGCAGCACAATAACGTTTAAAAAATTTGGAAAATATAACTATGACAACCAATTGTCATTGAGGAGCAATCGATTGCTCATAGGCCAACGTTCAAAAAATTTGAAAATAAAACACATGACAATCGATTCCTGCTAGATGACAATTGATTGTATGTCAAACAGAAGCAAATGTTTTTGGATGCAACCGATTATCGTTTGATGACTATCGATTGCTTGTGTACAAAAATTGAAAAATCATTATTTTCAAAGATTTTAAGCAATTTAAAACATCCTTCTTTAATCATACATAGTATATACTCAAAATATTATTTTAGTAAAGTAAATACATGATTAAAAATAGTTTTGAGCACTAAGAGCATAAGATCAAAAATTTCATATACCTTAAGCCATAAGTCTTGAAATGTTGATCTTGATTAATGAATCTTTGCTTGAGATAAATCTTCTATCTTGATCCATTCATTTTTGCATGCTAGCTTGTCTTCATCAAAACACTTGGAAAGCTTGATTTCACACTAACTTCACAACTTGCTTCAGAATATGCTTACAAAACTTCTTATCAGCGCTTGCTTGCAGAACACTTCTGAACATGGTTTACATGGAAACTTGCTAAGCTTTAGAAGATGCATAACATTAGTTTCTTATCAGAGTCAGCATCAGAACTTGCGCTAAAACAAACAGTTCTTTCATAAAAGAACTTCTTCATTTATTTTCAGCTCAACACGTCAAAATTATTTTCATCTAGGAAAATACTTCAGTCTGAACATTATCTGAAACAAATAAATATGCTCATCAGAGTATCAATTATGTAAAATATATTTTATTTTTATCATCAAAACTCTGAGATATGATCAGAACCAATATTGTTCTAACAATCTCCCCCTTTTTGATGATGACAAAAATATTCAGATTTAGAGATAAAATTGAACAAGAGATAAGAATCTCCCCCTGAAATAAATATTTCTATAAGAAAAACTTCCTGAGAATTTTCATCAGAGCTTTGAAATTTTCTTCTAGGATTTCTTCAGTAAGTCTTTTGAATATAATTTTCAATGGAATTAAACTTCCAGAGTTTAGTGATACCTGCAAAATTCTTTTAAACATAGAAAGAAATCTTTGTATTTTGTTAGAATGTTTGAGACTTAGTCCCATAACTGTTAATCAGATATTAGATCAAAATACTCATTTTCTCCCCCTTTTTGTCATAATAAAATAGTATATAAAAATAATTAAAGAGCTTAAAAGTTTTAATAAAAAAGATTCAGAGGTACAAAACAACAAACAAAAATAAGAAACAGAACGACACTAAGATTTTTTAGAAACAAGAGTCATAAGAAGATTCTTGATCTCAGATGTAGATTCCTCTTGTTTCATCATCCAGTTTCTGATTTCTTTGTTAGTCTCATCTTGCTTGTCCAAGCGCTCATGAATAACTTCATTTTCCTTCTTGAGCTCATTCAGAGTATCCATGATCAGTGAAGAAGGAGCAGAAGATGAAGAAGCTTCAACAGATATAGCCTTTGGAGTAGATGCAGCTGAGTCAGAATGAACAAAAGTTGAAAGTAGAGTGCCCAGATCAACCATAAGAGTTGGCACAGGTTCAGATGCAGCTTTAGCAGAAGGTTGATTAAACAAAACTATTGCCAGAGGATTTGAATCTTCAGAGGCATCTTCAGACTCATCTTCTGAAATGTCCATTTGATTAGCAGGAGCATTAGAAATCATCAGAATAAACTTCTTGTCCCAAATATCAGCAGCTTCTGACTGGAAGGCATGCAGATGTTTGGAGAAGTTCTCAAGCACCTGAGAGTGGCATAAGTCTTGCAACTTAAGTGAATCAGCATCTAAGGTTCTTCTGAATGTTTCCCACAGAAGATCTGTTGCTGCTGGGTTCATATTTTTGGTGCAGTCTGCCTTCAGCAGGTCCAACCAAGTTTGTACTTCTGTTCAGATTGGGTGTTTCCAGAATGAGTAGAGGAGGAAGCCATTTGAGAACTTATGTTGAGAGAAGAAAAAGGTTGCAGAGAAAAATACACAGAGACGGTTGAATTTTGAAAGAGAAGGTAAAAAATGAGAAAGGGGTTTTAGAAAGGTATTTATATGAAAACTTTTGAGAAATAGGTTTTAAAAAATAAAACTGTAAAAAGAGTTTTAAAAAAAAATTAATTAAAAAGAATCTAATCATTACTAGCATTTAATGATAATGAAAATTGAGGGGAAAGCATGAGATTTGAGCGAATCATAATAGTTACCTAGGAACGGCGTCAATAGCTTAGCACGCGTGACCTTTCAGAAACACAACACGTGTTCATCTCCTGAAGGTTGCATGGGACAACTGTTTGATATAATGAACTGTTGAACTATACTTGTAATGAAACGTTAGAACATTTCAGAACTTTATATATAGCTTATGATGTAACTTCTCTTCTAACTTCTGAAGATTTGTTAATCAAAACATTCATTTCAGAACATTCTGAAGACAAACACAAAAGATAAATACAATTTTATTCATGACATAATTCCATACAAACATTTTTCAAAATGAATTTAAATCTATCTTCTGAAAGGGGTTTGGTAAAAATATCATCCCATTGATGGTCTGTTTTAACAAAGTTTAAATTTAAAATTCATTTCTGAATGTAGTCCCTTATAAAATGATATTTAATTTCTATGTGTTTTGCTTTAGAATGCAAAATGGGATTTTTAGAAAGACAAATTGCAGAGGTATTGTTACAGAAGATATGAATCTTACTTTCATAAAGATTAAAATCTTCTAGCTGACTTTTCATCCAAATCATCTGAGAACTACATCCAGCAGCAGATATATACCCAGCTTCTGTTGTTGAAAGTGCAATTGTTGTTTTCTTCTTGCTGTACCACAAGATAAGATTGTCACCCAGAAATTAGCAGCTTCCAGAGGTGCTCTTTCTTTCAATTCTATCTCCAGCAAAGTCAGCATCACAATAACCTACTAGTCTGAAATCTTTTGATCTTCTGTAACACAAACCCATATTAGTAGTACCTTTCAGATACCTCAGAATTCTCTTAACAGCAGTTAAGTGAGATTCTCTAGGATCCGATTGGAATCTAGCACATAAACATACACTGAATAATATATCAAGTCTAGATGCAGTTAGATAGAGAAGGGATCTAATCATACCTCTGTAGAGCTTCTGATCTACCTTCATACTTACCTCATCTTTTCCCAGAATGCATGTTGGATGCATTGATGTCTTAGCATCTTTGCTTTCTGACATCTGAAATTTCTTCAGAAGTCCTTTAACATACTTCGTCTGATGTATGTAAGTACCTTCTGGAGTCTGGTTAATTTGTATTCCCAGAAAGAACTTCAATTCTCCCATCATGCTCATCTCAAATCTGCCTGCATGGTCTCAGCAAATTCTGGCGACTGGGGCAAAGGTTTCATTATAATCAATTCCTTCTTGTTGACTATAACCTTGTGCAACTAGTCGTGCTTTTTTTCTGACCACCTCTCCTTGCTTATTTAGTTTGTTTCTGAAAACCCATTTAGTTCCTATAATGTTGAATCCTTTAGGTCTTGGAACTAGATCCCATACATCATTTTTGGAAAATTGATTGAGTTCATCTTGCATGGCTAGGATCCAATCATTGTCTTCCAAAGCTTCATCAATAGAGGTTAGCTCAATCAGAGATACTAATCCAAACTGATTCTTCATTGATTCTGAGAGAGGATCTTGTTCTGATGGGATCTTCTTTCCTTTCAATAATCACATCTTCTTTATGAGCTGAAGAGATTCTGGGAAAACCTTTTCTGAGTGGGTTGTTCAGAGATTCTGAGATTATCCAGAGCATTATCAAGAGGAGGATCTTCTGAGTCTTCATTTGCTTCTGACTTTTCAGAGTTTGAGAGATGATCTTATGTACCTACAGAAATATCAATTTGCTTTGGCTGTTACTGGCCAAGCTTATCATCAAACCCTACTTTGATTGATTCTTCAACAATCATAGTTTCTGTGTTGTATATTCTATAGCCTTTTGAGCGTTCAGAATATCCAAGCAGAAAACACTTTTGTGCTTTAGAATCAAACTTGTTCAGATTTTCTTTAGTGTTCATAATAAAACAAGTACATCCAAAAGGATGGAAATAAGAAATGTTGGGTTTTCTGTTTTTCCACAATTCATAGGGAGTCTTTTCAAGAATAGGTCTTATAGAGATTCTATTCTGAATATAACATGTTGTGTTCACAGCTTCTGCCCAAAAGTGCTTAGCCATATTTGTTTCATTGATCATGGTTCCCGCCATTTCTTGTAACGTTCTATTCTTTCGTTCTACAACTCCATTTTGTTGGGGAGTTCTAGGACAAGAGAAATTATGAACAATACCATTTTCTTTAAAATATTTTTCAAAATAATGGTTTTAAAATTCTCCTCCATGATCACTTCTGACTTTTATAATTCTAAAATCTTTTTCGTTTTGCACTTGGCTATAGAAGTCAACAAACACAGAATGTGACTCATCCTTGTGTTTTAAAAACTTAACCCATGTCCATCTGCTGTAGTCATCAACAATGACCAACCCATACTTCTTGCCTCTGATGGATGCAGTTTTAACTGGCCCAAACATATCAATATGAAGTAGTTCTAATGGCCTAGAGGAAGAAACAACATTTTTTAATTTAAAAGAAGGTTTTGAAAATTTTCCTTTTTGTCATGCTTCGCACAGAGCTTCTGAGTTGTACTTCATATTGGGAAGTCCTCTGACTAAATTTAGTTTATTTAATTGAGATATTTTTCTCAAGCTGACAAGTCCCAATCTTCTGTGCCATACCCATTGCTCATCGCTAACAGACAAAAGGCATTTTACATTCTGAGTTTTAAGATCTAACAAATCAATTTTGTAGATGTTGTTCTTTCTCTTGCCAGAAAAGAGGATTGTTCCATCTTTTTGACTAACAGCTCTACAGGAATTTTGATTAAAGATAATGTCATAACCGTTGTCACTTAATTGACTTATGGACAACAGGTTATGTGCTAATCCTTCTACTAATAAAACATTAGAGATAGAAGGAAGGTTACCATTTCCAATGGTTCTAGAACCAATAATCTTCCCTTTCTGATTACCTCCAAACTTGACGTCTCCTCCAGATTTAAATTCCAGGTTTTAGAACATAGACTTTCTTCCCGTCATGTGTCGTGAGCACCCAGAGTCCAGGTACCATGACTGATGTCTCAATTGAGCTGTCAAGGACATCTGCAACAAATATTATTTTATCCTTAGGTACCCATATCTTTTTGGGTCCTCTTGGGTTAGAGTATTTAAAGTTCTGTTTGAACTTTGGATTAGCATAAGAGTTTCCAGAATGTGATGTATATTTAATATCATGTGTGTGTCCAAATTGAATTGTTTGTTCAGAGGTTTATATGTGAAAGTCATCTTAGCAACAAGTTTTGGTATATATGTCTCCTTCCCTTTGGGAGTTTCATATCCAATTCCTCTTCTGTTGTTCCCACTAACTCCATAGATCATTGAATCCATTTTGATTCTTTCTATGCTTTTAGCTAGAAAAGTTTGAAAGCTACAGTCATAATCTTTAAGAATATCTTTCGAACTTGACACATAATCTGAACTAGAATTTTTTTGAACTTTTTGAATTTCCTCTTTAAGTTTAAAATTATTTTCTTTGAGTTCAGATTTTTCTGTTTCATGTTTCTCAAGATCAGATGCAAGACTCTTTTTGAGTTTCTTGTATTTGATTTTGAGTTGACTATAGTTTTCCAGAAGTTCTGATAAACTTTCAGCAAGTTCAGCTCTAGTAAATTCAGAGAATACCTCTTTTGGTTCTAACTCACAGTCTGAGTCATCTGCTGGTAGCCATCAGAGCTAGGTTGGCGTTCTCATCTTCAGAATCAGATTCATCTTCAGAGGATTCTGAATCGTCCCAGGTTGCTATCATGCCTTTCTTTCTACCAAACTTTTTCTTTGGTTTTTCTCTTTGAAGTTTTGGACAATCACTCTTGTAGTGTCCAGGTTCTTTACATTCATAACAGATTATCTCTCTTCTGTTTGACTTTTTGTGTCCAGAATATTCTGGTTTATCTTCTGACTTCTTGAAGTTCCTGAACTTCTTCTGTCTATGCTTCCACATCTGATTGATCCTTCTGGAGAGCAAGGATAGTTCATCTTCTTCTGACGCAGATTCTTCAGAGTTTCCTTCTTCATCCTGAAAAGTGTTAGTTTCATATTTTTTAATTGTTTTAAGGGCAACAAACTTACCTTTCTTCTGAGGCTCCTGCTCATCAAGTTCTATCTCATGACTTCTTAAAGCACTGATAAGTACTTCAAGAGACACGTTGTACAGATCTTTTGATACTTTGAAAGCAGTGACCATAGGTGCCCATCTTCTGGGTAAACTTTTGATGATCTTCTTAACGTGGCCTGCCTTAGTGTATCCCTTATTCAGAACACTCAGGCCAACGATCAGAGTTTGGAACCTTGAGAACATAACTTCTATAGATTCACTTTCTTCTACTTTGAAGGCTTCATACTTCTGGATGAGAGCCAGAGCTTTAGACTCCTTCACTTGAGAGTTTCCTTCACGAGTCAGTTTGAGAGACTCAAACATATCATGTGCTGTATCTCTATTTGTGATCTTCTCATATTCCATTTTAGAGATAGAATTTAGAAAAATATTTCTAGCTCTGTGGTGATTTTTGAAATAAGCTTTTTGTTGTCTATCCATATTTTTTCTATTAATCTTGTTTCCTTCTGAGTCTATAGGATGTGTGTAACCATCCAAGACCATATCCCATAAATCACTATCATGACCTAGAAAGAAACTTTCTAGTCTATCTTTCCAATAATCAAAATTTTCTCCATCAAACACTGGAGGTTTGGTGTAGTTATTGTTGTTTTGTTCAATTGCCATTGTGTTTTATTTCTGGATCTTTTCCTGACACGGTTAAGTGTTTTACTCTCAGAGTCAAGCTCTAATACCAATTGAAGGGTGAGGAAACACTTAGAGGGGGTGGGGGTTGAATAAGTTTCTCTTTTTCTTTATCTAAAAGGCTCAACAATAATGGAAAGACACAATTATTTTTATCCTGGTTCATTTGAACTCAAACTACTCTAGTCCACCCGCCAAGGTGATTTCTCCTTTCTCAACAGGGACTTAATTCACTATAATCAAACAGATTACAATCACACAACAAAACTGTTGTGACTAACAATTCAAAGTACAAGTAAACTTACAAGTGACTAACACCACTAAGACTCAACCTAGTCCTAGCCTTCTTGAGAAATCTAACCAAACTTGGTCTCTCAAGGAACAATTACAAGAATTAAATCTTTACAGATAGTGAAATAAATTGCTTCTTAGAAAGCTATATCACAAACTGTGATTTTTCACTAAGATTAGTTTTTCACAAAGTGTTTGTAAAATGATTTGTGAGCAGCAGAATATTTTCACATAGTTGGGTTTTTGGCTTGCAAATAAATGATATTCTATTTATAGCACGGAAAAAACGACAGTTGCTGCCTTCAAAAGTGGAGAGCAATTAATGTTTGCGTGTTTGCTTGCAATATTGCATTTTCTAATGAACTAGCGTAGAAACTTGAGTGCATGTAGCTGTCTTTGCATTAAATGAACAAACGAAACTTGTCAGAGCATGTTTCCTGAAACTTGATAAGACTTGTTAGCTTCTCTATTCTATCAGAACTAGCTTCATAACTTGCTTCAGAATATGCTTGCAAAACTTCTTATCAGCGCTTGCTTGCAGAATACTTCTGAACATGGTTTACATGGAAACTTGCTAAGCTTTAGAGGATGCATAAAATTAGTTTCTTATCAGAGTCAGCATCAGAACTTGTGCTAAAACAAATAGTTCTTTCATCAAAGAACTTCTTCATTTATATTCAGCTCAGCACGTCAAAATGATTTTCATCTAGGAAAATACTTCAGTTAGAACATTATCTGAAACAAATAAATATGCTCATCAGAGTATCAATTATATAAAATATATTTTATTGTTATCATTAAAACTCTGAGATATGATCAGAACCAATCTTGTTCTAACAATATTTGTTATTGTTTTAATCGTGATGTGTTTTTATTTGTTGTTTATGTATGGTTTGTTGTAAAAAATGCTCTTAATGAATTTTTTTTTGTTTAGATCTTAAAAAAATGCAGATAGTGTGCATACAATATTTATGTTGTCGAGCTAGTAGCACGAGTGAGACAATTTTTTCGATTATGTCCGATCTGATGGCATAAACCACACTTTCTTTCTATCTTATCAAGGGAGTCCATTTTAATTGTGATACTCTTGTTTTTGGAACGACCCTTTTTATTCCTTTGCATTTGATTGTTGTGCTAAACTGCTTCCCCTTCGTACGCAGGCTAATCATCCGGTTTCGCTATCACTGGAAAGCCATTGTTGTATACGTTGAGCAAGTCTCGACCTTATAAATAGGAGAAAGAAGTAGTAATGTATCTTGATGAGCATACATAAATGTCGCAATGGCATGAGAGCAAGGCATATGAAAGGTTTGAAAATTTCTACAATCGCACCAACGAGATGGTAGTATAACCGTATACTATTGTCTTGGCAACCCCTATTTATGGTCGAGTGTCTCTTTGACAATGAAGTTATGGCTATATCGATTGAACCTTGTAACATGGTGAGTATTGGCTTTGGCACTTTCTTCCTTAATAAATTTCATGCAACTTTCACTTTATAGTTGTCCTGATTGTAACACCGCGTTTCACATTTCACCTATTTTTACAAACAACAAAGCCATCCTAAAATATGTTAATTTCACCAAAGAGGTTACTGGGAGGTTTTGTATGCCTTTGAAGACACCATTCACTAATTCAATAAGATTTGTTGTCATGTGGCCCTATCGTTGTCCATTGTCGTATGGCCTCATCCATTTCCCCACTTAAAGATTATCAATCCACCTACCTGCATCCGGATTTGACAATCTGATCTTGTCGTGATAGTGTTTGAACAAAGGTTGTGTTAATGCATACTATGCGTTCATAGCTGTTTTCCGAAGAGCCCTGTCTTTGATCTCCCGCATGAAATTTTGTACGATATGTCTAATGCAGTAGATATGCGTTAAAGGAGGATCATATATAGGTTGAAGAAAACATTTGATGATGGTTCATCTCCTCCCATGATGAAGTTTTTTATGTGCCAAGGGGTGTGTAGATTTCATTTGGAGGTATTTCAGGTAGAGCATCGTCTTCGGAATCATCGTTGACCATATTTTCAAACTCTAACTCTTCATCTTCCTCTTCTTCGTCAATGACATCTACTTCATCTTGTTCGTCTTTGATGGGATCAACCACTTATGACTCATTTGGTTGTGACAACTGAGGCTCTTGAAGCATAATGTATAACTCAATTGAGTCGTACCCTGAATACTCATGAGTAAAAAAACATATTTTGAAGGTCCTCGTCATCTTGAACCTCTACATTATAAAATATTATTTGGTTCTCACAAAAATAGGATTTTGGTAGAAGATGTGTAACACTGGATCTCGTTCAAGTTTGACCTCTAGTCGTTTTTTGAAATACGAGAAATTTGCTTTTCTATTTAAACAAAATTGGATTTTATCGGTGTTTCTAAATAAAATTCAAGAAACTTCACAATTGTACGTCTCACTATTGAAATGTGCACTGATAACATATTATGGTGAAGAAGACATTTTGTTTGAGTATGTGATAACATACGGTATCTGTAGGAGAATAAATAGGTGCAGTTGAATTAAACAAGACAAAATAGCCTGGCCATTCAGGCGCCAAGTGGGATGGTGCATCCACTTAATATTGGCCTTATGCCCCAAGTGGGATGATGCATCCCTTTTAGGCCTATCACATAGCCTGTATGCAACCTACATTACGCCTATGCCTGCTGTGATATGGTGGGAGAACTGACTTGGGTGTTTTGCATTTTATCGCAAATGTTGCGGTTATCAAGAGTCGCCACCGACTTTTCTTTTATCCAAAAGGAAAGGTGAAAAAGCACAGGAAAGACCTTTGAGATTATTTCTTGAGTTCGGGGGGGGGGGGGGGGGGGTAGATTATGAAAAGGGAAGGTATTAGCACCCTTTTCATCCATGGTTTTCCATGAGCTCTTAGTTACTTGCTAGATCACTTTCTTTTGTTTGAAAATGTGCTTTGTGTGGTTTTTGAAAGTATTTTGCAAATATGCCATTGTTTTAGGCAAACTTTGTAATGATTCTCGTTCGTAAGAATGTATACAAAGGTGTTGATCTTTTGAAAATGTTTTCAAGTTTGAAAGATGTTTTTTTTTTGAAAGTGTAGGTGCTTGTTTTTTGAAAATATCAAGGATGTTTTTGTTTTGAAATGGAGCAAGTAACTAGGAACAATATACCTACTCAAAAGTCTTTCATGTTCATTTCCTTTCTCCTTTGACATTGTTATCTTACCATTGATTTGGTAAGTAACCCTATCTTTGGATGTTAAAGGGACGGGCATGGGTCATTGTATAACCATGATTAGTAATGTTGCAAGGTATATTAGCATTTTTCTTTTAGGGACTAAGATCATTTTGAAAGACAACTTTTGATAGCGTCATTGAGGGAATATGATCTTGTATTTTGCTTG
This sequence comes from Vicia faba, assembly GCA_948472305.1. NCBI lineage: Eukaryota > Viridiplantae > Streptophyta > Magnoliopsida > Fabales > Fabaceae > Vicia > Vicia faba. The sequence continues at coordinate 674,746,932 of OX451736.1, forward strand.
TCTTTGCCAAGATACCTCACATGCGTAATATGGTCATTTTTGTAAGGCAACCAAGTGGATTTATCCTAGGGGTGCTTGTGTGCAAGTGTATTGATTTTCATGCTTTGTTTTTGTCTTGATTAGGGTTTGCTATTTTGTTGGTTTTAGTCTTTCCATACAAAACCCTAATTACTAGCATTTGTATATAAAGTGATAAATTGCGGAATTTAAAATTACTACGCTATTACAATACTTATGGGAGGGGGTGTACAAATTACAAATGGGGAGTATTGCAAGAAAATTAAACCTAATTATCTAATACAACCATATTGAATATGTACAAATAATTGAATAAATATATAAATACAAGAATATGAAAAAGAGATGATTTTTATTTGGTTTTCATAAAAAGGGCTTAATCTAAACCTAATTAAAAAAATGATTATTTAAAAATAAAATAAAATAAACTTAAACTAATTGAGAAAAGAAATTAAATTAAAAAAGATTTTTTTTAGGGTTTTTATGAAGAAAAAGGGTTTTAAGTTAAATAATAATAAAAAAGTAAAAAGTAAATAATTAAAAGAAAACTAAATTCTAAATTAATTTTAATTAAGAAAATAAATAAATCATTAAACCTAAGTCTAAATATTTAATTATTTAAAAGAGAAATTAATTTGTTTTAAGAAAATGTTTTTAATATTTTTGTTTTATAAGAAAATAAAATGAATAAGAGTGAATAAAATATTTTTGGATTTTTCATGATTAATGAAAATAATAATAAAAATAAATAAAAATAATTGAAGAAAAAAGAAAAGAAAAGAAAATATAACAATTAAAGTCAGGGGGGTTAAAAAAATAGAAATGGTGGTTAACAGTAGTAAAAGGGGCGCTAGGCCCAAAAGTTTTTTTTTGTTCAAGTCAGAAAACAAAATAAAAATCAAATAAATGGGCTTGTGTCAAAAAGCAAATAGGGGGGTGAGAAGCCAAAAATAATGTTCCAGGCCCAAAATAAATCAGCGCCCTCTGGTGATCTAGTGTGGGTAGCCTTGAAGGGTGTATCATGGGGACGTGCATGTGAGGTGTTGGATTTAATGGCTTGGTTGATCTGATGGTAATGGAGAAAGGCACATGGTACACGTGTTGACTTTGTTTGCATTGAACCTGAAATAAGAAAAATTGAAAAAACAAAATGGTACCGCCGGGGCTCAAACTTAAGTCCCTATAGTCACAGGCGCGCGCTTCTACAACTGGGGTGCCTATACATCCGTTTATTAATACGAAACCATAAATATATATTTGAAACACATTCCTAGGCCCGTATCATCTTCAACCTCGCGCCAGACCATTCAACATAATTTTTGAAATTGCTATCTCTCTCATTTCTCAACCATTTTCAAAAGTACAAACATGAAAGTTGCTGGAAATTTCATCACGAATCCAACCATGTAAATAACTTAAGCTAACAATCAAAGATGAGTGAGAGTTTTTCTGGCCCTAATTTAAAACCTAAAAATTTTAGAAACTTCAACTCTAAAATTCTCTAAGCTCAGACCATATAAATGTAAGCTATGGATATGTACAGCTTCGTGGCAATGGTATCTACATTTTATCTTCACAAATCAGAATCAAACGATGCTTGTATGAAGAGATAGAAGTTTGAAAACTTACCTCTTGCAGCTAGAGTCGTGTATGGATTTTGAGAAACCTTTGAGATGGCCTGATGATTTCTGTAGCTTTCCCGGACCTCCTTGAGTGTGTTCCAACTCCTGCTTTGCTTTGAGGATGACTGAAACTCTCAACTCAAGTCCAGTTGTAAGCTTCAGTTTTGAAAAATGGTGGATGGTGATGGAGGGGTTACAGTCAGGAAACAGGGGCCTGGATCACTTTGATATGATGTATATTAAGTGTTTGAATGGTTAAAACTCAATACGCACGAGTGGATTTTGAGATGGCTATGTGAGGTTCAAAACTGTCAAGTTATGACAGATTCTGAGTTGCAGAGTGCTTGGGAGTGTTTTTGGGGTCCTTTAACTCGTGTGTTATGTTGCAATAGACTTGTGTATATGTATTAAAAAGGTTAGAGATCAAATGCACTCAAGGTTTCTGAGTTCTAGCCTTTTGGCTCTATAACTCGCTTTTGAAGAAAAGTGAGAAGACAAGTCTCAAAGTGTTGTACCGGCATGGTCTGAGTTGGTAGAGGCCTTATACATGTTTCTTTTGGTTTTGACTTTGCTTGTGTGCATAGATAACAATTGGGAGGCTCAATAAGTTGACAATTGCAAAAGTAATGCTTTATCAAAATGGAAATGGCAACTTTGTGCCATAAATGGAAATGTAACTTGGATAAAGGCTCAAGTGCTTGGATTAAAGCTCTAACAGCTATGTAAACATTTAATTATTGAGTGACAAACAAGTTTGAGGCCTGAAAAGCAAAGATTGTGCAGCCTAGGCTTGGATTTGAATTTTTGTTAATCATGAAATGACTTGTAATTTAAGTTTGAAAACCCTAACTTCATCTCTTCGATTCTCCTTGCTCACAAATGATCTCAAGGAGTTCTTAGACATTTTGGAAAGCTTGTAATGTTCTCTACAACCCCTCTTTAAATCACTTTTGAAAATTACCCTTGAAACTATATGGAAAAGTTCCATGAAGTTAGGCCAAAATCCTGCCTAAACACGGGCAAAATTTCACTAAGTGTTTAATTTCAAGACCATGACTTTACGAATTAATAACTTGAGATCCAAGAATTTTTAGAAGAAGTTGTGTAAAACAATGTTTTAGATATCATGGAGATCTACAACTTTCATGTTGAAAGTTTCTTCTGAATCATCTTGCATCATGATGAAAAATTCGCTCAAAGTTGTGAAAAAATATGAAGTTTTAAACACAAAAATTTCTAAGTTAGAAAACTTTGACTTTTCAAAATGAAATCTTGACTTTTTGATTTCTTGATGAATAAGTTTCATATTTTGACATGTTTTGATGAATTGTGATCTTTGACATTGGATTTTGACCAAAAAAGTCAAAGTTTGACTTTTCAATGTACAGTTGACTTTTGATCAGTTGACTGAAAATTCACTATCAATCCAATTGATCTTGAGCAATGTTTTGGGTCATGCCATTAGGTAAAAATGATGCAATTGAACTCTTGAGATCATGCTTCAAACCAATTGACCATTTGCTAGGTCAAAAATCAGAAATTGCCTTTCCTCAATCAAAACCCTAATTTTGACCATTTTGCCCTTTTGATGATTTGATCAAAATTCTTGAGAAATTATGGTCCAAACTTGATCAAATGATACGTATGAGTTTATAATGTTGATGTGGATAAACAATTATGAAGTTTGACTATAAATTGGCCAAAGTTGATTTTTTCCCCAATACAGTTGATTTTTAGGCCAACTGCTCAATTGACTGAGCAAAAGTGTGATCCAAGGCTTGAAACTTGACATGAGTAATCTTGGGGGTTCATAATGATCCATGAAAGTCATATTAGGCATTTAAAGTTCAATTATCCTTGTGCAATCTCAAACCCTAATTTTAGTCATCAGTGCTCAAGGAGGTGTCTTGAGTTGATCAACCCTAGTGTAGTCTTGAACCAAGAGAGATCTTTGTGAGAAAATATTTGATAAATGAGAGGGAAAATTTTAGGGTACAACAGCTGCCCCTGTTCAATCTTCTTAAACCTGAAGAGTTAGATTGGCGGATTTGCCATTCGTGACTTGAAGGTGGAATATGATTGGACACTAGAGTGCCCATAAATTTGCACTCGAAGATGTAATGGTTGATGGTATAGGGAATGGGCTTAAAGATTCCATTTGGAGAGGTGATGGAAAGTTGCTGGAGATGGGCTTGTAGATGCCATCCAAAAATGATTGTTGAACCGTATTTGTAAGCTGAAACTGAATGAGTATCATAATGGCGCCCGTGTATGGAGTGTATCTGTACTGTATCTTGAAATAGAATCTGAATGAGTATCAGAATGGCGTCCGTGTCTGGAGCGTATCTGAACTGAATTTGAGAGCTGAATCTGAATGAGTATCAGAATGGCGTCCGTATCTGGAGCATATCTGAACTGTATTTGAAAGCTGAATCTGAATGAGTATCAGAATGGTGTCCGTGTCTGGAGCTTATCTGAACTGTATCTTGAAAGCTGAATCTGAATGAGTGTCAAAATGACACCCGTGTCTGGAGCGTATCTGAACTGTATCTGAAAGCTGAGTCTGAATGAGTATCAGAATAGCGTCCGTGTCTGGAGTGTATCTGAACTGTATCTTGAAAGCTGAATCTGAATGAGTATCAGAATGGCATCCGTGTCTGAAGTGTATCTGAACTATATCTTGAAAGCTGAATCTAAATGAGTATCAGAATGGCATCAGTGTCTAGAGCGTATCTGAACTGTATCTTGAAAGATGAATCTGAATGAGTATCAGAATGGCGTCCGCGTCTGGAGCGTATCAGAACCGTATCTGAAAGTTCAGCTGGTCGTGTAGATAATCGTCCTGACTTATCTCAGATATCAATTTCTGAACTTTGTAAATTGTTGATGATAGCTACTGCTGACTGATCTTTCCTGGAGAGATGAAAGATTAGTTGTATGCAATGTCATGATATATGAAATGCATTGCATAAGGATGTTCTCAATAAAATGAATGAGATTATGTCGTATGCGTTCGTGTTGTCAATATTATGACGTATGGAAGCGATGTATAGGCATATAAGCTATTCTGCTGTAATACTTTAGGGAAAATAAATCCCTAACGGCTGCTGGGGAGTGGAGTGTAAGTCTTCATGTTTTGAAGTGCTGATGAGTTGATGAGCTTCTATTTGGTAGAGAAATAAACTTTGTTGTAAGGGAAACGCCGTGTATTACTTGTGAAATCCTGTTGGGGAATCCTGAGAAATTGGGCGACTTCTACTGGGGAGCGATAACTTGAAGATTTGTTCCACTGGGGATTAAGCTGCACACTGTGGGAATTTTATGGAATAGTTTAAATATATTATCCTATTTCTTAAAGCCATTAGTGATTGTCTTTTATTTTTGCTTATTTGTAAACAGTAGTTATGTTCAAATGCATATGCTCAAAAATAAATCATTGGACGTTTTTGTAAACAAAGCACAAAAATAAAGAAAAACAGATAATTTTTCACTTTCAAAGGGGTATCTTTGTATTAACTTGAATAAGTATTTTGTACAATGAGACGAACATCCTAGTAAGAGAATGTCGTCGTAAAAAATGAAAATTTGATACAAAGAAAAGATATCTATGTGCAATAATCCCATGGGGTTCCCATTCTTCTATAGCCTTCGTGTCTCTGAGCGTCTTGTCCACTTGCTGCCTTGTCCGAAGTTGATTGGATTGATCAGAACCGTTGAGTTTGTCATTTGAAGCCAAAAGGTTGTCCGTAAAGGTGATCCAATGGGACATAGTCGTACGCTTTAATTCCCTAACTTTTTCCTGGACCGCCCTTTCGAATTTTCAGTCCACCAGGATACCCTTTTTTGCCCAAGTTGCCCTTTCGGGTTTTCAACTTGCCGGGTGTACAGATTTTTTTTTGTTGTATCCCTAATTTTTGCCCGAACCATTTTGGTTCGCCGGGATGCCCTTGTTTTGCCTAGGTGTATCAACCTAGAGGGTCTCTTATGAGTAGTATCTTTTGACTATGTCCGTGTTCACAGGGTGCGGCAGGTCGTCGCCATCCATAGTGGTTAAGATTATTGCTCCACCAGAGAATATGCTTTTGATCACAAATGGCCCTTCGTATGTAGGAGTCCATTTTCCCTGGGATCACCTTGCGGCAGTATGATGCGCTTGATCACCAAATCCCCGACTTGATACACTTGGCATCTGACCTTTTTGCGGAAAGCCTTAATCATTCGTTTTTGATACATTTGACCATGACAGACAACAATAAGCCTTTTCTCATCAATCAAGTTTAGTTGATCAAGTCGAGTTTAGATCCAATCGTCTTTATTCAAACCTGCATCCTTCATAATTCTCAGATAGGGGATCTGGAGCTCAATAGGCAAGACAACCTCCATGCCGTATACCAGAGAGTAGGGTGTTTCCCCGATTGATGTACGTGCCGTGGTACGATAACTGTGGGGAGCGAATGGTAGCATCTCATGCCAGTCTTTGTACGTGACTGTCATTTTCTGTACGGTCTTTTTGATGTTCTAATTTGCGGCTTCGACAACACCATTCATCTTTGGCCGGTAAGGGGAAGAATTATGGTGCTGGATCTAAAATTGCGCACATAGTGCAGTGATCATAGTGTTGTTGAGATTTGTACCATTGTCAGTAATGATCCTCTCCGGAATACTGTACCGACAGATGAGATTCTATTTGATGAACCGGGCTACAACATTCTTGGTAACGGAAGCGAAAGAAGCCGCCTCAACCCACTTTGTGAAATAGTTAATGGCCACCATGTTGAAGCGGTGTCCATTAGAGGCCGTGGGCTTGATTTCTCTAATCATATCAATTCCCCACATCGCGAATGGCCAGGGAGCAGTCAGGACAATCAGAGGAACTGGAGGTACATGCACTTTGTCAGCATAGAACTGACACTTATGACAAGTGTTTACCGTGGTTTTTGGTAAACAACTGCTGATCCTCCAAAAAGGAAAGTCCTTTTGGTTACTCGCGGGATCGATCAGATTGATTCAAGAACATATGCTAACTTTTATACTGGGTTGATGTAAAATAAAAGAAATCCAGGAAGAACGCAGGTTCGACCAAAGATAAGATACTTGTGGTTTTGGAGAGTAAGAAAGTTAATAGAAATGTTGAAATGCAGGTAAAGATGCAGGAAAAGTAACTTTGCGAAATAAGATCAAAGCAATGTAAAAAGACTTTATTAATGAAAAGTGGTGTTTCCAACGTACATTTCTCAATTTATCCTTTCTCACACAACGGGTACTTGGACAATATTTGAGTAACTAGCACAATAGGTTGAACACCCGGAAAAACTACACAAATTTCCTATTTTATACTAAAAACTATGTAACCGTCGAGGGGTGGTTCTGCTCTAAGATGAGGACAAGTGTCCTCTGCATGTCCCTCGACCTCTAGCTTCCAGGCACGTTGCTTTCCTTTGGCCGCTGGCGAAACCGTCTTTCCCTCCAATAATTAAAATTCAAATGTCCCTCGCCTTTGGTGTCGACGCGAAGGTATTTTCTTCTAGTCGAAGGTCATAAGACCTTCTCATTCGAAATCTTGATAGTGAGTCCTGGTCGAAGACTAATATGTAACTTAGATATTTTCTCGAAGTTATTTCACACATCGAAACATTCTCCAGCTTGGTTTTATTTATTCCATTTTTGGTCTAAAAGACCAACATATAGTAGGTGTCGAATTCAGGAGCCAACAAATTGCCCCCCAAAAATGTCTATTTCAATGCCAAAAGAAATAACCATTCTTTGATCTTTCTGTTCGACACCTGTCTCTCTTGCTGTCCACAAAGGCCTGACGTGCGCTTTTCGTCTTCCAACAGCTGCCGCTTTCGAAACCCATCATTACTCTTTTTCCTAAGACGTCTTTTCCAACTGCCGTTACCATGCTGCCATGATGACCATTATTCCTAGAACCTAGGCAAGCATGTCAAAACATTTCCCATCATCTGCACGGTAAACGCTTCATGGTCTGCCACGTGCCCCACTATCTTCATAGCATTAAATGGCTTTGACGAGACACATCCCTCTCTGAAGACTATAAATACTCTTGAGCCTCTTCATTTAGAACTTTCACAACACGAAGTATTTCTAAGTCTTCTGCATAAAACACCTTGCATTGTCATCTTCGCCTCTTTCTAATCTGCAAAAATGGCTTTCCTTTCTAATGCACCAAACAACCCCAAACCTAAAAATGCTGCTGATATCCAAAGCCAACCAGAGATCTTTCCTACTAGCCCTTCTCCTGCTTCGACTGATGGGCCACGGTTTGTTTCTGAACCCACGACTAGTGAAAGGCGAGAGGCGTATGATTCCCAGCTTCTCATTCCTATTAGGTACTCTGAAGACATATACGCTATGTCTGGTCCACTGTCCACATGCATCAAGAATCCTATGAAGAACCGTGCCTTCTTCCCCACTCATCCAAGACTCAAACCTATAGGCTGCGTGAAGAAGCCCAGGGACGATCCTGAGGATGCGACTCTTGCCAACCAGCAACATACTCAGACCACGAAGGACATTAACCTTAAATTTATGAACAAAGGGACCAGGATCTTTCAATCATACCCTAACCTCTCTTCAGAGTATTCAGATTGGTTAAATAAGGTGGAGAAGGCACAAACCTCTGTCTGGAAAGAAATGGGGATTTATGATTTGGTGATGCTGTCGAAGACAGGATTATCTTATTGTCCTCTTATATTGGTATCTTCGCTATATTTCTGGGATAGCTCCCACTTCATATTTCATCTTCCATGTAGGATGGTGACCCCAACCCTCTTTGACATATCAGTGATTACGGGTCTTCGACCAACTGACAATTATTTCGATCTTGAGGACCTATCTAAAGATGTTATTGGGTTTTCAACTACAAAACCCACCTACACCACCTTCATCAACCACTTCCATGATAAATCCTCCAGTACGGTGTCGGAGGTGGAACATATAGCTTTTCTGGCTATGTGGTTATCCTGTTTCGTTTTCTGCACCAAGTCGCTTCAGATGACTAAGAAAATGCTCACGCTTGCGACACAACTTCATCATGGCTACCCCCTCTGTCTGGCCGAATTGATTCTGGCCAATCTATATGAGTCCATCAACAATGGTGTGACTCAACTCAAGGTCATACGAGATAGGGCAAGCCTGCTTCTTTCTGGCCCTTTCTGGCTTCTCCAACTTTGACTCAATGCTACCTTCGAATCTTTTCTTCCCTAGAAGAATAAGATCAATGAAGCGGCCCCAGAAATCCTTAACAGGAGGGTCGAAGGTACGAAACTTGCTTTGCTGACTCCTACTGACGAAGGTCAACAGTTTCAAAAGGCCTTCACAAGCTTCGTGATGATGTTTACGGAGCGCAAACGTTTTGTTTCGACCATGGCTCCTTTTGCCAGTCGAAAAGTCGACCCATAATGGTTTACTAGACCATTTCCTTCGACTGAGGAGGAAGACTTGGAAGACGAATACGTGGGCATGTGGGAGTTGTTTCTTTGACCCAGAATCATACCACTAAGATTCAAGAGCTCAAAGAATAAATTAAGTTTGATTGCTTACCAACCAAATCTTGTCTCTCGACAATTTGGAATTGTCCAGTCACTCCCATCACCCATTTATCCTCGAGAGAAACTGCTATTATTTTACAACGCAGGCTACTCAGAGGATGCTGCTACCAATAATATTGGTAGGTGCGCTGGTCGAACCGTACTAACCATGTTCGACTTCAACCTCAATTTTTTGTGTTCTGGCAATTTTGAAGGGTGGTGGAGGCAGTATTATGATGAGGAGTTCTTTGATGAGAAGGACTTCGCCCACCACCTTTGTGAGGCATTTAAACTGGTCCTTGACAGGATCAAGAAAGGTATTACTTCTTTTCTTTTTCTCTTTGTCTCAGATTTAGTCATTCGATGCTCAACTTATCTTCATTCTTTGTATAGCTGTCAAGAGGACCACTACGAAGAAGGCTGCTGAAAGCAATAAAGGGGGAGATCCTTATGCTAACCCTTCGCCCAAGGTATTTACTTTCTTCTATACCTTTATTCTTTACGATCATCTGATATGGATACTGATTTCTTCGACTTATCTTTCTCGGTATTCAGAAAACTACCCCCAAGAAACGGAAGGTCCAGGTGATCGAGATCTCTAGTGACGAAAAAGAGGAATCTCCTCATGTTCCTCTGAAGAGACAAAGGTTAAAGAAACCATCTCTTGCGCCTGAGCCTCGTCCTACAACAAGAATTAAGATCACAGCTACGAGGCCTCCTCCTATAGTTATCAGAGAGCCTACTGAACAAGAAGTAGCTGCCAGGCTAAACAATCCCAGTGAGAGCGATAATTCCAGTCCCGATGCTGAAGTTCCAGTTCAGGTATTTGCTTCGACAAACAATCACTTACTTCTTGAACTAATCCTTTTCTCTATGAGAGTTTTGAAAAACAAAACTCTTGTAATCTTCAGGATACTGCTGGCACCTCCAATCAAGTCCCTACTCCTGTCAAAGGAACTATCACTCTATTTAATAGTGAGGGAGATCCTACTTATAGGCCTTCTTCAGCAAAAGGCTCCTTCATGAGTTCAGCTGATGAAGTAAATCAAACTTCTAAACCTCAGGATGAAACCATAAAGGAAGTAAATGAAACAACAAAATCCTTTAGGCTATTTGACTGCCATTCTAGAAGGGATAGAGAGTTCTTCTGACCACAGTGTCTCGACTGCGTCTTGAAAGTCTACTTCGACCTTTTCTCTTGATGAGGCACATCAGAAGGTCAAGGCACAAATCTTCAAAAGAGATTTAATGTTAACTCTGGAGGGAGAACCCACTGCTCCTTCTTTTCTGAAGACTACTCTGAGGGCTGTCGATCTCCTCATTGCTTCTCCAGATGTGGCTAACGTTATCTTGGATTTAATCTCCACTATCGACCAAGTGTCAGTGGACTATAATCGTCGAAGGACTCTTCATCGTGAAATTGAAGAGACCAACATCCATGTAGCTTCTTCCTAGAACGCTGCTACCGAATCAACCTCTAAAGTAAAAGAGCTGTCGAACGCCCAAGAGGCTAGGCAGAAAGAGGATGAGGAGATAAATCAAGACACTTCCAAAATGAGGGCGCAGATCGAGGAGTTGGAGGCTAAAATTGTTGCCAATGATAAAAAGAAAGAAGAACTCCTCGCCGTTAACACTGAGTCAGAAAGCCAAGAGGAATTGGCTGAAGGGTTAGGACACGCTGATCGGCTCAATCACTTGATGCTAAGCTTGAAACCCTCCATCAGTCGAAGGTTTTATGTGATCGGTGCCTGGAATTACAAATAATTAAATACCTTCAGATCAAGGCTAATCTCCCTTTTTGAATCCTGTTTCTTTTATCTATGTAATCACTCGTTGTAATGACTTCAAAGCCATTTTGGCTATTTTTAATGAAATTTAAATTTCTATTTTGGCATTTTCTTTATTTGACTGTGACTATACATTAGTTATTTTGACCTCTTGAAGCATAGGTCAATATTTTTTCAAGTATTTACCATTCACCCTCATAAGTCTTTGATCTTCATTTAACTCCTCAATCTCATAGGCTCCACCAGAGAAAGCTTGGATGACCCTGAAAGGTCCTTCCCACTTAGGGGACCATTTTCCCAAATTTCTATCTTTTCGATCCATTGGAAGAATTACCTTCCATACTAGATCCTCAGGCATAAATGTTTTAGAATTTACTCTTCGATTGTAGGATTTCTCAACCCGTTTCTTCTGTAGTCTCAAAAGATCCAAAGCTTTCAACCTTTCTTCGTCCAGGTCAACTAGTTCGTCTAACATCATATTCCAATAGATTTCAGAAGGGATATCCTGATGTTTCTGAATCCTCGTCGACTGTAGGCAGATTTCCACTGGCAACACTGCATCATGACCATCAGTTAGGCGAAATGATGTTGTTCCCTTGGCCTCTTTAGGACAGGTTCGACATGCCCATAAAACTTGATCTAGCGTCTTATGCCAGTTTCTAGGTTTCTTTCCCACGCGTTTCTTTATTAAACTGATCACTAGCTTATTTGCTGCTTCGACTTGGCCATTAGCTTGCGCATAGTAAGGTGTAGACGTTAACAGTTTGAACCCCATTTCTGTAGTAAAGTCTTGAATCTTTCGACCAGTAAAGACTGATCCTTGATCTGTTGTTATTGTTTCAGGGATTCCAAATCTATATATAATGTACTTTTGAATAAATTCAATGACACTCTCTTGGTCTACATTGACTAATGGGATTGCTTCAATCCACTTAGTAAAATAATCAATGCCCACCAATATGTATTTCTGGCTTTTAGAAGACGCTGGTCGAATCTCTCCAATAAGATCTAAAGCCCATCCTCTAAAAGGCTAAGACTTCACGATCGAGTGAAGTTCTCTTGTCGGCACATGCTGAATACCTGTATGTACTTGACATTCTTGGCATCCTTTTGCAAACTCAACACAATATTTTAACATAGTGGGCCAATATAGTCCTTGTCGAAACAACAACCATTTCATCTTATGGCCTACTTGGTGTGCTCCACACGCCCCAACGTGTATGGCGGAAAGAGCTATATACGCTTCTGTTTCACTTAGGAATTTTAGTACCACACCTTCAGGTGTTTTCTTGAATAATTCATTTCCCATTAATACATAGCCCAGTGCCCTATATTTTATTTTTCATTCTGTCGAAGCCGTTGGATTCTGTAAATAATCTACTATAGGCTTTCTCTAATCTTGTTCTGTTAGATTGTCTATGAACGAAATTTCAAAATTTTCGTGATCGGTGCATCCCAACATTGTGGTCTTCAAATCCATCGGAGACAGTAGATGCCACTCTCCCTCTTACTTCGATCGCCTGTTGTAGTTTGTCTCTCGAAACTTTATACCTGGAAGCGATCTGCGCTAAATCATTATCCCCTTGATTTTCCAATCTGGGTATACGTCGAATGTTAACTACTTCGAAGTTATTCAACAACCGCCTGGCTATTACAAAATACATGATAAGATTTTCCTTTATGCATTTGTATTCTTTCGTAACTTGTTTTAGGACTAACTCTGAATCTCCAATTATTTCGACTTGAGTTGCCCCCAATTCCAACAAGATTTCAAGGCCTGCGATTAAAGCTTCGTATTCAGCCTCATTATTTGAACAATCCCCTTCTATCTTGTACTTAAATGTTGTTGGAATTTTGTTTGGAGAAATAATGAGAACCCCGACTCCAGTTCCGTCTTTATAACTAGAACCATCAAAGTATAACATCCAAGGTTCAATCTCTAAATAATTCAATGATTCCTCTTTTATAGAGTGGTCGACTATAAAGTCTGCTACCACTTGACCTTTCACGGCCTTGAGAGGCATAAAGGTTAATGAATACTCAGTTAATGCAAGTGCCCATTTGCCAATTCTACTGTGCAAAATAGGTTTCGACAACATATATTTGAAAACATCAAAATGAGACGAAACATAAACATCAACTGGCTTTATATATTGCTTGGGTTTTTAACATGAGTAATAAAGACATAAGCATAGTTTCTCAACCTCGTTATATCTAGTTTCTGCATCATTTAAAACTCTACTGAGGTAATAGATGGGCCTTTCAACACCATTCTCATCCTCTTGAGCCAACATGCTCCCTAAAGTTTTATCAGATGCAACTATGTACAATCTCATACTTCTACTTCTACAAGGAGGTACCCGAATAGGTGGCTTGGTGAGGTACTCTTTGATTTTGTCGAAGGCCTCTTGTTGTTCTTGCCTCCATTCAAATCCTCCTTTGCTGAGTCGAAGTAGTGGTGAAAAGGCTTGCGTTTTCCCTCTGAGGTTGGATATAAATCTCCTTAAGAAATTTATCTTCCCAAGTAGGGACTGCAATTCCTTCTTGTTGGTTGGCGCTTTGGCTTCCAAAATAGCTTTGGTCTTGTTCTGCTTTATCTTGATTACCTTTTTATGGACCACAAAGCCTAAGAAATATCCTGCTTTGACACCAAAAGTGCACTTTAGAGGATTCATCTTCAGACCATAGCGTTTCATCCTCTCTAAGGATTTTCGAAGATGGTCCATGTGAGTCTTCCCTGAAACAGATTTAACAACAATATCATCAATATAAATCTGCATAAAAGTTTCTATAAAATCATGGAAGATCGAATTCATTTCTCTCTGATATGTTGCCCCTGCATTTTTTAGGCCAAAGGGCATCACTACCCATTCGTAAGTGCCTAAGGCCCCAGGGCAACGGAATGCTGTTTTCGACACATCCTCTTCAGCAATAAAAATTTGATAATATCCAGAGTATCCGTCAAGCATACTCATGTACTCGAAACCAGCGATAGAATTGACAAGCATTTCCGCCACCGGCATTGGATATTCATCTTTGGGTGTTGCAACATTCAGATCTCTGAAATCAATGCACACCCTTAAGGTGCAATTTTTCTTTATAAAAGGCACTATATTTGCAATCCATTCGACATACCTGGTCGTTCGGATGAACTTGCATCTCAGCAGTCTTTCTACTTTCATTTTGATCTTTGACAGAATCTCTAGTGCAAAGCGCCGTGGAGTTTTCTTGACGGGCTTCTTTCCAGGCTTTATTGGCAATTGCAGTTCCACCAAACTTCTGCCGAGACCAGGCATTTCGTCATCATCCCATACGAAGCAATCCTTGAACTCTTTTAGCAATTGGATCATTTCGACCTTGAGTCCTGGATCCATCTTTGCGCTGATGTACATTGGCTTTTTCACAGGACCTTCGCCTAGGTTTACCTCCTCCAAAGGGTATTGTGCTAACATTTTAACATTGTTCGCCAACGGGTCCTTTTCGAAACCTAGAGGTTCGTCATCATAGATGGCGTCTAACCTCTGATCTCGACAGTCTTTTACTTCCAAGTCGGGAGGCTCTGGGTTGAAATTTTTCCCAGGGCATTTTTTAGAAGAGACCTGCTCATTGGCTTCAAGAGCCATATACTTAACCTCAGCCTCCAAGGCTGCTATCATTCTATTTTCGGCTACATATGCCGAAATCTTTTGCAAAGTTTGTGACTCAGTCATCGTCACCAAACTCACTTCCCCAGCTTGTTGGCCGTATATCATCAACTCCTCCATAGTCGATGTTTGACAAGTCTTCTCTATCCCACTGAAAACCGTAGTCAGAGTGTAGATATAGAGAGCAGAAGGCGTTAGGTGCTAGAGTTAGATCGAACTCAGGGGGGTTACATGGCCCTATATGAGCCAAATTTATGTCGAAACTATTCTTTCCGACACTGTTGATTTCTCCTAAGTAATAGCTTTGATCTGCCTCAATGTTTTCCACGATACCATCGGGACGCCATATCGTGACCCTCAGATGCATCGAGGATGGCACTGCACCGATGCCATGTATCCACTCTCGACCCAAGAGCAGATTATAGTTTGGTTTTGCTGAGATCACCATGAACATGGTGGGTCGAAGGACTGATCCCACTCTGAGATCTAGTTGTATGACGCCCATTGTGGTTCCAATACCTCCCTCATAGTTGGACAGGACCATGTTGTGGGGTTTGATGTCAGCATCTCCCTTTCCTAGTTTTCCCAGCATGAATTATGGAATTATGTTTATGGTCGCCCCACAATCGACCAGGATTTTGTTTATAGTTACTTCCCCTATCTTTGCTCTGATGAACAGGGGTTTGAGATGATTTTTCATCGCCTCCGTTGGTGGCTCGAAGAAAGCGTTCTGTTCTTCCACGCAGCCATTATTGATTACATAGTAACACATTGGCCTGTGTCTGGCCATCTCTTGCTCGACCATCAAGTCAGTTTCCTCAACTTCGACCTGACGATTGTATTCTCTAGGCAGCATCGATATGACATTGACCATGATGTCTAAAGTGTCATCAGAGTCGGAGTCACCCTCACTATTCGACCCAAATTCTTCCGGCCACACCATAGGGTTACTCTTTATAGGTTTCCTTTGTTTTCTTTGCATATTGGTGCTAACCTATGGGTGAGGCTCTGCTGCCTCTTTTTCGGATTTTTGCCGTCTTTGGAATCTTCTCCATTGCGAATGGGACATAGGGTTTTTCCCTTTGTAATTGCTCGATATATGAGCCATTTTATTTGATGTAGAAGCATGGTACTCTTTTCTGTAGTCCAAAGAGGAACCTCTTAGCACGTCGAACACCTGCCATCTCTCTTCATTGGGCCTCTTTCTGCCCATGGTATTAAGCCAAGTATCTCTAGGTACTATAGTTGGAGGCTGAAAAGTTGGTGGCCTCTTTACCTGACTCACAAATCCTTTTTGATGTCCCCTTCTAGGATCGAATCTAACTTCTAGACCCATTTTTGGTTGGGCATTGGTGCCCTATTTAGCTTTCACAATTCTCATACGTTATATGTGTTCTGCGGCTTTCTTGTCAAAAATAGAGCTTCATCTAGGGCACAACATCACTTCCGATTTTTTCTTCTGGCATCTGTGTAGAAAGTCTTCCAGATCTTCGTTCTCCTTTGGAAATTCCGTTTTATTCACTTCCTCCTGTCGAATAGCTTCTTCTGAAGCTTTAGCGTCAGAGACTTCAACCATGTTAACCTCCATGTTGCTCTTGGCAACGAGATTCATTTTCTGCATTTTAGCCTCTAAGTTCTCTGTCGAACCTTTCACAGCAGCCAAGTAAGAACCTGTGGTGGTTCTTTTGTTGGAGCTCTCAACAACTCCTTTGTTTTTGTGTGGGTCTTCAGTAACCCTTTTACTCGAGCCTTCAATTACCCCTTTATTCAGTTTCAGGCCTTCAATGCCCTTTTTGTTTGAGCCTTGGGCAACTCTTTTGTTCAAATCTAGGCCTTCAGTGGCCTTTCTCACTCCTTCGATAGTTTTCCTAGATATGTTTCCAGTAAAACTTCCAAAGATGGGTTTAGTAATGAAGTCTTCGGAAACTTCCACCATGTGAATACCGACTGGCTCAACATAATGCGCCTCCATCTGCAGTGGGTTTGCATCAATTTTCATCGCTGGCTTATCAATGAATTTTAGTCTTCCTTCTTTAAGCGCTTGTTGAACAAGATCCCTGAAAAGGAAACATTGTGAGGTTTTATGGCCCAAAAAATTATGGTATTTACAAAAACCTCTTTTCTTTCTTTGTTCTAAGGGAGGAAACTTTGCCCCTGGGGGCACTATCATCTGGCCATCTTTAACTAATAAATTGAATATTTCATCACATTTGGATATATCGAAACTATAAGTTTTCTTAGGGAATTTGTCGCTGTTTTTCTCAGACTCTACAGGATTTTTCCCATTTGATGGTACTAGAAATTTACAAGAATATGGCGGTCCTTGTTTTAATTCTTCCAAATCTATATCGCCTTCTTTGACATCTATAGGATTACTAGATGTCTCTGGATCTTCATCATCCATTTCGACATAGGCTACCCTTTCTCTTCGATGAGTTTTGGTAGCTTTAGCTTTCTCAGCTTTAAGGCGTTCTACCTGTCGAACTCTATCGGCTAGTTGGGCCATGTCTCTCAGGTATTGGGTATCTAACTTTTTCCTAATTGAATAATCCAGGCCCCCTGCTGCCATTTCGACCAATTCATGCTCAGGCACTTGGGTAAAGCATCTGGCTTTAAGAAATCGAAACCTATTTAGATACTCATCGATTGGCTCAGTGAATCTTCTCTTCACACTAGCCAATTCTTTTAGACTTATTTTGGTCTGTCCCATGTAAAATTATTCATGGAACAATCTTTCTAATTGATTCCAATTGTGGATCGAATTGGCTGGGAGGGTAGTGAACCAAGTGAAAGAATTCTTTGTTAGAGAACTTGGGAAATGTTTGATCCTAAGGTTTTCGTTGTTCGCTATTTCCCCGACCTCTATCAAATATCTAGCCACATGTTTGACAGTAGATTCTGTCGTATCCCCTGAAAATTTGGTAAACTTGGGAACCTTTCCCCTAGGGGGTAAGTCTGTTTGCAGAATATATTTTGACAATGGGGATGTGAAGTTTGGTCTGTGAAAACCAACGTTCATCCCATTCTGAATCATAATCCTTTCGATCATGGCAGTCAGATTATTGTCTGTTCCATAATTTTGGTGTCAAACCTGCTGTATCAACACATCAACATTTTGGTTTCTATTCACCATAATCACTCCTTGATCGATTTCTCTAAGGATTAGTGGGGGATTTCGAGGTATTTCGACCCCAGGTTGTTCCATTTCTACTCTAGGGATCTGAGGATTTTGATTAACAGTCAAATCCTCTTCCATGATTACCCCTTGGTTTGCTCTTATTGGTATCCTTTGGGGTTGTCGAATAGTTTGGGGCACCCCAAAGAATTCAGCCATGCGCGTCATTTGCATTGTCATTTGTTGGTTCGACTGGGTAGTATTTTGAATGAGGGGGTTTAGCACTGTACTTAGAGTTTGTGCTAACATTTGCACCATATCATAATTACTTTCGTCCATCTGTTGCCTCAAAATTGTTGTAGAAGTATTTGTGAGGCTTGGTATTGTATGAGATGGCCCTCCCAAAAATTGGTTTCTACCCAAATTTGACATACTGGCTCCAGATCCCTGTAATGGCGATGATGCATTCACCAAAGGTTCTGAAAAAGTAGAAGCAACATTCATAAGGCTAGCCATTTCAATGGTTGGCATGCCATATGGCTGTTCTCGACCCATCCAGGCTGTCGAAAACCCTGGGGGCACGAACGGCCGAGATCCTAGATTTTCCCTTGGTGGGGGCGTTCCTAATGGACCTCTTGGACCCACATACGAAAGTAAGGGTCCTGTTTGATTTGTGGTTAGCATTGGTATTGAGCCAACAGAAGTTGAGATAGTTTCTCCGACGGTGGTAGTAACCGCTGTTCCAGTAGTGTTTGGTGGAGGTATTTCTCCATGATTTGGCTCGTTAGCCATGCTACTCTCGCTATTTTTCTTCCTAACAGTACACTCGTTGGTTATTCTACCACTTAATAACATGCAACGTTATAAATGTACAAAAGAAAAGCAACAACATGAACAAGATATTTAATAAAAATTAGCAAGGTCCCACCAGGTGTGCCAATTTGTTTACCGTGGTTTTTGGTAAACAACCGCTGATCCTCCAAAAAGGAAAGTCCTTTTGGTTACTCGCGGGATCGATCAGATTGATCCCAGAACATAAGCTAACTTTTATACTGGGTTGATGTAAAATAAAAGAAATCCAGGAAGAACGCACGTTCGACCAAAGACAAGATACTTGTGGTTTTGGAGAGTAAGAAAGTTAATAGAAATGTAGAAATGCAGGTAAAGATGCAGGAAAAGTAACTTTGCAAAATAAGTTCAAAGCAATGTAAAAAGACTTTATTAATGAAAAGTGGTGTTTCCAACGTACATTTCTCAGTTTATCCTTTCTCACACAACGAGTACTTGGACAATATTTGAGTAACTAGCACAATAGGTTAAACACCCGGAAAAACTACACAGATTTCCTATTTTATACTAAAAACTATGTAACCGTCGAGGGGTGGTTCTGCTCTAAGATGAGGACAAGTGTCCTCTGAATGTCCCTCGACCTCTAGCTTCCAACCACGTTGCTTTCCTTTGGCCGCTGGCGAAACCGTCTTTCCCTCCAATAATTCAAATTCAAATGTCCCTCGCCTTTGGTGTCGACGCGAAGGTATTTTCTTCTAGTCGAAGGTCATAAGACCTTCTCAGTCGAAATCTTGATAGTGAGTCCCGGTCGAAGACTAATATGTAACTTAGATATTTTCTCTAAATTATTTCACACGTTGAAACATTCTCCAGCTTGGTTTTATTTATTCCATTTTTGGTCTAAAAGACCAACATATAGTAGGTGTCAAATTCAGGAGCCAACAAATTGCCCCCCTAGAATGTCTATTTCGATGCCAAAAGAAATAGCCATTCTTTGATCTTTCTGTTCGACACCTTCCTCTCTTGCTGTCCACAAAGGCCTGACGTGCGCTTTTCGTCTTCCAACAGCTGCCACTTTCTAAACCCATAATTACTCTTTTTCCCAAGACATCTTTTCCAACTGCCGTTACCACGCTGCCATGATGACCATTATTCCTAGAACCTAGGCAAGCATGTCAAAATGTTTCCCATCATCTGCACGATAAACGCTTCATGGTCTACCATGTGCGCCACTATCTTCATAGCATTAAATGGCTTTGACGAGACACATGTCTCTCTGAAGACTATAAATACTCTTGAGCCTCTTCATTTGGAACTTTCACAACACGAAGTATTTCCAAGTCTTCTGCATAAAACACCTTGCATTGTCATCTTCGCCTCTTTCTAATATGCAAGAATGGATTTCCTTTCTAATGCACCAAACAACCCCAAACCTAAAAATGCTGCTGATATGCAAAGCCAACCAGAGATCTTTCCTACCAGCCCTTCTCCTGCTTTGACTGATGGGCCACGGTTCATTTCTGAACCCACGACTAGTGAAAGGCGAGAGGCGTATGATTCCCAGCTTCTCATTCCTATTAGGTACTCTGAATACATATACGCTATGTCTGGTCCTCTGTCCACATGCATCGAGAATCCTATGAAGAACCATTCCTTCTTCCCCACTCATCCAATACTCAAACCTATAGGCTGCACGAAGAAGCCCAGGGACGATCTTGAGGATGCGACTCCGGCCAACCAACAACATACTCAGACCACGGAGGATATTAACCTTCAATTTATAAACAAAGGGACCGGGATCTTTCGATCATGCCCTAATCTCTCTTTAGTGTATTCAGATTGGTTAAATAAGGTGGAGAAGGCATGAACCTCTATCTGGAAAGAAATGGGGATTTACGATTTGGTGATGCTGTCGAAGACAGGGTTGTCTTATTGTCCTCTTATGTTGGTATCTTCGCTATATATCTGGGATAATGCCCACTTCACATTTCATCTTCCCTGTGGGATGGTGACCCCAACCCTCTTCGATATAGCAACGATTACCGGTCTTTGACTGACTGGCGATTATTTCGATCCTGAGGACCTATTTGAAGATGTTATTGGGTTTTCAGCTACAAAACCCACCTACACCACCTTCATCAACCACTTCCATGTTAAATCCTCCAGTACGGTGTCGGAGGTGGAACATATAGCTTTTCTGGCTATGTGGTTATCCCATTTCGTTTTTCTGCACCAAATCGCTTCAGGTGACTAAGAAAATGCCCATACTTGCGACGCAGCTTCATCATGGCTACCCCCTCTGTCTGGCCGAATTGATTCTGGCCAATCTATATGAGTCCATCAGCAATGGTGTGACTCAACTCAAGGTCATAGGAGATAGGGTAAGCCTGCTTCTTTCTGGCCCTTTCTGGCTTCTCCAACTTTGGCTCAATGCCACCTTCGAATCTTTTCTTCCCCAGAAGAATAAGATCAATGAAGCGGCCCCAGAAATCCTGAACATGAGGGTTGAAGGTACTAGACTTGCTTTGCTGACTCCTACTGACGAAGGTCAATAGTTTCAAAAGGCCTTCACAAGCTTCGTGATGATGTTTGCAGAGCGTAAAGTTTTGTTTCGATCATGGCTCCTTTTGCCAGTCGAAAAGTCGGCCCAGAATGGTTTACTAGACCATTTTCTTCGACTGAGGAGGAAGACTTGGAAGACGAATACGTGGGCATGTGGGAGTCTTTCTTCGACCCAGAATCATGCCACTAAGATTCAAGAGCTCAAAGAATCAATTAAGTTTGATTTCTTACTAACCAAATCTTGTCTCTAGACAATTTGGCATTGTCCAGTCACTCTCATCACCCATTTATCCTCGAGAGAAACTGCTATTATTTTACAACGCAGACTACTCAGAGGATGCTGCTACCAAGCGTATTGGTAGGTACGTTGGTTGAACCGTACTAACCATGTTCGACTTCAACCTTAATTTTTTCTGTTCTGGCAATTTTAAAGGGTGGTGGAGGCAGTATTATGATGATGAGTTATTTGATGAGAAGGACTTCGCCCACCACCTTCGTGAGGTGTTTAAACTGGTCCTTGACAGGATCAAGAAAGGTATTACTTCTTTTCTTTTTCTCTTTGTCTCAGATTTAGTCATTCGACGCTCGACTTATCTTCGTTCTTTGTATAGTTGTCAAGAGGACCACTATGAAGAAGGCTGCTGAAAGCACCAAAGGGGGAGACCCTTCTGCTAACCCTTCTCCCAAGGTATTTACTTTCTTCTATACCTTTATTCTTTACAATCATCTGATATGGATATTTATTTCTTCGACTTATCTTTCTGGGTATTCAGAAAACTACCCCCAAGAAACGGAAGTTCCAGGAGATCGAGATCTCTAGTGACGAAGAAGAGGAATCTCCTCCTGTTCCTCTGAAGATACAAAGGTTAAATAAACCAGCTCCTGTGCCTGAGCCTCGTCCTAAAACAAGAATTAAGATCACAACTACGAGGCCTCCTCCTATAGTTATCAGAGAGCCTACTGAACAAGAAGTAGCTGTCAGGATAAACAATCCCAGTGAGAGCGATAATTCTAGTCCCGGTGCTGAAGTTCCAGTTCAGGTATTTGCTTCGACAGACAATCACTTACTTCTTGAAATAATCCTTTTTTCTATGATAATTCTGAAAAACAAACCTCTAGTAATCTTCAGGATGCTGCTGGCACCTCCAATCAAGTCCCTACTCCTATCGAAGGATCTGCCACTCTATTTAATAGTGAGGGAAAGCCTACTTATAGGCCTTCTTCAGCAAAAGGCTCCTTCATGATTTCAACTGATGAAGTAAATCAAACTTCTGAACCTCGGGATGAAACCATAAAGGAAGTAAATGAAGAAGGCCCTATAGGAGATCATGAAGAAATTAGGGCTTCGCTGGTTGACGTACAGGAAACTGAAGAGGAGGAGCCCATCAATGTTGAAGCTGTGATAGAGAGGGAAAGTGTACTGGAGGTGGTGAATCAAGATGAAAGGATTCCAGAAGTTGATGTTGGGGAAGGCTTTACTGAAGAGACCCAAAATCCAGCACAAGTAGCTAACATGGTTGTTGTTGTCAATGAAGGTGTCCCTTCGACAGGGTCTAGAACCAAAGAGGACTTGGCCTTGCTGAAACAGCAAAATCCTTTAGGCTATTTGACTGCCATTCTAGAAGGGCGAGAGAGTTCTTCTGACCACAGTGTCTCGACTGTACCTGTAAAGTCTACTTCGACCTCTCCTCTTGATGAGGCACTTCAGAAGGTCAAGGCACAAATCTTCAAAAGAGATTTAATGCTAACCCTGAAGGGAGAACCCACTGCGCCTTCTTTTCTGAAGACTACTCTGAGGGCTGTCGATCTCCTCATTGCTTCTCCATATGTGGCCAGCGTTATCTTGGATTTAATCTCCATTATCGACCAAGTGTCAGCGGACTATAATCGTCGAAGGACTCTTAATCGTGAAATTGAAGAGACCAACAACCATGTAGCTGCTGCCTAGCACACTGCTATCGAATCAGCCTCTAAAGTAAAAGAGCTATCGAAGGCCCAAGAGGCTAGGCAGAAAAAGGCTGAGGAGATAGATCAAGACACTGCCATAATGAGGGCGCAGATCGAAGAGTTGGAGGCTAAAATTGCTGCCAATGATAAAAAGAAAGAAGAACTCCTCGCCGTTAACACTGAGTCGGAAAGCCAAGAGGAACTGGCTGAAGGGTTAGGACACGCTGATCGGGCTCAATCACTCGATGCTAAGCTTGAAACCCTCCATCAGTCGAAGGCTTTATGTGATCGGCGCCTGGAATTACAAAGAATTAAATACCTTCAGATCAAGGCTAATCTCCCTTTTTGAATCCTGTTTCTTTTATCTATGTAATCACTCGTTGTAATGACTTCAAAGCCATTTTGGCTATTTTTAATGAAATTTAAATTTCCATTTTGGCATTTTCTTTATTCGACTGTGACTATACATTAGTTATTTTGACCTCTTGAAGCATAGGTCTATATTTTTTCAAGTATTTACCATTCACCCTCAGAAGTCTTTGATCTTCATTTAACTCCTCAATCTCATAGGCTCCACCTGAGAAAGCTTGGATAACCCTGAAAGGTCCTTCCCACATAGGGGACCATTTTCCCAAATTTCTATCTTTTCGATCCATTGGAAGAATTACCTTCCATACTAGATCCTCAAGTATAAATGTCTTAGGTTTTACTCTTCGATTATAGGATTTCTCAACCCGTTTCTTCTGTAGTCTCAAAATATACAAAGCTTTCAACCTTTCTTCGTCCAAGTCAACTAGTTTGTCTAACATCATATTCCAATAGATTTCAGAAGGGATATCCTGATGTTTCTGAATCCTCCTCGACTGTAGGCAGATTTCCACTAGCGACACTACATCATGACCATAAGTTAGGCGAAATGGTGTTGTTCCCGTGGCCTCTTTAGGACAGGTTCGACACGCCCATAAAACTTGATCTAGCGTCTTGTGCCAGCTTCTAGGTTTCTTTCCCACATGTTTCTTTATTAAACTGATCACTACTTTGTTTGCTGCATCGACTTGGCCATTAGCTTGCGCATAGTAAGGTGTAGACGTTAACAGTTTGAACCCCATTTCTGTAGCAAAGTCTTGCATATTTCGACCAGTAAAGAATGATCCTTGATATGTTGTTATTGTTTCAGGGATTCCAAATCTATATATAATGTACTTTTGAATAAATTCAATGACACTCTCTTGGTCTACATTGACTAAAGGGATTGCTTCAATCCACTTAGTAAAATAATCAATGCCCACCAATATGTATTTCTGGCTTTTAAAAGACGCTGGTCGAATCTCTCCAATAAGATCTAAAGCCCATCCTCTAAAAGGCCAAGGCTTCACGATCGTGTGAAGTTCACTTGACATTCTTGGCATCATTTTGCAAACTCAACACAATCTTTTAACATAGTGGGCCAATATAGTCCTTGTCAAAACAATAGCCATTTTATCTTATGGCCTACTTGGTGTGCTCCACACGCCCCAACGTGTGTGGCGGAAAGAGCTATATACGCTTCTGTTTCACATAGGCATTTCAGTAGCACGCCTTCAGGTGTTTTCTTGAATAATTCATTTCCCATTAATACATAGCTCAGTGCCCTATAGTTTATTTTTCATTCTGTCAAAGCCATTGGATTCTGTAAATAATCTACTACAGGCTTTCTCCAATCTTGTTCTGTTAGATTGTCTATGAACGAAATTTCAAAATTTTTGTGATCGGTGCATCCCAACGTTGTGGTCTTCAAATCCATCGGAGACAACTTAGTGGATGCCACTCTTCCTCTAACTTCGATCGCCTGTTGTAGTTTGTCTCTCGAAACTTTATACCCGGAAGCGATCTGCGCTAAATCATCACCCACTTGATTTTCCACTCTGGGTATATGTCGAATGTTAACTACTTCGAAGTTCTTCAACAACCTCTTGGCTATTACAAAATATATGATAAGATTTTCCTTTATGCATTTGTATTCTTTCGTAACTTATTTTAGGACTAACTCTGAGTCTCCCATTATTTCGACTTGAGTTGCCCCCAATTCCAACAAGATTTCAAGGCCTACAATTAAAGCTTTGTATTCAGCCTCATTATTTGAACAATCCCCTTCTATCTTGTACTTAAATGTTGTTGGAATTTTGTTTGGAGAAATAATGAGAACCCCGACTCCAGTTCTATCTTTATAACTAGAACCATCAAAGTATAACTTCCAAGGTTCAATCTCCAAATAATTCAATGATTCCTCTTTTATAGAGTGGTCGACTATAAAGTCTGCTACCACTTGACCTTTCATGGCCTTGAGAGGCATAAAGGTTAATTAATACTCAGTTAATGCAAGTGCCCATTTGCCAATTCTACTGTGCAAAATAGGTTTCGACAATATATATTTGAAAACATCAAAATGAGACAAAACATAAACATCAACTGGCTTTATATATTGCTTGGGTTTTTAACATGAGAAATAAAGACATAAGCATAGTTTCTCAACCTCGTTATATCTAGTTTCTGCATCATTTAAAACTCTACTGAGGTAATAGATGGGCATTTCGACACCATTCTCATCCTCTTGAGCCAACATGCTCCCTAAAGTTTTATCAGATGAAGCTATGTACAATATCATACTTCTACTTCTACAAGGAGGTACCAGAATATGTGGCTTGGTGAGGCACTCTTTGATTTTGTCGAAGGCCTCTTGTTGTTCTTGCCCCCATTCTAATCCTCCATTGCTGAGTCAAAGTAGTGGTGAGAAGGCTTGCGTTTTCCCACTGGAATGGGTGCCAAAAGTGCCTTCATATAGATCAACCATGATCTTCTCCACCTCAACCTTGTCTACGCAACGAAGCAAAACAGAGTCATGGTTGCGCTTGTAGAGAATGCCATTACTAAGGAAGAACTTAGAAGAGAATCTCCTTAAGAACTTCTTATCATTGACTGAAGCTCATTCCGAATATTCTTGAGCCTCGAGATACCTCTTGACTTCGTGGAACCAAGGCTGGTCCACTACTTCTTCAGTATTGATCTCGTGATAGTGAGCTGGTTCATCCATTCGTTCAATGGTGATTTAAGGAGCCTCTTTATCCCATTTAAGTTTAAACATGGACGACATCATGGCTAGCGCATCCGCTATTTGATTTTCTTCTCGTGGGAAATGCTCGAATGTAATCTTCTTAAAGTGTGGGATTAATGTCAACACATGTTATTTGTAGGGGATACAGTTAGGGTGTTTGGTGTCCCATTCTCCTTTGATCTGTCTGATGACCAAAGCTGAATCTCCGAATACACTTAAGGACTTGATCCCTAAATCTATGGCGGCTTTGAGACCAAAAATGCACGCTTCATATTCTGCCATGTTATTTGTACAGTTGAAGCAGAGTCTCGCCGTGAAGGAAGTGTGACATCCTTCAGGATATTTGAGTACAACACCTTTACCATTGCCGAGTGCATTGGACGCCCCATCAAAAACCAGGGTCCATCAGGATCCCTGTTCAGGTCCATCATATGGTCTGAGTTCTTCACAGTTGTTTACCATCATGATGTCTTCATCTGGGAATTAGAACTTCATGGACTGGTAATCATCCACAGCTTGATGAGCAAGATGATCGGCTAATACACAGCCCTTTATTGCTTTCTGGGTAGTATACTGAATGCCATATTCCGTCAGGATCATCTTCCATCTCGCTATTCTCCCAAAGAAGGCAGACTTCTTGAATATGTATTTTATTGGATCCATTTTGGATATCAATAAGGTAGTATGGGTCAGCATATACTGTCTTAGCCAGCGAGCAGCCCATGCCAGAGCGTAGCAAGTTTTCTCGAGCAGTGAATATCTTGTTTCATAGTCGGTAAACTTTTTGCTCAGGTAGTAAATAACATGCTCTTTTCGGCCAGACTCGTCATTGTAGCGGTAGAAATGTTCTAGACCGAGCCATTGGATTGACTAGACTTTATACAAATCAAAATAAAAATCGCCACCACGCTTTATTGTTTCCAAAGGAATGGGAAAAGAGCGAATAACCCAAAAAAAGGGGGAAAGATTCAAGGTAAGGGGGTTGGTTATGCAAAGGGAAGGTATTAGCACCCTAAACATCTACGGTACTCCGCAAGAGCCTCTTTGTAAAATCTATATATTTTGGCTATAAAAACTGTTGTATATAAAATGGATGGTGGAGGTGAGAAAAGAAATATATATATTTTATGATTTTTTGCACCCGCTGCGGTTGCGAACCTTTAGTGCCTATGTACCACCTTTCGTGCAATAGGGGATCGGGGTACACGTAGTTCCTCTTTCAAAAATTAAAAAAAACAAATGTGTTGGTTAATTTATGAGATAAAACATCATCGTCATTGTCCGTGTGGAAAACATACCTACTACCCACAATCATGAGAAAGGAGAGTTTGTATCATCTCAAAGTTGAGGATATGGCTTGGATTTCAAAGTCAACAATGCCTTACTCAACACCCAAGTGGGAAATATCTCTCTTCACTATATATTGTAGAAGTATAGTTATTTGCATCACTACAAGGAGTGACAAGAGTTTAATCTTTTAAGAAAAGTTTTAAAGATAAAAAGCCAAAGTGGCAAAATGGTTTGAAATGTGATTGATTGACTTTTAGTCTTCTCACAAAAAACTGTTAAGGTATTATTAATGTTGATTGAAGTTTATTCATGAAAATGTTTGAAAATGCATGGACATAAGTCTAAGTTTATTATGAAAATGGTTCAAGTTCAAAAACAAGAAGAGTTTTAAAAAAAAAGGGGGGAGAAGATTTTTGAAATTAAAGAAGATGGGAGGAGAAGAAGAGACTATCCTAAAGCATAAGGTAAAAGCTAGGGATAAGAACCATCTAACCAATAAGAAGCCAATACTTGACATTATGTGCCAAGATAGAATTCTCATTTTTTGTATTGAAACCAAGCAAGCAAAAATACTAGACCTCTTGAGAGAACCAAACTTCAAGTGTATTAAGTCTTCATAAAAATTGGGCAGAGTAACGGCTGTATACGGGTGAATTCCAGATTACAAACAAAGGGTATAATCACAAAACCTGCACACAAAAACAAACAAGAAACCCAATGTCTTGAGGTAAACCTCAAGAACTCCAGACAAAATAATCAGATAAGATCTCCAAGATAGGCCAAGGTTTCTAATCCTGATTCCAAGAAAAAGTCCCATGCTCCATAATGCCAAGGATAGTAGCCAAATAGTCCAAGTACCATTAAATATTTTTTAGGGTTTATGTTTATTATTAAGTATCTTAAAAAAGGAAAAGAAAAGCTCAAGTGAGCAATGTAAAAATGACAAGAAAATAAATGCTCAAATGAGAAAAGATGAAAATGGCATGAAATGTAAATGCTAAAAGTAAATAGTACATAAAGCATAAAAAAGAATAAAAGCATAAGGTAAAACACGTCAATAATTAGTGGTTAGTTGGATGACCATCTTGAAACTTGAATTTGGAACTCATTAGAGGATTGGTAGAACCAAAGCCTCCACACAACAAGTTGCATTTTCATTTTGTCAAGTATATCATCCATTTGGAATTCTCATAAGTACCATTTAATGATCAACGATGTTTAAGTGATCCGCGTTGACCAAAGGTGTTGTAGATCCATTAGAGGATTGGTAGAACCAAAGCCTCCACACAATGAGTCTCAAGGTTATTGGATCAAAGAGATCAAATTAATATACTTGGGCTTGCAATCATAAGTTTGGGCCACGAATGATCATTTATTTGAATCGGGACAAAATTTAGCGCTATGTTAAGCAATTGTAAGTGGACTTATATAGAAGTCGCACCTATTTTGAGGCCGGTCAATAGCAATTTATGCACCATTTATTTTGAGACATGATATACAGATCATGCTCCAATAACACCTAGTGCAATAAGGAAGGGATGAGATGAAGAGGGGATGAGAAAAATGAATGAACCACTTTTGAATAAAAAATTTAGCCAAACTATTATTAAAATCATTCATCCATTTTGGTGGAGTTGAACTCAACACCCAAGATCCAATGATGTTAATAAAGTCATGATCAAAAAATCAACTCAAGACAGCCAGAAAATAATCACAAAATAATATTATATTTAATATATGCATTAAAAGGGTTTAAAAAAATATTTAAAAATCAAAATAGAGGAGAAAAATATCAACTATGTTCAAATTAATCAAGAAATAAAAAGTAAAGCCATAGAAAAATCAGAAATGAATCCAAATATTTTTATAAAATTTTTGGTAATTTTTAAAAGTCAGAAACTATTTTAAACTATTTAAAATTTCTCAAACAAACAAAAAATAGGTCAAAAATAATAAAACTCAATATAAAATTCCATAAAATTTTCAGAAAGTCAAAAATATGCAAAATAATATTTATGAATTTTTTCAAAATTAAAAAATGTCAGAAAGTATTTTTTAAGTAATTAAAAGAAAGCAAATAATTCAAAAAATACAAAAAATATCAAATGTCAAAATAAAAATGTGAAAAAATAGTCATGAGATAAGAAATAATTCAAAGTATTTTTGTGAATTATTTCATAATTTTTGGATAAAAAATAAAAGAGTTATGAATTTTTGAAAATTTAACCAATAAAAATATAAAATCAGAAAATAAAATAAAACCAAAAAGATGTGGACCATCAGATTATAGTCAAAACACGTTAGTAAGCTGATCTAGTGGACCAGACGCGCTGTGCTTGATATGGACCTTAGTGAGATACACATAGGATCAGAAAAAAGGCAACCAATGAAATTAAAACGTTTGACACACTATCATTGGCTGAGACGAGACATGTCATCGTCTTCAACCTCCAGACACCCTGCAATGGGGATTTTGTGAGATCCTTCAAATTGAAAAATTAGAATCCCAGGCTAGTATCATTGAACTCGTCTCTTCAAGACGATTCTAACACCACCATTGCGCCAAATTTATATAAGGTATAGAGAGAGATATGAACCAAAAACCCAAAAAATAGTGAGCATCTTCAATTTGAGATTTCTCTCTCAATTCTCAATGGATTTAAAAATTGTAAGCAGCATTAGAATCAGGAGAAGGAGTAGAATAGATTAGTGCTTGATTTGGATCCAAATGGTGGAGAATTCTACCTTTTCGAAGTTCAAGGAATAAGCTCTGAAACTGGACTTTTGTAGCTTGAATTATGGCTTGTTTTGATTGGTTTAAGCGCTGGAGAGTTTATATGATGCTTAAGGATGATGAATGTACAAAGAATTTTGGAAAAGGGAGCTTAAATCTCAGAAACTGAATTCAAAAAAGATGGGTTCGTGTGAAGTTTTGGCAGGGTGTTTTTGGCTCTAAAGTCTGAAGAAATGAATGGAGGATGACCCTCTATTTATAGGGAAGTGAATGGGAATGAGAATTGGAAGAATAAAGGAAGTTTGGAGGGAAATTGAATGAAGGTCGAGCACAAGTGAAATGTGACTTCATTTCCATCAAAATTCAACCAAATCTTGAGTTTTGGGGTGCTAATCACTTATGGCAAGTTTGCTAATCAAGTTTTCAAAAATGCGCATAAATCTTGTGTTTAGAAGTCACATTATGAATTTCAAAATTCCGACTTTGTGGAAAGTTCAGTTTCAAGTTACCAAATTCAAATCCATGGCATTTCCAACTCAAGGGGTCTTAGGGCATGATTCTTGATGCTTTAGAAAGATGAGGTTACAAGATTTGCAATGGAAAAAGAATGGAGTCAAATGGATGCTTGATCTGAAAGTTGCATTGAGTCAAAGCTGAAGAAAAAGGGTTGACTTTCCATACCTAGAAATATTTCAAATTCTTCTTCAAAAATGACCTATAATCTTTTGCATCCAAACATGGCCTTCCACTTAAAATTTGCTCTTGACAAAAAAAGATGGAATGAAGTAGATTTATTGAATGACATTTTGAAAGTTGAACCACTCAAAATATCCAAAAATTGAGCAAGTTATGACTTGTTGAAGTTGGCCAAAAACCATAAAATGACCTATAATCTTTTGCATCTTTAAGGAAACTTCCATCCATTTTCCCACTTTACACATAAAAGAAGGCATAAATTTAACCTCTTCAAGATCATTATGGAAGTAGAATGGACTCAAGGTGATAAAAATTGACCAAGTTATGATCATTTGAAGTAACTTATGTAAAATTATGGATTCATTCTGATGACTTGTAATCTTTCTTCTTCACCAAGTTTCTTCCACATGAAAACTCCTTGGAACTTTTGAAGTGATTTGTTGATAACTCTTTTAAGAGAAGGATGTATTTGGAATAATTCAAAAATACCAAAAGGTGAGCAAGATATACTCCTTTGAAGTTTAAAACCCTAACTTCTAGATTAAGAGAATGCCTTGAGGAACTTTGACAAGTTTGAACAAAATTCTTGTACCAATATTATTCCTTTATGAATAGAAGTTTTTGAGGATGATAATGAAGACTCATAGCCACCAAAACCACTTCCATATCTTGAATTTTGATAAAAATATGATCTTGTGACGAATAGGAACAAAGCCTTGTCCAAACATGACAACTTCTCCAATCAACCCCTTGTACTTTTGAGTCACATCTAATAACCTTGAAATGTGATGAATAAAAGCAACCTTGCCATGCCAATTCTTCCAAAACCACTCCAATGGTG
Source organism: Vicia faba (assembly GCA_948472305.1). Taxonomy (NCBI): domain Eukaryota; kingdom Viridiplantae; phylum Streptophyta; class Magnoliopsida; order Fabales; family Fabaceae; genus Vicia; species Vicia faba. The sequence goes on from OX451736.1 coordinate 674,778,618, forward strand.
AGGTTTGAACTTATCAAGCTATATTGACTAGGGCATGGAAATAAACTCATGAACCCATGGGGTAGCTTGTTAAATCTCATTGCCTTCACCTACATGGATAACAAGCAAGACAAAACAACATTGCATTTTAATAGTTAAATGAAGAAAACAAAACAATATTCATGATTACAAAAGGAACATAATTCAAGGTGCTTGGTAATCCCTCAAAAGGAGCAAAACTCAAAGTAGGGAGGGGAACCAAGAATCCTAGTGTGATCTTGTTGTGAGTGAATCAATATGGTATGATGAAGGGATCTTAGGGGCACAAATTGGGGTACAACAGCTGCCCTTATTTAAGTTTCTTCTATCCGGAGATACGAAGGTTAAAATTCTTCGTGTCGACGCGATCGAAGATACTTAAATATAAAACAAACCCTATTTTTGGCCCTAAGATGCCATGCAAATGCTTACGCATATGAATTCATATGAACAGGACCAAAGAGACGCAAAACATCACTGGGGATGCAACAATAATAAAGGAACAAAGGAGAAATCCCACCAGGAAAATAAATCACTGGTGGATAAAAAGAACTGAATCAGAGAGGATGGTAGGATGGCCAAAGGACACACCAACTTCTATTGAAGGCGAAGCTACCAACGTTTACTATAGGCAGAGAGAAAGATAACAAACATCGACGTTCACTGCCGATGGCCTACCAACTTTCACTGAAGGTAGAAATAGAAAGTATCATATCACCGCCATTCACTGGTGATGAACTACCAACATTCACTAAAGGTGGAAAGATAACAAACACCGACTGTGATACGGTGGGAGAACTGACTTGAGGTTTTGCGTTTGTGTTTGCAAATGTTTCGGTTTAGCAAGAGTCGCCACCGACTTTTTATTTTATCCTGAGGAAAGGTTAAAAAGCATAGGAAAGACCTTTGAGATGTTTTCTTGGGTTCGGGGAGTAGATTATGAAAAGGGAAGGTGCAAGCACCCTTTTCATCCATGGTTATCCATGGGCTCTTAGTTACTTGTTTAGGCCACTTGCTTTGCTTTTCAATTGTTTGAAATGGTGCTCTTCAATTGTTTGAAATGGTGCTTTGTGTGTGGTTTTGAAAGATATTTTGAAAAGAGGCCATTGTTATGGCAACCTTTGTAATGATTCTTGTTTGAATATATACAAAGATGTTTTTGTCTTTTGAAATGATTTGAATGTTTTTGAAAGTTTGTTTTGAAATTGTGTTTGTGAAATGTATTTGAAAATAGCAAGGATGTTTTTGCAAGCTTTGATCAAGTAACTAAGAGCTATCTACCCTATTTTACTCAAAGATCTTTCTTATGTTTTTAACCCTTTTAACAGTGTTGTTTCACCATTGAATTTGGTGAACAACCTTGTGTTAGGATGTTAAACAGGACAGACGCGGGTCATCGTATAGACCATGATAGCAATTGTGTCAAGTATTTTTGGCAAATTTTTAAGAGACTTGATCATTTTTGTTTAGGCAACCAAGATAGCGTCATCGAGGGACTATGATCTTTTGTTTTGTTTTTGTTTTGCCAAAGTACCAAACATGCATACCATGGCCCATTTTTGAAGGCAACAAGTGGATTGTAACCCTAGGGGTGCAAGTGTGCATTGTGTTGTCATTTTTCTTGCATTTTTGTCTTTGATTAGGTCAAACTATTTGTTAATTGGATTTTGCATACAAATCCTAATTCTCTAATCATGGCATAATTGAAAGCGTAAAAGTGCGAGAATTTAAATTCTAAGCTATTACAACATGATTATGGGGATGGGGGTACAATTTTTGAATAAGGGGGTATTTGACAAGAAATATAAACCCTAGTTACTATTACATCCAAATTGAATTTACAATGCAACAATATTTAAATGTACAATATTTAAATAAACAAAATAAATAAATATTGAATAAAATGTATTATGCAAAAAGAAGTTTTTATTTACTTATGTATGTAAAGTATTTTCAATGTGAAAAAAGTATAAATAAATAAAATAAAAAAAAGATTAATTTTATTGTTTAAGGGATGAACCCTAATTTCTTTAAGAAAGTAAATATCATATATTATTTATATACAAAAAATACATTAATATGTACAAAAATGAAGTATATTTAAAAAAAAGTATTTTTTAGTATAAATAATAATAAAAATAAAAATGTAATATTTTTGTATTTTTATTCTAAGTATTTAATTAAGTAAAAGTATATATGTATATATATATATATATATATATATATATATATATATATATATATATATATATATATATATATATATATATATATATATATATATATATATATATATATATATATATATATATATATATATATATATATATATATATATATATATATATATATATATATATATATATATATATATATATATATATATATATATATATATATATATATATATATATATATATATATATATATATATATATATATATATATATATATATATATATATATATATATATTAAATATATTAAGTATGTATAAAAGAAAATATTTACAAAAATAAATTATATTTTATAATAATATTTTCGGTATGAATGAAATAAGAAATAAAAGTAAAAGTATCATTTACATTATTTTTAAATTTAAACAAATAATATAAAAGTATTAGAAATGTTTTAATGTTAGAAAAAATAGAATAAAATGCCAAATAAATGTAAAAAAATGTGAAAATATTTTTAAGCATTTTTTATATTTGGAAATAAATAATCAAAACCAGAAATGAAAATAAAAATGCAAAAACATAAAAATATAAGAAATTGGGCCGGGGGTGTGAAACTGAAGAAGGGAGGTGTTAGAAGCAATCAGACCAGGCCCAACCCAAGTCTTCATCTTCTTCCTCCAGACTTGTCAAACGCGCGCGCGCCTGGTTCAAACTGGAACATACTGGAAACGTGATCTTTTGCCAAAACTCACAACATCAAACTTGTAGAGAATTTAAATACGAATCTAACCATATAAAGCATTAATCCTAACTCTCAAAGACCAGAGAGAATTTCTCTGGCCCTAAAATTTGACCTAACTTTTTCAGCATGTTCATGGATGAAATTCTCCTAGCACACTTAATATAAATGAAAACTGGGCATATGTACAACTTCATGGTATTGAATACTACATTTTTCATTCACAAACCTAAGGCTAAATGTTCCTAAATAGAGTGATGGAAAGTGATGAAAAACCTATTTCAGTTGGATTCGAGTAGGACAATGCAGAGCTTCTCAACAAGTTTTGAGGTGTCTGGTAGCTTGCCTGAACTCCACTTGATCTTTTCCAATAGCTAGCTTACCTTGAATGTCCCTAAATCAGCTCCTAGAACTCAACCTGCATAAGCTTGAAATGAAAATGGTGAGCACTGTAAATGGAGTTACAGTTGGCAATGGAGGTTTGGGACAACTTGAGTGATTTGAATGGAATGTGTTTGAAGCAAAAGGGGCAAAACGCACGAGCCAAATGAGCTGGAGCACTCAAGTTGCAGCACCTGCCCTGTTTTGCCAAAGAAGAGTGATTTCTGGCTATGGGAGGTTATGAGACTCTAGTACTCGTGTTTCTTGCTCAAAGGGTTGTGTGAAATATGTTTGTGATGTTTGTTTAAGCTAACAATGGCTGGTTTTCAAGTTGGGAGGATTTGGACAAGTTTCTTCTTTGTGAAGCAAGAATGTGTAAGTTCTGAAAACATGCCTGTACAAGCCCTCAAGTATGCTGCACAAAATCCTCTTGGTTGCTGGAATTTTTGGATTTGATTTGGCTTCAGAGATATCGCCCTATGCTTCAAAGATCATGTTTTGACATAAAGCATACCTTTTCCAAAATGGAAATGTACCTTTTTCCAATTAGGGATTAGTTTTGTGTGCAATGTCCAAATGGCCAAGATAATGCATTAGCTCAGTGGATTTGCATTCAATTAAGGAGTGTGAATTGGTTTAGAGGCCTGCAAATAAGTACAAAACATGCTGGTTTGAAAATGCAACTTGTATGAACATGAATTGGCCATGGATACAAAATGAGTTTTTGCCAACTTCAAGTATTCGATTCTCCCTAACAACAAATGTGTTTGAGGATTTCTTGGACAATTTGGAAAGCTTGCAACATGATCTATAATCCATATTTGAAATGAAACTTGAGACTCCAAGTGGAACTATGTGAAAAATGGCCAAGAAGATAGGGCAAAATCCTGCCTAAACTAGGGCAAAATTTCCCTAAGTTAAAAGTTTTAGGGACCCTTGTTCCAAAAATCATAACTTGAGATCCAAGCCTATTTTGAGAAAACTTTGTGAATCAAAGTTGTATACTTTGTGGAGGAATACAACTTTCATGTTGTAAGTTTTGTTTGAATCCATTTGCATCATGGTGAAAATGTGGGGCAAAGTTAGGAAAAATTAAGAAAATTTCATAACTTAGAAAAATTCTAAGTTATGAAAATTTTCAATTTCAAACCCTAATTTGCAATTTTGGGTTTCTTGAAGAACAAGTTTCATAATTTGACACATCTTGATGAACAATGACCCTTGGCACTTGATTTTGACCAAAAAGTCAAAGTTTGACTTTTCAGTGTACAGTCAAATTTTGATTAGTTGACTGAAAAATTCATCTGTCAATCCAATGCATTTGAGATCTTTTGAACTTGTTTAATAAGTCAAGATGATGTTATTGGGTCCTTGAGTCCATGTTTGAGCTTGAATTGCCATTGGCTAGGTTAAAAAGTCAGAAATTTCCTTTGTACAGTCAAAACCCTAAAAATGACCATTTTGCCCTTTTGGTGATCTGATCAAATTTCTTGTGGAATTGTGGTCCAAACTTGATCAAATGGTTCATATGAGTTCATAATGTTGATGTGGGTCAAAATTCATGAGATTTGACTGTAAATTGGCCACAGTTGACTTTTTCCCCAATACAGTTGATTTCTAGGTAAACTTACCAATTGACTGGGCAAAAATTTGATTCAAGGCTTGAAACTTGGTATGGACCAACTTATGAGTCCAACATGAAGTATGAAAGTCACTTTGGGCATTGTAGGTCAAAATATCCCTGTGCAAACTCAAACCCTAGTTTAGGTCCACAGTGCAAGGAGGTGTCTTGAGCAGAGCAAACCCTAGCTTGATCTTGAATTCCAAGAGCCTTGTGATGAGAAATGTTGATAAAATGAGAGGGAAAATTTTAGGGTACAATAGTTGCCCCTGTTCAATCTTCTTGAACCTGAAGAGTTAGATTGGCAAGTTTTCCTTTCGTGACTCGAAGGTAAAAGAGGATTGGACACTAGAGTGCCCGTAAATTTGCACTCGTCAAAATATTGTTTAGGGAATGGGCTTAAAGATGCCATTTGGAGATGGTAGAATCTTGCTAGAGATGGGCTTAAAGATGCCATCCAAGATTTATTTGTTGAAAATCAGTAGAATGAACATCAGAATGGTATCTGTATTTGGAACGTACCTGAGTTGTATTTGAAGATTGGGTTTGTATGAGCAAGGGAATGACGTCTGTGTTTAGAGTGTATCCGAGCTGTAACTGTATTTGATTCTTGAATGAATATCAGAGTGACTTCCGTGTCTGGAGTGTATCTGTATTCTGAATGGGTGACATAAAAACATCTTTGTATGGAGCATCTATGTGCTGTGGATAAGTTCTGAATGAGTGGAAGAATGACAACCGTGTCTGGAGCGTATCTGGACTGTATCTGAAGTTGAGATCTGTATGAGTAGCAGAATGACTTCCGTATTTGGAGTGTATCCGTACTGTAATCGGGATCTGGAAAAGTGACAGAATGACTTCCGCGTCTGGAGTGTATCTGAACTTGAAGTTGATAGTTGAATCTGAATGAGAAAAAGAATGGCTTCCGTGTCTGGAGCGTATCTAGTCTGTATCGGATTACTGAAGTATGAATGAGTAGTAGAATGACCGCCGTGTCTGGGGTGTATCCATGTTATATCTTGACTTGAAATTTTGAATGAGTTATAGAATGACCGCCGTGTCTGGGGTGTATCCATACTGTATCTGAAATCTCTGAATAGTTGTTAATGATAACTTTTTAATCTTATCCTGAAAAAGGGTAAAATGTTAGCTAAAACACAAAGTTATGTTGCATGATATGTATGATGCAATAGAATGTATTCCATCAATGTTTATGATATATGAATGTAATGGATGTGTATGTAAGCTGAGTAGCTGTTTTGCTGAGGAAAATAAATCCTTGATAACGGGAGACAATGAAATCCTTGACTGCTGCTGGGGAAAGTGAATCCTTGACCGATATTATGGATTCCAAAAAAATCTTTGATTGTTGAAGATGAGAAATCCTTGCTGACCGCCTGGGGATTAAAGATCTTTGATTGTTGAGAATGATAAATCCTGGGACCAACTGCTGGGGATTGAAAATCCTTGGTAACTTGTGGGGATTTAACAAGAGCTTTGACAACTTCTACGGGGAGTGATAATCCTTCATGACTTTCCTGGGAAATAAGGGAAACTCTGAAAATCTCTACTGGGGAATTAAAACCTGGGAGGCTTTAAGTGGGGAAACCAGAATTTAGAATCTTTGTTCTGTTGGGAAATAACTCTGTGGGGAGAGTGTTTATTCTGCCGGGGAAATCAGGAGCTTGGGTTGTATGCCAATCTACAGGGGAATCATCCTAGTTAGGGATAAGACAAAAACTTAACTGTTATCTGGTTGATTTTCGGACTTTTAAGATAACATGCCGGGGAAGTTGGGGAAAGCTGAATGGTTCCCGCTGGGGATTGATAGTTGGAGATTTGACTCCGTTGGGGAAGAAGGTCTAGAGTATTCTAGCTCCGCTGGGGATATGCATTTCAGGGTTTTCGGGCTCCATTGGGGATCGGGAGTTTGGAGACTTAACTCTGATGGGAATTTTGAAACTTAACTCCGCTGGGGGATAAAGTTTAGAATATTTTGGCTCCACTGGGGATCTTGAAATTTAACTCCGCTGGGGATATATACTCCAAGGTTTTAGCTTTGTTGAGGATCTGGATGACATACTGTAAGGGATTTCTTCTGGAATAGCCTAAAGACGTTTTCCTATACTTTCGACCTACCAGTAATTATCTTTTCTCATTTTGTTTTATTTGTAAGCAATGATTATATTCAAATGCATATGCCTATTTAACAAAACATTGGACGTTTTTCAAAATAAAACATAAGTGTAAAAAAGAAAAGAAAGGCAAGCAAATTTCTGCACTTTGAAGTATCTTTATATTAACTTTTGTAAGTATCTTTGTACAAAGGTGATAGACATCCTAGTAAGAGAATGTTGTCGTAAAAATTGAAAAATTTTATACAAAAAGAAAGATGGCTACGTGTAACAATTCCATGGGGTTCCCATTCTGCTATAGCCTTCACAACTCTGAGCATCTTGTCCATTCGTTGCTTCATCCGCAGATGATTGGATTGATCAGAAGCATGGAGTTTGGTCATGAAGGGATTGTCTTTAAAGTGATCCGGCGAGACATAGTCATACGCTTTAATTCCCTAACTTTTTCCTGGGACGCCCTTTCGGGTTTTCAATCCACCGGGAAACCCTTTTTTGCCCAAGTCGCCCTTTCGGGTTTTCAACTTGCCGGGTGTACAGATTTTTTTGTTTATCCCTAATTTTTTCCTGAACCGCCCTTTCGGGTTTTCGATTCACCGGGATGCCGATTTTTGCCCAAGTCGCCCTTTCGGGTTTTCAACTTGTCGGGTCATTTTATGCGTAGTATCTTTTGACTATGTCTGTGTTCGCAGGGTGCAGCAAGTTGTCGCTGTCCATGGTGGTCAGAATGATTGCCTCACTAGAAAAGATGTTCTTGATCACAAATGGTCCTTTGTAAGTAGGAGTCCACTTGCCCCTGGGATCACTTTGCGGCAAGATGATCCGCTTGATTACAAGATCTCCGACTTGATATACCTGACGCCTGACTTTCTTGTTGAAAGCCTTGATCATCCGTTTTTGATATATCTGACCATGACAAATAGCAGTAAGTCGTTTCTCGTCGATCAAATTAAGTTGATCAAGCCGGGTCTGAATCCAATCGTCTTCACTCAAACCGGTATCCTTCATAATCCTTAAGGAAGGAATCTGAACTTCCATAGGTAAAACATCTTCCATGCCATATACCGAAGAAAAGGGGGTTACCCCTGTTGAAGTATGTGCCGTGGTACGATATCCATGCAGAGAAAACGTTAACATCTCATCCCAGTCCTTGTAGGTGACTGTCATCTTTTCAATGATCTTCTTGATATTTTCGTTCGCGGCTTCAACAACACTGTTCATCTTTGGACGATAGGGAGATGAATTATGATGATAAATCTTGAACTGCTCGCACAGAGCGGTGATAATAGTGTTGTTCAAATTTGTACCGTTGTCTGTGATGATCCTGTCGGGGATACCATACCGGCATATGAGGTTCTACTTGATGAAGCGGGCAACCACATTCTTTTTAATAGAGGCGTAGGAAGCTGCTTCGACCCACTTAGTGAAGTAATCAATAGCCACCAGGATGAAGCGATGTCCATTGGTTGCCGTAGGCTTGATATCTCCAATCATGTCAATTCCCCACATTACGAATGGCCAAGGAGATGTTAGAACGTTGAGAGGAACAGGAGGAATATGTACTTTGTCGGTGTAGACTTGACATTTGTGGCAAGTACGGTAATGTTGATGACAATCAGCTTCTATGGTAGACCAGTAGTAGCCTGCCCTTAGAATCTTCTTAGCCATCGTATGTCCTCTCAAGTGGGTGCCAAATGTGCCACTATGTATTTCGGTCATGATCAACTCTGCTTCAACCTTGTCCATACAACAAAGTAGAACACAATCATGGCTGCGCTTATAAAGGATACCATTGCTCAGGAAGAACTTGGCAGAAAATCTCCTTAAGAACTTTTTGTCATTGACTGAAGCTCCTTCAGGGTATTCTCGAGTCTGGAGATACCTTTTGATTTCATGAAACCAGGGTTGTTCCACTACTTCTTCGGTATTAATCTCATGACAGTGTGCAGGTTCTTCCATTCGCTCGATGGTGATCTGGGGAGCCTCATTATCCCAATTGAGTTTAAACATAGAAGACATTGTAGCTAGAGCTTCTGCTAGCTGATTTTCTTCTCGTGGGAAGTGCTCAAAGGTAATCTGCTCGAAATGAGGCAACAATGTCAGGACATGTTCTTTGTATGGGATAAGATTAGGATGTTTAGTGTCCCACTCTCCTTTGATTTGACTGATAACCAAAGCTGAGTCCCCAAATACGACCAAAGATTTGATTCCCAAGTCTATAGCAGCCTTGAGACCAAAGATGCAAGCTTCATATTCAGCCATGTTGTTGGTACAACTGAAGCAAAGTCGGGCAGTGAAGGGTGTATGGAAACCTTCCGGAGAAATGAGTACCGCACGATACCGTTGCCAAGTGCATTTGAAGCACCATCAAAGTACAGGATCCATCGGGATCCTTGTTCAGGTCCGTCATACGGTCTGTTACCTTCAATGTTGTCCAATGTCATGATGTCCTCGTCAGGGAAGTCGAATCTCATAGATTGGTAATCTTCGACGGCTTGATGAGCTAGATGGTCAGCTAGTACACTCCCCTTTATAGCTTTTTGGGTAGTATACTGGATATCATACTCAGTAAGGATCATTTGCCATCTAGCGATTCTTCCAGATAAAGCAGGCTTCTCGAAGATATACTTAATCGGATCCATCTTGGAAATCAGCAAAGTGGTATGAGTCAACATATACTGCCTTAGCTGGAGAGCAGCCCATACCAAAGCGCAACAAGTTTTCTCGAGCAGTGAGTAGCGAGTCTCACAGTCGGTAAACTTTTTGCTAAGGTAATAAATGGAATGCTCTTTTCGGCCAGACTCGTCATGTTGGCCCAGTACGCACCCCATTGAGTTATCCAAAACAGTCAGATACATGATTAACGACCTTCCTTTGACGGGTGGCATCAAGATAGGAGGTTCCAGTAAATACTCCTTGATCTTATCAAAAGCAACTTGACAATCATTGTTCCATTCAACCACCTGATCTTTCTTCAACAGCTTGAAGATTGGCTCACAGATAGATGTTAGGTGGAGATGAACCTCGCAATATAATTTAGGCGTCCCAAGAAACCTCTAACCTCCTTTTCAGTGCGGGGGGCAGGCATTTCTTGTATAGCTTTGACTTTAGCAGGATCAACTTCAATGCCTTTGTTGCTGACAATAAATCCCAAAAGTTTACCAGACCTGACTCCAAAAGTTCATTTGCTTGGGTTCAGTCTGAGCTTATACTCCTTCAACCTGACAAACAGCTTTTGCAGATGATCAAGGTGTTCTTCTTCTGTCCGTGAACGGGCTATCATGTCGTCTACGTAAACTTCAATCTCATGATGTATCATGTCATGAAACAAAGCTACCATGGCGCGTTGATAGGTTGCCCCGGCATTCTTCAGTTCAAATGGCATCACTTTATAGCAAAAGGTACCCCACTGCGTGACAAAAGTAGTCTTCTCCATATCTTCGGGGGCCATTTTGATCTGGTTGTATCCCGAGAATCCATCCATGAAGGAAAATACCTTGTGTTGAGCTGTGTTGTCAACCAAGATGTCAATGTGTGGCAGTGGAAAATCATCTTTAGGGATAGCCCTATTTAAATCCCGATAGTCCACACACATTGTGACTTTGTCGTCCTTCTTAGGCACGGGCACAATGTTAGAAACCCATTATGGATAGGAAGTAACAGCCAGAAAGCCAACATTGAATTGCTTCATTACCTCAGCTTTGATCTTCTCCGACATGTCGGGCCTCATTCAGCGGACCTTTTGTTTGATCGGTGGACAGTCTTTTCTTGTAGGGAGACGGTGAACCACGATATCTGTGTCTAATCCCGGCATGTCTTCATAGGACCAGGCGAAGATTTTAACATATTCATTCAACAACTGCACTAAGCGCTCTTTGACACTTGGTTCCAGGTTGGCACCCACCTTAACCTCTTGCTTGTCTTCCTCTGTTCACAAGTTGATGGTTTATAGCAACTCTTCATGGGTCAGAATAGCCCTCTCTTCTTGTTGCAAAAGTCTGGCTAACTCTCCAGGCACTTCACAGTCTTTATCACCTTCGTACTCGGCATGATTGACCAAATCTTCAGAGTTACCGAAGGCTAAAGCAGAATAGTCACCCATGGAATCCGGAGTGGATGGATACCTGCATTTTGTGTGTGTGGGTGTGTGTAAGGGATAGCCATCCTTAAACAAAACAAAATGTAAAAGGAAAGAAAATGAACACAACAATTTATAGATGAAAACGTCCAATGATTCATTAAATATGGCATATGATAATGAAGAAATCAAGCCCTTACAAATGGACCTATATGCCCCGGGTAAGGCATAAGGTGAAAATAGTGTTCGAATTGTTTAGTTATTACAGACCAAAATAGGAAATTGTTCAAAGATAAATGACTGGTTGATGAAAGTGATGGGAACGAAGTCCTTCGCTTCCCAGTTTCTTAATCCTCCTTTAACGGTTGGAAAGATCCAATCTTCAAAGTTGTCTTCTTCATCATCATCTTCTAAGGCATTAATTCCATGGTGAGTGATTTTACGGGTGGTCCTCCAGCCCTGGAGCGACGCACAACTTTTTGGCCAGCAGCAGTAAAACCTAGTCCGAACTTGTCCGTCTTGTGAGGAAAATCAGGCAGTTTCCCCCACACTATACTCCTTCCTTCTTTGATTACAGCCTCCGCATCCTTGATGGATTCCATCCTAGACACAGGCTTGGAAACGATAGGCACATCTGTCATTGTCTTTGCAACTGCGACTTCAGGAGAAACTTCTTCAAAATGTTGGAAAGGCGTTTCTATGAATTCACCATCCAACTCCACATAGCGGAAGGAGTTGAGGTGACTTATCATGTACTCTTCCTCACCGTGAACCGTTATGATCTTTCCCTGAATTGGATACTTTAGCATTTGGTGTAGAGAGGAAGTGACTGCCCCAACATTTTAGATCCACGGCCTTCCCAACAAGCAAGAATATGAAGGACGGATGTCCATCACATAAAAGGTAGAGTTGAAAATTTCTGTGCCCACCTTGATAGGAATGTCCACTTCTCCATGAACCATCCTCTTAGAACCGTCGAAGGCTCTAACAACGATGTTACTGGGCTTTAGGGTCAAGCCTTCGTAGTCCAATCTGTCCAACGCCTTTTTCGGCAACACATTTAAAGATGAACCGGTGTTAACCAGAACATGGGCAAGTGTGGTTCCCCTGCATTTTATTGAGACATGCAGCGTGTCCTTGTGCTTCCTTCCCTTAGGGGTCAAATCAGCATCGGAAAAACCAAGACCATTATCAGCAGTAAGGCTAGCCACGCACTCTTGAAACTGGTCAGCCGAAGTTTCTTGAGGCACGTGTGCCGTCTTTAGAAATTTGATTAAGGCCTTAGCATGAGCCTCAGAGCAGAGTAGGAGAGCCAACATGGAGATTTTGGAAGGGGTCTGCCCTAGCTGCTCCACGACACCGTAGTCGCTCCTCTTGATTATTTTTAAGATTTCTTCCATCTCTTTCTGGGTGGTCTCGGGGATTACCACAGTCTGAGCCTTCATCCTGACAGGCGCTTCTAGTATCCCCTTACCTTTGGTAGTAGCATCAGAGGGTCTAACTTCAGGTACATCAATTTCTTCAATTATCGGGCTTTGCACAAATGGCTTGACAGGCTCAGAAACTTTCGAGGGTCCGAAGACTGCTCGTGGGGGAGCAATCTCCGGAGAGAATATCCTTCCGCTGTGAGTTATCTTGCTTGTTCCCGCAATATTCCCTATATCAGGGGTTTCATCATCGGAATTCTCTTGGACTGATTCAATCTATTTGATACCATGATAGAAGATTTCTCCTCCGTAGTTCCATGGTATCGTCTTGTTAGATTCATACAGGACAGGCCCCGGCATGGTGATTTTCAACGGCACAAACTTAGGATCATGCGTAATCTTGACAGACCTTTTGTAGGTCTTGTGAAGATTGTCGGAGATGGTTATTATTGCAATGTCATTGGTTGAAGTAACAAAAGTAGCAGGAGTAACAGGAGTGATAGTATCAACGGAATCTTTTGAAAGAGAATCTCTTGGGTATCCATCAGGCGTTGGATGCCTGATTTCAACTGTGGGCAGTCAGCTTGCAAGTTTAAACAAAAGTAACAGTCTTTTCCACAGCCTGGGAATATCCCGGCTCTCATCAAATTCACTTTAATCACTGGTAACAGAGTCAAAAGGTCAGCAACATTGATAACATGAAGATCTTCCACAACGGCATGAACATTATGACCGTGCTTGGGCATTGGGGCAAAAATCACATTCGGCTTTTCGGGCGCATCAAATTCTACCTCCTTGGCATCTATCAAGTCTTGGATTTTGTTCTTAAGAGCCTAACAGTTGTTGGTATCATGCCCTACACTGTCAGAGTGGTATGAACACTTTACATTGGAGTGGTAATAAGGAGAAGAGGTATTAGGGTTCTTCGGCGCTTCTTTCTAATTGGTGAGATTCAGATTTAACAGATGAGGGAGGACTTGAGCCGGTGTCATGTTGATTCGGGTGAATTGCCGTTGTGGCCTTTCTACCCTTTGCTGATTAGATCTTGGCTGATTGCTGCGAGGTTGATCGGTTGAAGAGTTTTGGATCATCACAGCCCCCACCGTTGGTCGGCGCTCGGTTCTTCCTTGGATTTTCTGAGAATAAATAGTAGAATCTTCCTTCTTAGCTGGGAAGGTCTTCTTAATAGCAGTGGACGCGGAGGCATCTTTCTGAATCTTACCACTTTTAATGCCAGCCTCGACCCTTTCACCGGTCAGAATTAATTCGGTGAATCCTGCAGAGGAACTCCCGATTAAATAATTGAAGAAAGGGCCAGATAGAGTCCCTAAAAACATGTCAACCAGCTCTCTATCCGACAATGGTGGCTGCACCCTTCCAGCCAAATCCCGCCACTTTTGGGCATACTCTTTAAATCTCTTATTAAAAGCCATACCCATACTCTGTAGTTGAGTACGAGTAGGTGCTAAATCAGCGTTGTATTGATATTGTCGGTAGAAAGCAGCAGCTAAATCTTCCCAGTTATGAACCTCAGACCTCTCAAGTTGATAGAACCAGTCCAATTGTGTGCCTGACAAACTATCTTGGAAAAAATGGACCCAAAGATCTTTATCAGAAGAGTGGGGTTGGATCTTCCTGACGTAGGATCTCAGATGCATCTTTGGACAAGACAAACCGTCATACTTAGCAAATGTAGGTACTTTGAACTTGGGAGGAATGATGATCCCAGCGACCAACCCTAGTTCTTCAAAATCTAAACCAGGTACCCTTTACAACTCCATGGCTGCCAACCGATCCTCAAGATTTTTATATTTATCATCCGCCGGGGGATATTGCTGTTCGGAGTAATCTTCATCCTCTTCCTCTTCTTCCTCTTCAACTTCAGATTCAGAAGGCATCGCAGTCCCTTTTCCTTTACCATCCCCTTCATCAGACATCGAGGGGAACTCGAGAACTTTTCTAGCATGGTTTTCAAACCTTCTTCCCATAGTGGCCACACCAGGCCTTTTCTTCTTTTTCTCTTTATCTTTCTCCAACAGTGCTTTAAGGTCCTCTTGACCCTTTGCTAAGGTCATGAGGAGTTTCTGGAATTGAGAATTCTGCGCTTGCATATCCTTAACCGTCTGCTCCAAATCCATCTTGCTGAAATAAACAGCAGAAAGATAAGGAAACCTGGTGTGACGACCTGTTTATGCATATGATGAATGATATGTTATTCATGTAATGCATTCAAGGATTCAGAAATTCAAATTTGTTGCAAACAAAAAGAACACACGTCATATTAAGAAGAAATTTGTTAGTATATAAATGCCCCATGGGCAAAATATTACAAAATTCTTAATGTAAAAAGACATTGCGCATCCTCTTTGGTGCGATGTAAGTGTTGAGAGTTTCCTCCTCATGAAGTCGGCGGGTAAGTTCCAAAACCTTCTTCTCACTGGCATAGAAGCTGGATTCAAAAGTATTTTGTTCTTCTTTGAGTTGGATCCAACTCTTTTGTAATTCTTCCAATGATGTTGGCATGTCTGGATGTAGGAGGGTGTATGGAACCTCTCCTTCCACAACAGGCTCTTTGATCACGGGGAGAATGTGAGGGTAAGGCATCATAAGACTCTGGGCACGGGTTTGTACCCACTTGAGATAAGGCTCAAGGGGGATGGAATTCTTGTGCCCCAGTGTCTTACTATCCACTTTGTTGGTCATCCTCCAAGCTCTGATAAACCTTTGTTGAAGTCCCTGCACATCGTTTTCAAAGTCAAACACCAAGTCAGGAATCAACATGTCATGAGGGCCATCCCTTCGAGCATATCCAAACTGTCTTAGGGCTAAACAGGGGCTGTAGGTAATGCCTCCCCTAATGCCAAGTAGTGGGACATTAGGGAATTCCCCACAACGATCAATGATGATGACATTTTCTCTGGACCGAGAACACCAATGTACATCAGAATGTGTTAGGGTCATCAACCGTTGTGACCACCTTAAACCCTGCTCATTCTTCAAAACTGATTGGGGAAGGTGAGAAATAAACCACCTTGCTAGAAGAGGAGTACATCACATGAGAAAACCTCTTTTCCTCATTGTTCGTGTGTAAAATGAGTGTAGGATGTCCCCAAGCAATGTAGGCACAGGGTTCCGAGATATGAAAATCTTGACAGCATTCACATCTATAAGTTGGTCAGGGTTTGGGAACAAGACCAACCCATAGATGAGAAGTGCTACAATCTCCTCAAAAGCTTGTAGATCTAGAGAGTTCCAGCAGTCTTGTGCCTTCTCAAACAGAAACTTTGCCAAGAAACCCTTGACACCACTTCTGGTTTCCCAATGTCCTTTGATATCAGATGGTTGCGAGTGTAATGCTTGAGCAACATCTTCAGGCTTTGGTTCTTTTTCTATACCGTTGTAGGGTAGTTGATGAAGAATAGGAGTTCTCATGAGTTGAGAAAATTCCTCCAAAGTAGGTACTAGTTGGTAATCAGGGAATGTGAAACAGTGGTGTAGGGGGTCAAAGAACTGGAAGAGAACTTTCACCATGTCTTCTTCAATGTTGGAGTTTCCCAAGTTGAGAAGTCTACCATGCCTTTCACTGAAAGGATAATTCTCTGGAATCTTGGAAGTAAGCTCCTTGAGTTTAGGAGGGATTCTCACAAGGTTGACTTGAATTGTTTTCCTGAGAAGAGATTCCATGACCTACAAAACAAGAACAAAGATGAAGATCCAAACCCTTGAAATGGTTAGTGGATGCATATGATGCTTTATGATGTTCATGATGTATGCACAAGCACATGTACAAGCAAATCACATAAGATCCTAATTTCAAGCTTGCATGAGGTTTCATAGGTAAGTACCTCTTGAAGTTAGTTGGCTCAAACCTGTCCTATAAATAGTAACCGGGTTCTAAGGAGCTCAATATCACTGGATTATTTTCTATGTTCATTGTTTTGGTTTAGCCACTTAACCGACGACCAAAATATTCCAAGAAAACAACCCTCAACGAGTGTAGTATCGAGTATCTACCAACTTCGGACTGCACCAAAGCCGGTCATCTCACTACCGCTAAAAAAAGGCCAAGATGGTCAAGTAAGGTTATAAGAGTTCATTAGTGCTTCATGACATCACTCAGCGGCCCCGTATTCTCTTTGATTGACTCAAAGGCTACCGGTACTCACAAATATGTCGCACTAATATAGCTATTGCTTCAACCATGTCGGTATACCCCGCACAGTTTCCACAACATATTTCTATTTACCTATGAATGTTTCCCAAATCCGGGTAGAGGATTCAAAACCCAAATAAGAGAACCAAATGTAAAGCAATAAAAGCAAACAAGATAATCATGCAAAGGTGATCTAAACCCTAAGGTTACTCCACTTTTAAAGTATTGCCCAACAGAGTCGCCAGTTCTGTGATACGGTGGGAGAACTGACTTGAGGTTTTGCGTTTGTGTTCGCAAATGTTTCAGTTTAGCAAGAGTCACCACCGACTTTTTATTTTATCCTGAGGAAAGGTCAAAAAGCACAGGAAAGACCTTTGAGATGTTTTCTTGGGTTCGGGGAGTAGATTATGAAAAGGGAAGGTGCAAGCACCCTTTTCATCCATGGTTATCCATGGGCTCTTAGTTACTTGTTTAGATCACTTGCTTTGCTTTTCAATTGTTTGAAATGGTGCTCTTCAATTGTTTAAAATGGTGCTTTGTGTGTGGTTTTGAAAGAAGTTTTGAAAAGAGGCCATTGTTATGGAAACCTTTGTAATGATTCTTGTTTGAATGTATACAAAGATGTTTTTGTCTTTTGAAATGATTTGAATGTTTTTGAAAGTTTGTTTTGAAATTGTGTTTGTGAAATGTATTTGAAAATAGCAAGGATGTTTTTGCAAGCTTTGACCAAGTAACTAAGAGCTATCTACCCTATTTTACTCAAAGATCTTTCTTATGTTTTTAACCCTTTTAACAGTGTTGTTTCACCATTTCATTTGGTGAACAACCTTGTGTTAGGATGTTAAACGGGACAGGTGCGGGTCATTGTATAGACCATGATAGCAATTGTGTCAAGTATTTATGGCAAATTTTTAAGGGACTTGATCATTTTTGTTTAGGCAACCAAAAAAGTGTGATCGAGGGACTATGATCTTTTGTTTTGTTTTGCCAAAGTACCCAACATGCATACCATGGCCCATTTTTGAAGGCAACAAGTGGATTGTAACCCTAGGGGTGCAAGTGTGCATTGTGTTGTCATTTTTCTTGCATTTTTGTCTTTGATTAGGTCAAACTATTTGTTAATTGGATTTTGCATACAAACCCTAATTCTCTAATCATGGCATAATTGAAAGCGTAAAAGTGCGAGAATTTAAATTCTAAGCTATTACAACATGATTATGAGGATGGGGGTACAATTTTTGAATAGGGGGTATTTGACAAGAAATATAAACCCTAGTTACTATTACATCCAAATTGAATTTACAATGCAACAATATTTAAATGTACAATATTTAAATAAACAAAATAAATAAATATTGAATAAAATATATTATGCAAAAAGAAGTTTTTATTTACTTATGTATGTAAAGTATTTTCAATGTGAAAAAAGTATAAAGAAATAAAATAAAAAAAAAGATTAATTTTATTGTTTAAGGGATGAACCCTAATTTCTTTAAGAAAGTAAATATTATATATTATTTATATACAAAAAATACATTAATATGTACAAAAATGAAGTATATTTTAAAAAAAAGTATTTTTTAGTATAAATAATAATAAAAATAAAAATGTAATATTTTTGTATTTTTATTCTAAGTATTTAATAAAATAAAAGTATATATATATATATATATATATATATATATATATATATATATATATATATATATATATATATATATATATATATATATATATATATATATATATATATATATATATATATATATATATATATTAAGTATGTATAAAATAAAATATTTACAAAAATAAATTATATTTTATAATAATATTTCCAGTATGAATGAAATAAGAAATAAAAGTAAAAGTATCATTTACATTATTTTTAAATTTAAACAAATAATATAAAAGTATTAGAAATGTTTTAATGTTAGAAAAAATAGAATAAAATGCCAAATAAATGTAAAAAAAATGTTAAAATATTTTTAAGCATTTTTTATATTTGGAAATAAATAATCAAAACCAGAAATGAAAATAAAAATGCAAAAACATAAAAATATAAGAAATTGGACCAGGGGGTGTGAAACTGAAAAAGGGAGGTGTTAGAAGCAATCAGACCAGGCCCAACCCAAGTCTTCATCTTCTTCCTCCAGACTTGTCAAACGCGCGCGCGCCTGGTTCAAACTGGAACATACTGGAAACGTGATCTTTTGCCAAACTCACAACATCAAACTTGTAGAGAATTTAAATACAAATCTAACCATATAAAGCATTAATCCTAACTCTCAAAGACCAGAGATAATTTCTCTGGCCCTAAAATCTGACCTAACTTTTTCAGCATGTTCATGGATGAAATTCTCCTAGCACACTTAATATAAATGAAAATTGAGCATATGTACAGCTTCATGACATTGAATACTACATTTTTCATTCACAAACCTAAGGCTAAATGTTCCTAAATAGAGAGATAGAAAGTGATGAAAAACCTGTTTCAATTGGATTCAAGTAGGACAATGCAGAGCTTCTCAACATGTTTTGAGGTGTCTGGTAGCTTGCCTAAACTCCACTTGATCTTTTCCAATAGCTAGCTTGCCTTGAATGTCCCTAAATCAGCTCCTAGAACTCAACCTGCATAAGCTTGAAACAAAAATGGTGAACACTGTAAATGGAGTTACAGTTGGCAATGGAGGTTTGGGACAACTTGAGTGAGTTGAATGGAATGTGTTTGAAGCAAAAAGGGGAAAAACGCACGAGCCAAATGAGCTGGAGCACTCAAGTTGCAACACCTACCCTGTTTTTCCAAAGAAGAGTGATTTCTGGCTATGAGAGGTTATGAGACTCTAGCACTCGTGTTTCTTGCTTAAAAGGTTGTGTGAAATATGTTTGTGATGTTTGTTTAAGCTAACAATGGCTGGTTTTCAAGTTGGGAGGATTTGGACAAGTTTCTTCTTTGTGAAGCAAGAATGTGTAAGTTCTGAAAATAGGCCTGTACAAGCCCTCAAGTATGCTGCACAAAATCCTCTTGGTTTCTGAAATTTGTGGATCTGATTTGGCTTCAGAGATATGGCCCTATGCTTCAAAGATCATGTTTTGACATAAAGCATACCTTTTCCAAAATGGAAATGTACCTTTTTCCAATTAGGGATTAGTTTTGTGTGCAATGTCCAAATGGCCAAGATAATGCATTATCTCAGTGGATTTGCATTCAACTAAGGAGTGTGAATTGGTTTAGAGGCCTGCAAACAAGTACAAAGCATGCTGGTTTGAAAATGCAACTTGTATGAACATGAATTGACCATGGATACAAAGTGAGTTTTTGCCAACTTCAAGCATTCGATTCTCCCTAACCACAAATGTGTTTGAGGAGTTAATGGACAAACATCGACGTTCACTGCCGATGGTCTACCAACTTTCACTGAAGGTAGAAAGAGAATATATCGTATCATCGCTGTTCACTGACGATGAACTATCAACGTTCACTGAAGATAGCAAAAAGGTAACAAATATCGACGTTCATTGCTGATGTCCTACCAACTTTCACTGAAGGTAGAAAGAGAATATATCATATCATCGCCGTTCACTGATGATGAACTATCAACATTCACTGAAGATAGCAAAAAGATAACAAGTTTCCCCAAGATTCTGGTGTTTCTCCTAGAACGGGTCTCAACTTCTTCTTTAACCAAGGCACTCCGCCTGGAAAGGATAATACATAAGCTGTCTCAAATAAAGAGACTTGCCATTTGTGGTTACGGAGGATTATAAAAGGAAATGACTTTTTTGGGCAAGAGGTATGACCTCCTGGGGAGATGCCATGATATTCTTGCTAAGGGGATAAAGTCTTCTTGTGCAAAATAAATGCACCAACCAAAGCTTGGAGTTTTTTTTCCAGAATTCCAAAGTAAATAATATTTCCAGGGGACCACAGATCTGAACCAGAAATAAACTGGAATGAAACAGTCAACCAGAATACATCCCTTGAGAAATAAACTCAAGAGGGAAAATAAGATCCGTCCAAACAGGGAACTGTACAGGAAGGCTAAAGCAAAAATCCTCTACGAGGGACGACTCAGTAGGGAAATTGAAAGAATGTACGTTTTCTGCTTAAGACCAACGCTCTATTGAAAAGAGGGTAACTTATCTCTGCAAAATAGGGTAATATGTCAACAAAAATATTAACAAATGTCAATGAACAATGATTTGTCAATTTTAGCTATGCATGATGCATGTATGAATGTATGAGTGTTATCGTGTGCATGCTGACAAAACAGATACACAACATTGGGAACAACCAATCAAAACCGCCTCGGGCACTACAATGCTCGGCTAAATTTCAACCAAGATGATCATTCCAAGAAAGGTAAAGGCTAACTGCGGAAACCAAACCTAATGCCTGCTTTTAAATTTACCGAGGAGAAACATAATCCGGAGGTAGACAAATCAAACAGATACCGGGGTAGAACATCCTTCTTCAGGCTTCATCGGAGAAACTAGTGTTTTTTCAAAAGTAACATGCCTACTAGAGATTGCAAGATCAGTCTCAAATAAAGCAGACTGACACCGAAACATCCAAACTTCGCTGGGGAATTCAAGCCTACTTCACTGGAGAAAAATGCAGATTGAAACATCACATCAAGAGAACTCAGAAAAGAGGAGAAATGAATCCAAAATTGACCGAGGATACCGGAACCATAAACCCAATACGGAGAAAACAACCCGAGTAGACCTTCCCGAGGGGAACAAAACCTCTCAAAACAACCGGAGTTTGTCCATTCCTGGGATTAGCATTTTTGTTGTCATTGCTTCATCACAAATCTCAAAGTAAAAGTAAATTGTAAAAATATATTTTTTTTTGAAAAATCAATTTTGTTATTTAATCTATTTGCTTTGAAAGTTATTATCAGTAATAAATGGAGTCTTTGCAAGCTAAATAAAATAAGAAAACACAAAGAATTGGGTAAAAGCTCGAATTTTATTAATATAATGGTAGTCTGTAGATGGCGAGACTCCATAGATGATTACAAAGTTTGAGAAATTGTAATACATAATGGAAAAGATACATTGAGATACAATGACCACTATCCCCCCTAACAACTTTTGAAATCCTGAGCATCGGCTTCTGTTGAAGTATGGTGAGAATCCGAGAAGATTGTTGCTTCAACAATAAAGTCTTGTCTGACGTAGTTACTTGCCAAGAAAGTCCCTAACTTTTGCCTAAGCTGCCCTTGCGGGTTTTTAACTTAGAGGGAAATTTATTCTGTTTATGTCTCTAATTTTTGCCTAGACCGCCCTTTCGGGTTTTCGGCCTACCGAGACACTCCTTTTTTGCCTAAGCCGCCTTTCGGGTTTTCAACTTAGCGAGCTGTTCTTTTATTTCTTTAGGCGAAGTATTTCTTGACTGCGTCAGCAATCATGGGACGTGGGAACTCCTCGCCATCCATAGTTTCAAGAATTAATGCACCACTAGAGAAGGCTTTCTTGATAACTTATGGGCCTTCAAAATTGGGAGTCCACTTTCCCCTAGAAGCAGTGTTGAAAGACATGATCTTCCTGAGCACGAGGTCGCCTTCTCTGAATTCACGAGGTTTGACCTTTTTATCAAAAGCTTTCTTCATTCTTCTTTGATATAACTGGCCTCAATCAAATTCAATTGGTCAAACCTGTTCTGGACCCATTCAACCTCCGTCAACTTGGTTTCCATTATCACACGTAACGAGGGAATCTCTACCTCGACTGGGAGTACAACTTCCATTCCATACACTAGGGAGAACAGGGTTGCTCCTGTTAAAGTGCGGACATATGTTCGATATCCATGTAGAGAAAAGGGAGCATTTCATGCCAATCCTTATAAGTAATTACCATCTTATGGATAATTCTCTTGATATTCTTATTAGCGGCTTCAACAGCCCCATTCATCTTTGGCCTGTATGGAGATGAATTGTGATGGACAATCTTGAATTCTTCATACAGTTCTGTCATCATCTTGTTGTTTAAATTCGAGCCATTATCAATGATGATTCTGCTCGGCCCACCATACCGACATATAAGGTTATTTTTAATGAAGCACACAACCACCTGCTTGGTAACATTGGTATATGAAGCAGCCTCCACCCATTTGGTGAAGTAATCAATTGCTACCAAGATAAAACGGTGCCCATTCGAAGCTTTGGGTTCTATCATCCCAATCATGTCAATACCCCACATAAAGAAAGGCCATGGGGAGGAAATCACATTGAGAAGCGTCAGAGGCACATGGACCTTGTCTGCATAAATCTAGAATTTATGGCACTTCTTTGCAAATTTGTAACAGTTAGATTCCATTGTCAGTCAATAATAACCGGGCCTTAGCATCTTTTTAGCCATCGAATGTCCATTGGCATGAGTGCCAAATGAACCTTCATAAATCTCATGCATCAACATGTCTGCTTCGTGTCTATCCACGCATTTGAGCAAGACCATGTCATAATTTCTCTTGTATAACACGTTTTCACTGAGGAAGAAACTGCCTACCATTCTTCTCAATGTCTTTCTATCTTTCTTCGACGCAACAATCGGGTATTCCTGAGTCTGAAGAAAATGCTTGATATCATAATACCAAGGTTTTTCATCTGCTACCTCCTCTGCTGTAAACACATGAGCGGGCCTATCCAGCCATCGAACTGTAATTCGGGGTATATCATTCCAAGTATTCACTTGGTACATAGAAGCCATAGTTGCCAGAGCATCCGCCATTTGATTTTCGTCTCTATGGATGTGATGGAATTCAACTTTATTGAAGAATGGTAAAAATCTTCTAGCATAATCTTTGTAAGGGATCAAGCCAGGGTGACGAGTGTCCCATTCTCCTTTAATATGATTTATTACCAAAGCTGAATCACCATACATATCGAGAATTTTAATTCTGAGATCAATAGCTTCTTTGAGACCCATGATGCAAGCCTCATATTCTGCCATATTATTAGTGCAATCAAATGTTAACCTTGCAGTAAAAGGAATGTGCGATCCATGAGGAGTGACAATCACAACACCAATTCCTTTACCATAAGCATTCACATCTCCGTCAAATATCATACTCCAATGAGATTCAGGGTCAGGACCTTCCTCAGGTAATGGTTCATCACAATATTTCACTTTCAAGAACATCACATCCTCATCGGGGAATTTATATTCTGCAGACTGGTGATCTTCCACTGGTTGGTGAGCAAGATAATATGCTAACACGCTACTTTTAAAAGCCTTTTGAGTGCGGTATTTGATATCATATTCATATAACAACATCTTCTAGTGGGAAATTCTCCCAGTAAGAGCAGGCTTTTCAAAAATGTACTTGATTGGATCCATTTTGGAGATTAACCAAGTGGTTTGATTCAACATATATTGCCGCAAATGATTTGCTGCCTAGGCCAAAGCACAACATGTTTTTCCAGCATGGAATACCGCGACTCATAATTAGTGAATTTTTTACTGAGATAATAGATGGCGAACTCCTTCTTCCCTATTTCTTCCTGTTGTCCCAGAATACAACCCATGGATTTATCTAACACTATCAGATACATAATCAACGGTCTTCCTTCTACGCCAGGGAGCAAGATAGGAGGTTCAAACATATATTCTTTAATACTCTCAAATGCCCTTTGGCAGTCATCCATCCATACACAACCTTGATCTTTCTTTAACAACTTAAAGATCAGTTCGCATGTTGCAGTCATGTGGGAAATGAATTTGGAAATATAATTCAAACGCCCGAGGAAACCTCTGACTTGTTTTTAAGTTCTTGGTGTTGGCATTTCTTGAATTGCTTTGACTTTATCAGGTTCGACTTCAATTCCTTTCTGGATAACAATGAAACCCAACAACTTCCCCGATCGAACACCGAAGGTGCATTTATTTGGATTCAAGCGGAGACGATACTTCCTCAAACGCTGAAACAACTTCAACAAATCTTCTATATGCCCTTCTTCAGTCTGGGATTTGGAAATCATATCATCAACATATATTTCAATTTCCTTGTGCATCAGATCATGGAATAGGGTTGTCATAGCCCTCTGGTATGTTGCACCAGCGTTCTTCAACCCGAAGGGGATCACTCTATAACAGAATGTTCCCCAGGGTGTGATAAATGTTGTTTTTTCCATGTCCTTTGGAGCCACTCTTATTTGATTATACCCAGAAAATCCGTCCATGAACGAGAATACTTTGAATTTTGTTATGCTATCCACTAACATGTCGATGTGAGGCAATGGAAAATCATCTTTTGGACTAGCATTATTTAGATCTCTGTAATCTACACACATGCAGAAATTTCCATCTTTTTTCGGTACTAGGACAATATTGGCAATCCACTGAGGATACACTGACATCACAAGAAAGCCAACATTAATCTACTTTAGAACCTCCTCTTTGATCTTTACTGCCATATCTGCGTGAGTTCTTCTCAACTTTTGTTTAACTGGTGGACACTCTGGCTTCAAAGGCAAACGATGCTCTACAATATCTGTATCTAGACCAGGCATATCTTGGTAAGACCAAGCAAAAATATCCACATACTCTCTCAACAACTCAATCAACCTACTCTTAACACCGGGATGCAACGATGCTCCAATCTTGACTTCCTTCGGATCTTCTTCTGAACCCAAATTGATCACTTCCAAAGGCTATTTATATGGTTGAATGGTATTTTCCTCGTGCTCAAGCAACCGTGAGACCTCTTCTGGAATCTCATCATAATCTTCTTCTTCAGCCCCAAACACAGGACATTCAAAGTTTGGAGAGGGTGCAGGGTCATTGTATTCAACGAGTTTTTTAATTAATCTGCACATATGATTTATGATTGCTTTTAGAAACTAACACATATAACAAGTGATCATGAAGATTGAATTTTAGTTATTATTTATTTTGAAAGGGTTTTTTCTGATTTCCATTTCCAATAAAAAAGCAAAAAATAAAAAAACAATTTGGGAAACAAAGTCAACTTTTATTAATGATCTTAAAAGTCACATTAAACAGATAAGCCCTACAACATTAATACTTCCACCTTGGGCAGAGTGAAAGCCTTTCAAAAAAAGATTAATCAAATCGAATTACTTTGAAACATGTATGCAAGAGGGAACATCAATGGTGACCCAGTTCTGAACCCTAACTCCATGCGTCACATAATTCGGTATTTCCTACTCTGCTTCATCTTCCTCAATAGCATTAATTCTACAATCAGTTTAATGGAGGTAACCTTCGCTGCAGAAAACATCATGATAGCTGCTCATAGTAGACTTTGACTTCAAACCTTCGCCTCTGCCATTCTTCGAAGAGAACCCCAAGCCAGTTCTGTTCTTGTTCACAGGTGGATCCACAATTCATCCCCAAACTGCACTAGGACCATTGTGCACAACCTGTTGCGCGTCCTTTAGAGATACCATGGAATTCTCATTTCCCCTTATGTTGTCAATGGATAGGGCTTGGAACTGGGTTCCAACAACAGCTTCATCTGCTTCTACAATACTGAAGGAGGACAAATGAGATATCAACAATGCCTGCTCCCCATTTATGATCACTACCTTCCCTTCATGCATAAACTTTAGCTTCTGATGTAAAGTTGAAGTGACAGCCCCTGCTTCATGTATCCATGGCCGTCCTAGCAAACAACTATATGCGGGAATAATGTCCATAACTTGGAAGGTTATTTGGAAAAAATGTGGTCCTATATGGATAGGTAAGTCCACTTCACCGATGACAGATTTCCTCGACCCATCAAATGCTTTCACGATGATGCCACTCGGGCGCATAGGCATTCCTTGATATTTCAACTTCATGAGAGTACTCCTCGGTATAACATTCAACGCGGATCCATTATCAATTAGCACATTGGATAGCGAATCATTCTTGTAGTTCATTAATATGTGGAGGGCTAGGTTGTGATTCTTCCCTTCATCTGGTAATTCATCATCGCAGAAACTCAAGTTATTACATGACATAATGTTTCCAATTACGCTGCTGAATTGATCTATTGGCATGTCACTCTCCACAAAAGCTTGGTCCAGTACCCTCATCAGGGATTCTCTATGAGCAGAGGAGTTCATTAATAAAGCTAAGATAAATATCTTTGAAGGAGTCTGGAGTAGCTGATCTACAATTCTGTAGTCGCTCATCTTAATTATCTTTAAAATATCATCTACTTCTTTCTCTAGCGTAGCTCCACTAGTCTCTCCTGTAGTCTTCTTAGGTTCATCATTCTCAGCAATTTTCTTTCTAGCAACAATGTCTCTCCAAACAACCGGCACAAACACACGACCGCTACGGGTCACCCTGCTGTTTTCAACTATATTTCCAACATCGGGCATTGGTCGGATGGGAATTTCCACCACATCTTCTAAGATTGTAGAGTTATATTTGTAAGGCACAACCTTACCTGATTTGTAGGGGATAGGACCTGGAAAACTAATTACCAATGAGGTAAGAGCTGGCTTGCTATGATACTCCACCTTAAAATGGGCTGGTGCACCGAAATAAGGCATAATGACGTTTACCCCTTCTTCAACACAACCAGTCATCAATAAGTCATTTCTGGAAAACAAATCTTTATCTGAAGAGAAATACTCATCCGCGGAGGCATACTCTTCCTCTGACTCTTCTTCCATTAAACAAAATTCAACCATATCAACTTCATAATAATCATCCCTCTGACCTGTGATCTTGATAGTTCCATTGTCTAACATCAACTGAACACCCTTCTTCACGATTGAACATCCTTGGGGATCTCGACAGCAAATTAGGCAATCTCCATATTGGTGTTCCACCTGACCAGCCGTATGGCAAAAGGTAGCATGCAACTGCACGAGATCCTCATTCATATACTCCACATAAAAAATTCTGAATTCACCAGGACATCCAGAAACCATGTTCACTTCCTCTTCATACTCTTCCCTAGGCCTGATTATGTGGATGAGGCCCTCATCCATTATCTCCTGAAAATTAGCCTTTATCTTATCGCAACCCTGTATATTTGTACGACAAGTAGCACAATCGGCATGGTCATGCGTATAGTAGCTAAATTCATAGAGGTCTGCATGCATCTTCATCAAATCTCCTCTAACCAGATTAATGTCAAAAATTCGGAAGTTGCCTGGACAACCGGACACCATATTTACAGCATTTACTCCCCCATGCTTGGGTAGAGGATTATCTTTCACATTAGGTCCCATGTCCTTGAAAGATATAACACCATACTTTACCAATTTCTGCATCTCATTCTTCAAAGGATAACAATTCTCAACACTATTCCCTAACGCTTCTTGATGAAAAGCACACGTTTGGTCTGCCTTGTAATACCAAGGCAATGGTGATGGTACGACGGGAGGTGGTCGCGTCTGGACCAACTTTTTCTGAATCAATTCCGGTAGAAACTCTGTATAGCTCATGGGAATAGGGTCATAACTCTCCCTTATCTGATTATACCATTGATTCCCTTGCTGGGACGGTCTCTGATAAGCAACGGTAGTTGGAGCGGCATTCATAACAGGAGTAACTGAGGCGACTTGCTGATGACGCTGATAATTCCTTCTAGGAAAGTTTACCCCCCTCTCTTGCATAACAGAATTTGCATCTCCTTCTTTCTTCTTGGTAAACCCATACGATGGCTTCTTTACACCTTCGGACACTTCACTTTTCGTCAAACGACCTTTTCTTACAGCCTCGTCCAAGCGGATACCCATTCCTTCCATCTCAGTAAAGTCACTTGGCGCGCTTGCTACCATCCTCTCGTAGTAGAAAACACCCAACGTCTTTAAGAAAATCTTAGTCATCTCCTTCTCTTCCATGGGAGGAATCACTTGGGAGGATACCTCACACCATCTCTGCGCATACTCTTTGAAAGATTCCCTGTCTTTCTGAACCATGGCCCTAAGTTGATCACGGTCAGGCACCATGTCCACGTTGTACTTGTATTGTTTGATGAATGCTTCTCCCAAATCATTAAAAGTATGGATATTGGCGCTGTCCAAACTCATATACCACTTCAACGCAACACCAGTCAAACTATCCTGAAAAAAGTGAATCAACAGACGCTGATCATCAGTATGGGTAGACATTCTTCTCACGTACATCACCAGGTGAGCACGAGGGCAAGTGTTGCCCTTATATTTCTCTAATTCTGGGACCTTGAACTTAGCAGATGTCTTAACATTCGGGACCAAACATAGCTCATTCACATTCTGCCCAAATAGCTCTTTTTCCATGAGGGCCTTCATCTCTCTCTGCATCTTGTCAAATTGCTCTTGAAAATCATCCATTCTGTCATAAAGACCCAAGTCTTCACTCGATGAAGGAAAAGGACGACACACATCATCATTCATAAACGAAACCATATTCACCGAAGGAGGTGCAGAAGGAACATGTACCACAGGAGGTGCAGGAGTAACAATAGTCTGAACCACGGGAGTATCTTGAGGACCAAGATTGAAACCTTCAGATGCAAAATTCTCTGGCATTCCCCATGGATAACCTTGAGGCTTGCGATTTTGAACAACAGTCGGAGTAGCAGATACGGGAACAGTCAGAACATCAGTAGTTTCCCTTGTTGGTTGAGGTTGAACACTCGGTGGCTGATTCTAAGCAGCCACCAGAGCTTCCATCAGAGTAGTCAAATTGGCCATACCGGCCTTCAAAGCAGAAACTTCTTCGCACAGCTCGCGATTCTCTTGTTCTAAGTTGTCCATCTTCTTTTTGAAATTAGCCCGAGTGTTGTAGCGATGAGTCAGCTTGCTAAACAAAGTAAAGAAGCTGGGTAAGACACCTGGATATGCATAATAAATGCAAGAAATATGTGCAATATGATGCATGATATGCAATGCATATGATTATTTTTACTTTATTATTTAATATTTCAAGGGATTTAACGTTTATAAACATATTTCAAACATCAAAGTAATAACGCTTTTGAAATACTGAATTTTTATTATTATAATAACTCCAAAATGGATTACAAGTTTCAATGATCTCAAGTACAAGATGAAAATACAATCTAAAATCCTAAGAAAAAGAGCTGATGGAGATCACTCTATACGCTGGCGCTTCCCCGTGAGCCTGACAATCTGAGCCTTCAACCTCTGGTTTTCTTCCGCATGTCTGATGGCAATATCCTTCCAATTATCTGAATCAGGAAGTGAGTGATCAACACCTGATTGAGGCTTAGGAGAAAATAAACCCCCTTGCCTCTCCATAGACTCTACCGCTCGACTCTCAAGGATCTCAATCAAGTCATCTTTCTCCTTCAGGTCTACTCTGTAGGAACTCTCTAAAGTCTGGAACTTATTCTTCCAAGCATCCCTTTCCTGTTGCATCCTAACCAAAGCAAGTTGCAGCTCTTCTAGATCATCTAATAAGGGAGGAGTGGTCTTCACAAATAGATCAGGCATGGTTGTCTCCCGGGTATATGTCATCTTTAACTGAATGGCTCTCGATCGGATCCATTAAAGATATGTCTCCAAAGAAACATCACCCCTAGGTCCCAAATCCTTCCTACTCTTCTTATGAATGGGACGCCAGGCCTTCACAATCTTCTCCCTAGCTTCCCTATGGTCTTCCCCTTCCTTTAGAAAGAAACTACTCAAATGAATACTATTTGGTTTATCCCTCATCGGATAACCAAGCTGTCGCCGTGCAAGAACATGGTTATAGTTAATTCCTCCCTTTGTACCAAAAAGAGGTACATTGGGGAAACTACCACAACTGTCAATAATCTCTATATCCTGGTAAACTCGATGATACCAATCAATATCCGAGTGAGTAAGTGCCATGATCTTAGGAGCCCAACGGGGTTCCTTCTTGACATCCCAAAAAGCATTAGACTGAGGCATATGAGAGATAAACCACCGGTACAACAAATGCGTGCAACAGATAATCATTCCCCCATGATAAGAATTCCGAAGATGAATAGAGTAATAAGCATCACCCAACAATGTAGGAACTGGGTTTCCAATCATGAAGATCCTGATAGCATTAATATCGACAAACTTGTCCACATTAGGAAATAAGAACAACCCGTAAGCAAGTAGGGCAAATATGGCCTCAAAAGCAATTGTACTCTTCATTCTGGCAAAGTAACGAGCTTTCTCCAATAAGAACTGAGCTGGTAATCCTCTAATCCCTCATTTAGTAGTCATATGGGCTTCCACCTCAGACTTCCCCAAGTGAATCAAAGCAACAATCTCATGTGGTTTTGGCTCACCCTCCAAACCAGTAAAAGGAACACGATCGGTAACAGGTAAATCCAATAGATAAGAATACTCCTCCAGTGTAGGAATCAACTGATAGTCAGGAAAAGTAAAGCAATGATACAACAGATCATAGAACTGGACCACGTTCGAGAGAATAACCTCCTTCATCTTCAGCTTCATGAGAGAGATAATGGATCCATACTTCTTCCGAAAGTCTGCAGAACACTCGATCTCGGGAATTAGACTGATCAACTCATCTATCTTGGGATCCTTGAAACTGTATTTCCCGGTCTTTCTCTTTCCAGAATCCATGGTTAAAAGTACCTAAGATATTCACAAATAGTGAACCTTTAAATCCCTTGAAATATGGTTTCTTCAAAAGATGCTTATGAGTGCATGGATGCATGATGCAACAATCACACACGATCACACATATAGGGTTCATAGGTTCAACGTCACGAGCATGAAGTCGAAGGTACTACCCATAAGGTGTTGGTCTAAAAAGTTATCACCTGCTGAACAAGGTTCTAGAGGTTCCCAGAGTCTACATCCTTCCTTCGGATATTACCAACTTTCTGATTAACTCGGTAATTAGTAATATTCTCAAGAAAGACTCGTCCGAGTGTAGTATCGCGTGACAACTATTTCTGGATTACTCTGTTATAGCTTCCGCACTACACCTAAAAGGCCAAGATGGGTTAGGTATTCTATGGTCCTCAATTTTAGTAGGCTCCCAGGTCGAAAGCAGTACGTCTTACCGATTACTCGGTAAAAAACACTACAGTCAAAGGGGCCTCCATTGAGTGGGGGATCTCATGCCTCCTTTTTGGGATTACTCCCTCAAAGTTAACATGACTATACTGCCCGTCCTATCTTAAAGTTTTCCCAAGTCCGGGTATAGGACTTATGAGTAATCACCAAGCACCCTGAAAACCAGGAAAATCTAGACAAACATATATACAACATATAACAAAAAAAATAGTAATAACACATATACAAATATAAACGAAGATAGGCTTAACCCACTTAGGGATGGACCAGCAAGAGGTCAATCTTTCCCCAATGAAGTCTTTGTAGCGGTAGAAATGTTTAAGACTGAGCCATTGGATTGACTAGACTTTATACAAATTAAAATAAAAATCATCACCGTGCTTTATTGTTTCCAAAGGAATGGGAAAAGAGCGAATAACCCAAAAAAAGGGGGAAAGATTCAAGGTAAGGGGGTTGGTTATGCAAAGGGAAGGTATTAGCACCCTAAACATCTACGGTACTCCGCATGAGCCTCTTTGTAAAATCTGTATATTTTAGATATAAAAACTGTTGTATATTAAATGGATGGTGGAGGTGAGAAAAGAAATATATATTTTTTGTGATCTTTTTTTTGCACCCGCCGCGGTTGCGAACCTTTAGTGCCTACGTACCACCTTTCATCAATAGGGGATCAGGGTACACGTAGTTCCTCTTTCAAAAATTTTAAAAAAACAAATATGATGGTTAATTTTATGAGATAAAACATCATTGTCATTGTCCGTGTGGAAAACATACCTACTACCCACAATAATGAGAAATGAGAATTTGCATCATCTCAAAGTGGAGGATATGGCTTGGATTTCAAAATCAACAATGCCTCACTTAACACCCAAGTGGAAAATATCTCTCATCACTACATATTGTAGAAGTATAGTTGTTTACATCACTACAAGGATTGACAAGATTTTAATCTTTTAAGAAAAGTTTTAAAGATAAAAAGCCAAAGTGGAAAAATGGTTTGAAATGAGATTGATTGACTTTTAGTCTTCTCCCAAAAAAATGTTAAGGTATTATTAATGTTGATTGAAGTTTATTCATGAAAATGTTTGAAAATGCATGGACATAAGTCCAAGTTTATTATGAAAATGGTTCAAGTTCAAAAACAAGAAGAGTTTTCAAAAAAAAGGGGGGAGAAGATTTTTGAAATTAAAGAAGATGGGAGGAGAAGAAGAGACTATCCTAAAGCATAAGGTAAAAGCTAGGGATAAGAACCATCTAACCAACAAGAAGCCAATACTTGAAATTATGAGTCAAGATAGAATTCCCATTCTTTGGATTGAAACCAAGCAAGAAAAAATACTAGACCTCTTGAGAGAACCAAACTTCAAGTGTATTAAGTCTTCATAAAAATTGGGCAGAGTAACGGCTGTATACGGGTGAATTCCAGATTACAAACAAAGGGTGTAATCACAAAACCTGCACACAAAAACAAACAAGCAACCCAATGTCTTGAGGTAAACCTCAAGAACTCCAGAAAAAATAATTAGATAAGATCTCCAAGATAGGCCAAGGTTTCTAATACTAAGTCCAAGAAAAAGTCCCATGCTCCATAATGCCAAGGATAGTAGCCAAATAGTCCAAGTACCATTAAAGATTTTTTAGGGTTTATGTTGATTATTAAGTATCTTAAGAAATGAAAAGAAAAGCTCAAGTGAGCAAAGTAAAAATGGCAAGAAAACAAATGCTCAAATGAGCAAAGATGAAAATGGCATGAAATGTAAATGCTAAAAGTAAATAGTACATAAAGCATAAAAAAGAATAAAAGTATAAGGTAAAACACGTCAATACTTAGTGGTTAGTTGGATGACCATCTTGAAACTTGCATTTAGAACTCATTAGAGGATTGGTAGAACCAAAGCCTCGACACAACAAGTTGCATTTTATTTTTGTCAAGTATATCATCCATTTGGAATTCTCATAAGTACCATTTAATATCAACGATGTTTAAGTGATCCGCGTTGACCAAAGGTGTTGTAGATCCATTAGAGGATTGGTAGAACCAAAGCCTCCACACAATGAATCTCAAGGTTATTAGATCAAAGAGATCAAATTAACATACTTGGGCTTGCAATAATAAGTTTGCGCCACAAATGATCATTTATTCGAATCGGGATAAAATTTAGTGCTATGTTAAGCAATCGTAAGTGGACTTATATAGAATTCACACCTATTTTGAGGCCGGTCAATAGAAATTTATGCACCATTTGTTTTGAGACATGATATACAGATCATGCTCCAATAACACCTAGTGCAATAAGGAAGGGATGAGATGAAGAGGGGATGGGAAAAATGAATGAACCACTTTTGAATCAAAAATTTAATCAAACTATTATTAAAATCATTCATCCATTTTGGTGGAGTTGAACTCAACACCCAAGATCCAATGATGTTAATAAAGTCATGATCAAAAAATCAACTCAAGACAACCAGAAAATAATCACAAAATAATATTATATTTAATATATGCATTAAAAGGGTTTAAAAAAATGTTTAAAAATCAAAAGAGAGGAGAAAAATAGCAACTATGTTCAAATTAATCAAGAAAGAAAAAGTAAGGCCATAGAAAAATCAGAAATGAATCCAAATATTTTTATAAAATTTTTGGTAAGTTTTAAAAGTCATAAACTATTTTTAAACTATTTAAAATTTCTCAAACAAACAAAAAATAGGTCAAAAATTGTAAAACTGAATATAAAATTCCATAAAATTTTCAGAAAGTCAAAAATACGTAAAATAATATTTATGAATTTTTTCAAAATTAAAAAATGTCAGAAAGTATTTTTTAAGTAATTAAAAGAAAACAAATAATTCAAAATATACAAAAAATATAGAATATCAAAATAAAAATGTGAAAAAATAGTCATGAGATCAGAAATAATTCAAAGTATTTTTGTGAATTTTTTCATAATTTTTGGATAAAAAATAAAAGAGTTATGAATTTTTGAAAATTTAATCAATAAAAATATAAAATCAGAAAATAAAATAAAACCAAAAAGATGAGGACCATCAAATCATAGTAAAAACGCGTTAGTAAGCTGATCTAATGGACCAGACGTGTTGTGCTTGATATAGACCTTAGTGAGATACACATAGGATCAGAAAAAGGGCAACCAATGAAATTAAAACGTTTGGCACGCTATCATTGGCTGAGACGAGACATGTCATCGTCTTCAACCTCCAAACACCATGCAATGGGGATTTTGTGAGATCCTTCAAATGGAAAAATTAGAATCCCAGGCTAGTATCATTGAACTCGTCTCTTCAAGACGATTCTAACACCACCATCGCGCCAAATTTATATAAGATATGGAGAGAGATATGAATCAAAAACCCAGAAAATAGAGAGCACCTTCAATTTGAGATTTCTCTCTCAATTCTCAATGGATTTAAAAATTGTAAACAACATTAGAATAAGGAGAAGGAGTAGAATAGATTAGTGCTTGATTTGGATCCAAATGATGGAGAATTCTACCTTTTCGAAGTTCAAGGAAGAAGCTCTGAAACTGGACTTCTGTAGCTTGAATTATGGATTGTTTTGATTGGTTTAAGTTCTGGAGAGTTTATATGATGCTTAAGGATGATGAATGCGCAAAGAATTTTGGAAAAGGGAACTTAAATCTCAGAAACTGAATTCAAAAAAGATGGGTTCGTGTGATGTTTTGGCAGGGTGTTTTTAGCTCTTAAAGCTTGAAGAAATGAATGGGGGATGACCCTCTATTTATAGGGAAGTGAATGGGAATGAAAATTGGAAGAAACAAGGAAGTTTGGAGGGAAATTGAATGAAGGTCAAGCACAAGTGAAGTGTGACTTCATTTCCATCAAAACTTAACCAAATATTGCGTTTTGGGGTGCTAATCACTTCTGGAAAGTTTGATAATCAAGTTTAAATAAAAAATGCACATAAATCTTGTGTTTAGAAGTCACATTATGGATTTCAAAATTCCGACTTTGTGGAAAATTCAGTTTCAAGTTACCAAATTCAGATTCATGGCATTTCCAACTCAAGGGATCTTAGGGCATGATTCTTGATGCTTTAGAAAGATGAGGTTACAAGCTTTGCAATGGAAAAAGAATGGAGTTAAATGGATGCTCGAGCTGAAAGTTGCATTGAGTCAAAGTTGAAGAAAAAGGGTTGACTTTCCATACTTAGAAATATTTCAAATTCTTCTTCAAAAATGACCTATAATCTTTTGCATCCAAACATGGCCTTCCACTTGGAATTTGCTCTTGACCAAAAAAGATGGAATGAATTAGATCTCTTGAATGACATTTTGAAACTTGAAACACTCAAAATCTCCAAAAATTGAGCAAGTTATGACTTGTTGAAGTTGGCCAAAAACCATGAAATGACCTATAATCTTTTGCATCTTTAAGGAAACTTCCATCCATTTTCCCACTTTACACATAAAAGAAGGCATAAAGTTCACCTCCTCAAGATAATTATGGAAGAAGAATGGACTCAAGGTGATAAAAATTGACCAAGTTATGATCATTTGAATTCACTTATGTAAAATTATGGACTCATCTAGATGACTTGTAATCTTTCTTCTTCACCAAGTTTCTTCCACATGAAAACTCCTTGGAACTTTTGAAGTTATTTGTTGATAACTCTTTTAAGAGAATTATGTCTTTGGAATAATTCAAAAATACCAAAAGGTGAGCAAGATATACTCCTTCGAAGTTCAAAACCCTAGCTTCTAGATCAAGAGAATGCCTTGAGGAACTTTGATAAGTTTGAACAAACTTCTTGTACCAATATTATTACTTTATGAATAGAAGTTTTTGAGGATGATAATGAAGACTCATAGCCACCAAAACCACTTCCATATCTTGAATTTTGATAAAAATATACTCTTGTGAACAATGGGAACAAAGCCTTGTCCAAACATGAAAACTTCTCCAATCAACCCCTTGTACTTTTGAGTAACATCTAATAACCTTGAAATGTGATGAATCAAAACAACCTTGCCATGCCAATTCTTCCAAAACCACTCCAATGGCGAGGTTTGAACTTCTCAAGCTATATTTACTAGGCCATGGAAATAAACTTATGAACCCATGAGGTAGCTTGTTAAATCTCATTGCCTTCACCTACATGGATAACAAGCAAGACAAAACAAAATTGCATTTTACTAGTTAAATGAAGAAAACAAAAGAATATTCATGATCACAAAAGGAACATAAGTCAAGGTGCTTGGTAATCCCTCAAAAGGAGCAAAACTCAAAGTAGGGAGGGGAACCAAGAATCCTAGTGTGATTTTGTTGTGAGTGAATCAACATGGTATGATGAAGGGATCTTAGGGGCAAAAATTGGGGTACAACAGTCATGGTGCCCCATCGCACACTCCATTGAATTTTCCAAAACTGTTAGATACATAATCAAGGGTCTTCCCTCGACTGGTGGCATCAAAATGAGAGGCTCTTGTAGGTACTCTTTGATCTTGTCGAAAGCAGTTTGGCATTCATTATTCCATTTGACTACTTGATCTTTCTTCAGTATTTTGAAGATTGGTTCACAAGTAGCTGTTAGATGAGAAATGAATCTGGCAATGTAGTTTAACCGTCCCAAGAATCCTCTGACTTCCTTCTCGGTGCGAGGAGCAGGCATTTCTGGTATTTATTTCACCTTGGCAGGATCCACTTTGATACCCTTACCGCTGACGATGAAGCTTAGGAGTTTACCAGATCTCACCCTAAATGTGAATTTATTCGGGTTCAACCTCAGCTTATATTTCTTTAACCTCTCAAACAGTTTTTGTAAATGGTCCAGATGTTCCTCTTCCGTTTGCGATCTAGCTATCATGTCGTCCACATAGACCTCTATTTTGTGATGTATCATGTCGTGAAATAGAGCTACCATGGCACGCTGATAGGTTGCCCCAACATTCTTCAACCCAAATGGCATAACCTTGTAACAGAAAGTGCCCCACTGTGTGACAAAGGTCGTTTTCTCCATGTCCCCAGGCGCCATTTTGATTTGGTTGTAGTCTGAGAAACCGTCCATGAAGGAAAACACCTTATGTTGTGCTGTATTGTCAACCAAAATATCGATGTGGGGAAGTGGGAAATCATCCTTAGGGCTTCCCCTATTAAAATCTCTGTAGTCCACGCACATTCTTACCTTGTCGTCCTTTTTAGGAACAGGAACAACATTGGCGAACCATTATGGAAAGGAGGTGTCTTCCAAGAATCCAGTGTTGAATTGTTTCATGACTTTAACTTTAATCTTCTCTGACATGTCTGGTCGCATGCGACAAACCTTTTGTTTTACCGGTGGGCAATCTTCTTTTGTGGGTAAACGATGTACCACAATATCTGCATCAAGTCCTGGCATGTCTTTATACGACCACGCAAATACCTCAACATAATCATGTAGCAACTGAATTAGACGCTTCTTGACACTGGATTCCAAATTGGCACCCACCTTGACTTCTTTCTTGTCCTCTTCGGTACCTAGGTTAACTGTGTCCATTGGTTCTTAGTGGGGATGAATGGTCCTCTCTTCTTGTTATAGTAACCTGGATAGTTCCCCTGGCACTTCACAATCTTCCTCACCTTCATCTTCGGCTTGGTGGATTAGATTTTCATAGTCACAAAAGGCCATAGCAGAATCGTTACCCATGGGATCCCGAATGGATGTAGATCTGCATTTTGAATGTGAGTGTGTGTAAGAGTATAACTATCTTTGAAAGAAATAAAAATGTAAAAAGGAAAGACAAAGAACACAAAGTTTGTATGCAAAAACGTCCATGAATCATTGATGACATATGAAAATGAGGTAACAACCCTTACAAATGGACCGTTGTGCCTCGGGTAAGACACAAGGCTTTAAAAGTCTGAATTGTTTAATTATTACAGATCCGACAAAATTTAAAGACAATTACTGTTGGATAAAAGTAATTGGGACAAAATCTTTAGCTTCCCAGTTGCTGAGTCCTCCGTTGACAATTGGGAAAATCTATTCCTCCAGGTCGTAGCTATCCTCATCATCCCCCACTGCATTGAATTCGTGGTTGCTGATCTTCAAGGGTGGTCCCCTGGCACGAGCATGACGTACAAATTTCTAGGCTCCTGAAGTGAAACCCAACCCAAATTTGTCAGACTTGTATGGGATATCTGGGAGTTGGCCCCAAATAGTGCACCCACCTTCTTCTATCATTGCCTTGGCATCTTTCAGAGAAGATATCTTTAGCGGAGGTCTTGTAATCTTCGGGATTTGAGAAACAACTTTGGTTACTGCTACGGTTGGTGGGACTTCCTCGAAATGCTGAAATGGAGTTTCAATGAATTCACCATCCAATTCCACGTATCTGAAGGAGTTTAAATGACTGACCATATATTCCTCTTCTCCATGGACAGTAATGATTTTTCCCTTGGTTGGGTATTTCAGCATTTGATGTAATGTAGAGGTGACAACACCAGCATTATGAATCCATGGTCGGCCCAATAATCAGGAGTAGGAAGGGAGAATGTCCATCACGTAAAAAGTTGAATCAAAGGTTTGGGTCCCAACTTTTATGGGGATGTCCACCTCCTCATGCACCATTCTCTTTGAACCTTCGAAGGCCCTTACCATTATGTTGTTGGGTTTTAAGGTCAAACCTTCACAGTCGAGTCTATCAAGAGCCTTCTTAGGCAACACATTCAAGGACGAACCCGCATCAACCAATACATGGGCCAAGGTTGTGCCCCTGCATTCGACAGAGACATGCAATGCCTTGTTGTGCTTCCTCCCTCTAGGTGTCAAGTCAGCATCAGAAAAGCCTAAACCATTATCCACGGTCAAGCTGGCCATACAATCTTGGAACTGATCAGCAGAGGTTTCTTGTGGTACATGGGAAGTTTAAGGAAATTCACCAAGGCCTTTGCATGAGCCTCAAAGCATAATAATAGAGCCAACATGGAAATCTTTGACGGAGTCTGCCCTAGCTGTTCGACTACGTTGTAGTCGCTTTTCTTTATAATTCTCAGAATCTCTTCCATCTCCTTTTGGGAGGCCTCAGGGATAGATACTGATTGCGCCTTCATCCGGACAAGCTTAACCAGAATTCCTTTGCCCCGAGTCTCGGTCGACTCGGTGGTAGGAGTATCAACATGTGTAACTATAGGAATTGTAGTTGTAGTAGTGTCAACGGGAACAAAAACAAGGATGATCACCGGACCGATAACAGTCTTCAGAGGAGAAATCTCTAGGGAGAATACTCTGCCATTTCGGGTTATCTTGCTGGTTCCTGCAATGTTGCTGATGTCGGGGTTATCTTACTCAGAAATTGAGTCTTCAACAAATGGCCAATCTTGCTTGACACCGTGATAGTAGACATCGCCCCCATAATTCCATGGGACGGTCTTATCTGATGAGTAAGGGATTGGTCCAAGCATAGTAGTTATTAGTGGAGATACTTTAGGAACTGGTGTAATCCTAACGAGTCTTTTGGTGGAGACCCTGGAAGGATTGGCGAAAATGGTTACTATTAAAACATCTTTGTAAGAAACAGTTGGAACATGAGTCTTTTCAAACAAAATCTCTTTGTCATCCATTAAGCGCTGAACACCTGCTTTCAATAAATGACAACTAGTTGGTCGGGATAAACAAGTGATAGCCTTCATCACAGCCCGGAAATAAACTGTCCTTCAATAAGTTCTTCTTGACGGTTAGGAGAGGAGTAACAAGTTCATCAACAGTAGAAACAAACATATCATCTTCAACAATGTTAATACGACGACCATGCTTGGGCATAAGAGCGGTGATAACATTTGGGATTTCAGGGGCATCAAACTCAATTTCTTTTGCTTCAAGAAGGTCTTGCACCTTGTTTTTAAAGCCCAACAATTGTTGGTAACATGGCCGGGGCTTTCTGAATGGTATGCACAGCGAGCATTAGGATGATAATGAGGAGAGGTTGTGTTAGGATTCTTCGGAGGTTCTTTCAAAGTTACCAGATTAGATCTCAACAAATTTGGCAGGACTTGAGATAGAGTCATGTTAATCTGGGTAAATTTGTCTTACTGATCTTTTTGTTCTAGGCTAATCGTTCCTTTGTTGAGTAGGTGCAGGCTTATGGATTATGACAGCCCCCATCATTGGACGGTGTTCAGTTCTATCTTGATTCCTTTGAGGATACACAACACCAACTTCTTTCTTCCCAATAAATGGTTTTCTTACAGCGGCAGAGGATACGTCTTTTTGGATCTTCCCACTCTTAATCCCAACTTCTGCTCTTTCTCTGGTCAATATTAATTCAGTGAAGCCTACTAAGGAGCTTCCAATTAAATGATTAAAGAAAGGACCGGACAGGGTACCCAGAAAGATGTCTACTAGATCTCTTTCAGAAAGGGGAGGCTGGACTCTTCCTGCTAAGTCCCTCCATTTCTGAGCGTAGTCTTTGAAACCTTCACTTGAAACCATAGCCATACTCTAGAGTTGAGTACGGGTGGGAGAAAGATCTGCAGTGTACTGATATTGTTTATAGAAAGCAG
Source organism: Vicia faba (assembly GCA_948472305.1). Lineage (NCBI taxonomy): Eukaryota > Viridiplantae > Streptophyta > Magnoliopsida > Fabales > Fabaceae > Vicia > Vicia faba. Next base: position 674,819,837 of record OX451736.1, read on the forward strand.
CGGCAAGGTCTTCCCAATTATGGATATTGGCCCTTTCCAGTTGATAGAACCAATCAAGTTGAGTTCCGGATAGACTGTCTTGGAAGAAGTGGACCCATAAATCTCTTTCAGCAGTGTGAGGCTGTATCTTCCTCACATAGGATCGGAGATGCATTTTGGTACACGAAACTCCGTCGTATTAAGCAAATATCGGTGCTTTGAATTTTGGTGGAATGACAATCCCAGACACCAGACCTAGCTCCTCAAAGTCTAGCCCGGGAACTTTCTGGATTTCCATTGCGCTTAGTTGTTCTTCCAGATGTTTGTATCTGTCGTCGGCTGGGGGATACTACTCTTCAGAGTAATCCTCTTCTTCTTCCTCTTCAGACTCTTGCTGGACAACCGCTTCCTTGCCTTTCCCATCTTGATTATCTCTTTCACCAGATGACATTGCAAAGTCTAGGGTCCGTCTTGCTTGTCCTTGGAACCTTCTTCCAATATTCAGAACTCCGATTACTTTCTTTTTCTTCTTCTTTTCTTCAATCAACAAGGTTTTTAGATCTTCTTGTCCTTTGGCTAGAGTCAAGAACATCTGTTGAAACTAAGCATTTTGTGCCTAAAGGTCTTTTACTGTCTGCTCGAGATCCATCTTACTGAAATAAACAGTAGAAAGATGAGGAGACTTGTTGTAAGAAACCTGCTTATGTTATGATGAATGGTAAATGCATATGCAATGATTTCAAGGAAATTAGAGATTTAAATTTGCTTTAGACCAAAAAAGGAACACACGTTATATTAATAAATCAAATCTTGAGTACATCATGCCTATTTTGGGCTTACAAAGAAATACAAAAAACTCTAAGATAAAAAGTTGTACGCATCCTCTTTGGTGCGATGTAGGCATTCAGGCTCCGCTCCTCATGAAGTTGCTTAGTAAGTTCCAAAACCTTCTTCTCGCTGGCGTAGAATTGGGCCTCGAAAGTGTCTCGCTCCCCCTTAAGTTGTATCCAATCCCTTTGTAAGTCTTCAAGAGAGGTGGGCATGTCAGGATGCCGGATAGTGTATGGAACATCTCCTTCCACAACAGGCTCTATGATTACCAGCAGAACGGAGGGGTAAGGAATCATAATACTTTGAGCACGAGATCGTACCCATTTTAGGTAAGGATAAAGAGGTATGGAATTCTTATGCCCCAATGTCTTGCTATCTACCTTGTTCAACATCCTCCAAGCTCGGATAAATCTCTGGCGATGACCTCGATCGTCGTTCTCGTAGTCAAATACCAAACCTTGAATGAGCATCTCATGTGGGCCATCCCTTCGGGCGTAACCAAACTGTCTTAAAGCTAAACAGGGGTTGTAGGTGATGCCTCCTCTAATGCCAAGTAAAGGGACATTAGGGAATTCTCCACAATGGACGACGATTATAACATTCTCTATAGATCGGGAACACCAATGAATGTCTGAATGTTTGAGTGTCATCAACCTATGTGACCACCTTGAACCTTGCTCGTTCTTCAACACATATTGGGGAATATGCAAAATAAACCATCTTTCCAAAAGAGGAGTACAACACATAAGGATACCTCTTTTCCTCATAGTGCGAGTGTGAAAAGAATGTAGGATGTCCCCTAGAAAAGTAGGAGCCGGGTTACGAGACATAAAGATTTTGACAGCGTTCACATCTATGAGTTGGTCATGATTTGGAAACAAAACCATCCCATAGATGAGGAGAGCCACAATTTCCTCAAAAGCTTGAGAATCCAAAGAGTTTCAACAGTTTTGGGCTTTCTCAAACAAGAACTTTGCTAGGAAACCCTTGACACCATTCCTTGTTTCCCAATTAGTCGTGATATCAGATGCTTGCAAGTTTAGAGCTTGAGCAATATATTCTGGATTTGGATCTCTTTCCGTACCATTGAAAGGTAGTTGATTGAGAATGGGAATCCTCAAGAGTCGGGAGAATTCTTCCAAAGTTGGCACAAGTTGATAATCGGGAAATGTGAAGCAATGGTGTAAAGGATCAAAGAACTGAAAGAGCACCTTCATCATGTCCTCATCAGTGTTGGAGGTGACCAAGTTTAGTAGGCGACCATGTCTTTCAGTAAATGGAGAGTTTTCAGGAATTCTTGATGCTAGCTCTTTAAGTTGAGGAGGGATCCTTACAAGATTGACTTGAATGGTTTTCCTGCGAATAGAATCCATGTCCTACAAAACAGAACAAAGATAAATCCCAAGATCCTTGAAATGGTTAGTGAATATGAGTATGATGTTATGATGTTTATGATGTTATGTACAAGTATATACAAACAAAGCAAACAAGTCGTTAGGTTTAGGCTTGCATGGAGTCTCATAGGTAAGTACCCTCTTGAAGTTTAGTTGGCTCAAACCTGTCCTAGTAATAGTAACCGGGTTCTAAGGAGCTTAATATCACTAATTTGTTTTCTTTGGGAATTGTTTCAGCGCAAGCCTCTTTAGTGGCGACCAAAATATTCCAAAAAACCAAACCTCAATGAGTGTATTATCGAGTATCTACCAACTTTGGACTGCACTAAATCTGATCATCTCACTACGTCCTAATGGCCAAGTTGGTCAAGTAAGGGTTCTAAAAGTTCATTAGTGCTTCATGACATCACTCAGCGGACCTGTATTCTCCTTGACTACTCAAGGGCTACCAGTACCCACAAATATGTCGCACTAACGTAGCTATTTCTTAGACCATGTCGGTATACCCCGGATAGTTTCCACAACGTATTGCTACTTACCTATAAGGTATCCCAAATCTGGGTAGAGGATTCAAACCCAAAAAAAGAACCATAATGTAAAGCATACAAGTCAAACAAAGAAAGCAAGTAAATGTGATCTAACCCTAAGGTAACCTCCCTTTTAAAATGTCCCTAGCAGAGTCGCCAGTTCTGTGATACGGTGGGAGAACTGACTTGGGTGTTTTGCATTTTATTGCAAATGTTGCGGTTAGCAAGAGTCGCCACCGACTTTTCTTTTATCCAAAAGGAAAGGTGAAAAAGCACAGGAAACACCTTTGAGATTATTTCTTGAGTTCGGGGGGTAGATTATGACAAGGGAAGGTATTAACACCCTTTTCATCCATGGTTTTCCATGGGCTCTTAGTTACTTGCTAGATCACTTGCTTTTGTTTGAAAATGTGCTTTGTGTGGTTTTTGAAAGTATTTTGTAAAGATGCCATTATTTTAGGCAAACTTTGTAATGATTCTCATTCGTAAGAATGTATACAAAGGTGTTGATCTTTTGAAAATGTTTTCAAGTTTGAAAGATGTTTTTTTGAAAGTGTAGGTGCTTGTTTTTTGAAAATATCAAGGATGTTTTTGTTTTGAAATGGAGCAAGTAACTAGGAACAATCTACCTACTCAAAAGTCTTTCATATTCATTTCCTTTTACCTTTGATATTGTTATCTTACCATTGATTTGGTAAGTAACCCTATCTTTGGGTGTTAAAGGGACGGGTGTGGGTCATCATATAACCATGATTAGCAATGTTACAAGGTATCTTAGCATTTTTCTTTTAGGGACTAAGATCATTTTGAAAGGAAACTTTTGATAGCGTCATCAAGGGACTATGATCTTGTATTTTGCTTGTCTTTGCTAAGATACCTCACATGCGTAATATGGTCATTTTTGTAAGGCAACCAAGTGGATTTACCCTAGGGGTGCTTGTGTCTAAGTGTATTGATTTTTATGCTTTGTTTTGTCTTGATCAGGATTTGCTATTTTGTTGGTTTTAGTCTTTATACAAAACCCTAATTACTAGCATTTGTATATAAAGCGATAAATTGCGGAATTTAAAATTACTACGCTATTACAATACTTATGGGAGGGGGTGTACAAATTACAAATGGGGAGTATTGCAAGAAAATAAACCTAATTATCTATTACAACAATATTGAATATGTACAAATAATTGAATAAATATATAAATACAAGAATATAAAAAAAAGATGATTTTTATTTGGTTTTCATAAAAAGGGCTTAACCTAACCTAATTAAAAAAAATGATTAGTTAAAAATAAAATAAAATTAACTTCAACTAATTGAGAAAATAAATTAAATAAAAAATATTTTTTTTAGGGTTTTTATGAAGAAAAAGGGTTTTAAGTTAAATAATAATAAAAAAGTAAAAATTAAATAATTAAAAGAAAACTAAATTCTAAATTAATTTTAATTAAGAAAATAAAATAATTATTAAACCTAAGTCTAAATATTTAATTATTTAAAAGATAAATTAATTTGTTTTAAGAAAATGTTTTTAATATTTTTGTTTTATAAGAAAATAAAATGAATAAGAGTGAATAAAATATTTTTGGATTTTTCATGATTAATGAAAATAATAATAATAATAATAATAATAATAATAATAATAATAATAATAATAATAATAATAATAATAATAATAATAATAATAATAATAATAATAATAATAATAATAATAATTGAAGAAAAAAGAAAAGAAAAGAAAATATAACAATTAAAGTCAGGGGGGTTAAAAAATAGAAATGGTGGTTAACAGTTGTAAAAGGGGCACTAGGTCAAAAAGTAATTTATTTGTTCAAGTCAGAAAACGAAATAAAAATCAAATAAATGGGCTTGTGTCAAAAAGCAAATAGGGGGGTGAGAAGCCAAAAACAATGTTCCAGGCCCAAGACAAATCAGCGCCCTCTGGTGATCCAGTGTGGGCAGCCTTGAAGGGTGTATCATGGGGACGTGCATGTGAGGTGTTGGATTTAATGGCTTGGCTGATCTGATGGTAATAGAGAAAGGCACATGGTACACACACTGGCTTGGTTTGCATTGAACCTGAAATAAGAAAAAGTGAAAAAACAAAAGGGTACCGCTGGGGCTCGAACTCAGGTCTCTATAGTCACAGGCACCCGCTTCTACCACTGGGGTAGCTATACATTTGTTTATTAATACAAAACCATAAATATATATTTGAAACACATTCCTAGGTCTGTATCATCTTCAACCTCACGCAAGACCATTCAACACAATTTTTGAATTTTCTATCTCTCTCATATCTCAACCATTTTCAAAAGTATAAACATGAAAGTTGCTGGAAATTTCATCACGAATCCAACCATGTAAATAACTTAAGTTAATAGTCAAAGATGAGTGAGAATTTTTCTGGCCCTAATTTAAAACCTAAAAATTTTAGAAACTTCAACTCTAAAATTCTCTAAGCTCAGGCCATATAAATGCAAACTATGGATATGTACAACTTCGTGGCAATGCTATCTACATTTTATCTTCACAAATCAGAATTAAATGTTGCATGTATGAAGAGATATAAGTTTGAAAACTTACCTCTTGCAGCTGGAGTCGTGTATGGAGTTTGAGCAACCTTTGAGATGGCCTGATGATTTCTGTAGCTTTCCTGGACCTCCTTGAGTGTGTTCCAACTCCTGCTTTGCTTTGAGGATGGCTGGAAATCTCAACTCAAGTCAAGTTATAAGCTTTAGTTTTGAAAATGGTGGATGGTGATGGAGGGGTTACAGTCAGGAAAAATGGGCCTGGATCACTTTGATATGATGTATATTAAGTGTTTGGATGGTTAAAACTCAATATGCACGAGTGGATTTGGAGATGGCTATGTTAGGTTCAAAAGTGTCAAGTTATGACATATTTTGAGTTGCAGAGTGCTTGGGAGTGTTTTTGGGGTCCTTTTACTCGTGTGTTATGTTTCAATAGACTTGTGTATATGTATGGAAAAGGTTAAAGATCAAATGTACTCAAGGTTTCTGAGTTCTAGCCTTTTGGCTCTATAAATTGCGTTTGAAGAAAAGTGAGAAGACAAGTCTCAAAGTGTTGTACCAGCATGGTCTGAGTTGGTTGAGGCATTATACATGTTGCTTTTGGTTTTGACTTTGCTTATGTGCAGAGAAAATAATTGGGAGGCTCAAGAAGTTGACAATTGCAAAAGTATTGCTTTATCAAAATGGAAATGGCAACTTTGTGCCATAAATGGAAATGTAACTTGGATAAAGGCTCAAGTGCTTGGATTAAAGCTCTAACAGTTGTGTAAACATTTAATTATCAAGTGAAAAACAAGTTTGAGGCCTACAAAGCAAATATTATGCAGCCTAGGCTTGGATTTGAATTTTTGTTCATCATGGAATGGCTTGTAATTTAAGTTTGAAAACCCTAACTTCATCTCTTCGATTATCCTTGATCACAAATGATCTCAAAGATTTATTGGACATTTTGGAAAGCTTGTAATGTGCTATACAACCCCTCTTTTAATCATTTTTGAAAATTCACCTTGTAACTATATGAAAAAGTGCCATGAAGTTAGGCCAAAATCCTGCCTAAACTATGGCAAAATTTCACTAAGTGTTTAATTTCAAGACCATGACATTATGAATTAATAACTTGAGAAAGCATTTTTAGAAGAAGTTTTGTAAAGCAATATTGAAGATATAATGGAGATCTACAACTTTCATGTTGAAAGTTTCTTCTGAATCATCTTGCATCATGGTGAAAAATTTGCTCAAAGTTGTGAAAAAACATGAAGTTTTAAACACTTAGAAAAATTTTTGTTAGAAAACTTTGACTTTTCAAAATGAAATCTTGAATTTTTGATTTCTTGATGAATAAGTTTCATATTTTGACATGTTTTGATGAATTGTGATCTTTGACATTGGATTTTGACCAAAAAAAGTCAAAGTTTGACTTTTCAGTGTACAATTGACTTTTGATCAATTGACTGAAAATTTACTATCAATCTAATTGATCTTGAGCAATGTTTTGGGTCATGCATTTCCTCAGTCAAAACCCTAATTTTGACCATTTTGCCCTTTTGATGATTTGATCAAAATTCTTGAGGAATTGTGGTCCAAACTTGATCAAATGATACATATGAGTTTGTAATGTTGATGTGGATCAAAAATTGTGAAGTTTGACTGTAAATTGGCCAAAGTTGACTTTTTTCCCAATACAACTGATTTTTAGGCCAACTGCTCAATTGACTGAGCAGAAGTGTGATCCAAGGTTTGAAACTTGACATGAGTAATATTAGGGGTTCATAATGATCTATAAAAGTCATATGAGGCATTGAAAGTTCAATTATCCTTGTGCAATCTCAAACCCTAATTTTAGTCATCAGTGCTCAAGGAGGTGTCTTGAGTTGATCAACCCTAGTGTAGTCTTGAACCAAGAGAGATCTTTGTGAGAAAATATTTGATAAATGAGAGGGAAAATTTTGGGGTACAACACCTTCCACCTACACCATGCCTATGCTGCCACCTAATCTGCACATAGGCTTGTCCCACACTATTTTGAATGACGCATGCACTCTATGTTGCATGTAGGCGCCATCCCACTTGGCTTGTGGGCGACACATGTTTTGCATGCACACAATCCCCAACCACCTCATTAGCTCACCTGTATACAAATTCTCCTATAAATATGGCGCCTTAGACACTTGCTTTGTATCACCAATCCTTACTCTCTCTGAGACAAACTCTTATACTCTCTGATACAATTTCAAATATGGTTCTTCTCACAATGGGCGATTCTCATATAGGAACAAAAGAAAACATTTCTGCGTTTGTAAGTTTTAATCATTTTATATATTCATTTTTATCATATATATATATATATATATATATATATATATATATATATATATATATATATATATATATATATATATATATATATATATATATATTTATTATATGTATACAATTTATATATTCATTTTTATTATATATACATTGTCGAGATTCTTTTCACTTATATTGTTTACATTTTGAATTTAGAATCCTAGAAGATTTAGATGCCGCTCACACGTCTAAATTGCTCCGGACCCGTTGATCATCCCACATCTAGAACGTGTCAGTTTTGGACATGTTATTAAGATCTCAAATTGTATGATTGGTACCAAATTTATACTTGCAATATTGGAAAGATAGAGACCCAAGACACGCACCTTTCATCTACCAATTGGTGAATGTACCGTCACACTAGAGGACGTGTACATGTAAATGGGTCTCCCTATTGATGATAAGGCAGTGAATGGGCCGGTTCAACAACCCAATTCTCTATGTGAGGAAATGTTAGGCAAAGATATGGTGGATCGAACTGTTTCTAGGGGCCAAGGTATTTTACTAACCGAACTTAAATCGTATTATGGGACTCTTGGATTGAATGAAAATTCATCTGAGAAAGAAAAAATAATTAAAGCTCAAAATTATATTATAATACTATTTGGAAGCCTGTTATTCCCCAAAAGTACAGGTAATGGTGTCAATTTTATGTATCTAAGTTTGCTTAAGGACTTGGATAAAACAAAAAAGTATAGTTGGGGTTTCTCCATTTTAGCCTATCTATATAGTTCATTATGTGAAAATATAACATATGACACATGTACTTTTAATGGATGCATTTTCTTGCTCCAATTATGGGGTTGGTGGAGAATGAAGTCTCTTAACCCCATCAACAACCATCCGTACATCTTCCCCTATGTAACAAAGTAAATCTATTGCGTAAATAATTTATTATTTCTCTATTTGCTAAGTAGATGTATAATTTTTTTCATTCCTTTAGGTATTATGTAAAGGGTATGAATTATAGCAAGAATCCAAGATGCAATATTGTTCTATATCGTAATCATTTGGATATCCTTGACCCAGATGATGTACGTGGTACCTCTAAAATTTTCTTCTTTTAACTTATTTAATTTAAACTTATCATTATTCTGATTTAATTTTATCCATTGTTTATCTAGAGACCATATTTGGATTCGGACCATGAACCCAACCCCGACGATGCAACAGTTTGGACGAAAAAGACTGCAATCATACGGCTCAACTTTATGGAGATGCACCACAATGACCATGTCAAGATGCAATTCAGAATGCATCAATAAATACCAAGCAATCCAACTTGTTTATCACTCTGGCATCTCAAAAGGGTCGACACCCAATAGGATGTTAATAATTGGAAAGATTTCGCTTCAGACTGATGTAAGATGTGGCATAGGCGTCACCGAAATGTCTTACAATTCCCTGTTTTCCTCACCCAGCATAATATGAGACACACCGATCAATATTATGATTGGTACAAATCTGTTACTAAACCTTAAATGTTTGTGTCTGACCCGAGATATTTGATCAATCCACGCACATAACAGGCACAATCCTCAAATCCCCAACAACAACCCCAACAACAACCCCAACAACAAACCCAACACACATCAACCTCCCACCAAACACCACGATGATAGAAATCAACAAATACCCAACGCCAATCACCACCTCAATACCAATACACCCACATGCCCCACACACAATTCCAGTACTCTGAACATAGACCATACATCCAACATCCCGATATGGGCCCCTCATTATCTCACCTTAGCCTAGACCTTGGCCTACCTGAAGAATATTCCCCAACCAACCTAACTTACCATCAACCATCACATCACCATAGCACCCAACAATCGTAGTACCAAATTCCACAAGATTCATTTCCATTTTACCCTCTTATTCAGACCAGTGCTATCGACCACCCATGAAACCCCACCCTGCACCAATAGGACCAAACTTTGAGGGCATGTGTAACCGACTGTTTCAAAGCGAATCTTTCAGATATGTTGATCTGGTGTATTTCATAGATCCTAAACGCATTGACTTCGTAGGTCCCTCGACTCAACCACAACATGAAAATCGTAGAAACATACCACGAGTTAGGCAAGGACGCGGGTGCGAAACCAAAAGCTGTTATCGAGTCCCAAGAGACAACTAAATAATATGTAACTCTTATTCTTATTATGTAATCGTTTAATTGTTATTGAAAATTCATGAATTTTCATTTGCATCAAAATTGTCTTTTATTTATTTAACAAAAAAAACAAAAAAAAACCACTTTGCACCTAGGCACCATCTGAGATGGCTTAGGGATTTTCACATGCACCTACGCACCGTCTCATTTGGCGCCACCTTTAGAAAAACAACGCATGCGCCATATCACTTGGCTACTGCATATTATCATTTTCTAAAACATGGTTATTTACGTAATTTTTTTCGAAACATGGTTATTTGTGTATTTTTTTCAATACCTAGTTATTACAAAAAAATTCGCAAGAAAATACAAATAGCAATATAATCCCCACCTCAACCAAACATAAAATTTTGTCCTGTGATCCAATATATATTCTCCTCCCTAAACAAAAGGTGAAATCCAACATCATTAAGCTGAATAGTGATGAAGATTTGAAGGTTATATGGAGAAATATCACTCTAGATCAATAAAGTGGTTGATCGAGTTTGATGCGACAATTGTTAGATTTGTTGACGATACAATCAAGATGCTGAAACATTCAGAATCACCTAGTAGTGTCTAAGTTTTGTCTTTTATTATTATTTTTGTTAAGTTATGTAGTTGTATGTGTTAATTTATGTTAATTGTTTGTGTTAAATTATATTAATCCCACAATAATGAAATTCGTAAAGTGTTATCTAATAATTTGTTAAGTTAAAATGTCAGTAATATACAAATAATATACGAATAATACAAAAATATTAAAATCTACACAGGTACTCCACGGGCTATATGTGTTATCTGTGATGCCAAAGTATAAACCTCATCGTTTGGGTTTACCATACTCATGAGGTTATCTGAAAGTACTACTATCATCTGTAGACGTTGTTGGTCAGCCACACCAGGTGGAGATCATAGAGACTATGACACATCATCAAAAGGTCCCCTAGAATAAGAAGGTCCAATATCATCTGCATACTCTGTTAGACATATGACTCCACACACAAGAGGGAGATGAATTGTGTGTTTCAGAAACATGGTAGTTTGGAAAACTTTTACAATTTGTTTTAGAGTTTAATTTTTTTTTTGAAAATGTTTTAAGAAATTAGCCACATATAAATAAATAAGCTGGAAACAATGAGTTAAAGGTAAGAGAAGTAACAATAAGAATTATAGAGGTTCCGTCAAAATGAAGTGACCTAGTCCTCTTCCTAATATTTGATCTTGAGAGTATCCAATAATTCTTAAGAGATTTTAGTAGGTTGAACTCTTGAACCCCCTTAAATAAAGAAAAATGCAGTTTCAGACTAACTTCCAACCAAACTGGGAGCACCAGAGATAAGCAGTCCGCCTTCCTTCCAAATAGAGGATTTAAGTGATTAATCTTCTTTTCAAACATCAACTTGAAGCGATTAGTCTCCAAGCTAAACTAAGATTTTCCACAGATTTATCTCGAACCAAGGTGAGCTTTTTTATCGGGATGAACTTGTTGTACCCCAAAATTTACCCTCTTGTCATTGACTTATGTTTCATGATAAACATCATATTGCATTACATTCATATATAATGTTGGGATCAAAGTACTTTGGTTCTCAAGTCTTCTTCAAGCTTTGGAAGTTGATCATACTAGCAAGTTGCTCAAGAAGAGTCTCATTATCTCAATCTCTAGATTTTTTTTAAGTCCCAAGGATCTCTCATGTCTCAAGACATCTCACTTGTCTCATTGGTTTATCAAGAGCTTAATTTATGAAAAGATTAGAAAAGAAATTCATTTGTCTCCTTCGTCTAATAAAATTAGGGTTTTAACCCATGGTGTGACTTGAAGCTTGTCCAAGCCAATTTTTTGAAGCATCTTCTTATTATCATTTTAGGCAACTTTGTTCAAGGAATCTCTCAAGATATCCAAATGAATTAGGGTTTTGAAGCTTGAGCATCATCCTCATATACAGATGACCAAATTAGGGTTTTGGATTTTATCAGGAATTCTTCAACTTTTTAATTCAAATTTGATTCTGTAACACCCCAATTCTACCCGACAATTATATAAATAAATCAGAGTTATAAAATCATTCATGCAAACGAATTAGGATGTCACAAATTCATCATTCAAACTCATTGCATTCATCGTGGATACGTAACACTTTAAAACATCGGATGAACCATCATCATAACAATTTAATCTCTTAATTCAACAATAAAAACATCTACGCAACGGAATTCTTAATAACATCTTTATCCATCATTACAACAACTTCAAAATAACACATATTTAGTAATAATCAACTTAAAGTTCAACAACTGAAATCATCAACAATCAAAAGCAACAAGCATTCATCCCCCCCGAGTGTTATATATCAGAGCAATGACACCGACTCAAACTATTGAAGGTATACAACCTTCACTCTCGATTGCCTGCACGTTACCAACATAAGGGCAACATTTAAATAGTAGGGGTGAGATATCTAACAATATAATAAAGCGTATGATAATTAATATATATAATTAGATCACATAACATCACCACTTCTCATCTTTAATCAACAACAATTGCAACATAAATACCAACTATAATACACATTTATCACATCAATTCACAACTTCTTTATGCAATCATATAATGTGACTCAATACAATGCAGATGCATATTGTACCATTGGAGCAGAACTCCCATCTTAAAAATCTGCCAGTAAATAGAGGCATCAACAAGGCATACGCCTTCATCTTAATATTCACCAATACAAACCATCGTAACGAGCATAAGATCCATCTTGAAATGCAATGTATGCGACACAATCATGAATGTAATGACAACACCATAATTATCAACATCTCAACACAACATCATCATTGGCCATAAGCCTACATCTTAAAAGCTTCCAATTTATTAGAGGCATCTCAACATCTTTCATCAACATCATATATCATCATAATTCATCAAATGTCATATATCATCATAATTCATCAAACATCATATATCATCATGATTCACAACAATTCAGCCACAATAACATTACAACAGCAGTTCGTCAATCTCGCAACGTTGGCCATAGGCCTACAACATGATATTGCCTATAACTAGTTAATCAACTAAGGCTTACTTCTAAATTACCAAACCTATTCATATTACTATTCTGTAATACTACATCATTATCATCATTAATCCTGATGTTACAACCCATACAGCAATCTATAATCATATCATCCTCATCATTCTTCACGAAAATCAACATAACGATTAACGCGGGAACTAACTCAAATCTTAATTTGAATACTAGGATTATCCTCCCTATTCTTCATTTTAATCCTTAAGAATGAAGCTCATCGCATTAGCTATTAAACGCTTCGAACGACACCTCAAATGGAGTCCGAAAACTCAAGTTACAGCATTCTCAAACTCATTCTTCCAAAAACCAGACAACATGGATCGACACATATCGTCTTGGGTTGACGCGTGTTGAGTTTAACACGTCACATGAGTCGATGCATTACTCCTTTGTATCGACTCATACTGAGTCTGTCACACTGCATGTATCGATACATGTTCCTTCGTGTCGACTCATCCTGAGTCTAAAAGCCCTCATGTATCGACGCAAGACCCCTTCGTGTCGACTCATACTGAGTCTCTAAACCTTCTTGTATTGACACATAACATTTTGGGTTGACACATACTGCTCCGCTAAGGATATTTTCTGTGATTTTCTCTGTGTTTTCACTACGGGTTCCATACTTTAAGCCCTAAAAACCTAATCTAATCATAAATAATCATCACTTACAGTTATCCTATAATTCTACATCAAACATACATTATTAGGACATTGTTATTCATCTCTCAATCATCAATTTCCATCATACAACATCATATATAACTTCAATCATGAACACACAACATTTCACCTCTCATCCCACATACCAATTATCACGAACCCTATTATAGAGTCAGAACCCTACCCTTACCTTGGATTGAAGGTTGCTCTATAACTTTTCCGGTTGAATTTCCGTTCTGCCTCTTTCCTCTTTTCCAACAGCTTTCACGTTCTTCCTCTAACCCTTATTCTTCTTACTGCTTCTTCTTTTCTATTCTTTCTAACAATAATAAAATAACCTATTATTCTCTTTATTCCTTAATGGGCTTAAGACTACTACTACACCCCCTTAATACTACTCATGTCCTTTAAAACAAGACCACATTAGATAATATTATCATTCTAATATTATTTCACCACTTAATAAAATAATTAAATCCAATTAACCACAACACAACTTCACAAATATTCCAAAAATAATTTAATTAAATAATTAATTAAATTACGGGTGTTACAACTCTCCCCCACTTAGAATATTTTCGTCCTCGAAAATTTACCTTAACCAAACAACTCAGGATAGGAGTCTCGCATCTTGCTCTCCAACTCCCAAGTCATGCTTTCTCCGGTAGCTCCTAGCCAAACCACTTTAACCAAAGCAATCTCTTTGCCCCTCAGATTCTTAGTTTCACGATCCGCGATTCGTACAGGCATCGTCTCCACCGTAAGATTATCACGTACTTGCACATCATCCATATGAATCACATGAGATGGATCTGAAATATACTTCTGGAGTTGCGACACATGAAACACATCATGCAAATTCGAAAGATTAGGCGGTAAAGCCACTCTATAAGCAACATTCCCCACTCTCTCCGAAATCTGATATGGTCCAATAAAACGAGAAGTGAGCTTCTTAGACTTCAATGCTCGCCCAACACCAGTTATAGGTGTAACTCTTAAAAACACATGGTCACCCACTTGGAATTCTAAATCCTTCCTTCACTTGTCATGATAACTCTTCTGTCTACTTTGGGAAGCTTTCATCTTGTCTCAAATAAACTTCACCTTCTCAGTAGTCTCACGAACAAGTTCAAGTCCAAGTACTACACTTTCACTAGATTCATGCCAACATAAAGGAGTTCTACATCTTCGACCATACAACGCTTGAAAAGGTGCCATCCCAATACTAGAATGGTAATTGTTATTATAAGTGAACTCTATCAACGAAAGATAATTATCCCACGAACCTCCCTGCTCAAGAACACATGCCCTTAACAAGTCTTCCAACAATTGAATCGTCCGTTCAGTCTGACCATCTGTCTGAAGATGATACGCTGAACTCAACCTCAACTTAGAACCCAACGCTTCTTGCAAACTCTTCCAAAAATCAGAAGTAAATCTTGGATCTCTATCTGACACAATGCACAAAGGAACACCATGCAGTTTCACAATCACACTTGTGTAAATCTCAGCCAACTTCGACACTGGAAAACTGATGTTAATAGGAATAAAATGAGTCGACTTCGTAAGCCTATCAAAAATCACCCAAATTGAATCATGTCCTCTTAAGGTATTAGGTAACCCCGTCACAAAGTCCATCGAAATGCTATCCTATTTCCATTCTATAACTTCCAATGGTTGCATCAACCCTGCAGGCTTCTGAAGTTCAAATTTCGACTTCTGACAAGTCAAACATGCATACATAAACCGAGCCACATCACTCTTCATTCCAGGCCACCAAAACAAACCTTTCAAATCTTGATACATCTTTGTAGCTCCTGGATGAATACTCAGCTTACTTCTATGACTCTCTTCAAGTATCACTTTCTTCATCTCTGCATCATCAGGAATACAAATCCGGTTACGAAATCTCAACACACCCTGCGCATTTAACTTAAAATCACTATTCTCAGACTGATCAATTCCAACCATCAAATCTATCAGTTTCATATCCAACTTCTGCGCTTCTCTGATACTGTCTAGAAATTCATTATTAATCTTCAACATACCCAACATAACACTTCACAGAGTAACCTCGCAAACTAAGCTCATATCTCTGAATTGTTCAATTAATTCCAACTCTTTAACCATCATTGCCGATATATGTAAAGTCTTTCGACTCAACGCATCAGCTACCACATTCGCCTTTCCTGGATGATAATTCAAACTAAAATCATAATCCTTTAACAATTCCAACCATCTTCGTTGCCTCATATTCAACTCCTTTTGATTGAATAAATACTTTAAGCTCTTATGGTCACTAAACACTTCAAATATAGAACCATAAAGATATTGCCTCCAAATCTTCAACACAAAGACAACTGCAGCAAGTTCTAAATCATGCGTAGGATAGTTCTTCTCATGAGTCCTTGACTGCCTTGACATATAAGCAACTACCTTATCATTCTGCATAAGCACACCTCCTAAACCCATCTTATAAGCATCATAATACACTACAAAAGGCTCTCCTGGATTAGGAAACGTCAAAATCGGAGTCGACGTCAACCTCTTCTTCAATTCTGTAAAACTTTCTTTGCACTGAACATCCCATACAAAAGCTCTACCTTTACAAGTCAACTTAGTCAATGGAAGTGCCAACTTAGAAAAACCTTTGATAAACCTTCTATAGTAACCAGCTAATCCCAAAAAGCTTCTAATCTCAGTAGCTGACCTTGGAGTTTCCCATTGCAACACACCATCAACCTTTGATGGATCTACAACAATGCCACTACCTGAGATCACATGACCAAGAAAACTAACCTCCTTTAACCATAATTCACACTTGGACAGTTTTGCATACAACTTCTTCTCTTTCAAAACTTACAATACTACCCTTAAGTGTTCTGCATGCTCTTCTTCTGACTTAGAGTAAATCAAAATATCATCAATGAAAACCACTACAAACCGATCCAAATAAGTATGAAAGATACGATTCATATATTCCATGAATACTCCTGACGCATTAGTAACACCGCACGGCATCACCGAATACTCATAATGTCCATAAAGCATTCTGAAAGCCGTCTTCTGGATATCTTCATCCTTCACCTTAATCTGATGGTAACCCGACCTCAAATAAATCTTACTAAACACACGAGCATCCAACAATTGGTCCATCAAGTCATCTATTCTTGGAAGCGGATAATTGTTCTTAATCGTCACTTTATTCAACTTTCTATAATCAATACAAAGCCTCATACTTCCATCTTTCTTCTTTACTAACAACACTGAAGCTCCCCATCGCAATACACTTGGTCTTACAAACATCTTTTCAAGTAACTCTTCTAATTTATTCTTCAACTCTGACAATTTAGATGCAGACATCTTGTATGGTGCCATAGACACAGGTCTGGTACCAGGTACAAGGTCAATTGCAAATTCAACTTCCCTCTCTGGCGGTACATCAGAAATTTCATCAGGGAAAACTTTAGGAAATTCAAACACCACCTGCAATTCCTCAATTACATCTTGAGTCTCTACAGATAGCGACGCCATCAACGGGAACATCTGTACTTCCTCTTGCATCAACTTTCTCAACTTTTTAGCAGACAACAGACTATCTTCCTCTTCTTCAGGAGTAGAAAACCTCACAGACTTGTCATAATAGTTAATATGAACACAATTGTTCTCTAACCAGTTCATACCCAAAATCACATCCAAACCTCTTAACGGTAAACAAACCAAATCAACAACAAAGTCTCTGTCGAAGAACGACAAGGGACACTATAAACACACAAAAGAAGTAGTCACCGACCCCTTGGCTGGAGTATCGACGACCATTTCTCCATTCATAGAAGATAACATAAGACCCAATCTTTCAACACAATCAACAACAATAAAGAAATGAGGAGCACCGATATCAATAATAGTGATTAAAGGAGTACTATTAATGAAACATGTACCTCTAATAAGTCTGTCCTCAACAGTTGTCTGATCCTCAACCAAAGCGAACACTTTACCACTTGTCTGCGCCCTCTTTGGTTTCTGACACTTACTACCAATGTTCCTTTCTTCACTACAATTGAAATAAATCACATCCTTATGCTTGCACTCAGATACAACATGTCTGTTCTTACCACAACGGAAACACCTCTTCACTTCGGTAGTACACACATTACTCTTATGCCCAGGTTTCCCACACTTAAAACAAACCACACCAGCAGGAGCATCTCCCCCACTAGTCCTCTGACTCTGAGCAACTTTCTGTTTACCTTTACCAGCTGGGGTATCATAAGGCTTACCATAATTCTGTTGGTGCTTACCCCTCTTCTCACTAATAATCTTGTAACGAGCATTATTATCCTCCTCATAAATCCTGCAGCTATCAATCAAATCAGCAAAGACATGAATCTTCTGGTATCCAATTGCCTTCTTGATCTCCGGGCGCAACCCGTTCTCAAACTTGATACACTTTGAAAACTCAGCATCTGCCTCAGCGTAGTGCAGATAAAACTTAACCAACTCAGCAAATTTCGCAGCATACTCAACCACTAACATATTCCCTTGCTTCAGCTCAAGGAATTCAATTTCCTTCTTACCACGAACATCTTCAGGAAAGTACTTCCTCAGAAATTCCCTATGGAAGACAGCACAAGTGACATTCTCACCTGCAGCTTCCAATGTCTGACAAGTTTCTAGCCACCAGTCATCAGCCTCGACTGCTAGCATATGAGTACCATAACGAACCTGCTGCACTGGAGTGTAGTCCATCACACGGAAGATTCTCTCAATCTCTTTCAACCACTCTAATGCTCCGTCAGGATCATACTTTCCCTTGAACGTAGGCGAATTCTCTCTCTGGAAAGTCGTCAAACTACGAGATCCAGTATTCCCATCAGCATTCGACTGATTCTCCATCGCATAAGCCATTGCTTCAAGAGCAGCAGCAAGTGCAACATCATTCCTTCCGGCCATCTCAACTTATCACTACAACATAAACAACAGTTAGAACTCAAATTAACAATACTCGATTGTTAGACAACTACGACTCGACAACAAGGTCGGACCAACCTTTTGCTCTGATACCAACATTGTAACACCCCAATTCTACCCGACAATTATATAAATAAATCAGAGTTATAAAATCATTCATGCAAACGAATCAGGATGCCACAAATTCATCATTCAAACTCATTGCATTCATCGTGGATACGTAACACTTTAAAACATCGGATGAACCATCATCATAACAATTTAATCTCTTAATTCAACAATAAAAACATCTACGCAGCGGAATTCTTAATAACATCTTTATCCATCGTTACAGCAACTTCAAAACAACACATATTTAGTAATAATCAACTTAAAGTTCAACAACTGAAATCATCAATAATCAAAAGCAACAAGCGTTCATCCCCCAGAGTGTTACATATCAGAGCAATGACACCGACTCGAACTATTGAAGGTACACAACCTTCACTCTCGATTGCCTTCACGTTACCAACATAAGGGCAACATTCAAACATAAGGGGTGAGATATATAACAACATAATAAAGCGTATGATAATTAATATATATAATTAGATCACATAACATCACCACTTCTCATCTTTAATCAACAATAATTGCAACTGAAACACCAACTATAATACACATTCATCACATCAATTCACAACTTCTTTATGCAATCATATAATGCGCTCAATACAATGCAGATGTATGTGGTACCATTGGAGCAGAACACCCATCTTAAAATTCTGCCAATAAATAAAGGCCTCAACAAGGCATAAGCCTTCATCTTAATATTTGCCAATACAGGCCCTCGTAACGAGCATAAGCTCCATATTTAAATGCAATGTATGCGACATAATCATGAATGTAATGACAACACCATAATTATCAACATCTCAACACAACACCATCGTTGGCCATAAGCCTACATCTTAAAAGCTGCCAATTTATTAGAGGAATCTCAACATCTTTCATCAACATCATATATCATCATAATTCATCAAACGTCATATATCATCATAATTCATCAAACATCATATATCATCATAATTCACAGCAATTCAGCCACAACAACATTACAACAACAGTTCATCAATCTCGCAACGTTGGCCATAGGCCTACAACATGATATTGCCTATAACTAGTTAATCAAATTAGGCTTACTTATAAATTACCAAACCTCTGCATATTACTATTCTGTAATACTACATCATTATCATCATTAATCCTGCTGTTACAACCCATACAACAATCTATAATCATATCATCCTCACCATTCTTCACGAAAATCAACATAACGATTAACGCGGGAACTAACTCAAATCTTAATTTGGATACTAGGATTATACTTCCTATTCTTCATTTTAATCCTTAAGAATGAAGCTCATCACATTAGCTATTCAACGCTTCGAACGACACCTCAAACAGAGTCCGAAAACTCAAGTTACAACATTCTCAAACTGATTCTACCAAAAACCAGACAACATGGATCGATGCATATCGTCTTGGGTCGACGCGTACTGAGTTTAACACGCCACATGAGTCGATGCATTACTCCCTTGTATCGACTCATACTGAGTCTGTCACACTGCATGTATCGATACATGCTCCTTCATGTCGACTCATCCTGAGTCTAAAAGCCCTCATGTATCGATGCAGGACCCCTTCGTGTCGACTCATACTGAGTCTCTAAACCTTCTTGTATCGACACATAACATTTGGGGTTGACACATACTGCTCCGCTAAGGATATTTTATGAGATTTTCTCTGCGTTTTCACTACGGGTTCCATACTTTAAACCCTAAAAACCTAATCTAATAATAAATAATCATCACTTACAGTTATCCTATAATTCTACATCAAACATACAGTATTAGGACATTGTTATTAATCTCTCAATCATCAATTTCCATCATACAACATCATATATAAATTCAATCATGAACACACAACATTTCACCTCTAACCCCACATACCAATTATCACGAACCCTATTATAAAGTCAGAACCCCACCCTTACCTTGGATTGAAGGTTTCTCTATAACTTTTCCGGTTGAATTTCCGTTCTGCCTCTTTCCTCTTTTCCAATAGCTTTCACGTTCTTCCTCTAACCCTTATTCTTCTTACTGCTTCTTCTTTTCTATTCTTTCTAACAATAATAAAATAACCTATTATTCTCTTTATTCCTTAATGGGCTTAAGACTACTACTACGCCCCCTTAATACTACTCATGTCCTTTAAAACAATCCCACATTAGATAATATTATCATTCTAATATTATTTCACCACTTAATAAAATAATTATATCCAATTAACCACAACACAACTTCACAAATATTCCAAAAATAATTTAATTAAAAAATTACTTAAATTACGGGCATTACAGATTCCATGTGTTTCTATATAATATGGAGCATCTATGATTGGAAGATTATCCATCAATTTAAATTGGAAGAGGTTTAATTGATCACAAAGGGAAAAATAGTCATTTTGAACAAAAGTCAACCAAAGTCAAAGTTGACCAAGTAGACTTTTGGTCAACCATCAATTCAAATATCCTATTTCTATATTTCATGATCATTGGTGTCATAGGATCAAGAGAAGATGTTAAATTGAAGATGACTTGTTCAAGAAGTCACTTGGATACTTAGAAATTTTTCTAAGTTCTCAAGTCCCTATAGTACTGAACTTTGAACATTTGTAAATTTCTCATTTTTTTATCCAATGGAGGTAAACCATACATATTCAAAAAGCTCTTGAAAAATCCTAAAAGATTGTCAATATGTGTGGAAAGCTGAAAAGTGAACCATTTGGCAGAAAATCAAGTTGGAAGTTCTGGCCACAAGAGATGTCAACTTGCCTTCACATTGGCATGTCATGTGCGTAATTTTGACAAAAAGTTGGTGTGCCATATTCATGGCTTGATTTCTTTTTATTCAAGCATCGATTTGAAAATATAATTGGAGCATTTTGTAGTTTTCCATGAAAGCTTTCCAATGAGCATGGAATCATTCAATTTGGCCCAAGATTGATCAAGATATGATCGTTGAAAGTCATGACCTCAATATTGATTTGCATGCCCCATGCAAGCTCATATTTTCTGGCAAAAAATTCTTGTATTTTTCTCAACTTTGAACAACCATATCTCATTCATTTCATCTCCAATTCCAATGATCCAGAGGACATAGTGAAGCTCATTATGAGATCTGTTGATAGGCCTCTATAAACAAGACAACTCACAAGCCAATTCTTAGAGGCTTGAGCTTAAAGTGAGCCAGTAAAGTGAATGCATTTCCATGATCATGTTCAGTTTGGATATCCAGTTTGGTTTTGATTTATTTCAGGTCTCTCTAAGCATATGCCTTGCATGAATTTCTTGCATATTCCCTTTCCAAAAATGACCCAAACCACATGCTTTATCATGCACACCTTGCACACTCGAATTTGCTATTTTTAGCAAAAAATTTCATTTGAAAATTACACACCATGTGCATTGGTATGCCAAATCACCTCTTCACGCATTCCTTTCACTCAATTCCACTCATCTTTTACTGCTCAAAACACACACCGAGGCTCAACATTAAGGAATGAAATGCAAGCACACTTGATACACTCCATTTTTCTGATTTCGGTGAAAATATCTATAACGGTTTTACATTATTCAAGGACCATTCTATCCTCACTCCCTCAACTCTATAAAGTATCTACACCCCACTCTTTCTTTCTTTCTCTCTGTCTCTCTCTCTCTCTCTCTCTCTCTCTACGCTTCATTTTCTCTGATATTCTAGATATGAACTCAAGAGCTTTCTCTTAAAGTTTTCTTCGAGTTCTCATTTTCCTCTTACTCCAGTCACCATTTTCTCTTTACATTCAACATCAGTGAAGCACAAGGATCAAGAGGAGTAAAGTTTTTTCCCGAATTCAGAGGCACATGTTGAGTTTATTTCTCAACTCAAGAGGTATTTTCAGATCTCAAATTTTCTGATTATAGCTTGTTTCATGCGGTTCTAAGCTTGTGATCATGTTCATATGTGGTTAGATAATAATTCTAATGCATGCGTTTATTTGAATTCGAAGCACGTTGTGTTTTGTGAACTTCTGAAAATCCATGTTAGAATGATTTTTGTATTTTTCGTGCCTTGATTTCTATCTCTGCGGTTGATCTTTTGAGATTCCATAACTTGCTTGATGTAGACGTTAGATCTGGCTTTAATTTAGGCTTTGAATCACTAATTTTGGTTAAGAAATAAAGTAGAAATCGTGCTCTGAACATGAGGTATTGAAATTGTAAAACATGTGCGTTAGGGTTTGTCTCAAGGTTGAAGACGATTATGTGGCTTGATCTAATTCGCTCATTTGAATTCTAATGCATTTTATTTTTATTTGATTTTTATCGTTTTGTCTGATTTTATTTCTTGATCAAAATTTATTCAAAAATTATGAAAAAAACCCTTAGGTGGATTTTAATCTCTAATATTTGATTATTTTTTCTTAAATTTTTAAAAATAATTTGATTGGTGAAAAAAATTCGTAGATTAATTAATTTTGTTTAATTGATTTTTGCATAGTATTTTTGTTAATTTTTTTCTTTCTGACTTTT
This sequence comes from Vicia faba, assembly GCA_948472305.1. NCBI lineage: Eukaryota > Viridiplantae > Streptophyta > Magnoliopsida > Fabales > Fabaceae > Vicia > Vicia faba. Next base: position 674,842,963 of record OX451736.1, read on the forward strand.
TCTTTACACAAAAATTAGACCAAAAATATTTTAGACACTTTGATTGGTCTCATTTGAGTTTCTGAATTTTATTTTATATTTTTCTCATTTTTAGTTGATTTAATGATTAGTGAGATTTGATTGCTTTTTTATGCATTTTCACATTTATTTTAGGACTTTTCCTTAGTACAAAAATTCTCGAAAAAAGTCTTGAGTCATATTATTGATATATTTTGACTTTATGATTTTTATTTCACATTTTTTTTTGTTTGATTAAAAAAATGTAGAGATTAACTAGGCTTTTAATTAAATATTGTTACGTTTTGATTTAATTGCATATTTTCTTTTAATTTTAAAAATCAAGAAAAATATTCTATGACTTCTTTAAGTCATTTTCTAGCCTGGAGAATTTTTTTCAATTTTATTTTGTGTTCTTGACCTCTTTTGAAAATTGAACATTAATTGTGTGATTTTGTTGGCTTTTGCTTGGTTAGATTACAAGTTAGGGTTCATTGACTAACCTCCCTTGAATTTTAAGTCAATTTCTATTTAGGTTAGGATAATATGATATCTTAAGCCCTTAGAATTAATTTTTCTTAATTTTAGGAGTTGATTTGATATTTTCCCCTAATTAATTAAGCTAGGGTTTCCAATTAGAGGCTTATCTAGGCTAGTCTAACTTGTGTGATTAGGTTTTCAACTTGAACCTTGCTAATTTTGTCTTGATATTGATGTCTTGTGAACCTTTAAATATTTTTTTTTATTTTTACAAACCTTGTTTCTATTTTTGGCCCAATCATCTTTCTCATGTATGCTTTTGTTCTCTCTTGAAGTAGAGGTAAAGGAAATGAACTTGTGCAACCCATGAGGGATCAATTCCTTTTAATTTTATCATCCTCACTACTGGCTTAGAGACTTTAGTTCATCAATGAACCATTCAATCTCTCATAACTTGCTTATTTTTGTCAATATTGTTTGATAATCATTTGTGACCATGGTTTAGGAGGTAGCTTTTGTGCACCACTTTTTGTGTACCATTTGGATCCATTTTGATTTGAATCTTCTGCGATTATGACCTTTTAAGGTTTTCTTGTTATCATACAAAACTCCTTTTATCCTTGATTAGCATTTCATTATTAATTCAACATGGTGACAAGAAAGGAGCAATAGTCCACTAGTTTTGACCTAGTTATTGTTTGTATTTGCTTGAGGACTTTTATATCTATTGCCTTGATGTTTGAATCTTGTTTTAAACTCTTATTTTCATCTTTTTTCTTTATGCTTCCATGAATCCTTGAGTGACACTTCATTGTCATCTTATTTTGGTCTCATTTTGGAAGCTAGATTGGCCATTTTGGTGGTGTTTGGAGTTTCATTCTCCATTGATTGTCTTATGAACTTTGTGTTATGTCTCTTTAAGGTTGATTGAAGTTGGATACTTCCTATAGCATTTAATAACTTTAATTTTTATCTATTTAGATCTCCTTTGCTTTTATGCATTAGAGACTACACTTTTAATATATTATCATGATACTTTAACATGTTAGATTGATAACATTGCTTAGTGTTCCTTTTAAGTTCATGATATATGTTTTAGTAGGGACGTGCTACTGCCTTAATACCTATAAGAATCACTCTTTATTTTCTCACTTGATCTTGATCACCCTTCATTGATTTTAGACAAGTGTTTTCCATCTTTTATGATGTTGACTATCAAGTCATGTGACTCTGTTATTGTGTTAGAAGTTTCATCTTCAATTTTGGTTGCTCATGAATATTATCTTGAGTTTGACTTATAATACAAGTCACACATGTCTTAATTATCCAATTAAGACCATTTTGTTTGATCTTTATCAATCACCTTAAACTTGTTCAAGTTTTGTTGCTTTTAAACCCTTAATCTTGTGTGCTTTTTTGTGTACAATATTTCTCTTGTGTTTGAGATATCCTTGAATGTGATTTTTTATGGGCCTTTAGCTACTGACCTTTTATTATTTAACATTATATAAATTTTATCTTCATTCATCCATGCCTTGTTAGTACTTATCTTGCCTTCAGAGGTTTATTAGAGTTTAATTTTGACTAGATCTTTTGTCAACTTTTATGTGTTTGTTGGTGTTGACCTATTAAAGTTAATTTTGGGTCTTAGGTGTGTGTTCTCCTTATGTGCAAACTTCTGACTTAATTCTATCTTGGTTAGTCACACACTTGTGCATACTTCACTACACCTTTATTATGGTGTGCTAGTTTGACTGTTTTGGTGTTTGTATCATGTTTCTTGTTTCCAATTGAGTTGCATCTTGTTTATATGATGCTTGTTATGTATATAACATGTATAGGTCAGAACTATAGTGATTTCTTGATTCCATGCCTATTTGATTTCTTGTGATTGACTTCTTGATCTTGTCATTACTTCTTTAAGTTTGAATGTGAGGTTTTCATACCTTGTGATGTTTTTTCATCATTTTCTCATTACTTTGATGTATTATCATTTAGCCTTTAGTGTTTCATCACTTTGCCTTGTTGCCACTGACTTGTCTATTAAGTGTGCAAGGTAATCTGAGAAAATCTTTCAATGTTGACTTGATGTATTTGTTTTCCACTTTATTTATGAGACACGACTGTTATATTTGCACTATTGTGTGCTTTGTCTATTTGTATTGCCTTGCAGGATGTTTATGTGGTCGTATTTGCTACACACTGCTTATGATTTATTTTCACATTAAGGCCTTGATGTTTATGTCTAACAACACGACTTCTTACTTGTTTCTTTTTTTATGCTAGCTGGTTCGAAGATCTATGGGTTTCGTTACTGTTTAGTTTCTTTATTGCAGATTTATATCTGTTCGGTTCTTTCTCATCTGATTTACTCTTTCAGCATTTTACTGCTTACTTAGGATTGGGAGTTTGTGCCACTTGGAAGGAAATTCTGGAAGTCTTCATTAGGAGGCCATGTTCGTGATTGTTTACTTTTTAAGCTTGCATAGCGGGATGATGGTTTTAGGTCCTTTTATGGAAACCATTTCTAAGTTCTCATGAGTAGGCAAGTGGAAAGGGTTAGTAATAAACCCCTGTAGTTCCTCGTCCTTGTCGTTCCTATGATCACTTTTTATAAGTAGATGCTCTGAACATGTGCCCAAGATCCGAATGAGTCTAAGCCCGATTAAGGCAAGTGAAAAAGGTTCCTGCAATCGAATCCCCACATTTTCTTCAGCTCGTGTTGGCTGACACTGATGCTCTATGTACGCATACACCTCGTCTTTTTCCCATGATCTTTCTTACCCTGGTAATTGATACCGTGGTTAAGAACCTATTATATTCCCATAATTTTATGGCTTGGTTGACTCGAATGATTCTCTCCCCTTGGATATGTCTTGACCCTTGGTTTGATGCTTGATTACTCGACTATGGTGAGACCTACCATTTTATTACTTAGCCTGTTCCTTGTAGGTGTTTGACATTCGAGTGATGTTCAAGCTTTTGTTGTTCAGATGTTTTGCCATCTCTTTGTTTGATTCTTGTTATAGGATCTGTGATGTTTTGCCATCTCCCTTTGGATATTTCGTTATCCATTCTCGTACTTTCTCTTATGACAATATGACTGCTCTTGCGTCTCTTTTATGAGATATTTACCATGCTCCGTTAGGATTGCTCGTTTAGGTTAGTCCTTGAGCTAGACATTAGGATATATATCTATGTATGTCCACTCAGGTAGATATTCCCTTTCATCCTTGACGTAGGGCCATCTTTGTATGATCATATTAGGACTAGAGATTAGAATAGTCTCCCCTAGTTATTTTCTTTTCTTTTGCATATTACATTAAAACTAAAACCTTATTTTTCTTGGCAAATCATAAAACACTCTAATCATATTCAAATCCTTTTTCAAGGTAAAAATGCAAACCAATCTTATTTGTTTTTTTGTGTCTATTGGCTTTGCTTTAGACCTTGCTATGTTGTTGTTTTATCATCCTTGTTATGATGTTTTATCATCCTTGTTATGATGTTTTTTCATCTTTGTGTCGATGTTTCATCATCGCTTATGTTTGTTATCCTACTTTGATTAATGATATCATTGTTAGGTGTGATGTTTTCCTATCCATGTTGTGATGTTTTACTATCTATGCCATGCCGTGATGTATTTCCATTCTTGTGTCAATGTTTTGTCATCACTTATGTTTGCTATCCTACTTTGATTGTTGATATCATTGTTAGGTGTGGTGTTTTGGTTATTGTTGTTGATGTTTTGCCATATTAATTGATGTTTTGCCATCTTATTTAATGTTTTGCCATCTCATCTGATGTTTTGTCATTTATTCTTGATATGTTTCTATCATTGTTGATATCTTGTCGTTGTTGTCTATGTTTTGCCATCTTACTTGATGTTTTTCCATCTTATCTGATGTTTTGCCATCTAATTTGATGTTTTGTCATCTATTCTTGATATATTGCTATTATTGTTGATGTTTTGTCGTCGTTGTCGATGTTTTGCCATCTTACTTGATGTTTTGCCATCTTATCTGATGTTTTCCATCTCATCTGATGTTTTGTCATCTATTATTGATATGTTGCTATCATTGTTGATGTTTTGTCATCGTTGTCGATGTTTTTCCATCTTACTTGATGTTTTTCCATCTTATCTGATGTTTTGCCATTTCATCTGATGTTTTGTCATGTATACTTGATATGTTGCTACAATTGTTGATGTTTTGTTGTTTTTGATGTTATGCCATCTTGCTTTTAGTTTTGTCTTCTTAATTAAAAAACACAAACCAACCAAAACATGTGAGCCGAACTATGACTGCTCTGATTCCTTAAAAGGGATACATAGGTGGAGGCTTTTGTGGGGCCTAATCAAGTATATCTTTGTAAATATTTCTTTCTTTTTCCCATATTTTCTTTGCATGCATTCCCTTTTCAGCTTTAAGCCTTAGACATAGATTTTGACCACAACCATTAGATTAGACAACAAGAGTGGATATTATAGAGTACTACGAACATGAGGGGTGCTAATACCTTCCCCTCACGTAACCGACTCCCTTACCCGATCTCTCAGTCGAAAGACTGTGATTTCTCCCTCTTCAGGTTTTCTAGATGTTTACATTTCCCTTTCGGCGGGATAAAAGACGTTCGCTGGCGACTTCATTGATTTTATATCTGATGATTATTCGGCCGGTTGTTTCAAAACTCACGAACCAAATCAAGGTTTTGACCAGGCTAACCACAAACCACTGAGATTTTAAATCAAGCTTATCTCAAACCAAAGAAAGCTTTTTATCAGGATGAGCTTACAAACCAAACATAGGTTTTTATCAGGATAACCACAAACCAAATTAAAATTGAGATTTTGAATCGGACTGATATCGAACCAAAGAAAGCCTATATCAGGTTGAGCTTACGAACCAAAACAGTGACTTAGAATCTAAATTCTCAAATCTAAGCTTTTAACGAGTTTATCTTTTAACACAAATACACAACCCCCCTATGGATAAATTATTCAACCAAGGTAAAATAATCCTCGGTGAATTTACAATAATATCTTTCTAAAATACAAATAATTCCTCGCCAAACAAACTTCCTCAAAACGCTACAACTAAATTTAAGTGAGAGAAAGTTAAAAATATTTTAGAGAGAGAGAGGTGTGAGATAGAATGCTCATGTGAAAATATGAAGGGGAAGACCTCTATTTATAGGCTAGAGAGTTGCACAAAAAAGGAAAATTTCTTGGGCGAAAATTAATGTTTCAATCTATTGGCACCTTGCTCTAATCGATTGGAATGCCTCAAAATAAACATTTAGAATGGTTAAAAATGAAGTAAAAGATATAAAGTCATTGTAGTTCATTAATACATTTCCCTAAATGTTTAAGGAACATTTTTGCCCTAACCTAATCGATTGGACAATACAAATTTTGTCCAAAAACATTTATACAATTCCTGACTCAACTGACACGACCTCAAAACATTTTTTTGGAATATTTAATAAAAATAAGCTTCAAAAAATATTTTAGTGTGTGTGTGTGTGATTTATATGTATAACTTTACCCAAAAAGCCCTTATGCTTTTACAACATACTGTTCAATCAGACACGACAAAGCGAGCTTCCACACTACCTCTCTTTCACACTTTGAAGTTTCAAGATTTGTCAAGTAATCCAATCTTACAGACACTTGGTTTAATTTTTATTAAATATTAAGCATGAGTTTTATTCCAATTTAGTGCCATCATTAGAGAATGTCTGCAGTGATCATCAAATCCTACTTATTACACTTGCATCTTTAGCTCTTTGTTATGCTTGGATTTAGTTGTCATCATTAAAAGCATATTTATCATTAAGAACATGTTATTGAGAGCTTATTTTATTACTTAACCTAAAAAAATGGTTGCTCAAGAGGTGGGATGATGCTAGGGTATGACACAATAAGGTACCATTCTAAGTAACCATCCACACACTGCCCATGGAACTAAACCTCAACTGTATGATCTGAAATAACACATGCACAATTTATAACGTTAGACACAAATAATCTATATGTTACCTTAGCTAGAACCATAGGAACTAGTCAAGGGATGTCCTGAACAAACCCAACTGGCGTAGACACCTCTCAAGTAAGTGTCTAGCCACTAAGGTCTCCAATCACGTATAACCAAAAAAAGGGAAGTGTCGTCAAACTACCGATCCACTCTGGTTTGTGTAACATTTCCATATGATACCATATAAAGTCAAAACATTGATCTTATGTTTGTACTCAAAATATTAATTGAATGTGAATGTATTTCCCTTCATATCTTGGCCCGTAGGGAGCCATTAATGGTAGGAACACTAACACGCATGTCACAAATGGATGAGAAAGATTCATATATCTAACACTGCACAAGAACATAGACAAATTAGAAAATGTAATAAATAAGAAGTAAATTAATAAGACATAATAAATTTTTATACTAGAAATAGACTCATATAACTAGAAAGATGCTTTATCTAAAAGACAATAGACTTTTCAAGTGTAGTATATAGTACTATTTCGGTTCAGGAACAAGAAATAAAAGCTGTAGCTCCCGAAGGAACTCGAAATAATGGGAGGTTGGTAACCTTTGATTTTGGATGGTGGCTCTGATCTTTGTTATTGAAGCACGAGGTAGACCTTCATGGTTAGCACTCCAACACCTAAGTTAGTTCAGTATTCAAGAAGAGTCAAGTGAAATTGGAGATCAGAGATTGTGTACCTTCCCAGAGCATGTGAATTATTTTATATGTTGGGCCGAGTGAAGTGGGTTTGAGACAGATTGGGTCATGGTCCATTGGGCCTTTGGCCGATCCAGATCAGTTTCCCCCAAGTCTTGGTCGAGCACTGAGAGTACCGGGGTAAGCCTTAAATAACATTGATAGGGTTTTGTGTAGTAGTCTATTATGACGTAGAACCAAATCGCTTGGGATCAGTTTAAAAAGTAATGGGGAACATGTGCATTTAATGCAGTTCCATCCTTGAGAAAATTCATCATCCATTCCTGGCACGTGTGATGAAGTGATATCATACCATATTTTCCCCTTACTTTTTTCATCCGATACATGTTTTCTTCTTTTAAAATTTCAAAGCAGAAAGTCAACCTTTGTGTTTTAAATCATCATATTTTTAAAGTCAATTATTTTGCATGCATCATTTCATTATTTATTTAAAAAAAATCACCAAAAAATTAAAGCCAATACCATTTTCTTTTACATTTGAAAATTTTAATTCATTTTAATTCAAAATTCGAAAAAAAAAGTCAATATTAATTTCATCCATTTTTCATCATTTACAATATTGCATTTTTCATTAATATTTGGATATGCAATTGAGTCTCCATTTCTAGTTATTATTTGATTTTTGTTTTAACTAATTTTGCATTTTTAATAGTTGATTTTGTTTTTAAAATAACCAATTTATTTACATTTTAGAATAAGATGATATTTGAGTTATTTTTTTAATCGAGTCATAAAAGAAAATTTCCAAGCCCATGTTGGGACCACACAACATACTAGAACACACTTTTTCAATTTTTATAGTAACAACATTTCCATTCAAAATTATAAATACAAGTTTCAGTTACATCTCAATTTCAACAAAGAGAATTTGATTAACAAACCAATCCTCACCATCCTTTCAAACTCATCAAAGGCTCACTGTGACATGCTGGGAGAACTGGCTTGAGTTTTGCGTTTGTGTTTGCAAATGTTTCGGTTTAGCAACAGTCGCCACCGACTTTTTATTTTATCCAAAGGAAAGGTCAAAAAGCACAGGAAAGACCTTTGAGATGTTTTCTTGGGTTCGGGGGGTAGATTATGAAAAGGGAAGGTGCAAGCACCCTTTTCATCCATGGTTATCCATGGGCTCTTAGTTACTTGTTTAGATCACTTGCTTTTGCTTTTCAATTGTTTGAAATGGTGCTTTGTGTGTGGTTTTGAATATATTTTGAAAAGAGGCCATCATTGTGGCAACCTTTGTAATGATTCTTGTTTGAATGTATACAAAGGTGTATTGTCTTTTGAAAAGACGTTTCAATGTTTGAAAGTTTGTTTTGGGAAATATTTTGAAATTGTGTTGTGATGTGTTTTTGAAAATAGCAAGGATTTTTTGCAAGTTTTGTTCAAGTAACCAAGAGTTGTCTACCCTATCTACTCAAGAGTCTTTCCTACACATTTTTAACCCTTTTGACAGTGTTGTTTTACCATTGCATTTGGTAAACAACCTTGTATTTGGATGTTAAACGGGACAGGCGCGGGTCATCGTATTGACCATGATAGCAGTTGTGCTAAGTATCTTTAGCAAATTTTTGAGGGACTAGATTATTTTGTATAGGCAACCAAGATAGCGTCATCGAGGGAATATGATCTTTTTGTTTTGTTTTTCCAAGATACTAAACATGCATACCATGGCCATTTTAAAGGCAACAAGTGGATGAAACCCTAGGGGTGCATGTGTGCATTGTGTTATCATTTTCATGCATTTTATGTCTTGTATTAGGTCTAACTATCATGGCATATTTGAAAGCTATAAAATGCGTAAAATAAATCTATGCTATTACAACATTGATATGGGGAGGGGGATACAATTTTGAATGGGGAGTATTTGCAAGAAAATAAAAATCCTAAGATTATTACAACAAAATTGAATTAATTGTTCAAATAATGAATAAGCAAATATTTAAATGGATAATTAAATAAATATGCAATATATTATAGATATGCAAAAAAATGTTTTTGTATTATTTTTATGTATGTAAAAATAAACTATTTAATGTATTAAAAATAAAAGAAATATTATTTTTATTAAGGGTGGGAACCCTAATTTGTTTTAAGAAATATATATATATATATATATATATATATATATATATATATATATATATATATATATATATATATATATATATATATATATATATATATATATATATATATATATATATATATATATATATATATATATATATATATATATATATTATTTATTCATGTACAATAAAAATAAAAATATATACAAATGTCAAAAATAAAAAAATGTTAGAAAAATATTATTTAAGTATGTAAATAATAAAAATAAAAATATAATATTTTTATGTATTATTTTCAAGTTTTTATTAAAGAAAATAAAAGTATGTTATTTTATAATTATTTCTATGTCTAAAAAATAATAAAAATAATAAAATAAAATGTGAAAATTAAATAAAATATTTTTGGTAATTTTTGAAGTTTAGAAAAATATTTTAAAGTCAGAAATAAAAATAGAAATAGAAAAATATAAAACAATAAAATAATGGGCCAATGGGGTGTGAGAAGTAGGTCAGGGGGTGTCAAAAGCAAGGAATAGCCAGGCCCAGCCCAGCTACTTCATCTTCAACCTTCGTTCAAACAAAAACGCGTGTTCTGAGTTCAACTTCGTATCTCCTGTTTCAGTGCTTAAAAACAAAAACTTGTAACATGAAAGTTGTAGAGCATAATCACACGATTCCAACCATATAAAGAACTTAATATAACTCTCAAAGACCAGAGAGAATTTCTCTGGCCCTAATTTCTAACCTAACTTTTTCAGAAAGTTCATCAATCAAATTCTCTCAGCACACTTAACTTAAATGAAATCTATGCATATGTACAACTTAAGGGCTATGAGTACTACATTTTTTATTCACAAACCTAAGCCTAATGATTCCTAAATAGAGAGATAGAAAGTTGGAAAATACCTGTTTTAGTTGAACTCGAATATGGCAATGCTGGGGTTTTCAGTGAGGCCTGAGATGTTTGTGAGCTTGCCTGAACTTCCTCTGACCTTCCCCAATGCTTTGTTTGCTTTGAGCTTGCTTGAATAAGCCTGTAGAAGTCAACCTGCACAAGCTGAAATCAGAAATGGTGAAGCTTGCAAATGGAGTTACAGTCAATGGCCAATGGTTGGGATAGCTTAGGTGGGTTATATGGAATGTATTGGAACTGGTTTGGGACAAAACGCACGAGTGGTTTGTGATTTGGGAATCAAAATGCAGAAGTTGCCCTGTTTTGCAAGAAGATGGTGTTTTTGTGTTTTGGAAGGCTTGAGGGTTGGATAGCTCATGCTTCTGACTCAAGGCAATATGCAAAAGTCGTTTCAAATTCTTACAAACTTTGTTCTTATCAGATTTCAAAGATATGGATCTTTTTCAAGTTTACTTGGTTTTGAAGTAAAAGTGTGAAGTGATACAAGACAGGCCTGTACAGGCTATCTTCAAGCATGAACAAGATTGTTGTACCTTTGTCTAAGTTTATGGAACTTTTTTTCTGCAAAGAGAGGGGTCCAAGGCTCAAGGGAAGCAAGTTGACATAAAGTTGCCTTTATCAAAATGGCATAGTTCACTTTTTGCCAAAAATGGATTAAACTCTTGTGTAAACTTCCATTGATCATAATAATGCCTTAGACCATTGAGTTTGCATTCAATTTTTGAGTGTGGAAGGTTTTAAAGACCTGTGAGCAAGTACAAGTGAGGCTGGATAGAGTTTGCAATTTGTGTCAACATGAAACATGCCATGGATCAAAGTGAGTTTTTGCCAAATTCAAACCTTCGATTATCCTTAACCATAAATGATTTTGGAGAGTTCTTGGACATTTTGGAAAGCTTGTAACATGATATACAATCCATATTTGAAATGAAATTTTAGATTACAAGTGGAACTAGGTGAAACATTTCCATAAAGATAGGTCAAAATCCTGCCTAAACTAGGGCAAAATTTCACTAAGTTAAAAGTTTCATGGACCCTTGTTCCAAAAATCATAACTTGAGATCCAAGCTTATTTTGGGAAAACTTTGTGAATCAAAGTTGTATATTTTGTGAAGGACTACAACTTTGATGTTGGAAGTTTACTTTGAATCCAATTGCATCATGGTGAAAATATTGGGCAAAGTTGGGAAAAAATAAGAAAATTTCATAACTTAAAATTCTAAGTTATGAAATTTTTTCAATCTTAAACCCTAATTTGCAATATTAGGTTTCTTGATGAACAAGTTTCATGTTTTGACTCATCTTGATGAAAATTGACCCTTGGCACTTGATTTTGACCAAAAAGTCAAAGTTTGACTTTTCAGTGTACAATTGATTTTTGATCAGTTGACTGGAAAATTCATCTGTCAATCCAATGCTTTTGAGATCTTTTGAACCTTGTGATTAGGTCAAGATGATGCCATTGAGTCCTTGAATCCATACTTGAACCTAATTTGCCATTGGCTAGGTGAAAAATCAGAAATTGCCCCTCTGCAGTCAAAACCCTAAAAATGACCATTTTGCCCTTTTGATTATCTGATCAAATTTCTTGAGGAGTTGTGGTCCAAACTTGATCAAATGATTCATATGAGTATATAATGTTGATGTGGATAAAAAATTATGAGATTTGACTGTAAATTGTCCACAGTTGACTTTTTCCCCAATACAGTTGATTTATAGGTCAACTATCCAATTGACTGGGCAAAAATTTGATTCAAGGCTTGAAACTTGATAGAGGCAACCTTATAAGTCCAACATGAAGTATGAAAGTCACTTTGAGCATTGAAAGTCCAAAAATCCCTGTGCAAACTCAAACCCTAATTTTCAGGTCATCAGTGTAAGGAGATGTCTTGAGCAGAGCAAACCCTAGCTTGGTCTTGAGTCCAAAGAGTCTTGTGAGGGGAAATCTTGATAAAATGAGAGGGCAAATTTTGGGGGTACAACACTCACCTTCCTCCAACAAGTTTGCCACAAATTCAGTACATTTCACCAAAACTTAACAAAATCATAATAGAATTGCATCCAATTCAATCTTAACCTTCCAATTCCAATTCATCTAAGGCCATGAATCACATAAGTCTATGCGACATATTCCTTCCGAAATTCCATCTAAATTCTCAATTCTCTAACCAACAAACCTCCAAAATTGATCTCATTTTTCCCTCTCAAAATCAATGAAACTTTCAACTCATCTACCATATAAAAACCCTACCCGAATTGCATTAAAGAGGAGGAAGAAATGGTAAAAAAATGATGCATAAATACTAATTGAAATTCTTCCTTTGAATCTTGACATCATCCAACCTTCACTTTCTAGAAGATCCAACTCAAACCTACAAATGCATTCACCAATGCACCTGCAACAACTTGCAACACCAATGTGATACGGTGGCAGAACCGACTGTTAATACTGGTTTTGAATTTTGTATTCACAAATTTCGCGGTAAGCAAGAGTCGCCACTGAATTTTCTTTTATCCAACAAAGGAAAGGGTGAAAAGAACAAAAAAAGAACTTTTTCGAGATTTTCTGCGTAAGGGGGGGTAGATTATGGAAAGGGAAGGTGTTAGCACCCTTTCCATCTGTGGTTTTCCACGGGCTCTTAGAGGTTTTCTCATTTTTAAAATACCTTTTTAATTTGTGTTTTAAAACGCCTTAGTACGGAGAACTCTGTGATGTTTCTCGGGTAGTGGAGAAAGTATACAAAGTGTTTGAAAATGTCTTTTGAAAAGAAAAGTATTTATGTGTAAGTGAAAAAATAGTTTGAGCAAACTTCTAACAACTATCTACTTTTGTACTCGAAAAGGTTGTTCTTTTCCTATTTTCCTTTAGGCAGTGCTATCCTACTATTAGTGAGTAGGTAGCCTTATCGTTGGATGTTTTGAGGGACAATTGGAGGGACGTTATAGTCACGAAGGCAACTTATGGAGATTCTTTAGAAATTCATTTTTAGGGACTAGATCATTTACCAAGAAGGCAACTATAGGGTCATCGAGGGACTATGCTCTTTTGATTTATGGGTCTTTGCAAAAGGATTCCTGCCCCATGACTGTTTTATTAAAGACAACCAAAGTGGGCGTACCTTGTAGGTGTATATGTGCAAGTGTGTTATGTTCAATTATTTATTTTTGTCTTTTTGTTAAGTTTGTTAACGTTTGATTATTAGTTTTTTCATACACGCCTAGTTACTAGCAGTTAATATGAAAAACAGTAAAAAAAAAAGCAGAAAATAGAGGTCCTATGCTATTACAACCAAATCGAAAGACAAGTAAAAAGTAAAAATAAAGAAGAGAAAAGACTTCTTCGATCCATGTCATGGACTCCTTCGATTCACCCTTCTTTGGCCTTCTTTTGATTGAGCTCGGGAATGGGTGTGAGTAGCCTTCGATTGGGCTTGAGAATTGATGGGGCGAGCTTCGATTCGCACCCTTTCCTACCTCCTTCAATTGGGTTTGGGAAGGATATGGGTAAACTTCGATTGCAGGGAGAAAGGGGGGGGGGGCTTCGATTCAGAGGAACAAAGTTTCCTTTCGATTCTATGAAGGGTATTGCTGGAAAGGCCTGAAGGATCACCTGTGGAGGCACTGCATCTGCAAAAATATGTTAGCGAAATAAAACGCAAGACCTGGGTATCGAAACCCAAGTCCTTCGATCCTGTGCGCGCTGGGTTTTTTCAGGCTATATCTACAGCAAGTGTCAGCAACAAAACAAATGTAGACCTGGGTGTCGAACCCAGGTCCTTCAATTCCCTCTCTAATTTGGATCTGAAGTTATTTCATTATGCAATACCAAGAATCCTGAGATTCGAAGGAACCAAATTCACGTGCCCTAACAATGGCAGGTATGTGAGGACTGTAATCTGTCTAACGCTTCATTACAAACATGCACAAACACATCAGAAGGAATAAATGCGCTCAGATTAAGAAAATGAATTTCAGAATTATACATATGGCCAATATGCTTCGATCTGCAGCTTTAGGTGTAGAGATGTTGGGGCGCGAGTGAGTGTGCGTCTGTGTGAACTTCAAGAACATGATCAGAGTGTTAATCTGGATGGAAAGTGCCTGCAAAGGTGTGGGTTTTTGACAACTTTGGAATTTGATGCTACTTTCTAGAACTTCGTGGGACAAGCTACGTTTTTTGTGAGGCAGCATCTGTGCATTCGTCCGTCCCCCTGGATTTGTTCTCTTTTTTTCGTCCCCCTTGGCATTGTGTCCTTGGCCTTGTATTTATAGGAGTGTGATGGTGCATAGTAACGGCAAGAGACAACCATTTAACCAGGCCTTTAAATCCATGAGACAAGAATCAGACATATTAAAAGATTTCCTTTTTGAAATATTCATGTCTCTTTGGAATCTTGAATGAACCTGGACACCTTTGATTTTCGAATGCCTTCAGGCCATGCTCTTCGATTTGCCTTGAGTTGCCTTTTGAATTTTTGTACTGGAATCCCATTCGAAAGACCATTTGTCCAAATGCCAATCGAAGGAGACAATTAACATGTTTTTCGAAGCTGCCCTGGTTTGAGATGCTAAATCGAAGAATCCCTTTCCATGCCAATCGAAAGGCTTGGCCCAGGGTGCCAAACAAAAGGTCTTTCAGAATGCTAATCGAAGGCCTTGATACAATGCCAATCGAAAGGATTGTCACGAGGTCAATCGAAAGGCCTTGTATCCATGCCAATCGATGGGCCTGGCCATAATGCCAATCGAAGCATTTTTTGGAATGTCAATCGAAAGGCTTGGCCATAATGCCAATCGAAGGGCATTGTCCATGCCAATCAAAAGGCTCCTTCAGAATACCAATCGAAGGGTCTTTCAGAATGCCAATCGAAAGGTACTTAAAACACCACTAAAAAAATTTCTTTTTCCTTAGGCAAGGGTTTGTGGTCAACCATGTAGGGGGGGACCTTGGAAAACATGAGAGGGCAAATTTGGGGTACAACAACCAACAACATATAACAATCTGCAACAAAAACCAAACCTCAATCTGTAATCGAACAGACATCAAAAGCATACAAACAAGAACACATCAAATGCAACAATAACAACAGATTAGACTCAACGACCTTCAGCACCACAACAACAAATCAATCAGACATGGACCAGAAGAAGAGACAAGCAGAGAGAGAAAAGATTTGAACGCATTACTTCAATAATTTCTAGCAAAAATATCCTCTTCGTAGGTAACATTTGTTTTCCATTTTCATTTGTTCAAGTGTGTTAAATCCATGTTTTTAGTTTTCGCATAAATTTTGCTAAAACTTGGTTCGGGGTTGATGTTGAGCAAGATGTCACAACATCTTGACCAACTGTAATGAAAGGTTCTTGTGTCATGTGTATCAGACAGATGTTGAGCCATATGTCTTGACATCTTGGCCTGTTATGCAGTAGGCGCCACTATTTTGGTTCCTTGAAGATTTGATTGAAAAATATGAGATTCAAGAATATTCTAGTACTCATACAGGCGCAGTAAACCAAGGATAATTTTAGGAACATGTGCAAATTTGATTTGTTTCATTAAAAAGGATCTTTGAGACTTTTAAGGAAACTTTAAAAGATTTGTTCCTATTTTGATGTAGAAATCTTGCAGCTGATTTAAAAAGTGAATATTGAATTTGATTTGAAGAGTCCAAGCCCATACTGCAAGAGTCTATAAATAAGGACTTAGTATGACCTAAAATAACAATCATTCACATAGAAGAAACCGTGTGTGCAACATAAGGATTATGGTTTTGGGAGTCTTTTAAGTTCTTTGTGTTTGTGTTCTTTATATGTAACTCATGTATCTTTTGATGCATTGAGTGGACTTATTGTTACTTGATAATTTTATCAAGTTATTGTTTTCACTCATGAGCTTTTAAGCAAAAAGTTGAGTATTGATTTTAGTTGAATCTTTTAAGAAAAATTAAGTATTATTTATTTAAAGTGTAACCCTCTACTAGTTCTTTAGGTCTAGTCACAAGGTTTGTGGTTGTAGGTATCACTGTGGTGATTGAAAGTGAGAGGGGATTCTCATATTTAATAGTCTCTAGGTATAATTTGCACAAGGTAGTAATTAGGCGAGAAGTTTTAAACTAGGGTTGGTTTAACTTTGAACTAATACTATCATAGTGGGTTTCCTTCCTGGCTTGGTATCCTCCAGAGTAGGCAACGTTACACCGATTTGGGTTAACAATTAATTAAGTTGTTTAATTTTTTGCAATTTATTTTTTAGCACAGTCTATGGTTTTCTGTCAATAGATGTCATAACATCTGTCTTGACATTAAATTTTGGTGTTAAGACATCAATCTTGACCTTTGCAAGTGCCAGAATTTCAATTGGTATCAGAGCAGACACCATGTTCTATTTATTGGGTGAGCTCTAGGGAGAATATTTCTGGTACTATGGATTCCGAGGAGAGATTGTCAGACACTATTTTGTTACTTGGAAGTCAATTCAGAAATGTCTTGAGGAGATTGGAAAGGAAGGAAAGGTTAAATGTCAAGATTAGCTCATCTAGCAGCAACAATAATCATGATAAACTCAAAATTGAAGATATGTCTGATCAAAGTAAAGGAATGCAGTGTCATGAATGTGAAGGATTTGGGAACATTAGAATAAGATGTCTTACTTATCTCAAGAGACAACCTAAGGGACTAACTGGTTCTTGGTCAGATAATGAATCAACTGAGGAAGAATCTGCTAAAATTGTGAATGCCTTAACAGGAAGATGGGATTCTAAGGAAGACTTCAGAAGTGAAGAGATATCTCATGATGGATTAAATACCTCCCATAGAGAACTATGCAACATAAGTGAAAAATTCTATCAAATAGGAGTAAAGAAGAGGATGATCATAACTAAACTCCAGGCTGAGAAGGATGAATATCTAGCTGATAATTCTGATCTTCAAAATAAAGTGACCTTGTTGACATCTAAACTTGATAATTTAATCAAAGGTGTTAGGATGTTAAAAAATGGATCTGATGTGCTAGATGATATTCTTCAAGACGTGGAAGGAGGGAAAAGACATACTAGAATTGGGTTTAACTATCAAAATCTGAAAAATAAAAAGTAAACCCCTGAGATAAAGTTTGTCCCTGCTAAAATGCAGGATGAAAGCAAGATGTCTATCCAGATGTCACAATATTCTGTCAGGTCATAGGAAACTCATACCAAAGTTGAGTTTAGGTCTTGGAGATGTCAGTATTGTGGGAAAAGTGGACACTCAGAACAAGTTTGTCACAGGCTTCATGGATATCCAAAACATCCATATCAACCTATTACAAATTATTTTCAAACCAAGGCTAAAAAGGAATGGAAAGTAAAAGATGTTGTTAATCACATTGCTCATACATCTCTTAAAGTCTCATTTAATGAATAATGTTATTTTGATAGTGGATGTTCTAGGCATATGACATGTGTGGAAAACTTATTGGAAGACATTAAACCTCACACAACTAGCTATGTTACTTTTGGATATGGTGCCAAAGGAATTATTAAAGGTGTTGGAAGGCTAGCATTTGAAGGATCTCCTAAGCTTGATAGGGTCCTATTTGTAAAAGGTTTGACTGCCAATCTGATAAGTATTAATTAGCTATGTGATCAAGGTTTCAAGGTGAACTTCACAAAATCTGAATGTTTGGTCACTAATAAGGAGAATGAAATGCTCATGAAAGGAAACAGGTCTAAGGATAATTTCAACTTGTGGGCTCCTCAAGGAATTAGCTATAATTCAACATGTAGGTTATCTAAGAAGGATGAAGTCAAACTCTAGCATAAAATACTTGGCCATTCACATTTAAATGGTATGAAGAACATTATATCTAAAGAAGCTATCAGACGCATTCCTAATATCAAGATTGAGGAAGGAAAAATCTGTGGTGAATGTCAAATTGGAAAGCAAACCAAGATGTCACACCCAAAGCTTCAGCATCAGACCACTTTAAAAGTTCTGGAACTTCTTCATATGGATTTGATGAGACCTATGCAAGTTGAAAGTCTTGGAGGAAAAATATATGCTTATGTTGTTGATGATGATTTTTCAAGATTCACTTGGGTAAAATTCATCAGGGAAAAATCAGAAGTCTTTGATGTCTTTAAGGAGATGCGTTATCAGTTGTAAAGAGAGAAGGAGAGCAACATCGTTAGAATCAGAAGTGATCATCATAGGGAATTTGAAAATAGAAAATTTGTTGAATTATGTGGCCTCTAAAGGTATTAGTAATGAATTATCTTTATCTATAACTCCTCAATAGAATGGAGATGTAGAAAGGAAGAACATAACTCTTCAAGAATCAGCAAGAGTTATGTTTCATGCAAAGAAATTTCCATATCATTTTTTGGCAGAAGCTATGAATATTGTGTGTTATATTCATAATAGAGTCACCTTAAGGATGGGTACTCCTAACACTCTATATGAGCTATGGAAAGTGAAAAAGCCTACAATCAAATACTTTTAGGTGTTTATATGCTACATCTTAGTTGACCGTGAGCAAAGAAGAAAAATGGATCCTAAGAGTGATGAAGGGATATTTCTTGGCTACTCTACAAACATCGGAGCTTATAGAGTTTTTAATATTAGATCTCAGATTATGATAAAGTTTATAAATGTTGTGATTGATTACTCAAGCACAGACAGTGATCATAATGTTGAAGACAATGTTGGAACATCATTCCAGATGGATGATGAATCAACAAGTGTAGAAGAAGAAGACACCAATACTGACACTGTTGAGGCTGAACATTAGGACGTTCAAGTTAATAAGGGTCTGTTGTACCCTAAAATATTCCCTCCCATTTTCACACAAGACATACTCCTAGAGGTTCTCAATTGCTCAAGGTTGACCAAGAATTGACCAGACAATTCTCCTCCTAAGGAAATGAACCCCCAACTAGGGTTCCAATTTTCATCAAGATGGTTGAGCTCCAAGGATCCCAAATGTTCTCCATTGTCCTAATATATCCTCAAGATCATCCATGCCAAATTTCATGTCTTGAACAACAAGTTTGCTCAGTCAATTGCTCAAGTATTGGAAAATCAACAGTGTTAGGTCAAAAGTCAATTGTGGCCCATGTACAATCAAACTTCAAGATTTTTGGTCAACATCAACATTTTGAAGTGACATCCATCATTTTATCAAGGGTTGATCATGATTCCTCAAGAAATGCTCCTAACCCATAAAAAGTCAAAAATGGCAAATTAGGGTTTCTATAGGAAAAATCAACCAAACTTGGACCAAGCATAACTTTCTCATACTTTATCAGAAATTTTCCAACCAAATCTAATTTTGAAAAGAATCTAATTCCCTACAACTTCTCTTCATCCCTCAAGTTCAAAAAATGCACCATTTGAAAGATACAAGTTCATACATTACAGGTCATTTATAGAAAGTCAATAAAAGCCACTTTTTTCCAAGACCTTTAACATCAAGATAACATCTTCAAAATCAAAATTGATCAAAAGAGGGATTGAATTAGACATCTTGGGATTTCCAAAAAGTCAAAGATCATCATAATGAGATGAAAATTGAGAAAGTTATAGCTTTCCCAATTTGGGAAAGTTTGGGAAATTTCAAGAAACATGCATTGAGCAAATTTGAGCTTTTAAGGCAATGGCTCATTTTTTTTGGACTTCAAACATATTCCTAAGAGTATAGAGGACTCTCAAAACCATTTTTGCATAATCTTGATTTTATTTGAATTTTATATTAATTTTATTTAATAAAAAATCAAATAAATCAAAATCATTGCAAATTATATGGATCAATATGGTTAAGGCTTGTTTTAATGCATGGAAGGGTCCCAATTTTCGTGTACAGCAAGGCCAACATGTCCACATTCATCCAAGTTTGAAAAATAGACAAAATCCCATAACTTTGGCTAAGGTTACAAATGGATATTCATGGCATTCAAGCAATTTATTATGGCTGTTACAAACTTGTTTTTTTATGTCTCCTCATCATTATCTATATAAACAAGCCATTGGCCAGCTTCAAACACGCACATATAGCCTGGGGAATCTCTGAAAAAATTTCAAAAAACACCAAATTTGTCAAATTCAAATTTCAGTCTCCAGTTTGTTTTAATCCCAAACAAGGATCCAAACTCGCAAAATGCATAAGTGAGTTCATACAGTTTGCCTCATTTTCCATTTTCGTTCTGCTCAATTCATGCAATTCAAGTACATTTTGATTATGTATTATTG